>JAEIFG010001637.1:10000000-11250000 GCA_018901795.1 Drosophila sp. st01m
GTTGTCGAGAATTCCCATTGGATGGATGGGATTTTCACGGATCATGTGCTGCCTGTTCATTTGCCAAGGACTCTTGTCTGCTAATGTGTCCGAGAGTTAGATTTGATTAATGAAGAATTAACCTTGAGTTAACCAGGTTCGCTCACATTGTTTTCATCTAACAGCTTAATTGAGAAACGAGAGTAGCAGTTTAATAAAGAGATTTTTAATATACAGCTTTATTATTTAATAAATTATCATATTATCATTCTGACTGATGGCGTAATTAATTATAATAAAAATGCGACATGTTTTTTAAACTCCTTAGAATGTCTTGCTGTAATATCCTAGCTCAAAATCAGCTTTAAATCATTAAGACAATGCTAGATACGCGGCTATCGAATATCGCTATATATATCGGATATGTGTATGCGCCTGCATTATGCATTTAAACAACGCTTAACGCTAAGAGCCTTTGGCATCTAAGGAATTTGTGCGTAGCTTTTAAGCTCCTTAGTGTTCTGAATAGAGACAGGACAGAGACGGAGACGAAGACGCAGACGGAGAGAGACAGAAGACACGGGCAGGAGACACTGTGTGTATGATGGCATTCTGGCAACACCACAAGAATTAACCGCCAACGGGTCGTGATAAGCCAGCATCTTCAGCCGTGCCACAAACTTCGTTGGCAGTCAAAACCGAATTCTGTTGAGCAACCGCATAATTACCTTGCCAAGGTGCGCTCATATGACAATTTAATTGCTCACATAATGTGACATGCACACAAAGATGCAGAGACAGGCAGACGGACAAGCAGACAGACAAACTGGACAACTGGACAACTGGACAGCTGAACATCTCCGGCAGGCAATGACAGTGGCTGCCAGGTGTTTGCCGAATGTTATCCTTTGCGGTTTACACATTTCCATGCATTTGTCGCTGACAGGCAAACCGGAAATCCGGCGGGCAAGCAATGTTTTTAATATAAACAAAGTAAAACAAATTAGCTCAACATGTCAAAAAAAAAAAAAAACAGGGCAAAAAGAGTAATGGAATAAATGGAATGCTTACAATGTGTTTGACTAGCAAATACCCTGCTGAGTTGTATTTACCTTACGAATCGAAAAGGAAACTGAACACGGAGTAGGAGTAAATTGGGTAAAAAATAAATTACTAACTGAAAATTAAACCAACTTTACATAGTCTGTTCTTTATAAACAATCGATTAATTGGATATATAAATATAACACTACGATTACATATTGTTCATATATTTCACAATTTTCCAGCAGTAATCAGTGAAATAAAATGGAAATTGGTAATGACTTAAGAAAATATTATATTAATAAAATATTAAAATGTACTGCTACAATTTAAGAATATTCTATTTTATATAAAAACGAATATATATAATAGAATAATTTGTGCATTTCACACCTGAAATAATTCTTTGCTGAAATTCATGATTCTATTTATGGGAGTATAATTACACCACAAAATATTAATATTCTTATAAAAAAACAAACTGACAGTATACTTGTAGGCATCTGTATTATACCCGTCTCATCCATTTATAATGGGTATAAAAAAGGCAACGTATCCGACAAAAGTCTAGCAATGCTGTCAGCTTGTTGCCAATGTGTGAAATGGTTTCTATTTTATTCTTTTATGTTGTCCTTTACTGGACACTTCATTATGCGGTTAGTCGCACGGCGTAAAAAGTTTATCCGCAGATACACCGACCCATACACACATATAGATGTATATATATATATTGTATTATTTTAATGTATAAAAAAGAGAAAGGCAGCTATCGTATTGTTGACATTTTGGCGTGTTTTTTCTACACGTAATTGTTTTGAGTTAATTTAATGCGAGGCAAGGATCATCAGCGGTCGTGTTGAAGTAGCAACGTGTGCTGCTAATTACCAACAGCCAACACAGGGACATCAGGACGTTAGCACATCGGGACATCGGGACATCGGGACATGGCGACATGTGGAAAGGTCTCACTTTGGCCAAAGGCAAACCAACGCACATTAATGAACTGAAAGAGCTACTGATAGACAAAGATGGCAAGACAGAGCGAGAGCGAATGAGAGAATGAGTGTGAGGGAGAGGGAGAGGTAGAGGAAAGCAGTAGCTGTTGAAGGACATGGTCGCTTTGCTGGGCCGCAGTTAATTAGGAAATTAAATTGACTAAAGTGCTTGAGCGTTTTGCTTGTTTGCCTTGGATTCGTGTGTATTCAGTTGCCAGTGGCTGTAACCATGTGCGTGTGTGTGCGTGTGAGTGCAGACTAACCAAAAAGTTATTTAGCAAAAATCAGTTTAGCGCCCCAACTGCCATCTCGCTCTGTCCGACAGGCATCCATGATTGATCTATGGTCGTATACTATATATGCGTACATTGCTCATACGCCGCGTGGTGTTCGTGTTCCTGCAGCTTCTTGAAGCTGCCCGTTGTTGTTGTTGCTGTTGTTGTTGTTGCTGTTGCTGTTGTTGCTGCTGCTGTTTGCGCTCGTTACTGCAGCAAGCCGACTCCCACTTTTTGCCAACGTCTCGCCTCTCGCCTTGCCCCAAGTTTGGGTGCCTTGCTTTTGCCACAGTTGCCTATCGCCTCGGCCTCGGTCTCGGCCTCGGTCTCAGTCTCGGTCTCTGCCTCGGCATCGGTTTGCCTCTCGCACTTATGTACAAGTGGGACGCCGTGCGTTGCCTACTTTTAGGCGCCAGCCATAGATTTTCATTTACTCCGTGCATTTTTGCGCCTCTTTCGCCATGTGCCTCGATGCCTGGCCTTCGTCTAAACCCTCTCAGATGCCATTATCCCAATGCCAATCCCAATGCCAACCCAAGCTCCGACTCAGACGCAGACCCAAGGGAGGAGACTCTGGTTTTCGTCTTCATGGCAATTGCTCTTATCGCTTGTTGCCGTTAGTTTTTCGGTATATAACGCGTGGCAGGACACGGGACACAGAACACAGGACGCAGAACGCAGGACGCACCAACTGGCGTTTGAAGGCGGAGCCATTGGACGCCTCTGGGCATGGCATGTGGCATGTGGTTGCTTTGCAAAATGTTAGGCTCTTTTTCCTTGTTTCCTCTTTCCCTCATTTCCTTGCGATTTCTCTACCTATTCGTTTTCCTTTCCTTGGCCACCTCCTCTTTTTGTCGCTCACTCTCTGGCGTCTGTAGATTTTCTATACTATAAATATCCAGGACATCAATTATAACCAATACGGATATGCATTTGACCGATGAGCACAACAAAAAAATAGCAAACAGAAAGACAGAGAAATGAGGGGAAAACTCTTGACAGTGGGACATCAATCAAACTGCAAATCAAGCTAAATTATTTCCACAGTCTGTGAACGAGTCACAAAAGCCGACGAAAACTAATGTGCAATAAATAAACATACAAAACTGCAATGCAACTCAATTGCACGATTTTATCTCTGGTTTAAATAACAGTCACATACTCTTTCTATTACGCTCTATCTTAGAAAATAATAGACACCAGATATTATTGAATTAAAAATTTATTGTTTCAACAGATTTCATTCAATTTTTAAAAATATAAATACATATATTAAATACAGGAACTCAAATTGTTTATTTTGATTAAATAAAAATCTATATATTTGAGAAGATTTTACAGCAATTTAAATTATTTGTAAACACAATAAAATGTAACTATTTAAATTTCTAAAAAAAATATACACTTTAAAAATATTTCTCGGCCAAAACAAAGAGTTAACATGCGCTTGCTATTGCCTTATGTGTTATTGCCAAAAAGAAAACAAATATGAAAATTATATTTCCATTTGTATGCTACAAATGGCAAATAGAAAATGTTTTAGCGGAAATTTGATTTTAAAAAGCGTTTTGCCAGCAAATAAATGAGATTATGTGCTGCCAAAAGTAGAGGACACTAACCTGTCCAGAAGAGTCCATCTCAGGCAGCTCCTGCCCCGTTGTTGCACGTCCCCTTTGGCTTGGGGCAAACGGGGCATTAAAAAAATTCAAAAATTATATATCAAAGCAGTTGAGGAAGGAAACGTTGACGACCAGCCGGGATGGGATAGGACAGAACTGGAGAGGACTGAACAGGACAGGACAGGTCGCTGCACGTCATATGAAATTATTATATCGCACATACACAACACAAGCAGGACATCCAGGATATTCATACGTGCTTCGTCTACCAAGTGACAGGGCAAAAAGCAATCCTTAGTCCAGGCCAAAGAGACATGCTAAATAAAATAGGTAAATGAAAAAAATTTGAAATTTTGTTAGAACATTGCAAAAAATTACATACATATTTGGTTTATGTGCAGCCAAAAGACAACACATAAAACAAAAAAAACAAAAACCAAAAACAAAGACACAAGAGATAGAGGATGGAGGGGGAAATTCTCCTGGTATCGACGTCATCGGGATCGTACTGAGACTGAGACTAGCTATATACACAAAGAACATGTGAGCTCTCCGAGAGCTTATGTTAATGCCGAAGGCCGCCAGAATAGCACGACTACATTGAGACATTAAAACCCCTTTGGATTATGGGGCGGAGTATTGGCAGATGACGTATACTTGATATTTGAATGAAAAATAAGCCATCTTCACTACAAGTATCAAATGTATTCCTAATGTCAGGCTATATTTGAAAATTAGTAAGTAACAAATTAGTGTAGTTATTTTTTGATAGAGTTCTGTGCACAAACTTGACAGTTATCCTTGATATTTGTATTTAAATACGAGTAAGTCAAGGAAATTAATGATAAAGATTATTGAAATGTAAATGTAAATTAATTCTTATATATTTTCCGTTGATTTGCTATTTGTAGATGTGAACAAAGTATTTACCTTAACTTTTATGGATAATACTGTGGCATTTATGCAAACTAAGTAAACATAACATTTCAGTTTACAATGAACCATTAAATTCTTAACGTGATTATGTGTTGTTGAATCCTGCTTTCTTAAATAATTACAATATCAAATCCTATTGGCCTATACTTAATATTAATTGTATTACAAAAATCTGCCGTTGTTTTTATTTATTTAAAAGGATTGATAACGAAATATTTTAATTCACACAAAAGCAGTCATCGAATGATTGAATTTTAAAGATTATAAAATTGGGTAAGTAAAAATTGTGATATTGTGGCTTATTTTATTGTGGTTGACTATATGTTCTTTTCGATATCTTTACAATAAATAAAACTTTAGTTTATTCTATTACTATCTATTACTTCAAGGAAGCTTATTTCGTATATTAACAAACATGTTCATGAAATATGTTTAAATTATTGATAAATTCAATACGATGTTGCATATTTCTCTGAAGTTTCACAATGATTTCATTGTGAAATCATTTCAATGTTTGTGCAATTAACACGCTTAAACTTGTTAAACTTGTTGTCCATAGGTTGTCGCTAATAAAAAGATCTTAATAAATCAACTTGCAGCTTTAATCATTTGTGAGTGTGAATGTGAGTGTGTGTGAGACACTCAGCTGCCACATTGGTGTGCCAACATTCTCACGCTATCTCTGTCGCTGTCGCTGTCGCTGTCTCCCTCCCCACTCTCCACTCTCCTCTCTCGTCATTCTAAGCTCCCCAGCTCCCTTAACTGTAGCATAATAAGCGCAGACAATGCGCGTCCCTCAAGTTCATATATCAAAAGCGTCTCCCCAATGCTGCCCCAAGCCGCATGTCTGCAATTTTCAAGTGTTTTATCAATCTTTTTTTATACTTCATATATGTATATGCATAGGTATATGTTTGTGGAGATGTTTGCATGAAAAGGGGGGATTCAGTTTAGTAAAACCCAATCTGGAACTGCTGCTAGACAATCCTTCGAACACTTATCGCATTCAACATCATTTGCATGCGCGTGTTTGAAGTGCGCTACAAAAAAACAAAGACAAATAAAAATAAGAAATCGAATATAGAAAACAATATCAAAAAAGAGACGTGAAACAAATAAAAATCATGAAATAAATTAGAGAAATACAAGAGCAACAGCAGCAGCAGCAGCAGCTGGAATACAAGGTAGCAACAACAACGTGAGCACAGCCGGAAATGTTAGCCCAAAAACATGGCAAAAAATCTATGGCCAACAAATATGCGGAGAGTCAGACAGTTTTCTATTTGATTTTTTGCAATCTGCAGTTTTCTGGTCCTTTGTATGAAACGTCGGAAATGTTGCTACAAGTCCCAAAACTCATTCCCCTCTCTCGCTCTCACTCACACTCACACTCACTTCCACTCTCTCTCACACTCACACTGAGTGTTGTCAGTGAGCTCAGTCGTCTGCTGTCTGGAGTTGAACCTGCAAGCATTTGCCCCACAGCTCAAACTGCTCAAACTCCTCTCGTTTCGCTGGTCAGGCACAACTCACTTGACTGCAGCGACTGTGTGTCTGGACACGTAGCCACGTGTCCTCTTGCCTTGTCCTCCAGTTGGCAACACCTCGCGACGCATTCGTGGCATGTGACCAGCAACAGCAACAGCAGCAGCAGCGACAGCAGCAGCAACCACCGCGTTTAATCAGCGGCAGCAGCCGCAGCAACTCCGTCTACTTCTTCTTGGCCATCATCATTTATTGTTAGTGGCCGTCGCAGTCAGCGTCGCTGCAGGCGTCGCAGTTGTTGCTGCTGCTGTCTGTTGTTGTTTAGATTTCTTTGTCCCTACATACATTTCTGGCTATTTTTGGTGGTTCACCCATTTCAATATTTGCACTACCTCTTCCACCTCCCACCTCCCCGCTCCCGCTCTCACCCTCATATTGCTGTTTTCAGTGGTTGGAATTATTTCCTGCTGTGCCACATCCTTTGACTGCTGTGGTTCCATCATATATCATGTTCAGGCGCAACACCTTAGCGCCGCACCTCCAGCAGTGTCACCACCGCCTCCTCCGCCCTGTCCCTGCCCCGGCCCCTGTCCCTGCAACTGCCTAAGCTCCGTCTTCTGCTTCTTTATCTGCCCCACCAAGCATATTTTTTTATATGCATTTTCATTTTTTATTTCGTATTTCAATTTTCAATTTTCAATTTAGCCATTTTTTCATCAATTTATTAAGTGATTTGTTGTATTTTTTGTTAGCTTACAGCTTTTCGATTTATGCACGCTTTAAGAACTTTAACTTCTGTGTGGCAGCCACATGTTGCAAGGCGTGCCAATTGCCGTTTATCTAGGGGGGCGAAACACTTAACAAATCTTCAAGCAATAAACACCACAAACACACACACACACACACACAAACACCTAGAAGTGTTGCAAGGGATTAGCATGCTGCAGTTGCATGCTGCATGCTGCACGTTGCATGCTGCCAGCTACCAGCTGCCTGTTGCAAGTAGAAGACGACGACGACGACGGCATGCCACACGAGTCATGTAAGGCAAGGAAACAAACACATTTTAGCAAGTGGCAAGTGGCAAGTGGCAAAGTCCTCCTTTTCGATGCAGAGCTCAGACAACAATTTGTAAGCCAACACACACACACGAACCCACAGTGGCATACCACACACACACACACACACACACACACTCATACAACCACTCACTTATAAGCACACCCAATTAACCAAAGAGAAGAAGTCAGAGTTTCTGGCCAGTGGCCAAGCATTGACTCCAACTCGGACTCTGTGGCACTTTTGGAGTTGCCTCAACATGTGTGTTTGTGTGTGTGTGTCAGTAGCAGGAGCAGACTGTGGCAGATGGAATAATTTTTCAAACTGCCAAGCACTGAATGGACACTTTGGGGCGCCACTTGAATGAGCATTTCAGCTCATCTCTGTTTCCTCCTGCCTTGTGGTGAGCAGAGCAGAGCAGAGCAGAGCAGAGTTGTGTGTCAAGGTCGTTTGCTTGCTGCCATGCCACTTGCTACATGCCACATTGCCGCCTGCCTGCCTGCTGTTGTTTCCAGCTCCAAGACGATACCCATGTTGACGACGATAACGTCTCCATCTCTCTGAGGCAAATGTTTTGCTCTAAGTGGACTTAACAGTTGTGGCGCTGTCTGTGTGTGCCTCAGTCTTTGTGTGTGTGTGTGTGTGTGTGTGTGTGTGTATGTAGGAAGTGTATTGTGTTGTCTGGCAAGGACCAAACTGAAAGAGCGAGAGGGAGCGTGAGACAGGGGGGGAAAAAGGGAAGCAGTGTAGCAAATCAGTGCTCGACTGTCTGCTGTGTCTGCCCCGGCATTTTGTTCGGTACTCCTCCTTCCCGTCTTTGTCCTCCTCGACGTCTTTGTCCTCCTCGGTCCTTGTCCTTCTCCACCTCCTCGTTGTCCTTGTGCCTTTTGTAGACATTCTTGGGGAATACCTTTTAGCAACTCAGACTTGTCTGCCTTATGCTTGTGTGCTACTTATTCCGGATCCTCTGCCTCTGCCTCTGCTTCTTCTTGCTGTTGTTGTTGTTATTGTCGACTTTCTGGCTTTGTCCACATTTATTTTGCTCGTTATTTCATTTGTTGTTGCCTGTTGCCTGTCTGGGTAATTTTGCTCTCGAAAATTGTGTGAAAATTGTTTTTCTTGTCTTCATGTCAATGTTGTTGTTGCAGCTGTTTTTGTCCCTTGTCCTTTTTGTTTAAGATTCTGTGGTTTACACATTTGTAAATAATCTTGTTTTACACCCGACAGAGACAGAAACAGAGACAAAGACAGACAATCGTGCTGTCCACACGGTCGTGGTCAATTCCGGTCAACAACGTCCAATTGGGATAACTTGGCCAACTGGACAGCTACATAATTTATGTGTGAAAAGTCTCCCAGTTCTATACTATATTTGTGTGTGTATGTTTGACTTTGGCTTAAGAATTTTAGACAACTTTCGAGAATGTTGTGCTTTGGAAAGGACACAGAACTTGAGTCAATTATGCTGATAGATATCAAGTTAGCAAATGAAATGCCTTTTGCCTTGGCCATCAAATGATTGGCTCTAAATAAACAACTTGATTGGCTTCATTTCTGATGTTTTACAACTTGTTGTGGGCACCGCAAGTCAATTGGTTTTTCGACTTGACTTAATGCAAGTGAATTATTTTGTGCTCTACTTGATTTGTTTCTATTGTTAATCAAATCTATTTTATACTCTTGACGACTTGGGATGGAGATAGAGTTTATAGTCATCTTCTACTTAAATTATAATAATAATGATTATCTTATATATATTAAAATGCTTTGTCCTCACTGACTGACTGAAATATCATAGCAATGGCCAAACCACATGTACAAAATTTTTTTCAAATCAGAATAATTTTTAAGAAATTCATTTGGGTATTTTATGGGCCTAGATAAAGTTTCTTACAGCTATATATATGATAATAAGTACAACTTCGATAAATAAACATTCCATGATAATTATTGAATCAAATTACAATTATACAGTTCTCAAAATCAATTTTAAAGTGTTGTTTTATAGTATCTCAATTCTCTGAGTTTACTCATACTAATCAACCATTGAAGCTTGATTTGTTTTTTTTTTTTTTGCTTGCTGATTTTTCTGATCGCCTGGTATTTCTGATACTGCTGGTGAAATTTTAAGAGAGGATATTTGGGCGATTTGAACAGTGGCCATAGAAACGCAATTGGCACTAAACACCTCGTGCTAAGCGTAAAGGGTATTTCATAGTGGGCATGTTTTATGTTTCGCTCACTGAGCAAGCGACGAGCTGTGCCAGCCAACTGAACTGTAAGACAAAATAATTTCCTTCGCACATTGGGTTCACGGCAAAAATTTCCCGTGGACACAATTGCATGTCATTTGCTTGGACACTTTAGCGTGTATGAAATAAGTTGTCTATAGGCTATTTGCTCAGTGATTAAACATAGCAAAGCACATTGGCGACTATGTTACTCTCCATGAGCGAGCGCCATGCGGCAATTAAAAAATTTTCCTTTTAAATACCCTGCGGGAATTTAGTCAATACTTGCACTAAAGACCCTGAAATATTTCCCTAGTCGTATACACGAACCTGGACTGTTTTACGCATGCGTTCCATTTGTATACGAAATTCCCTTTAATTTATTTTTTAATTGAGCTGGTAATTTTGTATTTCTGAAAAATCAATTAAAAGTTTCGGCATAAATGTCGTTGATGAAAAATCAAGTACTATTTCATAATCTCGCATGAGGGGCGCCCTTGAAAATACATTATTTGAGTATATACAACGTTAATCTATCGTCTAATCAGACGCCATAACAGACCCTAAAGCTAGATTGATATCAGTAGCCAGAGGAAGCGACGCGTCGGAACAGTGTGGACAGCTCATGTTTAGTCTAGGTCCAAAGTGCAGCTCTGGACAACAAACATTACGTAGTTTCTAAGCGGTTCTGAGTTATTTAGACGCCGCCGCAAATAGTCATTAAATCGATCGATAAGGAAAAATGTCAAAGAATTATCAGTAATGCGCTGAGTAACCGAATGAGCGACAGAGAGAGAAAGAGAGAGGGAGAGAGGGAGAGGGAGAGAGTGCATTTGAGAGAGGGACAGAGCTGGTCTGCAGCATGTTAAAACATATAAAAAAAGACATTATAAGTACAGATAATACATAAATAAATATGTATTCATTGCCAGCAGTTGAGGCAGCATTAGGAGCTCTGCCTTATCACAGACATGCTCCGACCCTTATCAGTCCACCAAGAGCGCCGATCATTCAGTTGAGTTTGAACTATTGACGAGTGCGGTGTATAAAACTGGACTAAATCAAATAATCCTTAACTGGAATCGGAGTAATTCATAGGATATATATATACATACAAGAGAACTCAGCATAAATATCTGAATTAAATAAATACAATATCGTTGATGACTTAATAAAACATATATATATAAATTATATATATAGAGAGAGAGAGTGACTGATAAGCTGCTTAGTGCAAATCAAATAAAATGAAGAAAATAATTCAAAACGTCGCCGTGTGCATTTGGGAACTTTTGAACTCTCGGCCGTCTGTCCACGATGATTTCCCATACAGTGAGGTGTGTGTGTGTGTGTGTGTGTCTGTGTGTTAAGAGCGATACTTGAATAGCACAACTAACTAACTAATATAAAACCCCACAGAGTCTTCAAGCTGATGTATATCGTCGCTGGCATACTGATTAGCAATGAGGAAATCTGCGATACCGTCGATCGCATTCAAATCGCGCCACGCGTCGAGATGAAACCAGAGATGGAACAGCGCGGACAACGTGACTTAACCCTGGCCAAGGCCGATGGATCGTCGCCCAGCTCGAAGCGACGACGTAAAGTGAGTGTCACGGGATTGGCCGGTGGCATGGTGCGTGAAGTGACCAGCCAGGTGACCAGTCGGATGAGCAATCGAGTCAGTTGGCTCCACAAAGTCCCATTGGTCATCGAGCAGTGGAGAGCGTTGGCCTTGAGCTTCACGGTCTGGACCATACCCAACATTCTCATGGAGTACACGTCCAGCTACATTCGAAAGAAGTTCTTTATAAACAGCGACTGTGATATGATCTATAAATGAACTACAGATCTACAAATCAAAGCTTAGGTTAATTGTTAATTGCCAAGACACAGGAAAGAAGACGATTTTATTTAAGTAATGTTAAGTTAAGTTAAGTTATGTATGTTTAAATAAAGTTAGTTTTTAACAACAAATAGACATCAATAAATATATATATGTGTGTAAGTTTAGTACAATATATATGGTCCCATTACAACAAGTGTCTCTTTCAATTGCTGCTCTAATCGCCCTCGGCTATAAAGTTCTCCGAGTTATCCGGACTATGGGCATTGCCACCTGCGGCACGCACATTGAGACTGTTGTGCAACATGTTGGCTATGCTGTCCACATCCAGATTCTCATCTGTTGCCGAGATCTTGCGCAATGCAGCGCACACAATGCTCAGATCCCCCTTCAACTCGCTTACAACTGCGGTTATCTTCTGGGCATTCGACAGGACCTCGACGCTACTCGTATAGGGATTATATCGTACTCCAAAGGGACGTTGTATGCTCTCCGCAAAGGCACTGAGAAAGAGAAGAGGTTGATGTGATTGGGGAAAGTCCTTTGATAAAGTAAGTTTCTTTTAGATCCACTCCTTTTAAAAGATATTTTATGCAAGTCACTTTTTTTAAACAATTCTGATTTGACAATGATACAAAAAGATTCTTTTTAAATCCAAAATATTGCCATTAACATTTCTCTATATGAGACTAATTAACAAATAAACACAATCTTATAACACAGATTTGTATCTTTCTGCAATTATCATCGAGTAATTTCGACAAATTGGTTTTGAAATAAATTTTTATTTATGTTTTATAAAATTCTTAATACAGTCAATATCTTGATTGCAAGTCAACTCATTTTAATTTGTGAAAGTCTCTTTTAAAAAGAGACTTATTTAAATTATAAAGTTGTAAATGTTTTATAGATACCCATAATTTTTGCCAGTGTACTATTGCAAACTTACCGCATTTGCTCCTTGGCCTCTTCAAAAGAATCCGTGTAGTAGTAAGCATTCTGATAGGATGTGATAATGCACTCCTCCTTGCAGGTCAACTCGGGATCAAACTTCTTAATCTTATCCTTTGCGGTGATGGCATGTTGCAACTCAGCTATGGAGCTCAATAAACCTGCACCATAGACCTTAAAACTGCTGTCCGATTGCTTGCAGAGACCAAACTCCACCGTAAAGAAGTATAGCTGGAAAAGGAATTTACATAAAATTGAATAAGAATAACACGTGTTACCTTTGAGTAGTTTAACCCACCGTGGCCAGCTTTTCAATGTCCGCGTCGCAGGCGCCCAGAGAGGCCAAGCCAATCTCCTGCGAGAACTGGGCAAAGCTGGAGTTGGCCAGCAGCGGCATGTGGCCCAAAAGTTCATGACAGCAATCCCTAACAGATAATCGAGTTAACAAACTATAAACTATAAACACACACAGAGACACAGAGACACCTACGGTTCGGGAGTGTAGAAGGGATCCGAAGAGTGCCGAATGTACTGCGTGCAGTGGAAAACTCTGAAGGCCAGGCCGGAGAGAAAGTCCCTCGGCGATAGGTAACCAGCGACAGGACGAAGCTGGAAGCCCGTCTTGCGCTTCAGATAGCTGCTGACATCCTGCAGCTGTGGCAAGTTGTCCTCACGATAGCCACAAAACTTGACCAGCTCTGGCCAGTTCTCCATGTACTCCGGCACCGCATGCAGCTGGTAGAGACGATGCAGCTCCACGAAAACGGTGCCCCTTGAGGGAAAACTTTCAACAAAAACCACAACAACAAACAATGCAATCTTCACTTACCAAGTTTTTACCTCCTCCGGTGTGTATTGCACTCGAGGAATGGGATTGCCACTGGGGAGTAAATGGGTTAAAGGGGTCCGAGTGCAGTTCTATGTGACAGTTCTCACTTACTGCTTGAAATTGTTGGCTATAGCCGAGAATTGTTCACGTCTCTTGCGATAGACGGGATCCTTGAAGCCAGGATGATCAGCGTCCAGATCAGAGCCATACATTAGCACATTTTGTGCCTGATCCAAGTCGGATATCTTGCGCGGAAACCAAACCATGTCGCCAAAGTCTGTGGAAACGTTAACATATCTCTAATTTGAAAGAGTTGACTCTTAAAGTAAAGATTTCTATGAATTGGCCACAGTTGTTAATATGGCCACAGTTGGTCACAATTATAATCCGCTTGAAAATCAGATCAGATTTGATGCATCTTTAAGATTTTGAAATAATTTATAAGAATAATCTAAAACTTTTTTAAAACAAATTAAAGTTATCAAGTAACCATTTTTAAAAGCACAATCACATAATATTTAATTATTCTATTTATTTATTTAGTTATTAGAAATCATTTAATGAATCTTTACTAGTCAAATTATTTTTTCACTCATTTGATTTGTCAAAGTTATGAGTGTTCGAAATTTTTGATAAAATGTCAAGGGGAAAAATGGAAAATTGGACAATCATACACAAGAAATAAAATTTTTTTAATGAATTTAATTTTGATATAGAAAAAATAAAGAAGCCAAATAATGATAATGGTATTCCGCTTGAAAATCGGTTGAGTTTTGTTAAAGTTATGAATGTTCAAAGTTTATAAAAAAATGTCAAGGAAAATTACTGAGAAATTGGACAGAAAAAAATCGATATAGTCCAATTCTGATGCAGAATTAAAATAGATAGAGGCCAAATTATGATGGAAATTACATTCCGCAAGAAAACCAAATAAGTTTATACGAAGTTATTTAAGTTGAAATTGTAGCAAGACCATCTAGTATGGTTCTGGAAAGTTCACAGCGTAAATGTCATATTAAAAGTAGTATTTCCGAAAATGAATACTTTGAGTTTGTTAGAGTGTACTGTACTTACCAAAACTGGAGCAGGCGGAGAGCGACGGGGCCCGGGCCAAACTGTGCGCATTTACGGACGTATAGTTGACCGAGGCGACTTCGCGATTGAGCATCTTGACGACCTGGTCCAGACGTCGGGGATCGCACTCAACATCAACCAGGACATCGGCCTGATTGCTGGATATCTCGAGCGGGGACAACTCCAAGTGCAGGACATTAATGCCCAGCTCCTGGAAGACCTGCAAGGCTCGTGCCAAGTTGCCAACTTGATTCTTCAGCGTAAACAAGATGGAGATGCGTTCGCCCGGCGAATGTTGACGCACTGCATCGGCAGCGGCGCCACCGAGCGGTAGACGCGGCTTCTCGGAGATTGCGCCACCATTGCGATCCTGCTTTTTGGGCGAGAACAATAGAAAGTTGTCACTGGGCGCCGAGGCATGTCGAGAGAGACTTGCATGCGACGAGACCGACGACGATGACGACGGCGACGTCGATGACGATGACGAATCCTTCTTGAGCGTGTGCAATGGACTGCCCTGTTTGACGGACCATTCCTGCTCGCCGCTGCGATAGAGCCACAGTCCCAGCAGACTCTTGCCCGATGCACTCATCTGTATCCTCAATCCTTTTGCAGAGAAATCCAAAGATGTTCACACAATCACAATATGCAATTTTTATTTCACTTGGCACACGCGTCGTATGCGCAACGTAACGACAGACTGCAAGATCCTGTCGCTGTGTCAGCTCCTTTTATAGGCAGCTCCCGGCAGGACACGGACATAGCACACACACACGCACACTGACAGCCATTACGCATACATACATATTCAATTGTATTTATTAAGTGTGCGTAGCGAGATAAATTTGTTCAAGGATATAAAAGCTACAAGTGACTTTTTCTTTTCGCAGACTCCACCTCTTTGTGTGAGTGGACGTGTGTGTGTCTCTGTATGTGTGTGTGTGGGTATACGCATCGTTTTGATTGGCCAAATCATGTTGAAATCAGGCTAACGCTGGCGCATGACGTCATTTCACTTTCTAATCAGTAGCAACAACATTTAATGCTTTCTCCACTTGTTGAGCTGAATTCAGTTTCAGTTCGAGTTTGAGTTTGAGTTTGAGTTCGACTTTTATTTTGCTGCCAGCGCTTGATTTTCAAATAACGTATACGTAATTTATGCGGGCATGGAACACGGTAATAATGGACAAAATCTCTGCTTGACCATGTCATTGACAGTGGCAACTAGATAAAAGTTAAACCAACAATCGATCAGATAAAATAACTTACAATTAATATTTTTAATTGTCAAGTTTTTAATAAATTACTTCTATCATAAGTCGTTTTAAGTTTAATAAATAATGTAAACCAAATTCATTTATTTATTAATTAAAACAAAAATACATTTATATTAATTTCGGTTACGATGATAATATAAAATGCAACATAAGACTCTGTACAAATTAATTATATACTTGGTTTACCTTGAAAATTTCAAAAATCATTACACATAAATAAGAAAAATTTAAAATACACGTATATATTTAAAAATGTATTTACGAAAATACATAAATATTAACTCGACGAATATATTCTTTATATATAGAAACTAAATAGAAATAACTTATTCAATATCAGTCTTTTGAATTAAGTGTAGCAATTATGCATTCTAGCGTAATTTCTTTTGAATAAATGTGAAACTTTTTATCATTTACAGTTTAATTTCCTCTAACTGATTCGCCTATGCTCTAATTTCAGCTTCCCAGTTAGTCGATTTCACGGTATACATATGTACATACATCATGAATGTGGCAACCACTTGATGCTCTTGTCTTGACACTGCGCTGAAAGTTGTTGGCCAACGCTGAAAAGCAATGAGTGGTGGTAGGAAGTGAGTGGAGAGTGGAGAGAGGGAAGAGGGAAGAGAGAGGAGAGAGGAGAAAAGAACCTAGCCCAAAGTCAAACAGAGTCAATAATAGATAAATGGCAATTTCTTTTGCGGTTCTGTTTTCCGTTTCTTTTGGATCAGAGTCCTTTGTTTGCGCTTTGAGAAAAGCAAACAGTCGAGGGAAAAACCACAGCCAACAACTAGGCTGTTAAAATATGCGGGTGAAGCTACTTAGGAAAACTACTCTTGTGTCTGTCTCTGTGTGTGTGTGTGTGTGTGTATTTGTGTGTGATGCGATAAACCTAATGGCACCGTGTATCCTTACTCCTGCCCCATGAACTTGACAAGGCATTCAAACTGATTGCTGTTGCGATGGGCGAGAAAAACATTTCATTTGCACTCGTCTGATGGATTTATTGCAACTGTTTCACTGTTTCACTGTTTCTTAAAGTGAATCCAACTGATTGCATTAAATACAGACAGACAACCCCAATGTCTGTTGCCAGCCGGCCAGGGGATGGAGAATGGGGGCCATATCTCTCAAATCTGAGCAGGGAAATCTGGAAGAGGGCAACGATGAATGGCGTTTGTGATTTCTGTTGATTTCGGGAATAATTAAGTTACGGCAACTAATCCACTAGAGATGAGCTTGCGGGGAAGGAGCAGTCAAGTCTATGGGAAAGAGATTTCTGTATGAAAATCATCTTAAAATACTTTTCTAGTTCAATGAGTATAAAATCAGCGGGCGTATTGACAATTATGAATTCAAAAGAGTTTTTTATTTCATCGCTGCTTTTGTTTGAATACTTAGTTTCTACTCAAACGTTTCAAGAAATATTTCATTATATTTTCTACAGCAAAACTATTTAATTCTTTACTCAAAAATTTAATTTTAATATACAAATATTATTACTTGCTTTAGAAATCTATTAATCATTGATTCTCTTAATTTTTTCCTTAGATTTACATTGGTTTGCATTTATAAATCGCCTGAAAATGATGTCAAAGAATAAGTTTCTTAATAATGTGATTGCCATTTATTTCAGCTCTTATTTTTTATATATATTATTAATTTTAATATAATGTCATTATATACTTCACGTAACTGATTTATATTTTCATATTATTTTAATCTTTTCTAAATATTTCTCCATATTTTTAGATTTTTTATTGTATAGCTTTCATTAAACCAGCAATGCTCTAATTTTTGAATTTCTTTATTAATTAATATATAGTATTTACTTTCATTTAGCTAAAGCAAGTTTTAAAATTGTGGCGCCCTTATTTAAATGAAATTATACATTTTAATGCTATGGCTGACAGCTTTGGCTCGTGTTGCAAGTAAGCAACAGTAATGCAAAGAAAGTCACCCCTAAAAGTAATGGAACGGATGTGCGCATGCCTGCAACATGGGGCAACCCCCGAGGTGGACAGACCAGTTGCCAATGCAGCCCAGTTGCAAATCCAACGCGTTGTTTAGTTGTAAACAAAAACAAGTTGCAAGTTACGCAAATAGCGAGAGAAAGCGTGAGAGAGAGCGTTACAGAGAGAGGGAGAGAGAGTGAGAGCGAGTGCTAAAGAGAGCATGCTCCTGACAGTTGTATCCAAGAAAATATCCCAACCACGGAGCATTCAATGTGAAGTGGACGTCCAACCGAGCTGAAGAACAAGACAGAAACGGCCAAGGAAATTATCGATTTTCGCATGTGAAGTGAAAAAGTATCTTCAAGATTTGCAAATCTTAAGCAAAGTGCTCACAACGCTTGTGTCTGTGTGTTTGTGTGTAGCCACAAAAAGTGTAGCTAATTTGTTAGCACTTGTGGGCGTAGCTGTACGTGGGCGTGGCAGCTGAGCAGCGACAGCGACAGCGACATGGCCGACAGCGAATTCGAGGAATTCCATAGGCCCATTTTTGAGCCACATGCAGTGAGCCCATTTGGCAAAAAAGAAAACCACACATGCATTTTACTCGTAAGCGATTTCAATTCCACCCAAGATTCATCACAATTGCCAGGAAAAATCAATGGAGACACGTGCTCCCAATTAACTCGTGACTCCTTAACCCACTTGAAGCAGCTGAGGACAAATTCCTGCGAAATTGCATTTCTCGCAACCTTCTTAATTAGTGTAACTTTGCCATTCGATTATTTACAGTCTCATACCCAACGATGAGCTGGATGACTCGCACTCCTCGAAAAGTGATGGCTCCGATCAGGAGGACAACATGGGGGAGATTAAACTGCAGCGGCAAGTGGAGGACGATGAGCTGGGAGATGGTTTGAAGGTCACACTCTCCTCGGATGGTTCGCTGGACACAAATGATTCGTTCAACTCGCATTGCCATCATCCATTGAATCATCAGGAAGCCATTGGCGGCTTCATAGGCATCAATGGCGTGGCTCCAAGCGGTGGCGGTGGCGTTGGCATTGGCCTTGGTGGCCTTGGTCCAGTGACCATTGGTGCCACCACGGAGCTGTTGACACCCACAGCTGCTGCGGCCACACGACGTCGCCGCAAGTTGCCCGAGATACCAAAAAATAAGAAATGTAAGTAATCCAGTAGGCCTGTAGTTTAGAGCCAACTCCCGCTGCATGGTCCTTCTGCTTCCCTGTCCCACGTAGTTGAAGCTAATCTACTGATGGGTTCGTTGCAGCTTCCATTCTTCATATTTTAGGTGGTGGCACCACTCCCTGCACCCTGGCGGATGAGTTTCGCATTGGTGGGGCAACTGCAGCTGGTGGTGGCTCATTGAGTGCTTCGCGATCCAGTCAACAACGCTCCTTTTTATCGCTCAAGTGTGGCTATCTGCTGGACGAGGACTCCAGTCCGGATTCGGAGCGATTGCAGAGCCTGGGCGATGTGGACAGCGGTCACAGCACGGCGCATTCGCCCAACGATTTCAAGAGCATGTCGCCCCAGATCACATCCCCGGTATCGCAGTCCCCCTTCCCGCCACCCTTTGGTGGTGTTCCCTTCGGTCAGCTGGAGATGCTGGAGGCCACACATCGTGGTCTGCACAAGTTTGTGCCACGGCATCACGATGAGATCGAGCTGGAGATCGGGGATGCCATCTATGTGCAAAAGGAGGCTGAGGATTTGTGGTGCGAGGGCGTCAACTTGCGTACGGGTCGCCAGGGCATATTCCCCTCGGCCTATGCCGTGGATCTGGACTACAATGAGTTCGATCCGACGGTGCAGCTGGTGAAGAAGGAGCGCTACTTGCTGGGCTATCTGGGATCGGTGGAAACGCTAGCACACAAAGGCACTGGAGTCGTCTGCCAGGCGGTGCGCAAGATTGTCGGAGAATACGGCAATTCCCCGACTGGACAAACGTGCATTTTGGAGGTATCCGATCAAGGATTGCGCATGGTCGATCGATCGACACCAAATGTGAGTTGAGTTAAATAGAAGTATTGTGCGAGCTAAGTCTTATAATTAATCAATTGCACAGAACAAAAAGGAGAAGAAACCCTGCATCGATTACTTCTACTCATTGAAGAATGTCTCGTTCTGCGCATTTCATCCTCGGGATCATCGCTTCATTGGCTTCATCACAAAGCATCCGACAGTGCAACGTTTCGCCTGTCACGTCTTCAAGGGCTCCGAGTCCACACGGCCTGTTGCCGAGGCTGTTGGGTGAGTTTCTCAATGAAAAGTTTTAGATACAGATAAACCTTAGAAATTCCATTTAAATTTCCACTTTTATCTATTCCTTACAGACGCGCCTTTCAACGATTCTATCAGAAATTTATAGAGACCGCTTATCCCATCGAGGACATCTACATTGAGTAGAGCAAAAGTTAATGCTTTAAATGAAAAATACTTACACTTACTTACAGAACCGTATAATATATATTTTTTGTGTGATTATTTATTAAAAATCTCCACAAATGTTTGGTCTTCGTCAAAAGCAGGAAGTGCAATGAACTAAGCTCACAATTGAAAAATACACAAAAATAAAAACCAAACTAATACAATAATTTTTCGAGTGAAATTCCAAAACTCCAAACTTCAAACTACACTCTTAAGCATGTAAATAGTTCATTTCGGTTCGCAAAGCAGCACAGAACACAGCGATTAGACAATTTAAGTGTAATTTATATAGAAATGCGCTATAATCCAATAACAATACAGCAGTGTGACTCTATATAGCAATTTCCGATATATGCACAAACCAGATGATAATCTATCGGAAGAACTACGAATATATATCAACCAGTTGTACTACAGAAATTATATATATATATATATCTTTGCGACTTTTTGTGCAGCCAAAGTAGTATATATTACATCAAAGATATATAGTATATATCCAAGAAATTAGTCAAGATCTCTCATCTGGTTATAAACATTTTTTAAGTTACTCCAAGGCTCAACACCTTTAACTTAACGCGAAAATCTTCTAGTATTACTTACTTATTATTGAAAAGCCCAATTCTAAGATGTGTAAAACAAATCTATATATATTACATGTAAAGACGAATATATATGTACACAAAAAAAAACAATATATATATTTAAAAACTCTGAAAACTCTGGCATTTTCTTTGTAGAACTTTAAAACAAAGGCAAGTAAAAGACTTTTGCATGTTTTTTAATAATTTATGTATAATTTCTTCTATATTTTCATATTTATAATACAACTTAGCTTTACTAGTTGGTTGGTTTCTTAATTTTTTTACAGCATTATTTATACATATTTCGATTTTTTGTTTGTCTTCTCTATATTTTCTTTGTTTTACTTTTGAAAGTGTAGAAATCATGTTCATAATTATTTAACATACACAAAATGTTGATATATATTTTTATATATAAGTATTTTACATTATGTATATATATATTTTTGGATTTACTAGGCATGTGCTTAGATTGTTGCTGTTGTTGTTGTTCTTGTTCATATATTTTCATATACATACTTTCCACTCCAGTATGTCTGTCTGCCTGTAAAGTCTACATGTCTATATTCTAATTCTATATGCGATTTTTATGTATATTTCCCTATGTAGCCCTACTTACTTACTGCCTAACTGTTGCCACCTGTTCAACACTTAATAATATATCATAATAATAATATAATAATAATGTAATAATAATAATAATAATTTCTTTAGTAATACTTATTGTTTGCCTATGTGCTTAAAAATCTATACTTGATGTGTTACTCCTTAGCTTTATTCTTTATTTTCTGTTAAATTTTTTACGTTTTTTAGGCATGTTGATAGAGGTTTCTCGACTTATCCCAATTATTTCTTTCATTTCTTAACGTTTATCAAATATTTAATAATATTACTTGTTGTTGAATGCAACTAGAAGTTGGTCTGGCTGTCCCAAAGTGTCTTAATAAACCCAAATTTTGTTCGAAACTTCCGTCTTAACTATTGTTTTCTTCATTAATGTGTAGTAACAAGTTCAGAATATTGCTTTATTTGTACAAAACGGCACCAAAAATATTAGTCCTTACTTCCATTATATGTTAGTTATGTTTCGAAATGTTTTGTGTCAATTTCAACGTCGTCGTCAATCAATTTAATGCATTGTTTAATTGACAAATTGGTGTTTTTTGATTGGATCGACTCTTGGACATCAAAAGTGGATTTCTATTCAATTATTTATTTTTATATTTATTTATATATAATATATTAATAACCTGAATGATGAAAAGTAAATGGTTGTGCTGTTTAAGAGTATTTGATTTTTATCTTCATGTTGTTGTTTGTTTTGTTTTTAAATAAGGCTTTTTGTTTTTATTTAAATTTTTGCTAAAACTACAATTTAAAATTAATAATCAGAATTAATTAATAATTAGATTAGAACGAACGTAATAATAAAAAACATTTTTTCTCGCATACACACAATTATTTACAGTTCCACAAGTATCGTAAATTTTTCAATTTACCATTTCAATAGATCTAAGATTACAATTTCTGAATATGTTGGAATAAATATTTTTGTATGTGTCGATTACTTTTTCCTTCACTCTGTTTAATGAGAAAAAAATCATTATATACACATATAGACATACATTTATATATATTAATAAAAAAATAATATATACGTTCGCTGTGATCGAGACAGATTTCTAAGAAATTATTCAATCAATTTTATAAGCTTTTTATTTAGTTGGTTTATTTAAAAAATGAATTTTCGAGCACATGGCTGTTGGTTGGAATGCCCGATCTGATCGAACGTATATATCATATGTATATATCACATATATAAATAAATACATATATATTTATATATAATGTGTGTTTTGACTTGTTTGTTTATTTTTTACTTTTGTATGCTGCCTATTGCTAAACTGTCGACAAAAAAGGTTAAGAGCGAAAAAGAACAAATGAAAATAAAAATAACTATAGAAAACAATGAACCAAAGAACTATTTTGTTGTAACTTTTGGAGTTTCTCGACACAATTCGACTTACAATCTAAAAATACAAACACTTCATTACAATTCAATTTGTTGTGGTTGGTTTTGTTGTTGTTAGGTCTAGGTATATGTTGCTGGTTGCTTTTATATATGCACTTAGTTGCGGCAAGTACCCCCCGCCGAGGGTAGCCGACTTTGATTTTCGCTAAGAACTACAATTAATGACTAAGGCTACAACTGCGCTTAAGTTTTCTTTGCTTTTTCTTTTTTTTTTTTATCAATTTTCCTTCTCGTTTTTTTTTAACAAATTATTTTTGCTAATGTTTTGTATGATTATTTTATGCATTTCTCATTGTTGTCATTTTTAAATAGTTATTAATAAATAATTAAAATATATATATAATATAGGTTTATATATATTTGTTGTTGTTTTTTAGATTTAACTTGCTTTTCTTTATATATGAGTAGGTATTTTATGGAAGTGGGTTAACTAGCAGATTAACGTATCATAGTATTGGATAATCCGTTCTATAACCGAGCATTATAATTTTGTTTTGTTTTGTTTTGTTTCTGATATTTAGGCTAAACATAAACATAATGCGAAATGATAACTTTAATACAATATTTTACATATTCTAAACTAATTTAAATATTTATTTATATATATATGCGCATATATATAAAATTCGCTTTAATTAAAATGTACATTTATGCAATTAGTGTTTTGTTGTTTTAATAGTTATTCTGCAATGTGAGGCATCTTTATCGTTATCTTTATATAAATACGTTGAAACAATATCTCTGTGTATCTCTGTGTACAACAAATCTTACGGGACGAGAGATATAGAGGGGCCAATTGGTAGTTTAGAGGGGGTTAAGCTTATAAACTAACTGTACAAGGTAATATATGATCGGGTTACGGGTTCGAGAGTGTGTGCTGTACAAACATGTAAAAAGAGTGTGGATAGTGGTAGGAGGGGGAGGAATTGTCGGGGGGAACTTAGGATACATGTTGCTGTTGGAAGTAATCAATCGATCTATCGACCGATTGATCGATTTATCATCGATTGGTCGCTTGCTTTCTATGATTATCATCTAACCTCACAGTCTTTTTTCAATGGAAGTAAACCGCCGGTTCCGTTGTTACCGCTGCCGTTGTTATTGTTGTTGTTATTATTATTGTTGTTGCTGTTGCTGTTATTGTTGTTCGAATTGCTGTTGCAGGAATTGCTAGATCCCGATCCGCTGGCTGATGGCAATGAGTTGTTGCTGTTGTCATAGTTGCCCACATTGACGCACAGCGGCGTCGTTGGACCAACGCCAACAACACCACCGACACCGCTCACAACAGACGCACTGGCTCCGCTCTCCGGCAACGAGGTGGAGTCATGCACATCGGCACTCTTGCTGGAGTCAATCACGAGACATGGCGGCGATGGTGTGCTCGTATCTTTGCCGAGCAACGCCGGCGACGCGTTTGCGTTTTGCGAGTGCGGCGTAAAGCTGTTGGGCATCAATCCTGACGGCGACGCATCCCCAAGTGGCAGCAGTGGCAGTTCAGGCGCCCCAGCAGCTCCTCCTGGTGAGGAGGTGGCCACCACCGTTGGCATGGGCTCTTTGGTCTCGGATTTGGCGCCAATGACATAGGCACCTCCAGCGGACACTCGAGCAATCTTCAAACGCAGTGGCGCCTCCATCTGCGGCTGATCCTGCGTGCTGATGGTCATCGTGGTCGTTGTTGTTGTCAACTCAGTCTTGCGCTTGCCAATCCGCAGTATCAACTTGGGCTTCTCGCCGGGTGAATCACCCATTGTGTTCTCAATCAGCGTTGTGGTCATTGTCGTCTTGGTGCTGACACTGCTGCTGTTGCTGTTCAGGATTAGCTGCTGTTGCTTGTGGCGCTTCTTCTCCTTCTTGTCCTTCTTCGGCTTGTCCTTCTTCTCCTTCTTGGGCTTCACCAGCAGCGTCTCATTATCGCCCGCCAACTCACGCTTGTTGTTGTCGTCACCCTTGTCGAAATCCTGCATAACCTTCTTGCGATAGTTCATCGAGTCCCGCTTGATCTCTTCCAGCGTGGGCGTACTATAGTTGCTCGTCAGCCGCTTCTTGGGCGGACACGCTCGTCGCGTCATCTCATAGCTGTAGCTACTGCTCTCCGCTCCCAGATTGAGACCCAAGTTGCCAACATTGCCGGCATTTGTTTCACTCGCCGCTGGCAGTCCACGTATTTTGATCTTTAGCTTTGTCGGCGCCTGATGGTCATCCTCGCTGCTCTCCAGCGTTTTGCTCCTTCCACGTCGCTTGCCCGCACTGCTCGCCGCTCCCGTCTTGCCATTATCCGTGCTGCCCGAGCTGCAGGCACTGCGTCTGCGTCCATCGTTGCCAGCGCCAGCGCCACCAGCCGGCAACAGTTGCTCCTCCAAGCCTGCATTGGCATCCAAGGCGCGCAGTTCCCTGTTGCTGGAGTTCTTCTTGAAACGTTTGGAGGTCAACTGTTCCTCATCCAGCTCGCTGGCATCCGACTTGCGCATGTTCTCCAGCGGCAAACTGTCCGAGGCGGCTGGCAAACCACAGGAACTGTCATCGTTGAGGTTATCCTTCTGCACAACATACAGACTGAGCAGTTCCTTCTTCCGCATCCGCCGAGAATTTCCGCTAACAGTCAATGAGCAGGCGGCGGATGTGCTGGCCACCGTGGAGGCCAACTGTGCCGTCACCGTCGTCTGTACCGCATTGGGCTGCACCAAGGAACTGCTGGACATGCAGCTGCTGTTCGTCACGGTGGTGTAATGGAGATCCGGATAGGCAAGCGGACCCTTGATTTTCAGCTTGAGCTGATTTCTCGCATCCGACAACGATGCCTTGGTGGTCAACGTCGTCGTGTCCGAGTCAATCGATACCTCCTCAGAGGTGGCCTCTAGCGAGGCTTCCATGGCGGGAACAAGCTCGGAGACAAGTGTGGCAGCTACGCTAGGCGCCGATTGATTTGCCTCCGTTGAATGCAACGCGAAACTGCTCGGCACAGGTTGCAAGCCACTTGTGGCAGCAACTCCTGCTGCTCCAGTTGCAATCGCAACAGTTGCTGCTGTTGTTGTTGCCGTTGCTGCCGTCTGTTTATTCGGCGATGTGTTGTTGCTGTTGTTGTTGCTACTGCTGTTGTTATTGTTGGTGGTGCCGGTGGCCCGCAATGCCGACTGAAACTGCCGCTCATCCTCCTCATCGAACTCGCTGAGCGTCTGATCCGCCGTCCCAGAATCGAAGGCACCCAGCAGATTGTTCTGATACGCCTCCTGCGAGGCAGTGCTGTGTGGTGCCTCGAAGCCCAAGCTGTAGGTGCGCATATCCACGGGGCCAGGCAACACTGGCTGTACAATCGCATGCAGCAGCGGATTGGTTGCAGCTGCTCCACTTGGTGGTTGCGTCTGCGTCTTGTTCTGGCCACGCAGCTTGCAGCTGGCATAACTCGTAGTGGGCGGTCCTGCACCTGCCCCGGCCGCGTTGGGCGTGCCACGCAACTCGAAGCTGCGACGACGATCACGCAACGATTGCAGATTCTCAACACCAGGTCCGGCCAGCTCGTCCTCGTAGTTGTTGAAGTCGAAGGGCGTGCCCGCCAAACTATTATTGCCGTAATCCGTAATTTGCGGTGGCAACGGCAACATGACGTTCGCTGCACTGCCGCCCCTGCCTCGTCCACGTCCCCGACCGCGTCCACGTGTGCCCGCCGCGGCGCCACTGCCACGTGGTGCACGCTGTCGTAGTTTTCCCGTCAACGTGTGCGTCAGGGGATCGTACTTGGCGGGCGCAGCGGCTGCAGGCAATGGTGTGGCAATGGGCGGTGTTGGCGCCGGCGGCGGATGCAACACGGTTGGTTGTCGTGGTGATTTGCCAGGGGGATTTGCCCTGCGGCAGCTGTGGTGATTTGTGTAGTTGTTGTTGCTGTTGCTTCTGCTGCTTGGCGCTACTGCGCTTGCTGGGCGAGATGCTCTCCTTGTTGGCCACAACAGGCAGAGGCACGGACAGTGACACTGGAAGTGGCACAGTCACAGGCAGGGGTACAGCAAGTGGCACGACATGTGGCACAGCCACAGGCACTGTCTCTAGCGGCACAGCCTGTTGCACTGGCGGCGTTGGTGGCATCATGGGCGTCATCTGTTGCTGCTGTTCAGCACAACTGCTGAGCAAGTTGTTCGGATAAACTGGCATATTGCCATCCACAGGCGATTGCAGCTGATACGGATGATTTGGTGTTGTTGTCAGCGTCATGTTGGGCGTGGTATAGGGCGTGCCCACATATGGCGTACCTGGCTGTTGTAGTGGTGTGGTGGCAACGGCAACAGTACTGTTGCCATAATCCGTTGGCGTTGTGTGTGGCTGTTGTTGCTGCATCATCGCTGTCAGCTGTGGATAAATGCTGCCGTTGTATTGACTATTTGGTGTGCGTTGTTGTGCATGTGTTGGCGTTGTCTGCTGTTGCTGTGACGTGTTGTTGTACATGGACATGGCATCGATGCCATTCATCAAGGGAGTGTGATTGCCATAAGTGCTGTTGCTGCCGCTATTGCAACTGTTATTGTTGTTGTTGTTATTATTATTGTTGCTATTACTGCTGTTGTTGTTGTTGACAGCAACAGTTGCTGCCGCTGATGTTGCAGCCGTTGTTGCTGCTGCTGCTGCACCTGCCGCATAGGTATTAAAGTAGCCCTTGTCCAACTGCTGGGCCATCTGACTGGGCGGCTGATCATTGGACTCCGAGACAGAACTGGGCGATGAACTGCGTCGTGCTGCAATCAAATCATTCTCATTCCAACGCTGCATGCGTCCAAATGGCGACTGCATCCGTGTGTTCTCATCATAATCACTCAGCTTGTTGTTATTGCTGCTACCGGTGAGTTGATTGCCCGTGGAGGAGGCTTGGGAAGGTATTGATGATGCTGCTCCTGCTCCAAAGCTGCTCAGACTATTCTTGACAGCTGCTGCAGCCAAGTCAACAAAGTCGGGTGTTGCTGTTGTGGCAGTTGCAGCTACACTTTGATTGTTGCCATTGCTGTTGGTCTTGTGATGTTGTTGCTGCTGCTGCTGTTGTTGTTGTTGTTGTTGCAACTGTTGCTGATGAGGCGATGCCTTATCCAGATAACAACCAGGATAGTTAACATTGCTGTAGCCCAGATTGTTGTTGCTCGCATTTGTGGTGGGCGTGGCATTGGGCGTATTGGTCAAGCTGTTGGCATAGCTGCCGCCGCTGTTGGCCGTCATTGGAGAATCCTTGATAGTCATCTGACTGGCCACCGAGTTGGGCGCCGAGCTGCCGAAGAGACAACTCTGTTGTTGATGTTGTTGTTGCTGCTGCTGTTGCTGCTGCTGTTGTTGTTGCTGTTGTTGCAGCTCCTTTTGTGCATGTATCAGATCCTCAGGATCAGCTGCATTGTGGAATGGAAAGACGGAGGGAATCGCAGGAGTTGGTGGCAACAAATCAATAGAATCCTTGCACTCATCCAACACTGCCTTGCGCTTTGTTTTGCGCAGTTTCTCGAGAAGATTGCGCGTTGCCTGAGCGCTATCCTCTTCAGAGATTTGTTTGCTGTTGTTGTTGCCGCCGAGCAGCGTCGTCAATGGTCCCGAATTGGGCGGATTGAGAACACTTGCCACACTGGCCATGTTGGATGCAAAATTGTTTCCATACTTGCTGTCCTCCATTTCCAGTATGGTGTCCACAATGGGCTGATGCGCAGCATCCAGCTCCAAGGCGGCACATGGCACAGGAGTTGCCGCGGCAACAACTGGCAACTGTTGTTGCTGCAACTGTTGCTGTTGCTCCGGCTGTTGTTGCTGCTGCTCACCAGAATTGGAGTTTGAGTCCAGCTCTATTATCTCTGGCGGCTCTGGGGGTATCACGGTCACCGCTGGCGAGGATGTGGATGTCGAGTATTTGCTGGCATTCGCTAGCAACTCATTCTTGCGCTCCTCCTCCAGCTCACGGACCATTTCCATCTCGTTAAGCAGATGCTGTGTATGATGCGTGTGCTCCTCCTCCTCATCCTCGTCCCGCGTGCGTCTTCTTCTTCTACGTGACCGACTCCAGCGACTACTGCGACGTCGTTCGCTCCGATCGCTGCCCTCGGACAGCTCATCGTTAGAGGGCGTGGGTGTAGGAGACGCGGGCAATGGCGCCGCCGGCGGTCGCTCGTCAATGTCCGCCGAGAGCTCTGCCAATTTGCTGGCACTCGCTGACAGTTGTGTGTGCGTTGGTGCCGTTGTCAGCTCCTCATCAATGTCCATGGGCTGTTCACCAGCCTCTGCATCCGTCTGCAGCATTTGTTGTTGTTCCCGCTCCCGTTCACGCTCTCGTTCCCGCTCTCGTTCCCGCTCTCGTTCCTGCTCTCGTTCCCGCTCACTTTCCCGTTCCCTTTCGAGCGCTCTTTCTATTTCCCTTTGCTGCTCCCGTTCCCTTTCCTTCTGTTCCTCCGTTACCAATGGTGTTGTTGGCTCTGGAACTGATATTGCAGGTGGCGTGGGCGCTCGCAATTTGGGTGGCGGTGTGGGCGTGGCATTGTTGAGTTGCTGCTGCTTCTTATCCAGCAACTTGTCCAATGCACTCGTTGTTCGTCCTGTCGCCGCCTTCCGTTGCGCTATCTCATGTTCCAGATTCGGTGGCGTCTTTTTGGGTGACTCAGCGCGAGATTTGCGCCTGGATGTTGACAGCGTTGGCGCTGGCTTCTCTGGACTGCACTTGGCATTGACCACAACGGCGGGCGTCGGTGAAGGCGGTCGAGATTTGGAGTTGCGTGTCGAACGCTTTGATATCTCTGGCGCGCCTGGCTTAACCAGATCATCTAGAGAGGATTTGCGTCGCTGGGACGTTGACTTTGGTGTGGCAGGCACTTGTGGCGACACTTCTATCGCTGTATTCTTTTGCGGTGTTCTCTTTGGCGATTTGTTGGTCGAATTCTGTCGCGTTCTTCCAGCTAGAGGTGTAACTGGCGCCGGCGGCGCTTTGTCCAGCGATTTGCGCGGTGAACGCTTTGGCACAGTTGAGGCTGAGTTGGAGATTGGGATTGGAGTTGGAGTTGGAATTGAAGCTGGTGCTGGAGGTGCTGCTGCAGCTGGAACTGGCGCTGGAGTTGTTATTGCTGTTGCTTCCTTACGCTTCTCCTGGGCATCACTATCACTATCAGAGTCCGTGGCACTGCCGGTGCTAGAGCTATCGCTGTTGCTGCTGGAGGAGTTGCTGCTGCTGTCGCTGTCCCCGGAACTCGAGCTGGACAAATTGGGCGCTGCAATACGTCGCTTGACGGGCGTCTGTGTCTCCTCCTTAGAGCGTCTGCGCGACATGCCGCTGGCTCCCTGCTGCTCCTTGAGATGGGAGGCTCGTCTGACAGGAGTCGTTTGTTGCTTGTTTGTTAGTGTTTTGTTGGTAGGTGTTGTGACAGTTGCTGCTCCAGTTGTTGTTGCATCCTTGTCGCTTAGCTCGCTCACTGAACTCGTCTCCTGGGTCACCTTGGCTAAGGCTGCTCCGCTGTTCTTCAGCTGCTCGGCGGCCTTTTTAGCTGCCTGCCTTTGCGGCACATAAGAAACGGCAAAATTTTGCAGCTTAGATACTTCGTTGTTTTTAACCGTGGGAGTGGGTGTGACAGTGGAGCTCGAGGTGGAGGTGTTGAGCTTCTCCTTTTCCCTTTCCTTCTCTTTTTCCCTTTCCTTCTCCCTATCCCTCTCCCGCTCCTTCTCCTTCTCCTTTTCCCGTTCCTTTTCCCGCTCCTTCTCCCGTTCCTTTTCCCGCTCCTTCTCCTTCTCCCTTTCCTTCTCCTTCTCCCTCTCCTTTTGCAACTTGGGCGGTCTTCCTCGCTTGCCACGTTCGGCCGTCGTTTCTCCCGCCGTTTTCCCCGCTGTTTTCTGCAGCTCCTTGGGTCTCGCCTTGTCCACTTCCGTTGCACGATAGCTGGCATCTTTTGCCTTGCTTTTAGCGTTGTTGCTGTTGCCACCACTGGCACTTGTGCTGCCACTTTGATCCGGATCACGTAATCGCTCGGAGGCATCGGGCAGCAGGGATGTCGCGAGATTCGTCGATATGCGCATGTTTTCGGATGCCTTTTTGGCTGCCTGTCGCTGTGGCACCACCAGCAGATCCACCGCTGTAAACGATGTGGTTGCATTGTTCTTTGTGTTGTTTGATTTGCTGCTACCTTTGGCTTTAGTTGTTATCGTTGCTGTCGCTGCTGCAGTTGCAACTGTTGTTGCTGTTGCTGATAAAGTGGCAGCTGTTGTTCCCGGCACAAACTCCTTCATGGCCGCCTTGGTACGTATCGTCTGTTGATTCTGAGAATCACTGACATTACTCTCAGCTGCCGCATGCTCCTCTGGTTCTTCGTCTTGCCCATCCTCTTGCGCTGTGCTTGTCGAGCTATCCGAGTCGGAGTAGATATGATGACCCAACTTCCGACTTGCTCCCGTTGCATTTGTTGTTGTCGTCGCGGTTGTTGTTGCGTTGCCAGAGATTGTGTGGCCGCTGGAGAGATGACTACGGGAATGACGCTCGGAAGGCCTTAGCGGCAGAAGCTCCTCACTTTCATCGCTGGATAAACTGCCAGCATCTTGTTGCCGCATTTCCTTGTCCATTTGAGCGAGACCTCGTGTCGTCGTGGGCGTTGTTGTGATTGTTGGTGCTCCATTGCTGGAAAGCTTCCGACGTGACGTTGGCCCACTTGTTGTTTCTCCTGACGCTGTTGTTGTTGTGCTGTGTTTTGACTTAGATGTTTGGGATTTAGCAGGTACCGCCGACTTGTTAACACGCTGCTTGCCACGCTCCCGTTCTCGTTCCCGCCCCCGTTCATCGTCATCATCGCTGGAGGAACTGCAACTGGTGCGTGCATCGGCAGACGCAGCAGACGCACTCGCAGCTGCTTCACTTTGACGCCGCTGTTGTCGCTGCTTTTGCCGTTGATCAACACTTCTGGCATAGGATTGCTTACGTGATTTGACTGCGGTTGTTGTTGAGTTGCTGGCGTGTTTATTGTTGTAACTGTTGCTTTCGCTGCCGGAATCACTTGCTGATCCACTGGCACTGGCTGATTCGGAGGAGGAGCTGCTGCTGGCGCTACTGCCGCTGCTGCTGCCATGCGCCGAGGTGGAATCACCCGATGATGAGCTGCCGCTAGACGTAACGGCGGACGTGCCGGCATGGGATTTATGTGATTTATTTGGACTCGACGTCGCCGTCGTTGTCGTACCGCTCTTTGAGGCACGCCTCCCCGCACACGGCATCGCCGCAGACGCCGTTGTTGACGCCCTTGGCGAGCCACGTGGCTTGGCGGCCTTTGTACTGGCCATCGTATTTGTTGTAGTTGTAGACTGTATTGTTGTTGTTATTGCACCATTGTTGAGTTTCTTTTTAGGCGAACTCTTCACCCCAACCTGTTTGCGCTTCGTGGGCGACTGTGAGGCGCGTCCACGTGCCTGCATCTTACCCATCAGCTGCTCCAGTATATAGTCTAAGTTCTGATACTGCGCCGGCACAGTTTGCTGATCTGTCGAGCTATAGAAGCGATCGTATAGCGTTGGCCCATCATTCGCATAGATGATGGCATCTGTATCCAATGCAGGACGTTGTTGTTGTTGTTGCTGTAGCTGCTTATTACTGCTGCTATCCGCTGAATGCTGCACTGCCTCATCAAGCACTCCCAGTTGCTTGTAAAAGACTTGTTCGCGCAGCTTGAACAGCGAACGGGAAAGCTTTTCACGCCGACTGACCATGTAGCAAAGATTGCGCACACGTTCTAGATCCTGGCGCAGATGTACAACCAGTTTATGGTTCTCGAGATCCTGTTGCTCCTGCTTGCGCGCCAGCATTTCGACGTCCTCAGATTTGGGCGGTATTAATTCACGATTGTGACGAGACTTTCGCTTCAGCTTCCAATAGTTATAAATGGCAATAATCGCATCCTCATCCAAATCAAACAAATGGCAGCTAACGTCATTGATATTTACATGCTTATCAAACTCCGCCTCCACCTCCTATACGGATAGATAAAAAAAATTATGGAATGCAGGAATAAAGTAAATAGTTAACTCATTGATTCATACCTGTAATCGCTGAGCTCGCGCTTGATTACGCTCCTCAGAGGTCATGTCGTTTTTGCGATGATGATTCTTGCGTCTTCGGTGATCTTCACCCTTGCCACCGGGTGTATTGCTGCCCTCGCCAGCGGTGCCACTGTTTAAGAACTTATTATTCTTTTGCATGCAACTGGAGGCGGACGTGTGATGACTGCTAGCACTTGCTCCCTCCTTTTTTCCCTTGCTCATGCTATGTTTTTGGCAATAGGAGCGCAACTTGACACCATCCTCGGCATTGCCCTCCTCGATGATGGCACGCATCTCGAGACCGTGCTGGAAGGCACAGGTCACATGATATGCCGTCTTGCACGTCTTCACCGAACACTGGATGCAGCTACCTACACGCTCCCGGCAGAGCACACAAATCAATGACCAGCGACTTTGCGGAATGCTTGAGATTTTTGTAATCGGCTCCATGCGATCAACACAGCCAATGCTCACTTCCGGTATCCAGAGTGCGCACGAGACATGCGCCCAATGTTTGCCCGATTTGTTAGACTTCATGGCGCCGCCCTTGTTCGGACATAGCACACAATCTGGCTTAATACCCATGGAACAGGTTCGACAAAGCCATTGACCTATTGAACAAGCATTAAGTATTTTTATGTTTTGTAAATATATGAATATCTGATTGGATTTACCTGATGGAATCGCTGTAATGCCGTAACAAGCCTGATGCACGCAGATATTGCAATTATCACAGAATACCATTTCGTTGGCCTCCTCAGAGTCGGGCGATCGACAAACATCACATATAACATTCTCATCAAACTCAATGCCCAGTCCCTCCTCCTGCTTAAGTATGACCTGAATTTGTTCCCAGCAACGCACCTGTTAATCAAATGTTAATTATATAAATGTAATTAAGTATGAAATATTTGTTTTTACCTCTAACTCCTCGATGACTCGCTCAAACTGCGTTTCATTAATGGGAAATGCGCCGCATTGGGCGCGATCGCCATTGTAGAGCCGCAACCAGGCCTCATCGATTGGATCTATGTCATAGGCACATGTGTTCTCCGCCAGGGCAACAACATTCGTTAGGCAATGCAGATCCGGCGAGTAATGTTCATCTTTGGTGATGCGCAGGAAACGATTTTTTGGACTGCAATATTAAATTATAATATGTTAAAAAGTGTATAAATATACATACATGGTGTTATAGGTAATGATTAATATACAAAATATAAAGGTTTTTGTTGATATTTTATAGTTCTAATATTATAATTATATTTAATTGTTTACTAATATTTATCAATAATTTTAAGGAATACTTACAGTTTAAAGTCATGCGCTGGCGACACAATTGGCTCCGACAGCACATAAACACACGGCTCGGGCAGCGAATCGGGATTAACGGGAACTTGTACGCCCTTTTCCCATTCCTGCTTCCATTGATCGGTTACAATCAGATACTCGTAGTTGGCCAATGGCTCTGAGTCTGGCAATTTCATTGCGCTAATGAGATCCTTGCTGCAAATTTGAAACAGGACATAATTATTTATACATTGTAATAGAGGGAAAAAGGGTTAAGGATTAGAAATATTTTAGATACACACCGATACAGTTCAGCTGGCGCTTCTGTAGAGCTGCGATTGTATATGCTCGACATTTTAATATCGGCCACGGAGCGTGCTTGCCACGTGCTATTGCTTCCGCCACTGTTGCTATTGTTGGTGCTGCTGCTGCTGTTGTTGTTATTGCTATTGCTGTTGTTGCCCTGCGCTTTACACTTGCTGGCCGATTTGGCCTTGCCTGGCAGCTTCGATGTTGTTGTTGTGTTTGTTGACTTGGACTGGCTGTGCTCATGTTGCTCCAACGCTGGCCCTGTTGCTGTCGCTGCTGCTGATGTTGTTGCAGTTGTTGGCGCTGTAACAGTTGCCGCTGTTGCAGTTGCAGGTGCACCATTGGGCGGTCGACCCTTACGTCGCTTTGTGGGCGGCGGTTGCGGTTCAACATCCTGTCGCTGTTGCTGCTGCGGCGGTTGCAGCTGCTGCTGATTACCGCGTTTACCTCTTTGTGACATTTTTCATTGGTGTTGTGTTTTGTGTGTTTTGTTTTCTTTGTGTTTTGATTGGTTTTCTTCGTGGAACCTACTTCGGTTCGCTTGTGCTACTTAGACCTCCCGCGTTTGCTTCAAATGTCTGCCAAGTGCGACCTGTAAGTGAAGGAGAAAGAAAGAACGGAAGGGAGAGTGGAAAAGGATCAATCAATGATATTTATTCCAATGGGAGTTATTTCAAATACTTACTACATGCTTAAGGCCACAATTGACGACACCACAACCAAACCGCCGGTTGTTGTTGCTGTTGCACTCTTCGTGCCTTGTTAATGTTGTTAATATTAATATTATAAATATTATTATATTTATTATTATTATTATTATAGTTGTTGGGGTTGTTGTGGTTGTGCTGCTGCTGCTGCCGCCCGTGTAACATGGACGCCGCTGCCGCTGCACCAGCACTAATTCCGAGTAGCGCCGCCACTTTGCAGTCTGTGCCGTGCACTGCTATAAGCAATAATGCGCGCTACCGCTCCCCCTCCCGCTTTTGTTTTTGTGTTTGTTCTCCTCGATTATTTTTGTTTTCGCACGCACTTTGTGTGATCAATGTTATTTAGTCTCTGCTCGCTTTAACTTTGTAGAACACGTCTAAAACAATTCTTGTTATTTATATTGCCAACTATCAATTTCAGTTTGCACATTTGCAAATTTGTTGTACATTTTCTATGCATTTTTCGTCACAAAAATACACAAAAAAACTGAAAGAGGCAGTAAAACGGAAAATAGAAAATCGCTATTCACAAACAATAGCTGGCTACTGCATAACGCAATCATCAAATGCCATCCCAATATCCATCTATCTCGCACGCTCGTTTTAAGGGCGCGCGCTTTTATTGCATAGGTGCGAGCGGGACGCAGGTGGCTTGCGTGTTGCAGCCGTCAGCTTTTGTGCGAACGTCTCTATTTCGCTCCTCAGCGCACTGCTCCCCCTTTACAATCACATTCGTCGTTTTTGCACCTTTTTTTCTACTTTTTATTGTAGTAATATTATTTGTTTTTGGAAATTGCACACTTCTATAATGTTTTTTAAATGATGCCCGTGCCCGCTGGTTGGCATTGTCGCCACATTTGTTGCTTTGTTTGGCTGTTTTGATTGTCGCGTTCGAGCGAATTTTGATTGAATATATTACTCTGGGCTTTGCTTTTGCCGCCGCAGACACACACGCGAGCACTGGCTAGTGAACGAAATAGACACAGGAAATAAATTATACGTTACGTTTATTATGCACTCGCGTTTTGCGCAATTGACATTATATTTGCGACAAATATGCAATTTTTACTGATTATTTACAAGATTTTCTTCTCGGTTTCGTTTTCTACGTCTGCCATTTTGCTTTTCGGCTTATCGATTATTAGAGCTGTACCGGAATCGATTATCGATAGCTGCACTAGCTCACAAAAGTTCCCCCAATTATTATCGAAACTACCTGCAGTCATACGATATCGGAATAGATTTTTATTTACAGCACTTTATTTTATAGAAGTAGGAAACATACGTCGTATCTGTGTAGATCAAAACTGAAAACTTAATCGTATTGCTTTGACAATTTTTCTCCAATGTATAATATTTAATTGTCGATAGATGCGCCAATAGCATTTAGAATTTATCGAATGGTCATCAACCACTGTTGGAATCTTATCTGTTTTATAGCTAAAATATATAAAACAGACCTCGAACTGGTAGCGCACTTTAAATTTCGGCAATAGAAGGGAGAATTTCAATATTTAATCTGAAAAATATCAAATATTCGACAAAGTGCTAACCAAATGTCTTCAACAATTTTCAACATTCTAAAAGTTATAAAAATTACAAAGAAGTTACAAATCTGGATCAGATTTCTATGGATGGCAACGTTAAGAAAAATGCCAACGTTTTTTACCAGGTGATACTTCTTTCAAAAAACAGTTACAGCTGTTCTTTCTAACTAAAAAGCTGGCAACACTAAACATAGGTAGCAAAAGAAGAGAATTTTCTCTGTAAATTCGCACAAATTTTACATTAATGTAATGTAAATATACATGAGAAGGATAATAGTTATCGCGACTTAGAGATTAAAAAACAGATAAGCTAATAGATAGAAAAACTATACAGTCGCCCCACTCGCACCCGCCAACGGCAACGGTAGCAGCAACCACAAACAAACACACAAATGCAAATGTATTTCTTTGTCTGCCGTTTGCTGGAATAATCATAGAGTATTATTTGAATCGAGCGAGTGCACGACACAGTGCAAACGAGATATATTTCGAAAAATGTCAACAACTCCAAATTCGAATAGTAGTGGTAGCAACAACAATAGCAATAGCAATAATTCAGGTAACAAGCAGCAGCAGCAGCAACAACAAGAACAGGACACATACAGCGACAGCAGCAGCATTGAAGAGAATCTTGAGGCGGCGGAGGAGCGCAGACGCCGAATATTAAAAAATCGCAGTCGCAGCAGCACCTACATGCAAAGGCAGCAACAACAACACACCATGAATGTCTCCAGCGGTGCCATCTCCAAGCACGACAAATCCATGACACCCTCCACAAGCAACGCCGCTGCCGCTGCGGCTGCTGTTCGTCTGGGGCCGCCAGAGCGCATTTCAATGCTCGTGGATGGTGTCAGATTCACCGTAGAGCAGACTCTACTCACAGCTCATCCAAATACAATGCTGGGTACAATGTTTGGCTCCGGCTTTCAGTTTGTGCATCCCAATGAGCGTGGCGAATATGAACTGGCCGATGGAATCTCACATTTGGTATTCCGTGCCATTCTTGAGTACTACAAGAGTGGAGTCATACGTTGCCCGCCCACAGTTTCGGTGCCGGAGCTAAAGGAGGCGTGTGATTACCTGCTGATCCCCTTTGATGCCACCACAGTCCGCTGTCAGAATCTAAGTGAGTATGTTGCTGCTCTTGCAGACGGACGGCGTCTCTTAGTTTGTGCCGTCTGCTTTGCTCTCTCTCCCCGCTTTTTTTTTTGTTTCTTTACTCTCTATTCGCCATGCTGACTACACGCCTCTGTTGATTTTCTACCACACAAAAGGAGGCCTGCTCCATGAGCTGAGCAATGAGGGCGCACGACAACAGTTCGAGGTCTTTCTTGAGGATCTAATATTGCCGCTAATGGTTGCATCCGCACAACGCGGCGATCGCGAGTGTCATGTTGTTGTGCTGCTCGACGACGACATGGTCGATTGGGATGAAGAGTTCCCACCACAAATGGGCGAGGAGTACTGTCAAAGTAAGTAGATATGATTCCTATAACTACCTGACAACTTATAACTTTCCTACCGTAGCTGTGCACAGTACTGCAATGCATCGTTTCTTTAAATACATCGAGAATCGCGATGTGGCCAAGCAGGTGATGAAAGATCGCGGCTTAAAGAAGATACGCTGCGGCATTGAAGGTTATCCGACGCACAAGGAGAAAATTCGTAGACGTCCCGGCGGACGAGCTGAGGTAATTTACAGCTACGTGCAACGTCCATTTATACACATGTCCTGGGAGAAGGAAGAGGCCAAAAGTCGTCATGTGGATTTCCAGTGTGTCAAATCAAAATCTGTTACGAATCTCGCCGAGGCGAATGCTGATCCACCACTCGAATTAGATGCAAGTACGTAAACAGCTCCTACATCTGTTTCCCCCGAGGTTAATAACTTATTCCTTTGTTCTTTCAGGTGGCAATCCTATACCAACACCAGCTATAGCCGTGGTCAATGCTCAAGCAAACAATGCTGATATGGCAGCCATCGCAATTGGCATTGTCGGCGTAGGCGTCGCTGGTGACGCAGTTGCCGCTGTTGTTGCCGTGGATGAAGCCGCCGGCGGCGTTGCCATGCTAAACGATCTGGAGCAAGCGGCCGTTGCTCCTGGCATAGTTGATGAGCATGTGTAGAAATGTCCCAAGGGCAATTATTACACTGCCATGTTAGCTGCACGCACCCGGAACGCTTTCTACGTTTTCAACCCAAATTTTGTATACGCAATTAAAAATAAAATAAACAAAAATACGAACAATTTATATGTAAATATCGATGAAACTGGGAATTGTTGTTGGATAAATACAGTCAGTGATCGTACATTAAATTATGATTATATTAATTTTAAACCCGAAAAAAATGTATTTCGAGAAATATAATATGTACAATTTAGTTAGGGAATTTTGTTTTTAAGAATTTAAATTATAACCGTTACGATCCCGGATTGCAGCCCATTAAATTATCAACCTGACCCTATATTAACAAATGAATTCCAATATAGCTTAGGCACCATCAAAGGATTCGCGTTCGCCTTGTGTTAATGAGGAAGTTTCCCAGTTCAAGGATCGCTCAATTGCCATTTTCCATTTCTGATAGCGAAGATCTCGCTCCGTGGGCTTGACCTTCGGCTTGATAGCTTGACGTGTGCCCGACTTGGAGAGCGGTGCCTCCATATTGTATTCCGGTGTTACAGTCTTGTAGGCAGCCATAGCAGCTCCCTGCAATCAAGAAATATTAGCCATGAAATGGAAAATATTGGAAAGGACTCACCAGTGCTGTGGTCTCGGCAATTTTCGCGCGGAGCACATGGATGCCCACCAAATCGGACTGCAGCTGCAAGAAAAGATTGTTCACAGTCATGCCGCCATCGACCATGAGCTTGGCAAGTGGAATTTTGCAATCCTTGTGCATGGAGTCAAGAATGTCGCGAACCTGGAAGCAGACAGCCTCTAAAGTGGCTCGCACAATGTGTTCACTGGTTGTTTCCTCACTCAGTCCACAGATAACGCCACGGGCATCCTGATTCCAGTAAGGAGCATAAAGGCCATTAAAGGCCGGCACAAAGTACACATCCAAGGAACTATCCACCGTGCTTGCCATTGACTCAATTTGGCCCGAATTTTGGATGACACCAAGGTTATCCCTTAGCCAGTTAAAGGCAGCACCAGCAATGGCCACGCTACCTTCCAACGCATAATAAGGAGATGCACTGCGTCCCAGTTGATAGCCAACTGTGGTGAGCAGTCCGTGCTGCGAGTGCACAATCGAAGGACCTGTATTGTAGAGCAGGAAGCAGCCTGTGCCATAAGTTGCCTTCGCCTGACCCTTGGCCAAACATTGCTGACCAACGAGAGCGGCTTGTTGATCTCCCAGATCGGCTGCTATGCTGATGCCCTTCAAGACGCCATTGGCAATGTTACCATAGTGCTCAGCGCTGGAACAAATCTCCGGTAGTATACTGTTCGGCAGACCAAAGAACTTGAGCAAATTTGGATCCCATTGTAGGGTCTCAATGTTCATGAGCATCGTCCGTGAAGCATTTGTGACGTCCGTCTTATGGACACCACCATTGACACCACCAGTTAAGTTATACATCAGCCAGGTATCGATGGTGCCAAACATGGCATCACCCTCATCCATGGCCTTCTTCACAGTGGCCACATTGTCTCGCAGCCAGCGCAATTTGACGCCGGAAAAGTACGGTGACAGTGGTAGTCCGCACAGAGGGACGCAAATAGTTTATGTTCCGGGCATTGTTTGGTATCGTTTTAAGCAAATCCTCGACTGTGCTGGTAGTGCGATTGTCCAGCCAAATGATGGCATTGGACAGAGGCTCACCAGTGTTACGATCCCAAATAACAGTGGACTCTCGTTGATTGGTAATGCCAATGGCAACTATATCCTGCAAAGAAATTTAAATTATAATAAATAATTGATCTATATTTATGACATTTGTCATAAAAATCTTATTTTGAAATTTTCTTGAATAAAAAATTATTTGATTTAATAACTGTTTCTAATTAAACAAATTACTTCAAATAAAAAAAAAATGTATTTATATATTTTGAATTTTTTTTTCAAATTCATTCGAATAATAATCTTTGGCGCTTTTCTAAAATGTCAATTTAATTATTTTTGTTTCTTTTTGGGGTGTGGCAACACTGTGCGGCGAACGTAGAATAAAAAGCAGTAAGCAAAACAAAAAAAAACTGCTGATAAGAAATACAAAACTAAAACGACGTAACTAAATCCGTAGCGAATTAAATTCTCGTTCCCTGCGAATTTCAATGTCAAGCACAGTTAAAATTCTCTGTCGAAAGGTCGCCAGTGTCATAACCAACATTCAGAGGCAACAAATAAGAACGATAATGGCGACTGAAGCATCTTCAACTGTCAGGGAAGCCGCAATTGTGGCTGTTGGCCAAATGTGTGCAACGGACGACAAAGCCGACAATTTGTGTCAAGTGGAGGAGCTGATCAGAAGAGCTAAAACGAAAGAAGCCAAGATGCTCTTTTTACCCGAATGCTGTGACTTTGTGGTCAAAGATAAGAGCCAACTGATTAGCCTGGCAGAGCCGTTAGACGGCCAACTGATGGCCAAGTATCGTGAGTTGGCGAAATGCCATCAGATATGGCTATCGCTTGGCGGTATACACGAGCTCAAACCTTCCTCAAATGGTGAACCCAACAAAATATACAATGCCCATGTGCTGCTCAATGACAATGGTGAACTGGCAGGTGTCTATCACAAGCTGCACCTGTTCGATGTGAACACTGATGAGGTCACCATGATGGAATCTGCCTACGTGGAGCCAGGCAAAAGACTGGAGCGTCCTCTTGCCACACCCGCTGGATGGTTGGGTATGCAAATCTGTTATGACTTGAGATTCGGAGAGACGGCCCTGCTGCTGCGTAAACTGGGAGCTCAGGTCCTTACTTATCCGTCTGCTTTTACGTATTCTACGGGCAAGGCTCACTGGGAGATCCTATTAAGAGCGCGTGCCATTGAAACCCAATGCTTTGTGGTGGCAGCTGCCCAACAGGGCTGGCATAATCAGAAACGCCAGTCCTGGGGTCACGCCATGATCATTAATCCATGGGGTAAAGTACTAGCCGACTGTGGCGAAGAGAAATTGTGTGTGGCGACCGCTGAAGTAGACTTGTCCATACTGGAGAAATTGCAACAGAGCATGCCCTGTTTTGAGCATAGACGCAACGATATGTACAGTCTCACCGCATTTAATTTGAAGCTACCCAATGCTGAGAATGCGCAGGATCGAGCTTTTGCCAACAACACCGTGGACAAAAGGACAATATTCTATGAGTCGGAGCATTGTTATGCCTTTACCAATCTCCGCTGCGTGGTGAAGGGTCATGTTCTGGTATCCACCAAGCGTGTAACTCCACGTCTCAATGGACTCAACTGTGCTGAGGTGACGGATCTCTTTGCCACCGTCTGCATGATCCAACGTATGCTGGAAAAAATATATGGCACCACTTCGGCTACGGTAACGGTACAGGATGGGGCACAAGCTGGTCAGACCGTGCCACATGTTCACTTCCACGTCATGCCACGACGAAATGGCGATTTCGGTCACAATGATCAGATCTATGTAAAGCTGGAAGATCGTGCCGAGAATATGCCACCACGAACCCTTCAGGAGCGCATCGATGAAGCGGAAAAGTATCGTGACTATCTACAGTGCAATAGTTAACCTGGCTTATTAATAGTATATTTTTGGAACTCCTCTTTTATGTAATGTGATTGTCAGTAAAGGTCTTATCAACAAAAAAAAAAAAAAAGATTTAACAAATTGTTTATTAACTCAAATGTCAGGGACAGGGAACGATTGAATTATTTTAAAATTAAAACAACTTGTCTAATTTTTAGCTCAATTTTATCAACTAAAACTGTTTAAAATTAAGAAGTGAAGTGAAATTGTTTTTCTTGTTTTAATAAATGAAAAGGAAACTAAAAATTAAGCACTGCAATAGACTTTTTAAATTCGAAATAGTGTTTAAACATTGAGCTAATTTTAACATAGAAGTCTAAGAATTTCTCAATTATCCAAAACACATTTTTTGCAATACATTGGTTTTTATGGAGCTCACCTCGACTTTTCCACCAAGCGCTTGGAGCTTTTTGCAGGCGCCTTCTATGCACTCATTAACGGTGCTGGCAATGAGCAGAGGATCCTGTTCGCACCATCCTTCCTTGGCAAAAATGGATGGCACCTCGATCTGATGGAAGCAGACAATATCATCGGTAGCGGCCTTGAAAATCATGAAACGCGCCGACGTGGTGCCCTCGTCAATGGCACCAACAAATGGACCTGACAGCTTCGATTTATCGCATTGACATTTGGTGGTGTTATCCATTACGAGCGTTATTTATTATATTGTATAACTAACTATGCGCAAAACAATACTTAAATGGAGTAGAACACTTGTGTGACTCGGTCGGTCTGCTTTGCCAAAGGAATTACTGATCGATTGTGACCGACATAATTGTTGGATGCGATAAGAGATAAGGCCCAGCCCCTTTGTTGCGAAAGCTTTCGACGTGTTGAACTCTGTCCCCAGTTGCTTAATGCAGCGGCGACATCAATTAAAACTTGTTTTTAAAACGTAAATAATAAAGTTGCGAATGATTGTGCAAAAACGGAATGAAAAATAGGATGTTTTTGCGGGCAACACTATTGTAATATTCAAATTGTCCTATACCTAACTTTAAACCGGTAATTTTTATTTAATTGAGTTATTTTATTACAGCACAATTTATAAGTAAATCTTATTTTCTTTGAATTTATTTGGCACTATCAAAATATGCGCACATCATTTGGCAACACTGTCACTCAGTGTGTACACACTTATATCAGAATATGTTATTTTTGTGGTGACACTACCACAAGTAAATATTTTATCTGACCAAACAAATGGCATGGATTTGTTTGCCGCCTTTTATTAAAGAAATAAAGCCATGTCCATATCAGAATCCCATCGGATTGGACTCCGGGATCTACTTGTTAATGAAAGAAATACACCTGTGCTCCTACAGCTTGCAAGAAGCATTACAAAAAATGTTTGCAGCATTGATGATCCCGAAGGTAAGTGACACAATAACAAAAATAAAAATCAACAACATTTTTCATTGTAGAGGCGCTTGGCTATATTATGGCGCATGTTGAGGATATTCACAAACTACTGCACAAACGTCACGTTACGAGAGATCTACTTTTCAAGTATTTACACGCCAGACTGCCGGGCACTTCAACGGATTTCACAAAAGCTGATTTGGTCATGCGGGTGATTCAATATTGGGATCGTCAGTTAACAACATCAACAGAAAGTCAAACAGCGTATTCAAAGCCGATCACTACAGTTGATACATATAAGGATCATAATGAACAGGAATATCCAATACATCTAATGGCGCGCAAATTCGGTGAATGGTTCTTCCAAAAGTTCAACACAAACAATCTGAACACAGCAGACTTGTGGAATGACGCCGTGTTGCAGCTTCGAGTGATAGCAGACGATGGAACCAGCGATGTGGAGTGCGCTTCAGCAGAAAAGGTTGTGAATTCCTTGATTAGCGCTAAAGAGCAATTTGGTTTCTACTTTAATCCCAACTTATCGCACACTGGTGTGCAAGGACGAATTGATGCCTATGGTCAGGTCGTTGTGCTCTGCTGCGGAACGTTGCATACGGCCGATATAAGCGTTGGCGTCTTTGAATGTGCCTTTGGTCTGTTGCGTGATCCACACGCGGGTAACAACTGGAAACCAAAGAAGTTCAAGTGCTTGCTTCGCAGTGAGCTTACTCCACCCCAATTGCACACACTAAACGAGAGCGAGACTCTCCAGGCGGCACTGGCGTTACCTACGCCCAACGATGCACTGGACTAACTATAAGGCTTTAACAACCGGGCTGTGGGGCATCTTCCAAGGCTCGTTTATAAGTTTACATTTATTTCACTTGATATTTACAACTAGTCTGTTAAAAGGAAACAATACTTGACTTAATATTCAATAAGCCTGTTTAAATTGATATTAAATCTTTAGAAATTTCAGTGATGGTGTTTCCAATAGGATTTTCAGAAACAAGATATAAAAAATAGGAAAACAAATCTAGTATTATTTGTACAAAAAAAAAACTTGGGAAAGCAAAAAAATGTAAATGCCGAAAACAGTTCTTAAAAATCGATCTGTATGACATTCATTTTACCTTTTGGAAGGCAAAAAAATCTAGGATACTATTCTACTTTGCTTCAATAGATTTTTATTCTTTATTTCTTTATTGAATTTCCAAATTTATGCTAACCGTTTTTTTTATTCTCTTTTAATCACATTTTTTATGTAAGGTCTATGTTTCTCTAATCTTTACAACCAATTGTTATCTAAACAGGCTCAATTGAAATAGAAAGTCAACCCAAGGCATTACTTTACCTGATTCATAGTGGACTTTTTCAAGTTGTTCAAGCTCTCCTGGTTACCTAATGAAATATACGAGAAGGTTTCTCAGTAAAACACGCGATTTCTTAAAGTAATACAACTTACGCCCCGAAGTGGAATAGTCTCAGTTTCAAGACGCACAGTTTCCACAAGGCATTTTCGCCAAGTTGCTGCAATTTCAGAGAAAATAACAGCATTAAACTATGTTTTTCTTTGCATATACAAAAAGGATAATAAATTAATAATTTGAAAAGTAAATAAAAATGATAGGAAACTGGCACTGATAGCATTGGGTTATTTACTGATTTGAACCCAACAAAAAAATTATTACCAGCTGTTCAACTGCTCAGAACTCCGTAGGATGTTCCGTCTTGACGTGATCATTGGATCATCGCAGGTCCACTGAAATGGTATTAATTATTAATAACAATTTCACTAAATATTGCATTGTACATATATTGAGTGTGTGTGATAAAAAGTTGGTACGTGGGAGATTGTTCTGATTTACATACATGCATATACATACACATATATATGTACATATATATATACTGTACTTAACAATCGGATTCGCTTTAATAATTCGTTTCGCAAAGCACGCGATAAATACAACAAAAACCACTGAACTTATGTACATTTATCATATATAATTATTGTAGTATATATATTTTCAATATGTCAGGGTGAATGGTATTCGGAGTTCAAGTGGACTGAATTTGTTTTTTGTTTTTTAATAACGATAGATAACTTGTAACTAATATCGCTAACGAAATGGCTTACTGTCTAGGAAATATTGAATTACGTTTATTCTGATGTATCATCTACATTTTCTCCTGTATAAACGGATGCATTAGCGCCTGATTTAGAGATATACGCTTGCCCGGATCAAGCGCAAACATATTCTCGAGCAGATCCTTGAGTTGTGTGACTTTACGATGTTGATCATCGGGTAGATTCTGATCAGCAATAAGTTCCTGTTGCAAATTGCGAGATGGCTTAACAACTGGCATTACAACGATCTTTTCCTGTAATAGAGCAATAAAATAATTTGATTTTCTAAACTCTATTTGTATATCAACTTACCCGCTCGGTTAGCTTGTCAATCTCGTGATAGAGAAAATTACAACTTTGATCAAAGTGCTGCTCTCTGAACTGTCCCTTGCGTACAATTCGATTGGGTATTTTGCCCTTTACATCCATGAAAAACTTAAGCATCTGGTTATTGCTTTTGCCGCTGAACAATATCTTGCCAGTGTATAGCTCGTAGATGGTACATCCAGCCGACCACGTATCAATTCCATAGTCATAGGGTATGCCCAAAATAATTTCTGGAGCACGATAGAAACGTGATACCAAATAAGGCGTTATGTCGTTCTCACTTATACCAGAAGCGGAACCAAAATCACACAGTTTCAGTATTAGATTATTCTCATTGACCAGAATATTGTCAGGCTTGATATCCGCATGTAGAATTCCCGTCTTTTTAAGCAACTTGAGGGCTAAGAACAATTGTTGTGTATAGCTGCGCACCGCCTTAATGTGCAAACCCACATTCTTGCCATACTTTTTAAGAACCTCACGCAGATTCATCGCAAGTGGTTCAAATACCATGCAAAGATGCTAAAAGATAAAGTGTTAAAAGTTTAAATTATCTTTTTAAATTTAATACACACCTGCTTGTGGAAGAAGTGACGATACAAACGTAGACAATGAAAACGATCATCGGGATCGGCATCATTGAGCTTCTTAAGTACTTCCAGTTCTCGCAAACCAGTTTTGTGCCTGTTTATGGGTAGATAAAGGAGGTTAATTCAACCCTTTCTTCATGGTTTAATGAACTCACATGATCTCGTTGTTGCGTATGATTTTGATGGCCACATTGGCGGCACCACGTGCCTGGTCACGACTGCGCACCACGTTGCTGAAGACGCCTTGTCCAGTGTAACCGCTGACGAGATAGCGATTGTCCAGCACCTCACCAATGCGTACACGATAATAACCCTCGGCATCGTCCCAATTGTCGGTCAGGGCGGGATTCTCAATTTGATTTTTGCTGTGCACAATTGTACTGGGTGACTAAAGGAATACAATAGTTGAATTAGTATTAGTTTGCATTAGAAACGTTTGTATGGTGTGTTTGACATTTACAAGTCTGCGACTCACATCGAAATTGGAATCAACATCCTGGTCGGCAAACATATCCCAATCGTTGCGTTTCTCCTTTACCGCGCTGTTCTTAGAAGTATTGGAATCAAAAGGTTCCGATGACTTCATTTCTGGCTCTTTCTCGTCATCCTCCTTCTCTTTTACTGTGGGAGCTGGTGTGCGCTGCCTTGAGTCTCGTCTAGATGAAACAGGAGAAGTGCTTCTGGATTCATAGGAGTTAGATTTGCGAGGCGTTGGACTTGTTGTCCGTGACTCCTGTTCATTGGTGCCCAGTTTCTTTCAGGAATGGTTGAAAAAGATATAAGTTTAAAACTCCAACAAAAAAAACGTATAAATTGATAAATACCTTTAGCAGCTCCTCGCGCTGCTTTCGACGCATCTCAATAATACGCTCCTCGTCATCGTCATCTTCATTGATGTCAATATCAAGGCTGACTTCCTCATCACTGCTCTCTTTCTCATGCACTTTCTGACCCTCACTCAGGGAACCTTTGTATCGATCACGGTCGCCAATGCCGTTGCCAGAGCCGCGTGCTCCGCGTCCACCACGCTCTCCGCCACGACCGTCCTGCTCTTGGCGCTCCCGTTCCCGTCTCCTGTCCGACTCAAACTTACTGCGACTATGTGAACGCGGGCGGTTCCAACGCTCGCGGTCCCGTTCACGCTCTCTGGGCCGTCCTCCGCGCTCTGGCGGCTGTCGATTATCTCTGTCCGGCTTACGGTCACGATCACGACTTTGGTCGCGACGTTCGCGCTGCTTATCGCGATTGATCTCCTGGCGCAGATCCTCCATATTCCTATTGTACTCTTGATGGTGTCGTCTCTGGTCACCCCGACCATGTTGTTGCTGCTCTACACGCCGACGCGGCGTGCGACTGCGTGGCTCTCGCGGCACACGCTCACGGGAGCGTCGATCACGTAACTCTCGATCCTGCTGACGTCGCGCAGCTCCAGGTGGATCATCACGTGTACGACTTCTGGGCTGGACTGCGGGCGAGGATTGACGTCGTCGCTTCTCTCGTGTGGGTGAGGGAGTCCGCTGACCACCGCTAGAATCATCCAATAATATAACATCGGATTCGTTTGAGTTATGGATGCTAGATTGTTTATTATTAACATGTTTACTAGTTGCAGTTGCCAGCGGTGCTGCAGACTGCGAGATCAGCCTGCGCTTCGGCGCCTCAGTAGATGCCAGCTTGGTCTGCTGCTCACGCTGATGCTGCAGCTGGCGGCGGCGTTCGGCACTATCATCATCACGCGCGCTTGACCAACAACGAATTGGAGCGACTTTCATCACCCTCGTTGTCGGACATGTATGCGCCCAGACGTGCCTGCAGTAAAGCCTTTTGCTTCATCAGTTCCTCCAAGTTGAGCTCATCGTCGAGCTTTGGTGGCAGGACCGGACTGGCCACATCGACGGCGCTGAAGTTCGACAAACAACCAGAGGCATTAGTTTTCAAGAATATATATAAGTTACTCCCTTGTACCATTAGCAACTACAACTACAACTACTTACACTTCACTATCACTTCCGGAAGTGGCTACCTCCAGCACTGGCACCACTTTATTCTGAATGGTTTTTGTAATCTCCTCGACTAGACTGCAAGGATCTGTTTGCATATTTGGCTTAATGATGCGAAAGTCAGCTCCATTAGGGGCCAGAATTGTACTGCGTTCTCGGCTCGCCTGCATAAGTTCTGTAAACTTATTGCTAAGACTCTGGCCGCCGGAGGAGGTGCGTTGTTGATGCTTCTCAGATGCATTTGAGGATTCACTGTGACGATGGTGGCTCTTCTTAGATTTCTTGTGCTTCTTGTGCACTTTATCACTTTTGCTAGCTGAGGATGTCTTTTTATGTTTCTTGTGCTTCTTTGGCTTCTTGTGCTTGGCACGGCGCTCCTCCGTCCCACTGTTGTCGCTGGAGTCATAACTGCTTTGAGCGAAGAAATCACAACTTAATATATATATACACACATACACCTACATAACCTCACAAAGCTTTGCTTGCTCATTTTTCTTCGTTCCAGTTGTGATTTCAACTTACCTTTTTCGTCACTTGTCATTATAATTGAATGGTGCTAAGGACATGCAAGACCACTCGCTTTAGTAAAATATTACTTTAATTAATTAAATCTTTGGTGCGCAACTTTTTTTACATCTAGTTTGTTTGCACTCAGTAAATTTTAACAATTGTTGTTGGGTTGTGTGTATGCGTACACTGTGAATGACATTTAACGATAGCAACTAATAATCGATAACAGCTATTGACGCAATTTGAAAATTGACAGTTGCTAAGGAAAGAAAACCAAAACAATCCAGAATCTCTTAATGCACTGCCTAAACATAATATAAATTCGATAGCTAGAATTTCAGAAATGGCAACTGCATCGGCATCTAATTGGCTCCACGTAGACATTGGAGATGAAACTCCGCAACGCCTATCAACTTTATCAAGTTGCATTACACTCAGCGATGTTCAATGCGATGGTTACGTGCGTTTGTTGGCTGCCGACATTTCATTTGAGAACGACGAGGAACCTTCCGCCAAGTTAAAGGTGTTTCGAGGACTGAAGCTAAAGCAAGAGCAAACGCTTCCGGGTATACCAACTGCCATTGAAAGCCTCTACATAGATGAAACGGAACCTAAAACGCCGGGTAAGCAATTAATGGTAAAGATGTACCATTATATAACCATTATAGTCTCAATCTCCTTCCCGTAGTTATTGCTGTAGCCATCGCAGAGTCAGTTCTGTTTTATAGACATTTGAAGCCGTACTTTAAGTATACCGTGCCCGCCTTAGATGCCGATGAATTGGAGTTAGAGGTGTGGCGCAAGCTGCCTGTAATGAAACCAGAAACCCATGAAGGATTGCTGCAGTTGCTTAAGGATGTTGACCATGCCAAATTGTCGCGTAAAACACAGCGATTGCTTCAGTTGCCTGTTGAGGAGCGTGAAGTAAGTTAACTGTCAAGCAGAATATCATTTCGGTCATTTTTTTTACCTCTAAAACTGATTCTGCATGAAAATTTATCATTTGCATCCCTTAATGATCGAATTTCATTGCAGTCCTTTATCAACATCCACAAGGATTCGTCGGTGGGTCGTGTGGGAATACTTGTGGCTATGTGTTGCTTGAAACGTGTTTCCAGCAGTGCCAATCCTCCCTCTCATTTGGTTCTGGCAACGGATACGGGCCACGTCTTCGTTCTGGAACCTCAGGGCTTTAATTTGGTTTACCAGGCTAAAACATGTAGCTATGAGACGGCTGTGCCGAGCCTAATTTCTGTCCACGGTACATACGAAACGGACTTTTGCATTGTGGTAGGCACGCGCAACGGTGGCGTCTATCTGCTACGCAAATCCAACAGCGAGGGACAGGAGATCCTCAAGATGAGCACCCCCTTGACGGGTCTACTCTTGTTGCCCGTTGATCAGACAATTGTTATAACCACAATGGAGCAGCGGTATCTATGTTACTCTAAGCGTGGCAAGTTGCTCTACCAGATGCAATTGGAGGCACAACCAGTATGCATTTTACCCCTGATGCTCTCACATCTGGGCATCACTCTGGTGGCTGTGGCTTTACAAGGTGGCATAGTTAAATTCTTTCTACAACGCTATCTCGTGGATGAGTTTGTGGTGCCACAGACTGTGGCTGCCATGCTGTACGGCCGGATGGGCATGGAGGATCATGTTCTGACTTTGACAACCCAAACGGGAGATCTGATTATAAAAATATTGCGACGTATCACACGCTTTGAGAACGACATCGAAGCTGCAACATTGGCCAGCAAAGTCTCAGCGAGCTCGCACAGGATTGTGGATGCCTCCATACTGGACAAGCCCAAGAAGAGCTCCATATTCGTGGAGCAAGCGGCACGCGAGAAGCAGCAAGCCAAGGGTAAGCAATAAATGTAGATAGGTGACTATAATATTATTATACTAATAACAATTCTAATATTTACTGATACCTGTTAATCTTAAGGTTTTTAAATATATATTTTCTTTTTATACTTTCTGATTTTAATGTATTTTAAATATTATTTACTCATGTTTTACTCCCTAATTTGTTTAAATTTATATTTTGTCAACTGTTCTTATTTAAAAAATAAATAGATTTATATATGAGTAAATAAATGTATATTAATTTTAAATAAATTGTGTACTTGCAGCAAGTTATGGCAGCTTTCAGGTAGAGCTCTGGCGACTGCGTCACACTGCAGCTCGTGCCACAATTGACGCGATCAACTCGTCGGAGAGCACCATATCGGGAGATCTGACTCATGCTCCCGTTAAGCTATCGGCCGAGGTCTGCGGCAGTGGACCCTCCTTTCGGCTCTATCTCACCGTACAGAACCTGTCCACATTTAAAATGGCCTCCAATTTGGTGGTGTTGTTGCATGCCGATCGACGACATTACACTATACAACAATCCTTGGCTAGATTGCCAAGCGTTTTGCCTGGAATTCCAATACGAGTGGACTTTGAGGTTGTGTCTGTGCTGGATCTTGTGGACAAATTGCCACCGGCCAGTCTCACGCCAGACAATTCCCAGATACGCGTCATGCTCTTAAAGATGGGTCAATCTAAACCACTTATTGCTGCTGCAGTGACCATGCCTCAATCTGAGGCGGCTTTCTAAAACGTTATCTAAGTGTTGCTGTTGTGGATAAGATTTGGTATTTATTTCAAATACAAATTACATTAAGATTATTAACTTTTCATAATTTTCTTAGGCATATTTGGGTGCGTATTTCTCATAGGCTCTGACCTAAGCCTCCTTGGCGGCGTCTTTCGATAAATTCTTGCTCGAATTCCACGCCATTCATACATTACCGTATCCTTAAGATCCAACATGGCTGGCTTATCGATGTTAACATCTCCAACGGTGGCCTGTTTGTAAAGTCCGTAGAACTCTAGATTTGTAACATTTTTTACAAGTTCTGAAGCTTTCTCAAAGTTGACCATGTTGAGCGTCTTTGTGTTGATATTAGAGTATCTAGTTATTTTGTTTTATCTTTAGAGCTGCTATCCATTTGACCATTTAGACCCAACTTTAATTTAATTAATTTAAATATTAGAGCGACTGCATCCAATTTTTAAAATCAGTAGGTTAAATATATAAAGCATAGGAAATAATAATTATTTTTTTGGAAAACTACCACAACCGATTAGGGCGATAGCTGTTACGATTTGTAGGATCTGACATATATTACAAATATTAATCATTCAACCTTTAGTTAAAGGGAATTTTCACTTTGTCGTTGACACAATGACCTGTCGGTGAACTATGGCCTCTTATTAATTACGAAGAAGTCACCCGCTTAAATACGTCAGTATTTACCTGCTATATTCTTATGATATATATAGGTATTTGGGCCTGGCACAGTCATAAAATATTCATGCTAATCTTATCACACAAGTGCATGAGGTGTTTATTCATATCACCAAAAACTCATATACTTATTATTATTATATATACTCGATGATATCAATAACTAATTTCTTTTTTGGCAAACTGCAAGTATGAGTTTCCCCAAAATCTGATAAGGCCAACACTCATATGAAGTTTTATTTATTTCTTTTTTATTGCTTTTTCTGCACTCTCAATCCCCTTGCCGTCTGCACCACCTAATCGATCAAAGCAATCGCATAAAATAATGTATGTATTTAGAGTATGTAGTGGTTTATCATCAGACAACGGGACTGGGAACGGGGGCGGGATTGGGAACTACAAATAGTCAGAGCCTTCTGTATTCGATAAGATTAATCAAAAAATAACGGCTGAGTATGTTTGGGCCATATTATATATAACCATGGAGTGGAATGAGGAGTCACAATTTGTATCCGTTTGCCAAACACAACAAACCACCAAAAAATCAACATGCTGACCGTAAGTTAAAATAATAACTATATTTATAATACTAGGATACGGTGAGATAAACCCGAATTCCTTCCTAAATTCTAAATAGTTTGAGGAAATCGTTGAGAAGGCCAAGAACTTCAAGCAGACTGTCACCAAGGAAGATTTTCTGGAATTCTACGGTTATTACAAGCAGGCCACCGTCGGCGATTGCAACATCGATGAGCCCGAGGATGAGGAGCAGAAGGCCCGCTATCTGGCCTGGAAGAGCAAGGCTGGTCTAACCCTCGAGGATGCCAAGAACCATTACATCGAAGTCTACAAGAAGTATGCCGCCAAATACGAGTAATCTGTGCCTTTCCTAAAGTTTTGCAGAAGCCAGTGGTCTTAAACTTGTCATTATAATATTTCTGACGCAGTTGCACTTGTTGAAAAATGTATTTATTGTATTTTTATACTATGGTTTAATAAACTCATAAGCATTTAAACAAACTATTACGGGTATTACATATTTTGTAAACTAATTAAATTCAATGTTTAATCGTACGCAATCTGGGGTGTTTCGGATTTGTAAATCATCCAAAACCAACTAAAAATGGTAAGTTTTTTAGTGGTTTACTTTTCTGGAGCATCAGTGAATTTCATTTTTACCATGACATTAAATAAATGAGAATAAAAAACATACTATTCGGAAAATTAACGCGAATTATACCACATTACTTTATTTTCATACATAATTTTTGACGATTTAATGTTATTGAAAGTATTTTAACACTCATTTACCGAATTCGTCATTCACATGTATTTAACATAAACATAAATTTAACAGTGATCATAATAATAGATTCTCCTAAAAGTATGCCACACCAGAGAAGAGTTGCTAAGTTACGAATACATACATAAATATACTTTTTATCCCACTGCTTATTGATAAGAACGACATTTTTACGAAAAATATACGTTAAATTTCAAATTTAAGCTCATTTAATTCTTAAATTCTACTCTACAAAGAATATTGAATCTGAATATAAATTTTATTCATCAAGTGCAAAACTTTATATGAAAGCTTTAATGTGTCTTTATATCGGTTAACTTTATAATAAGCAGTATTATATAATAATATTAATTTAAGATTATAATTACTTTTAATTATTATCAAATAACAATTTTCAGGGGTAAACCATTAAGCATTGTCATCTTTAAGTGGGAAAGTATTATCAATTTCGTAATTATTAATATATATTAATTAACTAGCCGTTTTGTGTAAAATTTTTCCATTTTTCATAATTAGAAACCAGTTATATGTAAGTTATAAATATTGAATTCAAGAAAAATCCATAGAAGTACAGGTTATATGACACGAAAGTTGGGTTGCCATATATTGTATAGATTGCAATTAAATTGTCTGAACGTCAGGTAATCAGAAGGTGTAGAACTGATAAGTGTAGTAATCGTTGGATTAGTTGCTTCCAGAAACTAAAATCATTCGCAATCGTGCAAATTTCAAGTATATATATTTATTTAATTGCATCTGCGATTAAAATGCCGGTTGCCCTTCGCACCCAGAATGATTAAACCCAACCCGAGAATTGATATCAGTACAAGAAGTACATCCATTAAGAGTGCTTAAAGCTGTCTGGGTGTGTGAGTAGTGAATACAAGAGTACACGTAATACTCTGGGCAGCAATGGTGCGTGAGAACCCGGAGAATAGTCGTATCTAAAAAGCTCACCGAATTGCGATAGGGGACGCTCCCAGTTCCGCGAGAGCTTTCGACAGAGATTCAAATTCGCTCGCAGTTGCGATCGGCGAAAAGACTTAAATTGAAAGTCCAAACGAGACTCGGATTCAGACAGTGTCGAGTTCCGTGACCGCCCAGACATCAAGTTCTACGTAAGTCCAATTCCAAGTCCAGCAAACTAAATTATCAATCGATTCTATTCTCGATTAATTCCAAAATACTTTTATTGTGTGTTCCTTTTGTACATGTGACAAAACTAGAATTTTGAAGGCGCGTTTCGATAAGGGCCAAGTGTTTTTTGGTCATGTTATTTGGGCCAGCTCACTCCATTTGCAAGTCAAGTGGGCGTTGTGTTTAATGGGCACGTACGCGATGCCTTTTCTGGGGAAGTGCGCCAAATCTAATTCAATTTAAACATCAGGCAATCTGTTGGATACATTTGTGTCTTTTTATCCAACTCATACGCTGCGCCATAATTTTAATTAATAAATTTCTATTTTTATTGTGTGTGTCGCTACAACGACGCGTCGGCTGCTGAATGCCAGTGAAAGTTGGTGGCACCTCCACAAGTGGTCCGACCTCAAAAAGATTGCTGAATAATCGCATGATGCTTCGTGCTAAAGTTCAACGTGTCCGACAATTTGGCGGCAGATCATTTGTCATGATCCCCAATTAGCTTAGCTTGGCTTAGTAAACAGGTTTTGGCAACAAGTTTCCTTTTTGTTATGTCATTAACAATATTGTTAATCTTTCTTACTTGCAGATTCAAATCTAAACCAACATGTCCCTCACCGAGGTAAGTGGCTATAAAGTTGACTGTATATTTATAATTGTGACATAGATAATGAGGCGACTATTATCAGCGAGCGATTAAATCGCCAATCGCATACACCGCAATGAAGTTATATTTATTATAAAATTTATATGTTGATTTTTATTGTTACAATCAATTTGAAGACTTTTTGATTTTTAGTATTATGGGTTGCACTTCATTTTTATTTAAAAAGTATATAATAATAATTAAATGTGACTTTATTTTTTGATTGTTAATGTTCATTCTCTCTTTCTTAATATTTTCTGTTTTATTAATAAAATTTAAAAACAGTGTTTAATAAACTTATTTTACTTAGCTCAAAAATTAATTTAATTTCTTGTTTGCAGCAATTCAACGCCGCCGCCGAGAAGGTCAAGGCTCTGACCAAGCGTCCCAGCGATGATGAGTTCCTCGAGCTCTATGCTCTCTTCAAGCAGGCCACCGTTGGTGACAATGAGACCAGCAAACCCGGTCTTTTGGATCTGAAGGCCAAGGCCAAGTGGGAAGCCTGGGGCAAGCAGAAGGGCAAGTCCACCGATGTGGCCCAGAAGGAATATATCGCTTTCGCCGAGGGTCTGATTGCCAAGTACGCTTAAACCAAATCAAAGTTCAGCTCAAATCCAAACTATACTAAATTGTTGATTTTAAATAATATTAAACCAGTGAGACTAAAACTATTTATGTTATATAGTAGACACTATGATCTTTTAAATGTGTAATAAAATTTGTTTGTAAACTTTTCTAAGTGACGACTTTCTTACTTACTGTAAGTAATGAGCTCAATGTTCATTTCAAATAGCTCTTGTTCTAAAACTCTTCCCGGTGATCGTGACCTTTGACCTGTAATTTACTTTACGAATTTGGTTTCAGTTTGTATTTACTTAAAACGAATATTTGCAAGGCAAATACAAATACACTCAATACTGGACTGAGTACCGGTTCCAGGTTACCTAACGAATACTAACATAAAAGTCGAATACGAACTGCACCTAATTTGGACGCTCGTTTGTCCATTAGCGACTAACTGTTAATAGAACCGATTGAAACACTTTCAGCCACGACTGTTAACTTTGGCAATGACCTTGAGCTTTTGGCTCTCCCTAACTGCAGTTGCTTTCTGTGTCAAAGCTCTGCACTTACCTCAGTTGGAATTTATATTGCAATAATAATTTCGGAATTTCCTCAGACTTTTACATTTTACTTTTTTTTACGATTTTTGTTTGTATTTTTATTTTGAATTCCTAAACTTATTCATAATTTTAATTTAAATATAATCAACTGTTCTTAGTTCACATTATTAATTTAAAAGATATATAAATAAAAATAATGGTTTATTAGTGCAATAGTTTCTTATATTGAGTTGAGTATCCAAAAGATCTAAACAGCACGTTGATTTTATTTTTCATAATTTCTGAACTTTGATTCTGCAAAATAAATAAATATTCTTTTATGTTGGCTATTGTTTTCTTTCATTTCTTATTCTTTTGCCATTAATGTACTTTCATTACTGTGCTTTGGTAACTCTAAGAAATGCCGTTAAATTCAAAGCAACGCATTAGCAACATGTGAATTGATGTTAGCAACATGCTGCAACAACATGTTGCTGATCAACAGGTGAGAGCATAAGTCAATCACGGCAAAAAAAAACAACTACAACCATGCTCGCTGCGCTTTTTGTTTATGAATGAAAAGCGCATAAGCAAAGGGTGATAAATGTGTGTGCACGAGAAAAAACGATCAGCAACAACAAAAACAACAATAAGAACAACCGCACCAACAAGTTGCCAGCTTGCGATCACGGGCCAAGTGAGAGAGAGCCAATAGAGTGCCGCAGAGAGAGAGCGAGTGTGCAAAGTGGAGAGTGCAAGAGTGTGTGTGCGTGTAAGCAAGAGAGAACCAGTCAGTCAGCCAAGCCAACAGCAGGCAACAGGCAACTGGCAGCAACAGTTCAATTCAGTCTACGTTTTGGCCTAAACGCGTTTGCTTGGAATTGGCCAGCGCGCATGAGCCGTCAGTTAGTCTGCCAGCGCTATTTAACCCCTCTCTCACTCACTGCGTGCGTGTGTGTGAATGTGTGTGCGTGTGTGTGGCCTGTTAACAAAATGTGATTAGCAAAAATACAAAAGAAGAAACGAAGGCAGAGAACGCAAAGAACAGAAGACAACGCGAAACTGTTTTAAAAATAACAAATACAAATAATAAATACACTTGCATACATCTACGATTAACAATACGAATTTGTTCGCTTTTTAGTTTTTTGTATTTTTTTCCTTTTTGCATAAATGCGAATAAAAGCAAAATATACAAGACGCTGGCGCTGCAACAAAATAATTAACAACAATAAGTGCCAATATTGTTAAAAGCAATGCTAAATTTTGTGCTTTATCGGCAACGGCAGCGGCAGCAACAACAACAAAACAACAACAACAACAGCAGCAATAAAATTCATATTGAACCTCACCCAAAAGCCAGCAACAAAAGCAACAGCAACAACAACCGCAACGGCGGCTGTGCGGCTGACTTGGCCGACAGCTCAGCAGCAGCAACAACAATATTACCACCAACACCAACACCAACACCAACAGAAAGAACAACAACAAACAGTCAAAGTCGTCGTCTACCTTTTTCGTGCCTTTTTAAGTGTTTTTTGTTGTTGCTCCCCGCTCAGCAGAGCATAGAGAGCGCAGGAAAGAGAGAGAGACAGTGAAACAGAGAGAGCGCTCAAGTGAGAGCGTGTCTGGTTTGGAGCTGTCTGCGAATCTGATGCTGACCCGTTCCAGTTCCGTACTGTGTTCAATTTTTAGTTATGCAAATTTCAAAATACAAAGCTGTGGAATAAATAACTAATTTGATAAACAAATTAAAATTCGAAGATAAATCAAATTAAGGTGAATTTCTTAATAAAAGTTTGAAGTTTGTCAACCCAAGGGAGAAAAATTAAATTTAAACGATTGACAAAATTCTAACAAAAACATATGCATAAAATAAAGAAAATCTTATTCGACTAATACCAATTTTTAAATTAACTTAACAGACATACTTTTAAAAAATAGCTAGAACAAGCTATTAAATAGCTAAGTTGGCAACAGTGATATATAAATATGCACTTTATTTACACATTCGTCGTATGCAATTTTGGTAAGTCCAAGCATTTACCGTTAATCGTTAGCGATTCAAATTGGATTAATTCGACTTAACACACTTAAGCTAGCGTTTTTTTCCTATGTTTATTGGCTGAGTTTCAGCATTTCTGATTTCTATGTCTTGTTTGATTTTTGTTCTGCTTTCCTTTTTTTTTTTTTTGCTTATAATAATTTCATTTGCGGCTCTTTTCATTAATAAGTTTCACGCGTCGCTCATTTTTCAACAAGTTACACCCCCCTGCGCATCTGCCTCCTTTTGGCTGCTCCAACCCTTGCCTTGGTTTAGCTTGTGTCTGGCTCGGATTACCGTGTTGATGTTGTATTTACTTTTGTATGTGCATTAGGGTGAAGCGAATTGACTGATTTTTACCGATCAATCTAACACTCGCTTTAAAGAGATAGGTCAAACTAAGAAAAATTATATTTATTTGGTCAATTATAATGTTTCAAGGTGTATTTTACTGATTTAACAACATAGAAGTTCGGACAATTTTATTTTTGCAAAGATTTTGATTTTATATAGTACCAGCCAAACTGGAGTTTCGAAAAAGAATCTTTTTCGCTCCACCTTAATGTACATATGTACATGTGAGTACGTATCTTTGTAGTCACGCCAAATGAAGCAGGGGATAACATAAATTCTCTTTCTTTTTTGTATTTTTTTTTATAATTGTATATTTGCTAATTTCTTCTTATTTGGGTTCTCACGCTGTGCTTTACTATAAATCTGCCAAGCAATTTGCATGGACAGCAGCTGTGGAAAGGTAAGCGAATTGATGATCAGTATTTGGATATAACTTGAAAGTATATATGTTTGAGGCTAAGCTTGAAAATATGCAGCAAATGTATTTGATATAAAATATATTTGATGTATGCGCTAATTTAAAAAATATATCGCATTATTTATGCTTTTGTATTCTGATCTGATTAGATACTTTCGGATTCGCGGTATATTTAACATTCATAGGTCAAGATCTTTAAGAAAATATAACATGTTGGGGGATATATTGACTTAGTAAGTGATATTGATATTGTTATTTAGATATTTTGGTTTCCAATTGGATTAGCCATTGAGAGCAATCTATCAGCTACTGCAGCTCAAAGATCCGGCAATGACAGTCTCTGGATATGCGTAGGCATAAACCAAAGACAGGTTAAGAAACACGTTTATAGCAGACACAACACAGCCACAACTCTGGGAGTGTGTGTGTCTAACTAAAGCCAAGACTTAAACTAATACCTAAACTAAGACTATGACTAAGTTGAGTTGTGTCTTTTACAACTTGCAACTTGGCACTTGGAACGTGCAACCGATCAGGCTCTCGTCACTTGACGCTCAGCTAAGGCCAGGTATTTGCAACAACAACAGCAACTGTTGCAAATAACTGTGAAAGGAATGCACAAACAAGAACAAAACACTTGTGAGTTGAAATCGGAATAATCGGAATATTACAATACGTATTCGCCCCGTGTGTCGCCCCCATTTAAATGATATTGTTATGATAGGTTATGTGAGTTGTCCAGCAATAATATGGAAATTGAAAATAAAGATGATTGCACTCATATATCAATGCCACTTACCACTTGCCACTTCACTGCACTTGGCCCCGTTAGTACGTGAATTCGAATCTTAGCTTTCTTTTGAGTTCCCTGCATGTTTTGAGATGGATATTCATCTGACTTTTGTTTTATTGAGTCATCGGATTTGCATTTAATTAATTGAAACTGGTTGCCGAAGCTTTGAACTCTGTCATTTTGACTGAAATGCAAATTCAATGAATCGAAATCGAACTAAGAATTATTGTCTAAACCTAAATTTAAACTGAACCAACAAAATTCGTTTTTCCCCTCCTTTCATTGCTGTATCTCCATCTCTATCTGTATCTCTATCTGTATATGTGTGTGCGTGTGTGCTTGTATTTGTATTTGTATTTGTAACCTGCCGCACCGGTTTCGGTTTATGTTTTAGCCATCATCATCATCATCATCATCATCAATATCATCATCAGCGCCTTCATCATCATCATCCATTACTTATACGTGTATTTCTATTTCTCTTTTAATTTTCTCTCGTGTGCGCATAGTTATTGTTGTTGTTGTGGTTGCTATTGTTGTTGCTGCTTCGACTTGTTGCTGCCTCTTTATTTATTTTTTAACCAGTTTCTTTGCTTTGCTGCAACCTGAGCGCGAATGAGCCATAAATATCAACAACCACAACAACAACAACAACGGCTGCCGTCCCGGTTTCCAGGAAGCAAATGTCCGTCCGTCCATCTGTCCATCCGTCCGTCCGCCTGTCCCAATTGTCGTTGTCTGCGTCTGCAATTCGCGTGCAAAGCCTTAAAGATTATGCAACTTTTGGTTTTTCATAAATATCTTTTTCTTTTTAAGTATGTTTTCAAAATTTAATAAACCACAACGCGTTGGCGTCGCTTCCTTGATGTGGCCACAAACACAGACAGCAAAAGAGATAGAGACTGAGATAGAGACAGAGACAGAGACAGAGACAGCTAAAGTGACAGAGACAAAGACAGTTGCAAGTTGCGCCCACAAAGCAAATTCCACTGTGTCTTAGGCTGACGACTTAAGTCTTAATCCGTTCACTGTGGAATTCTGCGCATCTAATCAAAATCTAAGTACTTAGTTGACTTGCTTCCCCTCTTCCCTCTTTCCTCTTCTCTCTTCCCCCTTCTCCCGGTTTTGGCCAAGTGCATTCCACACACACTTGGCCAAGAAACATTTGCTTGCATTCACATTCAACGTTAACGGAGAGACGGCGACAGGTCTGTGATATCAGAGCAAACAATTGCCATGTGTTTATTTGCACCTAAGACAGCCCTATTCTCCACTCTCCACTCTCCACCCTCCATTCTCCACTCTCCACTCTCTCTGTTTACTAAAGTCAAACTCAGGGAATCCCCAGACGAAAACAGAACATTTAAACATTTCACTTACCTTCTGTGGAATTATTATTGCATTGTTCCAAATCTGCCGAATCAGTTGAATATACAATACTTGACAAGTGTGTGTGTATATATATAAATTTAGCCTTGACCAGCAGCAACAACAAATTGACTAAAGATACAGCAACAGAAATAAACAAATATAAATAAGTGTTTCTTTTTTAAATTTAATTAAATTCATTTTATAAAGGTCAGTTACGATAAGAATTTATAGACAAATGCAGGTGTTACTATAACAATCTAACCTATATAGTTTGTACAGACCTTATCAGACATATATCCCAGTTTATATCGAGTTATTTCAGAGTGAGGACAATTCAACACGTATTAAGTGGCCAGAAAGTATCTCTATTTATATGTACATATAATGAAAAGCCAGACACGAGTTCAACTCAAGACCCAGACGCTTGACTGACATATAGACAGACAGAGAAAGCCAGAAAATGAGTGTGAGAGAGAAAGGGAGGGAAAGGGAATAGATGGGGACAACAGACAGACAGAGAGTGAGTGTAAAAATTATTGCAGCAAATATTTAGTCAAGTGGAGAACGGAGCAGGAGAAGGGCTGCTTAGGCTAGTTCAGCCTTCAACAGATACCAAGCCCCTTCCTCTCCTGCTTTCCCTCTCCCAATTTATTGTCAGGGCGATAAGATAAAAAAAGGCAACGGCGCCAACAGCCTGGCAACTGGCCAAAAACAACAAATATGGCAATGAAAATGCTTCGCAACTGAAGAAAACTAAGAAACCGTCCAGTAAGAGATCCAAGATTCGAGATGCAATTGAGTGCTTCTTGCATATCAACAGCTAATGTCCAACAACAACAAAAAAATATATCATTGTCATTGCAGATGCCCCAAGGAGATGATTGACTAAAAAGTGACTCGATATCACGACGCTGTTCGAGATGCACGAACTGTTTACAAAAGTGCTCGCGAAGCGAGATTTGTCCCGTGCCGGAGATCTGTTCTCGGTCCCCGATGCGGACATTGTCAATGACATCACAGAGGTGGTAAGTACAATCCAATTCATTGCTAAATCTAAATTCTTTAAGCTTAACTATTTTCTGAGGAAGATACTAAATAAACTGAATATTTTAAAGAAGAAAATCAGAATAAATTAGGTTAAATCAATATAGAAAAGGTGGTGCAAACGTCTATATTGAATAAACTTTTAAATTATAAAATTAAATTTTGAAAAATGTATTACGTTTGCTTGTTAGATTGTTTTCGATATCTCAAAAATATATCAGACTCAATAGTTAGTCCACATCCGAAAAAACATTCTCTGCTCTAAAAGAGTATATATTATAATATAGCATAAAATAAAATTACCAAAATCTTGTCCATTTAATATTGATTGAATCTTTTATAAAAGCCAAATCAGCTTCAAGTTAAAAAATGTATGCCAATGATAATCGAATTTTCCTTACAAATTTGTTACTAAGCAAACGATTTGCATTTATTCTTCAGCTGTCTGAAATAAATCCAATTATCTCCCATGCGGATTACGTGAAGAACAACAATGATCAGAGTGTGGTGGAGATCTGTGTCACTCGCGTGCTCTCCTGCATCCGGGAGACGCGCAGTGCGGAGCGGTATTGTGCCGCCTTGGTGGATCTGCTGAAGACGTGTCTGCTGTGGAACCTTCAACCGGTGGCTGCCACCAAGGAGGAGCCGCCGCACGCCAAGATTGCAGCCGATATAATCTCTAGCATATTTTTAGTAAGTTGTATAGTTGTTTGACAATTCCTCTCACTTCCGCTCTTAAACTCTAGCTCCTTTCTTTTTCTCCCTCTCTCACTCGCTTAGAACTACGACAAGAAGGAACTGATGAAAATAGCGCTGCCAATTGCCGTGCAGTTTCTGCCCAAGGACAACAAGGAGCTGTCCAGGAATCTGGCCAGTTATCTCTCTCTGGCCGCCATTGATTATGCCTATCTCTTGATAGATATCATGGATCCCATTATGAATTCCATACTGGCCGGCAACTATGGATTGCTCCGTGTGCTCTCCCAGGTCTACGAGGTGTCTCCGGAGACGGTGACACCACATGCTCCGCTGCTGATTCCACTGCTGCCACAGTGCGATGCCCAGGAGAGAATGGCCGTCTTCCAGCTCTATTTGCTCATCGTGCAGAAGTCGCCGGCGGTGCTGGAATCGTGTGTGCCTCAGCTGTGTGGTTTTCTGCAGGACAGCGACACCTCCAACATCACCATGCAGATCCTGCTGAAGCTGGCGCAGCATGCTCCACATCTGCTGGTCGATCACTTCGAGCAAGTGCGTCTCGCGGCCAAGACAAATCCGAGCACAATCACACTGTGTGCCCAGATACTGACCACGTCGGGCATTGGCAGCAAGGAGACGGCTCAGCAGGCGCTGGACTTTGTGCTGGAGCATCTGCCGGCCCAGGCATTGCTGCAGCAGGAGGCGACCAGGTTGTGCTCCGCTTATCCGGTGCTCTTCACGGACAAGGTCCTCGCCTGTGTGCGGCAGAAGAATGCGGCATTGAGCTCCCAGCACGATGTGGGCAACAAAATCTCGGGAGGCGTCACCATTGTCAGCTTGAACAGCTCCAGTCCTCCGATTAAACCAGCTCCCTCCTCCTCCACATCTGCATCCACCTCCGCCTCCTCCTCCGCCACGCCCGCCAGCAGCAGCAGCAATATTCTCCAGCCGCCCAGCAATGCAATCAATGCCATGGCCACGCCCACTGCCAATGCTGCCCCAGCTCCCATTGCCACCTCCACACCGGCGGCGCCACTGCCCGTTGCCACGCCCACGCCGACACCAACGCCTCCACACACAGGCTACACGCGTCGGGTGAAGCTGGGGGATTCCCGCAGCACTGGACGACTGCATCCGGCGAGCAACACCCACAGGAGCGTCACACGCCTCAATGTGGCCAGTGGATCGGTGGGAGGACTCCACAAGAGCATGACACGCTTGAGCAACTCACAAATCAATCAACAGCCCGGCGGCAATTCCAATGGCAACGTTGTTGTCCAAGCAGGAGCTACGCCCAAGACACCCACAACTCCTAGTAATCCACCCATCACTCCGGTCCCTCCACTGAGCAACGATGTCATCATCACGGGACACAACAAACACGGTATACCCGTGACTTCAGGCGGAGTCACTGTCACCACGTCACCGTCGAAGGTGCGTCCACACTCCCAAGGTCCCTCGACGCTGCTCAACTCCAGCACTGTGCTGATGAAGTACAGCACGGATGCACTAAATCAATCCGTGGGCTCCATTTCCATACCACAATCAGCTGGTGCCGCTTCAACGGCAGCTCAGCAATCCCAGAATGCCGTCTCCGTGCATCATGCATCGCCTGCGCTGCCCCAATCCTTCAGCAATGGCAACGCCAAGTCCATCACGAAGTTGCCCATCAATGGAAATGTGAGTTGAAGCAATGTACCATCTGGGAATTTTGAGATACCCATTCAAAATAGACTATAACTTATTGGATATGTATAGTATTTATGAGTATAAAGTATATTCAACATATTTCCGATCCGTAGTCGTATTTATAATCCTGAAATTCTGAAAATTCCATTACAATTGGATAGTAAACACAGAAGTTATTTTAGTTTAAAAAGCACAAACGGCTGTACATAACTTTTGGATTATCTTGAAACTATCTTCATAGTTATCCGTTATCGTGCACTCTCAGTTGAACCTTTCTTCTTCTCTCCCTCTCTCTTTTCCTCTGCAGAGCGAGGTGATTGTCTCGGGTCCCACAACCACCACCAATGTGGCTCCTCGTCGTAGTGATAACACGAGTCGTACGCTGCTCAATGCCAACAGCGTGATGGATCAACGCATGAGCACCTTTGAGCCATATCAGATAATGCGTGATCCCGTCCAGCAATTCTGCGAGAAGAACTTTGTCTCCATCAAATCGTATATGGATGAGGTATCACAGCATCTGCCACCGCCCACAAGGTGCAGCATTGAGGGTAAGTCGTGATCTCTCTTCTAGCTCTTACTCTCTTCTCTAACACTTTGAACACTCTCCAACACACACTCAATCCTTCACACACACACACACACACACACATCACACAGTTTCTAATGAATTTGCAGAGCGTCGCAAGAAGGTGGCCAAATTGCATTTCGCCTGTCAGATACGTGGACCTCATTGTCTCTACTCCAAGACTTGTTTCACGATGCGCACACGTAATCCCAAGACCTGGATTCACATGATCTTCCTAGACTTTCAAGTGCGGCATTTTGTAAGTGCTTCCTGTGATTCTGAGACTAGTTTCTTTAAAATATTTCTTTTCTTAGGTCAAGGAGAAATGTGTGCTTAGCACACGTGAACCGGGCATCAGTAATCTGAAGAATATCTGGCAGATACTCAAGTGCGAGAATCGCAGCTTTACCGAACTGGTCACCAGTCAGTTTCCTCAGGTCAAGGTAACGTTTGTCTGCCCAACTAAAATTCAACTCGAATTCCATTAAATGAAATGTAATTTTAGGACCGCGAGATACTTGTGAATGAGCTGCGTCACTCCGGTTTTCTCGATGTATTCGAAGTGTCCAAGACGAACAAGTCGAATCCGAACTGCAATGAGCTGGAGTATCAATGGGGCTGCTTTCTGTGCAATCATCCGGACAAGGCGGTTGGTTTTCTCAATGGCAGCAACCAGCCCATGATCGAGGGTCAGCTCAAGGAGAAGAAGGGCAAGTGGCGACTCTTTAGGCGCTGGCGCACTCGCTACTTTACGCTCTCTGGCGCACATTTGTCCTGCAAGGGATCTGTAAGTAGTTTCAATTATTCACAAGGCGACTTATTCATACTAGAGGCTGTGTTGAATAAATATGCCACCACTGTAATACTTTCAAAATGCCTTTCGACTTATCGATAATCTCTGATCGATTACAGAGCGGCGGCGAGAGCATTGACGTGAATCAAATACGCTCCGTGAAGGTTTCTCGTGGCGCACGCAACATACCCAAGGCATTTGAGATTTTTACGGCCGATCAGACACTAATACTCAAGCCCAAGGATGGCAAGAATGCTGAGGAATGGGTGCAGTGCCTCAGCATTGTGGTTGCCCATTCGCAGGCTCGCGATAATCCCACAGTCAAGACAAATAGTTTACCCGCTCGCAGCATTGGCAGCAGCAAGCCCTCGTTTTAGGCAAGCACCTCCAGCCCTGAACCAGCAACGGAACCAGCATTGGAACCAGCAACTGAACCTGAACCTACATTGTGAGATTATTTGTAATTGTAAAGACCCACAACACACACAAAAGACATAAGCGGCGGCCGCAAAATACATGCATACATAAAGCTGTCCATATATATATATACACATACTTATATAAACAAACTATATATTTATGCATACATTATATATGCCCCTTCTTATAGACTTACCATTTCAAGGGATTTTTCAAAAATTGCGCGAAATTGTTTTTTCTATTTTAGTTGATTTTTTACATTTAGTTTATGCCTATTTATTATTATACTTGTATTATACAAACAACTTGCTATCAAGTCAAAAAACAAATGGTATTTTAATCGTATTTATATATATGTATATATATATGCCTAAGCTGCCGGTCTCTGGCTCTGCCTGCAATACAATAATAATACTTTTCAAAACGCTGTAAAGCGTTGCAGTCAAGTTTTAAATTGCCGCCTAAAAGAATGCAACATAATTTAAAGGGAGCTGAAAATGGCGCCCAAAAGTATTAAGCATATTGTTTGAACAGTGTTACTAAAGCTTTCAGTTTTTCAACTGAAAATAGTGGCAATTATTCGCACATAACTATTCAATTAAATGCATCTTGAAACTATGCAGGAACGTTAAGATTTTGATTAATTTGACTGAGGAACACGTTTGAATAGACTGCTTCTCGACTGCTTTCAATCAAATAAGTTTGTCTAATTTTAAACCGAGACGCTTCAATATATCCCAAAAGTAGGCAACATAAATTTACAACAATTTTAAGTTAAAGGAGCAATGTAAATCCCCGAAATGTTTAGATTTTGATTATAAAATTTGATCTTTTAAAGAAATTTAAATAGATTTCGTTTGGCTGCTAGCAAATGAATGTGCTTGTTGAATTTTAGCCTTGTCTTTCGATTAGAATTGGACGCAAACATTTGTAACTAACTACGTTAAGTTAAACAACTTTTAAGTACTAATAGTTAACAGGATAATTAACAACAATTTGACACCGTTCAAGGCCTTGATGTGGGCACATCCGCTTCATTTGCATTGAGATCGCGCTCCTCCGTGTTGACAGAGTTGGAGTTGTCCAACAGTTGTGTCCAGTTGGCATTTAAACGCACTATTTCCATATCCTGACGCAGTTGCTGCAATGGCTTATGCTGCTCCAAGCTCTGACAGCCGTCCAGGACGCGGGAGACATGCTCCAATTGATTGGCATAGATGCGCAGACGCTCCACATTATTGTTGTCCTGCTGCGGAGTCGTATTTACCTAAGCGGAAGCTGCATTAGTAAGGGATTGGTAGGGTTGGTGGCTTACAAATCTTACCGTCAACTGTGTGATAGATGACAAATAGCTGCTAACACGTACATCCTGCAGCTGTCCGCCGGAATGCCACATTTTCAGTAGATTCAGTATGCCCAGGACGTCACCCTGTTGCGGCTCCTGAGTGGGCGACAACAGTTGCATGGGCGGAAACTCTGTGGTGGGCGAGAGCTTCTTATAGCTGCTGCATAAAGTGCTTAGCGTGCAGATGTCCTCATTGAGACGCTGCCAGGATGAGCAGCAAAGGCGGGGGGCGGGGGCGGTGGCGTGGGCAAGTTTTGATAATTGTGGTGATTACGAGTAGATGGCAATATTAGTTAACGATTTTCATTTCAAACGAAAGAGTGCGCTTTTGAACTTGATTTGTGACTGTCCGTTGATGAATTCGAATGTGGTTCACAAATCGTTGGCATGAGAAACAAAGTACAAGGAAATTATAGATGACAAGATCATGGTAAAGTTACTGATAATGATAAACAAAACATAAGGTTTATAAAATAGGCCAAGAGTTCATTTTATTCTAATCAAATAATACGAGTAATTGTATGACTAAAGATACGATTAACATAAGATAAGATAAGATCAGCTCCAATCGCTTGCGTGTGTGTGTGTGTGTGTTTTTTTTTGTGTAAGTGTGTTTAAACATATGAATATATATCTGGCGACTAAACAATAACGATATATAGAAATGTCTTCGAAGGGTGCGCAACACAACAAAAAGTCCAATGATTAAACATAACGTGGCTAAAACCTTACGTCGATTTCGTTGCGATGTCGCTGCATTTCAGACTTGGCGCCACTTAAGTCGCTGCCTTTGATCATCAGCTCCTGTGTGGCATCCATGAGCTCATCCTGCAGCTTCAGATTGACATCCTCCAAGTCTTTTAGCTTCTCCAGCATGTCCTCCTTATGCTGTTGTAGTTTGTTTCTACAGAAGGAAAGATATAAAAAAATATTTATTAATTCTCTCTATGTATTTTAAATCTAAGTTTATTATTGTTGCATTTAAATATATATTAAACAGTTTGTTCTGATTGACTGACTGAATTTCTGACACAACATGGATGAGTGAATTTTATCGTGCAACAAAATTTGATATCTTTAATAAACTCCACTCACTTGTCCACGATCAGTTGCTGAATACAATTATCGTTGTCCAGCTGCACAAGACGCAGAACCTTGAGCAATTTGGTGACCAGTGTGTCCACCTCAATGACCTGATCGACAACAGCTTGAGCTGTGCTGTACTCCATTAATGAGGGCAGCTCCGCAAGGGAATCATGGCAACTGAGCTCCTCCGTGTTGCATTGATCGCGATTGCTTAAGGAATTGATAAGAAATCAGAGATTAGATTAAGCTTGTTGTCAGCTGAAAGTGGTACTCACTTCATTGGCAGCACACTGAGCTTGTGCACGTGCAGTTCCATCTGCTGGCGATTGGTGATGGCCTGTGATAACTGCTGCAGTGAATCATCATCATTGACAGTCACCTGATGTTGGCTGCACTGACTGCTGATCAGCTCCGTGGGCAGCTCAATTTGCGAGATCATGCCCGTGCAGGAGGAGACCATGTTGTGGGAGTGCGAATCCGGCTGCACCACATCCTCCAGCACATTGTCCATCATGAGCAGACAAGGCTGAAATGGTTTATGAATTAAATTTATAATTAATCGATTAAGAAATGCATGCTTACCTCTGTTTCCGAGTCCAGCATCTCTGTTGAATCGGAATCGTCACCGCCATTGCCATTGAGATTGGTTTGCTCGTTGTTATGCAGTTGTCCTGACATACCATGTCCTACAGCTGCAGTCGATCTCTTGGCCCTGTCGCTTGCTCACATGACGCAGCGACAGACGCTTTCCCGAGTGGGTCGTGGCCTGGCGTATGGCACCAATGACGGCGGCTATGAAGGATTGATTGCGTTGCGGCGACAGCGAACCGTCGCTGGTGAGGACCAAAGTGTGTAGAGCATCGCCAGCAGATGCTGGACTCAGGGGCAAGTCCAGGCCATTTGGTTTGAGGCCATTCTGAGCGTGCTCCGTCTCCGCAGCCAGGGATTCCGCCTGGAAGCGAATGTCCTGTGAAAGCAACTTGAGTTAATAAACCAGGCAATGCAATGAAAATGATTTTTAAAGACTAAAATAGCTTACTGAATGTTCCTTTACAAATTATACATAATATATTATACATAACCGAATATTATACGAATTATGTGAGTTATCATTAAATAATTCATATTTAAAAGAATTAAAATTTATAGTTATTGAATGGTTATCACGCAGTATAAATATTTATTTCAAACAAGACTTTAACTCTGATCTAGAAGTTAAATGAATTCTTCAAATTCAAAATTAGAATTGTTTCACAGAAAAATGAATTGCTATCTCTGTTTTAGAATTCATCGCTATTAAATTGTTATAGATTTGTTATAGAACTCACCTCCAGATCCTGCTCGGAAATGCTGTACGAGCACACCAGCTGCTCCACGAGATTGTCCAGACGTGCATGGAGTCCGGAGAGAGCTGTGGATGCGCCAGCGACCGCTGCGTTCTGTTGATGAATGAGCTCCCGGGATTTGTTCTCCAATGCGACGTACTTTGTTTGCAGCAGCCGATTCTCCTGACGTCGCTGCTCGTTGAGACGCACGAGATGGCGACACTCATCCCGCAAGACCTTGGTCTCCTCCTCGCGATTGGCCAGCTGGGCCTTGGCCGCCTGATACTCCGTCTCCAGCTCCCGCAGAGCATCGCATTGGGCGGCCTTCTCATGCTGAAGGAAATCCTGCAACTCACTCGACTCCTGCTCAATGGCTGCCTTCTCCTGGAGCAGCAGTTGTTGGGTGGCCAGCGAGCGTCGCATCTCCAGCTGCAGCGCCCGGCACAATGCCCTCAGTTGTCCAATCTCCTGCTGGCGCTCGAACAGCTCGTGGCCACTCATCTGGATCTGTGACTCCAGCATGAGCAGACTATCGTGACCGCTGCCATCGCCGCTGTCCTCGGACGTGGGTGTGCCCGCACTGGCGCTGACCACACGTGCCAGCTCCAACATGCCCATGACCCGCTCCGTATTCAGGTGCAGCTCCTGCTGCATGGCCAGTTTCTCCTCTCGCTCACGCTGCAACTTGCCACTCAGTTGGCGCACCTCCTGCCGCAGTTGCTCCAGCTCCAGATCCCGCTGATCCGGCTCCGCTTGTGTGCTCTGATCCTGCTGCTCAACGGCGTCCAAGGCGCGAGTTTGCAGCACGCCACCTCCAAGGACCTGCTCCAGATCCTCGCTGGTCAATGCTGTTTGCACCGCCGTCTCATGGTAGATGCGTGTCCTGGCCACTGTTATCTGTTGCTGCGGACGACGCAGCGAATTCACCTTGGCAGTAGCTGTGGCTGCGGGTGGCACCAGAGTCCTCCGACTCGTGGGCATCAGCATCACCGATGACGTCATTCTGGCATCCACCACAGCTGCCCGACTGATGGAATTACTGCGTGACAAACGTCCCGCGCTCAAATCCTCCACAGACTGTTGCTTGCGGCGACGTGGCAAGGTGCCACCTGTGGCAAAGAGGCAAGCAACTCTATTATAATTCAGGCGATATCACAAATTTCGTGTCATGGCAATGTTTCATCGCTAATTTGTCTTATACAGTGGCGGATCCAAGATTTACCACACTTCAAACTTGCATAACTTTTTGAAAACTAACCCGATTTTGATGCGGAATATCATTTTGATCATTATCTTGTCTGTAAATTAATTCTGCATCGAAATTTTACTAACTTAAAAATTTTCATTTTTTTTGTCAATTTTCCATACTTTCCCCTTAATACTTTTTCGAAAACTTCAAACTGTAATAACTTTTCGAAAACTAATCCGATTTTGATGCGGAATATCTTTTGATCATTATTTTGTCAGTAAATTAATTTTGCATTGAAATTTTACTAACAAAAATTACATTTTTGGTCAATTTTCCGTACTTTCCCTTAAAACTTTTTCGAAACTTCAAACTGTCATACTTTTCGAAAACTAACCATTTCGATGCGGAATATCATTTTGATCATTAATTCGTCTGTAAATTAATTCTGCATCAAATTTTACTAACTTAAAATTTCTTTTTTGATCAATTCTTCCATACTTTCCTTAAAGTTTTTCGAAACTTCAAACTTGCAAAACTTTTTGAAAAATCACCCGATTTTGATGCGGAATATCATTTTGATCATAAATTCGTCTGTAAATTAATTCTGCATCAAAATTTTACTAGCTTAAAAAATTTAATTTTTTGGTAAATTTTTCCATTTTGTAATTTCTTTGGATTTTTCCCTTAAAACTTTTTCGAAAACTTCAAACTTGTCATAACTTTTCGAAAACTAACCCGATTTTGATGCGGAATATCATTCTGATCATTGCTTTTTCTTAGACTTTTTTTTTGTTACTGATTTTTTATTTAGCGAGCGGAATTTATATAGAAAGTACTTATTAAAAATTCGGTCGGGACTTTACCTGGCGCTGGACTGCCTCGCATGCGATTGGCCATCACATCCGGCGTCACGGACATGCCACGACGTGCTCCAGCGGATCCACGATTCGCCGGCCAGCGTCCATCGTCGGAGGGCGTGCCAGGGGTGCGAGCTCGGCTCAGGGATGGAGTGCGCTGCACTTGGGCGAGTCGCTGCACGGATTGTGCACGATTCAAGGCGCTGGGCAGCGTGTCCGGCTTCTGGGGGCGTGGTGTTCTCATCGAAGTGGGCGTGGCCACATTTGTTGGCGCCCGAAAGGAGCTGGAATTGGAGATGCGCGGTTTCTCTCTGCCCGGAGTTGTGGGCATGCCATTTCTGGGTAAGCTTGCAGCACGCTTCAGGTTCGCCACACGTCCGCGCAGCTGCTCCTGAGTCTTGACTGGAGATTGGGATTGGGATTGACACGGCTCTGGCTCGAACAGGGCCACCTTTTTCTTGACACTGCCATTGGTGCGTCTTGGAGGCGTCGTCTTCTGGGAGCACTCGCTACTCTGCTCGCTGGGAGAGATGCCGCCAATGAGTTGCAGCTCACAGCTGTCGTAGATCTCCTCGAGTCCATTGCTGCTGGTGTAGCCGCCGCTGGTGCTGCTCAAGCCGCGTTGCAAGGTGACCCGGGACATGCAACAGCTGCTGGGCACATCCAAGCCACTGTCGCTGCCATCGCAGTTGCTCTGTATCGTTGTGGAACTGACCACCGTCAAGGATTCGCCTTCGTTCAGCTCCAAACTTCTGGCCAGGCACACCGATAGCTGCTGATCCGCCACCTCCAACTGTTGCTGTGGATCCTCCATCTCAAAGAGCGTGCCCGACATGGCAGCTCACTGGCTAAAGAAAGAGACGGACCCAACCAGAGAGAAAGGAAGAGAGGGAGAGAGTGAAAGAGAGAGCATTTAGTGCGAGTGATTCACATTCAGGCGACCCAAATTTGTTGCATGCGCGTATTTTTGGTATTGTGGCATTTAAGTTGCATCCCCTTCCCTTACTCGTGCTACAGTAGAGTGTGCCCGACCGCACAAGACTCTGTAGTTAGTGTGTAAAAATACATATACTGAAACAACTTATAATATTGTATGCACCTAATTTATTGTGTATTGTAATCAACTCAACTCAACTCGAAGCAGCTCAGTTGCTGTGTGTTGCCTTCAAAATAAAAACTATCGTTATACCAAGTCAGTGCCTCGGTTGATAATGCTGACAGTCCCTTTGAATTATTTGAGTACAGGGTCTAAAAAAAACAAAGTTGCACACACGCCAACGACCTATTGGCAAATGGGGGAATGCCACATGCCGCAAGCTGTATGCCACACAGCTCGTCTCCGCATCCCGATCACCATCCTCATCCCCCATCCCCATCCCCATTCCCATCCAGATCTCAGGCTGACTTTTGCGGTCAAGTTGGTCGAGAATTCGTGTGTGTCCACTTGCCACTTGCCACTTGCCACATGCCGCTTAACGAAACTGGACAGCTGCCTCTTGTGGGCCAGGCTCCTTGATTGACTTAAACTAGTTCACACCTGACATGCGAAGCAACTGGGACACTGCATAAGTTATGAGCACAACTTGTTCATTGTTCATGCTGTCTTCAAATCTGTGTCCGCCTCTTGTGGCTGCCACATTGACCCCACTCTCCTCTCAGGTCTTTTTTCTTTATTTTTGGCACCTTTCAAGTTTCTAATGCCAATTGCAATTCGCATTCACAGTCGTATTGTTATAGTTATTGTTATAGTTATAGCAATTTCAACTAGGGCATCATCATCTGTTGTGGAATATTTATGACTGTTGCATGTGGCATTACAGCCTTGCCACAATGCACTCAAACAGGTCGCATAAAAATCATCTCCAGTTAAATCTCTGACTCCGCTGACAACTCATCAAGTTGGCCACCTTTTGTTGTGACCCAAATAACTTGGTCATAACTAACTAATTAGCCGAAAGCATTCGCAGATACATTTTCGAAAATGATTCACTAAAGAGTAAACATTTGTTCATCCTACAAGATATTCTCTAAATGAGATTAATTAAATATATAATAGAATTTATTTTTTCAAATATAACATCTATAGTTTATGTATTAAAAATTGGTTTATTACTTCTTGATATACCAAAAAAATTAAAATTGTAATTATATTATGAATAATTATTACAAACTGGTCATCCAAATAATTAGAAGAATAATTTACGTTAAATAGATACTGTTTTCTATCATCTAATTAAAAATTTAACATTTTATAGATATTTAGATAGTTAGGTCGTTTGAAATGAAACTTTAACTTAAGTATTTGAGTCTGTTTTTAATGTGAAGCTAAAGAGAATGGAATTAATTTCACCTTGACGTTTCAATAATTATTTATTTTAATTGAAATATAAGCTATATACATATGTATATATATAAACATATTTAATATTTCTAGTTAGCAAACTTACTTGGTACTTAATAATGTTTGAAATTGGAATAGAGAAATAGACTTACATAAAAAGCAAGAAGTTGCTTTTTATCGAACTATTGTACAGTCTTATTTGTAAAAAATTTCATAACAAAACGGATGCAGAAAGCAAAACAAACTCTAATTGAATTATTTGTTAAATTAATTGGAGCCAAAAGAGTTTGCTTCTAATAGAGCCAATAAATCTACCACAAATTCTATAGATGTGGCAAAAGCGGATGAGGAAGACAATCGTGTTCCTGCCCTATCCATTTCTAATTTATTGTTAATTTGAGACAAAAGTAAAGTAAATATATAGATATATGTGTGTAAACATATGGTAGACTTGAATTATATAGTATGCGTATTCGAGGGTCGTTGGCAGTACGACAGCAATTGTTATTGGTAGTGTTATTGTTACCGCGTTGTTAGTTTCATGGCATGCATCATTAGTGTCTGGTTTGTTATGCGATCTCCCAGAGAGTTTTTGGCCAAATTTGGACCAAAACGATTTCATCATCAGCGAAAAGCTGAAAGGGAAGACATGGCTATAATGAAGTTGCTCCAGTTTTCAGTTAATTGGAATTTCATTTAAAGCTAATTGCAGCTGTTTGATAGTTAACATTATCTATTTCTATAGTTAGTTTTTGGGCGTGGATGCAACAATGTATAATTGTGAATGGTTGCCAGTTAACCAGTTATAACCAGTTGCCAGTTTTGCACAAACAAGATCCTGTCGAACGACCTTGGCTAGAACATGTTAAAGGCTCTATTCGAGATTTTGTAAAGAATAAAAAATAAAGAAAAGAGGTCTTTAAGCTCGTTTGTGCCATGTGGTTTGATAAAGTGGTGCTCAGAGAGCAGAAGGAGGGTTGCAAAAGGTCTAATGAAGGGCACTTGAAGGCGCAACGAGGAAGAGAAGAAGAAGACACTCGAGTGTCGCACAAGGCGGCGACTTTTGTGCCCCCAGCGAGGCGTAGCAAGAGCAACCGAAGCAAGAAAAGCGAAACAATTTCCAAAGCCATGAAGGCAGACACACACACACACACACACACTCACTCACACTCACACATACAGCCAGAGATATACAGCAAAAGTATATTGTATCTTGTGGATGCAGACAGCGAGGCAACCTACAATCGATCCCTTCTCGGCTGCAGCCAAACTTGAAAATAAAGTTGTCTCTGGCCATGACAATGAAAGATTGAGATGCTTTTAGTTTTTCTGCCTCGCAAACTCGTTTCAATCGACATTATCGAAGTCTGTCCATCACTCGAGTGGAGTTGAAAGACAACAACAGCAACAAAAAAGAAGACTCTGCAAACTTTGCATAAACCGGAACTGAGCTTGAACTCAACTACGTTCCACCCACAAACACGGAGTCCAAGAGCAGGTGGCGGGATTGAAAAGTGGAATAGTAACTGCAATGGGAATGGGAATGGGAATGGGAATGAATATGGGAGTCAAGCGACGTTACGTCTCATTAACTGCAATCAATGGGAGACGACGAGTCGGTCGGGTTCAAGTAAGAATGCTTTCCCCGTCGTGTTGCAAGGCAACTAATTCGATTAAGTCGCTTCACAGCGCTAAAATAGAAACGGCGACAACATTGGCAAGTTAATTACAGCAACAACAACCAGCAGCAACAACAATAACCGCAATTAACATGGTAGAAAAGCGCGTAAATGTGCATTGGAAAAAGAGTTGCAAATTATCATTAATGCTCCAGTCGAGGAGGGGCAAAGAAAGAGGAGAGTCGGGAGAGATCAGCGAGTAGCATTGACAGTTGACAGTTCAAGACGCAGTGCGGATTCCCGCTTCCCAATCAGTTAATGCAACGCACATTAACAGTTCAACAACTGAAGTAAAAGGTCATTCAGCATGAGAACAAGTTAACAAAAGATTTAAAAAATCAAGATTCTCAATTGTTTATCATAAGAAAATTATAAAAATATCCACATTCATTTTGAGACTCAAAATAAAATAAAAAATTTTATTTATACTGTGTACTTTCATAAAATAAAACATATACCAATATATATTAAAATAACAATTGAAAAACAAAATAGTCTAGAATATTTCCTGTACAAGTTTTCATTTTAAATCTTTGAATTAATTACTTAAAAAAAGTGATAGGGAGTTAATAGATTTAATAATCAAATTAGTATTTTCGATATTTCCAGCATAATTCTTAGTTTCGCATGTATAATTTTATTCTCTTTTCTTTTTGATATCCTCTTCCTTCGTTTAGAGTCACACATTTTACTGGGAACTATCATCAATTATTTATGCTTCAGAGATATACATATTCATCCCTACAGTTGCCCATAAAATTGATTGTACAGCCGATCTTTTTATAATATTTTAATGCGATTTCATGTGTTTATTGTGTGCCAGAACTACAATAATTCTGTGCCCATATGTTGGGGGACTTATCTCTATGAAAGAGGGAAATACATACGTTTACTTGCATAAATTTCTCTCTCAACTTATTATTGTTGCCGATGTGGTTGCTGTTGTTGCTGTTGTTGCTGCCGCTGCAGTTGCATTGAAAACAATTTATTTCCATGCCTCGCATTTATGGCAATTTATTTTGTGCTGTCTAGTGGAGGGGACAGCACTCATCGCCCCCTTGGATAACCCCTTGCCACCTTGCCATCTTGCCATCTTGCCACTGCCCCACACTTCCCACTCCCTTGGCTGGCTAAAAAGCAGGCAAGTAATTTATGGGAATTGTGCCTTATCTTCCTCTTCTTGCTCATCTACTGTTGTTGTTGTTGTTTTTTGGGGGTAGTTGCCTATAAATGTCGCGACTTTTTTAATTGATAACGAAACTCGAGTCGCAATTCGTTGGCAAAGTTCTCACGCTACGTTATAAAAACAGGTGGACAGCGCAGTCTGAAGTGTGCCACAGAGTGTGGGGCATGCCACGCCTCTTCAGTTCGGGTTTATTGAACACTCCTCAATGCGACTTCCTGTGGCAGCAGCAGCAGCAACAAAACCAACGGCAACGGCAACGACGACGACCCACGAAACTCAAATGAAGTGAAACATTTTGTGCCGCGAATTACAATCGTGCCCCCCAGGCCCGCATTTGACGCAGTGCTTGCCTCCGATGCACCCCGCCCCCTTATTCGCTCCTACGTTTCACAGTTATAATGAGTTGCAGTTGCAAGTTGCGCGCACAGTTCCATCGCTCTCTCTCTCTCTCTCTCTCTCTGTCTGTCGCAGCAATTGAAAACTGTGCAAAGAGTTTCGACTCGCAATGGGGCACAAACGAGGCGCACTCTTCCGGGTTCTGCTCTCCCCCTCTACCTCTCTTTCTCTTATTTTCTATCTCTTGCTTTCCTTCTCTCTTTTTTGGAGTTTTCATTTCTGTGTTGCACCTGCGGATTTAGTGCGCATTACGCCCATAGAACGTCAGCCATGATTTCTAATTTTTAGACTCTAGACTCTGTCCCTTCTCCTCCACCTCCACCTCCTCCTACTTTCCCCGGCTTCTCCCTAGCTCCTTGAATACCCTAGAAGAAGGTACTACTATAAATTTGATACAAAATGTTAATGTTTACATTTTAATGTTAAACTGTTCATGTTATCGAGACATAACGCAAAAAATTTTTATGTTTAATACCTTACATATTATTAATATTTAATGTTATTTAGAAAAAACCTAAAACTTTAAAAATATGTACACTAAAATTTTTTAAGTTTTCACTTTTAGGAAAACTCTACTCTGTAAAATTTTAAATTTTCGACTACATATCGTATATTGTATATATCAGGCATAGAGACAATCAGTCTTAAATTGAATAGAAACACCTGCAAGGGCATTAAAAAGTCGGCATGCCGTAGATTATCTTACTTTCTTGCTGGTTGTTTTGAATTTAGTATAAACTGGGGAGGGAAGTCTTAAGCAGCGACTGTGGCACGTTGAGGGGCAGAAAGGGAGGCGCTGTACTTGCAACGCCCGATGTTTAATGAATCAAAGAGAACGCAGACGTCGCAGCAAACGGGTCTGACTAAAAAGGGAGAGCAAGGGTAAGGCGGGGTGGGGTAGGGGGAGGGGGACATGGCCAGCTGGGGCTGTCACGAACGCGGGTTTGGCTCTGAGTATTGGGCAATCACAACAACAATTACAATACCAACAACCCACAACAACAACAACAACAGCAATTGAACAACAATAACAACAACAAGTAGCAGGAAGAAGCGACCAACTGAATCGCTGCGCTTTTTGAAGTTATTGTCTGGCATTTGTTGTTGTAGTTTTTGTTGCTGTTGCTGTAAACTATAAACAATTTTTCGGCGGCTTCTCAGTCAACAACAACAACGACGACGACACGCAAAAGTTTCGTTTTGCATCTGTTGAAAGTCGAAGATTGAGAAACTGAAGCAACCCGAAATGCGAGGCAAAAGAACTTGCGTTGAAGTCGCCTCGAGTTGAGTGGAACTGTGCCACAGATTACACTCTGCAACACAGCATATAAACCTACTCACTTTTGACATTTTTCCGGCTACCACGCATTTGATTTATTTAACAAATCAAACAAAGAAACACACTTAGTTTAAGCAAAATTACTTTTTTATAACATTTAATTGACTCTTGATATCAAAATTAGTATTATAAATATATATAAAAATTGAAGTAAATCCCCTTCCAGCTCGTTGTAGAAAAGAAGTAATAAATGTAAGTAGGTAATCTCAAAAAACATTTAAGCTGCTTATAAAAGTATCATATTTACATATGTGTCGATAAGTTAGGTAAATATTGCGCTTTTGTGAATAATTTTTTTGTTATTATCTATCTATAGTTCAAAGTTCTACTGAAAATAAACACAATTCAAAATAATTTAATTACTATGACAGTTTATTTTATTTATTTTTTCTGAATCACTAATTAGTACATTAAATTAAGCGCAAGAATAGTTGTTGAATAATTCCATACATTTTTCCTTTTGATGACTTGATCGTGTGCGAATAATTTAAAAAAGATTTAAAAATAATATATTTTAAGTTCGCTTATGTGGCACAGTGCTCTGTTTACTTAGCTGTTGTTGTTTTAGAACTAAAATAAAATGGAGAAATGTGCAAAAAAGAAGAAAAGAGCAGAAAAGAGAAATAATTGTGTTGCTTTAATTTTGTTAAGCTGCTGAGGGCGGATCGTACATTGGCCTGACTCGAATCATATTGGAATGATGACTGGCAGTTGGCTCTGTTATTTTTTGTTTTTATTTATTTTTCTTCTAGTTACAGCTACAGCTATGTCTAACTGTCTGTCTGTCCGTCTGTCCGTCTGTCTGTCTGTCTATCTGGTTTCATTAACAGCTCATTGCAGTGGCAATTACGCCAAGAGCCGAAATTGTTTGTCATATGGCAGAGAAAGTCTTTGGTCCGCTTCATTTTTCTTTTAATGCATGGAAAGAAAAATAAAACTCTTTATGACACAGGCTATATAACGATGTACTGCTCATATACATGCTCTCATACATATATACATATATACATATATATTTGTATATGTACTAACTATATTATCAAGAGAAGCAACAACAGTAATGGGAAGCCCACTTCACGCTTCAAATCATTTTTTACTTAACTCTATTTGTTGTTGTTGTTGTTGTTATATTTTTTGCTGCTGTTTTCAGCGGCATGCGCCACATGACACTCTAGCTAAAGGCGTTGGGTGGGCGTGGCAGAGACACGTCTACAACTGACCATTGACCAGACTTCAAGTCATCATAAAATAAAATAAAATTACAAAAACAGCAGCAAAGCGAAAATAGAAAAGCATTTTTAGAGGCCAGAATCAACTCTCAAAGAGAAGGAAAGAAGTAGTCAACAGAAGGGATGGGGGGAAGGGGAGGGGGGTAATGTGAGGGGCCTGACGCCGTCATGTCTCGCCTGAGAGAATCTTTCATTGTCAACTTAAATTGTACCCTCAAGAACCTCTATGGAATTCTATCCACAACATCCTTTTGTTTAGCGTAAACTGAGCCACCAAATGGCAACAAAAGAAAATTTGAGATAACTTGTACAAGGTTTTTAAAACCGACCAAATTGATAACCTTGAAATTGGCAATCGAAAATATAAAGTAAACCAGATAAATACAAAGCTAATATGAATACAAACAAAACAAAACGATGACAAGTTTTTTTTTTGTGTATTTTTCTTTGTTTTTGTTTATGGATTTTTATTGGACTTCTTGCTTTATCGAGTGGAGGGGGAGGGGGGAGAGAGGGGGGCTATGGAAGCGGTGAAGCGTGTGGAAGTTAAACTGTAGCGAGTTTAAAAACATTTCGCACACTTTAAAACAAGTTTCAATGACATTTTTATCTCAATTAATTTGCTTGTGATTATTAAACAAGAAAGAGAGGAAGATGGAGAGAGGGAATGGCAGAGTGTGAAGAGGAAATGGGGAACAACAGGAATCCAATTGAAGTGAGAGTATTTGTGTACATATAATCGAGGGTAATCGTTCATAAAAACATATATATACAAATATACACATGTATTCAAGTTGTTATCGGCCATGATAACGCAACAGGCAACAATTTCAATTCTGAATGCAGCCAACAAATTAGCAAATTGTTGGCAAATTTTGTATTCAGAGCCAACTGATAAGATTTCGTTAATTAGAAATTGAAAATGTGTCAGAGAGAATTTTAAGAAAAGTCAACCAAAAATTTATCGACATGTGTTTCCTATTGATATATATAAAAAAAAGCTACGAAATTTCAATTTATTTTGATTATAAGTTTCATTACATATTTTATACTCAAAAAATATGTCTCATAATCTTACAAATTGTGATAAGATAAAATGCGGAACTTTTAAAATATGTAATATTTTTGTATGCTAGTTTTAATAAAAAATTACAGATCTTTTCATTGAAATAATTGTGCCGAAAAATAATATTCCTCACGCTCTCAGAGAAAAATGTACAGCAATAAAGTGTGATAATTTCAAATTAATATTTAAAACAAAATCGCTTACAAGTCTAGCAATAAATGAATTTATATTATGTGAATTATCACTTCCGAAAAATTAGCCGAAATCGAATCAAAATTAATAAATAATTCAAGTCGAAGAAAAATTCGTGTTAGGCAAGTCGAATTGACTCTCAAAAAGTATGCAACAATTGCATGCCAAAAAAAAGTGTTTGAAAGTAAATGAAATAAAAATGAAGCTGCAATTTAAGTATTTTATTATTTTATGGCAGACATTTGAAAGTAATTAAATGCTATGAAAGTAATTAAAGTGGCAGCCACTCTCTAATCTTCATTCATTTACTTGTTAAGCTGAGTCGCAGTCTCTTGAGATTTTCTCTATCAAATCAAATCTCAAATGGCAAACAGATTAATGAAGCTTAATTAACATTTTCCTGAAGTAGCTGCAACTCCAATCAACAAACAGTTCCTCCCTCCCTCTGCCTCAAAACCTGGCGGATGCGTAATTAAAACGGTCGGAGCATCCGTCCTCATCATTAGCTGACAAATATGGTAAAGAAGAAAAATGTTTAATAACCAGGCCAAGCACTGAATGAATAACTGACTGACTGACTGACTGATTGATTGACTGACGTCAAATTGCACTCTTCCTGATTGCTGCCTTTTTTGTTGCATTTGCATTTGCTCACAAATCGATTATCGCTCAAGTCATGCAACACAAAATGAGTTTTGACGCTGCATAATGAAGTGTCGTGCAGGAAGTTGCAGTTGAAGTTGCAGCTTGACTTGAAATTGGAGACGGGGTGTCAAACAGTCGCCTGACCTTTCAACTAGCCAAAGCCAATCGAAAGAGTCAACTGAAAAGCACTAGGAGCGGCCACAACAACTACACCAACAAGTACGAAGACAAAGTGACGCCAGCTACCAAACCACAACACAACTAAAAACTTTCCGCCCACCCATGGACTAAGATCCAATCAGTGTTGCTAGATCTGGAGTTTTTAGAATGGCTAAATTGTGAAATGGAGACTGGCAAAAATTCCAGCTATTTTGAAAGTTTGAAAAAAACTGAAACTATTTAAAAATGATAGTATTACGAGATTACAATTGTTATCTACCGATACAGTATTCAGTAAAATCTTTTATACTAACTAATAAACTTATGCATATAACTAGGATTATTAAAAATCTAACATTTACTTTATTTAATGTGTATTTTATTTTAATTTGTATAAAATCAAGCAGAGACTAAGATGTCATTAACATTTTTTAGCTATTTTCTAATGTACATATTGGTTTTTTGGCCCTGAAGAGTTGACAGCACTGTTTCCAATCCCAGTTCCAGTCACTGTTCCCAGTCACAGTGTTAGCCTCCTATCATCCTCATATTCAATAACAACTTTCTACCCGCAAAATAAACAACAAAATTTGTTACTCACCCACAGAGAGCGCAGTACGAATAACTGTGCCAGCAAAGATGCACAGTTGTTGTTGTTGCTATTGTCGGTTGTTGCTGTTGTCGGTTGTCGGTTGCTGTTGCGTTTGGTTGTTCCTTCAGTGGCGCTGATGAAAATGTCAGAGGGTCCCCCAAGGCATGTTTGCCTTCTCTTTCACTCCCTCTGCACGCGCTGCAACTCTCGCTTGTTGATTTTGTTTGTGTACACAGGGAGAACGGGATAAATTCTATTATTGCTCCCCGTGTGTGTGCAAAATAAAAATGGATGGCAATTTGCGTTGTTCGTGGACGGGCGGATTTACAAATTTGTGAATTTGCCTCAAATTTCTGTGTGCAAATTAAATGCACAAATATCACACACACGCGCGAGAGAGTGGTGAAGAGGTGAAGAGAGCGAAGAGAACTGCCAGGTGAACTGTATAGGATCAGTTGCGCATTGTTGTTGTTGTTGCGGCTGTTATTGTACCTTCCCCAGCAGCTGCACAGCGGCAACAGCAGCTGTAAAGGACTTTTTGTCTGCGTTTTTGCCTGCTTGTATTTTGGTAATATGTTTGTATGTGTAAACGTCCTCACATAGATACACTCTCACACTCACACACAGAGAGACGCACAGAAGACGCGTTTTAAACAGCGCGAAAAATCGATGGCTTAAGCAAAACTTTGTTGTCTTTGGCTATTCATAGGCAACTAACTGGCAACAACATCAATAGCAGCAGCAGCAATTACAATTTCGATTGGACGGCACATCGATTAATTTGAAAGCGTTGCACTTTTATTCGGGTTGTTAAGACAGCAGGCACTAATTCAAAGGCTAGAAGCACAAAACCCGTTCATCCAAAACAGCGCGACAGCAGGACAATTTCGAAAAGCGCCCACACGCGCCAACAGCAGCGATGAAACTGTTTACAGCATTGCTCTCAGCAGCACTGTTAGCGTCACTGTTGCCAACTTCGCTGTTTTATAGCTAGTTCTGGCTATCTGCTGAAAATAATTGAAAAGTGGCATTGGCTGCACAACTGGCTATTTTATATTTAATTCAGTTATCTTTTGATAAGAAGATTACTTAAATAACTGTTGAACAGTAGCCACAAAAAATAGTTTAAATGCTTTTGACACAGTAACATCTATGTTTTATCTAAAAAGTTAACAGCACTGTTAAAGTTGCTGCTAGCAGCATGTTAAAACTGCAGAAGCCGGTTAACAGTGTGAAGGTACATTGCATACGTTGAAATACCAAACAATTATTATTCGATATTTATTGAAAGTGCTGCCCATCAGTGAATACAACCTTTCAGAGCACTGCGGCCAACTTTTTAAATGTAAAATTTGAATAGCAAGACACTGCTTAAAACAAGTGACGAGGTTTCCGGCAATTACGAATTTTTTTTTTTTTTTCAGCAAACATACTCTTAGAGGGTAACAGTAATTTTAAATTTATTAGATTTTAAAATTTCAATTTGATCTTGTAATTTTTAGCCATTTATTAGTGTTCGTACGATTTAGTTTCAATCTAGAAGCTACATAAAAAACCCGGGAGAATATCACTCGGAACTCATAAATCATGTGAGATGATGCTTGGGGCCATAAAATGAATAAGGATCTCAAATAATTGCCGCAAGTTATCGTAGGGATACAAGGGATACTTATAAACAAATATATATATTAATAGTACATAGATAATATGCTCATAATGAATTAGCTGGCTGGCTGGTATGTAAACGCTCGATCGATTAGTCGATCGATAATCTTTAATCGGTAATTGGTGATCTGTCACCTACTGCAGATATAACCTATGATAATCGTTGGCGCCAAAGGCGCAGTTGCATTTCGGGCATTTACGTTGTCGCGTCTCGTAGCGGGTGCGGAGGCAGTCGTAGCAGAAGACATGGAAGCACTTGGATAGAACGGCATCTTTGCGCTTCACCTTGCATGATGGACACGTTAGTGTCTCTTTATATTCGCGTATCTCCTCGATCATTACCTCATCGATGGTTGTGCCGGACATTTCCATCTTCTTCATGCGCTCCGCCTTGCGTTTAAACTGTGCCAACTCTTCCTGCAGCCGCTTGGTCTTATAAGCTTCCGCCTCTAGCGAACTGGTCTTCTCGGCGACCACCTGTTGGGCCTCCTTCATTTGCGCATGATACTTCTCCAAATGCAATTTGAGATCCGCTGCAGATTGCGCCGATTCAATAGCCTTACGCTTGTGCATCTCCATGGCCTGTTGGCGCAACATCAGCTCCTTCTCAATGGACGCGACGGTGGCCTGCAGACTGCGCTCCTTCTCCTCCAACTTGCGCAGCACAATGTGCATGGCATCGATCTGTGTTGTCGCCGTAGCCATTTGATCCTCCAGCACCGTCTTCTCCTCGCGCAACAGCTTATGCAATTGATTCGCCTTAATGCGCTCCGACATCAGCTTGAAATTCGCATCATCCTTCTCGCGCAGCTGTTGAATGAGCCTGGAGTTTTGCTCCTGCATATCCTCGAATGCCTGACCCGTCACCTCCATCTCATTGAGCAGTGCTTCCTCCTCATGCGAACCGACAAATGGTCGCGTATAGTTGGCACCACCAGGACCACCTCCAGGCGCACCTCCCCACGAGTTTTCTGTAGGTTTATGATTGGCAACTTGCTTCTGCAGCTCGTATTTTTGCTCTTCCAGTTGCTTTATCTTCCTCAGAGCCTCCTCATCTGCCAGTTTCTTGCGTTCCTCTCGCTTGCTCTCCTGCAGCTTCTTCAGCTGCTGCCGCAACTCCTCGATCTCGGAGCGCAGCTTCTTCTCGGTGGCCATCAACTGCACCTTGTCCCGCTGATCCTTGGAGACGCCTTTGTACATGTCCAGCAATAGTTTCATTTCCTTCTGATCGTTCAGCGCTTTTCTTTGAAATGAGATGGAGAAGTGTTAGTGGATTACATTTATTTTGTTCCTTTGCTACCTACTTGAGTTGCGCCTTCAGATCCCGCACCGTCTCGCTTTCTACGGCCTTCACCTCCTTGCCCTTGATGCCATCCTTGGAATCCTTTTCGGTTTTTACGGCATTTGCGGTTCCAGCTGTTGCTGTTGTTGCATTCGCTGGACCGGGAGAATCTTTCTTCTCAGCGGGTGCTGCATCGCTGGCACAGATCTTCTCCTGCTTAATGCTTGGATCCTTTACATCTTTGTTGTTGGCCTCCTCCTCGATCTCATCCTCAGCGGACGCCGAATTCTCCTCCTTGATAGCTACATTCGTGTCGCCACTTGTGCTCCCAGCATTTGTTTGGCACGTAGCTCCTCCGACAGAGGTGTTGTTAGCATTCTCCTCCTTCACATTGACTGTGGACTCCTGTTTAATATCGTCACCCGTCGTGGTCGCCACCGACTGTTGCTGCTGCTTATTGCCTTCGATCTTGGCCAGCGCATCGTCGAGATCCTTGCGCAGCTTCACATTGTCCGTGGAGATGTCCTTGTACTTGCGCTTATAGCGCTGCACTTCTCCCTTTAGCTGGCCGTTGTGATTCTGCAGCGAAGTGATCAGATGACGCATTTCCCGGTTGATGGGTGCTGTTTGCTCATTGGCGGCCATGTTCTGTTCGAATTCGATGCGCAACGCTTCGTACTCCTTGCGGATGAGGGCCAGGACATCCTCCATTTGGATCATATCGCTGCGCACCTTCTTTTGGGCAATGAGCTCCTCACTCTCCATCACCTCGATCTGACGCAGATGCTGGTTTTTGCTGGTCTGCAGCTGATTACGCGTCTCGTCCAGCATCGTCTTGATCTGCATGGATTCATTGTAGAGCACCGAGAACTGCGACTGCAGACACTTGTACTCTGTCGTCTCTACGATTACCGACTCGGGCAGCTGGCGGATCTGTAATATCATGGTTAAGGAGATCAGCAGAGTCAAATCCCAAGCTACTTACATCCATTTTAAGCTTCTCCACTTCCTTGAGCGTCTCGCGATGCGTTGCATGCAATTTGTCCAGCTCCTGCAAACGATTATTGGCCAGCTCGCGATGTTCCTCCAGCTCCTTTTGCAGCTCCTCTAAGTGTTGACTATTCACATTGGTTGTGGTGCTGCCTCCGCCGCCGGATCCCGTACCAGTGCTGGGCGTCTTGGTGCTGTTGCTGCTCTTGTTGGGATCTCCGTAGATCTGATGATACGCCTTCAGCTTCTCAATGGCCTCGGCCAGATGATTCTCCAGCTTGTCGTTGCGACAGTGGATCTTCTCCAGATCATATTGCAACTCATCGATTTGGTTCTTGAGTTCAGCATTTTCCGTTTCTTTGGCGGTGAGTGCATCCTGGTATTCCTTCATTTTAAGCGACATTGTGTGGAATTTCTCGTGCAGCGACGTATTTAGATTTTGCAGGGCACGATTCTCAGTCATGATCTCAATGTGCGTTTGCTTCAGTGTCTCCTCAAGCGCATGCACCCCCGCACCGGCTGCCGCTGAGTTCCCCTCAGCAGTGGCGTTGGACTGCTGCTCATCATCACCAGCACCGGATGTTGATCCTTGGGCTCCTGCGATGACCAGACCATCACCTTTCAATACAAGCGTTATCTTTTCGTTACGTTGCATTAACCTATCAATAACCTGAACGATCTTGGCCACGGCGCGTTTCGACACCTGGACACGATTGGCGAGCTTCTCGTCCAACTCCTCCTTGTCCCAGGTGGACAGTTGTGTGAGAAACGAGGTGGTCACTTCGTTTTCATTCTTGTTCTCCAGCTCATCAGCGGTCTCGGCATCAAATCGCTGTAACAGCACCCGGATATCCTCATTCAACTGATTCCAATACCGATTAACCACATTGAGCACTGCATCATCCTGCGTCTGACGCTTCTCCAGCTGTTCTATGCGATGCCTCAACTCAGCCTCGCAGCGCATTCGCTGCTCGATTCTCTGGGCAAGTTTCTTGTTCTGAAACTCTAGTACCTTAATGTCCATTTCCTCCAGCGTTGACACAGGCCCAATTAGGTGTGGTTCGAAGTGCACCTTCTTGATGGGCGGCTGTCCAGCGGCCGCCGCGGCAACCAGGCAGCTGCTCCCGCCGCTGCCGGTGCCGCTGGCATCTTCAGCGCTCCGTTTCGACATAATATGTATCTAAACTGCAACAATAACGAGAAGTGCAACAAAGCGCAGCAAACGAATATTTTTAATTTTCTGTATTATTGATTTTCGAGTTTCGTGGCTGTGGCTGTACTCCATTTTGCTCTGTGCGGCTGGCTCGACGGACGCTGCCAACTGGAATAAGGCACACTGATTGAAAGTCGGCACCGTCAAATTTGACAGACAGACACAGTGTTGCTTACCTTAATTTCTGGTTTCTACACTTTTAGCTTAACATTAATTAATAACTCAATAAAGCGGCTCAATTGTAAACTTTTTTTCATCTAATTGCTAGCTGTTTTACGATAAATTGGGTTGTCGATGTATCGATATATTTAAAATGAGTCTCAGTACAAATTGCAATGGTATGAACATCTGGCAACCTTTTTACGTTACATTGTTCTTATAGCCTGACAGCTCTGTAAAGATATCGGAGACGCGCGCGTGATTGAATAATTTAACAAAAACTTTGTTTAAAAAAACAATAATTGCTGTTTCTGACATATCCAATGAAACTCGAAATTAAAATAAATTTTAATGATTCTATGAGGTTTTTAAGTCCGACACCCCTCAGGAAAAGCTACATACATAATATAGTTTAGTTATTTATTTCAACGTCTAAATATAAAAATAATAATGCGCAATTTTCAATACTGTATATCGATATTCCTTATGGTCATCTCTAATTCATCGATTTTAATATACTTGTGTTTATGGGGAGTAAACAATTGTTTTAATTGTCCTGAAATATAAAAATTTTTAAATAATATGGAAGCTATGTGCCGGGTTTGCATGAGCAGTTCTGTCACCCTCGTGGAGTTATTCTCGAAGCAATCACAGTCAGAGGAGAGACCCAGTCTGGCAGAGATGCTAACCGAGTGCGTTAGCTGTGAAGTAAATAGAGATGATCCACTGCCAAAACTGATTTGTCTTTCCTGCGTTATTGCTGCACAAAACGCATTCAGATTCAAGAGAAAATGCGAAGAGAGTCATCACCAGTTTTGGAGGCTGTTAAACGAAAAGAATAAGCAGAACGGAGAAGAATCCAACGATATAATGGCCATACAATCAGAAGAGTGGATTTATGATGAGCTGGAGTGCATAAAAAATGAAGTCGAAGAAAGTACAGATAAGGATAATCTTCAGGAGGAGGATGAGAAATCTATATCTTGGACTGCGGATAATCGTACATCTGATTGCCAATTCTTAAATCAACTTGAATGTGAACAAGAGCCAAATATGATTGTTCCAGATGTCACGCCTTGTTCTAATGAGAAGAGGCACCTTTGTGGCACTTGTGGTAAGGAATTTGCTGACGTGGCTACGCTGGCTAAACACATACTCGTGCACAACACAAACACAGAAAGTCGCCAATTTGTCTGTCCGCATTGCTCGAGATCATTTAATCAGCGCTCGAATCTCCAGGCACACATCCGCGTCCATACAGGCGAACGTCCTTATGAGTGTCATATATGTTCCAAAGTCTTCGTTCAAAGTCATCATCTCAAGGCACATGTGCGGAGCCATACTGGAGAGCGTCCCTATCCGTGTCCCCATTGTAAGAAAGCCTTCAACAGAAGTTCGAATTTACAAACGCATCTTCTGGTGCATTCAGGTGAACGTCCATATGTTTGTTCCTACTGCTCAGCGACATTTAATCATCCCTCAAACCTGGAAAAGCACATTCGACTTCATTCCGGCAACCGTCCACACCAGTGTCCTCATTGCTCCAGAACCTTTACGCGCAGACAACATCTGAATTCTCACATCCTTGTTCATACCGGTGAACGTCCTTACAGTTGTGAGAGCTGCCAAAGGGAATTTAGAAGCAAACCTGGTCTTCGGAACCACATCTGCCAAAAGTCAGAGGACTGAACAGTGGATTCTTATAGACCCAAAGCCAAATTAAGATGTATATAACATTCTTAAATTAGGCCATGTAAAGTTCACAAACAGATCCGAAAACAAACTATTTTTTAGGAAGGCTTAAAAGATTATTAAAGTTAATATTTTGTATTAAATAAGTGTAAAATGTGTGCATTAATATCATAATTTCATTTAATTTAGTAGAATTTTCATTAGTTTTTTAAATTTATTTAACGTTTTGATTTAATGTGAATCAATCTTGAAATAAACAGAATTTTTTTATCTGAAAAATAGTTTACGTATGATAGATAACAGTACTGCATCTCGATAGTTTCGATATGTTTTCATCGATACATCAAAAAACAATGCATCGCGTTAAAAAATCTGTAAAAATCGACAGCGTAATAATCGATAAATCAATTTTGTGATATCACTATTATTAAAGAAGAGTACAATTTGGCTAAATATATTTGAAAATTAAACCTAAATATGGATGCAGTGTGTCGGATTTGCATGGACAACTCCGTTGCCCTTGTGGACATATTTGAGGAGGGGACTCCGTCAGCTCCGTCAGAGAAACCCAGTCTGGCCGATATGTTGAACGAGTGCGCCGGATGCAAAGTGAAGCTGGATGATCCACTGCCAAAGCAGATATGCGATACCTGTGTGCTAGACTGTCTAAATGCTTTTCGATTCAAGCGAACCTCTCAGCAGAGTCACGAGCGCCTTATGGAAATGCTAAGTGAGAATGAGCAGAAAGAAGAAGGGAATATGCAGGTGGAAGCGAAGGAAGATTGGCAGTGGTCGGACAAAAGCCTGGATCTGGATTGCGTCAAGATAGAGAATCCAAGTCACTCGGCTTCTTCCGATGAAGAGCTCGTACCAGATGACAAGCTGGAAACACCTCATAGTGAGTTAAAAATAATTGCTACCGCATCGTGGCAGGGCAAAATAGTACCGATTGAAAGTCCTCCCCCGCTCACTGGCAAAATTTATTGTTGCAAGCTGTGCGGCAAGGAGTTCCTACACCTGGATAAGCTGGACAAGCACCAACGTCTGCACGATAACGAGCTTCGACCATATAAATGTCCCTATTGTCCGTTGATATTTGCACGGAATTACTTGCTTAAGACTCACCTCAACACCCATCCACACAGTCGTCCCATCAAGTGTCCATACTGTCCAAAGACTTTTACCCGCCAACTGCAAGCCAAGGAGCACATCTTCGCCCACAAAGGTATACATCTATACCAGTGTGAGAAGTGTTCCAAGAAGTTCAAAAGCTTGCCCGGATTCCGGGGACACGTTTGTCGTGGTCGCGGCTGCCAATATATGACTGTTAAAAAATGCTAGATTTCAAAATACATGTGTGTAAAGAAACAGGAAACTTTTAAGCTTAATTCTAAAATCTAATTAAAATTAGATTAATTAAAAAGTAATGTATGAAACTGTTGTGTTTTTAGCTTTTATAGGCAAGGAAAGTATACTTGAAAGTAATTCCGAAATTTATTAACTTATTAATAAAGTACCAAGTAGTTGTGAGAAGTAATATTTGTGTATGTAAAAATCATTATATTTAATCGAAAATAAATAAAATATCATTAATGACTATGCCTATTAATATTATTAATATCAAATTAATTACGCAAAACCTTTAAAATCTATCGTATACATATTCATTCATTGTTGGAATATTCTCTTCATAACTTACCATTGTCTTCCGGATATTTTTCCATATTAAGAAAAATTATAGAATATTTGGGATAGTCATAACACCAAATGAGGTTTAATCAAAGTCTATCTAAAGCTGGCCATTAACTGCTTCAGTTTGAGCCATAAATTGAATTTAGCTCAAGAAAGTTTTGCATGTCGTGACAGCAAAGCAAGCAATGCAATAAATAATGTCAAAAGATAAAAGAAAATGGGAATATAGATATAAGTAGAAGAAAAAGAGATTTGCATAATTCGAACTCGAAGTGAATTGTAATTTATTAAATATGTTCATGTTGAAAATTTGGTATTATTGAACGAGTAATGCACATGTAATTTGAATTAGATTTCATTTTTTTTGTGTGTGTGTGTGTGTTTGTGGACGTGTATATGTGGAGTTCAATTAGTGGGTGAAGATGCTAGGACGAGGGGGGATAAGGACTAGAACGATGTGTATTTAAGGGCCTGGCGCAAGGTCATGCAATCGACCTCGTCAATCTTGCAAGTGTTTGCCTTGATGTTGATCTCCTCCTCCTGCATGACCTGGACATGCATGAGATAGCGCATGGAAGCCTTGTTCTCATTCAGCTTCTGGTTTAGCTTGCACACGGAGGCCTTCAGAGCCTGCAACTCATTGTAGAGTGCATCCTGGACCATGTCGCAGGTCAACTCGAGTCCAGGACGATGGGCACGATTGCTGAGTCGCGTCTGGCACAAGGTGATGGCACGCTGCTTATCGGACATCTCCTTCTCCAGCTCGCTCATGTTGCGCTGCACCTGATGGATGTGATCCATGGTGTCCTTGTGCTTGTTCTCCAGACACTGCTTCACATGCTTCGTCTCCGCAATGCGACGCTCAAATGCCTCATTGGTGCGATCCGTCTGATTTTGCATGTCCTCGCACACCTGCTTCAGCAGCAGATCAATGTAGGCACGCAGCTGGCCGGCGGAGACCAGAGCCTTGGCGTTCGCCTCTAGATTCTCATATGTCTGCGCCTGCCACTCGGTCAGCGAGAATTGACTTGGAATGGAAAGCACAAGATAGAAAGTAAGCTCTTTAAACTCTGGCATTTGGCCAATTAATACTACATACGAATTCCCATATAAGGGAATTTACGAATGTTAATTAAATTTACAAAACACAAAATAAAGGATAAAAAAAGGAGCATTAAATTTAACTGAAGAAACTTTTCAATGCACAAAAATGTTGAAATTAACATATAACAGCATTCTGAAATCTGCATTATATTGTGCTAATTTGGAAGAGTAAGAATTTCAAATGCAAGGTATAACAGATAAGTTAACTAAAATTAAATAATTAATGGTATTTTTATGTGAGTTTCAATAAAATATTTCAGCTTACGGCTTTTTTAATGGAATTTTACTAATATTATAATTTCCTAGTATTGGTTTTTATTTCTATAGATAGTATCTTTCGTAAAATCTATCATACGGAATCGATTAATATGAGTTGACCTACCAGTGCTGCTTGGACAAATCCTGACCCTTGCCGAGATCATGTTGAAACTCCTTCAGCTTCAGATTCTTTTCGTCAATGGCCAACGATTTGTCCTTGGCTGCCAAATCCTGATCGAGCAAATACATGGCCGCACGCAGTTTGCGTATCTGCTCCTCGGCCTCCTTGAGAGCGGCATCGGCCAATCCCTGGCATCCCTTGATGACCTTCAGCTCGCGTCGCAGCGAACGATCCACTTCATCATCGCAGAGATCGACGCCGATGCGTCCCTCGCGCAGTATGAGACACTGCTTGCAAATGGCCAGCGATTTCTCCTTGAGGAACTCAATGGCACTCAGGACACGATTGCGATAAGTGTTCAGAGTCTCGTCCTCCAACGTGGCCGTCTTCTTCTGTCGATTCAGTTCGTCGACCAGGAAACGAATCTCACTAGTCCGCTCGCGCATATGATGCTCCACCTCGCGTTGCCAGTTCTTGGTGGTGTCCTTGGTCTCGTCCACCACGCGACGCGACTCCCTGCGAGGACAATGATGCAGTTTGGCTGCCACTACACTACAAATTCATGACTTACTCGACAATGCGCTCGGCAAGTTTCTCCTGGTCACAGGTGATCCTAAACTTAATCTTATTATTGTAATCCCAATCCTCCTCGGAGTATCGAGGTGGACACTTGGCCACGGGTCCCAAATGCTTTCCGGCCAACTGGAGGCCCGTAATGCGACGCGTCTTCAAATTCGGCAACATGATGATGCACTGCGTCTTTGACTTGAGCTATGTCTATATAGTTGTCTTGTATATGTGCGATAAAAATATATATTTTTCTATATATTTGTGGCGTTTAAATGCGATTGCGTAAGTTTCTTGATCAATGTTACGTATGCAATTCGATGTTTTTTTTTTTTGCTATCTGGAAATCCTTTAAATGGCACACTTTGCTGTATAGACAGAAAATTGTAACAGAATTTACCTGGTGAGCTGTTCCGAATCTGTAACGACTTCAATTGATACTGAGCCTGCAGCTGGTGCGACTCCAATTGCTCGCACTATTTTTTTTCTTACCCCTTCGACGATTTAGTTAAATCGATTCATGTTAAGGAATTTATCCGTTGCCTAGCGGTATTTATTATTATGCTGTATGTATGCTCATGTGTCCTGCTTGGTAGCCATGCCACCTTATCCGTATACCCTCGGCCCGCCGTTTCCTTCTTCACCTCCATATCCATCTCCATCTCCGTTTCCGTCTCTGTCAGCTGCCAGTTCAATTGGGCACAAACGCAACCAAAGCACCAGGACTCAAGAGAAGTTCCACTTGGAATTCCGACGGTGGCAGGCGCGGCTAACTGCTACTGCTCCTAACTCCTCTTGCTCCCCTTCTCAACCATGTGGCTTCCACGTCGTCGTCGTCGTCCTTGTGGTTTCTTAGCGCTTCACAGTTCAAAAATAGCTTGTGCATGACTTTCAGGCAGCTCCTTTTTCCGCCCCACGATCGATTTATGTTACAACTAACATACTTTCGCTTTTTATCTTTTTTTTCTTCGTATAAACCATTTTCCCCTGCAATCTTCCTATCTTTTTCTTTTGCAGCCATTCATTTATGCTAATCAATGGAGGCCCCAGAACGACGCCATTTTGTATGACACAGTTTTAACAGCACTGACCAGCTCAACTATTTTTAGATGTACCCCATTAATGAGGTCTTCAATATTTATTTACATAATCTGTTCAAACTATGGGTTATATATTTAATAATCATTAAAGGTAGTTAAGATTAGATTAAATATTAACTCTTAATTAACTCTTTAATAAATTGATTATGTATTATTTTATATTATATGGTATATTATTAGTATTAGCATGTTAGCTGACGTAACCCAACATTATCCGTGTTTTCACACAGGTATAAGTAGAGAGATCTATTTTATTGAATAGGGATAAGCTTTTAAGAAGAAATAAGATCTCAATTGTTGAGTTTCCCCACTAAATGATACCCGGTACTCAATACAGATATTCACTTTTTGTGGATGACTGTGTATTCGCGAGTTCGTAGAATTCACTATGTTTATTTGGAAACTCCATATCGTATTTAGTTTCCGACTGGCCAAGAATCTATGTAGAAACATAAAATGTATGTATATAATTCAGACTCACCTCAACTAAGTTAAGTAAACCTTACCTCACGATTGCGACGAACCACAATTAAATTGAGCTCTGTTTTAATTATGCTTTTTGTAAAATTTAGTTTTGAATTTATTACGATATACATTTGTTTTGTTGTTGTTGTTTTTGTTATCATATACCTATACATATAAATATGCAATTATGTATGTGTGTGTGTGTGTGTGAACACGTATGTGTATATATAGTTTTATGCATCTTATATCTTAATGATAATAAAAATGTACAATTTAATTAACTAGGATCTGTTGATGTTCTCATTTCAGTAGTTTTCATTACTCTCTTAAGTATTTTTTTAGTGTTTGTTATTTGGATTTCAGTATGGTCTGCTTTCAGTTTGGCTTCGACATCAATACAATTCTTTCTCTTCCCCCATCTTCTTCTTCTTGCTCTTTGCTATGGCCTCAAATTATTTAAGAAGTGTTCTCCTAATAATCGTTAGATGTTGTAGTCGTATTTTGTAATTGGACTCTCTTAACTAGTTGCCAACATGGCTTACAAAATAACTGTTATTATATTGCCAGAGTTGCCAATATATTTTATGATCGCGTGTTAGTCGCAATTTAATGAATTATTAACAGTGAACTTGATTGTTGTTGTATTCGTTTCTCTTTTTTTTTTTTGGAGTCAGTCACCCAAACGTTTAATTAGTTTAAATTTTTAGTTGTGTAATTATTATTAGATCTTCTGATCTTCTGTACAAATCGCTAAACTTAATTATTGTAACTCTAGAATCTAATGCGACGTTTCTTTGTCTGCTCTATGGACCTGCTGTGTATCTATTTTGCTGTTTGTTTGTTGTTGTTGTTTGCTGGGCTTGTATTTTGTTTCTTCTCAATTGTTTAACTTGGCTATCTACGAATACAAACTGTAACTGTAATTGTTTTCTTTTCTTTTCATTATATTAATATTTTTTTACTTTTTGTATCTTATGTAAATTCATTTATTTGCTCTTTGTTTTATTGTTTAATTTGTTGCTAGTTTGTTGTTGTTATTTGTTTGTTGTTTCCTTTAGTGTAGGCAGTGTTTCATCATTCTTGGGTGTTGCTCTTGGGTTTTTCTTTCTTTTGCTTCCTCTTCATCCATTTTTTTCGTTTTCTATTTTATTTCTTATTTCTTAAGATTTAGCACAATATATATCTTTTTTTTTTTTTGGTTTCCTTTTATTTTGTTGGCATTTCCAACAAAGAAAATAAGACATTTCTTATTCAATTTGCCGACGCCACAATGAAAACAGTTTTCTTTCAATTTCGCGTTTTCCATAATAACAAAATCCAAATTTGTGTAAATTATAATTAGCAAAGAATGAAAAGTAAAAAAGTAAATCATGCACATAAACAAATAAGTTTTACAATCCAATAAAATATTTATATATTTAGTTTCTTGCTTAAATCGCATACAAACATTTCCGTTAGCTAAATATTTGTTGCTTTTGCTCTCTTTTTATCATAGTTATATTTCTTTTTTTTTATTATAATTTAATTGTTTTTCGTTTCTTTTTCTTTTTTAACAAAAATAATTGCTTTTGAGGTATTTTCTTTTATGTTTATATAAATATGTTTTGTTTTTGTTTTCTTGCATTTCATTTATACACATAACCATTATAAGTATTTAGTATTTAGTCGTTCTCGTTTTCAATAGTTTGTTTATCATTTTAAGTTTTGTTTTTTTTTGTTTTTTGTATTGTAGTTGTCTTGTCTTTTGTAAACAATTCAAAGCACCTTTTGATTATATTTGACATTGTATTTTGTTTTCTTTTTTGTTTCTTTCATTTTTCTTTTGTTTTATAAGTTTTATTTTTTATGCGATTTTTGTTATTAGTTTGCAAATATCAATAATAAGATGATAAACAAAAAACAACTGAAACAGAATATAATCAAAGTACAAACACAATTTAAATTGTACATCCATTTTAGTCTACTCTTTAGTTACTTTTCTATGTGTTTTTGTTGTTGTGGCAGCATTTAGTTTCTGAGTACACAATTAATTATTGGTTTTAAAATATAGCATCATCGGGGTTCAGTTTCATATTTTTAACGACTTATCTATTATTTAGTAAATATGCATTTTTTATTATTCGTTTTGCCTTTTTTGTTTCAAGAAATGCCTAATTATTTTTTCCGTTTTGTAACTTGTAAGCAATCGAACAACTTTTAAGTAACATAACTAAGAAAATGTTGCGCAGCAACTGAAAGCGAGTTTTCTGCCTTTAGGATAAACAATCTATGAAAACAAATAAAAATTAATAAAGAAAGCTCAATAAATTGGCTATGTAGTAAACATGCATCTTGACCAGCTTGGGAACCTTTTTCAATATCGTTTCTTTGAAAAGTATATTCATCTTTATTATGATAAACATTAGCTTTATCATTGTTGTGGTAGTTGTAAAGTGGGGATTGATTTTGCAGTCCTATAACTATGGTCACTAAACACAGAGGTTTCTTTTCTTTTAAATGGCTAGACAAGAAATAATGGTTCAGTTAAATCATTGCAACTCAGCAACATAATTATAATGTTTTGTGTGTGTGTGAGTTTTGTGTGTATATGTATATAAAAAATCAAAAAATTAAAAGTGTACATTTGAACTAAATTGTTTAAACCTTTTTGCCTATATAAGTATAAAATATAGTTAGTAAGTAGGTAAATATTTTACACAATTCTCGCTCTACATCTAGCTTTTCGCGCTCTCGCTTCATTTCTCCCATCTCTCTTTATCCGTTCACTCTCTTGCAATCTACATACAAACATATATATTTATATTCTATGTATAGTAAGCTATAGCTATAGCATATGTTATATATTAGATTATGTTATGTGTATGTCTCTAACTGTAGTATTTATGTATACCCAAACAAAACGTTCATTGTAGCGCTTCCCTCTCTTTCCTCTCTCGCTCGTAACAAAAACAATCGACCCTCTTTCGCTCTCTTCAATTTCTTTTCTCTCCAACTCTCTGGTTGTTGTTTCCTCCTGTTCGTCATTATAGTAACCTTAGACCATGGGCAGTCCCTGCTGCACATCCATCATCTCGTCCTGCGCTGGCGATGGGCGAGGCGCAAATGTTTGCATATGATGCGGATGTGGATGCTGGTGCTGATGCGGGGGGCGTGGCACGGGCAAACATCGTTGAACGTTGCATTACCATGGGCGCATTACCATGAGCGCCAATATTCGCATTCGCCGATGGGAACTGCAATCGAAAACTGTTGTCCGGATGCTGATGCTGTCGGGGAGTGCGACGTGGTGAACGTGCTGGCATTCGATTGGCCCGATGCATATCCTCCAGTATCGATGGTGCGACATAGGTGAAACCCTACAAAGGAAAACATACAGTTGATCATATAGTATACAATATAACACATATATGTATATTAGTTTCTTAAAAAAAAACAGATATTTCCGTATCAAATAAATGACGGAACTGAATTTTCCCACAATTTCCCTCCCACCTCCACAAATCAAGTTAACCGACTTGGTCTATCGTGTGCGCAATTGAATTTGGAGCAAGTCTCCCCTGGCGCATACTAATTCCCTGCCAGGGATTATGCAAGGCAACCAAACCAGCGACCAACTGACCCAACTGCCTATGTAACACATTTTGCATAATTTTCTTTTCGACAGCGCAAAACACACTAATTAAATTTTGACGAAATTCAAAAACCAACAAAATAATAATACAAATGCAATAAAATAATTAAAATTGCCGCCGGCTGTTTGTGTAAATTCATCCGGCACGCCACAAACAACAACAACATCCCCACAATGAGGAGAAGCTGCACAAACGCGTGACGCGTCCAATTGGAATGGAATGAAATTGTACGTGAGCGCAATGCTAATTGAAACCTCGATTTGGGAGCTGATCATATCACATCACATCAATGTACAATGCATTGCATGGTAGTCGATTTCTGTTGACCCACTAAAGTAAAGTTGCGGGAGAAATGTGTGGAAGTTTACAATAAAGCTAAAAGAGGTTCTAATTGTGGAAAGAAACAGTTATACGATTAGCTTTAAAGCTTTGCTAATCACAATTATTACCATTAAGTTCAGGGTGTGAGTTTTAAAAGTAAGTACAATATGCAAAAAACTGTTGTCCGTTTTACATTTATCATTAGTTTGAACTATCTACAATTTATAATAATATATCAAAGTAACCATGAGTAATATATTGATAATGAAGTGAATTAGGTAATTTATTTAATTAAATAAATTACTGAAATATAACATATTATGATCGAAGCTAAGGCTCTAATAAAATAACTTATTTGAATATAAAATTATTTTTATTTAATTAGTTCACTTAATTAAATAATTATTTTATCTTCTTTTGATAACATTGGTAATCTCAAGATTAAGGCGACTTTCAAAAGGAAATTAAACAATAACAATAAATTACAGCACTTTAAACGCACCTCTTACCAATTGTCTAAAACTAACAAAACTTGACTACTATCTTTATGTACTAAGCGCAAAGAAAAGCTGAAAAGGGCCGAAACTTGCCGCATTTTATAAACAAATAAAGACAGACACAGTAAACAACAATAACAATATTGGGGCTTTTTTAGTTGCTCATGAGTTGCAATTAGCTGCTCATGGGTTAAAGCCAACAGCAGCTACAACAACAACAACAACAACAACAACAAATGCGCTTAAACTCTCTGAGTCTTTAGCCATGGCCACTTCTCAGTCACGTTTGTTGGCCAGTCTCAAAGAAACGTTCAAACTGTGCGCACGACGGCAAGCAAGCAACACTCGAAGAAAAAGCAGAAGCCGAAGAAGAAAACGACGATAAATAAAAGCAACTTTCGTGTCGTGTAGAAAATTTCAAGCGGGCTTGTCAACCACCCCTCCCATCACCCGGTCTGACATCTGATACCACTATGCTTTTTATAAGGCGCGCAGTCGTGTCTGCTTGATGAAAGGCTTAAATGGGATTTGTTTTTGCACAAAAGCTCAACAACATATAAAGCTGAACTTATAATTTCACTGCGCAAACGCATTGACATTGATTCTTAAACGGTGCTTGCACAAGCTTTGCCCTTCAGGGCTATCGAGTTATCGACACAAAAGATCCAGAGTCCAAAATCAAAACCAGTTCACGAAAAGCTGGCAGTCACTGTTTATAAGAGAGAGAGCGCGTGAGAAAGAGAGACGCGCAAGCGCACGTGCAGAAAGCGAGAGCGCAGCAGCGAACGAAAGCATCGCGTCGCGTCGTCGTGTATTTAATTAGGACAAGAACTGTGCGGCGGCGGCAGCGCAGTAGACGCCAACGTCAACGTCAACGCCAACGTCAACGTCAACGCCTACGGCAACGTTAGCAGCAACGCAGCTGCAGTGAAACTGTGCGTGCGGAAATGTGTGAAAATGGTGTGACATTTTTAAATTGCATAATTTTCAATAAACTACTAAACAAAAATTAGTAACGAGTTGTTAACAATAAAAGCATTTATCGTGCAAGAAATCTGTAATAAAAATTGGCAAACGTTCGAATTGTGTGAAAAATAACAAAAAAAAAAAAAAAAAGCAACAGTTAACACCACAAGTTTGTGGCCACCACAGAAAGAAAAGAGCAGCATTGTTTGCTAACTGTGAATGAGCACAAACAATCGCAACAATAACTATACAGTTACAAGAAGAAGAAAAAATTAGCAGGCTACGTGCGTTTTTTTCTCTTTTGTAAAATGTCCAAACAGTTGAACATAAATTCACTCTCGTTGCTGCTGCTAATGGCGGCAGCATTGGCAGCAGCGCTGCCTCAACAACAACAAGTACAACAACTATTGCCAGCAAGTGTTGCAACAACAAGCACGACAACTAAACTAGTAAATGCAACTGATTGCGATGTCACTTTCATCGATAACAGCAACATCAACAACAACAACAATAACAACAACAACAAGGCGACCACTGTCTCCTTCGCTCAGCAACAACAACAGCAACAAACATTGCAATATGCACATATAACGGCATTTGATAAAGAAGTAGGTAGGCATACGGTATCTGATCAGCTCCAAAGCGCCTAACAAATACTCTAACTTAATCATTAGTTTCTGATTAAACTTGACTAGCTCGCACTTGATAGTTTTCTTAATTTTATTTATTTGTAGAAATTGTATGTTAGGTTGACCAAAGAACTTGATAAGTGTTAGGGTGATCAGCCTTAAGAAATCACATTTTTTAAATGTATAATAAAATGCACACATCGCTAGAGCAACCAAAATTCGAATGTCTTTTTTTTGTTGATATTAAGTGAAATTTTCGACATGATTTACTTGGATGTCAGACGACGCCTTCGTCGTTGGCGTGACTTCATCAAAGTGCGTATTTATATGGAACGGCGGTAGCCAACAAAAATAACAATAACAAAAACCAACAACAAGCGTTTAATTTGCAAATTAGCCGTGGCACTAAAAAAAAAACAACATCGACAACAACTACAACTTTAACAAACTACAAGTACTGCAAGGGAAATGGGAAGGGGGCAGCAAAAGGGGGAGGGGGTAACTTTTTGGGTGGCCGCTTCGAGTTTGTGAAAGTGAAATTTATTACACCTGACTACAAAAAATAAACGAATTTAGAGCTAGACGTGGAGCAGAGCATTGACTGGTTTTTTCTTAGGAGTATATGTACGCGTATCTGTATGTGTGTGTGTGTGTGTGTGTGTTGTTTTGGGGCAGCTTTAGTAGTTGCCTAGGCGTCCAATAGTTTAATTAAAATTTAATGAAGTTAATTTCTGTTTTCCTCTTTCTACCAAAATTAAATAAACAGTTGAACGTTTGATCAAACAATGGGCGCCGATTGTTTGGCTGGCACCGGAGGAGAAATTCATGCCTCTGGGCGTGGAGGAGTTTCTGCAGCATGTGCATCCCATGGACAAGGATCGCAGCTTTACGCCCGGCATGCCATTCAGTGAGTACTCCACCAAATCCCATCTGGTAACCAATTCCGAGATGGAAGATCTGCTGCAGAACGAGCAATCCTTCATCTATGGCCGCAATCCCAACGAGGCGCCAGTGCCCATCTATGGCGCGGTCACGCTCTGCCCAACACCGCCCAAGCGAGAACCAGAAGTGGTGCCGGCGCCACCATTGACCAACACTCGAGGATCCTACATACCCGTGTCCATTGATCCGCTGGAGGAGCGCAATGACACGGTGCGACGTTCGTCTCGGCTATTTCCACTGATTCAGCGTGTGAAGCGAGAAACACCCTCCATACCAGAGTATGTACCACTCAGTGGCTACGATCTGGTCATGGAAAAGAAGCAACTGGGAAGCGCAACGTTGCCAGAACCGGCAACAGCAGAGCAACAACAGGAGCTGAAATCAGATGTGGACAATGGACTGCCAGTGAACAATTTCATTGCCAATCTGGCGGACAATGTCAAGTTTAGTGGTGGCCCCGATGTGGAGGACAATTTTGAGGATAACAACATTGGCGAGTCGCCAGCAAACGTCAAGGGACATTTGCCTGGCTTCCATGTCACCTACTGGATGTTCTATCCCTACAGTCAGGGTAAAACCATGTGTACACTCAGTTTGGGTCCATTGGGTCGTATACCCTTTCCGGCTGTCTATGGTTATTGTCTGGGTCACCGACGGGACATTGGCAGCCACGTGGGTGACTGGGAACACATGAGTCTGTACTTTAATGGTGACGCTGAGCCACAGGCCATGTATGTCTCAGCCCACGATGCGGGCGCCTATTACAGCTACAATCGGCTGACAGGCTCCTTTGAGTTCCGCCGCCAGGAGACACGCAAGGGCATCCTACAGCGTCCCAACTTCCCCAAAACGGTGACAACCTTTAAGAATCATCCCGTGCTATTTGCCGCCAAGGGCTCCCATGGACTGTGGACGGCGCCCGGGAAGCATCGATTCGTTAAGGTGGCCAGACTCTATGATATCAATGGTTTTGGAACGCCTTGGAACACTTGGAAGGCCGTCGACATAAGCTACAAGAATCTCCGATCCTATGGTGAGTACTCTGAATTGAAGTTGTAACTTCATTCTAATGTTTCTTGAAACAGGTCGTTCGCTGGTCCCAGATTGGCTGACCTACCGAGGCAAATGGGGCAATCCTAAAAGCAAGTGTCATCCCTTTCGACGCATCGGTCTAAACTTCTGCGAGTTTACAGACGGGCCCACAGGCATTCCTCTAAAGGAGCCGCACTTTCAATGCGGTGCAGACTATCGCTAAAGAAAATTACTTCGCCGTATCTGTCTAGAATTAAGTGTATATTTAGAAAAGTATTTATTGTGAAATTCACGCCCGAAGGTTACCCGCAAAAAAGCATTAAAAATTTATATAAGAAACATGCACAACAATTGTTGACTTTTTCTTATTCTTAGGTTAATTATCCCTTTAAAGGGAAGCTGAAGATACAACAAGCTATAGGTATAAATATTAGAGAATTCTATATATATTCTAAATTTCGGATTACAGTTCAATGTTGAACTTATCAACAAGAGAATTAAGTATTGGTCTAGGGGGACACTTCGGATATCGGAATATTCCCTACCTATTAGGAATATCAGTATTTATATACTCTATCTCTACTCACTTGGAAAATTAAATTGGCACTTTCGCTGAGCGTTGTATCGTCCGGTGAATCTACGGGAATTTGTCTTGTAAATCTCGTATCAAACTGGGAAACATCATCCTCGCTTCGCTGTTGAATTAAAAATTATAATAATGTAATCCAAGTTGAAAAATATATTCAGATGTTAGCTTACCAGCAACGGTTTAATGGGCGGCTCTAAACGTCGGGCTACAACATCTTCCCAGTTGACGTGCTTAAAGAAAGGATGTATTTGTACGGCTGCCGCATCCTCGGGCCCACTGCCCAGACGCAGTGGCTCCTGTCGCTTCATCAGACGTCGCACCAGATCTCTGGCTTCAGGTGTGAGGTAGGCTGGCAGATTAAGCTTTGCTTTCAATATGGTCTCAATGGTTTTCTTGCGATTCTCGGCGGTGAAGGGCGGCTAAAATATAAAATACATGAAAAATTTGCCCATTAAAACTTGGTAACATTGTTATGACACTTACCACGCCTGTGAGCATGTCAAACATGAGTGCGCCTAGTGACCACCAGTCAACAGCTTTGCCATGGCCACTTCTGGTGAGGATTTCAGGTGCCCTGCAGATAATAAAAAGATGTTCAAGTTCTAGGTTTGTTTTTCAGAATCATGAATTTGGATCAGAAAATGCTTGGCGGGCGCGCACGCACATGTACTCAATTGTGCCGCAGAAGGTGTGGGTGACAATACCCCCTTGTATGTGCTCCTTGCACAGTCCAAAATCTGTTAGCTTCACATGTCCCTGGGCATCCAGCAATATATTTTCTGGCTTCAGGTCGCGATAGATGATGCCAAGTTTATGTAAATGTCCCAATGCCAATATTATTTCGCTCAAATAGAAACTAAAAAGCAAAAAAGAATTGATTAGTTTACATTTAATATCAAATACAAAGATTGGGTTACCATGTAGTATCCTCCAAAAAGATGCCCTCGCGCTCCAAATGCATAAACAGCTCTCCACCGCTCAGATACTCGAGTATCAGATACAGTTTACCGTCTGTTTGAAAAGCATACACCAGTTCCACAATAAACGGATGCTGAATAAAATTGCATAAACAGATTAGTAATTATTACAACTTATATACTATTAATATAAAAACCTATAAATTTATGGTCTCTCACCTTTACAGCCTCGAGTATGTTGCGTTCGGCTCGTGTATGCGCCGTGTCCTTTTGATTGGTCACTATCGATGCCTTTTTAAGCACTTTCATGGCAAAATATTTGTTGGCATCCCGTCCAGCCGTTTTACGCACCTGTCAACAAGAGAGTTTATAGATTAATTTTAAGATTTGTACATCTTAATTGTTGATAACTCACTTGAAATACTTTGCCGTATCCACCTTTGCCCAAAACTTTCTTAAGCTCAAAGTCCTTGGGTCCCAATTTGATTTTGCCTGGATTGACATTTTCCTCCGAGAGCTGTATAGTCTCCTGGCCCTCAGTGCTATTAAGGGAAGAGGACAAAGAGAATTTAGTTACCTTATTAGTTTAGCAAGTGCTTAGATTGTCGCTGCTTATGGTGTTTGCGTGGGAAATGGACAGCCCACGCGTTCTATAAATAAAACCATTGGCAAACACGCGCCAATTGACGCCCCCTTAAGCCCCCAATATCATCACCAACCCTGTAGCAACCCATCGCATCCACTCCATCATAGTATCGAGTGTTTGCACATTGGCTGGCTGCCTGGCATATTGCCCACTAGACAGGGCCAAACAACAGCTTGTTGGTAGTCAATTGTTAGTTGTAAACACTTCTGTCGGCGACATATGACAGGAAAAACGATATATAAATAAGGTAGCTGCCTTATTAGTTTGGTATCTGCGTCAGGTGTCCGTCTGACTGTCTGATGGCAATTGAATATCATTCAAAACAAGTTACTACTTATGGGGATTTCCCGCTAGCATTTGTTCGTCAGTTTTCCATGAAAGAGTATTGTAATCTCGAAATTGCAGTCTCATCTTCTGTCAGCGACATAACATTAGCATTACTCACTCTTGATGTAGATTTATGCTCAATTCCGGTTCTAGATCGACCTGCAAGAAAGAGAAAGGGAGAGAGAATAAGATAACGAACGAGAATAAGCAATATGTAAATGAGTCAGAAAATTAGTCAATAGTTTGTACTAATTGACCGAGAGATACTTTGAATGCCAAATTAATAATATCTAACCAAAAAGTATCCCGTAAATTTTGTATATTAATTATCAAATTGTGACATTCTTTCCGGTTTCAATACAATTTAAAGATTTCTCTTGATATTTAAAGATATATATACAAAAGATCAGCCGAATTTAAGATTTTTAATAATGTAAAGAAAGAATTTTTGTAGAGCTTGCTATCAGATTTCAGAAATGTATTACGACTATTTGAAGCTGTGCAATGTGTCGTAATGAGAAAAATAAATATGTTGAAGATTTGCTCATTTGAGAGAAAGTGCTTTGGGCGAGAGAAATCGTTAAAAGCGGCAACGCCGACGCAGAACGATTCACAGTGAAATACTGCTTTTTAGCCACATACCTCTCTATATACAAGCTTATATATAACGACAAAACAGGCAGACACACTTCTCCGTACATACACATGCACACCTTCTCTTTAATGACAAACTAAAATTAGAACTCGGAACAATGCCAAATGATGCTAATGCTGCTGCTGAGACGTTTGCTTCTCTGATATATGGGGGGAATTTGGAGACTTGGTGTCGGACTCTACAAAGTTTCTATATATATTGAATTCTATTGGACGCCCGCATAAAGTAAAACCGATTTGGTCGAAGGAAAACTGGTTCAGCTTCGTCAAATGCTGGCGCCGAATTCCAATTAACAAATTCATCATAATTTCCAGTGTCCACATATCGAGGGCGGGTGCTCCGTTTGTATTGCGTGAAAATAACAAAAGTATTTATGATATACAAAAAAAAAAAATTGATTAAAATGGAAAACGTAGCACTTCAACTGCATTTTTAAAAGCTAGAAAATAAAGCAAACAAAGCTGCACGCGCCGATTGTCTTGATTTCCAAGTCATTTCAAAATTTTATTCTACATTTTTTTTTTTTGCCTTATCAGTAGGGTTTTTTTTTTTGTCGTTTTCTAACTTTTTATTATACATTGATAACAAGTTTTGTTCCTTATTTAAGTGGGAGTTTGGCTTACAGCACTATGACAGTCTACAGGAGTGTGTATATGTATTAGAAATTACCCCAGCAGCACTTTAAAGCTCGATACGCCTAATGAAAACAACCTTCATTCATCATACGATGATCAAATATAGAAGAATAGCAGATAAGATAGAAAGCAATAACTGATTAAGATTGATAATGCAGTCTTTTAGTGAAGGTAATATATTATTATTTTATTATGTTGATGAAAATTCAGTGGAATAATAAAGAAAGACAAATATGAATAATGGAAATTCCTTTTAATTGAGTTGAAGACGACCTAATAATATATTTTAAAATGCTTTCTTACAAATTTTATTTAGCATTTAAAATAAAATGTGAAAAAATTTTTGAATTAATCTAAATAAATAAAGTTGGAGGTACTTTATATGTATACTCCCATTTTTCATTGAAATAATATTTAATACAAATCCGTATACTAGAGTTTGATTTGACTTCAAATTGTTATGTATTATACAATTTTATTAATAGCTTAGCTTAGCTGCACCAACTATAACTAATACGATATTCACGATTTTTTTGGTTCTTTTTGTAATACTTTTTTGTAATGTATTATTGTTTTTCTTTCTTTCGCTACTGAATTTATAGATAAATTATCACGTTTCCAGGGAATCACATATAATTTGTATTAATCATTATTGAGGTCAGAGAATGAATAGTTCGACTGGGTTGTTGCTCTATAGTTGTTGTAATTTAAAAGTTGATAGTATCAGCTATGTTTGTGTGTATTGTTTGTAGTCATAAATATACCTATACAAGTATGTATTTACGTGACGGTGTGAGCAATTGATAATTGTTATTTTGAAGGACATTTGTTTCGTTTGATTGCTTAATATCGGAAGACATTATTGGAAGAATATTTAGCGATAATGATATAGAAATGGTTTCATAAGGGGGCAACTCAAACTGTGAGTTGAGTGAAGATGTTGAATAACCTGATGACGCCACACTCCCGTGTCTGTGTGATGGACTTTTGCGCAGCAGATAAGCTACAGAGTTCAGCTCCCTAACAGAGAAAATACGAATATTTGTGGCCAGCTGCACCTTTGAAGACGCAGACAAAGCGAAGGTAAACAAAGAGGGAAAAGTCTTAAGTGCTGTATGCGGAGGAGGATGAAGAGCACTGGCAGTGGGAGTGGGGGGCTCTGCCGCTGCGCAGTTTATTTGAATTGTACTACTCACATCATCCAATTCAATCCTGTCGTCATCCGAATCTCGTGCTTTGTCATCCTCGTGCAGCTCGAGATCGAAGAGTTCACTTGGATCACTGACGTCCGCCATTTGTCGTTGTGTTTGTCGTCGTCACTCCACTCACCACTACACACAGGCACACGCACACGCACGTTCACATGCACACGCACACACAAGCGCAAACACAGGCAAACACTTTGCTATGAATTTGTTGCTGTTTCTGCTTCTGCTGCTGAAACAATACGGAAACAGCCCAGCGAGACGGCGACGAGACGTAAAAAGAGACACAGAAACGCAGTGTTTCTTGGCAATGCTGCGATTTTTGATTTAAATTTGTAGTTTTGGCTTTTCGTTTATTCCACCAGGTGCGGGGGCACTTTCTTGGCCCCGAAGGTTATTTGTTTATTAGTTAATAGAATATGAATGGAATCGGAGACGCAGCAGCAGCGTAGCGCCAATGCCACAGCCACACAATGCCAAAATATATACACACTTCGCACACACACGCGACAGAGAAGCGACCATGAGACGCATACAGAGGCGCACGCAAGTTGCCACACGACGGGAGCCCACACGCGCGCTCAACTTGTAATGTTCAATTTAAATTAAATGTAATCTGATAATAATTAAAATGCACTTTTTCTTTGTTTGCAACCAATAAAGAACACGAGGTTGTAGAGTTGTATCAACTGAAGGTTGCCACCCAGTACAAATTTCCGATCTGGTTCGATTATTTTTATCAAAAATTTGGTAAATTTCCCAAAAAAGGCAAACTGAACAAATGTACCTTTTTATATTATTTTGTTTCATTTCGAATATAGAATTTTTTAAACTGTTTGCTGGATTTATTGTTAGAATTTTGTACATACTTGATATTTATATATATAATTTTTTTTAATTTTTAATTTTTTTTTTACAGAGTGATGGCGAATTAAGTCTTCATATAATTATTAACCTGTATTTTATATAATTTCGAATTTCATTGGACTTTTGCGAATTCCTTTTCTGCAAAGTGTGTTGTTAATTTTTTAAGATGCGCGCTCGATTTGAGAGCTGCCAGTTAGCTCGCACCAATATAATCCGCCGCCACCTGGCGGAAAAAGTTCCTACTTGTATCGATATCAAATTGTTATCGAAATCATACTTCAGTACCGATGTAATGAACGCTTTCTCACAACTTGTATCAATACTGTGTCAACCGATACTTTAGATTAAGATCAAGCGCGCTACTCAAATTTAAAATCTAATTTTTATCATAAAAAATATACTCGTATTAATTAAGTTAAAAAAGATATTACATATGTAAATACATAAGTTAAGCCCCAAAATCTCTAAACTCATTTTTTTTTTTAAATTTAGACCATTTTATTTTGATTAAAATGTTTTTTTAATTTAAAAATCTTTATGACAACAAATATAGAAAATTTCTATTTATTACCCTCTCGACGATCTATTCTTCATCCGCCAAACACCCAAGATCCTCAGTGTCAGCCTCTTTCTTTAACAATTGATGACTTGTTAAATCATCAACTTTACGCACAATATTCCCAGCCGGTTTCTCACCTACCCAATCAAGTTGAATGTTTTGGATGAAATTAATGAAGTCAGAATACGTAATGCTGTGCTTATAGGGATAAATCAGACGTGGTAAATGATAGGGACTCTTCGGATTAAATATCCAGAGGCGAGGATGGATTAATTTTCTTTTTGTCCTCTCATCTGTATCATCCTCAGATTCACTTTGCATGAAAAGACTTATGTACGACATGGCATTATATAACATAATTTTAATATCTGGATCCTTGCGGAGTTGTAACAGTACATATTCCGCACAGTTAATATCCTGGAATTTTTGATAAGAAGTTTCTTCTCGTATGGCAAACAATGCGGACATAGACATATATGGAAAGCGTATGCACTCCATAATTGCCTTGATATGGGGCAATCGGTCAGATGACTTATGGCTGATCCATCGAATTGCCGCAAAGAATACTTCAACTTCACTGTTTACTCCAATTGTGTCCAGTTTAAGCAAACTGATAAGTTGAACGAGCGTAAGTTTAAGAAAATAATCCGTTCCAACCATGGGCAAAAAATAGAAGCGTATACGGCTCAACATAATGTAACGCAATTGATCCAGTTCGGCCAGATTACTAGCTTCCCAGAAGAGATCAAATGCAATCTTCTCGCGCACATTTGGTTTGCTGAACAGTTTCCAACATTCTTCAACTAAAATATCGATTTTAAGATGCTTTGCTGCCTGCATCACTTTGACAGCTTTCCGTAGTTTGATAGATGTTTTTATGTTATTTCGCATCCATTTGTATATTACCTTGAAGGCACTCTGTGGTACATCACGTTCATCAAATTTGAAATTATTCACATACCATTTTTGATTGGCGAACCATGGGGAATATACTTTTAGAAGACTGGGTATGCAGTGAAAGACGTGCGCTCCAATCTCAACGTACATATAGGCTCCTTTATTATTCTCCAGCATATCATCTACAATATCTTTTAAATGGACTTTTTCGGGCACATTGAACAAATAAATGGGTTTTTCCTTGAATTCCAAATAATTGAAAATCGATTTTGTTGGCACTTCAACGTTTAGAGTTCCTGATTCGTATTCATCGTCGGTAAAAGTCTTCCACATGTCTTCTGGATCGACGGGCATTGCTGAAGGAAGAGACAACGATGCCTTACCAATTTTCGTTGCATCTGAATAATCAATATTATCATATGAATCGGAAGAATCATCAGAATCACATTCAGAAGATGTAAGTGATTCGCAGCATAAAAGTTTTCCAATTGATTCACTTGTTTCGGGTATTTCGGTTCTACCAGCTATATTAGTTGTCTCCATTATATCAGATGCTTCAATAGATACTTCAATTGTTCTACGGTTATCAATTGTCTTAACCGTATGATTTGCTGTCTTAATAAGTTCAGATTTTTTATTTCTATTAGTTTTAATTGATGCAGGTGATGTAAACCCTTTGTGTTTCCTGCCAATCCATACAATCGAATTGTAGATTTCACTCGAAGAATAACTCAATTCACTACAATCCCGTTCCATTGATAAGTTTTGAAATAAATTGATATTTTGAATCTGGGAATTCTTTATTCTCCTTTCATATATTAATAGGAGATTTAAAATAATTTAATGACCTAGTGTTTGTGTCAAGTACAAAACGTTATTGTTTTATTTTATTTCAAATGAAGAAACTTCAGAAGCAAAACTCTGCAAATTGACGCTTAACGAAAAGTCAAAATAATTTCCCTCGCACATTAAGTCAACGGCAAGAATTTCCCGTGGACGTTTTTAACAAAAAAGATCATTCGAAAAATTACCTAACAAAACTGATTCTCTTTGGGACAACTGAACTAAATGAGCAACAGTCAGGAATTTAGTTCGTTTATTCACTATAGTGACTAGTTCAACTGAACCTAAATTGCACGCTAGCAAAACAAAGTGAACATAATATAATTTTTTATCAGATAAAGATACCAATTATTAAAGAGGATATAATAATGTGTACCGGCGGTTCTCCTAGCAGCAATGGTTCCCAAGCAGGCGACAGCACTGAGACAGAGCAACAACCGACAGAAACTCAGCCACAGGAACAGACACTGAGGAGCGCAATTGGAGCATCCACGATAGAAGAGATTCTTGCTGAATATGGTGAAAATTTAAAGTTATTAACACCAAATTCGCAAGTTGCCGAGCTGTTGACCATTATACGGGATAAGTAAGTCGTTGTCACTTGCTGTCATTTACTGTTAGTTTAAATATTTGACTCCTTTACAGAAACACGTCGCGTAGCGATTTTAAATTTTATGCTGACCGGCTAATTCGGTTGGTAATCGAAGAATCTCTTAATCAGCTGCCCTACACTGACTGTGACGTAGAGACGCCAACAGGTGCCATTTATGAAGGCCTCAAATATCGTTCTGGTAACTGCGGCGTATCCATAATACGCTCAGGAGAGGCCATGGAGCAGGGATTACGTGATTGCTGTCGTTCCATACGCATTGGAAAGATCTTGGTCGAATCTGATGCCAATACACACGAGGCTCGCGTGGTATATGCACGATTCCCCGATGACATTGGCAGCCGCCAAGTGTTGCTGATGTATCCCATCATGTCCACTGGAAATACAGTCTTGCAAGCCGTTAATGTGCTGAGGGAACATGGTGTGCCCGAGAAGTGCATCATATTGTCGAATCTGTTTTGCACACCTATCGCTGCTCGCACCGTGGTCAATGCGTTTCCTAAAATGAAGATTCTCACCTCTGAGCTGCACCCAGTGGCGCCCAATCACTTTGGCCAGAAATACTTTGGTACTGACTAGATAGGTAGTCACAACAGTCTAAAAAAAAAAGAGCAGCAGCAAGCAACAAACAAGACTTGACAACTAAGTTCTGCTTAGGATAGGTAGTGTGTGTTAGTGTTCTATTACTTACCACTCACCCAAAAACAAAATCCTCATTTTGACCAACTAACTGTAATTTTGTTAAAAGTTTTGCATTGCTTCTTACTAACACCTTTATTCTTTCTTTTATTTTTTTCTGCTTTAGATGACCTTTGAATTGGAGGAGGAGCACCAACAACTATTAAATATTATATTTAAAATTTGATTTTTAATGAAAGATCGCAAAGATACGTGACGTGTTAAACTTATGTAAATACAAACAGAATAAATACTATAGCTAATCACTTAAGAGCTCATTTTATAGTTGACCACCGTGTCAACCTTGTGCAATCCGGTCGAGAAGGAGCGCAACTGGACGGCCTGTGCATTCTGTATGAAGACAGCGCCGGTTTCGTCCCACTGTGCTGGTATTTCAGTGTTTTGTAGCGTATGAATCATCACATCAAAGGTGCAAATGCAATCTAGAAGTGGTAAGTAGCTGACGGTAGCCGATATCTGTCTCATCACATCCCGAATCTCGTTCTGTATGCGACTCAGCTGCTTTGAGGATGTCAGCTTAGTAGGATCCCCGGTTTCGCCGTCACCAGATTCCGCTTGCATTTTAAAGTCCCAACACTCCAGCACTTCCTTGGTGTGTGCATTGGTTATGACCATCGAGATTTTGTTAATCATATTCTTGGACAGCCATTCTGTGAGATGGAATCGAATCAATTAAGAAAAAATTCTGAAGCGTGCGAATTAAACCAACCTTCAGTTTGTGCTAAAACGTTTTGCAAGAAGGTTGTGATCTTTGGATCCTTGGACATGAGAATTGTCAGGCCATATTGCTGTGTGTTGTCAAAGTTTTCCGCTGGGTATATGCCACGTTGAAACAATATCGAATTGATGCCATACTCTAATTTGCAATAAACAGAGAGAAGACGCCATAATGCAAGCGCGCGATTAATAAGCGTCGTTGTTAATGATCTTCTGTTGCTGTTACTTACTTAGATACTCGACAATTATCTGTGCTGAGCCCTTTAATGTAATGCAATTCTTAGTTGCTTGAGCTGTAGACATATTGTTAGGTTCTTATTTTTATTCTAATGGCAAATATAATTATTTTTACAAATTAAAGCCGCTCGTTTTTGAAGCTCTTTCAATGAAGACGACAGAAAAACAGTGCTGCCACCTTGGTCCAAAATCACGGTGTGGCAACCTTAATTTCTGGAGAGAGGTCAATTTTTGTTTCGGAATTGGTACAAATCGAGCGGGTGGACTTGAACAGTCGATTATTTGAATTGGAACTTATTTATTTGATTTCGATAATCGATAAGTGAACTGGAATTGAAAATTCAAATATTGGCGCTTATATTTTTTTTAATTTAAGCAATTGATGAATTTATGGACTACGAATAATTTTGGGTGAATTTTCTTAAGAGAAGTAGCTTAAACGGTTTCAATCTACAAGTTTCCTAATTTTCTAAATACATATATAAAAATAATTACGATACACAGCAAAATATTTGCAACATATACATTCATTTTATTAGCCATCTCTGGATTACTTTTATATTTTTATCTATATCTAAGCATGAGATCCATTAAAGCGCACGTCCTCGTATTTGAATAATATATAATATCTATTTAGTACTGCTTCTCATCCATTGATTATTATTGTAGCCATAGTCCGCTTTGTAGGTAGTACCTGTTAAAAAATAAACCAAACGAAGATATTTTAAGCCAAGTTAATATTAGCTGAAGGTGTTCGTCCCAAAATTCATAATCACTTCAAGCTTCCAACACCGGGCTCGTATATCTAGAGCCTTTGTTGTTATTTTTTTGCTGGGTGATACATTTCGGGAATCAGCAACGATATGTTAACTGCAAATTAGATGTAAAAAAGAAAGACCAACTTAATTTCTTAAAGTTTTTGAATATGTTGTATTTGTAAAGCTAAAAATAATTTAAAAGAACGTGGACGCACTTAAAACAGAAGAAAGAATGATTAAAAGCACTTGATTTGTAAAATGTGAAGTATTTGCAAATTTTTAATGAATTTTTTCTTATGCTTCATTTTTTTTTTTTAATTAAATTTTAATTAATCTTTACATGGTATTTTTGGTATAAATCTTTCAATAATTAAATTAAAAATTTTGACTTAACTTAACTACAAATAATCTCTTTGCCTACCAAATAAGTACAAACTGATGTCAACATATACATAAAACTAAATTTGCATTTTACATTGCATTCACTTGACTTAAAAAATAATAATTTTAATAATAATTATGATGATAGTAAAAAAACACATAGAATCGGAAATATAATAGTATTTCGAAAATTAAGTAGTTGTAATATGTTGTGTGTATGTGTGTATGTTTATGTACGAGTACTTAGCAAAATGTTTAATTTAATATTTTATAAAGTACAAAATAAATTATGGTTAAACTTTTGTATAACTTAGTTGAAATGTACACAAAACTTATCGGGATCATATAAGTATAAGTAAGTATAATGTATATACATGGTTTATTACAAGTTCTCAGCTACAAAAACGTTCGTTCTATATATGTATTTATGTTTATGGTACAACAACAAAAGCGCAACAGTGTCAGTGTCAGTTTTAGGGGTCAATCGGTATCTTTCTTTCAATCTTAATTTTCTTGTTTTATATTTCTTAACTTTTCAATCTGTTTTCTCGCCATACAAAGTACAATAAATAATTTCAAATTTAAATTTAATTTACACAAATTTATGTCACCGTGCACAAACGCCAAGAAGAACCGAAAATGACAGTTGCATCTGGTTAAAAAATTTATTTTCAATAATTATTACTATTTTTATTTTTATTAATTCGATTTTGTTTTGTTTCTTTTGGTTTTTTTTTTGTAGTTGCAAAAGTTTAAAACAGGTCTGAATTTTTGTGTTTGTTTTTGTGTATTTTTGTGCAACAAATTGTTTAATTTTTTAAACATAATACTAAAAAATTACATTTGTCGGCGTTGGAGTGCAGGGAGTACTTTTCTTTTCTTTGAATTTTAAATAAAATTTCTATGCATTAAAATAGTCATTAATTAAGGTATGTATTTGGCCGTAGATTGCAACAAAATATCTGTGAAGAGATTAAATCATAAATAAAAATAAAAATTAATTGGTTTTTCTTTGAGAATAGTTTTTTTTTTGTTGATAACTATCTGCCCTAATACCATTTTCAAAAAGGAATTACAAGCAAATAATGCACTTAAAAAAGGACGCTCCATAGTTTTACATGCATGATAATATATGATTTTTTTGGGGTTGCTTTTAGGATGCTGGGATAAAACTTTAGCATTCTTTTGGAAACTGTATGCCAGCTTAAGCTTTGTTCTCTTTTGCGTTATAAACAAATCAAAAAAGAGGAAAAAGTTGGAGTAAAATAGTGGAACAGAGTTAACCAATTGAGAAAAACAGTAAGGAAACGCAAGAGATTAGTCAAAATTATTGATTATTAAAAACAATCACCAGATAAATAAAAATAAGGAGCATATGAAATTGTTGTATTTTGATTTGTTTGGTTTGGGTTTTTTTTTGTGTTTTGTTTTGTCAAAATCTACAGCCAAAGTGTTAATAATGTTTCAAAGAATAACAAGAAACTATAATAAAATGTATGGTATAACTAAATTAATTGCAAGAAATAATTATTGTTATTTAATGAAGTATTATTATTATTCATGTTGTTACTTCGCATCAAGTTTTATTTGTTTAAATTTTTTTAAGTTTTTGTTTTTTATTGCAAACTACAAAGATTATTTATATATATGTATATAATTTATCGTAAAACAAAACAAAATTTCTGTTTGTGGCTGGTCAGTGCTTTTGTGTGGTGACTGTACTTTTTGGCGACAGCTATTGCTGCTAGGGTTGCCATTTGTTGCAAAGAAAATATCTAACTTAAGAGAGCCTCTGTGTTATTGTTATTGTTATTGTTATTGTTATTGTTACAGTTATTGTTATCCATATGAGTGTAGGCTGTGCCAATTGAATGGTTTGAATGCCTATTCGACAAGTTATTCAGTATTTGGTAGGTGTCTGTTATGTATGTGTATGTGTATCTGTATATATATGTGTATGTTTATGTTTTATGTTTTATGTTTTATGATTTGTATGTGATTGTCAGAGTCTGTGAGTTGCTTTTTAATTTTGTTTTGTTTTTCGTGTAAATGGAAAATCAAATTGTTTTTAACATTTACTTTAAAAAGAATTTCAATTAAAATAGATTCCTAAGTAAAAAACTATTTAAAATAAACCTTCTATAGCACCATTTGTTTTTATTCGCATTATAATTTAATAATTTTCATTAATTTTTAATTGTTGTTTATGCATTTTAGATTTTAATAGTATGTACTCGTATGTATGTATAGCATAGTATATATAGCTTTTAATTAATTAAAAGAGAACAAATGTTTTATTATTGTTATTGTTCTTGTTAGTTAGTTTTAAGACTTTGCTTTGTTGCATTTTGGAATGTGTTTTCTAATAAAAACTGAAGTTCACGGTATAAAAGAGGCTGTAAGGATGGTAACACTAGGAGGAGCTAGACGGGGGTAATTCTAATTCTTAGAGTTGGTCATATATCGTTTATTACTTGCGATTTTTATGCTTCAGCTGTTGAGCTGCCGGGTATACTGTATTTGTACTTTATGTATATATATGTATGTGTGTATGTATGTATGTATGTATGTATGTGTATGTCGGTGTATGTGTGTATTGCTTTCAGTTATCAACTATATTTGGTTTATTTCAAGTTATACTGTTTCTATAGATATATGTATATAGACAGATGACCATTCTGATTAATTGTTAATTTTCATACTCGTAGTTCTTGCTTGTTTTGGATTTTTTTTACTCGATTTCGATTTGGACAACGATAACGATATAACGATTACGCGACAGTTTTGTTTGTGACAAACAATCGATGCTATAGAAGTGCCTATTTTAGCCGTAAAAACCTCCACTATATTCGGGAAATTTGCTGTACGTACTGTCTGGCTCGTGGTATTCGCAACGGTAGCCATAGTATCCATCTGGGCAACTGAAAGATTAAAGATAAAGTCCATAAGTAAAAATTGTATTATATGCGATAAAAATATATTCAAACATCTTTGCCAAATTAAGTGTATACACCATATGAAGATGGCCATGAACTGCGTTGCAGTGCGAGCACTTAAGTATAAACACCAAAAAAAAATAAAATAATAAAAATGAAAAACACTCCAACATTTAATTCAGAAAATTTTTTCTTTCCATTTATTTTTCGCAAGACTTATGAAGTGAAATCGAAGTGGAAAAGAAAATGAGTTTTCTCAGCCATAAAGACTGTTTTAATAGGTAAATACCCTATGATATAAGTCGATAAATTTCCAAAAAAAATGCCATAATTAATATATATAATATATAAATATACAGTTAGGCTAATCAAAAAAAAGAGAGAGTAAGAGATCTTTAAATTATGTATCGACTTGTTACAAACATTAGCTCAAGTTGGTTATACCCAATTTCAGCATTTATTGATTACTGGGTATGCAAAGAGTACAATGCGCTTTTTTGGGATTGAATTGTATTGATTTGGATTGGTTTACATATATAAGTCGATATATGCGTCGTGCATATACACAGTACGTGGATAATGTAGAAAACGAGGCGCTGAAAGACATTATTCACATTGCACACACACACACACGAATGCACTCACACACTCACACTCACACTCAGATTCATCTCAGTGTGTGTGCGGAGTTGAGAATTTCACTCGCTCACTGTAATGCGATGCCAAAATATTACAATTTCTAGTCAGATTCTCAAGTGCTGCACTCAGATGGTTAGTTTTGGGTTCGTTTTTGTTTCTATTTCATTTTCTGTATTGTATCTGTATCTGTATCTGTATCTGTATCTTCTGTATTTGAATTGGGCTTGTCTCTCAACTGACTTTATCAGCTGTCACAGGTTTTATCACTGCGCGGAACAGAGACCACTTGAGTTCGATTTTGACTTGAGGGATCAACTTGCAAGGGGGTCAAGTCACAGCTGTATATTTCTTAAAAGGCTCAGTTTTAGATCATACTTACTTGCAATAGAACTGATTGAGATCCATTATCAGCATGCAGGTGCCCCGAAGGCAAAAATTCTCCATACATGGATAACCCGCACTACGCGAATCCGGCCGCATGGCAACTGCAAATCGCATAAAAAAAAGATAGATAAATAAATATAGAAATGAAATGAACAATTTTACAGTTTCAGATTACAGTTTACAAGCTGTAGATATGGTAGATACATGTAGGTGGTGGTGGCAGTTCTATGCTTCGATTGTCGCCTTCAAATGTGGCCATAAATTAGAAATGAATTGGAGCGGCTTCTAACACGCCAAGTTGACAGGCAGACATCAAAGATGTGTCATCATCATCATCATCATCGAATGATGATCTAGTTAGGGATCGTACATATATTATTGAAGGTCTTACCTGGATGGGCATTGATCATGATGCGGCGTTTGTCAATGATTTTGCTGACTTTATTCTTGGCACGGCACTCGTATTTGCCCGCATCGGAGGAACTGTTAAAGGAGCGTACAATCAGCTCGGCGCGTCTTCTGCTTGATCGGTTCATCGATTCAGATAGAAAGAGAGAAGAGAGAGAGAGATAGAGATTGAGATTAAAGATTAGACATTTAAATGCATATATCTAATTTGTGTATAAACAATTCACTTACTTGTGATGCTTGAATTGATAAACATTGCGTTTGCGATTTATCGACTTGTCGTCCTTGAACCAGGTCACCTTTGGCGGCGGTCTGCCCTCCACCTTGCAGATGATCCTCAGCTCCTTTCCATTCTCGATTGTTGCGTTCGCCGGCATCGATGTTATCGACGTAATCGATGCGTTCTGTGCTGTAAAACAACAACAAACAACCAAATGGCAATTGATAATTAGTGTGTGAATTTTCCAAAAAACATTTTTTCTGCTTGCATTTTAAATTCTTATTAAAGTTTCTTTATTTATGTAGTTCTTTTTTCTTTGGGTATTTTTCATTGTTTATGCAAATTGAAAATCGTTTGTGCCTTTCGACGCCATAAACAAATGATCGCACTAGAAATTATTGAAATTCTTCTAGTTTTCCTCCAATTAATTTTTATAGGCAGACGCGACGTCTGTTCAAATTGTTCAACTTAATCGTAAGTTGTTTATAGAGTCTGCAGATCGTTAAATTGGTATATGACATGACCTGATTTTCAAGGTTCCTTGCAATCGACATCTCGTATCTACAGTAAGAATGTTCCGATTTTGCAATTTGATTCGGAATTTTGTAAACAGGTGAAAGATATTATTTGGTTAGAAAACCGTCCGAAAAATTAAACTGTTCATTTCGGTGAACGGTTCCAATATCGATTTCAGTTATATTCCTGATTCCCTGATTTTAACTAAAACTTTCAAGATTAACGTAATTTTCAAAAACAATGTCACGCAGTTTTTTTTTAACGATCATTGAATTTATTAGCAACCTTGTGTGTATTTTTATTCCATATATCAACGCCGTTGTTGTTCGCTTACCTAATGATTGTTATGTATTATTATCGATTATTGAACGAGCTTCCTTGACATATATGTATATCAAAGATCAATTCTTTAAAAACAATTTCTGTCGTACAGTCAATTTGACGATCGTTCGGCTTTATCATGGATCTTTTAGCGAGCGTCGTTGATTTATTGTTATTCTATAGATCAAAGAGTTAGTCTATATTTAGGGAGCATTAATTTTGCGGTTTTGTAGCATAGTGAACTTAACGATCGTTTGGATTAATCAATAATCGCTTAACGATCTTTTAAATTGTCGTGTTAACAACTTGTCGCATATACTTCAACTAATTTGAACTCAATTGATTTGTTTAGCATTCAAATAAAATGTAAGCTGCCTAATTAACGCATTTGCATTTGCATTTGCATCTGATTTTAAATTGAAATTGTGCATTTGCAAAAACCAATTACACATTAGCCAATCGTTTGCGGGATGCTGCCAAAAAGTCTCCTTCGCAACGGCTGCTTCTGACTCATAAGTGTCGAGAGAATTTGGCAATGAAACGCTTGTGGTCGATCGCCTCGGTTAGCCGCTATTGCCACGCCCACCGTCAAGAGGTAGGTGGCTTTAATTAGCCGGCATATCACGTGTCTGGGCCATAAGATTAGCCGAGAGACTCGAAAGTGTGGAGTGGTGTGCGGTGGTGTGATGTGGGCGAGATTTAGGACACAAGGAGGGGGGAATCACATGATTGATGAATTGACAATTGCGTGTGCTTGGTAATGAATGAATCACTCGAATCATGTGAAACAATTGGTCAGCTCTTCAGCACATACTATATCTATTATCGTTTTCTGTTTTCTATCTACTATTTTCTTTTCTGTTATCTATTTTCAATTTTCTATTCTTGGGTGGGCGAGTTGCAGTTGAAAACTTGCATGCGATTTTTCTCATCATTATGCAATGGGATTACGCACGCGAGTTTTTCCAGTGAATTAAGTATCAAATCATATATATAGATTTTTATAAAATTAGCAATAATAATAGTAATATATTCGTCTGTCTGGACTATGCCTATTTATACATACATATGTATATATAGTATATATATATACATTGTATATTCAACAGAGAGTCGGCGAATTTTTTTTTGATTTAATGCTAAGCAAATGATAATTTATGCGACTCTCGCGTGGCCCAACCGAAAGGAAAATGTATTGTATGAATACCCGCACGAGTATTCAGCAAATATTTATACAAATAAAATTGTTATATATTAAAAGATAATTTATTGTTGATAATTTATGTTTTTGGCCAACGCGACGGCCCATAAAACAGCATTTTAATTGTCCGCGTCACTTTCTCACGCTCCCAAATTGTTTCACGGTGTCTTCTGGTCCCTTCTCCTCTCCTTCCTCTCCTCTCTTCTCTTCTTTTCTGTTCTGATCTGTTCTCTTGTCTGCTCCCAACAGTGGAGGAGCTTCACAATGAGAAATGAAGTGGGGAGAAAAGAAGAAAATCAAATAAAACGGCAACTCACAAGTTGCCTCCATGGACAGAAGGCGATTAAGAATTGAAGGCAGCACGCAAACAAGTTGACAATTGTCATGCCCAAAGCAGCAAACGGGGTGACAACCCGCCGCCTCCTACCGACCCCCTCAATCGTTTCGGTGGTTCTGTGGTTCGGTGGCTCGGTGGTTTGGTGGCTCGGTGGTTCAGTGGAGATCCGATCCCCAAATTCAACACGCAGTTGCCGGTCGAAGCCTTTTCAAGTTTTTTTTTTCTTCTTTATTTGTATTATTTTTTTGCTTTGATTCACAATGAAATTCGAGGCATAATAATAAGATGAACATTTTATTTGCGTGTGTGCGTTATTTTATTTACTCTTTTTTTGTATTTTTATTATTTTTTAATGTTTGGCATATCATTTCGTTTCGATTCATTGTTATTATGACTTAATTATGCGCTTAAAAAATGATTATCAAAGCGCTTTGGCCATTGGTCTTTTGGGATGAACTTTTGAGATGATATGGGACTTCAAATAATGTGGGAGAAAATGTTATTGCCGGGGGAGAAAAAGTTGACACGGTTGGCGAAAATAAATAACAAGCAAAATATGATATTTTTTCTTTATAAAATCATTAATAAATATTTCTAAAAATGTGCAATTCTTTTTCTAAAACTATAATTTAAAATAGTTGACATTGAAAATTTGCTCTTTCGTTTTTAAATTGATAATCAAAAATCAGAACTTTTACCGGCTCCAAGTACGCCTTAATTATAAGAACAAATATTATATGTTATGATATGAATTTATTTAATTTCTACGATATTAACAAAAAATTGCAATTTTCTGTTTAATCTTAAATTCTTAATTGAGAATCACATAGAAGTGCCTTGAGTGCAAATGGAAATATGATATTCGCTGAGTTATTTTGTCAAATATTTCGCTGGCTGAGCTCATTGGCCCCTATTGAAGATGGGGCCTAACACCAATTTCTTTCCCGATTGTTGTTGCTGTTGTTTTTGTTGTTGTTTTTGTTGTTGTTGTGTGTGCGTCAACACTACGTCAAAGCCGCAGCTGCTGTCGCGCCGCGCTTCCGGAAAAGTCTGGCATAACAACTGCGACAACTACCAAAAAAAAAGAATGAAAATGAAGTGAAAAATCAGAAAAAAGGCAAAAGAAAACACGGAGAGGAAACGCTGCCAAAAGGCAGGAAAAGTGTCGTCGTTTTGGCTGCTGCTTGTCAGGGGGAGAAGCAGGGGGGATGCGAGATGGGAGAAGCAGGAGAAGAGGCACTGACAGATTGACATTAAAATAACTTTTCATATAAGTACGAAATATAATAATTTTCGTCGTTTTTGCAACTCATTTCTTAGCGCTTTTCCTTCGAGCGTGACGCCTCAATGATTCATGCAAATCCATCAGAAAAAAAGCACACAAATATACAGAACAGTCACAGCAGCGAGCAGAGAGTGAGAATAAGAGAAAAAGACCGAGACAGAGAGACAGAGAGAGAGCAGAGACAACAGCGACAACATGTGGTTTTTGCAGTGGAGCGTTGCAAGCGGTGCAAGCTGCGCAGGGGTTGCAGGGGGGGCGGTGGAAGCAGAGGAATGAGGGAGAAACGTTACGTTTATTAAGATTTTATTGAATTAATAAGCAAATTGCATGCGACACGCTGCTGGCGCCATCTGTCGTCCAAATTGCATGCAATTTGCATACACATAACTCGTTGAAATTACCAGTCAAATAACATTGTTCTCAACGGGGTTCCGGTTATAGCCAATGCTTTTTACTTAAGCCAAATTAACAGAAAGATGTGCACTAAGAATTATTATTTTGTTTTTCTTTCACTTTTTTCGCTTTTTATTTTTTGACGGAAAATATATGAATTTTGAACGTCGTCGTGCGTTGAAAGACATTTTATTTTGGCAGTGTCTTCCTATCTCTCTCCCTCTCTCCCTTTCTCCCTCTCTCTCTCTCTGTGTCTCTCGTTTGTTTGACCCACATTCGCTAGCGACAGCGAACGGAAGTTTTTCTTGTTGTTCCTTCAACATTTTACGCTGTTTTTCCAAAATGAAATGTAGCCTGATCTTCTGCATTTTTGTTCTTTCAGTTTTCCGTTTTCTTTGGGTTATTTATGATGTTAAATGCTCGCGCTCGTTATTTATTTTTTATTTTATAATTTTTGATTCATTTTTATTGGCGCCCAGACGACATTGTGTCATTTCTCGATTGTTTTAAATAGAATTGTGCAAGTGATTTATTGCATTGGCCATAAAACGAACAACTTGAGTGTATCATAACACATCGCATTATCTTATTTGCCCCGATATCATTTACAACTGCTGGCAACGCGCGTAGCACGCGCCCCCATAAAATGGATGAGCTGCAGGAATTGCTCCAAACGGGGTCTTTAAGGGAATGAAGGGAGGGAAGGGAAGGGGAGAGGAGAGCGGCCACTTTCAAGCTATCGCATAGAACATCATAATATTTGCATGTGTTTGTTCAGATAAGATTTATATGATTCTCAAAAGGGCTCCCCCCTCTCGCTCTCTCGCTTTCTCTCTCTCTCTCTCACTCTCGCTCTCTCTCTTTCCCTCATATGTATTCAGTCTGTCTCTATGGGAGCATTGAACATTACTCATACGCCAGGTAGGCCCAGGTTAAATGTAAACATTTGACAATGCCAATGACAAATCGCATTATTATTATTAATATTAATATTGTTCTTGCATTGTTTAAACAATAATCACACAAATTGTGCTTGTATTTCGGTATGTAATTCAATTTTGGTTCGATGCTCTTTGACTTGAACTATTTGAAGTCACATTTTAAGCAGACGCACCTTATAAAAGATACAATTGTTTGTGTTTAGATTGTGATTAGATTACGTTACTGTTGGTTATATGCTGGCGAACTCGAGGATTTTGCAGTTATTACCACAATTAAAATGAATTAATAAGGTGAGAACTGAGGTAGTTTTCGGGTGAAAGGCTTAAAAGCAGAGACGATCAATTAAAATGAGTTTGATTTGCTATCCATGGGAAAAGGCGACTGTAATTGTGACTCCTGTGAGCGGAAACAAAGCAAACAACAGAAGCAACAACAACAGAAGCAACAACAACAACAGCAACATAAACAGCAATGCTAAATTATGTTGTTCTAATGGCCAAGGCAAGAGGAAAAAAAACCAAAAAGCTGAAAGAGACAGACAGACAGTCAACTAGAGAACTTGTTCAATTTGCCTGGCTGTCTGTCTGTCTGTCTGTCGGTCGGTTGGACTGTCTGTCTGTTCGATGAACGTCAAGCCTGGGCATTGGCAGATGAATGGCCGGCACGTGTGGCCAAAATGTTCGCAATGAAAATGCCTTGAAAGCGAACTAATAAAATAGCAAAACAGCAGCAGAAGGGAAGCAACAACAACAACAACAACTCCGACAACAACACCGACAAACACCGACAACGACAACTTAATGTATGTATAATGATTGTCGCCCGTTGCGATCTGTCGATATTTCCATGTTTGTTTGCCGCATTTGCTTATTTATTTCTACGTTGCGTATACGCAATGTGATTTTTCCTTTGAAGCTTTGCAACCGCACGCGCGACTTTCAGGTCGAGTCTTGTTGTTGTTGTTGTTGTTGTGGTTGTTGTTGCTGCTGCTGTTGTCGTCATTTTGGCACTGATTGCTGACAACTCAAACAACAACATGTCCAAGTATAAACGTTCTTTCAATGTGGCAAAATCAACTGAGGCGCATTGTGCAAAACTGCAGCAACAAGGAAAACAACAACAACAGCAACAACAGCACCAACAACAACAACAACACTAATCACAGGTAGCTTTAGCTCAGATCTACATCTAATCTGTACAGATCTATGTGCTCTGAAAGATAAGCGATAAGTAAAAAGAGAGCAACAAATGCGAACACACGCACGTACTCGATCTCTCTGTCTCTCTCTCACTGACGTTTTGCTGTCTCTTTCTTTTTGAAATTACTGGCACTTTGCGTTGCGTTTTTCGCTTTGAACTTCGTCTCGTTTTTTACGCTTTCCTCCTATATATATATATATATATATATATGTGCTATATATGTACATGTATTGTATATATAAATTTGTAAGTAGACAGCCCCCAAACGAACTCAATACATATATATTTTTATAACACTGCCTGCCCCGTTTAATTAAGTCAAGTGAGTGAGGATGGCTGCCCCATGCACACACACGCACACAACCATGCCACACAGTTGCCTGCCTCTCTAAATGCCAACAAATTCATCGCAGCTGCCCCTCCTGCTCCTCCTCTACCCCCCTCAATGCCCCTCGTTCGCCACTTTCGCCTCCTCTTTCTCCTCTTTCTCCTGCTCTGTCTGCTCCTCTTTTACGATCCGCAGCTCTTGTATTTGTTTTGTTTATTTGATTTGATTTGCTTTCTTTGTTTGCCGCCGCCGACGACGTCGCTCTATTTTTGCTGTGAGTTTGCAAATCTGTTCGCCCAGCTGTTGGCCCAGCTAAAGTCACAGCCACATTCACATTCACATTCACACCGAGATGCGACCCAGAACCCAAAAGAACCAAGTCACCTCCTAACTGCGTATCTATCTGCATTTTAAAGTAAACATAGTCTCTATATAGTACTTGTGTTTACTTGGCGACATATTTCAATGAACAATTATACAAAATAAAGTACTAGATCATAATATAATATATTTATAATGATAATTATCAAAGGAAACCCCACCAAGTTTATTTATTAATTACTTTTCTTTTTGCAAATATCATATATCATATTTTACTAACCATTTAAGTTAGTTAATAAAATTCTTTCTAATACAAAATCTGTAAAGTTAAAATACTTTAAGTAATCATCATAATTTATTACAAAAAAGATAAATTACTATAAAACAAAAATGGAGATATTCAAGTACAAACAATCTAAGAACAATAAACCTAATGTTTAAGAAAAGATCAATTAAAGAGATTTTATAAGGTTTTATATGTCTTTGGAATAGTTCGTCATTATTTTCTATTTAAGTTTGACTCATCTTTCACTAAAGTTTTTTGTACACAACAATCTTAATGTTTTTAGAATAAAACGGTAAAGGTTTAAGTGTGACATACTTTTCTGAGTGCACTAAATGGTAACACTAACTAAATAGCATCATCATTGTCGTCATCATCATCATCGTAAGCATAAACAGCACGCTCTATGCGAACTTTTCTAGCGGCTTTTGTCTTATCTTGGCGCATTGTTTCTCACGTTCCTCTGACTAATGTTAAACGCTGCAGGTGGCTTATCAATTCCGCAGCTGGTTACAGTTGCTGCTGATAAGAGCAAGCTTTGAATCTGCTGCTACTGCTGCTGCTGCTTCTTTCTTTCTTTCTTAACTTTCTGCTCAACATGAATCATGAATCGCACATCTTAAACTATGCAAGAAGCGAAACCGAAACCGAAACTGAAACTGAAACTAACAATAATCATTCATAAGATTATTTTATCTTATGTAAACAAAAATATTTTTTTGCATTTCTTGATAACTTCGCTTAAATAGTCAACAAATAGTTCCCACAATCATCTGGTAAAAATTAAATGAACGTAATTTTCAAATTGCTTCTAATTAGTCATTGTTCGAAATAAATATGCTTAATTAGTTGAAAAATGTTCTTAGAAATAATAAATAATAGCTTATTTTCTTTTTCAATAAATCTGGAAAATGACTTTTCAATTTCAATGCTAAGTATAAAACGATTAAAATACTTTATCTCTTTTAAAAATCTTAATTAAATTGTTTTCAATTCATGGAAGAATTTTGTTCATAAATATATAGATGTATACTTTTATAGACATCTGGCAAAAAATAAAATTAGAAATCTAAAACACAGACTCAAAAATAAAAATAAATAGCAATTATTTAGTTCGTTAAGTAATTGAGTGGAGGAAGTGCAGCTCACACTATTTGTGATAAGTTAATAAATTAGTTTGTCAGATAAGTGTGACGTGTGAACACAGCTAAGTTCCAGTAAATTTGTTGCATAGTGTTATCATAACGATTGAGGCTGTGACGCTGGCGCTGCAGCAAACAAACAAACAGACGGACAGACAGACAGACGGACAGACAAACACAATAAACATAACTGACAAACACACAAACACGGAGAATTGATTTACCATTTATTATTGTTTGCTGTAAAAGCCATTTGATAATAATATTAGTAAGAATGGACACAAATTTTCCGTGACGTGATTTGAATGATGATGACGTAGCTTCTACGGTAGCATTTACTGCTTTACTGCTACTGATTATAGTTGTTGTTGTTGTTGTTCTTGATTTGTTGTTGTTATTTGAGACCACCTCTTGGCATGTTTTTCACAAAACTGTCAAAAAGTTATGCAAATATTTGGTGTCATTTTATGTAAACCTAAACGAGTATCTACTCATAGTTCAACTTTAATAGATTCTCTGTTCGCCATTTAGCGTTGTATCTAAGCGTCTTTTCTTCTGTCTATTTGCCAGCTGTTCTTCTTGTTGTTTTTTCTGTGTGCTGGGGGCGTGTGAATGAAAACAATGCGCCAGTGATAGTGCTGATAAGACTCAAAGGGAAATATTGTTCTGTTGCTTGTTCGATTTGCGACGAGGGATGCACAAAAAATGGAGAAGATGTAGCCCAACAATATCAAAATAATAATATGCTGAATTGAGTTTCATATACAAATATGACATTTGAAATACATTATTTTTTGTATAATTTACAATATTAATATCTTTTTATGTAATCAACAATTATCTAGTTAGGTCTATTGTTTGTTTGTAGCTAAAATTACTAGAGTACTTTCAAATATTATATTTTAATTGCTTACTAGTTAATTTGAATTTAATTTGTCAATTTGCTGATATACATTTGTATCTTTTGGTAGTCGGTTGTTGAAGCCCTGCCAGATAACATTCGCTATATACGTCATCAGCACACAAATACATGAATACACTCACGTACACACACTCACACACACACACACATATACATACATACACAGGCACTTGTTGCCTTGAAGACAGCGTGTGAAAAACTACACAAATGCATTGCAATTGTAGTTATTCTCTTTTATTTCTGAATTTGTTTAATATTTAAGTAAATATATATATTTTATTTTTGTTGAGAGAATTGCTCAAGGCCATGTGTACAATTTATTTGCAATTCTCTAGCTTTTATCTTTCTTTTTAAGGTTGACTCTTTAAATTGCTGTTATGAGTTTGAAGACTGCAATTGCAATTGCAACTGCAACTGCAACTTGGCGCATGTTGTTGCCACAATTTAAATGTCTGCGACGCGGCGTCTGCTGCTCATCAGCTTTGACTGTCTTTGTGCTGTGGTTGTTGTCGTTGCGACTGTGGTTATTGTTGTTGTGGCTGGCGCACAAAGCGCCTGATTGCTGATAGCCATCAGCAGCAGGAGCAGCAGCAGCAGCAACAGGAGGCGAAGAAGGAGCAACATGGACATGAAACGATTGCAATTGTTTGGCAATGACAGAGCGCACCTCCCAGACGGCCGTAAAGCAAACAAGCCATAATTAAGTTGCACTCGAAATCAAAGGCAGAGGAAAGGGCAGAGGCATCAGCAAAGGCAAAGTTGCAACTGGTTGTGCTTGCCTCACGTTCAAGTCGCTAAGTCGCTCACTAAGTCAGTGAGTCAGTCTGTGTGTGTATTGCATTCACCGATGATCTTAATTCCATTTAAATCGATCAATTTCCACTGACGACATTTTTTTTTTTTGCATGCCCAGCCTCAGAGCAACCACCGCCAACCACAGCAGCAGCAGCAGCAACAACAGCAGCAACAGTCCACAGACAATCGTCGTCTTGGCCGGTTTTGAGTCAGCGCTTTGGTTACGTGGGTGAGCTGCCAACAAGTGGAATGACTAAGCGCTCTCTGAGTTCCAGTCTTCGTCTCCGTCTCCATCTGAGTCTGACTCTGGTCTCAGCCTGAGTCTCAGTCTCAGTCTTAGTCTCAGTCTCGGTCTGTCTCTGGGTCTGTGCCTCTGACTGGCAGTCGAGCTTATCGCCCAGTTGTAGATCGGGACGCGCCCTTTTTGTCAGTGTTGTGGCTCTAAAAATAGCCACAAGGCTGTTAACTTATAGCCAAGATCATCATCATGACATTGCAAGCGGTAACAACATCAGCATTAACATCAACATCAACATCAACATCAACATCAATATCAACATCATCATCATTATCAGCAGCACATTATGAGGCTGGCATAATCAAGAGTTTATAATCTAGAGCAAGTCCATTGGCAAGAGACAAAACGAATGCCAAAACCAAAGTTAACCCAATTTGCCGCATAAGGAAAATGAGCACATTACAAGAAACAAGCTGACTCTGTGAAAACTGTGAAAAGAAAGAAAAGTCTGCTGATCATCTTGGCCACGTTGTGGGATTTCAGTGCCACTGACACTGACATTTGTCAGCCAAGCGACAGAGAGAGAGAGAGAGAGAGAGAGAGACGCATCCTTTTGGCCAAAAGCCGCTTTTGTTCTTAATCAGCGTGGGAAAATCAACGTTAGACTGATTTAGAACTGGCTGTGTGTGTGACCTTCAAGTGGTGCGGTTCACACCCACAGCTGGTTACAAACAGATACAACAAAAACAAAACATAGGGAAAAGCACCGCTAGGTGGCGCTGCAATGGCAATGGCAACGGCAACTGCCAACTGACAACTGCAGCTGCAGCACCTGGCAACTATAAAATTTGGTGCATGTTCGCTGATTGAACACAAATGATACGGAAGTCGGTCGATTTACAGCCAAGTCTCGAGCTCAAGCGCAAGTTAAAGCCAATGAGTAAAATTCTCACGCTTGGCCACTTGGATTACCCGCCAGATTACATGAAACGCGCCTACACAACAGCAACAGCAGCAGCAACAACAGCGACAACAACGACGAAGGTGCATAAATCAGCTGCTGCTGCTGCTGCTGCTATTGGCTTGAAACGGAGACGGAGACGGAGCTGGAGTTGAAGCTGGATAGCTGGAAAAGCCGCCAGTTGTACGCATGCCAAAAGCGGCTTAAATGTCCAAAGTGGACAGCAACAACAGCAGCAGCAACAGCAACAGCAACAGTTGCAACTACTGCAATCGGCTTGTGGAAAATGTGAAAATGTGTAGTGAAAAGTCAGCTGGCCAAGTTCTGCTATGGGAAACAATTCCGGCCAGCGATCTTTAGCAACAAATTAATCATACGCCCCATTGAACGGATGACGCAATGCAAAAGTTTTTTTTTTTTTTAATATATCGTTTTGCTATGATTCGTGTGCTTTTCCAACAAATTCAAAAGCACTCATCGCCTGCTCGTCAGTCTGAATATCTTGTCTAGTCTGAACAACCCTAACAACAACAACAACAACAGCAGCAGCAGCAGCAAGAGCAACACACACAAAATGCGTTGACTTCTTGGAAATTTTGTGGCAATGTGCGCAAAAATAAATTTCTTTGACACGCCACATAAAATGCTCTCAACTTCTGCTTGAAAAACTGGAAATTGTAGCACTGCGCAGGCAGATGGCCAAAATGGGCAACAACAGCAACAACAACAACAACTTGGTCTGCCAATTGGCGCTTGCATTGCCAAAAAAAAACAAACAAGACAAAAATATGTGATGGCTATTTTCGCTTTTGCATTTTAATTCACTTATTTATTATTATTTATTTGGAGCTCCCTTAATGCATCCGCTTCGTCTTTTAAGCTCATTTAATGTTTACTCTTCTGCTCTGTTTTGCCTGTTGAAATGTTTATCGGCCCAATACATACATCTATATGCATATACTATTGTTTATTGTGGGAACTGTCAGCCAATTCCTGATACTTGGCAATTTTACGGTTCTGATTGTTGTTATCTTGTAATATTTATATCCATATTTTGAACGTGAATTGCGCCTGCAATTGTTGTAACAATACTCGTAAATATTCCGTTTTTTTTGAACTCGCAATTACTTAATCTACCGCATTATTTGTTTTTCAAAATCTATGTTTGCTGTTTTAAGCAGCTAGATATTTTATTTGAATATCTATAACTCTATCTGGTTCTTTATGGTACTGGAAAACTATGGTTATTATGGTATATGGTATTACTATAATATAATAGTGTAATTATTTTGTAGTAATCCTAGTTAATAAAATGAAGAAATTCAAATTAAATAATAAATACAATATTTACATTCTTTTAATCTCATTAAAACTGATCAATACAAATTTTCATCTATTCTAGTTATGAAAATTCATTCATTAAAATAAATATTTTTGTTTTTCGGTTTCTTTAAGTATAATTAAACTTGAGCTAAAAATAAACAATAACTATTGTTTTCATCAAAACATATATTTATTTATAACTTAACTATTCCATGAATTGTGTTCAACCAAAAATTGTTTATTAGTCATTCTTATCTGTTTGTAAACTTTGCCAAAATTTGTCGTTTGTTTGATATTGGATCTGTTATCTGTTTGTTACTCTTGTTGAACAACATCCGAACCTTTTCCGTTATATTATTCCTGGAATTGGCGATCCTACATATGAGAGGAGTGTGCATCATCGTTATTCCCAATTCCCAATTCCCAGTTCCCATTTCACTTCTTGCAGATTCCAATCGTTAAGATTTTTACTGACTTCCATTAGCTATCATTGTGTGTGTTGTGTTCATTAACGATGTGTCGAACATGTGATTTCCCCAAAAATGAGTAAATTTCAAATTGGTTCAAATGTTCAGTTTAGTAACGTTTTCGCTCGATTGCACTCCATTTCAGCTTCCCTCTTCCCAACCAAGTCAAAGGTTTGGCCATGCCCCATTGCCACACCCACAGTGTAGAACAATGTTGCCAGTGTTGCCAGCTGGCTGCCACCAAATTGCACAACAACAATGGCAACAGTAACAGCAACAAGAAGCAGAGTATTTGTTTAAACAACTTGTGGAACAGTTCGTCAATCAACTGACGTCGAAATTTGGAATAAAAAGAATGGCGAAAAATCGATGCCATCAATAAGAATGTTTGTTGTAGAGTTGCCGCCCCCTTCCAAAGGCAAAATAAATAAATAAAGTGCCAAACTACAGATTACAACATATGTGATGTTTATTAATTCGAAATTAAGTAGCCAACGTGAACAACGTTAGCCACAACAACAACAGGTTACAAACAACAACAAAAAAACCCGCCAAGGTGTTTTTTCGGGTGGGTGGGCCACAATATTGTGTTGGTAGCGGGGGATTTTGTAGGGTAGGGGGGCCTCAAGTAGCGCTTTCATCTTTTTGTAATTAGGTGCGCGCAGAGACTGATAGCTCGTTGGATAGATACAGATTGGATTTTGAATACTATTGTACATTGTAAGTGTTCACACATCGGTATATATCGCACATTGCATACATATGTATATGGGGCAGAGCGTAGGAAAGATGAAAATTAAAACAGCAGCACGGCAATGTTTACATATTGCAGTGACTGCTGCTTGCCACACTTTTTCTATTACATGAGAGCATAACAAGTTGTCGATGCAGTTGGCAACGCAGCGCAACATACGCGAAGCTATCGATATGTTTCGTACATCGATTTGCGCACTTTGCAATGTAAACTGTTAAGCTGTTATGTTAAATTCACTCTTATGCTGTTAAGCTAAAATCGTATTACAGCAAGTTGACATTATTTCTGTCTGTTATGCAAATTTGGGAATAATTCTTAGGCAAGTTTATAGAGTATTTAAACTTCGTTTCGATTTGCATTGTGTTTTTGAATTTTTTAAACGCCAGACGCAGACGTCGACTAACAGCTGTCGATACGCACAGAAACCCACACACACACACACACGCATACACACACACATATTGAATGCTTTTTGGTTGTTGTTGCTGTGGCCGTTTTTTGTGGTTGAGTTGTTGGATTTCATTGCGGCCGCACCGGCGGGGGCGTTTATAATTAATTGTAATTGTCGTTGAAAGATTAATTTGGTTGCGCTTCAATGGCGCTTCATTGTCGGCCATTGCGCGTTTTGGGGAAATCAATTTTATAAGGTTTTTTTTTTGTTGGTTCTTCAGCCTCTTCTTCTTATATCTCATTTTGGGTATATAGTATTCTTTTCTCGGTATTTTCGTTCTTGGATAGCCGCAACACACACATAAATGTATATTTTATGCCGCGAAAAGTGCAATCAAGTGGTTAGTTTTGTGCCTGGGTGAGTCGGGCAAGAGGGAGGGGCAAGTGGGAAGCGGTGGAGGGGCAATCTTCAAAGGGGCAACGGCGGCAACGACGACGACGACGGCGCGCGCCGTCTATGTCGGCCCATTGAAATGGAGCATAAAAATTGTGGCTATAAATAAGACCCTGTAGGAACTGTTTAGTTTCTCTGTGTGTGTTTGTGTTTGTGTGTTTGTGTGTGTGCAGCTAAGTTGCTGCATCGTGTTTTTTTTTTCAAATCAAATTCAAAGTTGCTGCTGCCAAACATTTCCGCAGATCAAAGTCACAGCTTGACAATTTCTATGGAAAGAGAGTCAGACACCAGCTGGCAACTGGCAAGTGGCAAGTGGCAACTGGCAATTGGAAATTGGGAACTGGCAGTCGGGGTCGCTGCTGCTAATTGCTTTTATATCAATATCAATTCCATAACCTGATAACAGCTAACAATTTTAGACTTTTCAACACCTACATCTAACATAGAATGGCCCGGGGGCATCTTTCGCACAATCTCCAGCTGATAATTATCAACAGAAGCAGCACGGCAGCAGCAGCAACAACAACAGCAGCGGGAATAGCAACAGCTACAGCAGCAATTGATGCGGCCTTTGCTGATTGATATGCAAAAAGAAGAGCAACAACGTCAGGTAAAATCTCTATTTTATTTTCCAAGGTGGCGGCCTCTAGCGTTCGCTTTTTGCGCAATCGACGCCGTCAACTGAGCGAGCAACGCATTTCAAGCCCTTTGATCTCTTGTCTCTTTTTGTTGTTGTTTTTCATATATGTATATATGCATATATTTTGGCCAACAGACTTGGCGCCATGTGTTGTTGTTATTACTGATGTTGCTGCAGCTCTAATTAGGCACACTTTATATAGACTAGTTGCTGTTGTTGTTGATGTTGTTGTTGTTGTTGTTGTAGGGTGTCTTCCCCCTCAACGTCAGCGTCTGTCAGCGTCGCTCGGCGCGACGTTGTTGGTTTTAAAAATAAATTGCACATAAATTTATGAAACATGAAAGATTTCAAATAAATATTTCGTCATTTTGTCATGCGCCCTAAAAGGGCGTGTCGAGAGGGGGAGCCAATTCTTGATTGCATTTAATTAGGTTTTGAGTTGAGAACTTTTGCACAGCATCAACAACTAATTACATTGAGTCTCGTCATTTCCATGGAACGTGTTGAATAAATACAGTAACTACAACTTCCCACCCTCCATCACACACACACACGCACACAAACATTTAAATGCATAAATTCTGTGGAAAAAATTTGCAACACTTAAGTGCAATTCGAATGGCGATGCCAAAAATTTCACAGCAAAATATTTAGATAGTCCCAGCAAACAGCAGGAAGCGCCGTAAACAAATACAAACAGCAACAACACATAAACACACACTACACACACACACACACACAGACAGAAAATGCATATAGAGAACAACTTGTACTTATAACAACAACTAATTGCCAATGACATATAAACAATCGCTCGCAACATTTGCAGCAACAAGTTGCCAAGTTGCTTGAACAGCCGTTTTGGCCAAGTGCAACAGCAATAGCAACAGAAGCAGCAACAAAGTTGGCTCGATTGTCTGGCCAGACAGTCTACCACTATGTGGCAGTGCAAACTGGCAATCATCATCATTAGCCACGGCCATTTTTGGGTAAATAGTGCAACCCTCTTTGCATAATAATGTGGACAAGGTGCGCATTTGGTGAAAAGCGCGCAACATGCAACATTTTTGTGTCTAAATAAAGATGCGATGTCGTCTGACAACAACAGCAGCAATAGCCACAACAACAACCATAACAATAACAACTTTTGGTAGCAGCAAACAGCCTGTTTGGCCAACAAACCCGGTAGTTGGTAGTCGATAGTAATTGTTCACTTGTTCATTGAGTTGCCAATCGATAATAGTAGTTAGTTATCGATTAATAGATACTACAATCCATTTGTAAATAATAGCAATTAATAATAAGACTAATTTTAATGAGTTTAGTGCTTCATTTCAACTTCCGCATCGCAGGATTATTAATTGTTCAGCTTTCAGAATATTATAAAGCCAATAATCTTAGCTAATTTTCAAGGACATTTTATAGTGAAAACTACATTTTAGTTTCATTCAAGAGATGTATAATTTAAAATGTAATTAAAAAGTAGAAATCAATTTAGTTCGAACAAGTTGAACAAAACAATTTAAGTAAAGATAAAAAATAACGTAACTGACAATATTTATATGTATTATGAATACTTGTATTATAACCTAGGTTATTTGCTCAGTGATTATAGATTATACATTATCTTTATTTGTCTAATTGTCATTGATCGATTAATTCCACTCTTACACTATTTAACAACCAAAGTGAGTTAAGTAGCATATACTTATAAATAATTTATTTACTGTGATACTCATCGATAACGTTGAATGGCAATTGTTGTCTGTTAACTGCTTGTTGGCGCCTAACGGTTTATCTATAAACACATTTCGCAACCGTCGCTATATATATGTACCGTACCAATAAATACGTCATCGGCGTAAAGTTCGTTACTTGATTTCTGGGAACAACTGAAGTTATCTAAGTAATACACGCCGATAAGTAATGCCAACAAATGCCTATCTTGAGATCACATCAGCACCCACTTTCAACTGAATAAGATATATTCTGGTCTCTCCCTGCCTCTCTCTCTCTTTCTCTCTCTCTTTCGCCTGTCACGCTGCCTCATTTGCAGTCATGTCAGAGGCGACAGGCGTCAGACGCCGAGCAATGGCCCCCAGAAATCAGAAATCAGAAATCCGAAAGGCAAACGCAAACGCAAACTTTGGCGTCACATTTTGGGCCAGAAACTGTCATAGACTGGCGCAGATTTATAATGGGGCGCCTAACAACCAAAACAGCAACAGCAACACCAGCAGCAACAACAGCAACAGCTACAACAACATTTAGCTACAACTGGCATCGAGAAAATTACTTGGCCATCCATGCGGCGGCTTCAAAGTTGTTTCATTTTTGGTTTTTCGCTTTTTCGGTATTTTATTTTATTTGATTTGATTTTATTTCATTTTATTTTTGGTCTTCTCTTTCTTTTGGTGGCATCATTAAAATGTACAGAGCAGCTCACAATTTTTTGAAATTTATTTCATACGCAGCGTGGGAATTGCCCGTCAATTGTAGGAAAGGCGCCAAAAGAGTCACAAACAGTTTAGTATTGTTGTTGCTATTGCTGCTGTTGTTGCTGCTGTTGTTGTTATTGCTGCTGCTGCTATTTTGCGCATTATAAACGCATTAACTTATGTTGGAATTATAAGACGCCGCCACGCATAAATAAACAATTAAAATTGCTGTTAAAACTAGCACTGAGAAATGTCGATAAATGTCGCAAAATACAGAGCAACATTTCAGACATTCGAAGAGCAGAAAACATGAGACATAAAACAAAATTGATAAGTGGAACTCGTGAGTTTCGATTTGTGGCCTGTTGACAGTTGACAAAATGCCAAGCAAATACTTTGTTGCCAAAATAGACAACAACAACAAAATAAACAAAGCGTCGAATTGAATCCAAAGCATAAACTAACAACAAATATATTCATAATATTTAAAATAATCTTTGAAAATGTGAAACGAAATGCCAACAAAAAGTGTCGTTAAATTATGTAAGTAGAGTGTTCATATTTTGTATGTCATAATTGATTTCTAATTGAGATTCCTTCTCAGAAATAAGCATAAAAAATAAAAATAAGTATGCAAATTATTATTTGAAAATTATTGTTGCTCAACAATCTAAATATTTTCAAAGATCTGGTAACTAAAAATAATATTTGTTATTTTTCTAAAGAGCTAAAAGCAACAACATGAGAGAAAATCATAAAAATATCTTAAGGTTTCCTAGAAAAGTATTTATACTTTAATTAAAATATAATAATGCAAAGCGGAGCTAAATTTATGATAAAGCTGTTTAAGATCTTGCCATTTCATATTTGAGTGTCTTCTTTTTTGCTGACACATGAAAATATACATACACATACATACACACACATATGTATATATTTAAAGACATTGCTCATACGCACCGTTTGCTTTCGGTTGTCTCGTCATTTGTGGGCTAGTGAGAGCGTAGCGCTTTATGGTCTATGAAACGATCAAAATTTCTACGCTTTGGGCTTAATTGCAATGGCAGAAACCGTAAAACAGTTGGCAAGCGCCGTTAACTCACTTCTTAGACTCAGACACATTTCTTATTTAGTTTTTTGTAATCATTTTTTCTTTTTTTTTAATTTTTCTTAGCTTTTTCACTTAACTTTTTTGTTTTTCTTATTTTGTATATCATGCTGAGGGCACGTGTACGCGCTGAAGTGCAACCACTTGATTTGACTGCTCTTTAAGATTAAAAAGAATGAAAACTGTATGCGAAACATTATCAAAAAATTATCAACAGCAGCAGCAGCAGCAAAAGCAACAGGAATAGCAACAACAACAGCAACATCAACAGCTACAAGAAGAAGAGTTGCAGGCCAAGTAATGCAAATTGAATTGATGTTGCTGTCGCTGCAATGTTGCTGCTGCCTGTTGCCTGTTGCCGTTGCCCTTGCCACAGAGCCAAGCTGCATGCCTGAAATTATAGCATAAATAGCCGAAGCCGCTGCCTGAGCTCGAGTCGGAGTTTGAGTTTGAGTCTGAGCCTCAGACTGAGGCTGAGACTAACAGGTGCCCAAGTGCCAGTTGGCAGTTAAGAGTTGCCGGTTGCCAGTTGCCAGTTGCCAGTCAGTTGGCAACACGTGCCCTGGGCGATGCTGCCGTGGCTAAATAATTACGTAATAAGTGGTTGGCAGGCAGTCAGGCAGTCAGGCTGCCAGGCAGCAAGGAACACTGCCAACATCCAAAACATCCAGCAACATCAGTAACATCCAGCAGCAAACAGGCAACAAGGCAGCCTGTCAGACCAACTATGCCAAGAATTTCATATGAAAGCGCGCGCTGAGTGCCGTCTAAAGGAGAAGTGAAAAGTCTGTTAGCCAGACAGAAAGACAGACAGACGGACAGACAGACAACGTTGTGGTCAAGACATCGCAAACTTGTTGCCTGCTCAATTTTCCAGCCAGAGACGTGTGACTAATACAAAGTTCCAGTTAGTTAACTAATTCTATGGCAGCAGCCAACATTTTAATAATAATTAAATATCTTCAATGCATTTATCATAAAATCTATAATAAAAGAAGACAACTTGAATAATGCATTAGTTCATTAACATTAAAGCTATTTGCATTTACTTTGCCATATAATTTACTAGACTTTGTTTGAAATTTGCAAAGAATTTTATTAGTATTTTTAAAGTTCTTTTTTAACTATAATATAGCTGTCGATATCTCTTATAATTTTGAATTAAATTTAAAAATTCGTATACTAAACTAATAAATATATAATATTATTTATATTGAAAACATATATAATTTTGAAGCTTTGAGTTGTGAACTAGTATTCAGTTTATCTATGGCAAATAATGAACTGGTAACTGGTTCCGTATTAGGCAAATTCCACTGGATACATCAACATTGTTGCTGCTAATGCATTGTCAACATGTTGCTTAAGCTGCAATGTTGATGTGGCTGCCTTGGCTCTGCTGCAGCAACAAATAGTGACAGCAACAGCAACAACAACAAGAACACAATCAATAATCGCATCGATAAAGATCGTTAAACGAAATGTTTTTATTTCAAACCGATGACGATGGCGACAACGACAACGACGAATGTTTCGCGGCCAGCTGCAGCCTCTGCTGACGTTGACTTTGACGTTGACGTCGATGCCGAGTTGGACAATTGCAACGGCTGCCGCATGAGTTATGACGACGTCGTTGTCGTCCAGCTGCGCGTTCGCACGCCACACATGCGCAATGGAAATGGCTCACCTGACTGACGACTCGTCGTTCAACTGGTTGCCACCAACTACATTGCCACAGTCGCTGCCACAGCCGCCCCCTTTGGCTCTGTGCGTTGCGTCTGACGCGCTGTGCGGTAAATTCGTTTTATGAGCTCCCGACGGCAACAGCAAAGTCAACGCCGACGCCGACGTCGACTGCGAACTGCTCTATGCTAATTACGTCATGGGGACGACGCTTCGTACCTAATTTTGCATTGTGGGAACCGAAAACTGGAAATCCAAGACACACAAGACACACAAGACACCCAACACACAACGCAGCGACTTTATTTTTTTCTGCGACTTTTTCTCATTTTTTTTTGCTTCTTTTATTTGCTGCCCCTGCCCCAGAGTCTGGCCTGGCTGCATGCATTTTTCAACTGCGGCAATAAAAACAAAACAAAAAAAACATTGCTGGCTGCGGCGGCGGCGGCGGCAACAGCAGCAGCCAAACGAGCAACAGTTGCTGCTGCTGCTGCAGCTATTGTTGTTGTTATTTAAGCAAATGTGTCGCAGTCAAAGCCAAAGTCGCGGTTGACGTCGACGGCGACGGCGACCGCGACTACGACGTTGCATATAATGACTTTTTCGACTTGGAGTCTGTTTTTATGCTTATGCTTTATGCGCTCGCCTGGACGGCTGGTCAAGCATGTGGCAAGTAGCAAGTTGCAAGTAGCAAGTTGCAGGTTGCAGGTTTACTATTTGCTAGTTGTCGTCCCTCATCTGTGTTGCCTGCTGCAACAGCAAAAACAGTTGCCGTTGCTGCGACTGTTGCTGCTGTTGCTGCTGTGTGTGGCATGCAGCTTGCTACCTGGCAACTTGTTGTTGCCGCTGCAGCTTCTGCTGGTGGCAAGTGCAAATAATTTTGTGTGTGAAAATATTTTGAAATGGGGCAACATGTTGCCCAGCAGTATGTGTATACACATTTGATACATGTATTTTGGGCAACATGTTGCCGCGCGTCCTTGAATGCGGCAAGCAGCTCAATTATGTCAGGCATTTGTTGTTGTTCTGGTTGTTGTTGTTGTTGTTTCATTTATCGACCAAAAATGCGAATGAAAAGCCACAAAAATTACATTTAGACACATTTAAATACCATTTAAATAGCTTGCGCTGCACAAGGTGAAGCTGTTGCCACTAGCAACAACAATATCAACAACAACAGCAGCAAATTTGTTGCTCGCGGCGACGAATAAAATGCCGCACAAAAATGCTGCTAAAAATGCAACTCCAACTTGAAATTGCCATGTGAGTGTGTGTGTGTGTGTGTGTGTGTGTGCGTATCTCTTATTCTGTTTAATTGTGTGTGTGCAAACAAAGCATGGGAACCAAAAATACAAACACGCGCTCAACTTGCCCCCATGTTGCATTGGCCAGTGGCAAGCGCGCGTTGTCCAGCGGCAATTTTAGCTGATATTCAGTAAGTTTTCCATTTTTTTTTTGGCCTCTTAACTCTTTTGGTTTTTTGTAGCTGTTTTATAGCACACGGTCAGCTTGCCGGCCGGCAGCCGCAACAGGCGAGAGAAGTGCAGATGATTAAATGCAATTTGCGTGCCTTATAGTGATACACTGCACGAAATAAGAAATATATTACTAATAATACCGAAATATGGAAATACAAACTGGGAAATACAAATATGGGGATATCAATTTGTAATAGGAGTTTATTAAACTTAAAAAACCAAAATTTGCCAGAAAAAACAAGGCAACTGTTTTATATTTTTGGAATGACTCAGAAATTAAAAGCAGAACATTTGTCAAACCATTTATAGAAAAATAGCTAGAATCAAGAAGGAACTACATATCTATAATTTTCATTTATAATACACTACATTATTACTATATTATTATATTACTATATTTAAACACAAAGCTTTTTAATCACACATAGTTTTTAAAAGTTGTATTCCTTGTGCAATTTATGTTATTTATTATTGGCTAAAAGGTGTTCGGAATTCGTTTGAGGTGTCTTTAAAATTTACTTAATATGCATATTCATTTTGATAATTGGGTTAAGTTAACATAATAAATAAAAGTACATTTTGAATTGTGTAAGCAGACAGTTTATTTATTTGTTGCCGTTGGCGTTGCAGTTGATTTGGTTGATTTGGTTGATTTGTGTTGCCTGTGTTGCCGAGCGTGTGGAATTTCCGCTCAGTGATCGGAAAAACCCGACATGCTCACATGCCAAGTGACAAAAATTCATCATAAATGGCAAAAGGCGGAAAAGTCGGAAAAGGCGAAGGTAAAAGGCGCGCGGGGAATTTCCGGCCAAAGACATGTGGCATGTCCTCATTTACCTGTTGCCAGTGCCACTTGCCACTTGCAGCCAAGACATTAAAAGAGAGATTAGGTCGAGCTGAAGATTTTTCCCACGCAGGTAAAACAGCGAAATAAAATCAGATGAGCTTCTATATTTTTTTATACATTTTTTTGTTGATTTTATCAATTGCATTAACAAGTTAAGAACTCAATTCAATTCAGTTGGCAGATGGAGATGTTGCAAACAGATTGCAAATGCAAATGCGATTATGATCGTGAAATCGGGCTAAAAAGAAAATATTGCCTGGCAGCAGCGGGAGATGCAAACATGTGGCATGCCACAAAACGAGAGCAAGCACAAGAACAGAGACTTGCAACGCAGACAATATCAAAGGCAAATATTTCAACTTGCCACGACCATGATGAAGTTGCAACTGCAAAGGAGACTTGGCTATAATCGAGAAGGTGTTGCCCCAAGTAGATAAATGAGGAGAAGGCCCAGGGACGAGGACGAGGACGGGGATGGGGATGGGGACGGACCAGGGTCTGCACATTATTAATGTTTGATGTAATTAATGCGTAATTAAGATAGCCAACAAACTGCACAGGCGACAGCAGCCAAGTTGGCCAAGTCAGTGCATTATAATAGCCATATTGAGTGCGAGTATTTCCGCTAAAAGCAATGCGATGCCACGCCCTCTCATCTCCCTCTCTGACGCTCTCTCGCTTTCTCGCTCTGCCTGTAAGCCAAGTTCAAAGTGGCAAAGCCGCCAACGCAAATTGCAGAGTCTCAATATGGAATATGGAAATGTGGCCAATAACAAACGGTTAGTTCAATCCATTAACGGATATCTGTACCATGGGAAACAAGCCGAAAATTGAAACGATTTCTCAAATTGTTCAGCTTAAAAGAAAAAAGAAAAAAGCAACAACTAAAAAACTCAATAACTCAAATATCAATCAATTTCAATAAGCGTTCATTAATCTTGGCCGCGTGCGCAACTGTTGAAGCGTTTTTCAGTATTTTCAGTATTTTCAACAGCTCGATGAGGTGGGGGGATGGGAATGGGGATGGGGATGGGGAGGGGGAGGGAACGCTTTTAGTGGAGCAGCATTTGGCCCAGGGCAATGCGTTTATGCGGGCAGAAATTAAACAGCAAGGCAAAACAATTAGTGCCAACAACAACAGCAACAACAGCAACAACAACCAACACATTAAGATGAGTATGTGTGTATAGGTACATAAGCATGTGTATTAAATGTTTGCATCTTATCATTTATCTTAGCTGCTGCGGCTATTTATTTGGAATGTGCCGCAAGTGCCGCGAAAATTAACGCAAAATCTTGAGCTGGCTAATTGAGCTCGCCTTTTGGCCAACAGCAAAGTGTGAAGTGCGGCCAGAGCATTGTGAATATCCGATCAGCTTTGCGACAGACTCTTTAACTGTAATATACATTAATTTATTTTAATAAAATAAATCTTAAAACATCTTTAGATTTTGAAAATATTGAATACATAAGGCAGCTTTTCTTAGAAACTTGCAGAAAGGCCAAGAAATTCAGTGAGATCAGAGCTCAGAGATATGCCTCTAGTTACAAATACAAAAAAATAAATCAATTAAACAGAGAAAATATTTTCAAATGTTATTAATAATTTTAAAATAATGAGATATTTTTGTAGATTCCATAAGTAACACAAACAGAAGAAACAAAACTCGATAATATGCAACAGAAATAATATTTCAAGTCAAAAACTAAGCTGTTGTGAAACTTTTAATCGAAAATAGAAATAGTTAATACATTTTTAGATATATTTATATTTAAAAAAATCGAATTGTATTAAAAATCTTATTTATTTATGCAAACTCAGAGAAGTTCACAGATCTCTATAATTCTTTTACAATGTAGTTTTATGTGTATTATTATTTTGTATTCCAAGAATAATGCCAAAAATCCCCATAGCTTAGCATATTTTGTATGGATTGAAAGGCATACAACGTTCGTCGTAATTAAATGGAAATGTATTTATTATGCTTTGGGTTGGGAGGGGGAAGCGCCACCTGTGGGGCGTTCGCATCAACTTTGATATCGCCGACACAGATCTAAATCTTAACGAGACCTTATGAATGCCATGCGTTATATGCATTTCCAAATTCCGATACTCGATAGTCGTTGGCAATAGTTGATGGACTGGGATTATGTCACATCCGCTAGTCCGCGATGCTGAACGAAGGGCGGATGGGAGGAGGGGCGGATGGACGGATGGACGGATGATCGGATGCTGGGCATGAAGTGGGTTGAGTGCTGACCATTAAGCTCGAGTGGCTGCACTTGAGGGAACAGTGGCTGCCATTGATATGTCGACATGTGGCTCCATTAGCGCCACTCGACTCGACTCGACTCGACTTGACTTGAGAGAACTCTCGCGAACTTAGGTGGGATGCATCCAGCGATGATGACTGACGATGCTGACGATGCCTTGCCTCTGATTTCCAAATGCGAATTACAGACAACAGTCAGAGGAGGTGGCAAAAGGGGAGGAAGGTGGCTGTGGGGAGGGGGGTGGGGGTTGGTGTAGGGCTAACAAGCATTCAAATTTTTGGCAAGGCGGCGATGATGACGATGGCGACGACATCCACATCGACATCTTCCTATTCTCGAAATGCTTTTCAGCTGCCCGTTGCCCGACGATGTTGTTGCTGTTGTTGCTGCTGCTGCTGGCGGGCCAGAAATAGCGTAAAACTCATAAACGTCGACTGTCTGTTGGTCGAGGGGCTGTGTTGGTGCAGGGGTGCAGGGGAGCAGGGACAGGGGGGCAAGTGTTGGAGGTAGTCAGCAACATACGATGCCATTTGAAAATTTCATTTCATTTCGTTATAATTTCGTATTTCCCGCATGCCAAACGGCCCCTAGGTACTGCTACCAATGGGGTCCCCCACCTTGTTTTCCCCTACCCCACCCCCTTGGCTGTTACCCCCTTTGTGGCAGCAAATGCCTCCCCCTTTTTGAGTGTTTTGTGTGTGTGTGTGTGTGTGTTGACTAGTTGTTCATTTGGTTTGTTGCGTCTAGCGCCGGCATTCATACTTAATTACCAAAAACGAGAAAAGTCGAAGAGTCGTCGCAGTTGTCGTTGTCGTTGCTGCTGCTGTTGCTGCTGCTGTTGCTGCTGCTGCTGCTGCTGCTGTTGTTGTTTCGTTGGATCTGCTGTGGCGTGACGCGAAAGCAAAAGCAAAAACAAAAACAAAAGAAAAGTATTCTGACCAGGTAGCCACCAGACACCAGGCCAAAGATGATGATGAATTGTGGGTGCCGTTGAGTAAGTTTGTCTCTCTGCAACGTAGGCGTTGACCTAAATAAATTCTAGTTGCTGTTGTCGTTGTTGCTGCTGTCGTTGTTGCTGTTGCTGCTGCTAAATCGTTTTCCGCTTGTGCAATCGCTTGCTAAACAATTCTACAGCGACAAGTGCAACCAGAGTAGAGAGAAAGAGCGATATAGAGAGAGACAGAGAGAAAGGGAGAGAGATCTAAGCAGCTTTGAGGGTAAATGGAAACTCACAGTCAAGGTTCGACAAATGCGACAGCAGAAATTGCAATGAAATCCATACCCTATATAAATATGTATAAGCTACGTAAAGATAAAACCGCAAATTGATTTTCAATGTTGCAACATAGACAGTTAGTCAACAAAGTCTTTAGACAATGTTCTATTGGAAAATATATAATTTTTACATTAAGTTATTTTATTAAATAAATAAAATAATTTCAAATGATACGATTTCAAAATAAAAGATAATTATTTAATTATTTTTAAATTATGAAATAATAAATATGGGAGTTTACATATTGTCAAAATACTTTTAAGCCTAGCTGTAAGTATTACTTAATGTTATAAATAGTTTAAAGACAGGGCCATTTGAGAGCTTTGAGATCTGCACTGATTGAAGGTGTTGCTGCTGATGGGTTGAGAGCAACTGTTGTTGTTTGTGTTGTTGCTGTGTTGCTGCTGTTCCGATTGCTTCTGGTATACGCTTGGCGGCATTTCGAGCACTGCCAGTTTGTCTCCGCTTTTAACCAAAACAAACAACCCAGCAGCAGCAGCAACAACAATCGATGCTGCTGCTGCTGCTGGTAACGACGAGCACACAAAAGCAAATGATGTTTTATGAGCAGCTAATTTACTTAACACCTTAACAACAACATCAACAACATCAAAGCAGCAGCAGCAGAAAGAATAAAGATAAAGCAGAATAAAATATCAACTATAATAGCCCATGCCAAAAACAAAAACAAAAACAAAAAAGGAACCATTTATTTTTATTTATTTTTCACATGGCCTTTTTTATATTTGAAGTCACATTTTTCACTGTTTTTGGTTCTTTTTTGATTGCTGTGTGAGAATTTCTGAGCTGACATTGCGTGGCGTGGGTGCAAATTGACCAGTAAGATATGTGGACCAGTTAATTCATGAAAATACCAATTCATTCAAGTTCGAAGGCATTTTAATTAGTTTTAAGCGGAGCATAGATACGTTCGTCGTACACGGCGTATGATTAATATGCGTATTTCGACCGGGCAAAAACCGAATTAAATCAGTTGAAACAGTTGAATCAGTTATCGCATGTAAAGTGTTTATTGGGTTATTTGTGGGTTCCATTTTGGAGACTGGAGATTGACATTGATTGGATCGACTTTATTGTTATTATTTTTATGAGAGAGTTGCTGACGATCTTCAGCTCAAGCGATTGATTTATTTAATGGCCAACAAAATATAAAAAATCAACGTATTGACATGCAAATGTTTTGGGCGAAAAGCGTATGCTGATGAGCGACTAAAACGTGGGTGTATTTTGTATATATATACTATATTAGTATGCATTTAGTGCATGATTATTGGGTCTTTACTTTTGTCTTACAACTCAAATGGGAGACTTGGCAGCTGCAAATATTTCTGCTGCGTTTGCGAACAAAACAAAAGCCAAAACAAAATAAATCAATCTCGATGACGAAAAAGTAAATATCCTGCATGTGATTGTCCCCCATCCCAAATGGCTTTCCCCTCTCGCTCCCTCTCCCTCTCCCACTCCCTTTTGCCATTCATTCTTATTCATTCATTAAGCTAAAACTGAAGCTGGAGGAACAATTGCAAGCGTGGAGGCGGCAATAAGTAAATAAACATAAATTGAGTAGAGCAAAGAAAAAGATTGAAAGAGAGAGAGAAAGAGAGAGGAAGTTATGATGAGTGTGGAGGCGAAAGAGAGAGAGAGAGAGAGAGCGAGTTAAAGGGAGGAGAACAGCTGATTGCGGCTGATTTCTGCTTTTAGAAGAAGGGCTGTCTCTATGCATGCTCCCAACTCTTTTCTCTCTCTCTCTCGCTCACTCTCTCTCACTCGCTGCGTGTGCGAGAGGCATGACGGAAGCCAAAGAAGACGCAGCAGCAACAGCAGCAAAAAATGAATTAAAAATCTAATTGCGATCGCGTTGAAACAAAGCAAAGACGGCAAAAGACAATAAAAAAAAGAAGTAGAAAAAACGAAACGAAATGCGACAAGCCAAGGCGGGGGGATCCACTAACACATACAGCTACACACACACACATATACAAGCACAATAAATATATGTACACGGGGAAAAATAATGCGGAGTTCCGAAATTAAATTCATTGCTCCCGAACTTACATAAACCAAACTCATAATAAAATACTTAATTCAAACACAATTTTTTCTTAACAATAATTGGATTTTCGCTGTAAAATAAGACTGTTTTTCAGTTAATACAAATATTTTAAACTCATTTTATTTATATGTATACTCGCTGTAATACATATTGTCTGAATTTTAAATTAATAGTCTAAGTAAATTATTAAAAAAGGTATTTCTAATAAATACAGAATTTTAAATATGCTCTGTTTTTCTTTCTGTGTACTTATGGCTGAAGTCGGGATCTCTTGTTGGGCGCACTTAGTCGAGTTACAGACGCAAACACAAACGCAAACGTCATGAACCGCAACGCAACAATAATTACAACAACAGTAGCAACAAAAACAACTTAGGGCTGGGTACGCCAACCGCAAAGGTCGACTGCAGATGCCAACAATGACGGCGACAACGACGACGACGACGACGACGACGACGAAGGCCAGAAGAAATGAGTTTTCAAAGTTTTTCCAACTTGGGGAGCAGCACAAAATTAATGCGAATTTAATTAAAATGTGCAACTAGCAACAGCAACAGCAACGAATTCTAGAGCTGAGCTTTTCTTGTTGCTGCCCAGCCGCCAAATTGTAGAAGAAGCAGCACAAGAAGCTGCCAGCAATAGCAGCAACAGCAACAGCAACAACATCGCCTGGATGCGGACTTGCAACGGAAAATTGCAGTCGTCGGCGCTTGTGCGACGGCTCCAACATTGTGTGTGTATGTGTGTGTTGCTGTGTGTGTGTGTGTTGCATAAAATTATTTCGGTCTGCTGGATATTAGCAGAGCGTGAAGTTGGCAAATAAGAAATTCAGCATAAGAAAAGGTAAATTTTCATTAAACAGCAACAGCAAGAAAAAGTGGACTGAAAGAGGCGGAAGACCGTTGAGTGGGCGGAAAAGAGATAGAATGCATCGATAAGATTGTTGCACAAATTCTTGTAAAATTTCAATAAAATGCAACACAAAAAAAACCTCTAAAGGGATTTATGCTCTACAGAATTTCTGTGTAAAGCTTTAAAGGTTAAATCGGAACTAATTGAACAATGGGTACGTATATTATGAAAATTGCTTTATGTGGATCAGAGAATACTATTGCATACGAATAAATCGTTTGAGGAATATCTTCAAGTTAAAATCTTGAAATATATACTTTGAAAGATAATGTATATTATTTTTAAAGGCAAACAGCTTTTAGAAGACATTATTCCTTTATAATATTTAATTTACAGTCTCTAAGTTATTGAATCTAATACGTTTCAATTTTTACCTGCAGTCTATTTATAATAAAATCCACATCGAATGAGATGATCTCATTTTCTTAAATTATCGACCTAATCATGAACTAGAACAATTTCAGCTCATAAATTTATATTTATTATATAGATTAAATGAAAATCAATTCACACTCACCATATGTTTCATTCACAGCCATTTTGACTGATTCCAGCACCGAATTCGTGACCCGAATGGGCTGTCCGAGGATGGAGAAGTTGCCGGGATTCGTTTGCTGCACGAACATCATGTAGGTGATATCCGAGGCCTGCTCCAGATCGTTGCCACGGACCAAGCCGCGGGGCAACAGGCGCTCCCGGTAGATGTCGCACTCGCCACTGTTGTTGCGCAATGCGAATTGCAGGCGGACAAGTTGCGGCAGTTGCAAGTCCCGCTGTTGCTTGTACACTTCCAACACCTTCATGGTGGCCGAGAAATTCGTCCGTCTGTCCGCCGTCATTGAGGTAAAGACGCCCATAAAAACTGTGGGTGCCGCATACGCCAATTGGGCGGGATCACGGGCGGAACAATAGCGTCCGGCACGTTGCCGATTCCGATGCTTTCGCGGATGCTTGCGACGCTGCTGTTGCTGCTGCTGTTGTCGCTGCTGTTGTCGTTGTCGTTGTCGCTGGCGGCGATGCTCGCGTTTATCCTGCTGCTGCTGCTGTCGATGGCCGCCGCCAGCACGATGTTGTCGCTGGCTGTTGCCGTTGTTGCTGTTGTTGCTGATGTTGCCAAAATCGCGACGATTGCGCGCCGTTGGATCCTGACTCGGACTCACTTCATAGGACTCAATGAGATAGCGTTGTGTTGCTGTTGTTCTGGCTTTGTTGCTATGGTTAAAAGCAGCTGCAGGTTGTGGCTGTTGTTGCTGCCGCGCAGAGCTGCTGAGCTGCTGCTGCTGTTGCTGCTGTTGTTGCTGCTGTTGTTGTTGCTGTATCGGCAACGCATGACGTCTAGCTTTACTGCTTGACGTCAGACTGGGATTGCCATTGTATAATAATTTATATATTTGACTATTTATTAGCGTATTTGGAACTTGTTGCTGTGACTGCTGCGTTGTCAACGCAGCAATATGTTGCTGCTGCTGTTGCTGTAGCTGTTGCTGTGCGTCGAATACTGTGGCTGGCCTTAACTTAATGTTGCTAGTGCTACTAAGACTATTGCTTGGCCGGCTAAGCAGCCTACTTAATATATTGTTGATGTTGTTGTTGTCGATGTTGCTGGCAACGCTTTCACTGCTCCCGCTGCCATTGTCCGCCAGCTGCTGCTGTCGCTGTCGCTGCTGTTGCTGTTGTGGTAATGCAATATAATAGCTGCTTTCTTCAGCTTCCCATAAACTCGGTTGTTGTTGTGTATTTGTTGCTGCTGGCGCCGTTGCAGCTGCTGTTATCGTCGGCGCACATGTGATCAATAGCAACATGTTGCTGACGTAGATTGCTAGCGATATCAATGGCATTAGTTGCGGTTGCGTTTTTAGACTCCATTTGCGCACATGTTGCGCATACATGGCGTCCTCCAAAGTTGTTGTTGCTGTTGCCCTAGCTTTATTTACAAATCAACAATCGATTGCTGTCTATCGAGTCGCTTATCGAATGCTCGTATTGCTCTCGCTGCTGTCGTTTTGCTATTGCTGCTGCTGCTGCTGCTACTGTTTGTTGTTGCTGCTGCTGTTGCAATTGTTGCTGCTGCTGCTGCTGCTGCTGTTGTTGCTGCTGTTCTCGTTTCTCTAATCCTGGCAAATGTTGCCGCCGCTGCGTCGTCGCTGTGCCTTGTCGTATTTTCGTTTATCCTGCAAATACTTTCGATAGTTTCGTAGCATTTTGAGGGACAGCAATGGAGAGAGATTGACAGCGTGAGAGAAAGAAAGAGAGGGAGAGGAGAGAGACAGAGACAGAGAGCGAGAGTGAGCTATTGAGAGGGTATGCTAGAGCAAGAGAGAGAGAGAGAGAGAAAAATAGAGATGTGTTTGTCTGTGTGTCTCAATGTTTGACAATTCCTAGCATAATATTTATAAGCACTTTGAGAACTTTGCTGTCAGTTGTTGTTGTTGTTCTTGTTCTTTCTGTTGTTGCTGTTGTGCTTGTTGCTGCTGCTGCTGCTGTGGTTGCTGGTGACTCATTTTGGCCCGATCGTCTGCGTTGGCAATGCACAAATCTATCTTTAAACAAATAAATTGCTGCTTGTATTTTGTATTTTGTTGCTATTGTTATTGTTGTTTATTCGCTCATTCGTTGCACTTATTTATGTTGCTGCTGCTTAGAATTATTTAATTCGCCGCGTTTCACTTGAGCGCCTTGGAGTCGACGCACTGACGCTCCGGCCACGCCCCCAAACCTATTTGATAGGCGTAAACTTAAGGTCGTCGCGTGGCGTTTAGTTTGAAGTTGTATATTTTTTCTTTTTTTATTGTAGCTTTTGGTGTGATTTCTATCAATGTTGTTGTTTCTGTTGTTGTTTGCGCGTTTTCCAAGACGTTTTTCACGCGCGCGCGTTTCGTGCGCGATTCGTTAGCACGTTCGGCTGCCGTCGGCTGTTACCGATTGGTTGCTTCGTTTGCTTCGTGCGTGCGATGCGACGCTTCGTTCGTGTCGCTGTCGTTGTTGCCAATGTTGTTGTTGCTGTTGTGTTTGTTGCTGTTGTTGATGATGCTGTTGTAATTGTAATCCTCGCTGCGCGCGTATCTGTGAGATACACTCTGTGTGTTTTTTATTTCTTTCTCAGGCCCTCGATAATGTTAGTGTTTGTCTCGCCGTATACGCGATCTGTCTATATAGACGTAGACGTAGTCGCAGTCGTAGTCGTAGTCGTAGTCGTAGTCGTTGCCTGATTCACTGTCGAGTGTTTTCTGGCGCACACACACACACACACAGTGAGTGTGTCTCTGATGACGATGATGATGTTGATGGTGTTGTTGCTCTTGTTGTTGTTGTTGCTGTTGTTGTTGTTAATGCTGTTGTTGTTGTTGATATACCAGACACAGGCTAACACACTAACACTAACACTAATACAGACACACACACTCGCGCGTACGCAACCGTAGTACACACACCCGACGAACACAACACACACGTTTTCTAATTTTAGACAAAAGTAATTATAAAAGAAAAAAGCAGAGCAGAGTGCGCCGCGTTCAGCTCATACGCATATATCTTCTACTCTGCCTAGATATTTTGATTATATATATATATATATTTGAATATATAATTGTATATATATACGTATACGAACACACACACATACGCGAATTATAACTGTATTGTGTATTGTCGATTATATAGAGGATCGTCGCAGCAAGTACATATGTATGTGTGTGTATATTGCACACACTAAATCGATCTCGATCGTTTTTTATATGTATATATAGTATATATATATATAGTATATATTCTTGTGTAGCAGGCGCAGACAGACGATGTCAGTTGTTTGCTGGACGGAGAGGAGACGTTCTTTCCTTTATTAAATTCTTTTTTTTATAATTGCAGTTGCTGCTGTTGCAATTGTTGTTGTTGTTGCTATTATTGTTGTTGTCGTTGTGGTTTCTGCAAAGTTCGATTTTAATTCAGTTCGCAAATGTTATCAATTCATCAATCAATCATTATCAATCCGAAATCGAAAGTCCTTTCACAACTTGACGAAATTGACTCAAATTTTTTACTTGCACTTTGCAAATCGAAATCGTTCAAAATTCTGTACGACATTCAATTGTATCATTCATAAATTATTTTGAATTCGTATCGCGCATCTTTATCTTATTTATATTACCAAATTTTATTTTTAATTTTTTTGTGTATGAAATATTCGTTTTATTTATGTTTGTATTTTATGCACCGAGTTGAATTGAAACCAAATCAAATTAAATCAAATTCAATTCGAAATCCACATACACACGCAGCCTCAGTGTCTCGGTCTGCAGTTGGTTTGCCTCAATATTTTTATCAATGCTCTTCGGTTTCGGTCTCTGAAATGTTTTTGTATCTTTCGTCGTTTTTAGCCGATTGCCGACACGCGCGTATCTGACCCGTTGCCGTTGAGTGTTTGCCGCGGACTAACACTAACACGTAACTCGACACGTAACCGCTTACGTTGCGTTGCATGTCGAACCGCCAACGCATCGTAACCAGGCACCGAACCAAAAATATACGATTGTTAACAGGTATTGCGGCAGCAGAAAATACAACGAACAAACTCACTAAATAATTTTAATTATATTTTTACAATTTTCTTAATTAAATTAAAAACATTATTCGATATATTGCAAACTTTACTAGTCAACGAATAATTTTAAATAAAAGCCGAAAATAAGTAAAACTTCAAACAGGCAGTTTACATTAACATGTTAAACTCAAAATGGTTATGTTATACTCAAAACGGCACTGCTATGATGTTTAACATTAAATGTAATTGGTTCGAGTTCGATGTCTCGGCTCGATGTTGCCTACGTTCGCCTTATACGTATAAGTACTAGACCATAAGCTAAAAATTTAAATGCATTATACAATTTGAATAGAATGTGCGCGAATTCGATTTTGAACAACTTTTTTTTTTTGGTTACTTAATTATTATTGGCATATTTTATGTGCATGTGTAATAACCTCATTAACGATTTTTGAATATCATAATGAAATTGATATTTGAGTAAAGTAATTAATAAAATGTGTTTTTAAATAAACCCCTCTTGTATACTAAAGGTGAAAATAATAAATGTATCATATGTATTACATGTTAACTGACTCCAAAAATTCTTACGTTACGTAGTTTTTAAACGTCACGTTACGTATAACGTGACGGTTAATCCTTTATTTTAAAAAGTCTAGATAACATTTATTTTTATTGCCCTCGTATTCGATAATTTTTAAGTAAAATAGAAAATTTATAATATATAAAATAAGATATAGAAATATCTTTATGTTAGCTTACAGAGAGATAATGTACTCTAACATAATTTAAATCACTTTTCAATTATAAGCACAATCAGCACAATAAAAGTAAAATGTATCCGATCTGTATATCGACTTGACTTATTAGTTTTCCTTTAAATATGTATCAAGAAAATATATATTGATTTAGCTCCGACCAACTTTTCGCAATGTCTCTGCAATTGCAATTTAAAAAATTTGTGATAATGGTGCAGTATTTATGCGATTTTCATCGATAGAAATAATTGCTTTATCAATTGATTGCATTGATAAAAATTAGTTCAAGTAAAAGCAAATAAAATTTATTACCAGCCATAAATAATAATAGACAATAGAAAAAAATTATTATTTTTTATTCTTTTGGCAGCTGAAGAAAGCCAGAAAATCAGTGGATTTAATTTGGTTGAAGTTGTTAGATTCGTTGTTGTTGTTTTATGGTTAGCCAACGAAAACGAAAACATTTAGCTAACACACACAAACACACACACACATACAGGCAGAGAGATAGGCAAAGCAAGTTGGTAACTCAGCTTTTTCCCATGATTATTTGCTTTATTGTCAAATGTCAAGCCCACAAACAGAAACAGAAACAGAAACAGAAGGAGACCGTCAGGTGGATGGAAGTCGTGTAAACTTAACGTTTTTTTTATATTATTATTGTAGTTGTTGTTGTTGTTGTTGTTGTTTTTAGCAGTTACCAGTTGCCAGTTGCTGCTAATGCTGTTATTGTTGTTATAATTGTTGTTGCCGTTGCCGTTGTTGTTGTTATTGTTGTCAAACAAAGCTTCCACTTGTTCTACGCAGCGCGCATAACAATAAAAGAAGCAGCTGAGGAGAAAGAGGGGAGAAATATAAAGCGTAGCACAAGAAAAAAAAAAGGAAAAAGATGTCGTCGCCCCAAACGGCGCTCTGACAAGTGCGGCAATTGTAAGACAAACCTGAACTGAACTTCAGGTAAGGTAAGCTAAGCTAAGGGGCCGGGCCCTGAACTACCACTCAACGGGGCTAACAAAGTCGGCTAAGCGGCGTTCTGGCTTACCCAAGGTTATAGCTGGCAAATCAGCACTATCAGTCTAATATTGATAAGGTCAGCAAAGTCTTATCGTTTGAACTATAAATACCTTGTTATTTTATGAATGAAATTTGAATTGAAAGTGCTAGAAGTACAATAGTCTATATCTTATCGGGCAGTTAGCGTTGTCGTTGCGGAAACGGATGTGGAGCTTCGCTTGGGGCAACTGGATGGGGAAGTGGAATTGGAAGTGTGGAAGTGGCAACAGCACCTGTCGTTTGGTGGGCGCAGTTCAAACAGGTAGAGAGTAGAGAGAATGAATGAATGAGCGAATGTATAAGTGAGTGTTTGAAAAGCTGCAAACAACAATCAAAGAGCATTGTTTGCCACGGGACTGGGAATCAACTCTGTGTGTTGCTCTGCATTCCGAGTTGCGGAAGTGCAGGAAATACTCGAACTCATGGACCTCAACCTCAAAGTGCGCGCATAAACAAGCTGCTCAATCCCACTAAAGAGAAATAGAGAGAGAGAGAGAGAGAGAGAGAGGGAGAGTGTGAGTGGGACAGAAGAGGGAACAGGAACAGAGACGGTAACAGAACCTGGCACACAACAGAAGGCAGTAGACAACGACAACAGCTGCCAAGCGCAGCGTCATTGCATCATCAACAAACACACACACAGCGGCACACTCACACGCACACACACTGAGAGAGACACCAAGAAATTAGAACAACAATAACAACAACAGTCGAACGCACCACTGAGAACCCACAACAATAACAAACATAAATACACACAAAAAAAAAAAATAGAAATAAAACAAATTTCCCAAAAAGCAATTTTCAAATGCTTCGCAACGTCGACTGCGCAGCAATTCAGCGATTTTGAAAAGGAACCAAAGAAAATATGTAATGAAAATTAAATGGCCAAAAGCAAAACAGTCAACAGTCAACAGTCAACAGTCACCGAGTTGTCAGTTAAATGTGTGTGCTCTTTATTTGTTTAGCAAGTGGTTAAAAGCCAAAACAATAACAAAAACATAATACGAAAACCACGAATACTACGCAAATGATTGTGTAATTTTCTTAAATGACTTTTCACACACACACTCACAGACACACAGACACACTCAGACACACACATACATACAGACTTAATGAACTAGTTGTAGGTGTGGTTTTTAAACTAAGTTGACGTACCGAATTTGACAATATTTTCAATTTAATTTAAAAGATTTTAAAAATAGGATTAATATTGCTGTTTATCGAAATATTTATTTAGGAAAAAAATTATTTAAAGGATTTAAAATATATTCCTGCCTATAATATATTTTTTTTTTTAAAAAACACTATCGAATTTGTATTTAAAATATCTATTAAATATCTATCTATGGTTTTATAACTAAGATTTATAAATAATTGTATTTTCTGAATTAAATCAAAATAAAAAGGACACAATTTCGTTGGCATGTAAAGATCGTAGAACTATTTCTACAATATTAGTTGCCCAAAGCTCATTTAAATATAAGTTTTATAAAGAGTTTTGTATGACACACATACAATACAAAAGGTTTTCATTGCAGTTAAAGACATGGCGTCAAGATAACGCTATTGTGATAATGATTGAGTAATGATATCATCAGATCTTAGTCATCAATCCGCACAACCGCAAATCCAGTAACACGCGCCGCAAACAAACAAACATTCTCAACATATTAATTGGTTTCTAGAACAATTGGTTTGAGTTTATCAACTGAGTTTTGATAATGAAAGTCAAAGTTGATTTTTGTTGCACTAGCAGGCTGCGTGATTGGTTGAGTAACTCTCTCTCTCTATCTCCCACTCGCTCTCTCTCTTTCTATGCATAGGCATCTATCTCTATCTATCGCTGGCTGTCATTGCAATGAAAGTAAATGAGATTCAACTTTGTTGCTCTCGCACTTGTTGATGAATGCACTGTCCGCAGTTAAGACTGGTAACCCAAGACAACTGCCACCGTTATAGCCCCTACCCATCCCCTTACCCCTACCTGTGTCCCGCAGCCCCTTCTTGTTGACTGTGTCTCCGGTGTTGCCACCCTTGCGATCATCAGCCGGCACAGCCACTAAATTGTGTTAAAACCAAACTACAGAACGCAGAAACCTCAAGATCTGAGCGAACAGATAAGCTCGGGACCCGTCTCTGGGTCTAAGTCTGGGTCTGGGTCTGTGGCAGAGGCAGAGGCAGGGACAGAGGCAGGGGCGAGAGAATGGAACGGATCGGAACGAAGCCAACTGAACTTGGTCGCTTGGTGCAATCTTCCGCATTATGAGTAGCAACAGTCGTCCAAGTAAAGTCAAGTCAAGTCGGTGAGGAAATGGAAATGGAAATGAAAATGCACTTGGCTTACAGTCCGAGCAGAGAGCGGGAGTGGGAAAGGGGAAAGGAAAGGGATTGGGAAGTGAATTGAAGGGCAGGGCAGGGCACGGGCAGGGGAATCCATTCAGGTTGTTAGCGGCGACATGTGGCCTGGTCTGTTACTGAGACGGGGCTCTAATTTCAATTGGGTTTCGTGGTCGTGGAAATTATTCAACAGTGCTAAGTACTCTCCGAGTTCGGAGCTCTGTGCGCTGTGCTCTGTGCTCTGTGATCGGAGACTGACTCTGGGACTCAGTCGGTTTAAAACTGCAGGGCACCCACGCGTGACGTGACTCTTTGGTTTGACTTTCTGTACCTCTATCTCTTACCTCTTACCTGAGCCGCTTCCGTAAAAAGTTGCCGCCGCTTACCACTTGCCGCTTGGCCCACCCTCCCTCAGTGACGTCCACTTGCGGCTGCCTCTCTTCAAGTGCATTGAAGCAAACTGAAGGCTATTTTTCAACTTCAAATGTTTGCTAAATGACTCTTGATGATTTGTGGCGAGCTCAGAGAACGGAGCAAACCGAGCGAACTGAGAGACCTGAGAGAACTGGAAAAACTCAGGGGCTAAGCCCTTTGACCACAAAATAAATTAATGAATGTATTTACTTAATATCACTCGGACCTTGAGTGTTGACTTGGCGTCTAATTGGCCCATCGATGAGACATATAAAATGGAATTAGTTCCAAATAATTTTCAAAGAAAACACATTTCATGAGAGAGAAGGCGACTAATAAGGCAGTTCCGCAATTTGAATTATTTATATTAGAAATTAATTTCATTTTCACTGATTTAAGCAAAATAATAAAAATGATTAGCATTACATTTGAAATTTTTAATTTACCCGTTCTATTTTGATGAATTTAATTTACTGGGAGTTGTTGACTTTAAGTCCTATAAAGTAGAAAAACGATTCTTTTTATACTTGTTTGAAAAATAAAGTAAAATAGATTTAATTCAAGTACTCATACGAATTTAACAATGGTAGAAATATTAAAACTTAGCTTCTAAGCTTTTTCTTTCCTGCCGATTGAGTATGAACTGTTGATGTGAGATAAGAAATAAGAAATTGATCAAAAATGTCATTAAAGTACTTTTATTTGTCGTACCTCATGTAACGTATTGGAACAACTAAGCTCTATAATATTTACTCTATCTAATCTATCAGAACTCGTACTCGTAACTTTTAATTAGTGCGATGTGGCGATTCCGTCACTGACCCACAGCAAGTGAGAATTGTGACTAATGGATGAGAGAATTTAATCATGATGGAAGTGAGAGGCGTGATGAAATTCCATACTGACAACTCCTAGAGGAGGTTGACCCCCATCCAGTTTAAGTCTGATAATGAAATGTCTGACAACTCAAAGTTTTGACATTTTTGGCAAACTTTTTGTTTGGCAAACTGAAGTGGAGATGAAGACGACGGATGCGGGCGACACGTGCATTGCAGATAATCAGCGTTCATCGTGTCTAGGCCTAAAAATAAACTCCATGTAATTAGCCCCGCCAAGTGTCGGCGTTGTTGGCTTTAACTCTTAATACTCCTCTTGAATACTCTACGTTTTCACTCTGGCAAGCAAAGAAACAATTTTATTTCAAATGTAATAGAAAGGTATGGTGAAAAATATTAAACCGATTAAAAATTGGAAACAAATTAAGCAATATTTATTTAAATAATAATAAGTTGTGGTCCATTAAGCTATAAATATATTTCAATAAATACAATTGGCGAATATTTTGAATTTATTGGCATATATTCGACTTTAAATGATTGATATAACTAAATATATTCATTTCAGTATTTTGAGACTTTATAGAATATGATAAATTGATTATAAAAATACCATACATAGATGCAATTCACTCAAAAATGTTGTCAAGAATTCCCTATTTTAAAGATTACTCGATAAATCTTTTTAGTTGATTCCAACTCAATTCTATCAGAAATTTATGAAATGTTTCACAATTTTCGCATTGTTAGAGTATATGGAATATGTTGTTAGCTGCGATGTTTGCAAAATTGGTGCCTTTCCAGTTGCTGTGCTGTCTGGAGCAAAAATAGCCAAAAACGCGGCGAGTCGCGACAGGCGATGGATGGGCTATAAATAAGGCAAACGCAGACTGAACTCAACTGGGAACTGGGAACTAACTGCATTCGAGTCGGGAGTCTTTAGTGCTGCTTCTTCAGCTTCTACTTCGACTGCTACTTCTACTTCTACCTATACATATATACACCTATAGCTTTAGCATAGTTTGTGAGTGGCGAACTGACTCACCAGCTACACAAAGCTGAAATGCTCAACTAATATTTCAATTAGGCAAAGTCCTCAAAGGGAGTGAGGCAGAGTGCGAGAGTGAGAGGGTGAGAGAGTAGGCAAGTGAGAAGGTAGACAGAAAAACGACGGCTAAAAGCAATAGCCAAGTTGATGACATGCCCAACGTTAATAAAAAGCGGCAGAAATGTGCCAGTGAACAGGGCGAAATAAATTCCATGGGACCCTAGGTGGTCGAATATTTTAACACTACCGGGCACTGAGTTGCCTGCAAGCTTTCAGCTTTTAGCTTTCAGCTTCCAGCTTCCAGAGAGCTCCAAGATCAGAGACCCGGGACCAGAGACCAGAGACCAGAGACCCAAGTCCCGTGAGTAGACAGTGGCAATCTGTGGCGCTGGCGTCTGCCTTTTAATGTAGAAAACTAGTCGAGGCGCATAATTTACGACAGCGTCTGCCAAGGATCACAGCACACAGAAAGGAGGGCGGTGGGAGAGGGGATGGTACAGGGGGAATGGTGCTGGGGGTAAAGGCAGCGGCGTTGACTTGACTTATCAATTTCACGGGAATCCAATCGATTTTTATATGAGAGCGCGCAGATAAACCGCAAAAATCAAGCAATAAAATCGCTGCGCAAGCAAAAGTAAGAAGAGCAAAAAAAAAAAATAAGACAACAACAAAATAAAATCCAAAAGGCAGGCAACAATAACAACAACAAAGCAGTAAAGTGAGGCAGAGCAACAGTGCCAAATGAAGAGCAGCTACAGAGACAAAGATGGAGATGGGACAGAGAGGGAGCTGGAGCTGGAGATGGAGACTGAAACTGTGGCACAGAGAGGCAAAAGTAAAATACCAAAACGGCAATAAATGGTGTTGATATCCCGCGAAGCGTGTGAAGACGCTAACGATGCCGCCAAAACTTGTTAACCACAAAAATTATTGCATGAGATGAAATAAATTAAGGTGGCGGCGTCGACTGCAGCAGCAGCAGCAGCAGCAGCAGCGGCAGAATGGAGCAGCAGCAGCAGCAGCTCAAGTCCAGGCCGAAACTATTCACAGTGCTTCCTATTGCTCGCATCCTTGCGCTGATGGCGACAGCGACGGCGACGGCGACTCTCCAGCCAGGCGTTCGGCCGCCACTGGCGACGTCGACGTCGTCGTCGTCCCCTCCATTTGCGTCTCCAACGTTGCCAGCGTCATCGTCTGCTGCTGCTGCAGATGCCTTTGTTGTTGCTGTTGCTGTTGCTGTTGCCTGTCGACTGTTGTTGTGCTGTTGTGTTGTGTGTACTTTTGGTGAAATGAAATGACAGACACGGCGCAAGATGCAAATTTAACTATGGAATGCTGATCAGACTATAATGAAACTGGAGCACACTACAAAAGCTGGCAAAGGAATTGTTAAGGCTTTCAAGTTATCGTTTTTGAATTGAAAAACATGTTTTCTTCTTCTTTCCCTTTTTTGAAATTCTATTGAAAAAGAGCAAAGCTAAATTGGACATGTAGTCCACGAATTTCTAAGCTTTAAAGTTTAAACTTTCATAGCTTCATCAAAACTGAAAGAATTATTAAATAAGATATTAAGATTTTTATGTGTCTCCAATCTATAATTAGTTTAAAATTCTCAGAGTTACTTATTTATTTTTAATTCGCTCAAAATGGAACAGATTTTAAAACAGATAAAAATCTTTTAATACTTTTTTGTGCTTAAAAATACAATTTGTTTTATATTTAATTAATTTGATTTAAAGAAGGTAATTCCTCCATTTTTTTCATATTTAAGCAAATACAAATAATTGAAATTTTCAGCCTTAATATTTAAAAATATATTGAAATATCTGACCAATTCTTTTACCTATATATATATGTATATATTTTAAACTTCTATTTCAGAAATAACATGTGCCAATTCACCTGTTAAGGAATCCTCACCACATGGAGTGGCGAGTAGCGCATTGTTTAAGTCGTTGCAACTGATTGTTGCAGCATATGTGGAACAACATTTGCAGTGTCCAGTGCTGCGATTCCCCCATTCCCTTGATTCCCGTGACTCCCCTCCCCTCTGAGACCATGCAAAATACGGCCACCCTTTGCCACGCTCTGTCCCTTTCCGCCTCTCTCTCTCTTTCCTCTCTCGCTCTCCCTTTGTCTCCCTCTCCTCCCGCTGCCGTTGCACTCTCACAGCAGTCGTCTGTCTGCAATTCTCCACCCCTTCCCCTTCCCCTACCCCCTCCCACCTTGCCACGTCATGAATGCTGCCCACTCTGCGACGACGGCGCTGCCGTTTTAGCAACATTGCAATCATCTGAAAATTCCATTCCAATCAAATTAAAAACTGGCGTCTACCTTTTTATCATTTTCTTATCAGATCTCAAGATCTGCCGCAGCGATGCCTTCTGCTGTGCGCCTTTTATACACAACTTGGCCACATAGTCCGCTCGTGTGTGTGTGTGTGTGTGTGTGTGTGTGTGTGTGTGTGAATGTGGATGAGGTCTGCGGCTCTGGCTATGGCACAGACTGGGAGGACGGACTGTGGTGCGACTCTTTTTGTTGCTGTTTTCGTTTTTTATATAATAAGCAGATCTTTGTCCCAAAGAAACCGTGGCCATAATATATCAATATAAACGCACACACACACATACACTTGTACACATGCACAGTGAGTGAGCGCCTGGGAAGCAAAGCACATTCATGGCTCCGACGCGGACGCGGACGCGGACTCGGTGCTGGACATTGACTTCAACTTCGACTGCGACTGCGACTTGGACTTTAACTGAAGAGCTGCTGAGCTGCAGAGCTGAGGAACTGAGGAGGATGCGGGGGCAGGCAAATGTGACGATGAAATCCATTAGTTTTGCACCTTTGCAACATGTTGCAGCATTGCCGTTGCCGTCGCCGTCACCAAGTCGCCAAAATGTTTGCTGGCCATTGGCTTGAATCGCAAATTGGTAAAAATTAACACGCTGCTTTTGCTCTTGACCAAAAACGGTCAACAGCGAAGCCCATTTTGCTTTTAGGCGTCTGTCGCCAAAATTCCTTTCATGACGATGCGATCTCCCCATCAAACCAACAACAAAAACCAGCACTTCAGCTCACCGGCTGCTTCCCTGGCTCTGGCTCCCCCGCCTGTGCCGCGTCCTACTTTAATGCCATTGGCCATTTCATACTTCAATTTAATAAATTAATTGGCTGCGGTTCGTTTGCCATTTTCAGTACATCAAGAGCGGGAAGGGTGAGGGGGGGAGGAGGGAGTAGTGAGTAGTGAGTAGTGGGTGGGGAAGTAGGTAGCAGCATTGTGTGCAGCTTTTTGGGATTTTGAAATGGACAAAAAGTCGCACAGTTAACAGATAGAAATCTCAGCTGCAGTTGCTGCGTTCAAATCTACATTTAATAAGCGCCTTCGACTCCGATTTCTTCTTCTGTTTCTTTAGCATCTTCTGCTGTTTAACTCACGCATTCCTCCAACTTCTGATTGGGTCTCGGTGCTTCGTATTTTTATTCTGCTTTATTCAGTTTCCTTTTTTATTATCTTAGGTGTTAATGATTTCATTTTTGGCCACCCAATTGCCACGACATGCCACGGCTGATCGTTCGTTATCTGCACCGCTGGGCATGTGCAGGTCCCATACTCACATTCACATTCACACTAACATTCACACTAACTCCACACTCACACTCACACTCACATTCACACTCAGACTCATTCTCATGCTCGGTGTTGTCGAGGCGGCTCGGCTTATCGCTTTAATCTCTTCTGACAGTGATTATTGCTGTTTGCGGATTGTGCAATTGATGTGCGAACTTCGACACCGTCTAAAAAAGAGGAGCACACGAAGCAACCAGAATGCGAATGGAGGACGAAGCGAGACGAAGCTGGAGAGGATCTGGATCTGGATCGGGATCGAGACCTCTACCATCTTGGCTGTCAGCGTCAGGCAGCTTTTGCAGTCTCTATTTACAGCAAAAGGGCGGCTCGCTTTTAGCACCCAAATATGATGTCATGGCCGCGGCCTCAACAACTGACTGCAGCTGAAGCTGAAGCTGGAGTTGCAGTCGGAGGTGCAGTTGAAGTTGGAGTTGAAGTCTCAGTCGCTCTGCTGTAAGTCGAAACCCCAAAAAGGGCAATTTTTGAAATCATACGCCAAACATGGCGCGACATAACTGCAGAGAGCTGGGAACTCGCAGCTCGAAGCTGGCAGCTCGGAGCTGGTTAGCTGGCCATCTCTAGCTACCAATCTACACAGCTACCCATCTTTCCAGCTCCCAAAGTGTCCAGAAAGAAACAGAGAGGGAGAGATAGTGAGAGAGTGAGAGAGAGCAGAGTAGTGAGCATTGTTCTTTGCACTGTCGCTTTCGCACTTCACAAAGGGATAGAGTTCAATTTGGTTTTCTGTCTTCTGCATTCGAAACAAAAGACTTAAGCAACGAACTTGCTCTTGCTTCTGTTTCTTTTTTTTTGGTCTTGATTTTTTGCAGCTGAACTGTTGCAGTGAGAGTATTTTGGACCAAAAGGTGTCGCTGATTGTCTTTTAAGAGACATCGGCATCGGCATCGACGGCGCCGCCATCGACCAGGGCGCGTTGACAGTTGTTGTGATTGTGATTGTTGTTGCCGTTGCCGTTGCCGCTTTGGCCGCGGCTAAGACTCTTCTGAGGCTCGGAGACTTAAGCGCTTGCATTGTTGTTGCCGTCGCGTCGGTTCGCGTCGTCTGGAATGTGACCATCGCCTCCTTATGCCGGTGCATTCAATCGAATTCAATTGTTTTTGGCAGTCGCAACGAAAAATCGAAAACAGCACAAAAAAACATAAATAAAAGAAACCCCCAACAACCCAACAAAAATTGCAAAACAGTCGGCCGCATTCCCACACAGATCAACGCTCAGATCAGATCAGATCTGTTCAGATCGGACCAGGGGCGGAGTGGAGTTAATATCCACCCAGAAGTGTGAAGTGTTTGTCTGCCTAAAGTTTGCCAATGCCGCGGTAGCTGCTGCCATAATCAGGCTGACCATCCTCCAATCCAAGCCAATCCAATCCCATCTGATCCGATCCAATGCAATCCTCGAAGCTGGCGCTAAAACCTCAAGCGATAATCGCGCATCAATTCGTTTTATAATGATGACGAGCATCCAGCAAAGCACACAGAGTTGAAGCTGTGTTTGTATTTGTTGTTGTAGTTGCTGCTGCAGCTGGTGAAGCTGTGGCAACGAATCCAGCATCGATGCTGGTGGCAAGATTATCTAATGCTAGCGATCTCCATGCCCAGCGCCAAGTGTGAGCTCAGCCAATTGGTTACCGCAGATCGCGCAGTGCCCTCTTTGGGGACCTTGAGCACTTTAGACTCTGGCCTGGGCTCCGATATGCGATATGTTTATCATAAACCAGGCATATTAACTATTTGAAGCAGTTACTCCATTCAACACACGAAATTCAAAAGAACCTTTCTTTTTTAATGTATGTTAATTTAGCCAATCGAAATATTTAAGTAATATCCAGAATCTATTACAAATACAGCTATTATAAATACAGCTTTACCAGTTGCGTATTTAATTCGAACCGTTTCGTCTTAGTAAATTTAAAAACTAATTTTAGATATACAATTTTGAATTTCAATATATGGTAATTTATTTAGAAATATTTAAACAACTTTTAAATTGTGCTATTGTATGTAGTATGTATTGTAATCACATATTTTTAAAACATTTTTATTCAATACTTATAAGAAAATTCTCAATCTTTATTAAATCCTTTTTATTATAAAATGCTATTAGATTAGCTCAAAATATTTAAGAGTTCTTCAACTTCAAATACTGTAATAATTTAGCTTGAGTTCTTTATGAAAATGATGATACTTATAAAAATGTGAAAGAATAAGAATATTGTATTTGCTACATCAAATAATTTGGAAAACTTAGAGATTGAATCGTCTGAAAACTATCCCGAAATTCGTTTAAAGTTGGTGGTTTTCAATAAGAGATTTCAAATACTATTAAAGAGTATTTAGTGTTCTTTATGCTACACTCTTATTTTTATATCTACTATCTTGTGGTTCTTGTTGTTGTTGTGTCATTAAAAGTTGCCGGCACCAAGTGACCAGCCGGGCAGACAGAACGGCAACCAGTCCATGTCCGCGACTGGAGGCAGCTTCTCCAGTCTCCCTCCGCTCCCCCTCTCCCTCCTCTCTCTCCTCTCCCACCCCATGGGATGTGCTCCTCTGCAAGCGGCAATAGAAATCATTAGCAACATCGCTGTTGGCCTGGCTTACTGGCTATCTAATCTGCTCTGTGGCGCTCGCCTTCTTGGCTACCTCTTCTGTTCTCGCTTGATTTCTGTTGATTTAAAGCGCTGATTACTAATTTTATTAATTTTTCAACGACCGGCAACGACTCGAGCTTGAACATTGACTTGGATTCTGGCTCTGGGCTATTGAATGTTTATATTATGTTGTTGTTGTTGTTGTTGCTGCTGTTTCTCTTGGACTGTGGAGGTTTCTGCTTTAGGTGGCTGTTGTCGCTATTGATTTAGTTGATGTCTTTATGAAGCATTTGAAACACGACACTTTATTTTTTCGACCTGCAGAGATTTTGAAATTAAAAGTGATTTCATTTAACGGTAAGATGAGGATCGCAGAGGCGTCTTTTGAAGTGGCATCGAATGATTGGCAATGAGGCTCCCTGTCTCCCTGTCTCCTTGTTTCTCTGTCTTCTTGGCTCCCTGTCTCCTTGGCTGCATTCCAAGGAGCTGGACAGCAGACCAAAAGACAGGCAGCTGGCAGCCAACTAAACTGTTGGTCTTAACCCCTTGATGACCCTCAAACGGTGTTAATCAGATCATTTACACAAACGACACGCACGTCGGAAATTAACAGCTGCCTCAGGGTTTGAACCTGACCTACAAGTGGGAAGAGACCACCAGTTAACAGCTAGCTGGCTAATAGAAATGCCCAATGCAACCCTTAGACAAATTCACACACACACGCGGACACACACAGATGCAGTCACCAGTCACTAAATATGAATCAATGTCAGGGGCAAAGCGTGCGGCACAAAGACGCAGCTTGCTGGGCAGGACATCGGGACATTGGGACAACAGGACATCAGTAGAGTCTAGGCTACCGAAACGGCACGCAAAGACAAATTGAATGCAAACAGCAACAGCAACAACAGTAACAACAACAACAACAACAACAACTGGAGGCAAACAAACTAATTCCAGGAACACACACAGCAGACGAGGAGCTGAAAGAAAGGAAACAGCCAAAAACCTGAGTCTCAATGAATGAATGTAAAAGAATGCAAGAAAATGAAAACCGAAATGAATGAAAGAAAAGAGAAAAAATACTCTCAGATCGTCAGAGATCGTGTACGCAATATCAGCGGATAATTGAGCCTAATAGGATTTTAAGTGCACACACATACAACTATATATTGTTGTCCCACTGTGCCTAAGAACTGAGGAAGCTGTGAGTGTGTGTGTGTGTAAGCGAGGATAACGGCTGACGACAGACGATTGAGAACTGAGAACTAAGAGCTGAGAACTGTGGATGGAGAAGAGAAATCCGTTCCGGTCATTAAACGAACCGCCCGCCCCTAGAATCGAGTCTTCTCTAGCTTCTCCAGACAGTCGACATAGACGTCGACGTCTGCAATGAGTCAGCTGACTTTGCTTTTTGTTTGTGTTTGCGCGCTGAGGTAAATTGTGCGTGTTGCGGCATGAAAATATCACAGAGAGTGGCAAGCAGAGTCTAGAGGGGGGAACAGACAGCAAGGGGAAGAGAGAGAGAGCGCGCTAGAGCCAGGAAGGAAGAGAGAGGGATAAACAGGAAGAATGACCTGCTGCTTGGAACACACAATGGGACGCACGTCGTCAACCGACGACGGTCAGAGACCAAAGCCAATCCCAATGCCAACTTTAAACCCAAACTGATTGCGCCAGCAGCGATGACGACGACGACGACGACGTCGGCTTATGACGCTCACACAGTCAGACAATTAGCGAGACAATGAGATTGAGATGCAGACGAGCGGCTTTATGCCTCTCACCCTTAAAAACAACCCAGCTATCGAACATAGCTGCTCTCTACACTCGGGAAAATCGAATTTTAGACTTAAAAATATTGAAAATATCCTAAAAACAATTCAAGTATACAAATCTCAGAATCTCAGACTCAGAAAATTCAAAACACAAAAAAAAATTAACATTATTTCAGTATTTTAGTGAAATTGAAAATGTCCTACAATTTTATTTCAAAAATATATTAAATGGTTTCCATTATGTTTTATATGACTCTTTTTAAAACAGAATTGAAAAACAGAGTTTATCAAATTAAGAAATTAGACAATTTATATCTGAATTTAGTGTACCATTTTTGTTGAGTGTATAAATATGTGTGTGTTCCGTCAACGGAAGCACAGCTAGATAAACTTGTCAGCTGATCCTCGGCCAGCAGCCTCTGTTAGGGGGCGTGGCATGTGCAGTCATTACCCAACTATTGACTACCGACCACCGAATGATGCAGCAATTATGCAGCAAAACTCACATTAATTAGAAGCCCCAGAAGGGTCTTGAACCCTTGGGTGCTGACCAGACCAGACCAGACCAGACCCCTTCGAAGCTCTAACAATGGGACAGTCTTCGGAAGATTTATAGGCAAAGGGCTCCAAACACATAAACAGGGACAATGAGGCAAGTTTAGAATTTCAGAAATTTGCAGACAGTCGAGACATTCAATCAAATACAGCAGGCCATGAGCTAATCCAATTGAAATCGAGAAACGAATAAAGACAAAGGAAATTCCAGACGAGTTTTGTGCTGAAATTTATGCAGATGATTTATGTATAAAACAGCGAATCAAACGAATCAAATTGTGACTCAGAGCGTAGTTAAAAATCGATGCTAAAAACAGAAGACAGAATAACCTAACGATCGTTAAAACACTTGCAACTATGACATATCCATAGATTTTAGCCATAACACACACACAATGTTGTCTTAAGGCCAAACAACTCAATTAGGCAACAGTCTTTCCCTTTCTCTACCTCTCGCTTCGCTGTCGCTGTCACTGTCTCTATCTCGCTGCCAGCTCATAAAATTTAATGACAACGCTTAATTATAAAATCAATAAGAGACGCCGCACACGCCGATCACTTGAGCGGGAAGAGAGCGAAACAAGGGAAGAGAAGAGAAGCTTGAAGTTGAGGTTGAGGTAGGATCCTCCTTGCCATAAGTTTGTCAATTTATATGGCACACAGGCAAAAAGAGAGAGAGAGAGAGAGAGAGAGAGAGAAGCGAGAAACAGAAATCACGTTAAGCGCAATAAAAAGCGCGAAACATTTTAACGCGTCGCGGCGATAAAGTATCTGAAAACATTGCCCCGACAATGTCCAATTGGGGCGCTAAGCCGAGTCTCCTTGGCTCTCGACCATCGACTCTCGACTCTCGACTCTCAACTCTCGTCTCTTGAATCTCGACTCCTCGAACTCGACTCAGAGGGGCATTATCTTAAGTAGCGTTGAGTAGGCCACCCCGAGAGCAAGATGCGATGCCGATAATTTGATGAAATGATGTCTCAATTAACGCTCAATCTCACACAATCACAATCACAATTCCAATTCCATTCCCAATCCCAATCGCAATCCCAAAAAGCGGATTGCGTGTGAATTATACAATTTGGGAAATGATTTCATTTTTCCAGCTTAGACACCCCTCGAATTCCATTTACAAATATAAATATTTTGCCAATTCATTAGGCGCGCTGTCCAAATATTATTGAATTGGGCGAGACAGAGGGATGGGGAGTTGCCTTTCGCCGAGGGGTGGTTCCAAATTTCCATAAATAATTCGTAATTAAATTAAAACGCACAACAAATGAGCGAAATCAAACAAAGAGCCAAACAATAATAAATAATGACAGCAAAAGGAAAAAAATAGGAAAATGAAATTGAAAGAGAAAAGAAGCAGAAATCAAGACACAGACGGAGACGGAGACGGAGACGCAGGCTAAGAAGGCAGCAGGCACAAAGCAAAGCAGAGAAAGAGACAGAGGCAGCGGGGCAAGGAGGACAAACATAAGGGGCAGGAATAAGGAGCAGCTGTCGCAATTTGTTGTGCACAATGGAGGACACACAGCATCGGGCAACGGGCACACTTCCCGAGTGACCTTTTTTATTTGAGTTTTTGGCAGGAGCCAAAAGAGAGGCAAGAGTATAGAGGAAAGAGAGGGAGAGGGAGACGGAGAGGGCGAGGAAGAACGCCACATGCGCCACGTGCTAAGTAGTTGATCCTGCCAATGCCAATGCCAATGTCAAAGAAAGAGGGCAAAAAAGAGGAACAGACAACAACAGCTGCCAGCTGCAAGACACAACACAACAGAACTGAACAGAACAGAACAGGATCCAAGGAAGCAAGGAACCAAGAACCAGGACCTGCCTGTCAGGGACGCGATCTGTAGCACCTGCTTCTGTGCTCCTCTGCTTCTCTGCTGCTTTTCTGGGCGTGCTCCTGCTCTCAATCAGAATGTCACTCGACGCTCTTCTTCTCCTTCAATTTTAATGGCTACAACAAATGAGCAACAAGGTGCCGAAAAACAACTTGCAACATCCCCCCCAGTGCTGTCAATTTAGCTTATTTAAAAACATTGTAAATGCCGCCCAATTTTCAGTTTAATAGTATTTTTCTATTTATTTAATTCAGTTTTATTATTTCAGCATTATATTTTAATTTCTTTCAAATTTTTTAATATAAATTGTATAAATTCTGCATTGCTAAGTTTATGATCTGATCTCTTAATATTTATATATCAGTTTACCAGGAGAATAATAACTTAATTAACAAGATAATGCGCATGATTTTATTGTTTAGTTGATCTTAATTTTATACTATATAAATTAGTATTAAAAACAATTTAGACAGAAATCTATATATTTTCAGCATTTCTCGTTTGTTTAGATATTTTCAATTCTAGCTAATTTTAAGTGACAAATTCTGACAACACTGCTGCTCCACAATAGTAGCTGAATATCTTGCACTAACTCAGACTCCTAAATCAACTTTTTTGGCGGTATCTCTAACCAGTTTACCGTTGCCAGTTGCCAGTTGCCAGTTACCAGTTGTTGGTTTCCCTGGTCTGCTTGGTGTGCGGCTAATTAATGAAGGTAGCCGCTTTATCAGCAAAACTGTCTGACGCCGGACCACACGAGAGTTTTGGCCTTTGGGTTTGGGTTTGAGTTTGAGTTTGGGTTACCCAAAAATTCGACTCACATTCTGTGCGATGACTCACAATCTGAGAGGACACTCAAAAATGAACCCCTCGAAAAGTTTGTGTTTTTTAGCACGTGGTTAGTTGCAAGTTTAGCTGCAGCTGCAGCTGCCCCTGCAACACCTGCACCTGCCCATTAGTCGCACTGATCGATAGCTTTGCAGAATGTCAGAGTCGCATTTGTATTTACGAGTTAATTCAAAAGCCGCTTTATAATTTTAAATAAAATGAAAGAAATAATGAAAAAAAAAAAACATCACCATTGTCCGCCTTCAAGTCGCCTGGCTAACTGCATTTAACAGTTGCAGCAGCTGTCTGACCCTTTTGGCCAGAATGGAAATGACATGCAAGGGTTCGGCAAGGGCTTAACGGACCAGAGGCAGATACACATTTACTTCAATTAAGTTAAGCTATCCATTATACTTAAGTAATTAAGTACTCTTATTTTTGGTATAAACAAATGTCAAAAAATACAAAAGTTATTACAAAAATGTAACTATAAATGCAAATTAACTTAAATTTTATAACAATCATTATTTTTATTAATCTCTTATGATTATGATTATTACACGGATAGAACTGCAACAACGCAACCACTTTATAAAGTCAAAGAAGCCTAAAATTCAGAATATTTGGGACACCGAATTAGATTGAAACTTGGTAAAGTTTTTGAAATTTGTAATTTTACCTTAAGTATATCAAATTGGAATTACTTTCTTTATATAAATTTCTTAGCATCATAATAAGCACAGTATTCCTAGTTTTCGCACCTCAGCAAACATTTATATTCGCTGATCACCTTAAATCGTTCATCTAATCGTCTCCTCTCGAAAGATACTTCGAGTTAGCCTTCATTTGGTCTCTTTGCTCACAATGTAGCAACCAAAGTTCATCTCTTATTTTCTCCAGATGATTAAGATTCCATGTTGGACAGCTCCCAAAGTAGTCGACGCTGGAAAATGGACTGAAGTTGCAGACGAGATGTGTTGCAAGAACAAAGTGGGTAGAATTTATGAGTAAACTAAGTGATATATCTACTTATTAATAGGCTGCTGTGCCACTGCTCAAGGGGCAATATCTTTTCGCTCTCACTGTTTTGTGTGTGTGAATTCCATTTAATATTTGTCTTCTCAACTGAGGAGCAACTAGGTTTGTTGATGTTGACGTTGTTGTTGCTGTTGCTGTTGTTGCTATTGCTGTTGTTGCTGTTGTGGCTAACCGTGGCCAATGCCAATAAACAATAATTCCCATGACTGCCACTAAGGCGCAACGTACACAACGACTTCCCAGACACAGCGACGACGACGAAGGCGGTCGACTAGACTTGTGAACTACTCACGGCAGCAACAACACCAACAACAGCAACAACAACAACAACAGGTGAGACGTATTTGTTGCTGCGCCACACCGAAGCTGGTTTTTTCCTCCTACTTGACGTTCATCATCATCAGACAGCAGCGGCAGCAGCAATAGCAACAGCAGCGAGCATCAACAACATTTGCTATACACATCAACAACACATACTCATACAGACACAACACACACACACACAGTCGCACACGAGTCGAAGTTGGGCAAAGTTGATCTGCGCTTGATCTTGTCATTAAACGTAGCTCGTAATGATGTTGCTGCTGTGGCAAGTTGCATGACCGCCGCCAGCCAGCTGGACTTATTGAAATTTGTCTTGGCCTCATGTTGCAGCAACATGTTGTTGGCTGCCGTTGGCTACCAGTTTTTGCCACACACTTCCTAAACAAAATAGGTTCACAATTTGCACACACACATACACAGAACTTTTCCCATTTCCACGCGCGGAATGTGGGCAGTCAGGCCGTCCTTGAGGCAACTGTTGCAAGTGGCAAGTGGCAAGTGGCAAATGGCAAGTTGCAAGCCTGCGTACATCGTCATCCTCATCGTCATAGTAAATAACTTGTTATGGTCAAATATTTCAACGTTGCCAGCCATGACATGAGCAGCTTCAACTGCCAGTGAAAGAAGACAGGGGGCAGGTGGCAGTGGCAGCAGACAGGGGCAGGGGGCAGGGGGCAGGTTGCAGCCTCCATCAGTGCTTAGTCAAGTTGACAGCCGTTGACTTGGTTGCAGCCTGAAAGCGTTTGCTTGCTTCTAAATATCTGTCTGCGGCATTTGTTGATAAGCATGCCACTGCCACAGAAGGTTGCCCCACAACAGACCGACTGCTGTTGTTGTTACTACACTAGACTACGAGGCGTCCCATCTTCTCCCATCTCCATCCCTCAATCTTCTCCTTGCTTGCTGCGTATTGAGCTGAGAAATGTCACCGCTGTCAGTCTTACAAACTGTCTTCCTCTCTCTCTCTCTCTCTCTCTCTCTCTCTCTCTCTCTCTTCAATTGCCAGTGTTCTCCCTGCAAATTATTTCAATTGCCGCTGCAAACTATCAGATATTTTTATTATTACTCCAGGCTAATCAACTAGCTTCGTGCCAGGAATTTGTCCACAAACTGTCACTGGAATGCAAACTTATTCTCAGTCATTGTCTCCCTCTTTCTCATATGGATAATGCTGATAGCGAAATTCAAGCTATCTACAAGAAACGGTATCAAAATTGCAGACACTCTTTGAATCTTCTATTATTTATTTCATAATTGCAGCAAAGATTACAAATATTCCGATATTTGCAGTTTGAATTCGCAGATAATTGGTCTTACTTGGACTTCAACTTATCGATATATCTGTATTTATTTGGGAAATTGAGTTAGAATATCATGCAGGGCAAAATATGTTATTCTCTAAATTAATAAAATTCTGAATCTGAATTAATTAGGAAGACACTTAATGATAAGAATGAATATTTTTAAAGTTCAAGCAATTTAGCATAAAAATAAGATTGTTTTTATGAAAGATATTACATTTTGAAGTTTTTGAAAGAAGTTTTAAAGTACAGAAAATGTTAACAAAGATTTGATGCGGAATGAAAATTAAGGTGGAAAAGTGATATAAATTTAATATTTGAAGAGCATATAAATATCTACTAACTTTTCAATAAGCATCCATTTAACTCCTTAATATTCCCTTTCATTTCCAGCAATATCCGAATGATTCCAGTTTCGCAACAAGCCAGATCTCAAGCTAAAAAAAAAAGAAAGATCAGAAAAAATTAAATAAAAAAGAGACAAAACTGAAATGAAAACAAAAAAGTAAAACGAGACAAGCAAATCAAGGCAATTGCCCACACACTACGCTACTGTTCAGTGTCCAGAAAGTGCTGCATTCAAGATGCTCAACGTGTCCCAAGTCGGACTGGAGCATGGGTCTGCTCTCTGTGGTCTCCTCTGAGGTCTGCGCTGTGGTCTTCCATTCGGGAGATCGCATAGCATAACAATCTCCAGCGTCACGTTAAAGATTTCACTTGAAGCTCGCGAAAAATCACCTGATGACTAAATTAAAGTGGCGCTGGTATGCTTTGGGCTACATCTCTCCTCGTTCCTACCCCACTCTTGTCCTGCATCCTCTCCCATCTTCCCATCTTCCCACTCTCCTCACCCCCTCCTTCCGCATCCTGCCTCCACTGCCGTTGTCAGCTTGTGAACTAATTTCGTAAATTTTTCGAGCTGCTCTCATTCCATGCACAATGTTGTTATTTTTGTTTCATGCGCTGATTGTTGTTGTTGTTGTTGTTGCATTTTCAACCGGCTTTTTGGGCAGGCGACTCTCAGGCATACACAAACAAACAACACACACACACACACACACACACACACACACACACACTGTTGCATTTTTAATGAATTCCAATGAGCGGCTTCTTCGGCTGTTGGCCAAAAACGCGGTGTGCGGTCGCCATCTCAGCCCCTAAACGGGCGGGCGAGGCAACTTCACTTGCGCGTTGCAAGTAGCAAGTTGCAAGCAGCAAGCAGCAAGCAGAAAGTTGCAAGTTGCGGGTTGCAAGAGTTGTGACTGCGATTTGGTTAGTTAGTTGGTTAGTCGCTGCCGACGTCGCCGTCAGCGTTGTGCGCTTGCATTTTGTGCGCCTTGTTAAGAATTTCATTAAAAATGAAGACCTGAGACCCAGAAGAATGTATGTTTCTCCCAGCCTGCCAACCTTTCGCCCCCTCTTTCTCCCTCTCCCTCACCCTCTCTCTTTCTCTATGTGTGCAAGCTGCGACCAAAAAATGCTGTTGTCGCTTTTAAACCGCTGTATCAAGAGTATATTAAGCTAGCGAGTCCATAGAGTGCATATATCAGCACGATCAGTCTTGAAAAGAGTTAGAAGCTCAAAATATGTAAGTAAACAACTTATATTTTGAAAATATTGGATATTACTAGACCAAATTTTAGACTTATAGCCTTAAGTCTTTAAACTATATTTGTTCTATATTGAGCAATAAACTCTAAGTAAATTAAACAAATAATTATACTAGAAAAATATGTCAGTATGCACTTTACACTCAAATTTTTCATAATTTATTTATGAGAAATTGAGAATTAATTTTTAAATTGACTTAATTTCTAAATATTTTACAAATTTACTTTCACCAGTTATGGAAAATGTGGAAAGTAATGGTTTAAGTACACAGTTTGTCAGGTAATAGTTTTATTTATAAATTGGTATTAAAAATTGTAAATTTCGCATATTAAATGAATTATGTAAATTTATGAATTTGTCAAAGCAATTACTTGACTAATTGTTAGTAAGTGAGTGCAGTGCTAGAATGAGTAACTAGTAGACTATCTAAGGTATCTAGAAGTCGTGCACTTTCGCCCAAAGCTTTCTTGTTGGTTGTTAACTTGCCACCGAGGAGGCCGTGCGCCGGCGTTGCGCCTGCGCTTGCAAATCTCCAAGACAATCAACGACAACAACCACACACACACACACAGAGAGAGAGAGAGAGAGAGAGAGATACACAAATACACAGTCAGTGGCGCTTTGTGGTCAGCGGTTGCCCACCAGCGCAGCCTCAGCCTCATCCTCATCCGCAGTCGCATCTTCGTTTTTGGGTGCAACGAAACATTTTTAATTGGTTTTGTTTCATTTTGCGCCGATGCCGCCAGTTGTTGAGGAGGACTAAAGGGAGGCGGAGTAGAAGGAGGAGGAGAAGGAGGAGTAGAGGATTCAAGGAGTGGATTCGGAAGATGGAGATGTGAGCCGAGCTGAGCTGAACTGAACTGAACTGAGTCCCGCCACAGTGGCTAGCATTTTGGCATGGCCATTGGGCATTGTCTCTTTCGAGGCATGCAACAGAGAAGGAGACGCAAACGGAGATGTAGATGGAGACGGAGATGGAGATGGAGTCGAAGACTGAGCTGAAATTGACGGACTGCCTTAAATAAGCAACTCAAGGTTGGCTGCCAGTTTTCCCTAAAGACAACAGACGACACAGACACTGCAGTCGATCGATCGGTGGCCACATCAAGTCAACAAAAGATTGAAAACTCAATATAGCACCGAGCCAACGGGAGACTGTCGACTGTCGACTGACGACTGACGACTGACGAGTGTAGACTGAGCTGAGATGAGAGTTCGTTTGGTAGATGGTAAGTGGTAGATGAAAGATGGAGTTGAAGCTGCACATGGAACTGAAAGATTGAGGTGGACACGGAGGGGAGAGTTGGAGAGGGGGGAGAGCTGACAGACACGCAAAACATTCGCCAGTTCAAATCCCAAAATTGGCAATTTATCCTTTATGAACTTACAAAATAGCCGCCGTTTATACCAAAACAAGTTAATTCGTCGTCCGACTCAGACTTGGGAGTTGGACTTGCAGTTGGAATTGGAATTGGAAGTATAGAGTCACAGACGTTGTCTGTTGCTGTTGCTGTTGTTGTTGTTGTTGTTGTTGCTGTTGTTGTTGTTGCTTGTTTGCTGCTACCAACAACGTTGGAGTCTCTTGACGATGACGAAGGGCCGCCAACAAAACAATGAAACCAATGAAAACAGACGAGCGCAGTACAAAACTTTGACTTGACTAGGGACTAAGTATATATATATGGTATAGCCAAGGGGTGTAGATCGGGCAGGGGCTAACTGTAGAGGGAGGTCCGCTATGGCGGCTCAATGAAAGCCAAGCCGAAAATGCAACTCCTACTCCTACTCCACTCCAACTGCAACTCCTACTCCTACTCCTCTTTCTACTCCTATTCCTGCTACTGCTTTTGATTTCAAGCGGAGACGCTGTACGAGAGTATGGCTTTAAATAGATGTGCCCAAGTTCAGACAATAAAGCCATAATTGTGCATAAGTGCGGCACATGTACACATCTGAGTATAAAAGAAGAGAAAAGGATTGAGGACTGAGCAACTCAGCAGCTAACTTTAGTTCCCACAGCTCAGGGAGTTGAATTAAGCGGGAAAATCAACACATGAAAGTGAAACAAACTTGAGAAAGTCACAAAAAATAGAAACATACAGATCTAAGTAGTAAGCAAAGCGATGTAAGTGATTTCAGCAACTAAACATCAACAAAATTAATGTGATAAATAAAGAAAATTAAATCAAAATCTAGTTATAAGTTCAAAGAAAGTATTCCAATATTAAAATAGATCAACTATCATCCTTTCAATATAAAATATAATAATTATATTTTAAGAATTAAATAATTAAAGAAAATTAAATCAAAATCTAGTTTTAAGTTCAAAGAAAGAATTCCCAATATTAAAATAGATCAACTAACATCCTTTCAATATAAAATTCAACTAAACCAAAATATAATTATTATATATTCTAATACTTATATAATTTAACTTAATATAAGTTAAAATTTTCAAAGGTATAATAAGAATTTATTATTAATTTTACTGAAAGTTGCCTTTTACACATAAAACGTGATGTTCTTTACGATCATAATTAGAGGATTTGCTTGTTCATTTTATTGTTCTTTAATTTAATGAGGTGCTTTTGGAGTGATATCTATGATGATAGTCTCTGGGATCTTGGATGATATCTGACGTGTTTGGTTTGTAGTTCGTGTTAGCTGTAACGAGTAGTTCCGCCTTATCTGATGTATTCATAGGGCGTCAAATTCTGTTCCATTTTCATAGGTGCTGGGCTGGGCAATCAGCACGGAATATCTTTATAGCACTACTATGCTCGACTGCGCTGCGAGTTGAACTTCAGGGGAAACTATCGAAAGTCCCAATGGAATCGAGTACTTTAAGTACTCCCCATGGTCTGGAATTGAGATTGGAACTCTGGGACTGGGACTGGAACTAAGACTGAACTGGGACTCGAACTCGGACTGTGGCTGTGACTGTGACTGCTGTTGGCTAATTGCGCAAATCTGTTAAAGGCAACTGCGAGTACTGCCAGTTGATGATCAGCGTCGTCATCATTCGTGGTCAGGCCAATCAGCCAACGAGTCGGACAGACGGACGGACAGACAGACAGATAGACAAATAAACAGGGAGACATAGAGACAGGGAGACAGAGAGACAGACTCACCACAGACGACAGGTGGCACACGAAAGCGCCAAAATGGTAGACAGAACAAACACAGACATGGAAAAGTTGATGTTGATGTTGATGTTGCCACAGTCGGCGGCGGGTTTCAGCTATGATAATGTATATTTTATGAGTTAATTCCAACTGCTGCTGCTGTTGCTGTTGCTGTTGCTTCAACATCGTCAGATCGCGTGTTGCACTGTTACAGTAAAGCTGCCTCACCCCTACCCCCTACCCTCCCCACCCCTACCCCTTTTCACTTGCCTTGCGCTCATCACGCTTCACAAATTCGCAGCTTGTGCAGCGCTTAAAATTCACAGTCGAAGATCCACGAATTCCCTGCTCCCTGATCTTTGTTTCCCTACTCCCTACTCCCCCTTTCAGTGCTCCCCTTTACACCCGCCTCTCCCTCTCCCTCTTCCTTTTCCAGATCCCTGTCCATGTTGTTGTCCCTGTTCCAGTCCCATTTGCAATCCCTAACAAGCGTCATCGGCAGCTTTGTTGCGGTCTGTTTTCGGTCTTTCTGCCGCTGCCTCCTCATCCTCCTCCTCATCCTCCTTCTGCTGCTGCATCTCATCTCCCGCCACTGCTTTTTATACTCTTGTTGAGAGTATTTTCACTTTTACACAAAAGTTGTAACGTATCTAGTGTTGAAATACTTAAAATTACATCGAAACATCGATGAAATACACGATCATGATCTTTAAAACTCAGTAGTTATTTCCATTTGTTTTGTTTGTTATTAAGTAAGTATAAATTATTTTCAACGAGTAGCAGAAAGTTAAGTACGAATTTTAGTGTTTTCTATAGAATATAGTATATATAAAAGAATCTGCATGCTGTTTTTAAAAACTTGTTAAAAATTGAATACAAATCCATGACTTAATTAAAATCCAACTGAAGACATTTTTGGATTCAAATTTGATCATATGTTAATCTTCTTGCGATCTGAATGCATCTGATATTTATTTGTTTCTCTTTGATTTTAAAAATGTATATATAAAGAGAGCTCAGTTCAGGCTTTTATCGCAAGATGGATAACTTCTTAAAAGGGTTTTTTCAATAATCTCAGTTGCATCTTTAATATCATACACAAATTTCGGAATATTCGATCTATAGAAACGATCCGTCGCAAACAGATTAGGGTATGAAATGTACGGCGTGATGTAGTGAAAATCGCTTACTTGTTTCATTTCGATTCGCTTTCGGTTTGCAGCAACTCTGACTCTCGACTTTGACTCCGAATTGCGACTCCTCCAATTCGCACTTTGGTTAAATTAGTTGCGGTCTGGGAAGTTTGGCCACCATAATTTCCCGTGGCGTTTGCCGACCCGACAACTTTAACAACAACAACAACAGCAGCAACAACAACAGCAGCAGCAGCAGCAACAACAACAACAATAAGAGCAACACTCCACTTAGCCGACAGACGCCGCCAAGTGTGTGACCGAGCGCGCTGATTGAAGCCGCCTGCATCAACGCCATCAACAGAGATCTGAGGTTTCAGATCTCAGATCTTCATTGCCAGTTGGTTGTTGTTGTTGTTGTTGTTGCCGCCTTCTGCTCACGTTGCCAGATCAGGGGAAGCAGCCGAAAATTGCAGCAGCTAAAGGATTAACCTCAAATTTCAGCTGGCGGTGTTTGGCTTTCAACGCTTAATTGGTTGTGAAATCATCATTATCACATGGACATGCAAGACGGTGAGGTTGCGGATGATGTGGAGGAGGAGGAGGAGGTGGACCAGGAGGAGTTGCTGAAGATGAAGCTGAAGGAGCATGACGGCGTTGGCGTTGCAGCCTCCTTCATCACTTCACAAGTTGTTGTTGCTGATGATTGTTTATTAAGCAGCGCCAGCAATAATAACAGCAACAGCAACAGCAACAGCAAGAGCAACATCAACAGCATCAGCAACAACATCAACAAGTTCCCGTTTCACTGCGTGTCCTGGCCAGCTGGCAATCTCCTCTCCCCTCCCCTCCCCTGCCCTGCCCTGTCCAACAGCTAGTGCCTCTACTGGCCATATAATTTGCGCGTGATTCATTTATGATTGGGAGTCGAAGACTGAAAGTTGTTGTGTTGTTTATACAGGCATCATTCAGCGGCACGATCAGCAGATGTCTATCCAAGCGCCGCTTGCAATCGTTTCCCTGGCCAAATTATAGGCCAAGACCACCAAAGCGTTAACTGAAATATTTAGCAAGTTTGTTTCTTTGATTTCCAGGAAGCATTCCCATCTCCCTCCTCCTCCCTCCCTCCCCTTCTCTTCCCTGCACCAATCAGATGGCAGTCAAATGAGCACCGCAATCGCGCTCTTTAATTAAGCCCCTGCACCGCCAGGAAGTGCATCAAAGTGACCAAAAAAATAGGAGAAAATACATATTCAGCATGTCGAAGATTTGATACACTTGCATAGTTCTATAATCCATATAAAAGTCGAAGTCTAGACAAATTCATTCAGAATGTACAGGACAATAAGAAATAGACAAATTGGTCATTTCATTTAAGGTAGCAACATTTGTTGTGACCGCTGTAGAAACTACTTCGATTTTACAGATAGACAAACAACAGACTGCGTTACACAACTAAAATACCCTCTGTAAGGGTATCAAAAAAAGAGAACTTGAAACTTTATTTTGCCAAAAGGCTAACGAAGCTCAGCGAAGCGTTGACAAGATCGCATATAGCTTTTCTCCCTACCTCCCTCGCTCTCTCTCTCCCTCTCTCTCTCTCTCTCTTGCTATCTCTTTCCCCGCCCGCTGGCATGCCAAAATAACCAAAAAAAAATATATAAAAATAAGGAAAGAGAAAGAAAAAAGGTGATTGCAATATGAAACACAACGGGAGGGTTGCCAAAAATGGTACGCGCCGATTTTCCAACAACATTTTGAAGCAGCGGCGGCTGCGTAACATTAATCATAAATTACCAGGTCGTTGAGTTGAGTTGAGCTGAGCTGAGTTGGCCAAAAAGAATCCAGACAGTGGACGCCCCAACGTGTGGCGAGGTGTTCGCAAAGCGCGTTTATAAATTTTGCCAAGCGCCAGGCTAAGGTTCAGTTTTAAAACTGAGACAGAGACGGAGACTTGAACTGGGACTGGAGACTGAGACGCGGACTGTAACTGTGGGTCCATGTCTCGAACTCAGTGCGATCCCAAAACTGATCATCTTCATCATTTGCCGACCACGTACTAAAAAAATGTGAGATATGGCGGCAGCAGGCCAAGGTTATAATTGGCCCAAAGCGGGCGCTGAGACAAACGAGAAGCGCAGCTCGTAAAAAGCCAGCGAGAAGGCGGCAACCACAAGCCAGTCAAGAGCCACAACCACAACCACTCAGCTAGACGATGGACCAGCCACATTCACAGCCACAGCCACAGCCACATCCACAGCACCACCAACCTGTGGGCTGCTCGATGAAACGCACGTGCTTAACCTCTGACTTTGTTTTGGCAGCAGCAGCCACATCCACAGCAGCAGCAACATCCACAGCAGCAGCAACATCAACGGCAGCAGCAGCAGTGTCTGTGGCAGCGTCTGTGGCAGCGGCTACTTCAAGTGGCAGCTTGGCGATTAGTCTCGGTTTGTTACCGGGAACTCTGAGTGGTTGTTTATGGGCCTCCCAGGACACGCCCACTTGATGTGAGCATGGGAATGCTTTAACTTTATGCAAAGACCTAAAAACCCACAAAAAAAAAATAATAATAATATAAAACCAGCGACTGCCTTTTAAATAGTTAAGAACTAGCTAGTTAAAGTTGATCCTTGATGCTTACATTTTTTTGTGAGCAGTAAAAACTGAATGTGGGGCAACATTTCGAAAGGCTTTGCAGACTGTAAATCTCCAAGACTTCAAATGAACTTGGAAATTGAAGAAAGGAGGCAGAGAGTTATAGAGCAGTAAGAGTAGAATTAAATGAAACCAAGCTAAAAATAATTAAATAGAAAGCACATTCGGTGCATAGAAATTTAGAAAATCTAGTTTATTATTATTAGAAAATGCAGCTTAGATTTTCTGACTCAAGCTGAACAGAATTTTCTATTAGCAATATGTATAATTACAATGCTCAAGTCATTTGCAATTGTTATGTTTAGAACAAATTTAATTAAGAAATCTTTAAAATGTCAGTGTTGTGTGTTCGATAGAATTGATGTCTAGCAGACAAAGTAGATATAAATCAGGTATTTAATCCCTTTACTTTTAGAACAGCATCTATTAATCTTGAACCAATTTAAAGTATACAAACTTTCTTCATTGCATAAGAATAATCTTTAAAATATTCACATAATATCCTATACTTAACTCAGAAGCAATCACATGTCCAAACTACTCAGTGAGAAATTATAATCTAAATGAGATTATCATAGTAATAAAATTTATTAAATTATGCATTGCCCGATGACGCAAGTTTGACTCTTAGAAGCCAAGTTGACCTGTCGTCCTGCAACGCTTTCAAGTCAGTGAACTCCAATGCAAACTGCAGTCGGAAAGAGAGTGAGAGAGAGAGAGAGAGAGGAAAGGACAAACTGTTGACAGAGATAGATAAAGAAAGAGAGAGAGAGAGAGGGCTTTCCGCCCACACGCGCATTGAAAGGACATTTGCGGCATCCTCGCCGCAGAGTGCAATCAATTTGCTTTGCCGCTGACAGGCATTTGTATTATGCTGCAGTCCGTGGACATTGCAGGACATCTTGGAGGCATCCTGGCAGTCAGTCGCCTTCTTGGCTGCTCGCCAGCCATATTTACGGTGCTTTGAGGAAAACTCATAAAACTTGATCGTAATGTGGCCGCTTTAATTGCGCCGCAAACTGCGCTACAAATTCAATTTCCAGCAAATTGCAATCTGTTATCGAAATGAGCCAGGGAATGGGAGTGAAAAGGGGGAGTCGACTCCTGACGACATTCGAGAGACACTTTCAATCTGTTTGTTGCATAAATACGCAAATTTTTCTCCATTGAAGCGGGTACAAATATTTTGCCAAGACATTTTCATTTATTCAAGCAAGTTCAACAACAACAACAACAATATAGCGAAAAGTCAGAGCCAAGAGAAAAATCACGGAATATTTTGCTGAAGCAAAGGATAAACTGCCAGCTATATGTGTGTGTGTTTGTGTGTGTATGTACATGTGTTAGTTTGTCGCGTTTCAGGAATTGTGGCGCCAAAAAACTACTAAAAATAAAGTTTGCATTTTGTCTATTTGTTTCCTGTCGCCTTGTCCTAGTCCCAGTTTCCCTACCGATTCTTTCCCCTAGTGTTGGCTTAAGAATCAACCACCAAGCAGAACAAAATCACAATTCGCATTAAGACAGGTTGACAGTTATGTGACTTAAAAAAGGAAAGTCATAAAAAACTGACAAAAGTTGCAAAAATAAATAAATAAATAAAACGGTAAGCTTTGGCAAAACATCTTGATAAGTTACAGATTTTAATACCAATTTCAAATACTTAGTAATTCAGTAATAAAATTAATTGTATTATATTTTTATCATAAATATTTTTTTATAATTTACTAAGATATTACATATTACAAGTTTCAGATATCAAATATTTAATTTAGCAATAAGTTATTTAAATTCATATTATATTTCTTGGTAATTTTACACTTTTACTCAATATAAATAATAATCAATTTAATAAATATCAAACAACTGTGCTTTTATTGCTTAAGCTTTCATCACAAGATGACGCCACTATGCATAGCTATGGAGCGCCATCTATAATAACTAAACAACTTTTTACAAAATAGAGGGCTTCACAATGTTGACCATATTCGCCAATAGATGGCTAGCGATTGTAATAAGCGCATGTTCGCCAATAGCTGGCGGCGGCAGACAGTGTCATCTACCGTGAACCACTGAGACTAAGACTAAGCTAACGTTTCAAATTGCTAATTTGAATAATTTATAGTAATGCAAATTTCGAAGCAAAATAAATAATGGAATAAATTATTAATTTATTGGAAAATAAATTTGAAATAAATTTTAAATAGAGTTGCGCCCTCCTTTTTCTGCAGAAGTAACAGAAATACCAGGCGAACAGAAAAAGCCGCAACCAAAAAAATAAGCAGATCAACAGATCCAATGATTGCTTACATCTGGATTAGTATCTGTAAACTCAGAGAACTAAGGTAGTAAAAAACCACATTTTAAACTTGATTTTGAGAGCTTTCCTTTTCTTGTAAAAAATCAAGCCAAATTATACAAAATATTAGATTTGTGGAGTAGCTTGGTCAAAGGGAAAGGCACATTAAGAATTACTAGTACTCGCTATAAACTAGGTAAGTTGGCAACAGGCCCCTAACGTAATTAAGATGCAACGGGCAAATTTAATTGAAAAACAAATGGAAAGCAACACACAAAGTTTAAACAGACAAACAGATTTTTAGCAAATCTTTTGGTAGCTCAAAGCGTGATAAACATGCTGAATAAGAAGAATCTGCAGCAGGTCAGTATTAAATTATACACAAAGTAAATGCAATTTCGAATTAATTACGCCTGGTCAATTGGTATGTCTGGGAGAAAAGTGGCCACAAGTTTGAGCAGCTTGTGCTGAGGTTACAAATTCTCATATGTCGACAGGACAGAGACAGATAGACTGACGGACAGAGAAGGAAACAGCCAGGATTGGCAACAGTTGACACTGAGCATTTAACGCTTCAGCACGTTTTCAATTCAATTTACACAAGGCTGGCAAGTGGGCATGTGGCATGTGGCATGAAGGGAGGGGGTTGACGTGGGGACTGCGGGTTGGGTTTTAGGGTGGGGGTGGGGGTTGCTTAGGTGGCGTGGCCGAGCGCCAAGGAAGCTTAGGCGTTGAAGCGTGCAAAAACTTAAGCAGACGCACAGAGCATGACAAACGAGGATAACAACAATGAGTATAACAATAATGAACACTAACGGTAAGCGAATTATGCGACACAGTTGAGAAAGGCGTTTGAACTGGGAGAAGGGGGGTGTGGCACTTGCTTAAAGTAAATGAAAGCTAAGGAGAAACAGGCAGTAATAAATCAACAAATTGCGCGTGGACAGAAGGGTTTCGCATTGTATCTTCATATCTCGCAGATACTTAGATACTTTGCTGCCGCTCGGCCATATTTATGGGCAAAAACAATAAGCGAAACGCTTAAAAATGCATAAATCAAATCACAAAACGCAGCCAAGGGAACTGAAACAAAAAAACAAAATGAAATCAAAGGAAAAGAAAAGAGAGAGAAGTGAGTGAAGTGGCAGAAGCGAATGTCAGAATGATAATCGCCAACAACTGTTGGAACTGCGTGTTGACAAATGTTGTGTTGGCTTCACTGTGCTTGGTTGGGTGGCAACCCTGACCAATGTGAAATGTCTAACGGGAGAAAAGGCCGAAAAACACATTCCACTTATTAAAGGGGCGAATGCGGCGTCATCTTAACAATAATCATAAAAACAAATGCAAAACGCAAAAGCCAACATCATGACAGCCGTTGCTTATAGTTATACGGGAATTCCCCTCTCTCCTGCTAACCCCTTAATCCACTTGTCTCTGAGCACATAATGCTCCCCTTTGCCATAATACATATTAGAATACGCTTGGTGGTTCGGTGGTGCAGTGGATTGGTCGGTGGGTCGGTGGTTGACCATTTGCGCAAATATTTGCAATATGCGATTGAGTGTTTGTTATTGGCATACGACATGGCTTAGAGTACACAATCTGATTATGAGTGCTCGATTAGTACTGGGGGAAAGTTGACAAATCTATGAGAATTTATCATTAGGTAAGACTTATATCTTGGTAATTAAAATGATCTATAAATAATGTAGTTTTATAAAATTGAATATCAAAATAATATATTTGAAATACTTCTTTTCTGACTTATTTTTTGGTATCTTGCCACACTGTAAAATTTAAGAAAGTGCTTAAAATGTGAAATTCGAACCTATTTCAAATGGCAATCAATAAATTTGAATAAGTTCGAAGTTAGTACTCGTATTTTCATATCATTAGTTTTGCTTCGGCAATGTTTAAAGCTTCCTTTTCAATTTCAATCGAGGGCGGCATTATCATATGTAATGACGCTGCTGATTTCGTTTGCCATTTGGTTGGCAAACGAAAGTTCAAACACCTTGAACAAATATTTTACTTAATGTGCGAGAGGTTGGGGATTCCCCGAGCTGCTTCAACTGCTCCCGCGTTGTCAGTTGATTTTGAAAATCGAATCTTGAATTAATCATGCGGAATAAATTTACTCTACATTTGCTAAAAACTGTGGGCACAATGAGACGCAGCTAAAAATAGAAAATCAAATAGCTGGATCAAATCAAATGAAATGGAGAGAAAATGGAGAAATATACTTCTCTGCAAATTCAATTTTCATATTTTTCTGCCATTTCTTTGCCAACTTTCTATTAATTGAATTAAAATTGCCATTTCATTTCCATTTGCTTTCATTTTCTGAAGCATATAAATAATAATTCTATTTAATTCCAATTCGAATTCCAAATCGAAATCGAATCGAAATCCGAAAACAGCCAAATTTATGACAGCTCGATAAGATTTACGTTTTGGTGGATTTGGCAAACGGATATTTGGGAGTTCAATAGCTTCCATATCGGGGAGGGTGGATTAAAGCATAATTCCATTGTCATGGTAATTTATGAGCTTAGTTTTTGGCATTGTTGTCATTGTTGCATGTTGTTTGGCTGCCACCATTCGAAATCGCAACATTAGCGCCGAATTAGCAATTCACTTATGGCATCCATTACGGCCAAGGATTCGCCCATATGTGTCAATGTCCCCATGTATCTAAAGGATACAACTATCACTGGATATAAGCATAGCATGCATCATTGTGTGCAAATGGCATTTCGCTATTACACAAAATGCTTTGCAAATACATTTTAAAAACTGGGTCAACATTTGAATGAAGTGTTAAATGGTATTTGAAACTGAATGAATAGTGAATGTATTCGAAATTGTCGCTTAAGTTGCGCTGTTTGTCTCACAATGTATCCCATATGCGCATATTTTATAGTGTAAAGTTTTTAAATGGGTTTGCCTTAGGGAGAGTTGCCTGTAGCTGTGGGGTTGCTTATTTTGTGGCTGGCTTGTGGTAAACTGAAAGATCTCTAATGCAAATCCTATTAAAACTGTATCATTTGAAATAAGTCATGTCATTATCTTAAGTAAGTTATGTAATTCTTTAGACAAATCCAAAAATTCTCATATTCCATATGCGATTAATAATAAGCAACCTTTTCTTAGTTTCTTATTTGTTAAATTTTAATTTCTTAAATCTTAAATCAAAGAAATAGTTCGATATATTGTATGAAACAATTGTTATATATTGAAACTAAATACTAAAGTAATTACTTGCTTATATTTTACAAGACATAATTTAAGATATCTTTATTTGAACTTGAAAACAAATTTATAAATATAGCTAGATTTTTATATTAATTTATTCACATATGGCCAAGAGATTTCAAGTTACTTTACTATTATTTCAGTTTTATATTTACACCTAGGAACATGTGCATCCCCCCTCAATTCAAAATAAATATTTTGCAGAATTTCTAAACGAATTCCCTTTAGAGTAAGGAACTCAGCAGGTTTCATGTAATTAAGGCTGCTTCGTAGATCGCAGATGCCAATCTAAAATGAAGTCAATTCCAAATGGAAGTGAATAGAATAGCAGAGAATGAATCATTGTTGCAAGTTTTAACCGCAACTGATAGTTGCATGGTCACAGGCCCAAAATTCAGCATATGTTGATGCCACATTAGATGTACAACTCAGTTGTCTGCCTATCATTTGCACCAGTTCCAATCAGAGAGTCAAAGAGCGAAAGGCACCCGCGGGAACACTGTGACAAGGATGGGACAGGGGAGGAGGGGAAGGGGGAGGGTCAGGGGCAGGGGCACATTTTTCTACGCATATGTCAGCATTTTCGAATTGGAAACGAAAAATGCTGCACTAACAGCATTTTGTGGTTTTCAGCATAATTAAAGCCAGACTGGCAGGCCGAACTCATACCCTCTCTCTCTCTCTCTATCTTCATCTCTCTCTCTCTCTCACTCACACAGCCGTCTTGCTGTACCGCCCCGGACAGATCGAAAATGTCGAAAAACGTAAGGTGCAATGGGGTTGCAATTGAGAATTGTGAATTGTGTATCGAGTATTGAGATTCATGAGGATGTGGCGCGAGCTGTTCGCCGAGTTAACAAAGCCATCAATGGACCATAAACTAAACACTTTTTAAATGCCAAAGGGGGAAGGGCAGGGCAGGAATAGAAATGGAAGGGAAGGGAACACAGCACGATCCTCTGATGTCCTCCTTCTCCTGTTGCTATTACCTCCCAGGCAAAATTGCACAGATGTTTGTGTTGTGCATTGCCCAAGACAAAACAACACGACACTACATGGTCGTAGTTTAGTTTATTAAAGGGTAGTTTTCCATCATTTACATTGCACAGTTGGACTGTTTGGCAATTGGAACCGGGTCGCAATACTCTGATTAGATCAGAATCTGATTGCGCACTGTCAGAGTAAACGAAGGACTGAAACTGGACGAGAGGACGAGAGTACAACAGGGAAACAGGTTCCATGGCAGGGTCACAATTTATAGCACCAGAAAACGTATTGAGCAACTTTAAATGCGGGTCAGCTGGTTGCTCTGCCTTTGGCTCTGCCTTTGGTTCTGCCAACTGGTGGTAATGATGGTGTCGTCTGGTGGTGACTTGGCGGTCGATTCATTTGTGCAGCTTCGTTGAACATACGCTGCATATCCGCATCCGCATTCGACAAGCATTGCCACAAGCTCAAACGGAATCTGAAGGACCGTGTTGCACAGTTGCTAGGAATATGCTTAACAGCAACAGGACTGCAGGACTTTTAAACACCGATAGATGTACACTCTGCAGAACTGAAGTTACAAATAAAGTAACCATGGAAATCAGAGTTTTGATGGGAAATTGATCGAAGACAACTGTGTAAACGGGAAAAATAGGAAAAAGTAAGTAAATGTAAGTAAGTGAAGCATTTGAGCTATGAATTGCAAAGGAAATTAAGTAGGACAAGGAAACTAAATAAGAAATAAGAAATGTTTGTCAAGTAATGTGAGGAAGATAACATTGAATTTTGTTTAGAAAGCAAAAACAGACAGTTCCTTTTATTTTTTAAATGCTATAACATTGTTACGTTTTTTCAGCACATTTTTTGTTAATTTCTACCGATGCTTTGTACTATTTTTAATAAATCTACGAGATCATTATAATGGCAATATGCCCACTTCTAGGGTATTACATATTTGAAGAGGTTGAAGTAGCTGTTCCTGTGCCAATTCCTCATCCTGATCATCATCCTGTTCCTGTTCCTCTTCCTGTTGCTGTTGTTGTTCCAGTGGGAAAACTGAAGTACACTTGACATGCTGGCTGAGCCAATAGAATACAAATAAATAAAGCTCCGCACACTTGGCAACTGTTAACTGTTGCAAGAACTGTTGTTGTTGTTCGTTGTTGCTGTTGCAACAATATTTAAGCGAATGCAAGTGTATGTATTTCGAAATACATTCGTGACACATCCGATGAGGGAGAACATAAATATTTATGCCTCACGCGATTGAAAGCATCTCGAGCGTAAGCATTTTAGATAAAGCACAAAACCGAGTGGGTGGAAATATGATGGGGAGAAGGGGCAGTGGGTGGAGGCGGGAGAAGGGAAGGTAGAACAATTCAGGGCAGGTGCCGAGTCAGATTCAGATGCAGAATCATTCGACTGCTCGTTGGCGTTTTGCATATGACAGCAGAAAGCATTTTGTCGAGCTTGATTGTGAGTCGGAATCTCCGTGCTGATTGAACGCACACTCGATGCCAGCAATTGAATCTACAGCGACATCGGGTTTGTTGTCATCAGGGCGATTTGGTAACCAAAACAAGGACTCTATAATCCGCCTAGCTCAGCCACTATAGCTATAACTTCCGACAACAACATCAAACCACAAGAGCCACCACCAGCGAGAGAGAGAGAAAGAGAGAGAGAGAGAAGCGGGAGAGTACGGCCCTCGGGCCTTGTTAGCGACCCTCGTATTGGGCTGGATTTTTAATCCGTTTAAATGAATGACAGTCTAATTGGAGGATTTGAACGAGAACAAGAGCAGACCAGACGTCGTCTAAATAGTGACAAAGTCCTTGCCATATGTTTAGAAAAAACCACATGTTATTCACGGTATTTAAACAAACAGCAACAGCAACAGCAACAGAGGCTGGGGCTGGGGATGAAACCACCCTCCAACCCTCATAAAATTAGGTGCTCGCCTCGGAAATCCAATTCGAATTTTTATATAATGCGCGAAAAGCACTTGATTGAGAGCAAGACCGAGGCAGTAAACTAAATTGCAAGCAGCACATACTCCAGGGACACTTAATCAGAGGGTTGCAGGATCAAATTATGCACAGGACGATGCAATCTGCAGGCGGGAAGGAAACTTTGTAAGCAAGCAACTTCCTTTTTCAACAGCTAGAAGCTGTTGCCATCCTGGGGAAAACAAAGTGCCACAAAGAACGAAGATTACGAGACTGCGATTCCCTCACTCCACTCGACTCCCCTCGACGTGCAACATTAACAACAAGCGTAAGAAAAGGTGTCGCCTGTCTCCAGAATCTACAGCCAGGAAACAAGCTCATCTTGGCCTGAAAACAATTAGCATTTACATTTTGCCATCCTCGGTATCTGCGGTAATTAAAACCGGCAAGAAGAACACTGGCATAAGGAGCACGTAGCACGTAGTCTCGAACTTAGTCCTTAGATTAGCATCTTAGTTTTTAATTCGCATTGCCGGCACAAAAGACAATTCCCATTTGCTTCCCTTTTCCCGTGTGCAACTTGGCGGCTTGACTTAATCACACAAAGGCAATTTCACGCCTTTTTGCCCAGCCAGAACTCAGACAATCACTTTGTCACTTGGCAGTTTGATGTATCGACAGCGTCAACAAGAATCCTCCCCTGTCCTCTCACTCCTCACCCCTCACCCCTCACCATTCAACTCACTCTCAACCGACTCCCTTCCGCCGCATGACAATCAGTTTGTCAGATTGTTTTAGTCGACAAGATCTTGGGGGAGATTAGCAATTGGTTTTGAGTTTAGCAAATTTTGTGCTCGATTTGTATATCGAAGATTTGCGTTAATTTCTATTGAAAATATTTGGATGAATCTCGGCAAATGTGTTGGGATTTACACTTGACTCAAATTGCAGTCACGTGCCACATGTGTGTGCCACCAAATATATATATATATATGGGAGTAGGGCAAATGATTCACAAATAAAACTTTTTTGACATATAGATAGTGCAAATATCTATGTGGTTTAGTTGGATATATTCAACAAATTCAAATTTCATTATAATATTTATATATGTTTTGAAATTTAAATGTAATACGTGAATAGAACCTACCATATAGATACATGTTATGTTGTTAATTTATAATTTAGGCTACATTCGGTGAATATAATTTAAAAGTTCATACACTTTTCTTAATCGATATGAATATTTTTTTAACACTTTTATAAAAGTTGTGGGCATCATTTTATTAAGCTTCAAAATATATTCAAATATAACTAATCAATTTATAATTATTATTATTTTCTAAATATTAAATTTAATTACTATTATTCTATTCAAATCAATTGAAAGAAACATGTTTTAGATTGTTATTATTACTTATAGACTGATAGTTAAATTCGTTTGTATCTTAATTTAATAGTTTCTGATTTCCAATGCAATTAATAATGCTGAGTTGCTCTTCGGTTTAAATTGATTAATTTGGCTTTAGCTTTAATAGCTCTGTCGGCAATTAATTAAATATAAGCTAAACAATATTTTTAATGAAATGGCAATGTCGAAGGCAATCATGTGTTTAATATTAATTTTATGTCGACAGAAAACATGGCCAACCGTCGTATTATACGAGTATGATCCAACCAATGCAACGAGAGCGAGTGAGAGAGATAGAGGGAGTGGGAGCGAAAGAGAAGGAGAAAGAGATGGAGTTAAGCAATGCAGAGATAGTGGGAGCTATAAATTTTAATTAAAAATGCAGCTCATATGGCAAGTGGAGCAATTAGCACCTGAAAATATGCAAACATTAAATTGCCAACTGCAGACGAGCAACAACATCAACAACAACAACAACAACAGCAGCAGCAGCAGCAACGACTGCAACAACTGTAACAACAACAACAAATAAAGGCGTGGAATTTCAATGGAACATACATATATTGTGAGTATGTAAGCTGGACATTGTCCATGGCTAACATAACGTGGCCATAACAGACACATATTTTGCCCTAGCAGCGACTACATCCTGTTCCAGGACAGCACAGACAGAGAGCGAGAGAGAGGGAGAAAGAGAGATGCAAAATAGGGACTAAGGCGAGTGGTAGAGTGAGAAGGAAAGCGAACGGGAAACATTGCACAATTTGTTGCAGTTGTTGTTGCTGTCGTTGTTGTTGTTGTTGTGCATTGTATATTTACTGGACAATGGTCGGGTGTTGTTGTTGTTGCTGTTGTTTTTTATATAGCGACAGGCAGACGGATAAATATTTTAGTTTGCAAAATCTTTTTGCGCTCAACGCTCCCCTCTCTCTCTCTCTCTCTCTCACTCTGTATAAATGTGTGTGTGAGCTGTGATGCAATATGTAAAAGCTACGCGCAGCATATACTCAAAATACACACAACAACAGCAACAACAACAACTGTGGGAACAACAATAACAACATGAATACATATTCAGACAATCTCGCTGCTGCTGCTGCTGCTGCTGCCAAAAAATCGACAAAAACAACCTGTTCGGAAACACTTGCAACAAGGACATCAAGCATATATGTGTGTGCGTGTGTGTGTGTGTTTGTTTGTGTGCAGCAGCAGGCAGAGAAGTTGCTGTGAGCGAGTAAGCGAGAGAGAGAGAGAGAGGATAAACGAGATAGACAACAGATTGTCAGACATTGCAGGGGGTGGAAGTAAGAATCAGAAAGAGAGAGAGAGAGAGAGAGAGAGAGAGAGAGCGAAAAGGGAGCAGACAGCATCTAAGCGCCGCCTCTTTTCGAAATTTTCTTTACAGTGGTTCAAGCTACAATTTGTGACGCAAACAAACTTAAATTTGTAATAAATGTAATGTAATAATTGATTTCATTGCAGTAAAAAATATATGTTTTAAATATTTCTTGAGCAATAAAATATATATATATAAATATAATACAACTATAGATTCAACACACAGACACACATTTTAGTAACCTAATCGAGTTGAATATAAGCTGAAACTAATTTTTCAATTTGAAATGAATTTGTTTTTTATAAAGTTAATACAACATACAAAAATACCAATCTGCAACAATTTAAAATAAGTCTAAACCTACTGGTTTTTTAAATAAAGTTTAAGTTAATACAATAATTAATATTATAGTATTACTATAGCTTTTAAATTGAGTCTTATATTAAACTACTAAAACTTTAAAGAAAAAGAAATAAACGTTTTAGTTTCTTGGAAATATTCAACAAATATATATTTGATTTCTTGCGATAGTTTTTAGCTTATGATTTATTAATAAATTAAAATTTAATTTAATAAACAATCCCAAATCAAAGATATTTAATAAGTTTAAAAATAAATAGACGTCTTGGGCGACTTCTGATTATTATTTTCACAGAAATCACAGGACTATTGTACCACAGTGCAGTATGAGAACAATGTAAAGTAAGTCGCAATATGAAGGGAAAATGTATTGCGGCCTCAGCGGAATACCAGTCAGTCAGCCAGCCAACCAACCAGGAGGCGAGACCCAGCACACAGTTTCCACAATAAAACCACAGAATATGTTGGCAACTGGCAAAGCAGATGGAACGGCGAGAGAGCGGGAGAGCAATAGAGAGAGAGGACACGAGCAGCATAAGGGTGAAGATTCGAAAGTGACTCTCTGCAGGAGCAGCAGGAGAAGCCAGCACAGTGAGTCCAAACAGAATCAGGACAGATGTGCGAGAGAGTTTCCTTTTGAATGGGACAATATGAAAATTCCAAGTGGAATCCGAATGCGAAAGCGAATGCGAATGCGAATACGAATATGAGTACGAGTTCGAGTACTCAACTTGTTGGTTGGTGGTGGCAATTGGTGAGTACTTAAAGAGGAACAGATTGCGTGCGGGCAGCAGTCGAAAACAGAACTTCGAATCGAATCGAGCTAGAGAGCTGAGGAACAGAGAAAACATCAAGTGAATCTGAATCCATCACGAGTGTAAAGTGTTCAACTCCTGTGCGATGAACTTGCTCATGGATAATCTGCCGTCGCATGTGAATTCCGCCGTGAGACGTTCAACTCCGCCGCAACAGCAGCAGCAACAGACGGAGTTGCGCATCTCCACCAGCCCCACGGCAACAGCAACCGCAACGGCAACGGCAACGGCAGCGATGACACAGCAGCAACACAACAACAACAACAACAACGATATGCCCAGTGTTAAGACTACATTGAAGCGTTCCTTCGATGTGGCCTTTTGATGATGCCCGATGAGCGCATCAAGCAGAAGCAGGCCGAGAAACAGGCACGTCTCCAGGAGGCACTGCATCATCATCATCAACAGCAGCAGCAGCAGCAGCAACAGCAACAGCAGCAGCAGCAGCAACATTTACAGTTGAATCACTATCCCACGGATCTGTCACCAAGAGCAGCTGCCTCACAGCCACCATCTCCGGCTGCCCTGGAGTACATCAGCTTGTTGGAGGCACGACAACGTTATCCACAGCTCGCCATACGCTCGCCGAGAGTGTATGATGATCCCACGTTGGTCATACCGCTGGTGGACTCTCCCGAGGCAACAGTGTCACCACCACCGCCACCACTGAGAAGCGCCTTCACCAAGGTGGCTTCCTCGCTGTCCAGCTCCTCGTCACCATCGACGGCATCGCGTCTAGAGTCGCCTGTGGATGTTGGAGCGCCACCACTGAGTCCGGATCAGTTGAGCTGCCATTCGATGAGTCCGCCAGTAGCCACACCGCCTCCCAGGACCAACAGCGGCGGTGGCAACACTGCCAGCTCTCCTCATCCCATGCCAGCCAATCCCATTATCTATCACAATTTCCGGCCGGAATATCAGTTCAATGGCGCCTTCCATTCAGTGAATCCCATGCAGGCGCTCCAGGCACAGCAACGTCTCAAGCAGCAGCTGCTCTACAGGCCACCAACGTCAACTAATGGTCACAGTCCCAATGGCTCCTCGAATCCCTCGTCTCCGCCGAATGGTCCGCCGCCGGAGTTCCTGCATGCCGCGTATTCCGGCTTTGGTCCACCTCCGCATCCGTTTGCCGTGGCTCAACCGCTGCAGAATCCCGCTGCAGCTGCGATTCTCTCCACGCTCATCCCACCCACATTGGCGTCCACCTTCACGCTGACGGCCCAAAACGTGTGCGCCAAGTGCAACATTAGTTTCCGCATGACCAGCGATCTGGTCTATCACATGAGATCCCATCACAAGAGCGAGGTGGCCTGTGATCCGAATCGCCGCAAGCGCGAGGAGAAGCTCCGCTGTCCCGTCTGCCAGGAGACCTTCCGTGAGCGTCATCATCTCACCCGGCACATGACCGCCCACCAGGACAAGGCCAGCGATCATCAGCCCATGCCCGACGACTCCAGTGATAATGAGATTATCAATGTCGTGGGAGGCACGCCTCCAGGACGTCGATCTGGCGGTGCCTCCAAATGATCCAAGCATTTCTTCGGATACTTTTAAGCTGCCGCCCATTTTGTTGTTGATCTCACTTCCCCTGAAATGTTCCCATTGTGATATTAAGTTTAGTTACCATCTCCTTAATCCCACTTAAGTTTCTCTCCATTAGCCATTAACAATTATATAGTGCAATTCCGCCGATCTCAAGGCGTACCATCTAAAACAGCTCGTTCCCTCTTAAATCCATTTATTTTGTATTATTCTTTTATTCGAGCTGCCCGTTTTATCATTGTAAAGTATTAGATTTAAGTTTCAGACTCAATCCATTTAACAATTAATATTTGATGTGTGACTTAATGTTTAAATAAATATCTTATTGTTATGAAACCAAAACAGAAGAGCAATTTCCTTTTTATTAAAATATAAATTATGCCATGGACAGAATTAACAGAAATTCATTTAATCTATTCTCAATTATCGTAAAGATCTCTCTAATCTCTGCATTTGAAAATGGACAACAAAGTGTTATAACAGTATGATACTTTAGTGAACAAGATGAAATAAAATCTCAGATAATAATTCTTTTTTATGCAATCTGAAAACTGCATTTTTTTATTATTATTTCAAACTTAGAAACTTATTTTAAAGAAATCTAATTTCATTCTGATATTTGTTCATTTTTTATATTATGCTTATTGTTTAAGCAAATTGTCATCTTGCTATTCCCAAACAACTACTGAAGTCTTATTCTATAAAATATATATATTTGGACTATAAATTCTGTATTTAATTAGCTAACTTTTATGTCAAAATTCCCGAAAGATAAAAGATACAAATATTCTTCCATCTCTATAAATAGTAGAGATTTCCCTACACTTTAAAGATGTTCTACCCAAAATTCGAGCCAGACGTTGTCACCCAGTGAAAAACATAGGTTCCCAGGCTTAGAAAAACAGGCACATGTCCCAGAGAAACATACGGCATGTGAGTGGTCCGAGAATATGTTGGCCTTGTTAGCGCAGTGAAGTCAGAATCAAAGGGGGAAGAAGGTGGGGGAGGGAGAGGGAATAAAACGGACACATGCAGCCAAAAAGTCGAGCAGCGTATGCAGCAATTAGAAGCGGTGACAAAAACAGCGACGCCGACGCTAATGAGGTGCGTCTGGATGTGGGAACAGAGTTGCCAACAAGCTGAAATGCGAATACAAAGGCAGGGTAGTCCCCAGTCACGGCGAGAGACGAGGCCGCAACTAATGTGGAGCGATAAAGGGAACTTCTCAAGTGCTCAAAATGATTTTCGAATTTCAATATTTTTCCTGTAATCGTAGTCGACTGGCAACCCTCGTTGAAACATTGACTGAGACGATTCCCATGAGCCATACGAATTTGTAGCATGCCAAATTCCGACAAAGCGCAACGAATGTCTTGGGTGGTGGGTGCCACAGAGGATGCCTCGTTTTGTTGCACTCAAATGAGCCACAACCAATTGCGTTGATTTAGCGTGGCCAAATCCTGTTAGCCCGTGCCACAAGAGCCACGCGATTCTCACAGGATCTACATGGCTTTATCAATGTGATGTATCAATTGATGGCGTTACTAAATGCGACTCCCCTTCCTGTCTCCGTCTTCTTCGCGTTGTTCCCATGATGGGATTAGCGTTTTATGGCCTTGTATTCACTGCCAAACCACTTGATAAAGACTTTAACAAGCCGCTTGTGGGAAAGAGATTAAAAAAGATGAAAATATGTATAATATTGAAAGGAAACTAAGGCAGGAGTCAAGTTATTGACTTACGAGCTGTGAAAGCAGACGAATTAATTAGTGAAATTAGTTGGAGATGTGAGCTTGATAACAGAGAACAGCATAGATTATATTATCAGTGTCTCTCACTCAGAAAACAATTTTCTATATATAACAAATTCTTGATTCGGTGTTATTCCAGTTAGACAACTTGGAAATTTCAGTACTAACACAAACTATTTAATTTATATTGAAAATAAAACAGACGAGTCTTATTTTATTTTATATATTTTACAAGAAATGTACGAAATATTTCTAAGAGCTCTTAAATTCTTTCTCAAATGGAACTAAGAAATCTTCTTAAATAAATTCAGCAATACACTTGATTAATAATGCTTTTTAACTTATACGTTCATACTTGGAAAATACTATTTTTTAACCTTAATATATTTCTTTATATTTTTCAGTTTAGAGAAGCAAACGCATATAAACATAATGTATCATAAAATAATCCATTTAAGCAGAATAGTCTCCCACATCATTATTATCTTTTATAGTTCGTTTTTCTCTTAGTCTCTCCCACCATTCATCACTTGTTTCATTGCATTTTTACATTTGTGCTCGCTGGTGGCTTCTACTCTTATTATAGCCATGCCACTGATTTATTTTATACATTTCCCCAACGAGCAATTTGAACTTCCTTTAAAAACAATTACAACTTCCTCTACACACACACATCCGCATACCAACAGACATTTGTTTGCTTCTCTCGTTAAGCCAACACATCGTCAAAATCACATTTCCTCATTTAAGCCAGAAGAGTTCCCCCATTCAGCCAGTTGGCAAGTATTCGCAGTCAGGACTCGAGCCGCCATTCACTCAAAACGACGCCCGGAGCAAACCGCAGTGGCAACTTCATAATAAGCCTCATCATGGTTGGCTATATAATAGCAGCCATAATCACATTTCATATTTATCACATTTTTACGCCCACACGCAGCTCGAAATGAGCAGAAGGAGCAGAAGGAACTGGAGCTGGAGATGGAGCAGCTCATAGCACGACCTGCGCATTGTTTGCCTTTTTGCCTAACCTCTCGCAATTTGACCGTAAATAAATTGCCTGCTCATTTGCTAAGCACTTGGCCCGAAACACCATTTCTGGCTTCAACTCCCGCCCCACCAAACAAAGTGAATTTCCCACCAGTTTCCTTTCAAATCGAAGCAGCAGCGGGGGCGGGAGTTCTGCTCCCCTGACGAGACTCGACTCGACTCGACTCGACTCGACTCGACATCGTGTTCAAATACGTTTAAACACAATGCAAATACCGTTATAATAGCTGAGCAGGGACAACAAAGCCAACCAGAAGCAGAAACAGAAGCAGACAGCTGGATAAACCACACAACAGCCCAGGGGGCTGGTAACGCCCCCCACAACAGCCCTTACACCTCCACCCTTGTCTTGTAATGGAGCCGTGTGCGTATGAGTGATTTTTCTCAGTTGCGCTTAAAAGTATGCAAATGCTTTTGTACGGGGGCGTCTATGAAGGGGTTGTTGTTGCTTAGCGCAGGGGGGCGTGGCAGTAGCTGACTTTCAGTTTACGACTTTTGCAGTTTGTTACTGTTGCTGTTGCTGTTGTTGTTGTTGGTGTCGGTGTCGGTGTCCTTGTTATTGCGGACTATTAAGCCTGGCAAAGTGTTTTTAACTGCAGGCAATTTCAAATGGGTTAGTTGCTTCTCCTCCTGCCGACTCTTGTCCTCACTCTGGTTCTGAAGTTGCTCCCTTTGCTGCTGATCTACTTCCTAATATATATATTATATATCTGCTTCTGATCCTGCTCCTGCTTCTTCTCAATCTCATCTCTATCTAAGCCAAAAACATGAACTGGTTGCAGAATCCATGATCTTAATGATATGGTTCAGTTTAAAAATAATTATTAGTTTATATTGCCAATATTTTACCTTGATTTATTAAAACAAGGCAATAGTAAAATTGGAACAGGTTAAGATAATTCACTGCCGAAAAATCTAGCTAAATAAATATAATATTTTGTTTAAAATGTTCTAAAATTAAATAATTTTAAAATATGATATAAAATTATTTAATTTCAGAATTAGTCATTACTTAATAATAGGGAATTTGTTCTGATTACTCATTCATCTATATTCATTCTGTTGCTTATTTATCTCCTTACCTTTCTGCTGCTGTCGGTCATTTAATTTTCATGTCCTCGCAATTGACGCTTTGTAATTTATGCCTACTGATTAGATATGGACACGGGCCTCGACAGGTATCGCTGTCCAGCTCCAAGTCGACTTAAGAGAAAAGACCGCAAAATTAAAACGAGAAAAAGCTGAAAACTGAAAATGTGAAACGAACTCAACTGACAACCAAGCCGCTTAAACTTTGAACCTTGTCATTTCAATTTTCGCCAACGGATGCGCTTTGTTTCAAGCCACACACACACACACACACTTACTCACAGAGAAACAGTGGCATGCCACTCCGAACGGGACTCTGTGCCGTGCCGTCCATGAACCGCCGGAAACATTGAGCCTGACAATGCGACTTTCATTTCTGGGATTGCGTTGCGGTTGCCGCCGCAACGTGAGGAGCTGCCGCCATTGTTTTGCGGCCAAGGCACATGATGATGAAGTCCTGGGGAATGGCCAGGATGCTTTTCATGCGCCATGACACTTTTTGTGCGATTCAGCAGCCATTTTCTCTGTCTACCTTTAGCATGGCCGGATCCCGAGTCACAGTCAGCGACGGAGACAGAGACAGGCACAGAAATGGAGACCGAGGCAGAGAACGAGACAGAGAAAGATAACGATAACGAAAGTCAAAGCCAGAGTCGATAGAGTCAGAGTCAGTTTCGGAGGTCCATTGAAATGATTTTTGGATGCATGGAAGCTGTTTGGCTTGCCGCAAGACAGGCGGCTTACAGACTGAACAGCAGCAGCAACAGCAGCAGGAGCAGCAGGAATATTCGGAGCATTTGAAGCAGCAGCCGCAGTCAGGACAACATCCGCGTGTCCATGTCCGTTCGTCCTGTAATTTATGATGTGCGCTTCCTCGTTTCTCGCTGCCAGTTGCCAGTTTTTAGTTCGCCAACAACTTTTCAGAGTCCTGCGCCTGTTTTCTGCTGTCATAACTTTGCACACATAATTAATAGTTGTAACAAGCCGTGAGCTGGATTTTTAGTTCAGCCAACTTTTATATGGCCGCTTTGTCCGGACTTGTTTGCTCAATTAACTTAGCAGGTAGTTAATTTTCAAAAGCCGCAGGTTACCGTCAGACCAGGGACTTCAGTTTTCAGGCGCTAATTGATTTACAACTCTCAATCTCTCACAGCGTGGGGATCACTCTCTGAAAATGTATCTTTAAGATACTTTAAGCATTTATTTCAGTGTCTATTCAAGCGTAAATTGCTTTTGTAACGCTGCCAAGAAAATCAGCAATAAGTTTGCACTGCGTTCGAAATATCACAACTTGTTTGTTTCAACCATAAATTTGTTGGCATTTCACGCGCTACTCTGAAGCGTGAAGGGTGACAGTCGGAACTTAGCAACCCTAAGACATTTAAGTACAATAGAAGTCACAGATATATAGTAACCCTCCCCTTCCCTCCTTTCCCCCTTGTAACAACGGGGATCAACTTGGAAAATTTGTATAAACTTGCTTGACAATCTGTTTGCCTTGCAAGATTGCAAGAGAAATTGAATATGTTCTGTAACCACATATTTTATTTATTTTCTGACGACAAGTTTAAACTCTGGGGCACACTACAAAAGGGTGTAAGAAAGTTATTGTATTCTATTATTCTATTCTAACTATTACTTCACCAACATAACCAAACAGTCTCTTCTTAACCAAGTATAACAGCTTAATTTATTTACGAAATCAAATAAATATTCATAATAATATACAAATACAATACTCATATAAATTGTAAATTGAAGTTTCTATTAATAATATTTCTACAATATATACCCTACATGCTGAACTTAAAAGACTTCTGGCAGCGCAACAAGGTGAACTATTGCCTTGGCACTCTTGGCTAACTTGGCGTATGTGTGATTTGTGTTGCTGTTTTTTGTTGTTCTTGCCACATACCTGGCAAAATGCTGAAGTCAAACGCGAAATATTTAGCATGTCAAATGACATATTTGCGGCTTTTTTTGTGCCTTGGCAGCAAGTACTCGAGGTGGGAATATCACACACACCACAATACACACATGCCTCCCGTTCTCCTGCTCAAGTGTTTGGCATATGTGTGTGTCTGTCTGTCTCACTCTCTGTCGCTGTCGCTGTCGCCATTTTTGCTGTTTCGAGCTTCATTTATCACTTGGAGAGCAGTCGGAATTTCCATATACTCAGCATATTTGCTGGCCACAGCACTCGCATGATATATGACTGTGTCTTTAGCCCGGCCAAACGACGGCTTCATCCACTAACCCGGGGTAGTGTGTCATTTCATGTCGTGTCGTTCGATGACAATGTATACCCTCCTCCCCCTTACTGCCCTTGGCTTCCGTCGCTTCTCACACATGGTGTAATTTAGATAAGTGGTCATTCTTCATATTTTTAATGCTCATAATTTCATAATGTGCCACGCATATGCAGCTTCCTCCTCCTGCCCAATCTCTCGCAGCTACCGTAAATAAAAAGCAACAACAAAATCTGTTACAGAGGGACACTGAGGAGTGAGGGGGAGGGAGAGAGGGATTGGGCTAGGGCTAGTTAACAACATGGTCAGCGTCGAGCGTTGCCAGCGCCATTTATTGTATGTTATATGGCGCGACTTTTTGTTAGTTCAGCCACCTTGCAATGAATATGAATAGTCACTGAAGAAGTGGTGAAGAGGGGAAAGCAGCTCCCATGAATATGGAACATGTGAAATCCCATTTGTTGTTGCTGTGTTATTTTATTCTCTCGTTGCCCACCGTTTGTTGTTTCTCTTGCTCTAATTTATGAGACACATAAAAGTTAACTTAATTAAATGGCTTTTGGCTTCGTCTGAATATTTATGTATGTGAGTTGCCTTTAAAGCAGAAAATCTGATACGAGTATATGAATTATTATTGGCACTTCGAAATATAATTAAATATGTATGTTAAAACTAGATTGAATGAAATTTACAATCCACTGTTCTTCTTTTTATTATTCCGCCTACCTTTTCTCTTCTTCATTTGATATTCGTTAACGTTTTCACAAAATTTTATTTAATGCAAAATAATTTCGACATATTGTCGTCGAATAAATTTAGACAAAGTAAAGAATATTGGAAGATTAGCAGTCTGCAAGTAGAAATAAAACATTTATCTGGGACAATTGAAAAGAGACATAAGACTTGAACATTGAAATCATTTGCTTAAAATTTACGATGCAAATATTTTCAGATAGAGGCAAAGAACTTTTTAATAGTTAAAATTTGCAAATTCCGCTTGGCAGCGATAACAAACAGGTTCGCCAATAAATATTGACACCATTTTGTGTTTATGTGGAGGAAAGTTTTGAAAACTGTGAGACAGATAACGGTAACATTATACACATATAGTATATACTTAAAGGCAGACAAAACAGTCACTGAAAACTAGAAACTGAAACTGAAACTGAAACCGAATTCGAAGAAAGAGAACGCGAATGCGAATCGTAAAAAATAAAATTATGCAAATTTTTATTATTTGATTATGCAAATGTACGCGCTTGACGACCCTTGGCATAAGGACGACAATACTCGTATTCCCGCTACCCCGTAACCCCCGTGACCCCCGTAACCCCCTGGCAAACACATGCGAAGCTTCCGCTGAAAGCACGCGGGATAAAAAAAAGAGGCGAGCAGTTAGTTGGCCAACATTTGGCCCTCATCCTCTATCCCCAACTGTCGACTGAGCTCCCTACAGCGGGTAAATTTGAATATTCGTTGGCGATTTCTTTCATTTTTTCCGCGGGGAAGGAAGCTGCAAGGGGGGAGGGAGGGAGTGCTACTGTGGAGCAATGTCATATGTGGTTGGAAATTTTGAATCTGTTTGCAACCCCTTCGAGCGTATCCGTTTCCTTCTGTCGCGTGCGTTTCTTCCCGTGTCCCCTTTCCCCTTTCCCTTCACAGTCGCATTCCCCTTCCTCTTCTACAAACCTCCCCCTGGTCGCACTTGTCGTATGCGTATTTATATTTTCTCATATTCTTCTTTGTTATTGTCACTCATCCTGCTACTCCCTCCCTCTCCCCTCCCTCTCCCTCTCCCTTTCTCGCGATTTGCGCGCGATTTGAATCTTTTAAGCGAAATATTGTCGAAATCACTTTATGCCTGAGTAACTGTAGCATTGTCAGGATATTGGGGGATAGCTCTCTGACTTTTGTAAACGAGGGGAGCACACCTTAAATGCTCTCTAATTGATATACAACGGTTAAGCCTCCTCAACCCCCTTAAAAGAGTCACGCGGCAAGCGTCTAAATTACAAAGTCGCTGATAAAAAACGAAGAGCGCGCTCGTAAAAGCTCTACCGATAAAACTTTTGAGCATTCCGTTTTTATGGCCGTCTTCTAATCAGTTTGAATAATTACCAAAACGTGCTACGACAAACTAAAGCACGAGTTACAAAGAAGAGAAGAATAGAGCTGAGGAAAAGGAGAAAAATGAATAGAGGAATTTGTTGGAAATAAAAAAAAGGGAAACTTCAAAGAAGAAAAGAACTTAAAAACTAGTCAAACATTGATCAGAATGGTATTCGAGAAAATTAAAAGTTATGAGTGTTCGAAATTTTTGATAAAATGCCAAAGGTATGGAAAAATGGGACAGTGATAGCCAAAATATGTAATTTTTTTAGATGATTTAAATGTTGATGCAGAATAAATATACACGCCAAATAATGATCAAAATGGTATTCCGCTTGAAAATCGGTTTAGTTTTGCCAAAGTTGTGAGTGTTCAAAGTTTTTGATATAATGTCAGGGGATAGGTATGGAAAATTGGACAGTGATACCAAAAATGGTATTCCGCTTGAAAATCGGTTTAGTTTTGCCAAAGTTATGAGTGCTCCAAGTTATTGGTTAAAAGTCAGTGGAAAGGTGTGGAAAAATGAGACAGTGATAGCCTAAAAAGTTTGAAGTTATTGACATGGTGTATTAGACTTTATTTAAATAAAATTAAATTAAAATTAATTTTGGTAAAGCTATTGTTCAAAAATGTTAAGCAAGAATCTAAAGGAACAAGTTTCAGTTTCCACGCAATCCTCTAAAATCTAAAAAAAAATAATGACAAAATGTACAAAAAAATCTCCATAATTTTAGTTGCATGATTGATTGATTCCTCTCAGAGATTGCAAATACAATTATTAAATTTCAGCAGTAAGTAGTTAAATACATGTAGAATACACACAAGAAGTAATGTTGTTTCTAGTACTTAACTGCTCATTCCAATTTATTATTCCCATTGATGGCTAAATACAATTTGTAGACAGCTAAACAAACCAAAGGCTGGCAGGATGGTCAGTTATGAATCTGAAATGTTCACAAAACTGATGAAGCAGCTCATCAATCACCGGGCAACGGAACATAAATCAAGCTAAGAGTCAAGACTAGAGAGAAAGTGGAGAAATGCAAAGAAGAAAAGAATTGGACTCTTTAAGCCAAAGGCAATAGGCAGATCCTCATCAAGTTTGATTGAGCCACAGTCATCCAACTTAAGCGTCACTTCCGGCCAACGAAGAGGCCAAAGGAGATATAATAAGTGAGACGCGTGCTTAGGAAATACGCACACACAGTGAGAAAGAAAGAAAGAGAGGAGTAGGAGAAGGAGGAGGAGAAAGAGCAGTCGCTCTGACAGCACCATATACAAAGACAGTCTGTTTGTTTACGCCGCATCGTATGTAGAAGCTTACATATGGGCGCCTCCAGGCTCCCAGCAGCTGGAAAGGAAGAGGGAGCAGTGAAGGAGAATGAGGATTGGGGGAGTGGAAGGAGGTAGGCACTGCCAACTGCTGGTCCGGTTGTTGCGGCGTCCATACGGCGGGGCGCATATCACACATGTTGTTCCGAGTACACACGTATGTTGCCTGCAAGCGATAGCGTCAACGTCAACGTCGCAACGCAAGCGCTGACGTCGCCGTCGACGTCGACGCTGACGTCGCCATTTTTTGGCAGCGCTTGCCTTCCAATCTTGGGCAGCTATCGCGAGCGGCACATATGTGCAATCATGTGCAGCCCGCACCGTTGCCCCAACCAACTGAGGCGACTCCATTTTGGTTTTATCATTGGCGCTGGCCGGGAACACGCCCATTGCCGTGTCAGGCGCATGCTCAGGCCCAGTCCGAAATGGCAATTCGATGTCGAATTCGAGCAGTGTCGAAGTGAGCACTTCTCTCGAGGCACGCAACTGCTTAGTGTCAACGGCAAGAAGCTGGCCAAGCGGATGACGGACAACAGACGACGGATGGCTCTAAAATTTAATCAAAACTAGATAAGATTTGCAACAATAACAGTGACAAGTGCACTTGACAGTTAGCGTAAAAAGAGAGTCAAGAGTGGGAAGGGTAGAAAAAGGGCAAGAGGGGAGGGGAGATAAGGTGTACTGGGAACGGTTGCATCAGAGTTCTGACCACAAATCCTATGCGAATCAGAAGCGCGTTAAATTGAAACTTGGGATTTTACGCAGCTTAAGTTTTTTAGCAATTATGCGAGACTGAGCAGGCAATAGGCGGTGACGGTGACGGGTGACGGTGCGAGTGAGACAGCCGCATAAATAATAACAAAAACAGGCGTTAACACTTGTCAGCCGAGACATGAATATGTCACCTGCAATCCGGGAGCTGGAGCTGGAGTTGCAGCTGCTGATAGGCAAATTCAATCAGAGTTCAAATGGCAACGCATCCCTCAAACTCATCTGTAAATCTCAGTGTCAAAGTCTCTCACATTAAATCATATTTATGGTCCGAACATTTGAACCTTTTTGTTTTCACTCACACACTCACACACAATCAAAAGTCGATTAGCATGCCGCATGCCCCGGGGGCAGTTACCAATACCAATGCGGCAGCCCAAACTCTGACTACAAGCCAACAAATAGGCAAACGCAGGTAATCGCATTTCAGAAATTGTTGTTGCTGTCGTTGTTGTTGCTGTAGCCCAGCAACAAACAAACCAACTTTCAACCCCAGCCCAAAGCCTGAAACTTCGTGTCGAAAATCTGCTGAAACACAATGAAAATATTTTGCCTTTAGGGGATGGAAAGGGAGTCAGGGGGTGTGGCTGTGACAAGTACAAGCCACTTGTGCGTGGATGATAATTTTTACATTTTTGGGAACAGACATCCGACACACTCACACACACACTCACTGAGAAAGAATTGGTTGTGTGGAGTGTCCAGGTGGAGGTCCAGATACCGAATATCTGAAATCGGCTTATGTCGCCTGCATTGTGCTGACAATGCTGGAGGAGCTTTTGTTTTAACCATGGCACGGGTAACCTGTGCGTCCAGGCATTCTATGATTTATGCCCAGTTTTAATTTAAAAGCAATCAATTTGAAATATGGAACCCAAAAGAGTTTAGCCTGCAAGAAAGTTGTCTGATAAGTTCGAAAATGAAAGATGGAAGTGGTTCTTTGCTTATCAAGAAACATATTAATTAAACGAAGAAAGCTGTCTGTTGAACATAAATACATTCTAGCAGCAGCATCTAAATATTTTATTTTTTTGGAGCAAACTGGTAGGTTCTATAAAATAAGGAAGTTAATTTTAGTACTATTAATTAACTAGTTCAATCGAAATTTTTTAATGGTTTAGGAAAAAGTTTTTTTTTATCCTATAAAAAAAAAGCTTCTATTATTTAAATTTCAAACTATTCGATAAAAATCGTGCGAGTAAAGCTATGATACAAATTAACAAATATTCCACAATTTAATTTTTTATTTCAAGAAAAATTTGAATGTTAATTTCGGTGACATTAAATTAAATTTGATCTTTAAAATAGAATAGAATAGAATTAAAATTGGAGAATTTAATACTATCAGCTGTGTTACTTTTGTTTACAGATTGTTTACTCTTTAGATGTGAGGGATTAACTAAAATTCAACAAAATGGAGAAATAGAATTTCCACATCAAATCTTATATACATTTAGAATTCGGATTTGATCATCATTTAGATCTGAACTTCTAATGAGCCCAGCAACATCCGTGAAATTTGCTAGAAAAGAAAAATAATCATTAAAAAATGCAATTATGTCAAACATTTGGGTGTTATCTTGATGCATTAGACTTGGCTAATGACGCAACTCACTGAGTGATAGAGAGGGAGTCAGAGAAATGTAAGTTCTCCACAGATCTAATCGTGTGAGAGCGCCTTAACAAAAGCCACGGACTAAAGTGAAATCAATTAAAATTTATCACTTTATTTTCATTAAGACACAAAAGCCAAAAAGCAGCGTCGCGTCGCGTCGCGTTGCTCTGATGTCCCCAAGGTGCAATTCGTTATCAATTTGAGGAGGACAATGGCGGTCAGGATGTGGCTTGACTGTAATTTGTCCTGCCGTCGCGTTGTCGTGTTGTTGTGTTGTCATTTTGGTTGCAGCTCACTTGCTATCGGCATGAAGTAGACAATAAAATGCCACAACGTTTGTCGCTTTAAATAATAAAAACATTTGATTTGCCAAAGACGGCACGTGCCGTAAGGACGAGTCTGTGGAACATCCTGGCCCAGGCTGGCAATGCGCAACCAAATCGCAGATAAAGCTGGTGAGTAAATTAATGGGCGGCACGTGTCCTTGACGCTGTCACAAAGAGCCAACAGTTAGCATTCAGCTGTGATTGGGTTTGAGAATCGGCTTTGCGGATTCTAAATTCGGGATTCAGGATTTGGGCAAACTGTCCACACTGGGTGGTCTGCATGTGCCTGGATGATCTGTGAATTGGACAGCAAATTATCGACTCTCATATGAGCTCTGTTTGTCCTTTTGCTGATAATTGAGCCGTAAATGTTGACACACGTCCAGGCACTCCAAGTTGGAACGTTGTCGTCGCCCTAAGGATTTTATAAACTTGTCGTCGTGAATTTACGAGTCCAATGAGAATTGTGCAGTTCATTTATGTGAACTTTTTGATGATCTGTCTTACTTGCAACATAGTTGCTGATAACCCTCTTAAAGTTTTATGCCGCATGCAAAAGAAATCTCATAAGCGCATCATTTGCCAAGTGCATAAAAAGTTAATAAGCTTCCCAGACATATCAATGAATGAAACAAAGAAGTTCAGACAAACAATAGCTTCGTTTGATTTTCCAACTGATGGGTTGGTTTCAAAGTGCCCAACCAAACCTTTGACCATATGCGATAAAAAATAAAGGGAGGAATTGGAATTCGATGGTTGAATACCCTTTTGTATATGTACACATAAGATCTTTAAAAGTGAATGATATTTCTCTTATTCACCACATAAATTAACTTACTAGACTGTGTTAATTTCAACAGAATATTGACTTAATTTCAACAGAATATTGACTACTCCGAACAACAGTTCAATTTATTTACTTCTAAAACTCAGCTCAATTTAATGCAAATATTAGTTTATCCGCATTAGTTTAAGAACTTAGTACTTCCTAAGAAGTCAAGACAAACTTTAAAATGTGTGAAATTTGTGGTTTGATTTTGGAATGGAATAAAGGGTACAAGCTGCGCTATACATATATTTTCATGGCTACAGGGTATTAGAATAATAATAAGTCACACCACAATATCGTCTGGAATTGCTGATGATGATGATGAGGGACGGCTGACATATGGCCACTTGGCCGCATTCGCAAATCAGTGAAGGATATGCTAACAACGAGTCGCAGGATTCGCAAACAATTGTGAAATAACCACAGGACATGCACTTGAACGCATCGTGTGTATGTGATTGAAAGTAGGATGTGTGAAAGAGTTAGAATGTTGGTCGGTGGATGTTGGAAACCTATGATGTTAAACTCCATCCAGTTGCTTTGATCCTTGATTGGAGTTGGCTTGGCCACTCGAGGCGCAGCTGTGACACTGATTGATGATGAGCCATGGGGCCGTTTGGGGCAGTGAATGCCCATAAACAGCTTTGAGGATTCCGCATCAGCGATTGCTTTAATCGAGTTCCGTCAGAGAGAAGAGAGAGGGAGATGGGGAGGTTGAAACTATGTAATGGGTGTCAACTGAGGCTTGTCATAAAAAATAATGACCACGAGAGATAAAATATATTTTATGTTATTGCTCCACTTCGCCAATTTCAGAGCAGCCGCAAACAATATTTAAATTTTAAAAGTTCCAAGTGTACCAGTTAAATGAAGCAGAAGCAAGATTGTCGCCCATTTCCCCTCATGTCCCCCGCACAAATGGAGTTGAGCAGGGGGGGGGGAAACAATGGAAAACAATGGCAAGCTAAAAACATGGCACAAACTAGAGTACATTTGTGCTGACACGCCCACTGCAGCGACGCCCTTACAATCGAATTTGGAAATTGATACATTGAAGAAAGAGAGAGAAAAATAGAGAAAAAACAGGACACTCTGAATAGACAGGATACAGAGGACACTCCCTAGAACTATCAAAGTATTTGGCAATAAATCATAAATCAATACGAGATGCTGCCAGGCAAAGGACTTGGGACTCCCTTGTGTCCTTCTACCGGGCACTGGCTAATGATGTCTTAAAAAACGATTTCTTCGGGTTCACAAAAAAGTGGCAATGTCACAAAACGAGGGCAATTGATGTCCTCAGGTCAAACGCATTAACAAAATTGCCGTTTCAGCTGGCAGTCTTATAAATATTCGTGTGTGTGTGTGTCTGTGTGTGCATGTGTATGGCTGGGAAATTGAATTTCCACCGGCGCTAAGTGTCGACGCCAGCAGAGCAACAATATTCTCGCAAATCGGCTTTAAGTCATGAAAAATAATAGACAACCCCCGACGAGCGTAGTAAAAAGCAGATTGCGAGGCGCGTCAGCAGCCAAATAGATTGTGGAACACATGCTGTGCCGCATATGATGACTGACGATGATGACGACGTCGGCGTCGGAGCCGCTTATCAACTGGGAAACACGCATGGGACGTGGAGTATAACGCAACATGTGAAACGCTCAAGCAAATATAATAAATGTACATAAATATACTTATTTGCAACTTACGAAAGACAAACTATGAATACAAAAATATATATAAAGTAACATACATTTTTACAGATAGCTCATCAGGTCATCTCCATGTCGCCGGGAATCTCAGAATCCTCAACTGTGCGTGTTGCGGGTATATAAACCTTAAAGGCAAACTTGGACTTGACAAAGGATCCGGTGTTCAACACTGTACATCCGTGCTGTGTGCTGGCAAAACTCTGACAGGAATCACCCATTACAATAAGATCAGGCAACGGATATAGCCACAATGCTGGATCGTAATCCCAGTGCACCGGCATAGCAATCGGATGAATGGGCACCAGATGACCCTGGCAGACAAGTGTGCGGGCAAAATGTTGCTCAATGTGCGAAGTGTCTTGTGGAAAGTGTAATGTGTTACGACAGAACTTGGCCATCAGATCCAGACGACAGACCACAATCTGCTGTGTACAGTACTGCAGTCGACACGGATTGGTAGCCAACTGGGTGCGTGGCCAGGCCTTGAGCAAGCCCGCAGCTAAACACTCCGGCAAGGGAGCACGTGGAAAAATGTTTGGTGCCGTTGGATCCTCTGTTGATGGCACCAGAATCAGGTCCGTCTGCTTTTTCAGCTGCTCGCAGCCGGCAGCCAAAGCACCCAAGGCATCCAAATGTTGTCGCAGTTCATGGTGATTGCGCGTGCTTGCCGAGAACGGTCCCATCAGCACAATGGCTTGGGGTGGACAGGAATCATAGCCGACAAAGAGCTGACGCAGTTTATCCATAACCACAGGCAGATCCAGTCGCACATCCGACAGAAATACCAGTGTGGTTTCTGTATTTGTGCGCTCCAATTCCTGCAAACGGGGTGAGTACTTAAGCAGCTTGGCGGATTCTCCGCCCCAACTGTTGCCTGTGCCAAAAAAGGCACGACTACTACTCGCCGGCTCAGCGGGTGGAAATCCAAGGCCATCGACTATAAGATGTAATTGATTAGAAAGTAGTTGCAAAGCACGGTTGGGAAACATACCCTTCAGCACACCATTCGCATAGCTTCCCTCGGCCAGAACAAAGCATCCCTCGCAAAAGAAGCCGGCATGGAAGCGTGCTCCACTCAAATCGAGTTGTACACAACCAGTAGGATCCTCCACATAGAATTTGCCCTCCTTGAGCTGAGTGAGCAGACCCAAGACTACAGCCTCTTTTAAATTTGATGTCGCCAGCAAATTCTCTGCGTACTGCAATTTGAATTTCTTGGTCTGAGCCTCCGCTGCAACGCCGTCTTGGATGACCGCAGGCGCAAAGAGATCGTGTCGCAGTGTTTTCTGCAACAGCATGGCATATCGCTGCTGTAAATAATCCGATTTCATGCGAGGCTGTGGCAGAAGGCTTCGTTGGTGCGTGTCCCGTTCAAACTTCTTGATGCGCGTATTGTAACGATAGCGAGGAACTGTAAACGCATCAATAACTCCAAAAACCGTCTCGCCTTCGTCCAAACCAACACGATTTAATTCATTGATGGCCTTTTCTAATGAGTCTCGTTCCACATGCGGAGTCGCCAGTTTTTGACCCTGAAGATTCTCTGTTATGACCGTCATCCATTTCTCGCGTTCGTCGGGTTCAAAGGGGAGCAGTTGTTCGGCGAGAAAAGTGCTATTCTCCGAGCGAATTAAAAATCCACACAGCTTGAACGAATTTGTTATGCGTTTCCGCAACTGTGCCAGTTCGTCCATGGCTTTTAATTTGCAAATATATTAAGTCTACACAAATTACTTCATTAAAGATATTTTATATTATTTTGGCGGGAAATACCGTGGCGGCTTTCTTTTTAAACCGATATGGCAACGTTAACGATAGTTTGAACGTCTGGCAGCCTTTCATTTAAAAAGTGCGCAACGAAAGACTGTTCTTTATCCAAAAACTCTTTTTATACATTTTTTAAATTTTAACAAATTCTGGTCTATTAACGAGCGAACGTAACAATGCTGGAACTATAGCACTGTCATATTGCGGCAGTAAGTTGAAAGATTTATGCTGTCGATATCTTATCGTCTTTAAATCAAAAATTATCGGAGCTATTAAAAGTTTTAGTAGGCGCCACGTTTAAATTTTAAAAATGGATAACAAGAATCGAAGCAATGAAGGACATAGAGAAATAGGAACAACAGATAAAGATAATTGCTTAAGTTTTGACGAGTTCCTGCCGTATATTGGTGAATTTGGGCTGTATCAAAAGCGTTTAGTGATCTATGTTTTTCCATTTTTCTTTCTTTGGGCATTTATTTACCTAACCCAGATATTTTTAATTGTTGTGCCAAGTAATCATTGGTGTCGCATACCCGAGCTGGAAGACTTATCGAAAAATGAGCAACTAAAACTAGGCATACCGAAGATTGAAAGCAACGAATATGATAAATGTTCTATGTATGACGCAAATTACACAAATGCGCTTGAAAGGAATATGACGATGGCAGACGAGAACTGGCCCAGGATATCGTGTCAGGATTGGATTTACGACAAGGAACAAGTACCTTACCAGTCCATCGCCACACAATACAATTGGGTCTGCAATAATTATCACCTGGCTCCTTGGACGGTAACGATTTACTTTTTAGGGTCTACATTAGGTGGACTCCTCTTTGGCTATGTAACTGATCATTGGGGTCGAATACCAGCTGTTATGTTAAGCAATTTTTGCGGTCTTGTTGGCGGCATTCTGAGCGCCTTTTGTACAAGTTTTTTATGGTTTTCTATTACTAGATTTGTAGTTGGATTGGCAAACGATAATTGCTATATGCCAGTGTATGTACTAAGTGAGTTTTTGACTCATCTATTTTATCATTTGATTCTAATATCTATAAAGTCATGGAATATGTGTCTCCCAAATATCGTGCGCCAATAACAAACTTTTGCTTGACTCTCTGCTATTTTCCTGCGGCTTGCTTACTACCTTGGATAGCTCTATGGTGCAACGATTGGCGGTTATTGGCAATTGTCACCTCCGTTCCGATCGTAATATGCCTCTTAATGTACTTTCTATTACAGGAATCAGCCAGGTAACTATCAAATTCATTTAAATCTAATCTAATACTATTCTTTTTAGATGGTTAATAGGCGTCGGCAAAATAGATAAAGCCATATCAATTTTAAAAGGGATCGCCAAGGTTAATGGCAAAACTATTTCCGAGGATGTAAGCTTAACATTCGAAAAATGTTGCAAAGCAACTTACAACGTGGATCAAAAAATCAAGGAATATACATTAATGGATTTATTTAAAAGCTTTCGAATGTGCCTCATAACATTGGACTTAGTAATTATCTGGATGATCATTGCATTGGTATATGATGCACATGTTAGAACCATTATTGACATAGGACCAGATATTTTTATAACCTTCTCCGTTGCCAGTGCGGTGGAGCTGCCTGCTTGTCTGGTGCCAATGTTTTTATTGGATCGCGTAGGGCGCAAATGCATGTCCTTAGCCGTTTTCATAGGATGCTCCGCAGGGAGTGTCATTGCAGCATTATTGAATATAAAATGGCAAATTGCAATTTCAGCACTTATTGGTCGATTTTGCGCGGCAATCACATTTAATATTGGAATTCAATGGGCTGCCGAAATACTACCTACAGTTGTACGCGGTCAAGGATTAGCATTGATTCATATAATGGGATTTGTGGCCACACTTTTGTCCCCATTTGTTGTACACACCAAACACTATTCAGCATCAGCCCCAATGTTGATTATAGGAGTTCTTTCAATTTGTGCAGCAGCTTTGGTACTTTTCTTACCAGAAACAGCCAGAAATGACCTGCCACAAACACCTGCGGATACAGAGAAACTCTCAAAAAATCAAAGAATATTTGGATTTGCATGAATTCCAATTCATATTCAAAAAAAAAATTTTCGCTTTGCAGCACTGTTAACGACAGTGTAAAAATGTCCATGTATCGATTGTGTAGAAAGAATATTCGATATATTCATAGTGCCATCGATAGTTTTGTGTCTCTTTTTAAACTACGCTCAAATATTTCAACTTAAATGTGAACTTTATATTGCAATAAATTAAAAATTTAAAAAAAAATTTATATTCGAATTTTTATAAATTGAAGAAGATAATTTTTTTGTGTTTTAAGTTCTTAAACGTTCTTAATATATTTTCAAAAAAAGTTTCTTTAGGAAATCTATTATTGCCATACCGGATTTTTTTTGGCAGTGTGGCAACGCCGAAGTATAAACCCACTGGCACGCACGTGTAATTTTACTAAGGAAATTGAATTCTGTTTATTTCACCTAAAATGGATGTTGTCAAAGCGGTTTTAGAAAAACATCAAAAGGAATTAGATAAATACAAACCAATTACAGTTGAAAAGCATTTGGAATGCCGCTTAGATGTGGGCACGCTACTTATCACAGACCCCAATGATTTGGAGGACCGGCAGCTCGCGTAAGTAAAAAGTCTGAGCCTTTGTGGACATTTAAATAAAATAAAGCATTCACAGCAACGACAGAGAGGAGTATCTGTCTGCCCTAACTCGTGAGAACACACAGCTGCTGTTAAATGCCATATGGGAGCTGCCGACAGAGCGTGTAGATGAGAGCATCGTGGCCAAGCTGCCCGAGCCAACGACAGTTCTGCCGCGTCTACGTAAACCTCCTGGCCCGCGTCCTTTGACAAAGTGGGAGAAGTTCGCCAAGGAAAAGGGCATCACGAAGAAGAAGAAGGACAAGAAAACTTACGATGATGTCCTGGACGTAAGTAGCATTAAAATTGAAATTAAAGTCATCTCTAATTATCACTTTATGCAGAAATGGGTGCCCACGTATGGCTTCAAACGTGCTGAGGCGGAGAAAGACAAGGATTGGGTTCTGGAGGTACCCCAGAATGCGGATCCCAACACAGACATGTTCCAAAAGAAAATCGATTTGCGCAACGAGAAGGTGGCCAAGAATGAGATTCAACGCATGAAGAACATTGTGCGCGCCAAGAAGATTGATATGCCACGCAGCGGTTATCTCGGTCCAGAGGCTGCGTCATCAAATCAACTCCTGACCGCCGTAACTGTTGCTAAGTCTTCGACGGCATCGGTGGGTAAATTCCAAAGTAAACTGCCCAAGGAAAAGGAGGCTCGCGGCCTGGGTGTTAAGGAACTGATACCAGGTGGCAAACGCAAGGCATCGCATATCACAGCTCAGCCCGAGAGAGAGGCCAATTTGGATCTCATCAAGAGCGTTCTGAACAAAAAGCCCAAGCTGGACGTCGAGAAGGCGATATCACTTCAAAAGCAAGACGAGCGACTGGAGTAAGTCAAACTACACGCAGGAGCCGTGGGCTTATTTTAATTATGTGTATTATTACAGACGTGAGGCTGAAGGCGCCAACAGACCTGCTAAGAAGGGAGGCAAGAAGGGTGGCAAAGGAAGTCGCAAAGCGGTGGGCAAAAAGCCAAAGGGTCATCAAGGCCAGCGTGCGCCAGGCAAAAAGGGACAGGCTGGACGCAAACGCCGCTGAAAACACTTTCGTTTTAACTAGGACACTTTTATTAACAAAACACAATTTACATGATAAATACAATGATAATATTTAAGCACAATTACCCACTTTATACACATTTGTACCTATGCGCGATGGAATCGAAAATCAACTGGTTCTTTGTGCGCTTTAAGATACTGATGAACAAAGTTTCGGAAGATGCGATTGAAATTACGAATGGACGGCCAATGTAGATTGGCAGCATTGTCCATCGGTGTGTGCCATGTGTCCGGAAAAGGCGACGCAATCAAATGCAATATGGGCACATTCTCCTGCAGGAACGGACGATGATCGTCATCGACGAATCCACCAGAGGGACGATTGAAAAACATTTTATTATTGCCCTGCAGTTGACCATCTTTACGCAGCGTTTGCTCAATCTCCACCAAACTGGTATGCAGTCCATGTGTGTTCTCATAGAAACTGGAGAACTTCGGATTGGGAGCACCAATCAAATCGAGCAACACAAGCACCTCCTAAGGGCGGAACACAATTTTATTTTTGTAAAATATTTCAAGTCGTAACTTACAATGCGGTCAATATGACGTGGTGCCAGAGCTGCTTGACCTCTAACAGGATTTCTACTTCGTGTGCGTGCCAACTTGTTGGCAAAATGACGTGAGCCATAAACCGAGTCACTGTTTGTCCAATCCTTGAAGGCTTCCTCGCCATCAAAGAAGATCAACTAAAAATTGCAAGAGTTAAAAATATGGAAGGAATAAATACGATGCCTCAGTTCATTTGATACTTTGATAATTAATCTGTGTGCCACATCTCACGTTCTGTTAAACAGCTCATGCCATCTAAATCACATAATTAGTTTTGAGGGAATTTACTTTCTGACTCACCATTAGACCGAGATCATTGCGATTGCGGAATTGTTGCAGCAGATAAGTGTTTAAAATTTTGGCCGTGTTTAAAAGTATGGCACAGGGCACTGCCGAGTCGGTGGCTCCAACGAATCCCGGATCATTGGGGAAATACTTGCTGTCGTAGTGACAGGCGAGAGCCAAGAAATTCTCCGCCTGCGGATTGATATACCCAATAACATTCGCGAACGTTAGCTCTCCAAATATTGGAACACGCTCTCGAAACTCGTCGACTTCCGTTTGAAAGCCAAGGCCATTGAGGGAATTCACCAGGTAATTGCGAACCTGCTCATGTCCCGTACTCCCAACGACGCGTGGCACGAGTATCGCCGACAGACTGCTATTAAAATGTGTCTCATCGTCTGGCCAGTTTTTGAGCTTTAACTGTTAAACAAAGAGATAGTTACGCATCGTTCAATAACTTTTTATTCATTTCTTACGTTCGTTTGCTGGGCCTGCGTGTAATCAGTTGCAAGCAGACAGATCGCAACCAAGAGCAATGGCGACGACAACAACAGAGATCGCGACATGCTTCCCAAATCTCGATCTTTACACAGTGATGTGTGACGACTCACTGAATCGACGCTTATTGTTTATGAGTACTGTTTAATGTTAAAACAAAGTACTTTTGTTGTTGCTGTTATTGTGAGCACAAACTAACATACACCACAAAAACAACTGTAGTTATGAGCGAAAGCTTTCGGCCTTCGCAACCGCATTCATTGTGTGAAAAGCTTTGCACGCAGAGAGCGTAACGATCCACAACCATTGCTTAAAAGCTGCAAAGATGCTAAGCTTTCTTTAAAGTTAAACATTTTTATTATGACGTTGATCGGCTTCTGAGAAGCATTGTTTTGTTATTTGGGCAATTCCATTGAAATGTTAAGCGTAGTCTAAACCATGTCGCGTGCGATAGTTTAAACAATTATATTAAATACACTTCTTCATATTTTTTAATCAAATAAGCATCATTAAGCTGCACACGATTTGTAAACTAGTCTTATCGAAATATTTTCGGAGGTTTCGCTGAAATCAGCGTTTGAAATGCTCGCCGCAAAGACAACTTCGGGTTTTGTCCCGTGCGATCGCTTTGTTTTTGTAATTATCTTGTAAACAAACCTTTGCCTAAAATCAACATCAACACTAATTATAGTGCTTATCAATTGCTAAATGTTTTGACGTTTTTAATTAAAAATAGATGCGAAAATGTTTATCTCTTTGATTGATTTGTTGATAATAAACGAATAAGAATCTGTAATAAATTGTGCTTTCTCCATTTTAGGTCTCTTCTTGTGATTCACGATCAAATTTATATGATTTCTCCATTTTTTCCAGTACTTCAGAATCCTCGCTAACCAGGGAGGACAAAACACCATAAGTTGGACGCCGACTTTTGACAACTACAACTCGATGCAGTTTCTTAGATCGATACTCATCTTTTGAGATGGTACGCAAACTTGATCCCTGATGCCAGATACGTCTTGGTCGCTGGGAACGTCGAGCACCCGGTCCGCAGCAGGGAAAATGCCAGATGCGTTGACTCCTGCCAAAATCATTGCCCTCGCTGAGTGTTTGCGGGAGATCTTGGTGCAATGTCTCTGGCAGAAATAGAGTGAACACACCACCTATAATACCCAGCACACCCAGCGTATTTAACATCAGCGAGATAGATAGATTGGACAGATATATAATCGGTGGAGAGAGTAACATGGCCACAAATCCCAAGGTGTGGATGAAGGATACACCTTGAGCTCGCACCACCGTCGGCAGAACTTCGGCTGCCCACTGGAGTCCAATGTTATAGGAAACATTTGCAAAGAAGCGTCCAGTCAGCGCAGCTGCCAAAATGCATGTGGCATTTGTTAAATTGGCAGCCAGCAAACTGAAGATGCCACTCAATGTGGTAAAGATGAAAGCGCACCAACGACGCCCGGCTCTATCTAGGATTAGGGTGACCAAGAGATCACCCGGTATCTCCGTAGCACAGGCTATACTAAAGACCAGGAATATATTCTTTCGATCGAGAACACTGGCAGCACGAACATGTCCATCGTATACCAAGGAAATAGTCATCCAAATGAAGATCATGAGGATCATGTAGCGTGCCAAACGAGTTCGCTTGAAAATGGAAATCATGTTAAAGTTACGACCCTCAATCTCCTCCCTATAGAAATGTTCGCAGCTTTCCCGAAACACTTGCCACTGACTTCTTGAAACCGTACGACGATTTCTATTTGCCACACTTTGAAGCACAATAATTGCATCATCGATCTTGCCCACAGAGACGAGCCAACGTGCCGACTCCGGCAACATACAGAATCCAAAGAGACCTATTCCAATGGGCAAGGCAGACAAACTGGAGAAGATACGCCAATTACCCGAGTAGAGGGCCAGCCAGGGGATCAGCACAGTGAAGGGGGAATAGAACAGGGCCAGAGACATGTTGGCAACAAATGTACGATAAGAAGGCCCAACATACTCGAGCACTACGAAATGGGAAGGATATTGGGATCAACGAGAAAATTATTACTTTCGGCAAGCCGAAGATCTGATACCCTTGCAGAGTTCTGATTTATTTTTCGAATGATCCTTTCTATGACAGCTACAAGACAGATTGAGATAGCTAAAAAAGTCAACTAAAAAAGTAGCATTTCATAATAATGATCGATGATCAAACGATCATTTCTAACTCAGCTATATGATATTGTTAAATTTAGTCAGAAAGTGTTAGCCAACAGGAAAATCATAATTGCTGAATTTGATAAAGTTATTTCCAGAAACATCAAAGTGTAATTGTTAATACGCACTGCAAAGGTATACAAAAGTTAACAGGATCTTTCAAGCCTACCCAGTATATAGATCATAGTAAAACATGTATCATACGAAGCGCCCACAAAAAATCGGGTAAATGCGAAAGCCACAAAGTTGTGGCTAACAGATGTAAACAGACTGCCAAAGAAGGCCAAGGCGCAGCTGCTGACCAAGGCTGAAAGACGTCCGCAACGATCGGCAAAATGGCCATAACCCAGACAGCCAACAATGGAACCCAAAAAGAAGATCATTTGGGCATAAGTGGCATAAACTTCATCGCCACAGAACCATGAGAACTCCATGGATGCTGTGCGGAAATTGAGCTGATCATGAATAACATAACCCTGTCGGCATGGTATGTGACTGAGGGAACTATTTATATACTCGCTTCGATTCTTGGATTTGTAGACGGCTGTATAGTTGAGATCATACATATGACAGCGACTGTAGCTGCCATCGTCCTCCTTGGGAATGGACAACATCATGCGCTCTTGCTCACTTTCAATCATCGATAGTTCCTCAACAAAACAATAATAACGATCTGGCGGCAGCGACATAAAGATCTGTCCTAAATATACATAGGATGCGATAAAACAAAATGGTATCATGAAAAGAAACAAGATTTTCTGATACAGTCCAAATTCTCCAATCTGTGGCAACAGATCATCAAAATCAAAGTAAAGCGGAGGCTCGACAAACGATGATTTCTTCTGAGGAGCTTTTTTTGGTAAATAAGAATCCGTAATGTCGGAATCTTCTGATATTCGTGCAGTGCGAATAGCAATTCTGTCATTGTCATTAGTCTGTTGTGCTCTATCCACCTTCTGTCTATAAAGCAGAGTATGTAAAATAGGAATATTCAATTCCCTCTTCAATACTCACTTTCCTTTTGTTGGATAACGCTGCTCCACATCGTTATCCTTGACATTCTTGTTCTCATTACCGTCCATAGTTAGGAGAATTCGATGAATCTGACAAAGCAATTAAGTATCGAATTGACTGCATCGCCTGTTGGGGTTTTGTTTAATTTTCATCTATCTTTCTGTTTGTGTGATTCAACTGTTTTTCCACTTGAATTGTTATGCATCCTGTTGGCCAACAGATGCGGCTTATCGACGCCAATGCTTCCATTAGTCTTATATTGTCGAGTCATCAAGAGTCAGTCTTTAATTGCGTTTGCGTCTCCGATTACCTCTCTCCTTGTCTCACTCCATTTTGTGGGAATAAATTAAATTAGATGAACGCACAGTTGCAGCTAAATATTTCTACTTATTGCGTATACGCTGCGTGGGACGTGGACTCCTGTTGTCCTTTCGCAATGGCTCGCTTCATATGCAAATGCGGCCACTGCCAATGCCACAGTAGCCTGTTGCTTTTTGGCTAAATAACTGCGCAGGCGTTAACACCATTTACTCCGACTCCTCTGGACCCGAAACGTCTTACGCTAGTTCGAAATTTCATTCATGAAATGCCGCTTGCTTTTCGAAACGCTGGTCATGCTAAAGTGTCTGGTCGAGAGTTCGAATCAGTTGTGGCGCGTCTTTCAGTCGGAACGGTTCAAACGGTAGTCCGATCTCTCTAACCACTTTGAGTGAACCATATAAATATGCCCGAGAGTGTGTCGAATAAATCAGTGTCATAAATCTGCGTGCGTTGTATATGAAATTAAGTGTCACTGTCCGGAGATAAGCAACTCCCGATCCCGGTCCAGAAATACCGTATATATACAAATAAAGAAAGGCAACAACAGCAAACAAGCCAATAAACAAACTGGCGGCACTCTAAGACAAACAGCCCCCGAGCAAGTGTCAAAAAGTAATGTGAAAGTGGCGGCTGCCGTTATAGAAGGACCCTCCACCCATCAGCTTGTCGGTTCCTTAATATAGGATGTTAATGCACAAGGAGTTGAATAAGTAATAGCCCACAAAATGGCAATACTAGAGTCCTGCTGCTTCTGGAAGAATGTGAGAAAGGGAAGCTTTGCCTGCGCCCTCTATACGTTGGTATGTAATCAATTAAAAGACACTTGATTTGTGGCGTCCTTAATTTAGCGAAGGATAAACAATAACAATTGAAGCTTATAGAATTAAAATGAGCTTAAGCCAAGCAAAGATTGTGGGAGACAAGTCGAGAGTTGGAAGAAAAGACGTCTTGAGAACATCGAAACGCAGATAGATTGTAGAAACCCTAAGCTAGGTGAGAAAGCAAGGAAGCAGCTACCTGAGAAGTGCAGAGAAAGAACTCTAGAAAGAGAACTGAGCAAAGTTTTAATATTAACTGGAGTTAGCAATTTTTTAAAATATTATAAACATAGTTAAGACTACAAGTATTCGACAAGACAATCGAGCGGCAACTGTTAAAAAGAAAACCCAGAAGCTTTGTGGAAAAAAATACTGCGCAAGAAGCTAAAGGAAAGTAAAACAAGATTCAAAGTCCAAGTCAGTAATTCGATTATCAGGGATAATATCCAAAAGAGACGCCAAGAAAAGTACATTAAACAAATAGCAAAGTAAGAGGTAGAGCTTAAAAATCAAAGGGACTACGCGAGTGATAAACAAAAAGGATAAATAATTAGAGATGTGAAAAGATTAATTAAATAAAATAAGCAATGTAGTAAACTGAATAAAAGCAAGCCTTCAACGTTAAAGAATTACTTAAAAGAGAGAAAAAGCCGGCAACATCAAGTTTCTGCAGTAATTTTCAAATAAAAGTCATTTGAGTTTTCTTGTGCGGAAATATGGATTACTTCTTACTTACTTAAAATTACCATAATTTCAACAAGATATGAGAAAAACAAAGCCAACAAAATAATATACAAAATGGAAATGAAAATGAAAGTACAAATGCGGAATAAAATGAAACGTATCCTATGAGTGCTTTTTCGCCCTTAACCCCCAATTCCTAGCACAAGGAAATTAGCCTTCAAATTCTAAGAAAAACAACACTTTACACAAAAAGATAATAGTGTGGATGTGGAGGATGATGTAGATGATGCTTGGCTTCTGTTACCAGAATTTCAACTTGGCCGAAAATAATGAAAAACAGTGTATGAAAATATGAGTGAGAATTTCAGAATGATATTACGTTAAAATACAACTGTACTAAGTGGCTTTTAAATGATAAGTAATTAAAATAAAACCTTCATGTGCACTGTAATCTTTTAAAAAGGTCTTCTAATAAATATTGACTTAATTTCCGCTGGCCTTTAACTCTCCCTAACCCTTTTTGGGTCAAACACTTTCCAATTATGTTGTCGTTGTTGTTGTTTTTTGTTACAGCTGTACTTTGGATTGTCGACACTGATGTTTACGTTCTATGTGAAGGAGGAGCAGGAATTTCTGCTCGGAACGAGAACGCAGCCCGTGGGAGAAAGCATTCTCGAAAAGGGAGATGTAACTGTTGGTAAGAAAGATGTCCCGGGCTTAATACCCCAAATGCATTTGATTGACGGTATACATCTTGCAGTAACTGTGATATTCAACGTTTTGTTTTTGTTTTGCGCTGTGCTGATGGTGTTCTCCTCCATCTTGTTGATTGTGGGATTGCGGCATGTGAGTGTGGCTTAACAGAGCTGTTTACCTGACAGAACTTAAACACAACCTTTCTCTTTTCTCCATCTCCATCTCCTCCCCCTTCTCCTTCTCTTACTCAGAACAAACGTCAATTGCTGCTGCCCTGGATAGGATTAATGCTCTGCGATTTGCTCATTGAATGCGCTCATCTTGTCCATTTAACGATATCGCGTCGTGTGTACTTCGATCCAATTGTTGGCTTCATATTCACCGTAGACTTCTTTATAATCTGCCTGAATGTGAGTTATATTTCTAAAGCGATTCTAATTAAAATATAAATCGACATTAAAAAATACTTTAATTTACATTTTTTTTATATATATTTCAATAGAAACTCCTATATTTTTATGTTCTTAAAAACAGCTATGATATAAAAATTAGAAAAAGTAATAAATTAAATATAAATTATTATTTAAAATTTATATTTTCAATATTTATTTTTAACAACAATGTAAAATCTTTTATACTAGTTAGTATTTTTTGATATTTTATGTTAAGTGTACAAATTGTAAAATAAGAGTTTTGCCATGATTTTTATTTAGGATTTAAAATATTTTTATTGACATACATAATAAGTTCTAAACAAATTTATACTATAAAAATGTTATGGACGAGCTTAGTCTGCATTCAGTAATATGTTCATTTGCTTTGATATTTTGATATTATTATGAAGTTAATTAGATAAAACTGCATTTCATTTGCAGCTTTACTGTCTGCTTTGCGTCATCTCCCAGTATCAGGCATATCGACGTGCTGCATTTGAACAACAACAACATCAAGTCATGTCGGTGAGTTAAAGCAATTCATCCTTAATTCCCTGACAGCTGTATCATAACCAGCAACCTTACAACCTTTAGCCCTCGGTGGTGTTCACAGCGCCCGAGAAGCTTAGCAAATCAAAGCGTCAGCAGCTCGCAGCTGCCAAGATTGGAAACAATAAACGACATTCACATCGGCTACTGGCAGCAAGTCCATTGATAACTTCGCAGCGTCCCACCAACTTCTCCACCATCACCGAGGAGGAGGAGCAGCAACAACAGCTGAAAGAGAATACTTCAGGTAACTGGAAACTACTCTGCAAGGATTCAAAGTCTTTTAATTCCTATCTTTGTCTTCCATCTCCCGTCAGCTGTCAATGGCAATGGCGATTGTGGCCACATCTCCGAACAGCCGACACGGCATTTTAGTCAATCTGATGGCCAATTTAATGTCAATATACCAATTATAACTTTAGATCCAAATTCGCTGCAATGAGAAACTTAAGTTACACTTGCACTCATGTTTAACGCTGATAAGAGTTGACATATTTTTACATAAAAGTCAACAAAGAAGTAAAATTCTCCGAAAAATTTACTAAGCACTCAAGACTATTTATTCCACTCACAATGGCATCGTACAAAATTTCATTTGCAACTTCCGCTGGTTGTCGCACTCATTTCCTGTCTATTCCTTTGCCCAGCGGAGATACAAACAGAGACAGAGACAAAGGAGTGACAGAGACAGAAACTTGGATGATGCTTTCTCTTTGGAAGCAGGAACAGAGTCAGCCAAGTGTGATTGACAGTGAGTAAAGGAAAACAAAAAATTACCCTTCTATTTCTATTCACATTGCCCTGACATTGTAAGACCCTGTACTTAATAACTGGAAAGAATCTGTTGAGTCTTTTGAACAACCGAGCAGGCAGAAAAGCACGGTCTCTTCGATCCTACTTAATCATCTATTAATAACTTGTGTCAAAAAGTCTTTGGAAACTGCAAGCCGAAATCAACATTTTTTATGGATAAAAGTTCAAGGAAGATGTTTAAATTTCACTTTTAACTTTATTTTGTTATTTTTCTGCTTGATTTTCTGAAATCAGAAAAATGGTTCTTGACTTTATCCATTCATTTTTTCTTATCTTGGAGTATTAATCACCTTCAAAGGATGTCAAAACGGTTCTATCAATTCTATTGAAATGAAAGGGGAAGGATTTTCGAAAAACATTTCTACACTTCGTCTGAAAATAAAGTTACTAATACTGTGAATTGTTAATGTGTCCAATTCAACATAAAAAAGCTTAAAAAATGTTCTGGGAAATTACTGTTATACAAGAATGGGTGTAAGTATGTTCAATAAAGGTTGAACCATTTAAAGTTGACTAACACTTACGACAAAAATGACCAAGTATTTTTTTAAGTTCAAAAGTCAACAGGGTAAGCGAAATTAAATGTTTTAATTTGATTCTGCTTTGACCCCAAAGCTAAAACTCAAGTTTTAGGTAGGAAAACAATAAAACTGCAGCTAAGACGAGGGCAAAACCTTCAAGTGAGGAGTTAAAGTATAGAAGGGTTGCTTGGTTGTTTACCTGCCTGCAGCAAGAGCTGCTTATCCTGTCGAAATTGAAGTCATTAAATGCCAATTAATTACACATTTGGATTGTCTCTCTTAATTACAACTCCGTTGCAATCGTGGACTGCGAATGATGGCACAACATCCAATTTTACGGGTGTGTCCTTGCTGAACTCCGCCGCAAGCGGATGACAATTGACAGTTGGCAGTTGGAACAGGACTGCACTTTGATGGTATTTGCCAAATCTCATATAAAACGGAGCAACGTACACCACTCGACAACCACTTATGTAGCTCGACTGTGTTTCGTACGAGTATTAGCTTCTAAAAAAGTCGAAATTTGCTCGCAAATATCAACACAGCTGTCAGAGGCGACTCAACCCAAAAGTGAAAAACAGCGACAAGGATTTAATGGATTTTTAAGTGGTCCTACATAACTGAAGCAAGCAAGTAACATATCCTAAGCAAACAGTCGTACAGGAAATATTAGAGTGAAAAATAATCAAAGTGGAAACATTTCGAGTTCTCTTTTATTTTTTTTGCGAAACAAACAAGCACAGAAACCTTTTGATTTTAATCACATATAAACTAAAGTCTGGCAATCCAATTAACGTAATGCTGCCACGCTTACGTGTATGGATTCATTACAATTAAGTGGTTGCCAGACTAGAAGGTATCCAATAACCAAGAGGAAGAGACTTCATCTACCATGAAGAGTATTTAATTTGTGCGAGTTACTTGTGCTAGGATCTATAAATCAGATAGCCACTTTACAGTTCGAAAATTTATACATATGTATTTATGAAATTCGGGAAAAGATTTGCAGAGAATATTATATGAGCTGTATAGCAAATTGGAGAAATGTTCTACCAGTTTTATTTTTGTTTGCCAACTTTCACTGAGCATAGTAACAACAAGGCTATGTTATAATTTTGGGCTCTGCAATGAACATTGTTTCTGCAATGTTAACATTTACTGAAATGAACATTTTCATGCACAAGAACTTGTTATTATTATTATAATTGGTAGTTGCGTGTTTGTATTGAGAGCAAAACATATGACTATATGTAAATATTTCATGGAAAATGGCAAAGAGAAATGTGGCGCTATTGGCAGCTTCTCTCATCTTAGAATTTATGCATTGGCACGTTAACTTCATTCAGCGAGTATTATTTGTTTTATAAAGTAAAAAAACCTTGTTGCAAGTCACCACATTTCGTATGCCCCCCTTGGATGCTGCCACAAGACGATTAGACGCGGCTTGACATTCTCACATACCACAATACTATAATTGCCAATAAGCACACTTATGCGTGCCACCAACGACGGAAGAGTACTCAGGAGCACATCGTCTAATTGCTGTAACTACTTGCTCGCTCTCTCTCTCTCTCTCTCTCTCTCTCTCTCTCTCTCTAACTCAATCTCCCAGGATAATGAGGTTTCCATTAGCGTTTAAGTACGGCAGGCAATGACAGTATTTGCCAGCTAGACGGGAATTGCTTAAGTGCAAATTCAATTACCGTAGAAGTGAAATGGAATTTCCACATTCACTTGCACTTCCTGGGATGATTGGCATATAATCATGGCCATCAAAATTGGCCTTGGCCAACTAAAAACTCACATTACAAAGTTTGCAACGGCAGCAGCAACGACAACAACAATAAGGAACAAAGCTTGTCGGAGTGTTCGCATTTTTTCTACTTGCAACGTCAAAGTAAATCCAAACAATGTACGAGTATTTTCGCATAAATAATTGTACAAGTTGCAGCAGCTCATCATACAAGTTCAAATTACATATTTACATAAATTATTTGGTTACATATTTGTGAAAAATTATACGACTCGCAATGCCATAAAATGCAGAAGTGGCAGAAGACTTCTTTAAGTCATAATATTGACAAATTTAAGTCCTTAGCGAAACTCGACTTTCTGTCTGTCTGTCTGTCTGCTTGATTTATTGCATATGACAACTAAGCAAAGTTATATTCTTAAAAGCAATAGAGAGAGAGAGAGAGAAGGAGAGAGGAAAACTCAGTTGTATATTCGCTCTCTTTTCTCTAACTGCAGACAATTTGTTACTTTATTGCGTATACGCAGCGTTGTGTGTACCGAGCGCAACTTTACACTGAACCAGACCTTTATGAGTTTGCAAATTTACGAGATGCGAATTTGAGCATTTTATACCACAGATGGCAACCGCTCAATGCGCAAAATTAGCATATCAAATTAGACAGATTAGCACATCATGCAAATGAATCTAGCAGTAAAATGACATGACATGACACTAATTGAGTACAAGTATCAATATCAACATATCATAAAATATGTGTTGAAATTGCACTCGTACTTATACTCAGAGTTTGACTACTCCAATAATAATGAATTTATAGTTTATACACATTAAATCTGTCTCACTTAATATTCATTATAATTAACGGTTCTATAAATTGTAATAACTGCAGGGTATTCCACAATCACGTACTCACTCAACATTCATATTGTAAGCTTATTAATTACTTTTTCAGAAATTCATGCATATTTATAAGTGTGTGTTTGTTGGCCAAAACATCTAAAATGAAAAACACACTGCCTACATTAGACAGCCCCTAAAATATGTGTATTAATTATACAAATTAATCAACATTTTAAAGCAACGCGAATAGCACACAGAATTTAAGATATATTTTATATATTTATGTAAAGCACTGTCTTTAAGTGTGGGAGATAAATGTGTTGCAATATTTGTGGTAGACAGGAGAAAACAGATAAGTGTTTTTTGTCAGCTCGACTATTTAATGGCATTAGACCAACTTACAATTACGCACGTTTAATAGACTGTGGGAGCCATTAAATCGTTTATTTAATAACTTAATAACAAGCGTTAGCTGTAAACAGCTTAAGTTACAGCTAACATTACTTAGCAGTAATTGAGTTGCCAATGCTTAGGGAGAAAACCTTTTCAAGGTCTTCTTAATCGGTAAACCTTAACATTTTGAGACATTTCACATATTTCAAGCGCCTGGCTAATTAGACCCAAATCCTGGGAGCATTAGCATTAACGTTTAATCAGACTTTTCCCGACACATCGTCGTTTGTCAGCCATAAATTCTGGACGGAGATTATGTGGGCAATGCGGAAACATCAATCTTCAACCTCAAATGTGGAATGACACCCAAAAGTCTCCATGGAAATCGTGTAACGCATTCAATGTTATTGAGCTCGAAAAACAGTCGCGTAATTTCTTCCGATTAAATTTATAATTTTCTGTTACCAAACAAAAGGGAACATGCACCCTTTTCATAAAACATAAGCTGGCAGTAAAAAAATGGAAAAGGTTACCTTTGGGCAAATAAAAATAAAAGGTCGCTTTAGGAACGACCTCCACTTTTCTTTCTCTCAAGTTGAACTAATTCAAATCTCCTTGCGTAATGGACTCTCAATTTTAATTCATTTCAATTTGTTTTATTTTGCATACTTGCCACAACAGCATTCAGAGCAGAAAGCACGTTTATTGCTAGAAAAGCAAATACGGCCGATTCATAAATATCATTGTTGTATTGTTTGCCTTAAGCTTCAGTTATTTTAATAATGAGATCAATTAAGGTGGTTTTGAATGTTTGTTCATCTTCACACTGTGCTCGATTTATAATTTATTTTGCTAGGTAATTACATTTATATTCAAATTGCTGGCTATAAATTAGTTGAATAATGCAATTTTTGTGTATATTCAGATAATGTGAAGCCTACTTTGGGGATTGCTTTGGCCTTTCTATGGTAATATGCAATTTCCAAAGCATTCTAAGAGTATGCTGTGAAATTTGTCTGCAACTTACTATTTGATTTGTCAATAATAGAAGTCATATTCATGGCAAATTTTCACAATAATTTTAAGCGCTTTCGCTCAATGCATGAGCTGTTAAATATGTCAAATGGACAATGGAGAAATAAATATTATTATCATATTGCATTTAAAATTAGAACAAAGCGCAAAAGTTAGTATTTTGTCTAATAACTAAGAAATTTCGAGAGCCATAAGTTCTTTTATTTCTCAATTTAAAAAATACATTATTTAAATGGCTTTTTTTGTCTGTGTTGTTTTTGCACTTCAATGATCTAACAGTTAGTCAAATAACTCACGAATGCTCGCTATGCTTGACATCCACTTATTTGGGAGAAAGTGAGTGCTACATTTGTTGAAATTTCATTGCAATGTTTTCATTGTCACTTGTATAGATGTTTGTTTTAATTCGCTGTCAAAACTTCCCATGACGGCAGCTTCACTTGACATTGTTGCTGTCACTTTAAAATTTACACACACACACAAGCAGTGACAGCATTGAATAAGGGAGAATGTGGAGTTACTTTTGATCCCCAGTGTGATTTTAACGTCGTTTCATTTTGCGCGGCTTTGGTTAATATGATGATGATAAATCGGCTTTTAGAACATCAAACCCATCAATTGAGTCTTAAACGAATTAACAACTGAAATATTTATGAAATGATTATTCATTTATTGTCAGGTTGGTTCTCCAATTCTCTATCTCTCGCATTTTGACAAGCTGCTTAAGATAATACTTAGCATATTTTCGAGGGACACACACATGTTTACGTACAGTGTCCATTTCAATCTTGGGTTAAACATCAGATGAATTTCGCTTAAAAATGACTGATTTATGCGCAATTACAGAGCAAACAGTCGACAGAGGGATGACAATGCGTTTTCTATTCCCTTTTTCTATTCCGTTTCTTTTTTTTTTTGATGGTTTGTTTGATGGTTTTTCAAAGGGAATCTCTGGTGGGAGCACAGCATTTTCTTTTTGTGTATTATATTAATGCGCTTTACGCGTCCATTGGGTCACATTTGACATCCAGACCACGTTATGGCGCACTTTCGGGATCCATTAGTTTCAGTCAAATTTCAAAAGCAAACAGGCAAAACCAATATACTTACGAGCATTGTAAATATATATTTTGTATATATACATATGGCATGATAAATAATAAACATACGAGTAAAAGTATTATAAATAGCTTCACGCACAGTCTCTGCCATCAATCAATGCCCAATGATTGGATAGAGGAGGTTTGCCATCCTAACATTTGTTTCCACATCGCATTACTCAGCACATTTGACACACACCCTGAGATTTTGGCTTTGTCCTAGCAACAAAAAAAATAAAACACCAACAAATTGGACCCTTAAAGCCACATCCACCAACAATATAAATATTAAAGCCAAATTTCTTCAACCCCCACAAAATGATGACCCATTATCATGTTGTGCAGTTGCCATGCTGTCATCCTGTCAAAATACTTTCGTGGTTAATTAAAAGGTCTCTTTGTTGATTTTCACATTCCAAACCATATTGGCCAGGCCAAGTGGATGGGTTAAACGGGGCAATACTGTCATGGCCCTGTTTAAATGAATTAATTAATTTACCTTCGTTGTTGCACACTTTAGAATCAATTTGAGTGATGTGGTTTTGTGGCATCTTTAACGTATTTTCGAACTCCTCAAACTGTTAGTGGCAACAGTTTTAGACAAGTTAACGCCATTGTTATTGCTGCTCTGCTTGTTGCTGTCCTACGCTTTGGTCAAACTCGGAAAGTTTTCTCTTGGATTATTCCATTGTGTAAATTGAGACAAAACAATTACAGACTGAAAACTTTTGAAAGGTTTACAAAGATAAACTATTAAATATTATAATATTCATCTTGAATAATGAGCTTATAATATAGAGGGTATTTGCTTAGATAATCAAGTTGAATTCATAACTGTTTCCACCTAGAACTTTCCGATTTCCATAAGCTACAATTAAATTATATTAGCAAGGTATTTTTTTCAGCTTTATGTTAGGAAAATAATAATATTTAAAATATTAGCAAATATAAAAAATATAATATAAAAATAGAAAGGACTAAATCAAACATATTTTTGGCAATCTATTGAAATGCGTTTGGAATTTAATAAGGGCAGATATATATATATTATATCTACGTACTTTATAGCTCAATGAGCATTAAAATAGAAATGTTTGATATTTTCAATCATCAATAACAATAATGTGTTTCAAAGGAGACCAATAAAAAAGAGAAACCACAGCTTACAGTTTATTTATATGCAATAAAAAATAGCTGACTTGACACAAAAAAAATATGTGTATATATATAAATACTATGAATCTAATATCTAAAACTTTAAAAATAGAAATTGTAGTGCTTATAGAAGTGTCTACACTGTAGCCAGGACATAATATTATGCTTGACTGACAATTTGAATGTTATCTTTTACCCAGTGGGTGGCGTTTTAATGATGTGCGAGAATCGTGCTCGCATATGGTGAACGAATGTGAGTCTGTGAGCTCATGTGTTTGTAAGCAAATATGCGCGAGTAATCAAAGAAGTATCATTACGATTTAATAAAGCACGTGTCATTGATTGGTAGCTCGAAATAGCTGCAATAATTGCACGGCACTTTGAGTCAAGTTTTCAGAAAAGAACTCAATTACGATACGCAATATTCAATTGAAGAGCTGAAAGCTTGCAAACATTAATCAGATTAAGGTTGTTTGTTTAAAACAACATCAAATATACGCTTTGTGCGTAACTAGAAACTCATATTGCGTGGTATCTGTCAAACACAAAAACCACGTTAAATAGCTAACTGTGTGCTGTAAAATGAATGGAGAGATTACAATGCAAATGCCCATAGAAACACAATGTGGAATTCAAAACAGATTGCGAAATGCATTCATTTCGATTCAGACCCAAATGCGGAATGTTAATGCAATTGTCTGCTTGACCAGAAGGATTCATTCGATTTGTTTACACAAATGGAACACTTTAAAAAAAAAAAGCACGCGCACATGTTGTTGAACGAAATGCAATTGAAGACAATTACAATTATTAATTGAGTTTTTCTTCACACTTCAATGTTGTCCTTGGTAACCAATCGAGAGTGCCACGTTGGAGCAGGGAGGATGAAAACTGGCATTTAATCAGCAGAATCATTCATTCGATGTTGATAAAATGGCGTTGACGTTGGCGTTTATCGTATAAATTGCAATCAAGCCGTGCAAGACGACAAAGGGAACGCAACGTTGCGTATACGCAATTTGCACACTCAATATTTTCACTGCACACACAAAATACACATACGTCAAGTTGCCACTGCTGCATTGTATTGTCACAGACATCGTTGATATTGTTGCTATTGTTGTTGTTGTTGTTTTTGTTGACGTTGCTATGCCAAATATGAATAGAATATATGTACATATTTTGTATGTATATATTTACTGAGAGCGACAGATATACATATATGTGGCATTCGCACACCGAGATTTTCTTAGTGTTCTTGTCTCGCTTTGTTTACACAGAACAAGCAGGCAATTCCGTGTTCATTTGGGACTCTCACATAATAGAGTGTGTGTGTGTGTGTGTGTATGTGTCGTGCGTGCTGTGCGTATGTCAAATCATTGAAATTCTGCTGTGACAGCAGCCCAAAAAACCCGAAAAAGCACGTGTTGAGACTTTCAGGACCTCTGAAAAATGATTTCTGCTTACGTATAAAAGGCCACAAAAACTTTTGTTCTGTTATTGTGCAGATTAAATAAACGTTGCTACAAGTCAAAATTTATGCCTACGCAAATTAAAGTAGCGACAATCCTTTATCAATGCCTTGAGCGTGCGCTTATCAGTGAGCCGCATCTTGTTGCTCCTGAATGATGACACACACGCACACACACACGTACACACACACACGGTCGCGCTCTCCTAGACTAATACAGCACTCAAAAATAACTTCTAATCTAATCAAATGGGGCAAAGGACATCGCTTTAAAGGGTGCCGTTGATGGCCATCAATGTAAATGCTGTGACAGTCACAGCTGGAGGCCAACAAAATAAGGCAAAAGAATAATAAAGGAAGAGTTAGAGGAAGAAGTTAAACATAAATCAAATCTAGCAGTCGTTGAGATTTTTAGCAAACGTGTCTCATACAATTGTAAGCGATAAAGGCATTTTTGCATTGAGCCAAATTGAAGCTAACAGCAATTTTATTGTAGATTTTCTTTTAACACTGTTAAGAAAAGCACAAATATTTATAGGAAAAATCTAATCGCACAATTAACCACTTTCTTCTTAAAAATAAGAAAAGCTGCCAGCAGTTTCTTTAAAAAAATACCACAAAAAGTTAACAAAGCAAAACACAGAAAGGAGAAGAATAAACATATTTATATTTTAAATATGCATAACTGCAAAGAAAAATATGAAAAGTTTATTTTAAAGAAATTTGTTACAACGACATCAAACATTTAAAATTGAATGAAATTTAAATTTTCTTGTGGGCTTTTTATTTTCATACTTACAACTTGCTAACATTATGATTTTAAGGCATTTTATTTAATCTGTAAAGCACTTAGTTATCGAAGCTTCCGTTGGATTTTCCTTTTAAATATTTATTTAACTTAACTGTAACTGTAAGTCCTATTAGTTTTTGGTTTTACCGAAGCAAAACAAAGCTGGAAAACTGACAAATGCAGGAATTGTACAAAAATTTAGTATTGCGTTATTTGTGGGCAGCTTTTTGTTAAACCCCTGGGGCAACATTTTTGCAGTTGCTTTTAAAATGTATTTTTTGGATCAGATAAGCAAATATATATTGCGGTTAGCCAACATTTCATAAATGCGAATATTGGTTAGCATTTCAATATAAATTTTATATCGCTATTTAAGCTGTGAATGTTTCGCATTTTATTGCTGAAATGTGTATTACGTTCAGCCTTTAAAAAGGCCATAAATCAATAAAACATCGCTCACTCGCCTTGTTATGCATGCTAATGTTCAGCAGCATCTTTAGAATAACATAAACTTTTCACTGTGCTGCAAACTATTGGCTGGAAAAATTTAAAAAACAAACTTTAGGCTCCGCAACTATAAAAGTTTAAATGAATCAGCCACTGGCTAAATAAATTGTTCACATTAATAAAGTAAATGTTGATTATCATAAAGTGATTACATGAAATAAAACTAAATTTAACACTCGTATTAATCAAATCTATTGTGACCAATAAACAGTTATTCAACAGATTGTCATACAATTTTCAGCACTAATTTGTTTTGACAAAGTAAGGAAGGAAGGAAGGAAGAAAGAAAGCCATCAATCAATATCAAATGAAAGCAGCTGTAACTTGGCTTAAAACTTAAACCGGCCCCTTAAATATTTCAACAAGAAGCTCTCAACACGATACCCAGAGCAGCTTTAATACACGAAAACATACAAAATACGTATCTGTTGTTTGTTATATAAGAGGCTTCTGCTCCCTGTTTCAGCTACGAGCTTAACGTGCACCTATTCTCTGTGCTTTTGTACTATTTTCTATTGTTTAATGTTCTTTTTTGTTAAGTCCAATCAGCCAATTAAATAAAACACACAAGAAATATACAATGAAAAATAAGTGGATGATTAGGAACCCCAAAATAGAAAGTTTGCCAAGGTGCTGAAGATGGGGTCTTATCAATGCCAATGCATTGGACTTTGCATACAGAAATTGAATGTCAATAAATTTTTTTTTTTTTTTTGTATTTACTGATAATAATCAAATATATACTCGTATACCTGACTTTAATTGGCACAGTAGCTCGATAAGCTCTACGATGCTCATAAAATGTAAACAGAATCAAACATTCAAATTCCGAAAGCTGCATAAAATTGCTGTTTTTGTGTTATATACCTTGTAAACACATAAATTGGTTAAGGGGGTATTTATGTGCACCAATAGCAATTCAAAAAGTGTAATTTTATTAGATTTCACTAAAATTAATTGCGCTTTGTAACGAACATAGTTAATGCCTACTTTAAACATGCTTCCAGGGTAACTCGCATTGTTACCTTTTAGTGTTTGGTTTGTAATGTTTTTATTTACACATTTCCATGACCCTGGCAACAATTGTCATTTGTAACTTTACCAAAAAGTATAAAACAACTGAAAAACAAAGTTGCTGTCAAATGTTCTCAAAATAATGTCACATGAAACGTGATGTTGCAGTTGATGGTATTGGCCCCCAGATGAACCCATTGACACGTACTGCTCATCATGGTAGTTCAATTGAATCTAGCTTAGTGCCACACACATCCCACGCCCACTTTACACTACTCAATTCACATGCGTTTGGTTGTTCTATATTTACGTATACTTAATATTTGTGCACATAGAGATAAAATGACGACTGTTGCTGCTGTTTTTCTTCCCTTCTAGTCATAGTCTTGCTCCTTCTCCATCTGCTGTTGCACTATGTGCACAGATCTTCTACAGATTCGCCTTGGAGCAGTAAACGTTGTTGTTCATGTTTGTTTCTCTTGTTGCCGGATTTGACTCCAGAGCCGCCAGCGGCCTTGCCACGCCTACGATTCAGCACACCATCCATGTCATCCATCATGCGCAGAATTGTGGTCTGTAAAAAATATGGACAATACAAATATTTACAAATTTAATACAAAATGTTAATTTATGAGGACATTTTGTTTTTCTTATTAAATCAATTTTAAATCAATTTTAATAAAGTTTCAGTAGTTATTTTGTTTACTCTTGGAATTTAATTTAAGTTGGAGAAAAATTAAGTTATACCTGATCTGAGCAATCCATTGGAGCCACTGATATGTCGCGTACCGCTCGAAATTTGCCCACATTATTAAGATGCTCGTTCTCCAATCGAAAATAATTCCAGATAAAGCGTCTGAATACTTCGAGAGGACTGAGTATAGTAATCATAACATCGCCCTCAATATATCCAGCTTGGATAAGACTCATAGACAGCGTCCAGCTGAAACGCAATATTAAATCCTCAATTATGCCAAAGTAATAGAACCACTGTGTGAGAGAGAAGACAAAGAAAAGAAAAAGAGAGTTAGCATGGGAAGAAAAGTAATGGATGCGCTGAAAGATTGTTTTACGTGCCGTTCGCTTGGACAAATATTTATTGCAGCCATTAGACGACACGATGGCGGTCCAAACTCAACTCACCGTCGATGAATATACGATTTCTTCACGCAAGAATCGATTTTCACCCGCCTTTGCATCGAACAGCCCCCAGTCCATCTTGATGTCCCATATGTAGGCATAGCAGGAGGAGAATAGAGCTGCTGTTATCCAGCAGTAGAACCAAGGGTTCTCCTTCGACTGTCCATAGGTATCTGTTGAGCCAGAGATAGAAAAAGGTAAGTGAAGTAACGAAAGGGAATTGCGTGCTACGTGTTTTTGTGCTAAAATAAAATTAACATGAATTTTGCGGTTGGCCATGAAGGGCACTCTAATTGGTAGCGTATCATAAACATAAACATCACGCATAATGAGCGAAGTCAGTGCTTCCAAGTAAGTCCTTGAATAAACCTTCCCACTCCTTTCCATACCAGCATAGTTATTCCTCCACTTACCCGATGTGGTGTGGAATTTGTGCGCAAATATCACAACAAAAAACGAGGTCGCATATTTGGCGGCATTCACAAGATGTGGAAAGGCCTCCTTTGTGTCCCGATAACGTCTTATGCATTGAGCAAACCGAAAATATGCCGGGAGTATGGCCACAATGGGATGCAGAATGGATACATACTGCACACAGAATTTGCCAGCTAGAAAATGGAAATATGAAATATATTCATTAGTCATTAAGCTAATAATAAAGCAATTTATTTTCAGGAAAACTTTTGTGTGCATAAATTAACATGAACTTTGATATTTTTGGTCACTAATGTGAAAAGTCATGTTACACATAAATTATTTATTCTTGTGAATAAACTATATTAAACTTTGAACAAGTCAACTTTAAATTGCCACTAGAAAATTTTTGGCAACTACATAAATTATTTAGTTTTGTATAAAAACTGAACAATAACATTAAATGAATAACTTTAATAAGATAGTAATTTACATATTTGCTGCTTAAAGGGCACAACTTTAGAAGCGTACTATAAATTGAAGGAAAGTTTTTAAAAATAAACTGAATAAATTAACAAAAGTTTTATTTAAATCTCCATTTTTAACAGAATTCGAGTTGAACTTTTGAGTGAACTTGGGAAAAGTATTTCAAACTTATTCGATTACTCACCCTCTCCGGCTTTGTGCCACGTCGGATTGCGTCCAAAGAAGCACATTAGGAATGGTATATCCAGAAATGCTGGAACCATGCTATTCAATTGATCCGCCAGCCAGAAATCGGCAAAGTTAACAAAACAAAAGGGTGCCATAATAACACGACTAAGGACGCGCAGCGCCCAGTATCGTGCCTCGTGATGAAAGGTTCTTGTGGGATTCAGCAGGAAGGCAATCATCAGAGCATAGAGAAACAATGGAGCTGCATACTGAGGAATGCCCAAAGGTTCACAGAATATATAGCAGAGCACACAGCAGGCCCAGATTACGCCAAAGACTGATGCAATTTCCATAATATTCTGCTCGGAGAGATGATTACGGGGATCCAGCTCAAAGATGAGCACATGGTTGACACCAGACGATCGCCAGCCATAGACATTGACGCCCCAGAGGAAGAGGCATTCGGTGATCAGAAAAGGAGCTCGAAACATCCGCAAACCAACTCGCCAATTCTCGCCAAAGCCATAGAACATGGCCGAGATGACGACGGTCAGCAGCAGCACCACAAAGGCGCCCGAAAAGAGGCCCACCTTGAACGTGGTCCAAGGACTCTGCTGCTCTCCTAGAGGTGGCACTCGTAGGCGCTTCATGGCACCTGTAATCAATGGATCCATTACATGTTGTTTTGAATAATATTTAATTTTAATTTTATACTCACGCTGTCTATCGCCACCCTCAATGTCCTGGGTGACGGCCTGCTCCGTTTCCTGTATGAGCCGATCAATGTCTTTGTTTATGTAGAAATGTGCCGCCTCCACGTGATCCGTGCGCCAACGTGCTCCGTAATCTACGCTGAGCAATTTATCATGCTTCTTGAGAATCTTACGAAATCCGGTAAAGTTGAGATTCTGATAGTTTTGCAGGAGTATCAGACCCAAATAGAACTCGCTAAATGCCAACTTGAGATCCTGTATCTTACGCGCGGGCACATTCTTTTTTCCCAAAGGCGTGCGTCGCTTCCAGGCGGGCTGCTTCTTCACATGCCCCATTTCCAATGCCTCAGTCAGTTCGCTCCTCAGGTTGCCGTATTTGCGCGTCGCCTCCGCCATTTTCTCCGAGTAGAAGGTGTTGATCTTCGCCAGCTCCTTGTCACAGTAGTGAAAGAACTCCTCATCAAATTTGGCAAAGTAACGTGTGAGCATCTCCCGATCCACAAGCTCCGCTGAGGGCGACTGTTCAATTGCCGCATACAGCATTGCTTTCATTTCCTATTGGAATGTTACAATTAATATTTAATACTTCAAACTGGCATCTATTTGGTTCTTGCATTTACAGTGTTGGTAAATGCTTGTCGATAACCAGTTGAATAATATCGATTACATAAACTGAATCGAACTTAATTTGATCACCAGATACATATGTAAGTGTGCATATAATTTTCAAAGGCACTGTCATTTAGACTCTGTTACTCTCACTCTCTCACTCTCTTGCTCTGTTTACGTTTACAGCGAGCAAAACAAAACGACCGTTTGAAAGACTCACAATGCGCATGCGTCAAATGGGCGCCACGGCAAAAGCTCTCGCTGACATTTGACAGCTGGTTGGCCGTTTTACTCGTGACGTCACCAGCAAACTGACAGCTAGGAAAAGCACACACTTGAGTATCCATCGGATACATATTTTTTCAATTCATTTTTCGCACACTCTGTATGCATTTTACCTCATAATTGATATACTGCTTGCGCCATTCTGGCGTTATATGCGCCGTCAAATGTTCGGCGAACTTCATCTTTGGCGTGTGCTACTCCTGCTGCACTGCATCCACATTGGAACAAAACGGACAGCGATGACAAAGACGGAGGTCCACGCGCACGTTTTCACGTAAACAACAGAACTGGGCCAACGCCAAAACGAAAGTTTTCGATGATGGCCATGCTAATAGTTGATGATGGTCGGAGAGTGGCAGGGGGAGGGATTGTGGCGTAAAGAGCGGGCATCAAGGAGCTTTCAATGTTGTCGTTTTATTGTTATTTTCCTCAGCTGTCATCCATTGCATCGTTCACCGGCCGATGTCAACAAAAACAAAGCACTAATAAATACATTCAAGTGCTGCCAAATATTGAAAATGGTGGTAATCTGAATAAGGTTTTTAAATTGTTTGATTTTATTTTTAAATCGACTAAGACGGAATTATGACCGTTTCAATTTTTGAAAAGATAAAGTAAGTAATATTGACACTGAGGGACATAAAATGGACAAAGTTATGTAGGTTTGAAGTTTCAGAATAAACCTCAAGGAGAACATATTAAAAAAAAGGCTTGTGATGACCAAAAATTTAGTTTTCATATTTTGATGCAAAATAAAATTAGAAGTCAAATAAATCTAAAATTATAAATATGTAATATAAATAAATAATAAATATACAAACGAAATCAGTAAAGATATGTCAAAGTTATGCTAGTTTTAAGTTATTGAAAAAGCAATGCATACATCACTAACTAGTTCCTCATAAAAATGGTCAAATGGCTTTAATAACTTGAAAATAAATAAGGCAGTACAAAAACTGGTTTACAGATTGTACATTTATAAATAACAACAGAGATGTATACAGAGAAAAATCAAGTATAAAAGTAAAACAGCTGCAAAATAAATTTGAACTCGCAACATTTTAAGAGGCTAGACGTTTGTTAGAGTTTTTGTCCAAAATTTTAGTCATTCGTCACCAAATATTTTGTGACACCCTAAAACATAGCACAGTAGTCAAATATTATATGTAATCATATCACATTTCCTGGAAAAACTCGTAAAGCTAGAGATAAGAAAGAAAACAAATAGGTAATACCCTAATCGCGTTCATTCTACAAACATCTGGAGATATGAGTACATTATGAACACAGCGCAGTGGTAGCAGTAATAAAAATCAATTTCCAAATTTATTTCATGGTGTGGAATCACATACAAATACTAAAGTCAAGTATTTTCGTTCTTTTTCTCTCGCTCGCTCGCTCGACTTGTTGCTCGGTCTTTTTTCGTCTTATCTCATTCGCTGGGTTCTCCCGGAAAGTCCCTCGTTCCCCTGTGTGTTAAATTGATTAAAGAACGGTTTGTTCGGCTGCCACCCGCATTGAATCGGCTGCATTCATGATCGTTCAGAATCGGAGCACTCTCAAATGCTCGAAGAGAGAAACGAGTAAGTTGAAAGCCTCTCGCAATCTCGGGGTTTTGTAGCGCTTTTCAGTTCTTGATTGCCCGCCACACTCGTCAGTCAGCTGAGTTATTCACTGAGATACCCCGTGAGAGATTTTTGTACAGCAAATTGGTGATTGTCGATCGGGGCCCGGTAGCCAAGCGATAAAGCGATAAGTTCCTAAAGGTTTTTCTTATAAATTCAACGTATACCGGTAATATTGACCAGACCAGTTCAAGATGCCAAAAGGAGTGCAACCCACAGCCGAGCAGGTTAACGAGGTGAAGACTCGTTTCCTTGCTAATCTCGCAGCGGAACCACCAGCAGGTATTTTTCCGATTCTTTGCTAATCCTGAAACGATCTAAACTTTAAACTTCACCTTAGTTCCATTCGATCCCAGAGATCTGGCCAGGATTAAGGACAGCGATGTCTGGATCACACAGCTGCTAGAGGCCTACAAATTGGATGTGGAGAAGGCTATTATTCGTCTCCGACAGAACTGCGAGTGGCGTCAGAGCTTTGGCACCAACGATGTCAATGAGACGAATGTGAACCAGGAATACCTAAACGACGGTGAGATCTATGTGCATAACCAGGATAAGGATGGCATGCCCCTGCTCATTGTGAATATGTCAAAGCACAACAAGAACAAGAATCAGGATGATCTAATTCGCGTTATGGTCTATTGGGTGGAACGTATTCAGCATGAGACAAATTATTCCAAGAAAATCACACTTTTCATGGACATGACTGGCGCTGGATTGGGTAACCTGGATCTGGATTATATCAAGGCTATTATTGGATTATTCGAGACGAAATATCCCAATGCTCCCAACTATATTGTAGTTCATGATCTTCCCTTCCTGCTAAATGGTAAGTTCAGCAACTAAATCAGGCCAAAATTATGTATTAAATATTTTTCAATTTTTCTTAACTTTAGCGGCATTTAAAATTGTCAAGGGTTTTATGCCCCCAGAGGCCTTGGAGATTCTGCGCGTAACCACAAAGAAGGATGTCAACGAGTACGTCGATCAGGATAACTGCCTGAAGATCTGGGGCGGCAATGATGATTACGTCTATAAATTCCAAGCTAAATAATATTTTTAAACTGTATTTGAGCATGTAAATACTAAAATACGATATTTATTTATCTGAGTAATATGCGATCTTTAATTGCTGAGCACAGATCTAAGTGCAAAGCTTGAGTGTTTAGTTTAATTGCAAAGCTTGAGTGCAAGTTTCTCTCTCTCGCTCTTACTCACTCTTGCTCTCTTGCTCTCAAACTAAAGCTTTAACTCGAAGCGATCTCATTTAAATGCAATGGAGCACACAGTGGCGATCACGTTCTATTGCAGCAGCGAAGCGACAACTGCCCTTTTTAGAGGAACGTTTTTGGTGCTCCACATTGACTCGCACGCCGGACGACTGTCAATTGAACAAACGATCGAATTGTCGGCCGATCGATCTGCAGCACTCAAACACCGTTAGTTTGACTCGGTAGCTCGTGTTAAGCACTCGAATTCGTATATTGTCGCATGTTGTTTGTCGATTGATTGTATTTCGGAAATTTGGACACCCCAAATCTAATCACGATATCTATATGTTGCTGAGAAAGTGGATTATCGATTAAACTAAAAGTACGCGATAAGCAGAGAACTGTAAACTTGACTGTTGCTCTGTGATTGTCGTGCACAGAGTTCAATGATTAGTCTTCGCCCTGTTGTCGTTGGTATCGAGTGTTGAAACAGCCATCAATCATGGGCATTAAGGTTCAGAATCCAACGGTTGCCCAGATCGAGGAGTTGCGTCAACGATTCAACACCAAATACACAAACTCTCCGCCAGCAGGTGAGCATGACCTTAGGTTCACAGACAGACAGTTCCAAAAGGTGTGAGTTCTAAAAACCTATTGACAAATGCATAATGGATTCGTATATATAAATTTTAATACTGTATTTACACAACCAACGTTACGAACTGGAAACTATTGGCGGTCATAAATAAAATACTGATTGCTTTAAAATCGACTGCTTATTTACGCTGCGAAAACGAATCGTTTTGTGTAATTAGGGAACCAATTGTGCAAATAAAGGAAGCTCAATGATCAGGTGATTCAGAAGTGCAATTCATATATAGTAAAGAGTTGCAACCCTGAAACACGTACACCTGTGGAACCTAATCAAGTGTTTTCCACACAGCTCCTTTATAGCCAGTGCTGTCCTACTATCTATTTTATATCTATACTTCCATTTTTTGTTTATAATTTAATTCTGAGGTATTTCAGAAGATAAACTTGGGAAAAACCAAGAAGAATATAGTTAAGGTATTTAAAACTACTCTCGAATTATGCGTGTACTACTCAAATCCATGAACGAGATAAAATTATTTTCAAAATATTGGTATACTTAAGGCTGGTAAAACTGTAGATATTTCAGTTAAAGTCTGTCACACTTTTATGTTCAACTAACTTATTAAGCTAATGGTGAGCCAATCAGGTTTGTGGAAGCTAATTACACGGCTTCCACAAAATATTTCCCACTTCTTGTCAGATATCTCACTTACATGCAACACTACTGATAACCAAGCAATACTAATAACTGATAAGGAACGTAATATTTTAATAGTACGCAAACAAAAAGCTAATAAATACATAATTGTTTAAAATTCGAATTTTTAAAATTATATTGACTTTATTAATAGAACCCTTTCATCCCATCGATCTTGACCGCATACGAAATGAGCAACTATGGCTGCAACGTTTTCTGGAAATGCACGATCTGGATATGGAGGCATCCTTCAAGCAACTCTGGGAGACATGTGTTTGGCGTCAGTCGTACGGTGTGAATGATCTGGATCACACGCACCTCAATCAGGAGTACTTAAATCAGGGCTGTGCTTTTGTACACAGTCAAGATGTGGATGGCAAACCAATGCTCATATTTCGCGTCAGATTGCACAACAAATCAAAGAATCTGGAGGAACTTATACGCATTGTCGTCTATTGGGTTGAGCGTATACAGAGGGAGAATCATTTGACCCAACTGAGCATATTCTTTGACATGTCTGGCACGGGATTGGCCACAATGGATCTGGATTTTGTGAAACGAATTGTGGAAACTTTTAAGCTTTACTATCCAAATGCTCTCAATTATATTCTAGTATTCGAACTGGCTTGGGTACTGAATGGTAAGCTGAACGGTAAAGCTTTTGAGCTTTCAAGTCTAGCACTGCAAGGATATCAAACCTTTGACTTGCCTTTCTTTCATATTTGTATTCTTTTTTAGCCGCCTTTAAGGTCATCAAAGCTCTGCTGCCGCCAAAGGCAGTTGAGATATTGAAAATGATATCGAAGAAGGACGTCACACAGTACGTGACCAAGGACAACTGTCTGGCCAGCTGGGGAGGCACTGACAACTATGAGTTCAGCTTCGTCCCGGAATCAAAGCGTTCAATATCCAAACCCGTAGCTGCAAATGCCGGTGACGCTGAACAACTATATCAGGATACTGCCAACGATAAGAAGGTAAGAGAACACACACGTATGTATTATATATTCATTAGAGTGCATCGCCAAAAAATATTACTTTTAAAATCCCTTTCGAATTCGGGCTACCTTTTTTTGTGAAACGTAATTGTTTTGACAAATTAAAATATTCGAACAATTAATTTAACAAATATATCCTTTAAGTATACGGTTTTAATTGGTGACGATTTCTTTTTTCTTTGTCAAAACAATTGCTAACCTCTTTGTAAGTTCAGTCCATTGTTTAGGTGTGTTTCGGATTAACTGTTGTGCCCCAAACCAACCGGAAGTCTGTCCAATAATTACTTTTGCTGACCGTCAGTCACGCGATGAAACTTTTGCTTCTCCATTAATTGATTTACATTTAAAATGTGTATTGATTTAGGGTGCCACTTGCTAGGGACACTTGCGTGTCCTTTATGAGTGTGTCCAAAGTTGTTAATAATATAGAGATAGCCTAGATTTCATACGAAAACAGAATTGACCATTGGCAAACATGGTTATCGCTATTTATAGTCATTTATTTGACACATTGCAAAAACTTTCGCTTTCGCTTCTCTAGTTCCGAGTGGTCACTGAAGCGTCGCAAGCCGTTGACCTGTAAAAAAGTAGAACAGCCATGGAATACATTATACAAATAATTCCCAACGGATGAATTACGTGGTGTTTGCGGGGTGTTTGCGGGGTGTTTGCGGTTCCGCCCGATATGCCTCTCTTTCTGACGTAGCAACTAATTTGTAATTCGCTTTTTATTTAGTTTTCGGATTCGTCATTCGTCCGTTCGCAAGTTCTCTTTCCTATTCTCGACTTAATTAATTAAATACGATTGGAATGTACTGGCAACAGTGCTGTTGCCCGATCGTAGTGTGAAAGCTTTTAGTTTGCCGAAAAGCTTTTATTGTTTGGCTTTTGCTATTTTGTGTTGTTGCTTTTTGCTGTGCTTTTTTTAGTTGTGTTTTTACGTTTGCCGCGGCACGACGACAATACGTCATCAGCTAATATCAATGCAATCGCGATATATTTGATATTTATATTTATTTGCTTGCATTGTGTGGTTCAATTTGAACAGCTATAATATAGTATATATTTGTGAAACACATAATAACAAAAATCAGAAGGCGGAAACACAATTCATATTATACATTCGGTCTTCAGCCAATATGCCCAGGGTAGGTGGCATCAAGAGAATTGTGTATATATGTATGTGTGCGTGTGTGTTTATATGTATGTGGTTGTGCGCTGATCTTGTGTATTGTGTGTGGTGCTTATGCTAAACAAAGCATAACAATGATATTCGAAGAATCGTATAAAAGTAAAATGAATTCCAATTGTTATTCAAGACATACAGTTTGTGAATTTAACCCCGCATATTAATTCATAGTTCTACGGTTGTCTCCACAATCGAAATTTATTTGTTTTTAAAACCGTTTAATTTTTTTCTTATTCGGCAAATATTGTAAAAGTTATGCTGTTTGCTACAATACCGCGATATCGATGTTTTGCTTCAACGATTAAAGTATGTAAGCGTAGACTGTCACAAGTTTAAAAAGAATGTGGCGCCACCTTTTGTATGTTTTGCGAAATAATTACTCCTCTTAATAAGGTAAATTGGCAACACTGTGGCAGCAACATCAAACAGTGCTGCCAATTTTTTTAGAGGAAAATAGCTGCTTTTGGCTGGAAAGAATCTGAAAAGTAGCTAAAACTGCGATGCAAAACCGCTTTCAAAATAAACAATTTTTTAACAACAAGGATGAGAATTTGCTGGAAATTTAAAATGCTTATATAAATCAGAATCAATAACCGCCAAATAGCTTAATATACATATTCTTTTATAAATATATATTTAAAATAGTCAGATTTCCATCTAATAGCAATTTTCAAATCCTTCCAGCAATCGATCTTTGAAAATAGCCAGTAGTAGCCTTTTAATAGCTAAGTTGCCAATAGGGAAAGAAATAAGTTAGTTGGCCGCTTGTTCGGTTAACTTGACGCGGAGGATACGAAAATAATAAATAAAATAATTCACAAAGAAGGTTAACTACGAAGGTTCATAATATTAAGTATCAAAGTGCCGAGCTATATAACTAAGGTATGTGTGTGTTAAATAGTTCATAATTCACTCAACGGAAATCAGACACAGTTGATTACTTAAGAATGGTTTATTGAAACAATATTGTTATTACACCGCATAAGCAATACAGCTGATACGATTCGTGCAAATTATTTCAAAGTAAATCAAGTAATTTCTTCAAATGGCCTCAACAAACTGTGTGCTCAAGTGCGGCTGAAAGTGTGAGATGTCCACTTGTAAAAATAGCAGAGCTCAGCATGAATCGATTGCATATCATGACATGAATGTGTGTGGAGGGTGGCAATAGGGGCGTCCTCCACACCTCCACACCACCTCACAGCTCCCCTATTTAAGCAGCTCTTTTGTAAATCGAATCCATTTTCATTAGTGATTCTCCCATTACCAGGTACACTTCGCCAAGAGCGCTCCAATGGTGCTGCACGATACAAACATAGGGGAACTGCACACACCCTCGGATGGTGAGGGTAAGTTGAAGGAAGTCCAAATTTCCAACATATACAATCGGTTTGGCATTGCTTCTATTGTCAGGCAATTTAATCTCAATGATATTTAATAAGAGATTCGTTGTTTTTCGTTAAATCAAAACAAATTTATACAAATTTATTATTTTTTAAAAATCAATAAGTACTTGTGCATAAATAACACCTTAATATATATATAAACATCTTTTCTATTCTGCCCCAGGTATGTTGCAATTGGAACCAACAGAATATGTCAATTTTTGCCCAATCACTGGGGATGCCAAACTGACCCTCAAAAACATTACGGAACAACCGGTCGTCTACAAGGTGAGACTTTGAAATACCTCTTCTATGTGTGAATCCAACAGTCCTTTCTCTAATCTTATAGATTCAAACCACATCACCGGAAAAATTTCGTGTTCGTCCACGCTGCGGCGTTGTTCCACCAAATACTTCCGCAGAAGTTAACATTTGGCTCAAATCGGATCACCAGCTCAGTCCAGATGCAAAAGATAAATTCCTCGTCATGGCAGCATTTGCTCCAAGCGTTGAGTGCAGTTCTCAGGAAGTGTCCGATATATGGAAGGAGAGGGGAACAAATGATCCCGAAGTCGAGAATCATCGTCTGGTCTGTCGCCTAAATGGGAAATCCAAGGAATCGGGCGCCAAGGGCGAAGGCCAAGATGGTCAAAGCAGTCGTGTAAGTGGAATGCCTAAATTGTAATCCTTACACATTATTGATTTTTTTTTTGATTTGTAGGAATTTGGACCACAACAGTTACGGGAGCAGAACAAACAATTGTCTGCTCAGCTAAGACACACAAGAAATTTACAATATGCATCATTATTTCTAATATTGCTTCTATTTGCGGGTTTTGGTTTTTTGCTTTTTGATCGCTTTCATCATTCCATATCGGATCATCACGGATCCGGAACATGCGAAAAGACGACAGCATTTAAATGTGGAAAGCACAAATAATATTTACTGTCGAAATGCAATCTGACCAGGCTAGACGATGCCACTGTTAGTCACCAAAACAACAACGGAAACAAGAATAATATCAAGAACAATAACAAGTACGATATGCACAAAGAGTATTGCATTTGTGATCTGAGCCTGGATTTGGACTATATTAATGCTGAAGATGTTGATAATGCGGACTGCCTAGAAGCCCTAATGCTCGTCCAGCTGCAATTATCGCTGCGCAATGGCCAGGTGGAGATGGGCGGTGTTGCCAATGGCGGTCATCTGCTTGGTCTCATTGCATTTGCCCGTAAAATTGCGCGCGTGCTACTCTCCCTGTCATTGTTATGCTGCATTTTGTTTCTTAGTTTCTACCTGGGAAACAACTACGATAGCCACAATGGCGGAACATCAGTTTACCCTCATTCAACAACAATAGACACGTCCTTGGTCAGCAGCAGCAGCACATTCACCACCACCAGTACAAGCATCGCAATCAACAATTCTTCAACTACAGAAAATAACAATCATTTAGCAGAAACATATTCCATATAGTCCACTTATGTATTTACATATATATAAACCATTTATATGTATATGTATATATATGTATGGATATACAGACAAAATTACTATATAGATCAGATCATAAATTTGTGTTGTATTAAAAATTCAGTGCAAACACCCGTTTGCATTTATGGCACAGAAATTATATTAACTTGGGCGAAGAGCTCAGGTAATTGTGAATTTCTCCATCATTAGCACTGGAAACAATGAATTTGTAGTAACTCTATGTACGATATATGTATATTAAAAAAAATATTAATGATAATTAAAAGTTGATTAGTTTGTAAATAGTACATGTTTTTAATTCGTTTTGCTTCACTTTATCAATAGCTTTGTATGCCATTCTCCGAAATCTTACAAATTTACTACAGTCATACAGTTAAATTTATATATATATATTTTAAACAAAATCAATTAAATAAACATATTTATTCAGTTGGCTTAGTAAACGTTGATTGATACGCACTCATTACGATGCGTCTAGTGTAAACAATTTGGGAACGTTCACTAGCGTTCCTTTTAATTCTTCTTGCGTCCACGTTTAGCTGCCGTCTTTTTGTGGACTCACTAGAAACGCTCGTCGCTGGGTCCGGTTCATTGTCATTCACAGAACTGATGACCTCCGCCGGCTTCTCCGGCTCTTTGGGTGCTTCCGCAGCGGGAGCTGCGACGGCGACGGCAGTGGCAGCTGTCTTTGCCTTCTTGCTCGCTGGCACATTCTCTTTTGTTCCTCCTGTACATCGGACTGGGACAGAAACACACTGTGCTGACCACCGCCGGCTGCAAGCAGCATTCGTTTATTTAAAGTATTCTTGCTGCTCACCAAAACCGGTTCAAGTTCGTCGTCGCCATCGCCGACGCCCAGCTGCTGATTTGAGCCCATTCCCCAGGAATAGAGTTTACCATCGTTGGTAATGGCATACGAGCAAGCTTCACCACAGCCCACAAACGTGGTTTTGCCGGCCAACTGTTGGATTAGCGTTAGTTCGGCAACAACATCCTTGACATCTCCGACGCCCAACCGACCATAATCGGGTCGGCCAATTGCAAAGCATCGGGAGCTATTGTCTAATACCAGAGTGTGATGTTGACCACCAGCAATCTGTTTGACATCCTTCAAATCGGTCTTTATGGGTATGAGGACTCGTTCAGCTTCCTTCGCGTGTGTCAGTTGCTTGTAGTTGTTCAAGCCCACAGCCCAAATGATATCAGTCTGCGATTCGCGCAAGAATGTGCAGTAATTGGTTGCCCAAATAGCCTCAAATGGCTTGGTGCGTTTTATAATCAGCTGATCCGGGCGCAGTAAATCACGTTTGCCACGACGACCTGTGGAATGGAATTGTTTAATATAAGTGACACGAGGCAATCACAAATATACTCACCCTCGCCTCCAACCGAACGCTCAGAGATGCGTCCCAGTTGTCCTTGCTCGGCACATCCCACCGTATAGACTTTGCCAGCAGTAGTCAGAATAACCAAATGATCAGCACCAGAGGCAATGCTGCAGCAAATGGTGCCCTCAAGCAGATTGATTGGTGTGCGCTTGTTGCCATCAATCGTAAGTCCCATATTGCCATGTGAGTCGCGGAACGAGCCCCAGGCATACACACGACCATCCTCAAGCAAACAAGCCGAATGCGAATCTCCCGCCGAAATACAAAGTGCTTTGCCGGGCAAATCGATTAATGCAGGCGTTGATTCGCTGCCTTCTTCGCTGGTGTCGCGACCCAGAGCACCTTCATCGTTGCAGCCAAATGAGTAGACATCGCCGTTCTTGGTCAACACCAGGCAATGCATGCCGCCAGCACAGACATCCACCGGATTGGGTATGTTCTCCACCAGTGCTGGTCGCTTACGCTCCAAAACATCTTCGCCAAGTCCCAGCTGGCCGGTATCCCCAGTGCCGCAAACCAAAACGTTGCCAATTATTTGACGACGCTTTGGCAATTCCAGATGGAATGCAATCCGCGCCCTTTTTGCTTTTGTGGGCTGCATAACTTTGTCCTCTTCGGAATTGTTGTTGTTTGTAAGTACTTTCCGGCGCGGCATTTTCGATCTTACGTTAAATTTCGCAATTTTCTTACGGCAAAACTAGAAAAACACCAAAGAAAACAGATAAATAAATATATGTAGATACATATGTATGTTTGTACAGTACGTGCGTTATGTATGTAAGGTTAGGTATGCGTTGCGATACAATGTGTTTTAAAAACTTACAATGGAATTTAAATTTATGGTTGCTTGGCGAGAGTGGTGTGACTGCTTCTACGGTTTTTCGGCGAGTGAAAAATCATAAAGTCCAAATTTTGGTGGTTGATCTTAACAGATATGCTAATCCAGCATGAAAATGCGCGGGAAAGACAAAAAGTGGTGAACACAGATACAGCTACATATTGTTGTATTCAATACTTATCGAAATATAATAGTCGATTTTTGAAATCTAATGAACTAACTTTGTCGATAGTTCCACCTGATTGCCTGATTGCGACAAGCTATCGATTTATTTATCTCAACCAAACAATTTATTTATCTGCGATCGATATCTAGAAATGTAGAAAGTGACAATAAATTAAATAAATACTAGAATGACAAAAACAAAGACTTCATAAGAAGTAATTATTTTATTTATTTCTTTTCAAATTTATAATAAGTTTACCGATCGCACAATTTTAAAATCATCGAGGCTATCAGTTTTGCATTTCTAATCCATGTTATCGTAGTATCGAAAATAGTCGTAAACAAATCGAGCAATTATTGCGCTCATATTGTAAATACTTGGGATACAATATGCAATGTTACAGGCATCTCTATGCCTATTATGATATTAAAAATAGAGGCGAAATCTAAAAATATATTGAATATATTCTATTTAATGATATGATCTCAGTCTTCACAGTTTCGGGATCCATATCAAGCCAGCTGTGTGATAACCAAAAGGAAAGGTTATTCTCTGCATACCAAGGTTTGATACCCTTGCAGATGCCGCTTCTGAATTTTACATACCACTAAACCAATATCATTGCGTTTGAAAAAGTGCAATTCCGGTAAGGAAGCCAGAGTTTTGGCCACGCTTAGGAGAATGGAACAAGACGGCTGGATCGGTTGCTCTAACAAATATCTCGAAAAACTCATAAAATGTGGAATCGTAATGACAGCTCAGCAATAGAAATCTTTTAGCACTTGGGTTCGTAATTCCAACAACATTAGTAAAAGGAACAGGATCATCAACATTATCGAGAATTGCTGTAAACCAGAGATGATTCAGTTCTTTTATTAAATAACTTAAATCACTGGAAATACTAAATGTTGGTTTAGGCCGAATCCATGCCAACAAACTGTGAGTCGTCAAGGCGAAGAACAGACAAATTATAACCCATTTTACACGCAACATTATTGAAAAGTGTTTCAAACAGTACACAAAACTGAAACTTAATAATTAACAGTTTGCTGTTCACTTTTGGGTGTATCAAATGCCATTTTCATACATTGTGGAAATTGCTTTAAACAGCTTCAACAACTAGAGGATATTATACAAAAGTCTAAATTTTTCAAATACACTTACACTTTTATTTAGAACCCTGAAATTTAAAATTTGTAATAAAGAGTCTTAAAAAATGATTTGCATTTTGCTTAAAGTATAAATACAAATTGTGTTTTGCTGCCAGTTCATTGGGTTTTAAACTACGTATGTATAATTAAAGTAATTATTGTTGGAAATAATTTCAGCCAGTTTCTGATAAGAACTAAATTAAATTTCTATGAAAATAATATGCACATGTGCCCAATCAACAATGTTAATAACAACTAAAAACCATTTGATAAAGGTATCTAAGAACAATTCTTATAAAAATCACTCGGAAGAATGTAAGTTTCAAAGGCAACAAATTTTAAAATTTCCGGCGCACCGAATTTGAAATACCCTTGCAGATATATTTAGTATTTGTTATTTCACTAAGAAATTAACTAAATGTATTTTGAACTTGGATTAAGAACACAAACATTTGTTCTGATGGTAACACATTTCAATTATTATAAATTGCGGACAAACTACTTTGCATATGGCAAGTCTGACAATTTGAAATAGATATATACAAGCTACATATATGATCTGCAAGGGATTTTAAGTATAGTAGAGTAAATATACATAGCTGCACTAAGCAGACTCACGTTGAGATAATAATACATTTACACATATAATAAGAATGTAGTAGATTAATTGCTGCGCTAGGTAAAAAGCTTTAGAATATACAACATTTACAGGAGTGTCAAAGATGGTACTGATAATAATAGACCATCTATTACACACACAATCACACATTGGACACACAGGGCCATCAAAAATTTTCAACTCATCGCTGCATGTCGCGTCGTTTGAGCACATCGAAAATCACATCGGATGCGCTTTGTTTATTAAGTGAATCGTTGGCCGAATCTTCCTCAGAGTCGGTCTGCTCTAGGAGCGGTACACTAAGAGTGTGTGCACGTGAGCTCGCCTCATTGCCATGGACACCAACAATGGCGCTGTTTTTGTTAAATTCATATTCAGCAGATATGTCCTCGCTATCGTTATCCAGTTGCAATGCCAGCTGTTGCTTGTTTACTTGGGAAATATTCGAGTATTTGTGCCACAAATGACAACATATGCCAGCTAGACAAACTCCCAGACCGACCAGGTTGATGGGAGTTAGTTGATCACCTTTGTATGCCACAGCCAAGGCAAGTTGGCAAATATCCTTAAAAATTCCGGCTATAGATAGCGACAAACTTGATGTTTTGCACAGGACTAGAAATTCAGTGACCTCCATGAGAAAGGCGATAAGAGCGCCAAGTGTAACCCTGGCAATATTCCAAATTATATCCTCCTCGGACAGTTTGTGCATATCCACCATGCCCTTATGTAGTTTAGATCCTGACAAAGCAACAGAAAGAGGCACTTATTTGAGAACAGTAACATTTCAGTTAGTTGTAGCAAACCTTCAATAATCAATACAAGCGGCAAAAGGGCTGCAATCATCCAGGGCTGCATGTGAAAGATCATGTCGATGGGATTGTGCAGTCCCAGCTTTGATTTTTGCATAATAAACTGGGCAAAACTCCAACGAACTCCACTGCTCAGGGATGCAATGAGTATGAAGAAGAATCCCAGTGCGTTAAACTGTGTTGATTTGTAGGTGAACATAAATAAGCCAAGGCCAATCAGGCCCACAATGAGAAACAACGACCAACTCTGTGAAATAAAGAAATAAACTATAAATATTTGTAATTCTCCATAAATTAAAGAACATCTAACTCACCTTGCGCTCCAATCCCAGCAGTATTGCAAAGATCAGTATAAAAACAATGGTTGATGATTTCGTCATCGTATACAACGAAATGGGCACTAGCAAAAGTCCCCAATTGGAGAAACCAATGTCAATGCCGCTTGCAATACCAGTTGGTGCCATTTTACGCACAGCCACCCGCCAATCCAGCTGAACTCGCGACTTGCCCATGCGCATCTTATACACGTTCCGTATGAAGGCAGCGAGTAGAAATTTCAAGATCAAATGATACGTGACAATGGTAAGCGGAATGGGCAAATCTCGAATGATGTCTGTTTGATAGAAGGTCAGTGCAATGGACAGCGTTAAATACAGAAGTATAGTGACCAGAGTGGAAATGGCCATCTGCATAAAACGTGCATCAGAATGCCGTGACATTCCTTCGTTTTGTGTGTTTTGTGCAGACGTGGCGCCGTTGCCGTTGTCGCTATCACCGCTGCTGCTGCTCTTCTTTGCGTATTTAAAGTTAGCATGCGTCGGCAGTTGTCGACGCTCTTGACTTGAATTATTATGTGTCAATTCTTGCTTGAGTTCGACTCCCTCGTTATTGTCGTCGCCATCGGCGTCGCTGCCAACACTGACGTCGACGTCGCCGGTGTTGAGACGTTCATACTTAGGGGTAACCATTATCTATAGAACATACATTTACACCCAAGGAGGCGACAGAAAATACAACTATTACAATTGTAGACATGTACAAGACAACAGTCAAGAGTATTTTACGCCGCTATCTAGAATTTTATTGATGTTGTGTGGGCACTGGCCATGCCATATGTTAAACTACGATGTTATTTTTTTCTCTTTGTCTCGTTACGTTATCTACATACGTAGCTTAATGGATTGCTTTGGTGTTCACCTGAGTCGGTAACAGGGCGATAATGATATTACGTTTTCATTCTGCCTTTTGGCCACTCTGTAGACGTCTGCTATTTAGCTGCCAACTGTTTATACAGTGTTTGTTGTTTTACTTGTTTTTTTTCATTTATTCATGTTGACATTTGCAGTGTTGTAGAGTTGCATTTAATGTGCCGATAACTTTCTATCGGAGCTGAAAATGGGCGAACAAGAAATTTAAATCAAACATTTATTTTTAAATAATTGTTCAATTTTGCAACTAAATGTTATAATTAAAAATTTGCAATTCGCAACTTGATCAACAAACAGAAATTACATTTCTTCCTGATATCAAGGCTGCCAACTCGCTTTTTGTTGGTGCGACGATTTTATTAAAAACTAAGCCAGCAATTTAATTCCTTGATACAATTTATTTACAGGTGTGTAAGAAAATTAGAAAGCACTAAACTTTGTGCATTGTAACATGAATTTCCTTCTAGTTTACATTAATGAAACTAATTGATGGGCCGCATATAAAACGTGCGCTTAAAAAAATGCATCTTTTATTTATAAGATCTTCTACATTAGTATTGGCCACCTCATAGTCCATATATTCGTTAACTTGGATAAAACTACGCTACGTTCTTTAGCTGTTGTAGAATAATAGGCGCTATTTAATAAAAGAAATGTCGAATTTTAGAAAAACACGTATATTTACATAAGCTCCACACGTTTTTGTACATACCCACTCGAATAGCAGCGCAGAGGACACCAAACATAATAAAATTGAATCGCACCTCAGATGCAACTCGCTTCTGTTCCTCCGCGGGGTCAGGCTGAGATTGTTGAAGACGAAACATGCTAGTTTTTTTCTTTTTCGCAATAATCGCAATTGAAGTTTTTAAGAGGACGCGAGGCTACCAATTAGAGACGGCAAATACATCGATCCGAACAGTGCGCAGCAATCGATTTATTTAAAGCTACTGCTTGTTATCGAATACCTGTAATTTGGGCTGCAATGAAAATGGATTAATATCGATATCGTAACAAATATTTAAAAACAAACAATAAATTAAAAAATTCTTGTATGCTTGCTTTTTTCATTCTTCTGTATTTCTTGTATGTTTCGTAGCTTTTCATTTTCTGTTGCAAATATATATAATATTTATGCTTGTAACTAAGTACACCATTACATACACATTTACATATATATATATAAATACATCTACTGCTCATACATATATGTATGTAAATATATGTACATATATAACTATATAGCTTTTGTGTATAATTATACAATGTTATCGTGCTTTGTTTTTCTTATCTTGTTCTTAAATTTTTCGCTCTGTCTCTGTACTGTTCTATTAAATTTTTATTTATTTAACTTATTTTCTCCTGTTGTCTTTCTTGTCATTGTTCATTTTATGTCTAAATTCTTTGCAGTTTAACTTTTAAATTGTTCACACACAACTTTTTAATTTAGGCGCTTAAAGGCTAATCTCACTACGACTCCTATTCTTATTAAAAATATACATTTCATATGTATACATATATATATGTATATTTTAGGTGCTGTTTGTATGCAGATCTGAATCAGGTGGTAAGATAGGATTACATTTTTGATCAAATTGCAGAATGATATTATTGAAAACAAAATACAAATTTTGGTTGTAACTAAATTTTAATTATTGAAATTAATTATTGGCCCATAAGCCAAAAGATCTTCTACTCAGTTCTTCTCATGTAATTCTCAAAATTTAACATTTTTGATGTACCTTTTTAGCCTATACAAAGTAAAGCACCCTGTATTTTTGCATATGAAAATATGTAATGCGGCACCCTTTGTTTTTATAAAACGATTTTAAGCGTGATTTAGAATATTTATCTTACTGCACATTTACATTTAATTACTACAATTAAGTTTTCTTCTTTTTGCTTGCTTTTGTATTCAATTGTTAACACTACACATTTATCAACATTTATTATTATTAATATTATGTACCATATATGCATTTATCTATGTACTAGATTAATGTAATTCGTCCTTTTCTCACCAATCTTGAGTCGTTCAAATTAATTCTCTCGTATACATTTGGAATTGTGTATTTACTGTGTTGCTTTGAAATAGTTTATCAAAAGTTTTAGGAACTTTATGCAATAAATAATAACGTTTCTGCAATTTAAAAGATATAAAAACGGGGTGGGCAAGGAAACCAACTTTAACCAAAAAACGTACAAAATAAAATAGGCAAATGTTTATATTTTTAGAAAATAGTATTTTCTTTTTTTTTGTGTTTGTTTCTCCGTCTGTCACTTTATACATACAAAATTGGAGTTGGGCTTTGTACAGAACATTATGCTTCCTATCGCACATTATTATTAGATTAATATTAGCATTAGTTTAACTCGTAGTTTGTGTTTACTTCAGTAACTAAGTAATATTAAGATTAAAATAATGAAGGCTATAATCATCATATTATTTTAGTAATTGCTTCCTTTTCAAATTGTGCCAATTTGGAAAATAAAAATATAACGACTAAAATTATAATTAATTATTAAAATTAACAAAACTCACACGGGTTTGCCCGCCAAGAAATTTACAAACTAAGGCTCAACTAATTTCTATAGTATGCTCTATATCTGTAACTGTAGACTACGTAATTAGGTTTCTTCTGCTGCCACTTAAGGTAATAATTAAAAATTTGTTTAGTAGTGTTCGTGTGTGTGGAAGGTAGGAAGGCGTGGGGGGAAACAGCTTAGAACAAAATTTAAATAATTAGGCTACTTTTTAAAAACAAATTACATTTGTGTAAAATCTGACCCATGGGATATACAATCGAATCGTAGTGTCTTACTAAAATGGCGGCATTTACAATGATTCATAATTATTATCAAATTTGTTTGATATCTTCCTCTTCTCTTCTTACCTTTACCTTTTTATTGTTGTTAATATTTATAAAACAAATGGGGCAACGTTGACTATGTCAAGTGTCTCAGCTCAGAATGCAACAGATTTCTCGCTCCAAACAATTGTACAACAATTTCGCTTAAACTTTAAATGCTAAAGAACAATTTGAAATTGAATATTTAATTTATAACAAATCATTTAAAACCTTTCTCTCTCTCATCTATTTGCACTTTTCTATAAACTTTCAACTTAAACGCAATGACTTTTTGCCTTATAAATGATTTAGTTACTTGGGAGTTATGCGCTTAGAATATCAAGTAGGAGCGGGGAAGGGTGGGGGACGGGAGAGGACAAAGGGTATGAGCTTGTTGTAAACCTATTGCCCCGTAAGGAATTGTTATTGTAATTGTGGCTATTGAAGACTCTCTACATGTGTGTTGAGTGAGTGTTTGTGTGTGTGTCTGGTCATACTGCCATTGGAGCGCTAGGTGCTGTTGGCGACGGTATTTTCTTTATAATTTTTTGTATCTTTTAGCTACTATTGAAGCGTTTGCTATAAATTCAGGTCTGATTGGGCCAGAACTTTGCTTTCCTATTCGTAAGATATTTCAAAACATAAAACAGTAATCTGATAACGAAAGGATTTCCATATCAATTACATTTTCATTTGCTTTGTCTTTCGTATAGAGGAAGGTAAAGTGTGGCTACCGTTTCAGACCTAGTAATTCATCTTGGTAAGTTCTTAGTCACATGTTAACCTTAACAACAACAATGTTTCGCTACAATTAAACAACTAACAACAACGTAAGCGTAAACACGAACGACAACAACAACAAAAGGAACAACAACAAGCTGGCTAAAGATACAATTTAGTTCTTATTAAATTGTCGTCGAAGCCTTCGATGATGCTGCTGCTGTTGTTGTTGCTGCTGCTCCAGGGCCACATACGCGACATCATACTCATCATCATTAGTATTATTGCCCCCCTTGAGCTTATACTCGAGGAGCAACTTATCGGCTCATCCGTCGCGTTGAGCAACGGCTGCAATTCCATTTGTCGGCGACTCCATTTTAATGACGCCTAGCTGCTGCAGATCCTCACTTCTCGGATGTTGTATGCGTCCAACGACAACACCTCCCATGGTCACAAAATTACCATCGGCTGTTACAGCGCCTAATTGCATTGCACTGGACAAATCACCCAAAGCGGCCACATTGAAATGATGATGCGGCGAGGTGCCATTGCCATGCGTAGGCTGTAGATGCGACTGTTGCTGCTGTTGATGTTGTGCCACTGACGTTGTCGATGGAAGCGTTGTAATGGTAACTCCCCGTTGATGTTCGATGTGGTGGTGTTGTTGTTGCTGTTGCTGCTGAGATGGCGTTGACGACTGTTGCTGTTGTTGTTGCTGGAGATGATGATGCTGCGCCAACGCCATGCGTCCTAGTCACCCCTCGTCCTCCTCGGTTTTGATCTTGACAGGAACGTAGACCTTGTCCATGACATGGATCTTTATGTGATTGTTGAGCGTACTTGATTGCCGGAATTGCTTCTTGCATATGACGCATTCGAACGGCTTTTCACCTGCAAAGGAGGCTCGGATTAGCTTTGAACTTTGTACTCAACTGAAATGTATACGCTTACCCGTATGAATCTTCACGTGATTGGCTAAAGTGCTCAGCTGACGGAAATGCTTGGGACAGTAGTTGCAATTGTAAGGCTTTTCGCCAGTATGAATTTTCAGATGATTCGTCAGTGTGGACGATTGACGGAACGTCTTATCACAAACGTTGCATTTGTAGGGCTTCTCTCCGGTATGGATCTTCACATGGTTGGTCAGTGTGCTCAGCTGACGGAAGCGTCTATCGCACACAGTGCAATGGAACGGTTTCTCCGACTCCCGGCCGCCGCTGCTGCTTGATCCGTTACCCTCACCCGAATGATCATTACCAGAGTGCCCATTGCTCACGTAATGCGATTCTCCCGGACTATGCGTCGCATTGGCCACCAAATGCGCCAGCGTATGCGACGACGACTGTGCCGGAGCCGATGATGGCTGCTGTTGATCCGCAGCGGCTGCTTGCGCTGCCGCGGCCTGCGCAGCTGCCATTGCTGCCGCTTGGGCAGCACTGTGTGCCTCCGGTGAAATTCCACTCAAATGCATGTTAAAAGGTAGGGCAATTTCTGAGGGCGCGGGCGGCTGTTGTTGTTGCTGTTGATTGTGTTGCTGTTGCTGCTGCTGTTGTTGCTGCTGCTGTTGTTGTTGTTGCTGCTGCTGATGCTGTGCGTGTGCCACAGCTGCCACATGGCTGGCATGGCTCGCCTGTGTGACCGTATCATTGTTGTTATTGTTGGCGCTGGTTGTTTGCGGTTGTGCGGCAACAATGACAATGTCACAATTGCTCATTGCCGCAGCGGCCTGATGTGCGTGTGGCAGGCTCTTGATATGCATCATTGGCTGCCAAAGCACTAAGGACTGGACGTGACAACTGGACTGGGCGAGTGTTTGTCTGTGTGTGTGTACGGAGTGGGGCAGGGATGGCAAAGGCGTAGCTCAAAGCGCGGGAGCGTACTTCAATAACAAGAAACTTCGTGACAAGTTTTTGGCGCGCTGCTTACAAATGCCACGACATGCTGGCTGGCCCGGTTGTGGTTTCTGCTGCTGCTGCTCTTCTTGTTGTTGGAGCTTTTACTGCCTGTGCAAGACAAAGAGAGATAGTGCGGGATTAGAGATGAGCAATGTAGTGATTTTTGAAATCACAAGTAACACATCAGTGGCAGCAACGGTATCACAACAAAAATTACCCTTCAATAAAAAAACGAATTTCGATGTGGATGGTACAGGTACAGGTACAGTGATATGATCACACAATCATCACTCTCAACACTAAAGAGAGAGCGCGTAAGCTTCAGTTGGAGAGAGCGAGTGAAGGTGAGAGAGCGAATAAGTTGGCGGCATCTTTACATGTTGTTCGGTTTAGATATTTTCGTATGCAAAAATTTGTGAGGAATTCCCAAACTAACTGCGAAATGTTGAGAAATTATAATTCCATTTAAATTATTCATCAAGCGGGCAACTTTTGTCTGACTGTCTTGGCAAAAGTTCTGCTCTCTAACAAGTGTTTAGCATAAATTATAAAAACTGATAGCGATTATGCATTTGGAAACGCGCTCAATGCATGTAATTTGAATTTTTGGCTTTGGTTTTTACGTGCGGCGACAGGTTCCACGTTCCAATTGCTACTACTGCTGCCGTTGTTGTTGTTGTCTCCGTTTCCCCCACTCTCATATACAGACATACACTTTTACACGCAATCGGACTCACACTTACACATATACGCACACACACACTCACGTATGTTTTGGGGCGAACTGACAGCGTGTTACTTTCTCGCGAATTACATGTGTTTTTCATTAATTTTACTCAATGGTATTATGCTAACCCTAAAAGCCTAGTGCCCAATCAAGGGCATCCTTTGGGGTCTATATTTTTGGCGGCTATCGTTAACAAATAAATTTTATTTTTCAAAATCTACTTTAAAGTAGTTTTTCCACATTCGATCTTGTCGTTCACGTTCGCGCTTCTCACCTTGTCGCTGCTCTGCCTTTCAGTGCCCCCTTCACCAACAACCGACAACCACTTTCAGTCGACGTCGACGTCTTCACAACGCGCCACTCGGACATACATATACACACACTTACATACATATACACAGATATATATATATACATATATACGAATACAAACACACGAGCACACACATACATAAGCTCTCACATTATAACAGCAGCGAAAACCAAAAACTCTTTTGAGGTTATGGGCCAATTGAAATTTTCACTATTTTTCACATGTTTAATAACACTAATACTCTGTAGACGAGCGTTTTTAATTTCGGGCATGTACACTCTACTTTGTGTGCTGGGCGCGCTCACTCTTTTGACCTACCTTTCCATTTTGTGCTGGCGCTGGCCTTTCAGTTTTCTGATTGGATTTTTCGCGGGCCAGGCAAATGCCCACCGAGCACAATTTTCGGTATGAATTTTTTTTATATTATGCTTTAAAGCATTTTTTGTTGTTGTGTATTCATTTATAAAACGTAGAAAAATAGTAAAAATTGTTTTTTTTTAGCTTTCTGTTTGCGTACCAAATGTAGTAGCAGTGCTGACAACTTTTTTTAATAGACATGTCGAAACAAGAAACTGGTTGGCAGGCTTATGTTTAGATTTTAGATCATATTCATATTGTGATCAATTATCAAAATGGTCTAAAAATTAACTTTCCATAATTTTAGAGCTAGAGTTTTATTTAATTCTTGCTGACTCTTTGTTGAGATTTTTTCCATTTGTAATTTTTTTTGTGTCAAATTATTTACCTTCTAGCCTCGAGGAGTGACGAACTTCTAACTTAAATTAAAATCATTCCTTTTCTTCTTCTTTACACCTTCTTTAAAAATTTGAATTTTTTGCTAAATGTGGTTCACATTTAACTTGTGTGCCAACAGATTCAGACACAGTGTAAGAAGCAGCGCTAATAACGTCAGAGAAAGAAACTAACACTCTAGTGCTGCCAACTTAAGGGAAAAATCTTTATTCATTCTGCGTTCAAACTTTAAATAAATTTAAAATAATATGAAATATCCCTCTAGAACTAGATGTTGATTTTTATGCTAAGGGTCCCCCTCTTTACTGTTTTTACTGTTGCCACCAATTTATAGAATGCCAGCAATATTGTTTTGTTTATCAAAATATTGGAGTAAAATTTAGGTATTTTTATCTTATTTTGTTATTTAATTAAAAAAACTCGTTTCAATAATTAATAAGTATTTTTTCTTTTCACATTCGACGGATGTCTCATATTCAAAGGTGAACAGCTGAGCAAAAATTTACAAACATAATCGAACATGTTCACTCACTCATTTTATGGAGCAACTCGTTATTGTTCACTCACTCATTTCAAAGAGCAACAACAGTGGTCATCACCGAATGCGAAATTGAAACTGCATGTTTATTTTAAATCAAATACAATTGCTTATAAAAGTGTACGCTTAATGTTGTTCGTGTTGCATATTTTATAAAATAGTACACACGCGCGACGATTGCTGTGCTCCATTTTGGCCATTCTGCAGGCTCAACTCGCTGTTGACTTTGTTTTTGCTATAGTGTGGCGGCTGCGACGTCTGCGGTGGAGGCTCATCTGCCGGCAATGAATTAGAAACGTTTACAGGTGAGTAACTGTTGAATATTGAACATGTTTTTATACTCACCTTCAATTTGTACGGCCTTTTCGTTGCGGCACGAGAGACGCATGCCATCTAGAAACTGCTGGACAATTCCCTTGCTCTCTGTGCTCTGCCTTCGTAGATCATCAGCTTTCTTGTGGACATGAGATTGGGCGCGCTGCTCCTCCAAAGCACGTAACTCCTCCTGCATGGCTTTTTTGCCACGTTCCACCACAGCATCAAGTGGGTCCTCCTCATAGGCATTAATGGTATCAGGCTCCAAGCGATTACCATTGCCATTACCATTGCTTGCGGAATTGTGATTTGAGTTCACCGATGCCGTGGTGCGTTCATCTTCTTCCCCCTCTCCCTCGACGGAGCCAGCTGTATCACTGTTACCCTTTGGTCTGACCTCTTCAGGTGTCGAGTTGGGCGTCGTTGTGATCTGCGATTCCTTGGCTGCCTTGATTTGAAACAACGATGAAATGTTTTCTTTGACGCCATCAACTTCGCTAGATATCTTATTGGTCATGGAGTCCATGGCCCTGCCCATGGATTGCTTTGTGTTAGCCGCCGCTTTGGCTGCATTGCTGCCCGCCTGTTCCATTGAATGCTTTGCATCGCTGGCCATGCGCTGTGCGCTCTTTCCAGCTGCATCGACTGCATCTCTGGCCCCATCCGCCATGCGATGCGCTCCTTTGCTTGCCGCATCGACAGCATCACGTGCCCCGTTGGCCATTCGCTCGCCAGCTGCTCCAACAGCATCGCGCGCTCCTGTAGTTGCTTTGCGCATTGCCGTCTGCACGGAATCACGCGTGTTTAGCAGCTTTGATTCGAAGGCGTTGCCAACGCTTTCTGTGATCTTAACAGCCTCTTCCTTTTGTTCAGCGACTACTTTGTCCACATTGTGCTCTAGATCTTGCAGTATTTGCTCGCTTTCCGACTCCAATTCCTCCATAGAATCACCCAGTGGTGTGTCTGGCATTTGTTCCTCGACCTTGGCTGTCACATCGATGCCATTGTTGATAAACCGTATCTCATTTACCACCTTTGAGCTGTCCTCTGCATCCTCAGTGGTTGTTATTTCCACAGCCAGTTGCTCATCCTCCTCCGTGGGCGGCGTGGGCGTGGATATCTGAATGTTTGTATGTGGTAGGTCTTCAGTTAGTGGGTTCTCTTCCACCGTATCCAGACTGTCGACAAGTTCGGGTGAGGTTCGTTCAATTTCATCATGATTCATGGCCGCCTCATAAGAAAAGTTGCGAATGGGCGTCTTTTTCATCGTCTGAGGAGTACTCTCACTGCTGCTCTCTGGATAAGGAGTTCGTGGTCGAAGCTGTTTCTCCTGGCTGATCGGCGATTGCGAGATTTCCTGCGGCGCAAACTTGTTTAAGTTTAAAGATTCTGAAGCTAATTTTTGAGGTGACGGCGTATGTGATGGTGGTGTTGGTAGCTTGGCTATGGATTCCACAACAGCTGTGCTTGTTAATCCATTGACTGGACTCTCCATTGGTGCAGAGGGCTCCATTGGCTCTGATGCCGGCTCCTTTTGATACTCATTCTTCTCTACTTGTGGAATTGCTTCCAATTTATCGACTTCGCTTTGAATAGTTTCTAGCAACTCCAGTTCATGATCTGCTTCGCTGCTTTCTGATTGCTCCACATTGCCATTAACCTCTTCTCCCTTTGACGCTTGTTCTATATTCGATCCTTTGCTTTCCTCTTCCTGTACTGCTTTTGGTTTTATTTTCTCCGGCGTCTCAGCCCCTTGCTGTTGATCTCCCAGTTCATTCGACATGTGCTTCACAGCCTCCAATGTGGCTACACCTGCGCCAACAGCTGCTACACTTGCTCCCATTGCGTTGAGTCCTTGTTCCGTGTCCGTATCTGGCTCTTTTAAAGCCTTTTGCTTGGTAAGACTTTTGCCACTGGCGCTACGCGTCTCGGAATTTCCATTCGGATCCTTTGGCTGCAGCACAAAACTGCGACTCATGTAGCTATGGGGTTCCGGGGTGGCTCCAACTGTAGCTGAAAGGGTGGATGATCTTGGTAATCCCTGAACCAGAATATGCTGTTCTCCCACTGCAATGTCGAGCAGACGCAAGTTCTTAAACTTCGAGATCTCGCGAAAGGTCTTCAGATGATGGCCACTCTCTGAGAAGGTGGTAAAGAACTTGTTCGCCTTGCTGAGCACGGCGTAGAAGGAGAAACCCTTCAATAGCTTCCAAATGGGACCATTCTCCTCGCTGTCGTAATCGTAGAAACGCTGAAAGACCAAACTCTTGTTTCGTAACGATTCAAAGCTGCGATAAATGCTGCCCACATTGGTCACTATAAAGATCTCGCTGGCCTTCGAGATGTGCATGAAGATGATCCTCTCCGTCTGCGAGAGATTCTTCTGCAGCTCTGTGAACTTGGGAAAAACAAACTCATTGAGGCGACCTGTCAAAAATAAATTGCCACTCGCTGTCAACACCAGGGTGGACTTTGGTCCACACGCAAATTGCTGCACTGCCGCATCCAAAACTATCTCCACAGGGTGACCATCATAGTCCATCTCCAGATCTCCCAGCTGCTGCTGTGCGTTCGATCCACAGCCAATCAAGCGACCCTTGGCTATGGTTAACAATGGATTGAGATTGGGAATACTCGTTTAATCTTGCCGGGATTACTCACTGGTCAATACCACAAAGTGCTCGTTGCCCGCCTGCACAGCTATGAAATTGTCCGTCTCCTCGTTCTTTGAGAGATAATCATCGAATTCTTCCAGGCGAAAGGGCTTTCTAATGATCGCACATGGCTGCTCTTCCACGACGGCATCAATGAAATGTTGCGCCACATGTGTGTCCATGGGAAAGATGTTGCGTCCCGTAAAGAATATCTCATTGGAAACTGTAAAGTGGAGCATGGAAAGGGTTAAAAAAGTATCGCACTAAATATGGGATTTTTACTTTTTAACTCTTCTCCACATACTTCTCATTTTTTCCCCTTGATCCTCTTTTTTTTGCTTTCTTCTTTACCTTTATCTGTCTTATTTTCTTTCTTTTTCGTTTCTTTCTTCCTCTCCATTCCTTTTGTAATTTAGTGTGTCAGATCTTTGATCTGACAGTCGTCTCAACCTATCCTAACCTACCTCTCCTGTTTCCATCCATACGTTTCTCATTTTACTTATTTGTTCCTACTTATTTGTTGTCTCCTATCTTTCACTGTATCCTCTCTTTCTTCTCTTTCGCTACTTACGCGTCATTATCACCGCCCAATTGTTGCCAAAAGCGGCATCGTTTATCTTTAGGCCAAGAGTTTTAAGCGATTTTACGCAAGTTGGCTTGCTGACAATATCTCCATTGTTGCTATTATTATTATTGTTGCTGTTGTTATTGGCTTTGTTGCCGTGTCCGCCAATGCCGAGCTGGCCATAATGATTCTCGCCCCAAACAAAAAGACGTCCAGATTCTGTAATTGATAAGAACATGAGACTTTAACCAATTTTACTGTTGCTTCAACTTCTGACTTTTATTGATTGTGTGCGTGTTTTGCTGTGTTTAAATGTATGTGTGTTTGTGTGTGTGTGTGTTACTGCCAATCCCCAAATTGTTCAAACCGTTCAAAGTGCCGTCAACTGTTTTTTTATACCTGTCCCGCTTGACGGTTCAATTACGAACGCGCTTCGGTTTAAGGTTTTCAGCTTTCGGTTTTAGTTTTACTGATTCTTAACTTTCCTTACATGCTTCGTGAGTGTGTCCCATATTTGGGTAACACCCCCCGTCGGCTGACCTCATTAGACGGCTTTTGATTATTTGGATTTGAAAGGCAATTTTCGCCATGATTTGGAGTGCTTGGTCAGCACTTTCGAAGCGGACGTCTTAGCCAATTTTTAGTTGCTTATGTAATGTCGAGAGCTATATATTATCTACCAGCTAATATTGGCTGATTGAATTGGCCAGGTAATGATCGTGTTGGCCAATTCAACTTCCACTTGTAAGTTGAGTTAACATAAAAGTGAAAGTGCGCTGCGTGATTATTATTTAATGGAAATTGCAGCAAACATGCAACATTTGAACTATGTGTGTGTGTGTGTGGGGAGGGACAAAAGGAACTCAAACGTGCCACAGACACCACAAAAGACAAAGGGCCAAGTTGTGTTGACCACATTGAAATATGCAAGAGGAAATAACTTGAAGGAAAGTCCCCTCTCGTTCCTTCCTTTCTTTCGCTTTGTGTGTTGCTGATGGACATGAGGACAAACAGACAGAGAGACAGACAGACAGAGAAATAGAGAGACAGGCAGACAGTCCAGACAGTTAGCTGAAATAGGGTCAATTGTGTCTTAGCCATTTACCGCATATAACCGCACTCTGATGCGGTCCGGATATCAAACGTTTGACCGGATCATTCTTGATGTAGAAATAACTTTGTGTATTCTCCGCCAAATGGGATTTGCCCAGCGTAAATATTGCACCACTACTAGGTATATCCATATTGCATATAATTCTATATTGATATAGGTATATATATAAATCTTATAGTATTTTATTAGTTCCCGTATTTATTTGAATTTCCTTCGTTGGTTTTTTTTTTTTGTTTTTATCGATTTTGGCGTTAGCATTTAAATACATGTATTTTGCCGGTAAAGTCATTTAAAAAGTTTATCACTGCGACACATATATATATATATATGTGTGTATCGTATCTATAATGTGCATAGACACAACAATGTCATTCGAATTTCGAAATTGCGTGCTCGAACTTTATTCTCTGTGATATCATCGGGAAATAGAACTTGAACCGAGCCCCAAATCGGGCACTTGTGGTCAGTTGAACGTTTCAGCGCGTACTGGTCAAGTTAGCCGGATTGTTGGCCAGTTCTAGCCAGGACTAACAAACACACTGTATAGGTTCGTTCTATACACTTCCCCTCCCTTAAAGACTGACTAAGTTGCCCCCATAAATATGCTATGGAAATGTTGATGTGCTGCTCGCCTGGTCGGCTTCGGTTTTTAGGCCTCGATTGTGAGTCACCCTAACCCAGTCATTGCCTTAGTTAAGTTATTCCAATATGCAGCACCCCTCCCCTTCCGCGTTCACTCACTTTTTTTGGGTTATGGCCTCAAACTTGACGGTATTAATGGCATTTTGTGTGTGTAATGTGCGCAAATCTTTAGCTCGAGTGTGTAAAAATAACATAAAATATATGACTCTTTGACTGACTGACTGCTGAGTAAGTGGGTCGTATTGGTGGAGGCGTGTCGCGCTCTCTGACCTGTTGACATTTGCATAATAAGTTTGCGACTTATAAGTTTGCCAGTTTCTCTAGGAATTTCGTAGATTTCTGCACTATAAGCTAATTAGTTCGTTTTTTTGTTATGCAGACTGTTCAAAAAATGGCAGTTGGTTCGTTTTTTTTATGGCCCTTAAAGTCGCCTCATAAAATGATTAATTTTAATTGCTGTCGGCCAAGTTAACTTAGTCTTGCCAACTTAACTTGACTCACACTTGCAGTTTCGCAGACAATTAATTGATTTATTGCGGCATCTGAGGCAATTCTATTCAATTCTATTCAACTCTTATGCAATTATATTGTGCGTTATTGTTTCCTCCCCTCTTTCCTTCCTCTACACCTACCCCTCTGCCTAAATGTCAGAGTGATTTGCATGTCATTCGATGGGCAGCTAAGCACCTGTAAAATCCGCTTGAGTTTACACAATCGAAAAGTTAGGAATTTAATAATTATTACTTTAAATTATATTATAAAAACTGGTAATACCTATAGCAAGAATTTATTCTCTTATTTTCCCTATTTAAAAATAGCATTTTAAATAAACTTATCTGTTTTAATAATAATTTTTCAAATAATCCTCCACTATTTATCGACATAGGATCTGTGACAATGTTTGTATATACCGAACGCATATCCTTTGCTATAAATTCCTATAATCTCTTGGGTTCTATTTATGATCTACATCCAATGGGAAAAAGTTGTACTATAAGCACTATATCATATGACGACTGCGCCCACAATTTGTAAGGAGCTGCAAAGAGAGCATAAAGGCGCAGGCTACTCACAAATGTACATAGAATGAATATAGCGAGTACCCAGAGCGAGTACGAGTGCGAGTACGAGTATAACGACTATATACACTCGAACAACCTGTCTGTGTAATTTATGAGTATCGTCCAAACGACTTTGTTGTGTTTTAACCTGGCTCTGACTGCAACTAGCCAACTTGCAAACTGGCAAACTTACAAGCTGGCTGGCAGTTATGGCCAGGAGTCGAAGGTGGTGTCAGTTTAATGGTTGCATTGTTGCATGCCACTATTGTTCGATATGTGTGCCGACTGTCGGACAATGTGCCAGTTAATGCCCCCACCGACAAAAAAGGGTAAATCTTTTTCGAATGCAAATTTGCACAAAGTGTCGCGGATTACGTTGAACTCTGAAACGGAGAGGTCGAAACTGGATAAATTTCTAGAAAGTTGAGAAAAGTTCAATGAGTTGAAAGTACTCCACTTCTCCACAAGATAATCCTCTGATATATCATACAAAATTTCAATAGACACCTTACAATTATGACGAGTAAGAGATAATTACATTAGAATTACCTTATAAATTATCTGCTATATTTGCTTCATAACCCAGTTGATTGAACTCTGTTGAATCCCCTTCTCTATGAATATTTTTCTACTGAAATATATCCAGCCGTAACCAAAATAATATTTGTGTGGGGGAAATGCAGGTATCAAAATAATATAATTGACATCGCGTACATTGAACTCGATTGAACGTCTTCAATGCTGACGTAAAACCCCAAAAAACGTGAACAGCTGTGGGAAGTCTCAAGATTTGTCGTTTTCAATTCAATCGGACATTTTCTGTTTACGGGGAACTGGGAACTGGAAGACCCAGGTCAAGTGGTCTCCAACTGCGGCTTTTGACCGGTTGACTGAACTTATTCTTGGCGGGTTCAAAGCAATCGATTTAAAGGTGGCAAATGAAGTGAATTTTGGGGTAAGTTAAGCTGTTAGCCCCAAAAATAAATAGAATTGTTTGCCTGACCTTCAACAGCTGTCAAGCTTTTGGTATACCCTTTAAAGTCAGTTTGTATGTATTAAAGATACATTCGTGTTGCTGCAAGCAATAAAATATTTTTAGAAATACACTTAATAAATGGAATATGCACATTCTCAAAATATTAATGCTCTTCTAATGCGAAATAACGATAACAATTGCCATTTAATAGGTAGTAACTTTTTCTTAATGGGTATATTAAAGTTGTTATTAGTTAGTAATCCAAAACTTGTTAAAATTAAACCTCTCATAGCAGCTGTCCTTGTTCTTTCCTTCTGGTTATTGCGAGGTATTGTATTGTAGTCAGAATCCGCTTAAGGAGTATCCTTAAGTTCCGCTTTGCTGAGTCTCTCACTTTGTTTTCCTGTCGCTTTTCTTGAACCATATAAATGGGATTTGTGTGCCTTTTTGTGGACTTCTTTTGGGAGTTTCGTGCGCTTTTCATTTCATTTGCATTTTATCGGGTAACCCTCAGCTTGACCCACACTGAGAATGATGGTAATCATTGTGTTAACACAAAAAAATAAGCGAAACCTAAAGCAAAAGGTGCAAATAAGTCGACTGTATTTTCGTTGTTTTTCGTTTTTCCTGAAACTTTTCACAATGTCAACATCATGAGCACGTTTTTCCAATTTATTTTGCCATTTCTCCGTTTTGATTGTGTGTGTATGTCGAGGAGCAGAGGCAGGAAGAACAGGAAAACATGAAATTAGCTGGAAATTAACCGCAATGAACTAAAATGTAGTCTACTTTTGTGCGTTGAATTCAAAGTCACAACGCCTATAATTACAGAAGCACACAATGGACGAGGAAAATGAACGCAAAGCGAAGGAGAAAGCACACAGCGAAAGCGAAACTGTTTCCAAGGATAACTCTCCCTCTGAGCCTGGACCTGAGCCTGAGCCTGAAACTGAAAGTGAAATTGTGGAAAAGTCTGCGGAAGCAGCAAATGAAACTGATAAATCGTTGACCAGTCGAACAGCAGGCGATGATCAGATTCAGATACAGACACAGTCCAGGGTCAGGTCAAAGGTGATGCCTCGCAGCAGGATTTTGCGGACTACGAGCAGCATGTAAGTTATGCGGCCGATGGTGGCGCCATCTACACGGATCCCAGCACAAAGCAAAAATACAAATGGTGCAACACACAAAACAACTGGCAACCTCTCAGTGTGGATGAGGCGGCAACTGCGGGGAATCTCTATGAGAATGAGCATTACAAATGGTGCCACGAGAAGCAACAGTGGATACCCAAGCAGACTAATCCCACAAGTACCGAAACGGAGCACTACAAGTGGGATGAGGAGCAGCAAAAGTGGTTGCCCAAGCAAACACAGTCAGCTCCTGGCCAGGATATTGTCTATGGCGTCGATGAGAATGGCGATCGCACTAAAACCGACAAAGATGGTGCCGTCTTCTTTTGGGATGCCAGCAAATCCGCTTGGTTTCCCAAGATCGATGATGATTTCATGGCACGGTATCAGATGAACTATGGATTCATTGATAACACGAGCGCGGGGGAGCGTGAGAAGGAGGAACGCGAGGCAGCTGAAGCGAAACGGAAGGAGGAACAACTGAAGCGGATGACAGCCGAAGCGCAGGCGGCCATGAATGCTCCGATTGAGGGCAGCAAGGATGGGGCACCAACAACAGCAGCTGCTGGCAAGCGAAAGGCCCAAGATCCGCCCAGTAAGTGCATCTCAAATCCATTCATGAATATTATATTTCACATTTGATGTGTTCTTCTCTTCCAGAATGGTTTGAGATGGATCCGACGCAGAACACCAAAGTCTACGTCTCCAATTTGCCTCTTGACATCAACATCGATGAATTTGCCGAGCTGATGAGCAAGTGCGGTCTGGTCATGCGAGATCCTCAAACCCAAAAATACAAACTGAAATTGTATACCGAACGGGATGGACAAATTAAGGGAGATGGACTGTGTGACTATATCAAGGTGAGTGTAGTTTTCGGTAAAATAATCAAATAATCAAACCGATCAAAGTTTTTGTTAAATTTATACTTTTTTTCCCACATTTTCTTATTATTTTTTAAAAGTTCGGAATCTATTGACCTAGAATATTAATGCTTTAAAAGTTTATTTTTTAAGTGACATAGATTACGATATAACAAATCAATGTCGGTTTGAAGTTTTACAGAAATCTTCCCAAAGAAATTCAAAATCAAATAAATACGCTTAATTTTCATTGTTTTTTTTTCTCAGGGTTTTGTTTAAAACTTTATTTGTTTGTTTATCTAAATTAAATCAGATTCCATTAATATTATAGATATTTGCAGTTGTTTTTTATTAATAATTTTTATTTGTGTTGTATTCTTTGCTTCATAATGATAAAGATTCACCTTCTGCTGACTATTTTGGATCTCTGTGTTTAGTTTATAATATAATAATGATATATGTGTGTATATTTTAAAATTGGTTAGTTCTTTACTTGGTAATTTTTCTTTAAAATGCATTTACTTGGCTACAAAAAATTGCTTTTCATTTTAAAAATTTTATTTAACACAAACAAAAATACAGTTGAAGATAAAAAATAATAATTATGTCACACGTAAAAAGAGACGTTCCTAATGGCATTATTTTGTTGATATTTTTTTTGTTTCATTTTGCATTTGAGGTACATATTAAAAAATACAATAAATTTACATTTAAACATACAATAATTATTAAAAATATAAAATATATATAACCTAATTAGTTAGTACAATAGTTTCGCTTAGCCTGTTCATCTTTACATCTTTTCCTTTAGGCATGTTATAGATAGGTTTGCTATAAAAAGGTTCTCATATTATTATTATCTTATAACTTATTGCTTCTTGGCCAGTAGAAGAAACTTGTAGAGGCGGTGAGGGAGTTTTGAGGCGATCTTCTAATTTAGGAGCGAGAGGGATTTTTAGTGTAATAAACATATACGTTATTCATTCTTTTTTTTTTAGATGAGAAAATGTATTTTCCCGGTGTTTTGTTTGTGCTCATTAATTGTTAAAATTGTGTTGATGTTGTGCTTAAACTTTATAAATTTATTTAAAATGCATTTGCTAACTGCTATTTTGGTTATTAAGGAAACACTGTGTGTGTGTGTGTGTGTGTGTGCGTGTCTATATGCTAGGCCTATAGTTTTCTTTAATGCATATTTAATAATATATTTATTGATTAATAGTTTAGCTGTACATTGTGGAGTGCCATCAAACTCGTTCAATCTTTGCCCGAAAATATTTCAAAATATTTTCTCAAAAATGTGCACGACTATTGCAAATGTATTTTTGTGGTTTTTCTTTCTTTCATTATTTTTTTAAATATTTTTATTATTGTATATAATACTTTTGCGTGTTTTTCGAAAGCATAAAACAAAAGACATAGAAAAAGATAAAGAAAAAACTCCCAAAAATGTTTACGATATGTTTTTCGTTATTTGTTGTTGTTGTTGTTGTTCTTGTTGCTGCATTAGCGTTGGTTAGAGTGTGAGTGTGTGTGTGTAAGTGAGTGAGTGAGTGAGTGAGGGATTTAGTCCATATCCATGGGCCTAATCGCCTCCTGTATCCGCTTGAGCTTCTTCTGCTCCTGCGCCTTCAACGCCTTCTCCCTCATCTGTTTGCGCAACTTGCGCATCTCGGCGAACTTTTTCTGAGCCTCGGGCGTCAGCTGGGCGATACGCTGGGCGTATTGACGACGCTTGTCTTCAAGATTGTCAGCCACACGGGCGTTCTCAATCTTATTGAACTCCTTGAACTTCTCCTTTTGGGCCTCGGCCTTGAGAGCGGCAGCTGCTTTCTCCGCCTCCTCGCGTTGTTTGCGCTCCTCTTCGGCCCGCTTCATTTCCTCATTCAGTTGGTAAGTGCGCGCCTTTTCCTCCTCCTGCACCTCCTGACGCAGTCGCTCCTCCTCTTCGGCCAGCTTGCGTTCTTCGGCCTTGCGCCGGGCAATTTCTGCCTCGCGTTGACGCTGTTGTTCGTCACGTCGCGCGTTCTCCTCGTGGAGGCGACTAAGCTCGCGCTGCTCGAAAGAGACGCGCTTCCTCTAGACGCTGCAGTTCCAGACGTTTCTCCTCCTCCTCCTGTTCGCGACGGATTTGTTCCTGACGCTCACGTTCCTGCGCCTCCAGCTGCTCCTGTATGGCCTCTTGTTCTCGTCTCTTCGCCTCGTGCGCTTCCTGCAGTTGACGCTCCTGTTCCGACTTGGCCTCCTGCAGTCGCTTCTCGTGCTCCTCACGTTGACGCTTCTCCTCGGCTAAACGTTTCTCATGATAGACTCGATTGGCCTCCTCCTGTTCCTCCTTCTGTTTGCGCAACAGCTCCTCACGTGCCCGTCGGATCTCCTCCTCGTGCTCCCGCTTCTTTTGCAATCGGTGTAGCCGTAGTCGCTCCTCTTCATCGTCTGCCACACGTTTACGCGCCTCCTCCTCTTGCTTTTGTTGCAGCTGATGCAATTTGCGTTCCATCTCCTCCTTCTGTTGTTTCTCCAGTTGCTCTCGCTGTTCCTGCTCCTGCTTTTGCTGCTCCTCTAGCGCTCGTTGACGCAGTGCCTCTGGTTCGCTTTGTGGTTCATGTTGCTGTGGTGGCTCCACCTCTTGATGATGTGGTTGCTGCTGCTGTTGATGCTGTTGTTGTTGACGCTGCTGATCCTCCATTTGCTTGCGCTTGCGTTGCTCCTCTTGCATCTTACGACGTCGCTCCAGTTTCTCTTGTCTTATCCGCTGCTGGCGCTCTCGTCTCTTCTGTTGCCTGCGTCGCTCCCTCATCCGCTGACGCTCCAACTTGCGATCGTAGGCCGTCATCTGTTGCTGTGTCGTTGGTGTGCCAGGCTGGCTGGCAATTGTGGATGCCATCTCATTGCCATGGACCATTGCTGAGGGAGCCGGAGTTGTGCTCACACGTGGACGCTTGCGGGGACGCTGCTGCTGCTGTGGATAGTTCACCTCGTTGTGGTGCGACGGTTGCTGTTGTTGCTGCTGACGATTGCGTTGTTGATTGCGACGATTGCCCGGACCACGCTTGCGAGCGGGAATCATCATCTCCTCAGCACTGCCCTCGGCCTTGACTCGGCGATGGTATCTGCAAGCAAACAGCAGCAATTTATAGCAATTTTTTTAATACCAGATGATGGAAAAGTGACGCTGTTAACGTTAATGTTAACAAATGTCTGTCTAAAAGCTGTTAAACCTTTTCTTAACATTGCAAGCACGTTCACATTGGTAATCCCTTACATTGTTAACAGACACTGTTAAGGTGATGCTGTTAATGTTAAAAGATGTCTGTCTAGTGCACTTCCCTGCTTTAATTAGCAGACTCTGTTAAGTTTTATTCTTATAATAACTTCTTTTATAATTTCCCACTATGGTATTTTCTTTATTTTTTTAGGTGGAATCCGTAAATTTAGCACTGGAGATACTCGATGAGTATGAACTACGTGGTCATAAGATACGCGTGCAACGTGCGCAGTTTCAAATGCGCGGCGAATACAATCCCGCCCTGAAACCCAAGCGCAAAAAAAAGGACAAGGAAAAGATGCAGAAAATTAAAGAAAAGTGCGTAGTATCTGTTTTCAGTCCAATAGATATAATTATTATCATTAATATGATTGCAGATTATTTGATTGGCGACCGGATAAAATGCGCGGAGAACGTTCGAAGAATGAGAAAACGGTTATTATTAAAAATCTCTTTACGCCGCAACTGTTTGAAAAGGAGGTGGAGCTCATCTTGGAGTATCAGAACAATCTGCGCGAGGAGTGCGGAAAATGCGGCATAGTGCGCAAAGTTGTTGTCTATGATGTGAGTGGATAAACAGATAATATTATCTCAATTGATTTAATTGAAATATACCATTTGTAGCGACATCCTGAGGGCATAGCCCAGGTGAACATGTCATCGCCAGAGGAAGCCGATGTGGTTATACAAATGATGCAGGGTCGTTACTTTGGACAGCGTCAGCTTAGCGCTGAGCACTGGGATGGCAAAACTAAATACAAGTGAGCTACAATTAAGAAATTTCTCATTTCATCAAGGAAACTACAACTTTGAATTTTTCTCTACAGAATTGATGAATCAGCCGCTGAGGCTCACGAACGACTGTCCAAATGGGATGAGTATTTGGCAGCGGAGGATGCAGACAAGCAGGAGGCAGAGGAAGTGCCCAGCAGCAGTCCTCCAGCAACTGATACCATTGCTTAAGGTTCGTTTTTATTGCTCGTATTCAATTTGCAACTAATCTTTGGTTTTATCTTGTAGTATTCTGTGCGTACCTGCGATCCTTGCCACGACGATCGATGACCTCCAGTACAACTTCATTGGCTAGCGCATTGGGATAGGTGACATTCCAACGGTCGTAGATCTTATAGCGATTCGCCTCACTCACTTTCGGCATCTTGTGCTGGCAAATGAAACGCAATTTGTCCGGACAGGAGCGAGCCGACCAACGATACTTTAAATTTGGATCGTAGACAGCGCAATTGTTATCCAGTGGCTTGCTGTTGGAGATAAGTTGCACATAGCTAAAATGATTGCTTTTACATTAAACGACATCCTCCAATAAACAAACTATAAAATGCAATCAGTTGTTATATATTTACGTACGTCGGATCCATTTGACTGAACGCATCGTAGGTCAAGTTGCGACTGCTGATGCTCCATTGCCAGAATTTGTTATGATGATCGTAGGTAGCGCCGATCCAAATTGGGGTCGTGTTCTATCAATAGGGAAATACATGTTAGATGTTAGAAAACGTAATTACTTGATAAAAAATAAATGTAATGCTGCTCATCTTATAAGTTCATCAAGTTACTAGGTAAACTTTGTTCATTTTTTTTACTACTGGCTGATTAAGTAGTTTAAGTATCCACTTACCGCCAGCTAGCATATCCTGTCGCTCCAGGAAGGTTCTCAGCTTGCGATCCGCATACTTTGTGGGCTCGGCCAAATTGGCGTTCTTGTCCTTGCAGAAGAAGTGCGCCTCCAGCCAGCTGCTGCGCTGGGACACCAGCGAATAGCAATCGGTGCCCACGCGTTGAAATTGCGGAGGGCACATGGCATACATGCGACGATTGCGCGGCTTTGTGGCGCCAGCCTCCGTTTGTGGTGAGAGGTCGGCGGAATTGGCAAAGCTGACACCAGCGCTGGCAACGCTGGAGTGCATTTGTGCCTGGCTTGTGTGTGCCACTGAAATGGGGTTGGAGACAGAACGAGGGTAGCGTATGATATTATTAGCTGCCAACGGCAGAGTACAACGCGGCGTATGCGCATTTTACTCACATAAACCTAAGGTAATTACTAGGCAGCTCAACATCATTTGGCTGCGGCTGCGGCTGCTGTTGCTGCTGCTCATGTTGCACGCTTGATGTGATTCCTTGTTGCAACTACTCAAATTCTTGTTGTTGCTCTTGTTGCTGTTGTTTTTAGTGGGGCTTCAATTTGTTTCCTCGCTCGCTTGGCAGCTTTTTACATAGCTGTGAAAATGGCTGAAGTGCTGAAAGAAAAAATTAAAGATAAATGTTCAGCATTTGTTATTCTCTTTCTCTGCGAATTCGTAACTCAGTTGCTGTTGCTGATGATATTATTAAAATAATAAAATATGTTTTTGAATATGCGAATAACCACTAAAAAGTGTTTCAACTGATGGATGAGTTGAGTTTGAAATGATTTCTTTGATTTACTAACACTTCATTAATCAACAAATTTAACGCTTGTTTAACCGGCCAAAAATATTACCAACAAACGCTCATATTTTGACCAATATTATATGTGTGCTTGTGCTTTAAAATTCTTCTTAGCACTTTCATAAATTGGCTAACAATTGTTGCAGTTAACATATTGTTTTTGTTTCTCCATTCTATTTGCAATTCGTTGATTTATTTGTTAGTGCTGTAATTTACCTTGGCCCACTGGGTGTGTTGGCTAAGCAAATATTCTGGTTTAAATTGTTTAAGTTATGGCAGCTGCTTCTATGCCAAAATTGTATGAGGCTAAGTGAAAGCTTTGTTAATTTATTTGTCGCCATAAGACATTTATTATTATATGTTTATGCATTTAAATTCAGTCTCATTGTGGCTTTTGGTGAAAATTTACTGCATGCCACAATGACATTTTAATTTTGCTAATGAAAGTAACTGTTGAAATAAGTACTTTTATGATGCTTAATAAAGAAATGAAAAGCAGCAGTTGCAATACTCAAATGTAGTACTTTTAGCATTTAAGCATTTAAGAAAAGTAAAATCTTGTGTGCCTTAAGTGCAATTTTAACTAACTTCTTCAGAGGAGTTTATTTTGATCTAAAAATGTTTACTAATTTAAAGTAGTTTTAGATAGAGTATCAAAAACATACCATTATTTATACATTTATTTATCAGTAATTTATTTAAAATTTGACTGGTTTTAAGATCATGAATTATCATTTGTGCAATTCTATTTTCCACAAGCACTAAAATGACACTAAAATTCATTCAGATTATACCTAAAATTACCTACAATAAAACCTTATTAATAAGTTAAATACGTATATCAATTAATAATGCCACAAATCCGCTTCCTTTGTCGCTGTCTGTATTCATAACGCAGTCTCTCCCAGATTCCTTGACACATCCGCAACAGTCGCTGGTCGAGTTTGGAGCGGGCCAATTGGTATTGGCCACGTATCAGTTGCTTAGCCTGACGCAGTTGGCCACGTTGGATGAGGGAGATGCTGTAGAAGAGCTTGCAGCGGGCCTGCAATAGGGGATTCCCCAATCGCAGGCCAATTGACAGCTGCTGAAGTGAAATCTGACCCGCCGTCTCAGCGCAGCGTTCAAATTGATCACCCAACGCTGAGTAGCCGCCACCCAAGGTGGACAACCAGCACATTAACTGCTCCAGCTGGATCTGCTCCCAGATGGTCTTAGCCAGCATTTGAGCCCACTTATAGTCAATGCTGTGCTGTATTGGCGGATGTAAAATTAGCCACAGCAATTGAACTCCCTGCTCGTGTTGCAGCCAATTGCGAAGCACCTTCTGCTGCGACACTTCACGTAGCAAGTAGTTGCCACTTACAGCATCCAGTTGCAAGAGCAGTCGATGCACAGCACCATTCTTAACCCATTGCTGGCCCTCGCCGGCTGATTTCACTTGGATTGGGCGATTATAGTAATGACGTCGATTCCAATAATCGATGACGCACACAGTTAATGTCATACTGTGCCCAGCGAAAGTATCAATCACTGTTCCGTTATTTACAGTCCTCACAAATATATATGGCCAAGTAAAAGGTTCGTTGCATACTTTTGGGCGGCAACAGAAACTTCAATGCGATTTGTCTTCGTTTTGCCAGGAAATTCTTTGTATGTATTTTGAAAATACTTTTAAAAAGCTTGCTAAGCCTACAGACTATAAATTTCTTTTTTTATTACTTTAGCTACAAATCTTTATAGAGTCGACAGTTGCAAATTGAGGGAAGCAATAGAAGCTTACAAATAGAAACTTATTGCTAGTTTCTAAGTTTAAGTCGTTAGATTAACCCTAGAAACCTGTTAATTAATGTTTAAAAATGATTTCAAATTAGTTTAAAATGGAAGTTTTGAAATTATCTGTCCTAATTTAACTTGACTGTTTACATATGTAAACAAAAGCACATAGGGAAGTGCAAAATTGCATTGTAAATACAAGTAATCTTGATTGGTCTCAGGGACAGTCTTTAAAGTTAATTGAAAACTTTAACATAACGCGAAAGTTGTTAATAAGTTCATAATGTAGATAAAAAGTATTTAAAAATGTAAAGAAATTACAGATATTGATGAAGAGGATGATGAATATGTTCTAAAACAAATAGAACATTTTAAGACGTTATTTTTAAAAACTATAAACTATTTTAGAACTATAGCTCAGGTATCATATATGCTTATTAAAAATATAGAAAATCCCAAGAAATTGTCGTAATATGTGCATGTATTTAAAAAGGGGCTCTAGAAGGTCACATTAAACCAGATCCCTATCGTAATTATAGCTTTAGTTTGAAGATCATTTCATATAGACAACTATAATATTTCAGCTTCCGTTTGTCGCCGTTTCTCTATCTCTCTGTCTCTGTCTTCTTCTCGCACTCTCTCTTTCTCACACGCTAGTAGTGTCACATAATTGAGCTATTTGAGCTTGCGACTAACCCAAAGTCAAAGCCATTGGCATTTGCACAACGCTGAGCGATAAACGTGCAACATCGCGTCGCATCAAATCATATATAATATTTGTTGTTTCTTGTTGTTGTTGTTGTGAAAAATATAAGTATAATTGATGCCTCTGCATGGCAAACACACAAATTAAAAGTGCCGCCTCGCCAGTGCTCAGATCTAACTTGCCTCCAAGTTGGAGATCTGTGCTCTATTTCTCTCTCTCTCTCTCTCTCCCTCTCTGTAGAGCTGTCTTTCCCTGTCGCTCTCGACACGCATAAGACTGGCTTGACGGCTTTGGCAGACACTGTGACTGTTGTTGTTATTATGATTGCCGTTCCTAGTGGCAACTTGAAGACACACAGCTGAGCCAAAGTCGACGACGAAATTCCACATCGATGACGACTGCGACGCCAGCAGCTCAACTACGTTGACATTGACAATGGGTCTCAGTCTCAGTCTCAGTCCCAGTTGCTGAATTTGTCAGTCTGTCAGCCAGTCAGCCAGTCTAACTGTCTGTTTTACTCTCTTTGCCCTCTGTTTGTTTATTTTGTTTTTCCTAGGCTCTCAAGGCGCTGCACATAACCGCTTGACATGTGTTTGAATAGCCAATAAATAGATGCAAGGGAGCCAGGGAGGCAGTCAACCCATCAACACCCACAATGTGCTCATGAATACACTCGTAAAACTGTTGTTGTTGCTGTTTTACAAGTGGGCGACTGATTTGACTGATTTATGGCCGCCTTTGACTGCAGTTTGAAGTGGGAGACAACATTCAAATAGCATTCGATGACAATTCACATCGAGATAAGCATATATCTAACTTTAAGTGTCTCTCGGTCGCTCTAACCTTGATCTTGAACTTGTTGGGCGTGTCTGGACTTGTTGGCTTATTACAACATCGATACATATATATATGTAAACATATATCAGAACATCCATCAAACATGGAACTGCGATGAAATCACTTGGTTTTATTTGTTGGTTCCAACGAAAATGTGTTTTTAATTTGATTTTCGAAATATTCAACAAGTTCCAAGGAAATCGTTAAAAACAGAACCCAGTAAACGACAAAAACTGGCACGAAAGAAATCAATCAACGGACTGCAAAGACTTTAAAAACACACACATTTTATGAATGAGATTGTTTAAGGCGATGGAAGAACAGATACCCTGAATAATAAGCCTTGAATCAACTCAAATTTTAAAATGAAAAGTACTATGAATATACAAATATTTTTGTTGTAGATGTAGCATACCCACTTTAACCTTCAATTCAACATTACAGGGTAGAGAAATACATATTATGTTTGCTGTTTTTATTCTCAAATTTTCGTTGCTATACCCTTTTTTTAATAACCCAACTAAAAACGCGAAAAAAATGATTACGTTTTTTATTTCAAATGATGTTGAAATATTAACAAAGTTGTTTTTATTTTATATGCGTTGATAAATGAGCTGAAGGCGTGTTTGGACTGGAACTAAAGAGTAAGTTATGTACTTTCAAGAATATTTGAATAAACCTTGAGGGAGGCTTAATATTTATGCAAAAATTATAAAGCAGACAGAGTTCGTGGAATTCATAAATTAGTTGTTCATTATTGATAACTTTATTCTAATGAAAGATGTTGTATGCTAGAAAATAAATTATCAAATTATTATTTAACGAAATGTAAACATAATTTGTAGACATCATTCAGTCAGCACTCAACAAAATTAGGAAGCTCGCTCGCTTTTTTTGTTTCTTATAGCCTTAATTGAGATAACCACCCACACATTAGTTCACTCAGTCAGTCAGTCAGCCAGTCAATCAATCATTCAGTCGGCCAATCAATTGAAAGCGAAAAGTTGAATGTTCGCAGCAGCATCTTTTGGACTTAACCTCTTGACGCGGGTTCAATGTGAACAGCTGCCTCATAAATCTTCAAAAAAATTATTCTCTTGGTTGACTTGCTTATTTTTTTTTTTTTTTAAACTTATATATTTTTCTTTAATCTGGCAAACCGGTTGGAGTATCTGACAAATTGTCGACATTATTCTAACAACTTTTCAGTGAAGCACAAAAAATTCGAGCCAAAACAAATCAATATATACCTTTAGAAACCAATCTTAAGTGAATACTTATTTGGCATGTGTTGTTTGCCATCAATTTGGCTAAGAGTTAGCCCGTTTATTTGCCATCGTTAATGAAGTTGCAGTCAGCTAATTACAGTTAAAATAATTAACATATATTCCGGAAAACAATTTAGCTTAACATCAAAATGTTAAATCTGTAATAAATTTCCAGTTTGCGTTTTAAACTTAATAAATATTCCTTTTATCAGTAGCTACAATACGGGTATCTTTTTAATATTTACTGTTTTCGTTTATTTGATTTTATTTTTATTTTTATTTCTCTTTTTCTTCTGTTTTTTGTCGCAGTGTTTCCGCTCTTAATTAATTTATGCGCATTTTATTGATTTCATGTGTTGCGTATCATAATTGAAAACAAACTGAAATTTTGCTCTAATCAAACAAGATAGCATTTGAGTTGGAAACAAAATATACTCTTTTGAGATATACTAAAAAATAAATTTAATTTAGAGTGATTGAACTATGTCATCTATATCTTTAATATTTACTTTAACACTGCCATAAAAATTAAATACGTTTATATTATTGTAGGAGATAATATAAAGAATAAAAAATGTGCTCAATATATTCTCTAACGTATACGTTGTCCCTGTTCCTGTTTATTTATTTTATTTTTTTCTGCCTGTCATATAATTTAAGGTCTCATATTTTAAAAACCGCTATATTTTATTTGGTTTTCTGACGAACCGTTGCGAGCAAAAATTTAAACATTTCTGTATACCCTGTAAGTGTGCTAAAACGTTTTGTTAAACTGCATCTCATTGAATTGGATTTGTTTTCAGTTCACTTCGTTTTGAAATCGTGGCATAATTCAAGCACCACTTACGTCTGGAACTTGGTAAGCCAATCATCTCTCCGGCGTTGAGCTTTGCTCCAGAGTTCGCTGGAGCTGAAAAATAGTTTCCATTTCTCTATTTTTTTTTTTTTTTGGGCACCTCTTAACGCATTTTCACAGATTGGCAGGCAGACAGACATTCAGACACACAGCGCACAGCTGCATCGCTTTTTTTCTTCCTTTGGTCTGGCTATGATAACTTCAGTCAGCTCTGCAGTTGCTCTTAGTCCTTAGTTCTTGGCTATTTTGCTCTACCTGCAACTGCAACTGCTGCTATCAGCTATCAGCTATAGAAATGTCTGTGGCATCACACGTACTATCCATCCCATCCTTACTTCGCCAAAGCGCATCTGATATGCCGTTTGGCGTTTCCCTATCTTTTTTTTTTTGTTTGTCAGCTTTGTTCGCTCTATCAATGATAGGTAATCTCATTGCCCCTGTAGCTGCGTAACGGCTGTGACTCTTGACTGTTTCGGTTGCTGGTATCAGTCTGCAGTTGTCTTCAATATTACTTATATTATAGCATAGGGCAATGTTCTGCTTAGTCTTTCGTACGTTGGTAAAGTAGGAAAAAATAAACCAGAAAAGTGAAAGTCATTTCCTAATGCTCTGCATTCAATTTGCTGTTACGGTCTCTGTTGCTGACACGAAAGTGTCTAAAGATGGCAAACTCCTTTGACAGTTGAGCATTGGCAACGATAGGAAAACGCAATCAGATTTCAGTGCGGCCCTCGGGTCGTATGCGCAATATCACGCATACGCAGCGAGCATTGAAACCATGAGGCTGCACTTTTAATTGAATTCGAGCGAATTGAAAGTTTCAGCCAGCTGAATGTTGTTTTTCTGTGTGCAAGTTTTAAATTAATTTCCAGTTGAGTTTTGCAAAAAGTTGTTTAATGAGTTTAGTCAATGAATTTGAACAATGAATTGCTTTCTGCTCGCTGTTTCTCTCTTTCTATATAAAATATATATATATTAATATATATGTATGTATACATATATGGCTCTTTTTCTATTGCAGCCAATAAGAGTATATGTCCGAGATAATTGAGGTACGCCAATCAGTTGTGGGAGGCATCCATTTTAAATCCGAATAAGCGACTCATCTATTTGATGGCCCAACCCAATTTCTGGGAACTTTGGAATTTGGCACTTACGAATCGACGCTTTTGGGTCATTCCAAGCATGCATCATCGCCTTTTTCAGTTATCAATCACTTCCGATCCATATAAAACCTACCTGCCCCAAGCCATTTCAAGTCCTATCGCAAACTAAACTATGACATAATTTCGACTCAATATCAGTTGCATCAATCACATTAGGCCTGACTTTGAGTCAAAACACGTACTCGGCACCCAAGTATGCACTATGACTGGCTGTAGCCTCAGTTTCCTTTCCCCTCCTGTCTCTCCGCTAGCTGCTTTATGCATTTGAAATTTGTCAAGTCGACGTCATCGACCAAATAAATTTGCGTATGTGGCGCCAACGACGTCGACGTCGACGGCGACAGCGACGGCGACTGCGACGTCGAGTGCGATGTCTGTAGCACGTATGACACTCGAACTACAACTACAGAAACTACAAATAACAATAACAGACAACCAATATGTGGGTACAGCAACAATATCGCTCTCAAGTGATGTCATGCATTTGAATTTATGTCGAACCGTCGCCCCAGCCTCTTTAATCTCCATTCGTTGAGTTGCGCGACGTTGTAAATTTTTAAAGCAAATGCCTCGATCTTCGTTTCAATTATATTTTCAGTTTCAGCATCAATTTGTATACCCTCCAGCCATAATTCTAATAAAATGATGGGCATCAAATTGCGCAAATTTGTGAATCAGACTGAAGGCAACGATTGTAATGATAACTATTTTGTCGCTATAAGATTGTGTTGATTATTTTATCTTATTTTAGGAACCAAGACAAGTTTCTGATGCGCTTTTATTCATTTCATTATAGGACATGTATCCCAATAACAAATATCAATATTTAAGTAAAATTTCTGTACTCCAATAATCGTCGAATATAAAAGTATTTCAATTTTATTAAAATATAATTTGATATATATTTGTAATTTTAGATAAACTACCGATTGACTGAATACTTTTATGATTTTGTTGTAGAGCATCTCTTAGTCATCTACTCCCTACTGGAGCAGTATTAGTTTTTTCTCAGATATTTCGCAGTCATTTTTTGTTTTATACATTTTTTTGTTTGCATTGACATCAAAATGTCATTTGAATTGTTTGTATTTTTCTTTCTGTTGTGTTAAAATAGTTTCGTTTAATTATTTGCCAAGCTTGGGAAAGAGAGAAAACTGTTTTTAATTTATGCCAAATATTTGGGCAAATTAATGTCAGGCAAACACGCAAATTTTGTGAGTCTGACCGCACAAAGTTTGCTTTCATAATTTCAGCCTACTCGGAAAATTGCTTGGCCGGGAAGGAGAAAAGCATTTACAAAGTGGACAAGCCATTGTTGTGTTGCTCTTGTTTTGTCTCTCTCTCTGTTGTTGGGTCAACAAAATTTCTGTGACTCAGTTGACACTTCTCCCTGACCTCTGACCCCTGACTCCTGACTCCTGACTCCTGATCCTTGCCTGTCTCCCGCTTCAATCTGGGTAATTTGTGTTTGCTGCAGCATCTTTCTGCCAACCCCCCCCGCCTGTGACCCCGCCCCCGCTGTCCACAGCTGCTCTAGTTGTAGGTGGACACACGCATTCGAGTTGTTAGTTCCGCATCCTGTGGCAGCCTGGTCCATGTTCCCATTGTTGCTGTTCGTTGCTCATGTCAACAATAAATCAAAAGTTTTATCTTGTGTGTCGGTGTGTGAATCTGTGTGTGACTCTGTGTGTGGCACTCTGTGTGTGTGTGTGTGTGTGTCTGTACCCCAAACAATCCACACAGCAAATGGGTAGACATATTACATGCGTCAAGTCGTGAAATCATTTGCAGCCTCAACAATTTTGTTTGCCCTTCTTTTCTGCCACATGCATTGTGTGAAATTCTTCTAGGAGCACTCGCTATCATAATGAAGGACACTTTGGCCAGCATTCTGGATTGCCATGCAGTCCCAGCTCAATCATGTCGCCAAATTGTTTGCCAACATGTTGAAAATCCGCTTGGCAGACGCTAAAGCAAACAGAAACATAAAAATAAACATTTTTCACTTTGATTTCCATTTGCATTTCAGAGAGATACTTTTCCGGCATGAGAATTATTTCCGTTTAGCCGTAATTTATAGTCCTGCCTGCGACAACAGCAGCAGGAGCAGCAGCTGCCACGCGTTGTGGCTGCCACATTTGTTGACTTAACGGCTATGCAAAGTCTGCGTCAATTTATTGACCAACTGGCATGTGTGTATATATGAGTGTGTGGGTGTGTGTGTGTGTCTGATTAATAAGTGGACAGTTCTTTGGTCCATTTTTGGCATTCGCTCAGCATTTGGTGAATAGTGAATCAAATCTGAAATGTCAAGGCGAACATCAAATTGGTTGCGCGTCAAAACACAAGTCACAAGTCAACCCAAACAAATTAAATTCAAAAATCTGTAACTAACTACAAATTCAAATCTAAATCTAAATCGAAATCGAAATCCAAATCCAAAGGCAATCAAAAAGCCGCTTCAAGCGACGAATTTGGTATGACAGAAACTTGACTTGACAGCAAATTGCATGCAAATTTTGCAGGCTTTGAAGTATTTTTCCAACAATATTAAAGATGACTAATAACACTTTATTTTGTTGTAGTTAAGCTCAGGTGAGTTTCCAGCTCAACTGAATCATCGATATTTTGAGTTTGCCAGCATTGGGACACTTTCGAGTACTCGCAGTGCAATTCACTTTATTCGAATTGAAAACGTTACGAGTACTTTGCATATTTGCATGTAATTTCATAAATGCATCGATTGAATAAATATTTGATAAGTATTCAATTGAATTAATATTTGTGTTGCATTCAACAAATTGTTGTGGTTATAGTTGTTGCAATTTAATGCCACAATGGTAGCAAGTGACAATTATTACGCATACGCCACGTGCACCGCATAACAGTGACCGATAAATGCAAATTGTCACATGAATGTGAATCAATATTGAATAGGTCGTTGCATACCCTGCAACCTCATGAAATCATGTCAATAGGTGTGTTGTGATTCGTAACAGGTGTGAATCGACGTAGTAAACAAATTAACTGAATTATCGATAAATTGAATAGCCTTACTTAACAATCTGTTATCAGCGTATTAGATACACTAATTTTACGGCTGTATATCTTTATCAAACATAATTCTACGTATAAGAGTTCGCTTAGCGATAATTTCATTTAATATTATTATTTATTTATATACATTTATTAATTAATACACCATTAAAAATACTTTATTTATGAGCTCAAATTGACCATGATTCTTGCAGGATATCTTTGAATTACTCTCTCCATTTATTTTTCTGCCATGAAATCGGCTTAGCAATAATTTCACTAAGTATTATGATTTATTTATATATTTAATAATTAAAAAGACCTTTTGAAAATTCTTTTGCAGGATATCTTTGAATTACTCTTTTCATTTTATTGTGCATTTTTCTCTGTCGTGAAACTTCCATTTTGGTTATGGCAGAATTATCGCTAACCGGACGCCTTATACACTCCTTGTTGTTGTTCTTGTGGAGGTGGTGGTGGTGTTTATTGTAATGGTTGTGGTTGTAGCTGCGGTTGGGGTTGTGGTTTCGATATGGAAATGCAATTTTTGTCACCCAATGCAGACGCAGAGTGACGCTTAAAAATGCACGTGACGATAGCGTTAAAAATAAACATAAATAAACGTGGAGCTGGCGCTGTGGAGGCAAAAGCCGACAATAATAAATATAAATAAGTGCAAATGAAACTGGAAAACGGAAAAACGGAAAAACTGAAATGCGAAAAGCAAAAGCAAAAGATGAAAACGACAACGCCAACGCCGTCGAGCTAAATGTGTGCGGTAAATACTCGTATTGATTGGGATTGAGAGTAGACCAGAAACCGTGGCAAGATGCGGATTCTAAGAGGGGGGTATATACAGGGTAGGTGGTGAAAGGGGAGGTGACTTGGCCTATAACGAATCAAATTGCATTGGGTAAATGTTTAGTATAAATAACGAAAGCATTGAAATTATGCAAATGCATTTGCAACGTGGAAATCTTTGAATTCCTGAATGTTGCCTTTTAATTTGATGAGATTGAGTTGAATGCAATGCAATAGATACTGATACTGTCTTCTCCTTTAATATTTTCACAGATTTAATTATATTTTATGTTAATTTCTTTGATCAAGTAAAACACTTACCTATTAAACCGACTTCTCTGTTGTCCAGTTGATGAAACAGGAACTGGCACAGCTGTAATAAACATACAAATAAGTTGAATTTAAACATTTTTATATATTAACAAAGTTAATCAGCTTTTCGCTGAGTGTATGCTGTAATAAGCCGGCTCATTACAAACGTCAATTACTACAATTCGAATTGGGAATAAAAGCGTTAACTGACACATTGAAAACTGCACGACTTTCTGCAAGCTGATCGCTTAATGGTTAACGACAATTGTTAACGATAACAACAAAATGTTTAACTAATAGCATGAAATTGCGTAATAAATGTGGACGCCAATCAACAACCCGCTGAGCTCTTGACCAGCTGAGTTGGCCAACCACAGTAAAGGCTGTAACCAGAGTAGCCGTGTCCAATTGTCCAACTGTCAAGCCGTCGAAATTGTGTAAATTGCCAACAATACCTAAATAATAATAATAATAGATATTGTAAACAGCAATGTGTTAGGCAAACATTTATATTGGCTAAGTCTTGCTCTTTAATGCATCATCAGTTGTAGTTTAAAGCAATATTTTCATTCTGAAATGTTTAATAAAGACTTTGTTTGAAAACCTTAAGCTTTTTGCCAACTAATAAATGAACTGCTGCCTCAACTGTATGGTAAGTATAATAGAGTTGAGTAGCATATATGGTGAATCTACTTGTATGCACATAAGTATCTCAGTTCGAGTGCATTTAAGCTGCTTAAAAGATTGTTTTACTTGTTGTCTTTTCTTTGTGAACATGTGCTAAAAATAGCTGAAATAGTTTGTCGCACAGTGAGTAGAAATGATAGGAGGTTCTTTAGATAACGGAATAAGATAATCAGTACTTCAATAATATAAGATTTAAATGTTTATGACTATGTAGAATATGTTTTAGAAACTAAACAAATCTCATGAAATTTGCACAATAAATATCAGTTTATTGTGTTTCATAAGTTTGCTGCAATATTATCTCTTCTCCAACAATTTCTCCAAGTTGTTCACCTACTTTTAGCTACCACGGTGCAGCATTTGTGGTTTATTCGCTTTTGCTCTTCGGTTGCCACCATTCAAGACATTTGCACTTTGAAAGTTTAAGTTTTTATGTTGCAACATCTCTAACAATGTTTTTTTTTTCCCAACTTGCCGCAACAGACATTTTGAATGCTTAAGTTTTCTTTTATGCAAATCGAATATTGGCAGGCAAAAACTTTGTCACATTTATGGAGCAGACAGGCGCCACATTGTTCGAATCAGACTCTCAATTTAGTGGCCAAATATGTTAAATTGGGCCACGCCCTGTTTAAGTGGCACAGGTGCCAACGCCCACAATTTTGATTAGTTTTAATTGCCAGAAATTGGGTGTGCTCTTCTCCTTACTATTATAATTATTACAATTATTATTCGACACGCTAATTGAAATTTCTAGCCAACAAAAAGAACGATAAAATGTTTTGATATAAAACTGAATAATTTATCAATTGTGTGGCGTTTTATTAACTACTTTCGCTTCATATGTATGCAAAATGGCAATTAAAACGTGGTCAAGGCAAAGTTAAACGAATTTTCAAAGCATGCAGGGACAGGAGGAATTCAGAAGAATCGCCCGACTTGAGAGAACATTTATTAATTCAATTCGTTCGGTGGTAGCCACGAAACGAAATTTGATTAGAATAATAGAGATACAAGAAATACAGCGAAGCAGGCAAAATATTCGATTGAAATTTAAATTCAAATCAACTTTCCCAGCTGCCGGCAAATTTATGCAGAAATATTTCATTTTCTTCTTCACTTCATGCTTTTTTCCGATTCTCACAGAAATTCTGAACGAAATGCAAAACCTGTGCTAAAAACCATTCTAAGCATAATTACGAAATACACATGCATAGGCAAAAAGGGAGTTCCAAAAGAATTGAAAAGAAAAAGCATTAATCTGGGACATTTAAGGTTGAATGGAGATTGGGAATCCACAGAGTAGAACAACACTGAGAGTGTGTCATATTTTTGAGGCCATATCGACAAATGGAATCCGCAAGCAAATAGAAGAATACCCATTAAAGAAACAACAATGTGGGAAATTTAAGGTTGACATATCCCATAATTCATATACCACCATATCGCATAACAAATAAACAAATAAACAAACATAAAAGATGAAACGTGACAATAACAAGGAACGGCAAACAGACTGAAGACGCTGAAGAGGAAGCGTAGAACCAGCAGCAACAGCAAACAAACAAATAAAAAGCAACTAAAAAATACAAAAAACGAAGAAAAAAAAAACAGCGAGAAAATTGCAGACGCAAATTTTGAAAGAAATTTCAGATGCTTTTAGAGAAACGAATAACGGCGGTAATAAGGGGAGTATGAGTATTAGGGGGAATGAATGAAAATGAGTGGAAATGAGGGGGGAATGAGGAACAGTGTCCACGTCAAACTCAAACTCAGTGACAAGTTCGAGTGGCTGCCATTCAGCTGCATTCGCTTCAAGTCCGCCTGGGTGTCTCATTCTAAAATGGACTTTGTATTATTCACTTCTTGTTTTCTTTTTTGTGGCTGCTGTTGTTTTTGTTTTTGCCCACATTTTGCAAACTCACACACAAATACACACTCTCAGTTATGACATTAACAAATTGCAAGTCTTGCACTTTTATTATCTGCTGCCTTCAATTGGCCAAAATGGATTCATGCATCTTCGAAGTGTTCGTTTGGAATAAAAAGCAAGAATTTATGAATCCAAAATGTCTAAGTGATTTACAGTTATGGCGCAAAAGAATTAAAAACACGGAAGTAAAGAAAATGCATTATGCATTTAAACACTGTAAACATTTTCCACATATGATGCATTTAATCTACATGTTGTACACTTAGTTTAATTTAAGTTGCTAAATTTGGTATTTGGAGTGTCTTGTTTTCCTAGCAAAAATCGCAGTCTAAAAAAAATTATATTAGCAAAGAATTAATTAAATTTGTGTGCATGAGTTAAAAGTTTTATTTTCAAAATATACTATTTTTATACTTATTACGATAAAGGCTTCAGCTGGAAATTAATATTGCAACCAATTATGCTTCTGATCAAATTTGACAAGTAAAGAATATGAAATTATATAATCCGTGTAATACTTAGATTATTGGCCAGTCAAGTTACTGGAATTCGTGGCATAATGTCTGATTTGAACACGTTCTTTGTATAATTGCAGCACCTGTCTTAGAATCTCCGTTATAGAAAAGAACTGACAGCTACGTAGAGTTGCAAGTCAATTGGAAATGACTTGTGGCAAGTTTAACATTAGACTTTCAAATGCATTGACCTGCCCTTCACCAGGTTGCAAGCTATACAGATCGTGCCACACTGTGGCGAGGCTAAGTGGCAGGCCAACTGCGTGGGCCTAACGGTTACAGCGAGTCAGCCAATTGAGTGCGAGTATCTCAATAGATTTATCTGCTGTGAAGCAGGGGAACTGCAGCTGAAACTGGATCAATTTGTTGGGGCAATTTGCACCAGTTTGCGGCATCAACGGCGACGGCGGCATCATCGACGGCAACGACTTCCAGAGTAATCTGCCGCTCAATCAATTTGTAGCAGGTTTGTTTAGCTGACGTTGTTGCTGTTCGCATTACAAGTGGACCGCAAGGGAGGGAGAGAGGGCGAGGAGGGGAGAAGACTGTCTGCTGATTAGAGCTGCCAGCTTATCGAATTAATCGTTTGAATTAGCCTGTTCTGCTTTTTGAGACAGAGACAGGAGACAGCTCAATTTCTGTGTGGCAGCCACATAAATTGTGGCAATTACCATGTTAACCCGCTCAACAGACAAACAACAAACAACATGCAACATGCAACATGCACCTCGTGCTGCCAACTTGCGCATCTTGTTAATTATGAATCAAATTTATGCAACAATGGGTGCAGTAGCTCCAAACAAACACAGAGAGGAACAGAGCGACATCTGCAGCATTTGCATAAAGCGAAATAATTTAATTTTTTATCACAGATACGCCTGGAGGGGCATTTGTTGCAGTTGCAGTTGCAGTTGCGCCTGCGTCGAGCATTGTCGGGGCCAGATTAAGTCTTAAACGTTGTTGATTCTCCTCAAGATAGTAGACAACACAAATGTCAGTTGCGCACGCCCACAACACACGATCAGAGTGAAGGGTAGTGGCTACGGGAGGGAACAGCGGGGGGGATGGAATAGGGAAGTGGGGAGAGCGGATTGGGCTCTGGCAATTTGTTCAATTGCGGCAGCCTCTTGGGCGTCACTAATGCGAATCTCGCATCTTGCCGTCTGCATCTAAAATACTTTGCGGTTGTTAGACTCAACTTTCGTGCCCCTCTCCCTTGCCCCTCTCCCTCCCTCTCTCTCTCTCGTTGCCGCTGGCGCTGCTGGAGTTCAATTGACACAGTAACCTCGTCGCTTTTGTATGCCTCATGAATGATTACCGCCTCCAGTTTGTGCATATTACACAGCAATAACAACAACGACAACTCTGGAACGTGTATGATGCATTGCGTTGTCTGTTCCCTCTGTCTTCCCATCTGTGCCTCATCTCTCCCCTATCCCCTCTTCCCACATCTGTCTATCTGAGACTCTGCTTTGAATGCTTCTTGAGAACATTTGTCATTAGCCGCAATGCTGGCACATTCTCCCAACAGCTATGGAATAAACAAGCTTATAGTCCTGGCCGAGGGTATCATTAATTTTCTATTTAGTTGGATTTGTAGTTAAATTAATAAGAGGTTGGAAGTGTTTTTTTGAAGACTCGAATATTAAAAAGAATATAATTTAAACTAACTTATTCAGTACAACAATATAATATTTCAATATCTTATTATATCTTCGAATATGTTAATCTCATTTCATATTTTCAATGTCTTAATCTTAAGAAAATTGTTACTACCATATTAACATATTTACTTTACTTTGCATAGTATTTAAATTAATTCCTATTTAATTAATCAGAATTACTTTAATACTTTTTGTATCAATAATTGATTTAATTTTGTTGCGTTTAACCCACTCAAATTTATTTGAATTTATTTTTGAAGGGTATTTGCACTTCGTATGGATTTTTACATATTCTTTGCACATTGCACAGCTACCAATATTTGCATAACTCATTAAAATCGATGCGAGATTGTTGTACGTTAACGTTACGTTAGCATAAACACGTAAACGAGTACGTAAGTCAACTATGTTCATTGTGCGTGTGAAATGTGTGTGCGTGTGTGTGTGTGTGTGTGTGTGTTAGTGTCGAAGGCAGATACATTTTTTTTAGTAGTTTTGCAGTTTGTGCTGCGATCGTCAAGCGAAAATATTTTAATTAGTTTTTTGGGCGGCGGATGGAGGCGCCTCCAATCGCTGGCTAATTGTTGGCATTGACTCAACGAGCGAAAGAGTCCCCTCGTGTTCAGCATTATGGAAAGATTATGCAAACATGTTAAGAGGTTAAACAAACTACAAAACACAAGTTGGAAGTTGTAAGTGGGGGAAATTGCAATGAAAATGGAAAATCCATGTAGAATATGCTTAGTTTGTTAGATGGAAAAGTTGTGGCAGCAGCAGATAACGGCAAAATGTCTGGAAAATGAGGAAATTCTTTTTAAATAAAGCAAGTAAAAAAGCTATAGTCGATTATCATATTGTGAGAGCTGTGAACCTCAATCCTCAAATACTTCTAATATTTAACTTCTTAAACAAAATTGAAGACATAGCAACGGTTATAAATATTTTAACTTTATGTATTATTTATTTATAATAAATTTATGGGAATAATAAATGGGAATATTTAAGCTGGTAAAGATTTTCTCTTTTAAGAAACACCAAGATATTATAATATATATTCTTAATGTGCTTTATTTTGTCTTCGTCTTCCTGTTACATACATCACAACAATTGCAATATCCCTGAAACGGAACAAGTAACTTGTATGAAAATAAATGAAAAGAAAGCTGTGACAATATTGTCAGACACATATGAAAACAGTGTCAAATCTGCAGTCGACTGTCATTTAACATTTGTGATACTCGTAATGATGACTCTGTCAATGAATCCCTATGCAGAAGTGTTGGCTCAAGTTGTGGACCACATGTTGGCCGAAAGGGACGCAGATGTGGCAAGTCAACTGGTGCAACATAAGCTTGTCATGTTGATGCACAACAGTGAGTCACTGCATTCATTTCGAAAATCATTTGCTCTGCAATCATACTCTTCACATTCATCACATTCTTCACATTTGCAGACGTGACCGAGATTGCAATGAGCATCTCGAATGCCGCCAGTCATGCAGGTCGAACCGTTCCCTGTTATTTTGATGTGGAGCGCACATTTCGATTGCTTGGAATACGTGTCAAAGACTTGGAGACTCTGCGGAATGACAAACTCCAGGAGATGCCGGCCATAACGAATCTCCTGGCGGTGGAATTGCGCGATAAGGATATCCATAAGAGTCCCCAGCTGGACATCAATCAACAGCGTGGTCAGCGCAGTGGTCATCATATACCCAAATATCTGCCGCCATATCCCAGTCTGCACACCTACAAGAACACCATGATGGACATATTCACCGACAGGAACTACATCTCGGAGCGGGAACGTCGTGCGCAGCATCATCTCAATACCCAGAAGGCCATCAATGGGTTCTATTTGCGGACAGAACCGACAACTTCGCTATTTACCGAATCTGAGGATGTCACGGATTTCATGGGTAGATTTTGAAACGTTTCTTAATGTCGACTCTAATCTCTTTTGAAACTTGTAGTGCTGACTTTGAACACACCCAAGAAACCTGCATATTTGGAGGCGCTAATGCCACGTGATGAGGTCTTTGATGTGGACATTTATGAGTTTAAGGAGTCGCCAAATGCCAATGGTAGTTAATTCTTCTCATTCCTTATCCTTTCTTCAAATCTGAATCTTTCCTATTCTAGCGCAAACTAATGCGTTCCTTAAGGAACCACAAATAATGATCACTGGTTCAATTGAGCAAGAAGATCAGCAGGAAGCTTATTCAAATCCGTATGAGCAAGAAGATCAGCAGGAAGCTTATATGAATTCCTATGAGCAAGATCAACACGAAGCTTATTTGAATTTATGTGAGCAACAATATCAGCAGGAAACTTATTCGAATTTGGAAGAGCAAGAGGATCAGCAGGAAGTTGAATTCAATTATGATGAGCAAGAGGATCAGCAGGAACTTGAATTCAATTATGATGAGCAAGAGGATCAGCAGGAGGTTGAATTCAATTATGATGAGCAAGAGGATCAGCAGCAAGTTGATTTATCTTTGTATGAACAAGAAGATCAGGAAGAAGCTTACTCAAATTTAGATGAGCAAGAAGATATGGAAGAAGTTGACTCAAATTTAGATGAGCAAGAAGATCAGGAAGAAGCTGACTCAAATTTAGATGAGCAAGAAGGTCAGGAAGAAGTCGACTCAAATGTAGATAATCAAGAAGATATGGAAGAAGTTGACTCAAATTTAGATGAGCAAGAAGATCAGGAAGAAGTCGACTCAAATGTAGATGATCAAGAAGATATGGAAGAAGCTGACTCAAATTTAGATGAGCAAGAAGATATGGAAGAAGTTAACTCAAATTTAGATGAGGAAGAAGACATGGAAGAAGTAGATTTGACTTCGAATGAAGAAGAAGAAATGGAGGAAGTTGATTTAACTTTAAATGAAGAAAATGAAGAAAATGATCCGGAGGAAGTTCAGCAAGACAACAATGAAAATGTTGATGATGATGATGATGATGACGATGATGACGACGATGACGATGATGACGATGATCAATGGGAAAGCGATGAAAAAGATGAAGATGATGAGTTAATGCGTTTGATAGCCTAATAAATATTATACATCAGATAGATTTATATACCAAAATAGTTGCTGGTACTCTCTGAAATCGGTGTTATTCATAAAATATATATATTAATGAAATTTAAAAAGCAGTAAATATTTAATTTTACAGTATTTTAAGCTCTCAAATGTAAGTTTGTTGAGTTTATGTACGTAAAATATAAGAATTAAATCAGCTGCTGGAATCTTTGAGAATCTCGTCTATTGTATTTTTTTATGGAGTATTGTGTGGTACAATTCGTGTCCGGCTCTTTTCAGTTAATTGCTGAGTCCTGCAACCAAATATGCAGGGCAAGCAATTTAATTTATTTCAATTACATTTCATTAAAAACTGACACACGTTCTCGAGGGGATTTGAGGTGTAGTATTCTCTTCTCTCTCCTCTGTTGTCTCTTTGCGCGACACCTCAACCCGAGATACAGCTTAAAAACAAATGAGGCAGAGGGTGAAAGGGTGCAAGAGTTCAAAGTGCCACAACGTGGCATTGCAACTTCTGTTGGCTGCCGATGTTGCCCCCAAAGCTGCTTGCTGATGTTGCCTGCTGATGCTAACGGTAACGATTCCAGAGTATTAAATAACTTTGTAATTTAATTAACTTTGACGCCGACGTCGTCGTCATCGTCATCGTCGTCGTCGTCGTCGCTGTCGTCGCGCCGCTTAACTTTGATTAACGTTTTGCAATTTTTCAACAAGTTTCACTTGAACTTCTCTCACGTAGCCCGTGATGGCAGGTGAAGTGCAGGGCAAGGAGCAGGGACATCCAACATCCAACATCCAACATCCAAAGGATACGGATTGCCGTCTATGTTTAAACTCGAAGAGTTCGGATTACACGCGACTTTTGCAAGTGCCTTTCGCTTGGTTGCAGTTATTTCTGTCTTTCAAGTTATTCGATCCGAAAGTATTTGAGATTTGAGACAACTTCGAGACTTGAACAGACTTGCAAGTTTTTTACAGGATTTTCCAGTGAGTCAAATAATTATTTACTTAAACTTGACTTGCGAAATTCAATTATGGAGCAACCTACTAATTAAAATCACAACTAATGACTGTCAATTTTTGCGCTGCTTACAACAACACTTGCCACAAAGCTTTTTATAGTTTTTGCCAACATTTGTTGGTCTTTTTGCCAAATGGTTTTCAACATTTCCGTTGATTATTTGATTTGGCAACAGCTGAAAGCATTTCACACACAATTTGACTTTGATGCGCGATTTGTGGAAAGAGGAAAAGGAAGAGGATGGGGAAGGGGTGGGGAGGGGGAGGACATGTTGCAACTGCAGCTGCCGAGCGCCGTCTGTTTAGCTTGCAACATTAAAATGCAAAACATAAACAATGAGGAATTGAGGAATACAATGTGCACATGGCTAATAAAGGCTGGAGCACATTAAAAGCCAAAGTCGAAGCCAAATTCGAAAAATTCTCAATTCAAAATGTGAAATGTGCAATAATTAGGCAAATGAAAGACCAACAACAAACAAATTCGAAAATTGTTTAGATACACAAATGCACATTTTTTCTGTTCCCATTTCTAGTTGAATATTTCATTTTATTTTTACTATTTTCCTTGGTTTTTATGTGGCTTGTGCCCATTTCGTTTGTCATTTTAACCCATTTAACCCATGCTCGCCTAACACAAAAATGGCAGCGGCAACAGTTTTTTGTTTATTTGCGGTCAACTGAGATAAATTTTGAAAATTATGATTTCTTGTTTCAATTTTATTTTTTGGCCAGCAAGGCCAGTGGGCGTGGCAGAGAAGCTAAAAATTGTAGTTTCAATTATTTAATTCAGTTCATTTTTTTAGGCACGAAGCGCATAAAAACAACAGATAAAATGACGGAATTGGCAACGTGCAACAACATAAAAAGTGTGTAAAAAAATACAAAGTAATGAATGTATTGGGAAAAATAAAAGAGTGAGGTGTTCAGCATAATAAGATACTCTGTAATTGAAGTGTTGAAATTTTACTAATTTTAGCAAATAACATAAACATAAAACCATCTCGCGTTTAATCTTTTTTTTTAACGAATTTCCACCTTAATGTTTTTTTTATATATGCATATTGGCTATATCTGGTTCAGAAATCGTATTCGTTTCCTTTAAATTCCGCAATTGATTAAAAATCCATATGAACTCGTTTCTGGAATTTGAAACTGCATTGTAATGTGTTTAATATGCTTTTCCATCTGCCAAAAACTCGATATTGTCATAAACTTTACATTTTCATTTCAGTTCTCACACACACACAGACACATGCCCACTCACACACAGTCACTCACTGACATGGGTGTACACTGTACATGTTATCTTGTTTGTTTGTGACCCGCTTGGCCAAACAAAAGCCAATTTTTCATAAATCTTTTCTCGCCCTTCGCTGCGTTGTCCCTTATCCAGGGACACAGGGAACTCCCCCTACATGATACCCAGTGTGTTCCCCTGATTCCTGCTGTATGCTTGTCATTTTACGGTTGCATTTTAACCTTTTTCTCTGGAAACACAATTTAAATTTAACGCTCTTTTGTGTGGCTATAAAAATGCTGGTTGCTCATACGCCCCGTTGTTGTCTGCGCCCAAAAGTTACAAATTGCTGGCTCGTTATAATTATGACGTCGTTTTTACGTGTTGTCAAGGGGCAGACACAACAACAGCAACAATAACTGACTGAACATGCCACAACATTTGTAGTCGAGTGTTAAGAAAAATGTCTCTAAGCAAATCAATTCAAGTTCACGCTTCTTTCAATGGCTTACGAATTGTGGCGCGTGTGTGAATCGTCTTTGTTTTATTTTCGATTTTCCATTTTCGTTTTCTTAACTTTTGCTTCGATTTTACTTTACTTTCCTTTCGTTTTGGGCCTGCTTTTGACTTTGCTTTGGCATGGAAATGGAAATGCCAATGGAAATGGGAATGGAAATGGGAATGGATGGGAATGGAAATGCCGTTGCGATCCTAAAGTTGCTTCAGTTGTTTGTTGCCTTTTGCTTTATTTGATTTTTGTTTTGTATGTTGGTTTTGCTTGGCCTTTTCTTCTACTTCTTCTGCGCCTTCTTCCCCTGCGCTGCCTCATGTTATTTATGTGCATGTCTTTTATTATATTGTATGCTTTTCAACACACACACACACACACACACACACACTCTCAAGTGAAAGAAGCTGCGAATCCGGCAGAAAAACGCTTTCGCAAATCGCTCGTCAGACACGCGCGTGTTTAGCATAAGAATTCGCCATTGACTTTCTGCCTTTTGCCTTTCGCCTTTTGGGAATTGTAAATTTTTGGCACTGTCTCCCTCAAGATGAACTGAAACACAACCTTACTTAACTAATGAAACGACTCAAGTAAAACTCTTTCTCTTTCGCATGCAATTCGCAACCAGAAGTGATGGACATTAAACTGACAAATCATTAACTCAACTAAATGTAGTTTTATTTTATTCTCGTTCTAAGTTGTTCATTTTTATTGTATTAGATTTATATTAAAAATTAATTTTTTATTAAGTCTATGTTAAATATATAAATAAATTAAAAAAGAGAGAACTTCAGAACTAAATTAATAAATAAATTAATCGATATATGTGATTAATTTGACAGCGTTTGCAAAGATTCTGTCAATCAATTATTGAATTTTGCGGGCGATATTGAAATATGGAATTGAACACACACAAATTGTGTTTCTTCTAAATCATTTCGAATTAAAAAACTGATTTGAATTGACAGCTTAACTGATGGTTCATATCAATTTAATGATGATTTGTGTTATCAACATAATCGTGTAATCAAAGCATGTGTAAAACATAACTGATAAGTCAAAATTATTAATTTAAGAAATAATTATCATAACTAAAACATATATTCATTACTTAATTTAAAACATTAAACGTAACGAGCTAGTTTAATTTTTATGTTTTATTTTTAATATCTATTTCTTTTTTGGTGAAATTGTGGCGAATTCGTTTTCAAACGCACAGTAGTTAATATTACTAACTAGCCCAAAAACCCGTTAGTAGTTGTGTTTTGTCCCTACGACTGTTCATTTGTACGTGTTATTCGCACGTTTTGCTGTTGCTTTATGGCTGCCTTTATTATGCAGCCCTGACCCCGACCCAGACCCAAATCTACCCCTCTTCCCCCTTCCCCCCTTCAACCTCAGCAACCTCTACGTTTCCCCTGCCCCTTTGCTGCTCCCAGTTGTACCAACATCATTCTAGTCAAGTTTATTTCTCTAGTTATGCATGTGTATCAAATGTTTGTGCGTGTTTAAGTGTGTGTTTCCTTTATATTTATGTGCGTGTGTGTTGGTGTGTGTGTTGGTGTTGCCATCGTTTGTTACTCGATATTATGGCAGCTATATAAAAGTACATTTACTGTATACATATATAGTATATGATAGGTATTTTTAGCATCGCTTGTGCGTTTTACGTGCGTAACGTGTTAAAATTAACACGAGGCGCCACAAGCAGCTGCCACATTGCGCATACGCCCTGTGCGCCCTGCTGTCTCTTTATGTGTGTGCGTGTATGTGTGTTCTGCTTGATTAAATTGATTGAATTTGATTGCTATCTGAGCCTGTTGCTTTTGCTGCCTTTGCTGCCTTTGCTGCATGCAACGCAGTGTTGCAAATTTTAACGGCAACTGTAAAACCAATTATTTACACGCTCAAAGTAGCCAACATGTCTCTTAGCGGTATCTCAGAGAGACAGAGAGAGTGAGGAGAAGAGACTCTATCTCACCTGTGTTACACTCAACAGCTATGCAAATTTCCAGCCGGCAATTTCCACGAAAATGCAACGCAATTGAATTAATGAGTTGCCTGAGAACAGTTCGAAGTGCAAAAGGGAAAAGCACGAGAATCCAAAAGAAAATGCTTTGAATACTTAATGTCTTTATACTCGTAATGCAACAGCGTGCAGATTCCGCAGATTGTTGGCAATTCAAATGCAGTTGTAATTGCACTTGCATTTACTTTGCATCTCAAAGTAACAACAAAACTTGCAACTGGAATTGGAATTGAGCTGGAACTTGAGCTTGACAATTGCAATGCTACTTGGAGGATCGGCTAAGATGACTCCCAGCCCGTCTCGTCTCGACTCGACTCGTCTCGTCTCGTCTTAAATTCAATGTCTGAACATTCGCTTCCGTCAGCGGGTTGTCTCATTAGCTGCATTCTGAGTGCTTTGTTATCTTTTGTCAAAAGCAAACACAATGGCAAATGCTAACAATAACAAATAAATGTTTTCATTATCATTATCATTATCATGACCATGATGATGATGATGATGATGAGAAACTGTTTGTGTTGCATTAAACTGAGCTGAGTTTCACGTTGCTGCCAAGGCATCAACTTGTTGTCCAGTTCAAGTCTCGCATTTCATAATCATAACAAGTGCAACAGCAGCAACAACAACAACTGTGGCAGCAACAACAACTACTCCATTTTGCCCCACTAAAGCTGCCCATTTGCGTCACACAATCCGGAACAATGCCAAACTCAAAGACGTGGCAAGGAAGTCAGCAAAGTCAGTTAACTCACGAGACTTGACAACCTTGGCTGCCAGCTGGCAAAAAGGTGAATAGAACAAAAGAATGTTGCATATTCCAAGCGGCACAAACATTATAAATGAGAAGGAAACCAGCAGCTAACTAGTTAGAGAGTTTACTTAAATGTACTGTATATCAAATTCATACAGCAATTAGTTTATCAAAGTAAAGTTCAAATACTCTCAGACCTTTTTAAATATTATTTTCATTTTCGATTAATTTTTATTCAGAAAGAAATATAAATTATTATTAAATACTGATTATATTTAAATTTTAAATCGATTACAAATTTATCTATTTATCTATTTATTGTGTAAACAGTGCTTAAAAGCACATATGCCTCTTAAGCTGCAGGGCATAAAAGTGCATAATCTAAATGGGGAAGCAGCTGAAGGAAGAAAGTGGCAGCAAGAAACAAGGGCAGCGCATGCGCAACTTAAACAGCTTCGAGGAAGCATTGTTGCCGTTGCTGTTGTTGCATCTCTAATGCACCTGATAAGCATCTTGCCACAGAGGCAGCTGCAGCAGCAGCAAAGCAGCATCTCGAATTGCCGCGCTCGAAGGTGGGCAAATGCTACTCCACTTGAAAAGTGCAACATTTCAGCGTGGATTTCCTGCAGTTTATTGTGTTGTGTGTTGGCGTTTATTTTCTGGAGAGTTGCACAAAGGAAGGGGAGAGCGGGAGACGGGGAGACGGGGACGCTGAGTGCACACAAATCAGGCGCTGATCTATGTGGCAAGCAGGGAAGTAGGTTGCTTTAATGTGCTGTGACGCTATCGCTGTGCTTATCTGCAGTCGCTGTCATAATACAAATTCCCTCTATCTCTGTCTCTCCCCCCTCTCTCTCTCTCTCTCTCTCTCTCTCTGCTGTTCCCCTTCAAATGCTGCTCTAATCAATTTCAAATGGCAGTCGCTGTTGTAAGTCGTGTGCCGCTTTCAGCTAATCCCAATCAGCATTTGGCAATCTATTTGAAAATATTTTTCCATATGGCCAACGCTTCATCTTGTGGAGATTTGACGCAGCAGCGGCAACTAAGACAAAAACAACAACAACGTGAACTGTCATCGACAGCAGACAAACGAAACGCTTAGCTCAAATGTTGCAGCAACATGTTGATAGCAGCATGTGGCCGATTCCACACATATTAGTACGAAAATGGAGATTTAAAGCAACATCATTGTTTAAAACATAAATTGTAGGAAAAGAAAATACATTTTTGATGCGAAATTCTGAATAAAAAGACAGATCAGTAATTTTAAGTGGTCAAACAATGATAATGATAAACATAAGATTAGAAAGAGATGCAACAAAAACTAGAACTGTTGAAATGTATTATTTAGCATATAAATTAATATAAAAAAGTATTCAACAGGAAATATAGAGAACATATAAAATAGCTAAAAGTATATATTTTTAAATGCCAACTGTGTTGCCAACAATTAGACGTAGCTTGCATGCTGCTGCAACTTATTGCTGGCAACATGCTGCCAAGCGGTACACGTATAAATCACAAGTAGTGCCGTCGCCGTCGCCTTCGTCGTCGTCGTTGCTGTCGCCGTCGTTTAGCCCAGCCCAGGCACATCAATTTTTATTGCCGCAGGTCATGAGCAGGCAATAAAACGAAAAAGCATTTTTGAATGCATTTTTCCCCCCAATATATTTATGAGCACGTCGACTGATTTCCTATACAGTATGAGTATTTGAGTATATTAGTCTATCGATTTGGTTTTGGCCGCTTGCCGCTTGCCGTTTGTTTTTATATACATTTCGATGACCTGGGCCCAGCCCCCAATGCCCATTCATCATGATGATGTTCATTAAGAGATGAGTTTATTGACTGAGCGGGTTGTCTATTGCTTGTTTTTTTCTTCTCTATTGGGTGCCCTCTCTTCTGCATATTTTTTATATATATACTTTGTGTCGTGTGGCAGTGTTTAGCAGTATGAATTCCCTAGTTGCCATTGCATTGTGGCATGAAATAAGTTGTTAGTTTTAGTACTTTTCCATTTCAACTTGGCCACAATGCAACTGAAACAATATATTCTGTGTGTGCATGTGCATTCGAGATCGCATTCCCAATCCTAATCCCAATCCCAAAGCCACAATACAATGTTGGGAGACATTTACTCCTTGTTCTGTCAGCCTTTGTTTCAGCCAGGACATTTATTCTCTCAACTGTTTGCCACACATGAGTCGGCACGTTCACGAATTTGAATTCAATTTCAGTTGCTCCCAGGGCACATTCCGCCCCCGACTCCCCTTGTCATCCGCCAGTGACCTTTTAGGCTTTTATCTATTTTTATGTGGATTTTGTGAGTATAAAAAACCCGATGAACTTGAAATTGTTCTTCTCTGTTTCATGTTGCAAAGAGAGTCTGTTATATTTATTTTTATACACTACATATATAATGTGTTCCATTTTCAAACTGTCAATTTTTATCTGAAATATTAACGCTTCGTTAATTGCTTTTGCTTTGGCTGGAACATTTTATTTTATGTGACTGAAATGAATTAAATGAGATTTAACTAAGTTATATAGTATGCTACATTTTATTAGTTGCATTTCCGTGATTCGTTTATGTGCATTTCAATTATTAAGATTGCATTTTGTTAATTGCATAAATAGCAAATGAAATGCTATAAATATTTAACATGCACATTATTATTACTTCTTTTTTCTGCTAAATTTATTTCTACAAAAGCAATTTAAACTGTTAAATTTTATGCATTGAAAATGTTGCATGGATATCCGCCATATTTTATATACTACATATATTTGGTTTTTAAATCTGTTATTATGCAGAACATTCACGCATGAACTTTCAGATTCATTTTGTGCGCTACACATCAATGTTTGGGGCATATCCGACATTGCAGTTATATGGCAAGAACTTCATAATCTTAAGCGCAAATTTGTTGTTTTCTTAAAGCTCTCCTTGTTTGAATTTAAAAATGAAAACATTTATTTAAAGTCCATATGCCAATTAACTTCGGTAGCGCATCCACCATTTTGATATGATCTAATTATTTGTATGTCCATCTGCTTTTTGACATTTATTCGAATCGTTCGTCTGCCAGAGAGTTACACATATTGAAATGCATTTTTCACACACATTTCTCTCTCAGGTGACAAGAAATGTTGTCATAAAAACTGTTGTACTACAACAACAACAATAACAATATAGCATAAATAATTGGCAACCGAAGAAGCTTCAACGTTGTTGGAATTCTTAATAAGCCAAAGCTTTCGCCCATCGACTCGCGTGTCGTGTCAGTCGATCGTTTAGTGAGCCCATTTTAAATTGTCAACACTTGGCATGAACAATTAAATAAATAAAAGCGAATAGTACCGAAAATAAAAGCAATACAAAAATAAAGAAATGCTAAAACACTTAACCTACATTTCAAAAGCAACTAATTAAATTATCTGCGGAAACGCTGTCAATAAATCAAGAACTTCTAAGCGAACTATGACATAATGAAATCCCCCTTGATGTTGTCGACATTCATAAATTAGCTCACGGACTCTCAGAGATATAACAAAATACTGTCACCTTTAGTTTAATTTCAACCTTCAGATCATAACAAATGCTGCGGGTTTGTCAGCCTGCCAAAGAAACAATTAATAAACAATTAGAAGGAGGCTGAGTCTTTTTGCTGTTGCAACAAGTGGTCGGACTTTTTTACTAAATTGAAATTCAATGAAACTAATTCCTAAAATATTCTCGTACTCAGATTGCTTTTTATGATGGCAGATGACTAATTTTGTTGTTAAAAATAAAGCCCCCAAGAAAATAACCTAGGAAAATTGCCAAGAAAATTGGCACGCTTCTTATTTCACATATACAGAAAAAAAGAAAAAAAAGAGGAACAATACGCGATGATTTAATACTCTCAGAAATCATTTATAACTACTATATATATGCTCTGAAGAAAATTGTTATTTACGAGCGAGTGTATTTTACAAAGAATTTATAGGTATTTCAAAGATATTTAGTTAAACATATATATTTATCACAAGTTTAAATTATTATTTTAAACTTAAGCAGGTTTTATATGCGTTACATAGCTGTTGAAATAGGCAAAATAGTCTCTGTTAGGGTATGTCAATTCTCTTAGTCAGAAGCAGACGCAAGTCAACGAGTTTGCGAGAGTGTGAACCAATTAACCAGCTGAATTATGATGAAAAAGCTTTAGACTTATCTCTTCTAGCGATATAGCACTATATATAAATATATGTAGATATTGCATATATTTAGTCGATTCTCTAGACATTTCCCCTTTCGCTTGGGCAACTAAACAAGCGACAAATAGCTGTGCATTTATTACAAATTGAAAATAGAAAGTGACGAAATTGCAAGAATTAAAATTCTATTTCATTTAATTAATAATGCAGCCAATAGTAATTTTCTATATTCCTCCGTATATATCGTATTTTAAATTTGAAAAACAATTTTAATGCTACATTTGCCAATTTTATTGTCAACATTCACATTTGAATTTGAATTTGTGTGTTTTTTTGAATTAAACGCACAGATTTATAAACAATGTTGATATCATCGGCCACCAACATATATTTAGAATATCTTTTATGATTTCTTTTATGACTGGGAAATACTTGTGGTGTTTGGGTAAAACGTTAAAAACGTTGAACACGTTGGGCTCCAGTTTATGTAGAAAAACTATATAGAAGTATGTATTAAAAATAAAGTAACTACTGGGCACTCCATTAAAGTGGACAAGCACCATGGGAACAAGCTTTAATGATCTGGGAGCACATGAAAAAAGAAAACTGTTAAATGCTGTTAGCATTGGGCGCCGAAGTCTTTGGCAATTGCGATTGTGGCATGAGGCACATGGAAGCCATAAAATAAATAACTCTGTGGCACATGGGCGCCTCAGTTAATGAACGTTCCCCTACCAAAAATTCTCCATCTGCACTGACTGACTGACTGAGATGTGAACTTCCGCTGTGTGGCAGGAAATGCAAATAAACAAGAGAAAAAATCCAACAGAGATAGAAGAGAAAAGAAAAGTCGTCTTGGCAGTCGGAGACGAAAAGTTCGAGCACATTTTGTTGCCCACTTTGAATTGATTTTTATGGCCAAGCTCGTAAGTATTTGATATTTATGCACACCCGCAATTTGTATACGCATTATAAGCTACACAAGTAGCGTCGACTACATGACAGGTTTCCCCCTCTTTCTCCCACTGCCTATGTCCCTTGCTGCTGCAGTTGGGGCAACAACTGCCAGGGGGCACTGTGTAGCTGTTTGTTTATGTAAATGGATAGTCGGGAGCCGAAACGAGATGCCACACACGAGGCTAAAACGAATCCATATCCGACTGCAAAGCGGATGCCTTTAAATGCAACAGCCATTGAAATATAAACATTAAAAATAAAATTAAACTCAAGGATTGCGAGTCCTGGCGGGAGATGAGTAATGAGGGGTATCCCCCTCGCCTCTTATCGCTTATTTTGGCTGATGCGAGCAACTCGTCCTCGTCACTGCAACTTGATTATGCTTTATGGCCGGGCTAAAAAGCTACTGGACCATGCCCAGAGGGGCGTACGCATTCCCAGAGTGGTTAAGCTGTATCCAAGTCGCGGCCACGCCCACCGCCCATCGGCCAGCGCCTGCAAAACTTTTTCACTGTCCCAATTTATGAATTCATATTTTTTACTTTACTTCTTTGCCTTTCGGCTGCTTGTTTTGCCAACATGTCCATGTGTGTGTGTGTGAGTCTGTGTGTGTGTGTGTGTGTGTGTACTCCTGGACGTTGGCTTTTTTCATTTTAATGCGCAAACATTAACAGCCAAGAGTTTTGGCTTTATTATTGCTCATTTGCACAGCCGCGTCCTGAGTTAAGTTAATAACAACATGTTGTAAATTTCATTTGCGTCGCGCCAAATAAATTTAAATGAAAAGCCGCCTATTGACAGTTCCTTAAGCGCACACTTGGATTTAAATCATTTGCAGACCAGCAAAATTTTGTAAAAGTTTCTAAATATTTTTGTAGGATCCATTTCTCATTTGCATTTTGATGTATTTCTTTTTAATTGTCATTAAATGTTAGTCAGGAAATTAAATGAAATGAAGCTGCTAAGAAACCTTTCAACTGCAATGAAAACAATTGAAAAACTTTTCTAGAGTTCGTTTTCTCTGTTTGTCTTTTCTTTTCGGCACTTTTGCTTCAGTCTGCTGCGTTCTATGTTCTTATTAAGCATTGTTTTTGCCCAACTTTCATTGCCTGTTTATTTTTTTTTTTTTGGGTTTTTCGTCTTTATTTCATTCGAGCAGGTTCATGAAAATTCAATAAGTTTTTCAGCTAAATGAATTTGGCTTTTAATGCATACACCTCTCTCACAGCTCTGTTTGTGCTTTTCAATGTGATTTTGCGAATTTCTTTTTTAATTTCTGCTTTCGTTAACGTTGTGCTTCATAAGTTTTAATTAGCCGCATTTTATGCGAGTCCATTTAAATCAACATCAAGCAAGAAACAGGAAAAGGAACACGAGACAAGGAACAGGAGTAAAAAAAAAAAAAAAAGAAACAGCGATAAGCCATTAAAATTGCAAAGGAAAAATCATACTTGAATCGCTGAAGGGCGTATATTTTTAGCACAGAGTGTGAGAAAATCAATTAGCCTAAACTTAGCCATCGAGTCGTAGCCAAGCCTACCCTTAACCATAGCACTATATATATATATATATCGTCTATGGCATGGGACACAAATTCAGTTCGTATCTGGTTGCACGCTGCGCTTCCGTTCGTCGCTCGTTTCCGTTTCCTGTCGTGACCGAATGCCTCGAACCTTGGACAAATATTGAAACAACTGATTAGTTTGAGTGAGTTAGCTGCAATTGTTGTTGCCAGACTCTGTGTGAGCTAAAACCCTTCTAGCCGCATTAGAAACAATAGTTCAATTTGCCATTCTTGCACTCGAAACCATATTGCAATATTGAGATATGCATGGCATTAAATTGATTTAATAATGGATGTCAAAAGATGGTAAAATGCCAAACTCTTTAAAATAAATTATATTCATTCAATTGTGTTTTATTCACTCCTTACGTGTAAGTTGCTAGTCTGAAAGTATGTTATGATATGTATTAATGCGACTAGCTGGACCTCATAGGTCTCATATTTATAAAGTGAAGTGCGAATAAATACAAACTCTTAAATTGATTTTTATCTAAAAAATCTAACACTCAACTTTTGTTATTTCCAGCATCGAAATTGATAAAAGATATTTCTAAAATATGGAGAATTTCTAAGTACAAGTATTTTCTTACCGTGTAGAAATTTCATTTATTTAATTGCAATACAGAGGCATTCCCAAAAGCTTATTAAATTTAACAAAGTCCTCTGCAAAGTTTCCACTTGCACTTGCCGATCAAGTTTCAATTTGTTAGCAATTCTGCTTATTATAATTATGTTGCCAATGCAAATCAGCTAAGTTTTCACTTAATGCTCTATCAGTGTCTTTGCCACGTTTTAGCCATGGAATTAGAATCGTTTTGCAACTCACATTTTTATAGACAACAGATAGATTATATCTATATGCCTATATAAATGTCTGCAAAACTTAAATGCGAGTCACAGACGTTTCCTAATGAAATCACAATTTCTTCCTTACACACACACACACACACACACGCACATACACATATATTCTAACATATACGAGTTGAACATAAATTTCTATATACCTGTTGTTGCTGTACAACTTAACTTAGCAAAAGTTGAGCAAAAATAAAGCGACTTTTGCTCTGGTATGAGACATAGAGAAAGAGAGAGGGTCTGAGAATTTGGGCAAATTGAACTTAATCAAATTGGCAGAACGTCGAGCAACATTTGAGCATTTTGCACGCTTCGTTTTCTTTTGGTGCGCCGCCAAGTTGGCCAGACATTTGAGCCCTAATGGCAAGAGCCACTTTTGGTAGCAGGAGGAGACAGTCTAAGGGGAAGGGCAAGAGGGGAATGGTGGGAAGACCGAGGCAAGTGAGCATGAAAATTGTGACTAGTTGCTGTTGATAAAATAACAAATATACCCTGTAACTTCTGATTTCACTTATAAAATTCAATACAATTGCATTTAATTCAACGAATAAAAGTCTATTTGGTTTGGCAATAAACCTTCCAAAGCTACTCTATAAAAAGTTTACTCCTCTTTTTATGGCTTTGTTAGAGTTTAGGATTTATCATTCACTAAGCATTTACCCAGTACTTGACTTAATTTATGTTTAAATCCTAAGCTTACCTGCGTCAACTACAGTAAACTGATTAGGCCAGTTCTCAGGGGAAGCGTATCATGTTCAGGCCTGAATACACACTCCATTTCCCGGTTTGGGCCATGGCTTAATATTGTCTACATTACGTTTACGTTTTAGTTAGAGTATGTAAACAAAACTCTTTCTTAATTGCATTTGAGTGCAATTTATAGCTGAGAGGATTCTATGCTAAACTGACCTACAAATTATGCAGTGCGAAAAGTGCTGCAAAGCTACCAACTCCTTGCCCCGTAGCAGGTGGCTCCTCCATTCGTCTTCTCCATTCCTCCATTCCTTCATCTGTTGCTGCTGCTTCTTCCACACTAATTGAGTTGTTGCCGTGCGCTGCAGTTGCAATAATAATGCTAGTCAATTAAGTGCCTAAGGGTGAATCTAAAGCCAAAGACTGAAGGCAACATCTTGGAACAATTTGAATAAGCGCTAAAATACTTTTCACGTGACCTAATTAATAGCTCCGAAGGTAGGGAAGAGGGAGGGTAGCAAGGGAAACAAAAGTCGCATTAAACGTTTTAATTACAAATTGTAACAACAACAGCAACAACAAACGATGGCTAAGAATTGTCTTCAGTTGCCACTTCCGTTGCTAACAAGCGTATCCTTGTTTTGTTTTATTCCCTTTTACTATTTTTTTTTTGTGACTCTGCGGCAAATTTACATCCTTCTGTCCCCTCCTCCACCTCTCTTCTGTTTTGGCTTTAAGCAACTTCAACTCAACATTCTTTTCAGCCATTTCAACAATTTTTCCGTCTATATATATAAGTATAGTATAAAGCGAAATCTCTTTTTTAGATATATAGTTTTCATTTATATTTTTCTGTTTTTCATCATTCAAACGAATTTTTCTGTTCTGTGAGTTATGTTTTTGCGCGGACTGTTTGTAAATTGAGTGTTAACCCCTCCACAAACCATATACACTGCCTGTTGACCAGCACCAAGTGCACTTGCAAACGTTAACTGGGTCAGAATATGCAGAGATTATGGCAGATGGACATATATGCATGGCCATGTGTGTGCAATATCCGTGCCGGCCATTAGCCTAGGCAGGAGATCATCTTTTGAGACTATAATTACTCAACATATTGGCACGTGTTGTGCATGAAAGCAAACTACAAGTTGCTCAGCTTTGAGATAACTTTGAGTGCATAAATACTTTGAAATACTTTATAAGTCAGACAGAAATGAAGAGAATTAAGCAATATATTTAAGCAGTATTAAATATTATTTTCACCAATAATTATAAACTCAGTTTTCAAGTAAATACTACTAAATATTTAGTAAATATTTTATTAATATTGTAATCTTGAAATAGACAAAGTTATATGTTCCATATGTTCCAGTAGAAACTTGTAAAATATAACTAAATTTGCGATGGCGTAACAAGAAATATATATAACAATATATTGATACTTTAAAATTAGAAAAAAACTCACATATATATTAATGGTTTTATGTAGAGTTGGAATTGAGGTAATTTGTTACGTATATTCTATCATTGAGCAACTTATTTACTTAATGTTCTTGCCAATCTGTTTAATTAGGTTCGTTTAGCTCAATATTTGCTTTCTAATCGCACTAAACTGGGCTATTTCAGCTGCATAAATTGTTTTCACAGTTGTTAGATGCACACAAATGCACAAGCACATTTACATACATATGTATATACAAGCATACTGTACATGTTTCCCCGTTTATTCATGTGTTGCAAGTGCTCCAAATTGAATATGCGACATGTGGCTTGTGTTCGCTCCTAAACATGCGAACCAAATCGATGCGCCTAATTGGCTTTGGCCAATTCAGATGAACCGAAAGCCTGCTATACAAATACATGTATATGCCTGTATACTTAGGTATGTGTATGTGTGTGTGTGTGTGTCTGTGTGTATGTGTGTGCACTAGCAACTGCAACATTTATTAATATGCGTGGGCTGATGCCGCACGACAAATAAACGCAACAACTTCATTAGCAACGTTGTTCCCGTTTGCCGACTGATTGACTGATTATGGTCAAGTGTTCGATGTTGCCAACACTCACACACATTCACATACCAACCCCCTTTCCCTGCCTCTACTTAATCAGAGTGCATTTTGCTGTTGTTGTTGCTATTTCTATTAATTATCGCGCAACTCTAAAATTTTTATTTATTATGCACACGCCGTCGTCGCGAAGCCAATAAATACTTATTTTTTTCGCATTTATTTTTATTTTTGGCTCGTTTGCGGATTCTTTTAATTTTATTGAAGCTCCATGCTAGCATTTTGTTTTGCTTAATTGCGCGTGTTGCACGCGGCGTATGCGTTATATTCGCGTTGTATCATACATACGCACTGTTGTACAGTTGTACGCCGCGCTGGCTCGAAAATCAACAAGCAAATATTTTGCCAACCCAGGCCAGACATTCACTACACTGCACACATTTTTGTGTGTATCGAATGTTGGAATTTTCTTTAATATTTTTTTTTTTGTATTATTTTTCTTACAATTTCCTCTCCGACAAAAGTGTTGGCTATTTTACTTCTTGTCCCGCTGCTTGTTTTACGAGTACGGAAAATTGTGCCAATTGTCTGTATTTTAAAGAGTAGGTTTCCTTTTGGTGAGTTCACCGAGCTTACCTAAAAATAAAAGAGAAAACTTTAGTGAAAACAATGGATTAGATTAGATTTTCAGAGAATTTCTATTGTTTGATGGAGAGTTAAATGCGCTGTCCAAAATTAGCTATAGCTAAATATTTAAAGAACAGTTCCAAGTACAATATTTGCAAGTCTATGAATTTCTTTTGTTCCCATTAACAATGGACTGCCTGTATTATATTTTAATTAGATTGTATTATCTTTCGTTGACCACAAGTTCTCGATTACTTGAATAAATGTGCATTAAAATTATTCGCCTTTTTTTTTGTTTGACTTTCACTTTGGCAAACAAATTCAAATTAAGTTGCCCTGTCACAGTTGAGATTCCGTTTCATTCTGTTTGGAGAGAGGAAGAGAAGTATGTACTCAATTTCAGACAGCAGACAGCAGACAACAAATGACTTTGCCACCGAAACAATGCAAAAATCTCTGACAAGTCAACGAACAACTCGAAAATGTCGCGACTTTTGCGCGGGATTAGCTTATAGTCGGGTGAAAAGCGTGTGCAGGAGGTAAGGAAAGAAGTCAGGGGAAAAGGGTGGAGTGTCAGGGGAGGCAGCTGACAAAGGCAAAGAAAATTGTAGCAACTGCACAAAGAAAATAAGTAAGACTAACAGAAATAAACGCGCAACAAAAGCGAAAAGAAGATGCAACACAAGTGAAACACTTAAAGGAAACACGAACAGTGGACAATAGTGTACTTTGAGATACCCTGCACACACATATAAAACTAGCTGAAAAGTATGCTACTTTATGGAAACTGAAAACTGTTATTCCGCTGGATAAACCACCCGTTAACACTCTGCGAACAGGGTATGCAACAAACACTGAAATTCCCTCGCACATATTTCAATTTTGTAACATTTTTGTGTTGTATTGTGCTTGTTGTTCATGGTGCTTGTTGTTCATGGATTGTAGTGCAGTCTTTGTGACACCCTCTCAAACAGAATTCTCCCCTCTGATATCGGGGATGGGAATCTCTATATAAATTGCATTAAAAATGCAAATCTTTAGTGGAGTTTTTAGTTGAGTGCCTATTTCAAAATGGTTTTCAATTCAATTAACTATCAATTTAACGGTTCAGCAATCTTTTTAGTTATGTTAATTTAAAACGAGTGAAATAAATTTGACATCAAATTAGCTTTAAAATTGGAAAAAAATGCTGACAAAATTACTGAAATGCTAATTACGAATGGCAATAAACCACAGTAATTTATAAATAGAAATTTCAAATTGATTTTCGTTTTGATTTCTATTTGAATATTCGCAGGAAATGAGAAAGTACCAATGTGTACAATTTGCATAAACAGACGGACGTCCATTTTATTGTGTTTGTTTTTTGGGCCGAAAACCATAAACCAGGCCAAGAAGAGCCCACAACTCACTCCAGGATCTGCTCGTATTTATATCAAATGATTTATGTAATGAAAACGGTCGCAATATGTGCCGGAAATTTGTGCGTATTTTGGTATTTTATTTTTATTCCTTGATAACATTTCAAACATATTAAATACACATTAATTTTGTATGCCAGCAGCATTGATATCACTTCCTCTCTTTCACACTCTCTCCCTCTCGCTCTCCACCTACACATCCTCCCATTCTCACAGTCTCTCTCTTGCTCTGTTTTACGCCATATCTTGACAGCCCTAAGCTGACAGAAATTTTTGTCATTTTTATTACTTGGAGTTGACATTTTAGGTTGTCCATTTGCTTTAGCCAAAATTGTTTTGTAGGGATGCCAAGGAAATTCAGATAAATGAATACACACAAGTACTTGAAAAATGCCATTAAATTGAATATGAATAAATTGCTCAATTTAAAATACAACAGAGTTGAGTATATAAATATACAGTTAATAAAACAGACAGCGAAAAAATCTGTTCTATTCGTTTGCACTGCTTGTCTGTGAGTGAGAAGAGTGCAGTAGCAGTTGCAGTGAAGTTTCATAGCAACAAGCTGCTTGGAGCGGTGAATGCAACGAATATTGCGAAATATAGTGATCAGCTTTTGTATGTCGACCGACACATTAAAATAGATTTATAGCTCTAGGATATACGACAATTAATAATTACATAATATACACAATATTTTTGACTAACATCAGAAAATGTCTATAATTCAATTGCTGGAATTGCATTTTCTATGCGTCACCATTGGGCAATGTAATAATTTAATTTCAAAGCTGTTTCTCGAATTAATAAGCCATTTATTTATTATTGTTCACACTTCCATAAGTACATAAATTAAACAAATGTTCACGCACCTTTAAAAAGAGCCTTACAAACAGAAAATACCCAATATAAATTGTTAAAATTTTAAACTGAAACCATAAAATATGTTTTTACGACTTTCAACCATGTATTGAAGCCGGCAATATATGGCAGCATTATAATTGCAAACACACACGCACAACAATTTCAATTTAGCATGCAAAATTCCTTTCAACCATAAAACCAAGTCACATAAAATGTGTTTTTGGGTGTGTTTGAACCAAAAATTAGTGACAACGACAGTTAGGGAAGAGAGTTGGGAGCGGGAGTGAAGCTTAAGGTGGTGAATGTCTCGCTGAGCGATTGAAAAAAGCAAAAAATGCAAAAAAAAAAAAAAGAAGAAGTCAAAATAACCCCAAACTCAAATCAAATATTCAGTTCGTGAAAGAAAAAGGCCATAAATGCAAAAAAGAAACCTGTAAACAGTCTTAAGGCATCAACAGTTAAATCGAAAAGCCATACAAAATATAAAGCGGCCAAAAAAGTTTTAAAGTTTATGCGCATGGCATGCGAAATTCAAGATCATGTTCAGAGACCGCCCAAAACAAAACAAACAAAACTATGTTGGAAACCAGAACTGGGCCCAAAACAAAAAAGACGTTAAAAGAGTGTGAGAGAGAGAGAGGGGGAAACAGTTTCTCCGCATCGTGATAAGCGATCACGCATGAAAATTGAAAACAATAAGACAGTGATAAAAGTGCGATAGACATGATGATACCAAGCACAAGCCTAAATAAATGCTTTGCAAAAATGTTGTCCATCCCATTGTGAAATATAAAAATAAAAAAATAGCACAAAATCAAACACGAAGTTTGAATACATAGCACAATTTCCCGCGATGAGCATCAATTTTAATACATATATTTAGGGAATAAAGAAAGAGGAAAACTCTTACGAAATAAATCATTCTCGCCACAATTTTCAATTATATAAGCTGCTCTGACTGAAGTAAAGATATTAACAAACCTGTTGACAGAATCATAATTGTCTTATTTTTATTCTTTGACAATCGCTTGACAGGTTTCAACAGCTCCCTTAATTTTTAATGAGCTGGTGACCATAAAAGATATTTGTATATGGGTAGTTATTTTACGAGAAGTTACAGGTTGTTAAAAATGCAACACACGTTTTGAATTAAGAGGTGTCAAAGTATTTTTTGTAATTAATCCAAAGAAGTGGCCATAAAAGCGGCCAAAATGTTGAGCAGAAATTAATCAAAGTGGAGATTCTGCCACAGTGTTCTTCAACTGTCAGCTTGGGTCCACTTGATGAGTTTGTTTCATTGAATTAATGATGTAATGCTGCATAAAAAATATATATATTAAAAAGGTAGGGAACTGAAGAGAATTCGCAGTATAAATTTTATGGAAGACTGAAAAATGTTATAAATATGCAAAATGATTTGAAACTGCTAATGATAATCATGATGATGGTAATGATAATGATAATGATAATGAAAATGATGACAGCTTCTGAATTTATTTAAATGACTAACTTGGTCAACAAGTAAATTGCGTTACATTGAGAGTTTTTCAGAGGAAAATCAGGGTTGTTTATCTCTCGTTGTTTATCTTATCAGAGTTGAGCAGAGCGTGTGAGGTTGCCCAACTCTTCCTCCAGACAGTTGCCAACGAACTCGGTTGCCACTTATCTAAATCAACATCAACAGAAGTAACAGCAACAGCAACAACAACAACCACAAGCAACCATAAGAACGAAGTAAATTAGTCCAGAACACTCGAAAGTGAGCAACAATGACCCAAAAAGATTTACGAGCATTCAATTAACAATTAATGAAGTGGTGCAAAAAGCAAAAGATAAGCAACAAAACTAAATCAATTAATTAGCTCATCATTATCTAAAGAAATGATTAAAAGCACATTGTTGAGGATTTCGTATGATTCAGTTGATAATCGTAAAGGTTTAATTGTATGTAGGTGGAATTAATCATCAGAAAGTAATTTCATCTCAAATGAAAGTTCTAGAAATTCACTTCAATTCCCTTTACCCTACCTTTTTTATCTCAGTGTAATTCCCAATTTACTTGCCTACGGAGAAAAACCACAAATCATGCTCGGCTTTCTGATTTGTTATTACAGCACATACCTTCAACTTATGAGCTTGAACTTTGATTCGCTTATAAAACAAAAAACCAAGAACAGAATAAAAATAAATATAAAAAGAGCTGAGTTCCCCGAATGACACTTCAGTTTAACGAACTTGTGATACGCGACAATATTATAGACACCAGCAGACACCAGTCTTAACCGAAATTGTCAAAGTCAGCATAAAGCGAAAATTATAATACAAAATGGAAAAAACCAAACACGAAAACAAAACCTTAAAAAGGGCACGGCACCATAAATATAAAATATAATTAAGAACAAGAGCAGAAATATTATCGCTGCAATTAAAAGTATGTTTTAGATTAATAAGCAAACTTCTCATTTTCAAATGTACTTTTTTTTCCGCAAATTTTGTGCAATTTTTTGTTGGCCAACAAAGTTTAGATGAGCTGCAGTTGCATGTAACTCAGTTGGGTATACTGTAATATCTTAATTAAGCGCCACACACAAGGGCAAAAAGCAAAAGCAGCTGAAACAGCCGAGTTCAAGTTTATGAGCGAACAACGGGGCGTATGCGTAATGTGCGCACAGCAAGAGGCAAAAACAACAACGACTTGGGAATACTATGTAATGGAAACTAAAGACTCTGGAGGTTCAACAATTTTGAATTGAACTTTACATTGTTAAGTCTGTCGTCTGTCTGTTACACCCCCATTGGATTGCAGGGTATTGAAAGTAAGCACTTGGCTTTGGCTCTTTTCACAGCCAGACGGCAAATGCCGTTCAGTTTGATTTATTTGTATGCCGCGTGGGGGTCAGAGGTAGAGGCAGGGTCAGAAAAGGTCAAGGACGCTAAAAACATTCCGGATATGTTGTAACCAATGATGCTCCGACTGAGATTCAGACTGAGACTGAGATTGAGACTGAGCCACTTGGCGATAATCGAATGGCGCCTAATGCCAAGGGAATCGCTTAGATTACAGCTATTTATAAGGCGCCTCACTTTCATTTTGATTTATTTTGTTGCTTTTATTTATTGGTGTAATCGTCTCGCCTGATGTCGCTCAATCAAACGCAATTGAACTTAAACATATCGACCGATCATCGCATTAATGTCAACGTTAATGTCAACAATTTGCGATGCATCGAACCGGCAACAGCAACAACAGCGACAACAGCAACAACAGCAATTTTAGCTTCAACGTTGACGTAGCCATCGAGCCACCAAATGTGGCAGCTGCAAATGGAAATTGGAATCATGCACGACGCACGCAATTTGCAACAAATTAATTTTTATGTCAGTATTTCAAGTGATTTACTGCAATTTGCGGCACACTCGTATAATTAACGCGCCTCCAACAAATATAAAAAACAATTATATATTCATACTTTTGAGTGATAATTATCGACATTATAATTGCAAATAAAATCGCGATTTTAGAGGAAACTTATCCTAAAGTTACAGTTTCGCCAAAAAAAATATAAACGAATAACGTTTTCAAGAAATTGAAATATTTATATTTTAGAGTTGATTTTTAGGTCAGTTTCTCTTTTAAAATTTTTGTGTTGATTCTGATTAGATAAACAAGTTTTATCTTCCAGATTGGTATAAAATTGTCATCAAAATATTTTGCGATTTTTATGTTCATTCAGTTTTTTTTCTCTTTGTGCAAAAAGTTTTTTATAAAATACGTCAATGCTTAAAATCTATAAATATAGTTAATTGAACATAACATTAGTAAAGTTCTAAGACTAATTTAAACTGCTCAAACGAAAACAAGTTTTAAGTTGTTCCATTTATAAAAAGAAATTGTTGTTGCTTAAGCGAAACTGCCTAAAAGTATAAATTCGAATATTAATCGAAGAGTTTGATTGGCTCAGTTCAAGTGGAAGCACAAGTATTAAATGCAAATTTCAAATCGCTTAAGAGATTAGCTAATTTCAACTTGGTTTGAAAAATGCAAACAACAATAAGATGAAACCGCGCTTGGTTATCTAATCAGAGCTTAGTTGGTCGTATCTTTATCTAAACATTTACGCAATTAGCGGGTAATCGTTGAACAGAGGAAAGACGAGTGTGCACACATGAGAAACGAGAGAGGTAGGCAGAGAGGTAGGGAGGGGAGAGAGAGAGAGAGAGAGTGAGAGTGAGAGTGAGAAAGAGAATTTCATGCAATTAGCAGCAATTGCAAATTAATAATCGTGTCTCGTCCAAGGACAACAAGGACACTCACTCTCACACTTACTCTCACACACACTCTCACACACACACACTCTCTCTCACACACACGTAGGAGGCGACACCCACGTAACGTTGACAAACGCGCGACCCACTTAATAGAAATTGAGACCCTGTACAGTTGGGGCAGCGGTTTCGAGGTGGTTGCGTGGGTCCTAAAAAAAAAGGAAAATAGGAGAAAGAAAAACCAAACCCATAACAATTTGCAAGCGGATGAAAAATGTATGTAGAACAAACTTTAAATTCATTACACACACGCAAAGTCAGCAAAGAGCGATAAGTGTGAGTGAGACAGACACAGATACAGACGAGAGAGAGAGAGAGAGAGAGAGATGTTAAATGCTGGTGACAACTTCACATGGACATGGCCAAGTAAGTTTGCCAACAGTTTGTTTAAACTGCGGTCACTGGGCAGGATAAACATGAACATGACCAAAACCCAACATCCCAGTCGGACTTTCGCCCGCATGAGATTGCAAAAAGTAACGTGGAAGGCTTGTTTCAATAGCCAGAGATGTTTTCGGAAAACCATTAGCTGCATTTAACTGTTTGCTAAGCGTTCCATTGACAGCAGTTGCAAATTGTTGGCCAAAACTTCAATTGTCATGCGATCCACGCTTTGTTAAGCAGCAGTTCCGCTTGTATGACGTAGGTAAGTGGAAAGGTAGCTAACATTCCTACCCACTTGATAAGAAAACCGCCTAATAAAGTGTGTCATAATTGTAATCTTAGAAAAATAAATCCAATTTGATAGCTCCGATTTTGTAGAGTGTATAAAACAACTGTGTTTAGCTTTAGATTGTCATTTTATCTGTTTCTCACTGGGTGTTTTATAGGACTTTGTGCGTGCTTGTACGTTGACCTGCCCACTTCCGTGCATATTCGCACTTTCAATACGCACACCCACTTACACACACTCACACTCGTATATATATATAGCGCCCTCTTTTAAAGGACAGCCCAAGTCGAGCAATCAAAAGAAATAAAATAAGAAATACCCAACGAACTGCAAATTCGTGCCACGCTTCTATTTACGCTTTTATCTCTATGCCCCACTCAAAGCGGGGCAAGTTCCTACCCCCAACCCCCCCACCCCTACCCCAGTTCCTGCCCTTAGCCCATTTCTAGTCTCATTTTTATACAATTTGTATTTCGTTCATTTCATCTATCTACTGGGTCTGGCTCTACTTCTGCTTCTGCTTCTGCTACTTCTTGGCACTTCTTTGCCCATCATTATGTGTGCTTCGTGTTAGCCTTGGCCCAAAGCATTACAAGCATGCCAAGTGCCCAAAACGGCAGCAGGAGCTAAAGAAGAAGGAACATTCGCATGACTCGCGTGTCCATAGTCCGAGAACTGGACGCATTTTAAATTCGACAGACGGTCAACTAAAGTGCGAATCGAGCGATCCACCAAGTGTATTTCCAGATCCGAAATCCGAGCGAAAGCTCCTCCAATTTGGCCGTGTGCAAATTCCAGGGCTCAGCTCCGCTTATCGCTCCTCTGTACTCTGTTTTCTGTTGCTTCTTCCTGTTGCTTCTGGAAGCTGTTGCATTTTTTATGCCATTTCTTATTTCATTTTGACTTTTTTTGCTTTTATTTTTATGCTCTCAGCAAAATGTTTTTTGTTTTTTTTTTTTTTTTTTTGAACCTTCCACATTTGTTTTTGTATTCGCATCTCACATTCGCACACAAGTTTATCATATTGTCTTCTTGGTAATGTTTTTGCTTCACTTTTATTTTCTTCAGCGTTTCCTCGACTTGTTTTTTTTTCATTATTATTTCGGGTAATGTCTAGTTTGTATTGCTTGCTGTTTTTATACTCTTAAATAAGGTATGCCGGAATTTATGAAATTCTAAATCGTTTGAGCTGAAAAAATCAGGAAACGGACGTTTCCTGTTTCATAAAATTATATTATACTTCAAAAAAGAGTTTAAGCTTCAAAAACTAGTTTAAATTTCAGCTGAAGTAACAAATATTTTTAAATTAAAACATTTAACCAAAAATTCAAGTAAAAAATCTGATATATTGTGGACCAATTTTTAAGTCAAGAAACTTCATTATTATGCGTAAAGCTTGCTGTGTTGTCAAGTGTATTTTGAGTTCTTTTTGCTGTGGTCTTTTATTATTTACGCATGTGGCATTTTTGTGAGATCCTAAGTTGAACCAAAATTGCCGGCAAATGTTTTCAGTGTTTCTTCGTAGTTGTTCTTGTTGTTGTTGTTGTTTGTTTCGCATGCCTCCAACTTTTGTGCAGGGCTTTATTTTCCTGTTGGCCGAAAATAACAGAGAACAGAGCAACAAAACAACAAGTAAGCGAAATAAATAAAAGGAAAAATACCGAAAACGAAGTATAAAACACACACAAATGTATTTTTAGTGTGCTGCTAAATATCTAAATATATGCGCGATGGGACGAGCACCTGAATGAGGAGCCTGGCAAGAAATGTGCCGTCTACTTTTTTATTTATGAGTCCACCAAACGACGACGCATTTGCCATTTGGCTATGCTCCGAATCTTTGCCACTGCCAGATGAGCAACAGCAGGAGTAGATGGAGCAGGAACAGGAGCAGGAGCAGGAGATGGAGGAGAAGCAGGAGCTGTTACTGCTGCTGCTGCTGTTGCTGCTGAAGGTCATTGCGAGTTTTGGAGCTGCTTTTCGGCAGCGTCAGTTAAATCGATTTTAACGATTTTACTTTTTCTACCTGAGACCCGCCAGCTTTTTGACACACTCTGTTGACTTATGAATATGAAATGCATTTGCATGGTCAGCCTACAATAACAGCCACAATATCATCAGTAAATGGGCTTTTGATTGACAAAATTGTGGCAAGGACATGAGCTCATTGTAAATCCCACTTCTTTTTCTTTACTTTTGTAGTTCGGCGACATTAATTGATGAGCCAAGGACTTGAGCATAAAGAGAGAAGTCATCTCCACTGATGATCCAATGGAACTTCTTTTCAACTGCTCAACTACAGTTGTGTCATCTTTATAGCCCATTATGCTCACAGCTCACAGCTGACAGCTCATTAATAAAGGGATCTTAGCCTATAGAGTCTAAGGAGTAGGAGGAGGAGCCGGGGGCAGGAAGCAGGCGGTGGGCAATAACAACTGGCCAAGGCTTTAAGCACTTCCCCTCCTGAGCTGGCCTTTTGTTGATGAGCTAATCTAGTACATAAATCTACTGTGTTATTAACTCCACGAAAGGCGATCAAAAAGCACAAAACACCGACTGTCAGTCCACACATCCGTCCGTCTATTCGATGGCTATAGAAAGAGGCGTAGGGGGGGCGTGGCTGTCAAGTGGACGGTCACACAAACGCAACAGAAAAAGGGCGCACAGTTCGCACTTTTAATTAGAGTGTGTTTGATACACGGCTTTTAAAGATGAGTTAAAGTTCAAATGTCAAACTGGTTGAAATATAGTTAGAATTTTTTTGAGGAGTTCGTTTAAAGCGGTTGCTAAAGCCATACAAAAATATAAACTGTATGAATAAATGCCTTGAATACCATAGTAATTTCCATTTAAATAAGTTCGTATTGTTTTCGTGCATTGGAAATACATTGTTTGATGTACAAAAAAAAACTTGTTTAAAAACTGTCAAAAAAGCGAGAAGAATTTCAAGAATAATAAATTCTATGGTTTTACCAATAATCTGCCTAATTTATTATAAGTTAAAAAGCCACCTAGTAGCATATTCTAATCATGAAGGGAAATTCTCTGAAATATTGAATATATCAATAATATATTGGTCAAAATCTAGACATGTGTAGTTCATTTTTCTTGCTAATCACTTTTATTTTATGTTAATTGCAAATTAGTTTCAAGCCCTAGTTTTTTGTTCAATTGTGTTTATTAAACTTGTATCTTTTATTCACTTTTCTGCTATTTATCTTTCTGTCAATAATTCATTTGAATAATTTTTATGATTTTCGCTTAACTGTGTCAAATTTTAAGTATCTCAAGTTAATTGCTGTTTTTTAGCATTTTACGATCCGAGTTTTCAGAATTGTAAGTAAAAATTCGAGTTAAAATTGATTGGCACTAACCTTTAGGGATTCCAATTCAATTTTTCTGATTAGCAATTCGACGAAGCAACACAACGAATTCCAATCAGAGCCAACAGAAAACTGTTGATTTTTTTGTTGTTTTATTTTGGCACTACACAAGAAACAAATTTCGATTTCGTTTTCGATTTCTAATTCACCGGCAAATTGGCAACTGGCGAAATGAAACCAAGATCCGACAGTTCTCAATTTCTCGAGCACACGGTAAATATTGAAACTTGATATTTACTTGTAGAGCAAAATCCACAGATTTAGCCAATTAGCGTTGGCTGGGCGCGAATTAGCGAATTAGCCAACACAGCCAACACACCAAGACACCAACTTCAGTTAAAAAGACCGCTTGTCGCAATGGGCCTAAATGAGATGGCCTAAAGATAGCGCCCGGCTTAAAAGAAGCTGCCGCTCAATTTCACCTGCAATTGTGAAATGCACTTGTCATGCGTTTTGTTAGTAGAATTTGTCGTTGTTAACGGCTCTTTGGAGTTTCCGTTTAATTCAATTTGCTCGTTGGCCGCGCGCACGTTCGGCCCCAGCGACAGTAAAATTGCGACTGTTCCAACCAAGACGAAAACGCGAACGCAAAGCCAACAAGCAGCGAGCACAGACTTCGTTATAACGCAGCGTAGATACCCTTACAAATTTTGGCAATTTATCACAGTCAAGCAAGTCAATTCTTATGAGTTTTATAGTATATTTACATTCTTATATATGGTATTTAATGGGAATAAATAAATATAATAAAAATAACTTTATTTAAATTATCATTTTGCATGCAATTATTTACTTTTAATTAATAATAGCAGCTAAAAGAAGGCAAATTGAAATATACAGTCAGGACTTTACTAAATCGAAATCTATGTATATATAATTGAAATAATATTATTTAATTAACGCAAATATTATAGAAGACTGTTGTCACAAACTAAATGTAATATACTTCATCGGAATAAATAGCTGCATGTTATAATAAATATATTTCAATGAAAAACCTATTTGCATTATAAAAAGTCTGCTATATACATTTTAAAGAATATAAGCAGCTATCAACTGTTAAATCTACTTTATCTGACAGTGCAATAAAGTATACAATTTTGTTAGGTTCTATGCAAAGTTTTGCATATTTGGTGACGTAATCACTATGCCTCAAGAGAGCGTATAAAAAGCAAAAGCCGAACGAAGGCAGCCGGCTCCAATGTCGACGTCAGCAGCGACAGTTGATGCTGGGCTGTACACTCTCTCTCTCTCTCTCTCTCTCTCTTTCTGTCTGCCTCTGGCGCTCTCAATGTGTCTATTTGCGCTCTTGCGTTCAATGTGTGATTTTGTTTTTGGCTTGAAATTCGCCGGTTCCATGCTTATCAACATGTTGCAGCTTTTCATATGATTATGGCGCGTGCTTTCAAACCATGTTGCAGAGCTCAAAGCGCAACAAATAAAATAAAATGAACTCTTTCTTTCTGCCATTTTAATTTTGCGATTTCTTTGCTGTTATTTTAATTGGGGGGCTGTGTGATTTATAATTTATAGTTTAGCTTATTTTCTTTAAGGTGCGTCTGTTGCTTATTTATAAACACATTAAAATTTATAGTTGCCGACCCATTTCTGGCTGTTTTTTTTTTTTTTTGCATGAGATCAGCATCAACTAATTTATGTGCTGGCACAGAGTGCGTTGTCGCCGCTGTTCCACATTAATTTATGGTTAAACCAACAAACAAAATGTTGTTTCAGGGCCACAAAACACAAATGTTGCCAACCACTTTCACCCCCAATTTATGTTGCACGTCAACAAAGTTGCCAAGTCAACCGATCTTTTGTTTATGCCCACTTTTTGGATTAGTCAGTTGTAAGAAACTGTGCTAATAAAATCCGCCAGCTCAATTTATATTCATAGAATTTGTCTGAGCAAACAAATGATGCAATATCGCGACGCCTTCCATTTCGTTATACTTATTTATAAACATTTACGTATACGCCGCGTTGTCAGTGACTGTTTCAATGACAACACGTAATAAATATTTAATCTCAACTTGAACATGTAAATTTCTTATCTGTCTGTCACTTCAATGAGCAGCTTTTACACTCCACTATAGTTTGAAATAAACTCGGTTTTTTATTAGATTTCTGATATTCTGTTACTTTGTCAAAGTTTGCTTTAAGCTCCCCGCAGCACTGGAAAAGTTCCTTGTTCGATAATGTAAACAAATGCTTTGAAAACGTTGGCAACTTGTTGCTGAGCTCGAAAACCCGTTTATAACGTGCTCTGATAAAGCGCAGCAAGAACAAGCCTCCAAATCTCCAATAACAACAAAGCAAAAGACTGGAAAAAGAGTTTGAGTCGCACTTTGAATGTTCTTGCTTTGTTCGCTTTAATTTTTCAAATTATACAGTTTTAAACTATCATAATTTTGTCAAATATTAATCAATTTTCTTGCGGAATGTCAATTTTATCATTTTTTTTTATTTATCTAATTTGTTTTGAAATAACAATTGGAAATTGAAATGTTTTGTTCCCCACTATTTTTTTTTTCCTTGCAACTCTAAAAACCAAAAACTCTATTCAAAAAACTCGATATTTTTAGTTCGATATAATATTTACCGACTTATAACATTTTGATATTATTATTTTACATTTCAATATATTTGTGTTATCTCTGTAACCTTGTCATATTTATGAGCAGCATAAATAATTCATTCTGTTTTCTATGTCGAATTAATTTCTTTATTCATTTTTTTGATATTAATATACAAAAAGTTAAACATAAAAAAAAAAAAATTATGGTTTCTCAGTTGAAATACATATTTTAAGCTAATAAGAAATTCTTGAAAAGTGTAATAAAATACATAATGAGAAGCAATTCATTACAAACTCGTGTCTGACCCATTTATGATTATTGACAGAGACATTGAAGTGGCTGCTGGACGGAGAAGTGGACGGATAAGTGGAAGTCTGGACAAATTGATGCGATTTCTGCCGGGACAATTTATTATTTAATCTGTTGCGCTTATGAGACGATAAACAAAGTGGCGATGCCGATGCTTACATTGTAGAGAAGTTGCTGTGCCGTTTGCAACAATGTTGCATATACAAATGATGCTAATGGCCTGTTGGTTAAATGTTGGCTGGAAATCATAAATGAATTTATGTACGTACGAAATGTAAACAAATGAAATATTATTAATATGGAGCATAAGCAATTTCAAATGCTTCCCCATGCGGCGCCCACAACCAATGAGTAGTTGAAGCTAAACAAAAATTCTTGTATAGAACAAATTAAAAGGCAAATGTATTAGATTAATTAATGAAACATTTGATGGGCAGTGTGTGGATACAGGGTGCTCTGTATGTTGTATTTATGAATAACAAGACTAAAAATAGATATGACAACAATAAAACATGAACATGAACATAAACATCGACGTCATCGAAATGGAAATACGCTAAGTAAAAACCGGTGGCCAGATGACGACAAGTGGTCAATCCACATCATCCAGCAGTTGCCCAAAGCGAGGGAGCGACCCATAGAACACCATCTGGAGCGTGGGCGCCGACATTGAACCGATGGCGCCAACTTTGGCATAAACAACAACATTACACACAGCTCTCTTACATTAAAAGAATCATGCAAATGCCCCGATGTACCCCGATATATCGAGCTGAAACAAATTACAATTTGATAGTTTCTAATACTGCGACGAGGTCAGCATTTGGTGCTTCTCTTGATGGCATTGATTTCCCCAAGACGACACGAGTTTCATCTCCAGACTGTCTGTCCAATTAATGTCTAGCAGCGAGTTGATTTAAGCATTATTTAACAGATTCTTCTCTCTGATCTTGAACCTTACGCAACTCTTGTGTGCTTGCTCCACCTAATTTATTACAATTTAAATATTTTGTGGGATCCACACGATTTCTACATTCATTGAAAGGCCAAAAGATGTCAATGGAAGCCAAAAAGTATGCCGTATATAATTTGTATATGAATTTAAAGTTTTATTAAGTTAAATATTGAAACACAAAGTAAGTATTGAGTGGTCATTATAGCGAAAGGTAGTAGATCAAGTTGCAAATATAGAGATTTCTCAAATAAAAGATTCTTTTTGCAAAGAAAATGTGTATTTATTACAAATCTAAAATTGAATAGAAATCGATTTAGTCAGTTCGATAAATAGATGATTTTTTATTCCTATTTTATATTTGCTTGGGCTAATTTTAAATATCTTTCAAATATTTCACTTTTGTTCAGTTTTCGTATGATTAAACATTTATCCATTATAATTGTAGTACAATTGTATTGCTCTTAACTATTTCAAGTTTCATGCTCCAAGTGCGCCAGATGTGCCAAAAGTTTTCCATTTTTTCGCACATTCCAACGGAGTGAAGAACAAGCAAGATATTCCGATGAGGCTATGCTCCAGTGCGAAAGAATCTTAAAGAACACACGGCCTCCACTCGGTACAACCCCCCTCGCAATTGGGTCAAATTAAGCGCTAAATAGTTTCACAAAAAAAGGAGAAAAAATGGAAATGAAGAGGAAAGGAAGCAAAAAGAAGAATAGATGAGAAACTAACATAAATTGAAATGCCTGCCATATAAATAAACAAGCTTTTGTATTGCACGCTGGCATAGAATTTAATGGGATACGCAAACTTGCACTTGTTGCGAGACTACAGACTACAGACACAGTACACGATGTATAAATATATACACGGCAGCAACCACCCACCCAGCAGACACCACCGAGCACCCCACCACCGAGCAGCACCCACTACAACCACTGACCGGCCCGGCGCGGCCACGAGCTAAAAGTCAGCACAATTTCAAATTGACCAACGAGACGCATCACATGTCGAAAATCCGCTCATCCGATCGCTCGGACTTTTGCCATATCCCATTCCGTGCATGTTGAAATGCGTGCCAGACATAAAATTCGCATATTAAAATCAAAACTCAATACTAGTGCGAGTATTTTTCAAAATTCTGGAACGGGATAAACTGATTTCAGCAGCTGAAGGTCAAAGAATGCATAAATTTGATGCCATTCGCAGTGTGATTCACTGGCCCACTGACTAATATGCAAATGGGTAATATAAATGACACACACACACACACTCTGAGATGATTAATACCGTTAACAGCCGTGTGTGTGCACAACATGTTTTCAATTATGCAAGAATGTGGAATATGGAAAATAAACTGCAACCAATAAGATTTTATAATGAAACTGCAAAGTCGCCACCATCGTCTGCCATATTTCTTAATACTCAATTACAATTTAAATAATACTTGATAAGAGATACGAATTATTTGATATGGATGCCATGAAGTTTCACTTTGACTTCCCAAGCAGACGCAGTTGCAACGCAGGGTAAATGCCACTTAATTGGTTTTCGTTGTTGTGCGCCGATTGGCGCTAATTGAAGGCAACTTGTTGAGCCACTAACTAACTGGTCAGTTGGCAAAAGACAGTCAACACTCAACACTCAACGCTCAACACTCAACACTCAGCTCTCAAGATGGAAGATTGAAAATATTGAAAACACTGCAAAATGCCAGTGGCAGTAAACAAAGTTTATCATTTGCTGCAAGTTGCTGTGGTGCGTGGCGACCTCAAGGCCAGCACAAAAGAGTGAGCGGGAGAGAATAAAATAGAGAGAGATAGATAGACCAAGTTATGACCAGGGGAAGCCTTGCTATCTGCCTCTATCAGTGGAGTACACTGCACTAATTGATTCTCATTTATTTGTGGCATTCACTTTTTTAACCTGCCCCAAAAATGCTAATAAAACATTAGAACTACTTTAATAATTGTACCAAATTTTTTGGAATGAAATGAAGACATTAATTTCAATTGTCACTTAACACAGGGTTCAAGTTCAATTAGACAGTTTGGCAAAGATTATCAAATACAATTCAGATAGCTGAAAAAACTGATAAACAGAAAAAAAAATGATTAAAAGAAAATTAAATAGTTTATTTTAATATCTGTAAAAGGTAAAAGTTGAGAAAGTAGTTGAAACAAAACTAATTATGTACATCAAATATAAACTATGGAAAATGTTTAATAGTAATGTCATTTAGTAATTTCAAATTTGAAGACACGTAGTTTTTAATTTATGCTGCTGAAATGATGTCTCGATGGCAGAAAAACCAGTTAAAGCTCATTGTCAAACCAGTGCATAGTGAAATAAAACTGAATGGGGAACACGAAGGCATTACTTTATAAATAAACCATGAATAATTGTTGGAAATGCAGGTGACAAGTTCCTCGAGAATGTCAATTGTGTACAGTAATACAGTTAAGAGTTGGTCACCATGAATGACAACGTCATCAATGAAACTCAATTTCCTAAAAAATCCCTCGATAAACCGAAACCCAATTTGCCTATGAGTCACTAAGTATTGCTGAAGTTTATCCATTACAGATGTGAAAAATATGAGTAACCCCTGAAGCAATAATTAATAAACATTTCAGATATATTTCTGGTGAAACTCAAATTTTCGTACTTATTATTGACACACTTAACGACAGACATGGCTTTGAATGGGGAAATGGTAGATAGGATATATGGTAATCAATTAAAAGTATCATTTATTATTTATTACTCTCAAATTTTGTATATTGAAATCATTTTACTTTCGTTTATGGTGCCAATTAATCAAATGTATTTGTTGATTGGCAATTTGGCTGCTAGCTGAAAATATCGCGTATACGCCACATTGTACGAGTGTTGGACGCCTCCTCAAATGCGACAACGAGTGAAATTTAATTTGTTAACTCAAATGCGAAAATTAGCTGCAGTTCGTACAAAATAATTGCGTTTTGCTGTTTGGCGGCTTTAAAATTATGCGAAACGCATTAAAGATGCAAGCGAAGTCGATGCCAAATTGCCACGAATCGTGTCAATGACACATTGCCAAAAACACGACAATAACAGACGAGCAGCAACATCAACAACAACAACTGCAACAACAACTGGAACAACACCACAATTACTATCAGCAACGTCAACGAAATTGTCAGAGTCTCAAAGCAATTGTGACCAAAATGAAACCACAAAATCTCTTCCCGCTCCCTCCTCTCTCTGAAACTCCTTCGCCACCGTTGGCCGCCTCTCTCTCTCTCTCTCTGTCTTGAAGCTCCCCCTGCAGCACCTTTTGGCCAACTCCCACCAACCACAATGCCATTGCCATTTGCCTTAATGACTTGCCAATTCTTATGCATATTTAATTTTATGCTTATGCTCATGTTTGCTTTATGGAAATCGGAGATTTTGCCCAAAAATAAAAATGAAAATGAAAATTTCATGTTAGAGTCAAAATCACGTAGATGTCTGCACAGTGGTGCAAGCAACGAAAACATCAAGTATTAAATTTTAACACGTGAGCTGGAAACAGGGAGAACTATTTAGCATCTTCTTAAAAATAGGGATGCAGCTATAAAATCTCTTTTATAATAATAGAAAACTCAAGACCAAGTTTTTATATATTTCTTAAAAATTAACAAAGTATCTACCATATATCATGCCCAGTGTGTAAAGTTTTTATATATATGTACATGTGGCTCTTGGACATGTGTAACACATTTTTGGTCTGCACTTTGGACTCCGGTGGCGAATATGCAAATATTGGTAAGGTTGAAATGTGAGAAAAGCATTTCGTGAAGTCTGGAATGGCAACGGGAACCAGTGAAGCGAGAGGGAGAGGAAGAGGGAGAGGGAGAGAGGGGCAGCGGGAGAGAGTCCAATAAAAAGCGTATAAAATGTATAACAAGGTTCAATTGTATCAATTTGGGCAACGGCGCGATGGGAAAATAAATTGAAAGCGCAGAAACCACAGAAGTGTGAATGTTGTGCAGGGGAAAGAAGCGGCGACTGACGGACAACCCAATGGACAAATAGGCGACCAGTTGCGGCCAGCTTGCAGAGCTCATCAATCATAACCATCAATCAGACGTGTTCTCGTGCCACATAAAAAAAAAAAAAAAAACAGCACGTAAAACACGGAACTTTGAAGTTGACGTCGGTCATAAAATGCAAAGCGGGAGGAGATTAAGACAAAGAGAGTGCTATTTTGTGGTTTATTTCAATTACGCGAAGAGTCAGAAGTGGCAAAGATACATAGATACAAAGATACATCGACATATCCACATATGTTTATCTATTTAACTCTGGGAACTTTTGCTGAATTGAAAATTAGTGCGATAATAATTTACACAGCGCTTTTGTTTGTTCAATCCGCAAATAGATAAATTGGCCAAATCCTTTGCTCTCTTATTAATTAGCACAACAAATGAAACTATTTTAACTGCAATGTTTGATGATCTCAGAACTATTTTCAAATTAATTCAACTTGGGTTTTATTCTATATTATTTTGCACTGATGTCACTGCCACTTTAGGCCAAATGGGCTAACAATTAATAAATGCAGCATTAAAAGAGCAAAAAGAAAAAGAAAACAACTACAATTCCTCATCAATTTTCACGCTCTTCTTGGGAAGTGGCCCAGTGCCAAATAGAATGCAATAAAAGCGGAACTGAATCACCTTGCAAACAATTTGGGTAGGCAAAAAGTAATTAAATCTCTGATGATTAAACAGAAAATAGTAAAAATTATTGAGAAGAAAAATTGATGTATCTCTAATATTTCTTTCAATTGACTTACTTTTCAATTGTTTACAAATGTCATACTCATCTCAGAACTTAACACTTAAAGTTAAAACAATTTTAAAATTGCAACGATATTTATTTTAATTAAGATGTTTCCAACACTAATGATAGATGAATCTGTAGTGTGACAGTCTTATTAATTGCGAGCTGTGATAAAATCAAATGACTTCAAATGTATCGATGACTGTTGAGGCAACCCACTTGCATTCTGGGCCAGCTTCCCCTCCCTTCCTTCCCCACCTCACACTCACACAACACAACCAAGTGGCACGCCCCCATTTTTGTCGTCTGTGCGCTGTCTGTTACCTCATTAATTATACAATTCAATGAGTGTGTGAGTACGTAAAAGTATATGTGCTATGTTTTGGCAGGCATGCAATTATGTACTCACATGTACTCAGGCTATTTTTATTTGTAAAAGCGTTTGCGGTGAAAGGTCTTTGGCAGTGTCACAGCAAACAAAACAAGAAGCGAAAACACAACAAAGGAGGAAGAGCAATGGGAAAGATCAATGAAGCACTCAATGATTTAGAAATAGATCAATATGTGTGCAAATCTGTTTGCTATATATATAGAATTTATTTTAAAATAAATATAAATGTTTGTCAACTAATAATATTTACAGAATTTATTTAAAAATATAAATATTTATGTTATTCAACTAATAAAATGTATGCAAGCAATTTCACTAATTTTATTAAATAAAACATATTTACTATAAAAGTATTAAATTTGCAAGTATTTAATTAATTCCCAATGTAAAATGCAATTAATAAATTTATTAAAAATATGCATTCCTTTTTAAAGGCAAATGCCAATTAATAGAATTAATTTTTCTCAAATTCTAAATTTGTATTTTAACCCATATAATAAAATAATTTCTAAATTATAATCCAAGTCATATTCCGTAATTCTTTTTGATAAATTTAAGAAGCTTTAAAATATTTTTGATAAATTAAAACTTATTTATTTGAATTATAAAAATTGTAGCTGAGAAGTCGCTTTAGAAAACATTTTAAAAATATGATTGGCACATGCTGCTGATGATAATCATCATGTGGGCGCATCTTTTGCTCGGCAATTTCACACGTATTTGAAAAGATGTCAAGAGTTAAATAAGACACGTCATTTGTATCATTAAGCCATTATTTCCGCTTATTCCAGATACTTAAATACTCGCATTCTACAGTACATAGTTTCATTTGTCACTCGTCAAGAGGTGTCTCTCCTCTCTCTTCGTCTCTGGCTCCATCTGTCGTTGGGAGACAGAAGACGCGCGCGAGTTCTGTGACATGTATCGCATATCAAGTGTCAGTCAATGAGATTCTGGCTCTATCATTCGGGAATGACATCATGAGACATGGTTCGTGGTCATGCATATTTAGCGCCAGATCGCATTCAATGACGCTGTCGCCATTAATCACAATCGTTGCCCACAGAGACGACATCAACGACGACGACGACGACGACGACGACGAACCTCATCGTCAATTGCAATTGGCTGTGAATGCCAGCCAAGAAAAAAAGAACCACCCACACTCAGATATGAATATATTCGTAAGTACACTCGTAAATATGTATATAATTGAATGGAGATGAGTTGGAGAATGAAATATGCACTGGCATAAGTAAAAATTTTAATATTATATGGCGTTGTCAATCACAATTAGTCGATTTGCCAGGCTCTCTATCTGTTTTCGAAACGATTGCAACAATTCAATATAGTTGGAATGATAAACTGTTCATTCTTGGTCCCACAAATTCGCGCTGTTATTCAAAGCTATCATCCTTCTTGGCACCGATATACAACACCGACCACGACTTGTCCGGAATATCAATGTCCAACTTTTTCGAATTGACACTACGTTATAATTAGCTAATTATACAGATGTAATTATTATTATTAGATTTCTATTAGATTTTCACCTCGTTTCAGAGCTGACCAAACGCTGTCGTTGATGCAATGGAATACAAGTCTGTTTCGGAGATGGTTTTAATTCCAGGGCCATTTCGCTGGTTAGCGTATTAATAACTGCCGCAGCTCCAACTGCATCGGAGCCTTCTCCGCCGCACTTCTCAACACTGAACTGAGAAGCCATGATCTGTTCGCATTAACACTACTAGAAACTATCCAAAAGGTTGTACAAATTTGTCTGTTTAATGTCCAAATACTGTTTTCTTATAAATTTTATTCCTTCAAAGTGCCCGAAGAATGAAAGCAACTAAACTAAAATGATTTTGAACTTTCAATCCGGTTTTTTTTTTTTTTCGTCTACTTCTAATAATTCAAAGCCTGCCAAGCAGGAATCGTAATGACTACCAATTTTAAACTAACATTTCAAAATGTAACCTATTTGTAAATTTACTAATATTCATTGATTTTAACTTGTAATTGTGATTTTTATTATAATGAAAAAGTTATTTAATTTCAATTTTAAAGATATTAGTTATTTTTAATTCAGATTATTATTGAAATTTTTTAATTTAATCTGCAAATGGCCGACAGGTTTGAACTTTTTTTCTGCGAATAAATTGCTCTTAAGCAGAATGCCTAAAAGTATGCAATACTTTTTAAGTCGCGAACTTTCGAAAGTCGGATGCATACAAATTTAAGTAAAATATGATAATAGTATAATTTTATTAGAGGTGAAATTCATCTTCCCTGTCATTTGAATACTTAACTGGATAACTTAATAAAAATCTTATGTAAATTTCTGCATAATTTAAACCAAATTTATTTTAAAATTCACACAATTAAAATTTCGATTACAAAATGTTTCGAAAGGAAGTCTTTCTAATGGATTAGCACCTGAACGGCCAAAAGGTTCTTGCCGCCGTTGGTCATGCGATCAACCAAGTTGCCGGATAGTACCACAATGCGATTGCTGTTGTAGATGTTCCTTAGCTTTTGGCTTGAACGAATGTTGTAGACCTCGTTGGTATGGACCAAGAGATGTTCGACCAAGGGACTGCTGCTTGTTGGCCAGACAGAAATGGTGCCTATGATTTTGGCATCATCCGGACGCAGACTGGTCAGCCAGAGGAGAAAGATCTCGCTGTCAGGACCAAAGTTTTGATTAGGACGAAGCTGGAAACTTGGATCATCATAGTTGGGAGAAAAGAGCTCGTGGAGACGTAAGCGGGCGGACATAACTAAAACTGGAATCAGATCCGGGTGATTATTGGTAACGTTGTCAATGAACTTGTCCTTGATAAAGTAGACCATGTTGCACTTGGCCCTGTTCAGCAGCGTGATATTTGTGTCCATAAAAAAGGTCTTTGCCTGACAGGGTGCAATGCGTTCCATGGCCAGCGATGGATGCTCATGGGTTAGATGCTCATTGAAGTCCGAGATGAAGAACATGCGCCTGCAGTCGCAGTCGGGACAGTAAATGGGTGAACGACAGACCTTCAATGGACGTATCTGATTCGGTAACAGAAATTCCCGCTTGATGTGCAGCAGATTCACGAGATCCTGGCGGGCACAAGGCATTGTTTGGAACTGCGGCAGTGGCGGCTCGTTCATCAGCATCGATTCATCCAGACGCTTCAGCAGCTCTTGGGGATCCTCGGCAAAGCCACGGAATCTGGCTCGCTGCACTGTGGACATCAGTATATTCAAGTTGCTGAGAACGCGTTTGGGTCGAGTGGCGGAAATCTTTGGAATTTCGCAGGTCTCGCAGGTTTCACTTGGGATTTGGGTCCCATTCTCACATAATTCCGCTGGCGTTACTGTGGGTGGTTCAAGGACCTTCTCCTCCTTGTCATCTGTTGTCGCTTCAATCTGTTTATTATGCTCCTGCAACGCATCCAGCATATGTTCGATCTTCTCATCCAATGCATCCCCTATGCTTTTCTCCTTCAGTCTCTCGGTTTGCTGTACATCTTTCGGATTTAGTGCCAAGATATGTGCTCCACCTCTTATGCGATCCTTGCCAGTCAGCAGCTTGTCACGTCGTTGTTCTTCCCTGTCGCGATCCGCCTTCACCTTCAACTCATCCAGCTCCGTCTTGACGCGGGCAAATTCATCTTCGACACAGCGTCGGATGCGTTTCCATTCACTCATCTGATGCTTCTTCTCCTTGAGCTTCGTTTTCCACGCCTGCTTCATTTCCTCCTTCTGCAGTTCGCGCATCATTCGCGACATTTCATTGGTGGCCAACTTCTTTATAGTTGTGGTTACTCCGCCACAATGTCGTTGCCGGTGGGAGTCCCTCTCAGGCGGACGCTCCTCCCTGCCCCGTTGAGTTGCTTTAGTTTTCTGCTTCTTCTTTGAACTTTCGATCACCAAATGTTGCATCCGCTGTTGCACGTCGTCCCGCCATGGACTCGCTAGATCCGCCAGCTGCCCTTTGGTCTTGATCCTTGGTCGAGAGGTATCGTTGTCCTCCTCAAAGACGTTGGGAGTTGGGTAGCCCAGGTTCCTATGTTTATCAGGCTTCAAGGCTCCAAGTTTGGGAATATCTCTAATTTGGCGACTGCGACCTTCGACCTGCAGTTTTTCCACTTTCTCCTTCTGCCGTGGCGATTCATTAACCACAGATCTGGAGCGTCTGCCAATGGCGGGATGAACCCTTTGGCGACGTCGGGAACGATCCTCACTCAAGGATCGTATCTTGCGGTCCCACATGGAACCACGTGGCAGCTGGGATGGCAATCCGGCCATGATCTCCTGCATCATTACCTTGTGTGCATCATGATGTGTTATGCGCTGTTGTCCTTCAACATCCTTGTTCCCTTTCGATTGGCGATCCTTAGCTGACCAAACCTTCATGGTGGCCTCCAGTGCAGGATTCGCCAATCTCTTCTCTGGCTGCTGCCCAGATGGATTTTTATCAACGTCGGACTTAAAGAAGAATCTCAGAGCTTCGCATTTACTGCACCAGTCCGACATTCCCTCCAGATGTGACTCCTCAGTTGGATGTCGTCGACGCCGGAACTCAAACTCTGGTTTACTGGCCAGCTCCGTCTTATTTAAACCGCAGATAGTGCACATGTACATCGTGAAGAGATTCACTTAAAATCAAAAGTTATTTATAGTAAAATTAGATAAAAATATAAATATATAAAAGTAATTTGTTTAAAGACTGAGTTCCGAACTAATAATGGAACCCAAAGCAAATTAGACTGTTATTAAAGAAACAAAGCATACTGAAGTTGAAGAAGATTGAAAATACTATTTTTTTAACAGAAGTTCGATATATTTACAGCTAGTCAGCTAGAAATTCGATATCTTTCCCTTGATATCCCTATAAAACTGATCCATACAGGATTTCTCTTATTAAAATAATATAATATTTATTTTAGAATATATATAACTTAATAAATAACGTTTTTCTTTATTGTATATTTTTAAAAGTATTAAACAACGCAGGTAAATTAAAAATATTTGACAACTTAAAAAAGAAACATTTTAAAATAATTGATAAATGTAAAATTATTTTATAGCTTACAAAATAAACAAATATTGTATACATTTCATATTTAATATTTTTATTAATATGTTATTCTTGAGATATTATTTGGAAGAGTGAAAACAAATTATTGATATTATAATTTTATTTTTTATTTCCTCGCATTTCTGTTCTTACCTTACCTGATTTCCCTTTACAAATCATATTAAATCTTCGCGAAATAACAAATTGTCAACTGTTTTTTATTAATATTTTAAACCATGTTCTTAGAAATGTGATTTTAAGTTCCTAAAGAATAAAATGCAAATCAAACTTGCACATTAAAATAAAACGATAGAGAGTAAAAATAAAATTCCCAATTTGTAATCATTGCCAGTTTACATTTCATGTTAAATGATCTATGTGTTTGGTTATCGTTTGAACAAATATATGCACATGTCTCTTCTCTCTTTCACTCTCTGTCTTTCTCTCTCGGAAAGCCCATTCACCTGCTTGACAGTTCACAGCTCCGCCCCTTTGCACCTCCCTCTTGCTTAGCCGAATGTCACTTGGTTGCCCACGTGTTGACCGTGAAATTTACATGTTAGACAAGGCAAAGGCAACACACATTGCAAAAGAGGCAACAATTCAAGGTGATAGGCAAACCGCAAGCAGCAAGCTCCAAGCTCCATGCTCCATGCTCCAATTGAAGATTTGGAGAGCCATTGAAATTGTCAAACGCCCCACGTTAAGAGGCTGCGTTGCCAAAAATCGGCTTAAGCCGCAACCAATTGACTTTCGCATCGGATGGGGGATCGATTGGGTTGACTTTGGGCGATGATTCAGCAATGTTTAAATGTTTGTTGATAAGATGCGCAGAAATAAGAAAAAGATAGATACATAGATGGACCTGGACAGCTGGACGGATAGACAAATAACGGAACATGGCAACGAGACAAACGAAGCCAAATATTTAAACACTTGCCAAGTCGAAGGTCTGGCCGAAGATCGTGTACCATGAGTATAAATACGCCGAGTGTCGTGTTGGTCAACTATCAAACGCTTGACAACCAAACAACGGACAACAACATGGTAAGTGAGCTGGTCAATAGCAACTGGACAACAACTGGACCTAATCCTCCGCCTCACTCACACTTCTCTTCTGCAGAAAACCAGCCTTGTGACTTTTGCCATCTGTGCCTGCCTCGCTCTGGCCACCGCAGATGTTTCCCACTTGCCCAGCAGCTATTTGCCACCAGCCAAGCCGGAACAGGTGGAGCACATGACCATTGAGCAGCATGAGCTGCGTGAGCTGCCGGAACAAGTGGAATACATGCGGGAGAATGAACAGGGAGCCATGGAGTTGACACCCAGCAGTGAACTGATGCCACCAGCAATGCCCGAAGCGGAGCAGATGCTCGCCAATCGCTATCTGCCACCCACAGAGGCAGCTATGCCCGAGGCGCAGCAAATGCCCGCCACCCGTTACCTTCCACCTGCTCAGCCAGCGATGCCGGAGGCGGAGCAAAGGCCCGTTATGCCTGCAACCCGCTACCTGCCTCCTGCTCAGCCCACACAGAGAGCTGAACCCGAGCCCGGAGTCCATGATGCAGCCCGAGATGATGCCAGAGCCAGCCATGGAGTACATGCCACCAGTTGAGACTCAGTTCGAAATTCAGCCTCAGGCTGCACCTGCCATGCAATATCTGCCTCCCGTCCAGCAGCCGGAGCAGCCTCAGTACACCTATCAGCAGTACCAGGAGCAACTGAGCAGCAGCAGCAGCAGGAGCAGGAGCAGGAAATGCCCTACATTCTGGACGTGCAACAGCCCACAGCTCCCTCCGATGCAGAATCTCTGGCCTACGAGCCCGAACCAGCTCATGAGCTCCGCAACGATGGATATCATTACAAGCAGGCCGCCGAGGAGCAGCGTCTGAGGCATTAAGTTGCTTGGGATGAACTCCCTCTTAAGAAGTCAGTCACTTGTTGTTAATTTGTTGCTTAACTTAGTACTTTAAAATCGATTAAACATTGTTGAAATTAAACTTAATGAAGAAGATGTTACGAGATTGAAATTAAGAGAGACTGAGGAGTCTTCATATCACCAATGGTTTTAGGCTCTGAGTGGAGAACTATAAAGTAACCGATAGAGAAATGCTTAATTTCTGAAAATTTAACTACTTTTCAAATTTAATCTAACTTAAAAGTAGTGCTTAGAGTGAGAAAAAGAGAGAAAGTCTGCAACCAGCAAGAATATCTCTTACTTATCTAAAACTTCCTCCTTATCTCTCACTCGGTCTTTGGTTAAAGAGAAAATATCCATTTAATGAACATAACCGGGTAGCTCTTTTATTTCCAAAATAAACCAATCTAAGGTTCGTCCTCTCCATCATCCGCCTCTCCTTCACTCTCAGAGCTAGCTCCATCTCTCAGCATTTCCACTCGGTGTATGCTAAACTCAATATTTTTAACATGTACATTAAGAGCAATGACAATGCAGTATAGAAGCACCTGGAGGTGTCTAGTTCTCAGTAAGTAGGATGCACCTTGTTGTTTCGGGAACAGTGGTTGCTCCTTCTCCTGACAATCGTACATAAAGTAACCACCATCATGGCCTGGACAGAAGCCGATGGCCAAGGCCCTTTTCCTAACCATCACAATGCCGAATTGATAGTGACTAAAGAAATAGATCAAAGCCTCCGAGAGATTCATGCGATTGAACTCGGGAACACGATAGAGTTTTCCATAGCAGACATGTTCGATATGGACCACAAAGCTGATAGACTCCAGAGCGCAATCAATATTAAGATTCTCTAGGGAGAGCTCGTAATCTCGCTTGTTAATATTCCTTTCACTCTCCTGGAAATACTTGTCCCCACTGACGACAATCGTGTCCAGCAGCTGGGCACTCCAGTCCATAAGATTATACACACTTGCCGCACAACAAGCGATCACATAGATGCCAAGGTATTGACGTCCACGATTGAGATCCTTAAAGACAGGAGCCTCCGGATGCAAAGTTCCCCATAACGACCACAAACGACCTTCGATCTCTATGTCGTATTTGTTGAGCTTGCTCAAAGGCAGATTGCGATGCTTTCCAGCTGTATTTCGTCGATTCAAGCGACTCCATAGAGGAAGCAAGTTCTCCAACCAATTAACTGATTCACCTTTCGTTTTATTGGCCATAGAACTTGGAGCTACTTTAATAACTATGGGAAAATCTGAAGAAGACGCTACTTACATTCAAGTTTGAAACTACTTACTTACCATTAAGATAATCTTCAGAGCCCGCTTATGGGATCAACGTGATTATTTCCCTTGTCTTACCAGAAAGTTTAAAAAGGGGAAAAATTTAGAAATTGTAGAAAAAAATATGATTTAATTTGAAAAGAATACATGTTTTCCAAGAAACAAATCAAATCTTACAAGAAAAACTAAATAGGAAAATCACTGAACTCTCCAATAAAAATTCTTAGAGCAACTAACATTTTCAAATTGGAAAAGAATTTAAATCTTCAACCAACTCGTAACCCAAATAATTTGATCTGTACTATGGTTATTCAGTTTATTGCATAGCCGTTTCATAAAATTACAATTTAAATGATTACTTAACACACAGACCAGTTAATTACACTATTAATTTGCACCTTCCTCCTCTCCCTCCTCTTCGTTTTCAACGGTGGCGCCTTCCCTTAACATTTCCACCTTATGTATGCTAAAGTCGATGTTATAGAAGGGCACATTGAGGGTAACCACAATGCAGTATAGAAGCACCTGGAGATGCCGGGTTCGCAGTAAGTAGGATGCGCCTTGTTGTTTTGGGAACAACGGTTGATCCTTCTCCTGGCAATCGTACATAAAGTAACCACCATCATGGCCTGGACAGAAGCCGATGGCCAAGGCCCTTTTCCTAACCATCACAATGCCGAATTGATAGTGACTAAAGAAATAGATCAATGCCTCTGAGAGATTCATGCGATTGAACTCGGGAACACGATAGAGTTTTCCATAGCAGACATGTTCGATATGGACCACAAAGTTCATGGCCTCTAGGGCACAGTCAATGTTGAGATTCTCCAGGGAGAACTCGTAGTCCTCCTTATTGATCTGCTCAACGCTCTCCTGGAAATACTTGTCCCCACTGACGACAATCGTGTCCAGCAGCTGGGCACTCCAGTCCATAAGATTATACACACTCGCCGCACAACAAGCGATCACATAGATGCCAAGATATTGACGTCCACGATTGAGATCCTCAAAGACAGGAGCCTCGGGATGCAGATTACCCCAAAGTGACCACAAACGACCTTCGATCTCCACGTCGTATTTCTTGAGCTTGCTCAGGGGGAGATTGCGATACCTGCCAGCGGTATTACGCCGGTTCATGCGACTCCAGACCGGAAGACAGTTCTCCAGTTCGAGCCAGCCAAGGGATTCGTTGGTGGCACATATCTCGTACTCGGGACGTCCGTATTGATTGTTGGAGCATGTCATGGGCACCGACAGGTCCGTCAAGAGCTGCAGGATGCGGGCATTGGGTGCTGCCTTCTTGTAGGACAGGATATCCACAACGTAGAACATGTACTGACTCTGCTCCTTCCAATCTGGCTGGGCACAGCGTTTATCGATGTATTTGAACATGGAGTCCACATCGGCGAAGAGCACCCAGGAGGCAGTGTTGCGTTCGGGATAACGTTTGGGTCCCTTTGGGCACTTCTTCTTCTTGCCTTCTCCCTCGTCCTCCTCATCGCCGCCAGCATCGTTGCCCTCCTCCTCACCGCCGCCCATGTCCATGCTCGCATAGGGATCGAACAGATGATAGAACTCATCATGGTAGAGGGCATAGCAGCCGTTGGGAGTGAAAATCATCAGATATTTCCTGGTATTCAGCGTCTTCTGCATCTTCTTCTTGATAATGGTGAGTCCAGCCTCTGGAGTCACCTTAGTCGGCTTCTGTGGCGGCGTCCACATGCCCTGGGGCTCAAACATACGTATCCAGATATCGAATTCGTAGTCATCAATGGTCACATGACGCACCACACGCTCAAAGATCGATTCCAAGTCGCAGACACGACTCGAAATGGACTTGGCGTGAGTTATAACCCGATCAATGCGATAGGAATTCCATTGATTGAGGGGACGGAGGGAACAACTGAGAATGGCCAAGGCGCAGGCGAAGTAGCAGGGTTTGATTTCCTTAAAGGTTCCATTCTCGCGACCATCCAAGTTCATGCTGCCCTGGATCTTGAACATGCAATCCTTCTCCCGCATCCGATAGCCGTACAGAATGGGTCGAGGCTTATAGGCCTTGCGTATTTCCTTGGGCAACTTCCTGCCTGGCTTGTGCTTCAGCTCGATCTCCTCTTCGCCCTCCACTTCCTCCTCCATTTCCATAAAAGCAAAGTCCTCCTCGTTCTCGTCCAGTGCCTCGTCCAGGCCCAGGTCCTTATACTCGGCTGTGTGAGAGAGTGTGAATGGAATTTTGTGTTGTGTAGTGTCGGTTTGACAGAATTTCCAAAGTGAACTTACGTTTACGTTTCTTGCGATCCTCGTGTGATTTCTTGGCCTCAAAGAAGTCCTGTATCCGCTTGTTCTCCTTCTTCAGCTCCTCATCGATGTAGCGCATCTTCTCGAGCCGCTGCTCCCGCAGTTTCTTTTTGCGCGCCGCTTCCGCATTGAACTCCGCATCCTCATCCGCCTTGGGCCAGCGACGGAAGTGACCATCCAGGTTATTGTCGACCACCTTGATGCCAGCCACAATGTAATTCATCACCGTGCATCCCTGAGGATTACAGCCAAACTCAATGCGTCTTATTAGCGAGTCCAGCTCAATGAATCGCATCATGCAGGCGGGACCACTCCCGCTCTTCCGATATCCAATGGCATTGCAGGGGAATCCAATGAACATGTAGAGCAGATTGTAGCGCTTGAAAATGACACAGGAGAAGTGCTGGCAAACGACCAGGACACGATTGTTATCGATGAGCAACTCGAGCAGATCCTGACGCAGTGTCGACGACACAGAAGATTTGTACACCTCGTTCACAACCAGCGAGAAGTTGCTTTTGCCCACAGCTATGTCCGGTAGCTTCTTACTGATCAAACAGGAGAGATTGAACTCGTAGCTCTGGTAATCGTCACTGAAGCTATTGACGGACGTCAGACAGAACTCGATGAGATCGGCATTCCAGGTGGCCACCTTGTATTTGGCCGAGACTGCAATGGCCACCAGGGCGGAAAGAAGACCGCCCAGTTTGGTCATTTCCTCATCCAGCGGCGGCAACTTGGTGGTGCCCATGATGATGTAGGCACCGTCGTGCAGCGTCAGGTAGTTGGACTTGAGGGCCAGCTCCTCTTCGATGGTCAGCACACGCTTCAGGTCTTCCTCCTCCTCCTCGCCCAGCTCGTAGCCACGCTTGATCTTCAGACGCAGCGCACGGAGATTCTCCTTGTCGGAGCGCAAGAGGACTTTCTGTGCTTGCCTGTACATGCTGGGGCGATCGAACTTCGGCTCGGGCAGCTCCTTGATAATGCTATTGATGATGGAAAGTATGAAATCCTCCACCATCTCTCTCTCATCCCGCACGGGAATACGCTCCCTCCTCGGGAATGCTCTCAATGCTCTTCTTCTGCACCAACTCTTGACTTCCGGCCTCATCCGTAAATGTGGGCAATCCCATCTGCAGGGCTGGAAACTTATTTGTCTGCTGGGTCATCACCTGCAACGGACGAATGCATCCCGTCCTAATCCCATGGATAAAGAACTTGCCACCGCGACGCATCTTCAGAGCGTTCTGATAAATGATGCGCACAAAGGAATCGAAGGTGGTGTGCATTTGCAGCACGGCCAGACCCTTGATGCGATAGTCATCGGGATCCACAACCATGCCGACGCGACTACGTCGAAAGGGATCAAAGACGTAGAAGAATTCGCGATCCCGCCAAATGGACAACACGGAGTTATCAATCTGCAGCAAGGCTCCTGGCCACTCCTGCATTTCGAAGAGATGCTGCAGGGCCTGGGTCAACTGGGAGTCCAAATACGACGGACAGTCCGTCACATGTCCAGTTATCAGGAATGGATATTTGCGAACCGTCGCCTTAAAGGCGCCCATCAAAAACATTTCCGGTAATTCCACAATGTTTAATTCCGGCTTCTTGTTCTTCCAACGCTTGCCATCCAAGCGGAACTTCTTACGTAGCGTCTTGTAATAAGCTACGCCGTATCGGATAATATCATCGATGGTCATGGGACGCCACACTTTGGCCAACTCGAATTCCGAGTAGATGAGCGCAATGAGAGACACGACCAAGGATGCATTCTTTTCCGTACCGGAAATGGGCTGTTGAATACCGCTATTTCCGCCCGTTTTCACCGCAAAATGTTCATTGACCACAGCCCACAGTTTGTGATAATGGAACAGCTTGTCCTTGGAAATTTCTGCCTCCTTCAGTTTACCATATTGAGTCAGAGATATTTCATAGATATTGAACTCATCATCCGGCGTCAAGTCACTGAACTTGGTTATCAGATGCACCAAATGCTCCACGTATCGTGTCGCCATCAGGGAACATTTGCCCTCATCAAAGTCACGCAGACAGAGATCATTGCGACCATTCGAATCGAAGATGAAGAACGAGTTTGAGCAACGCTTCCAGATCAAGAGGAACATATCGCGGGAGGTAAAAATGCAGGCATTATATTTCGAAAAGTATAGGGAAAGTGCCTTATAGACATTCGGCTCATTCTTAAATTGTCCCGTGAAGTGTATGACGATTTTAACGGCCGACTGACGTTCCGTCACTTGAGGTAATATATCAAAGTCATTATCCTCGGACTTATAGTTGAGAGACTGACTCTTTTTCAAGAGCTTAACACCTCGCTTAAGTATACCATCCATTGTGCCGGCTGTCCAGAAATCGGGATTCATATGATAGGTCTCCACAAAGGCTATAATAATGGCAGCTATCTCGCTGGGTCTGTAGTAATAACTGTAAAAGACGACGCTTATTTTCTGCTGCGTTTATACTTTTAGGCTTGACTTACGTTTGTCGAAATGCTTCTTTTTTGGGTTCCGGATAGATATTTCGGGTACCGAATACGATTTCAGCGCCGAACGTTTTTCCCAGCTGCTCGGGTATGTTGTACACGGTGAGTTCGAGATCGTGAGCTATATTTTTTGGGCAAGGCTAAAGGAATTTAGAAGTTGTGCTCAGAGAAGTTAAACGGTCAGCATTACCCACCATATTTGGGTAAAGAGGCTGCTATAAAGTCCTGATCCAAGTCCATTTCCCGTTTCTGCATGCCCATGTTCCAGGTCCATAAGTCCTGTGGGCTACAGCCCTCGATAATGTCATAGGTTCGTAGATTTTCACCCTCTAAACCCTCTTGAATAACACGTGGATTATATGTGGGAAATGGCAATTCTTCTAGAGGACCAACTTGAGTTTCGTTTATATAAATGCGACTTTTGGGACGCTTCAATTCAAGCTGAGAATAAGGATTTATACAAGGAATCGTTCTATTATTATTATAATCAAAGCAAATACAAATACAAATATCTAACAGTTCTATTTCCCATAATCCTCATTTTTTCATTAACTTTGTATGAATATGCCAACAGATGTTCGGGTTTTTGGGAACGCCATGGAAACTTTTGAGCTTTTTCACCAACGTAATTTGTACTTAATTGAAGCTAATTGTTATGCCATTACGCATACGCCACGTAGGCCGACTGAATCCGCCTGCGCATTGGGCCGCACAGTTGCATAAACTTCACAGTCCAACAACACAGCACAAAGCAAATTCGAAACCATAAGAGAGACGAAATAAAAGTCGGAAGACAGCTTTACGAACAGCCCTATACTATATACTCGTACAATGAAAGTCCCGCGTCCATATGGTTAACTTATCGCCAATACTTTGTACGCTTTCACTTGTCCACTTGTTTTTCTCCTGCTCTGTGTGATAGCATTTAATTTTTTTTTTCTGTCTCGTACCCATAGACATTTATGTGCGAGTTAATGCGACATTTCAAGTTGCAAAGCTGAAAATAGCACGCATACGCCATGGATGCCGGCGTGAACACGCCTAAAAATACAGTAGATATATATGTATGAATGTAGATGAGAACTTTGTATGTACTTATGTGTATGTATGCTTGAATATCTAGAGCTAAATATGGAGGCCAAGCCATGTCGCACTCAACGCTATTGTGGCTGGCTATTGAAGTTAGTAAGCGGCATAAAGTAAGCACGAAATGCCAACTAGACTGGCTAACTATACACGACGGCTGTGTGTCTGTAGGTGACTGAGTGTTGTGTGTGTGTGTGTGTGTGTGTGTGTGTGTTTGTGGTTGTATTGGTGACTGCCTCTATGGCTGGCTGGCCACGCTGACGGCCACAAAACAGCGCACAGAGCAGTAAACAACGAACAGCGCTTAGTGCCACATCACGAATCTTATCGCAAGCGCACGAATGCCAGAAAACCAGCAACAGCAACAACAGCAACAACAGCAACATCAGCAACAACACCAACAAAACCCGACTAACGTCGAGCCGAGCGTAGGTCGGTTGCTTCGGCTGCAGAACAAACAAGTCATCTAACAAAAATACGTAAGAAATAATGAAATGAAACCAAATGAAAAATAAAGCACAAGCACAGCAAGTAAAAGGCAACAGCAACAACAACAACAACATTAGCAATAGCAATAGCCAAGTGAGCGAGCACTTATAGCATACGATGTTCGAATATACGACGTCAATAAATACGAGTACGTAGTGCGATACTAATACCAACAACAACAACAACAACTACAACTACACTGACAATAATGACGCGCAACCCTCTCAACTTTAAATGCTGTTGGCACGAGAGTTGGCAAAATGTCAAACCAGGTACGTTGTTATTGTTGTTGTCATCGCTGTCGATGTTGCTGTTCTTTGTTGTTGTTTGTTGTAATTGTATTGTAGGCATGACGCAAGAAGGAGACACAAAATACGGCAAAGCAGAATATTAAGCGCAGGTGTTTTCGATTGCATTTCATTTACTTAACCTGACTGCACTTCAAATTGGCCATAAATAAATCAATTAAAATGCTTAAAATCAATAAAAAAAAATTAAATAGAAATATACATTGTGACTTAGAAGGGAATAAGAAAAGTTAAGAGACTAAACAAACTCTGCACACAAGCAACAATTTATATCCAGCACATCTCTTACATATTACACATTTAAAATGAATATAACTACATATTTTAATATTATTTTCTATGCATACTATATCTAAAATACAAAATGTAGTGGGTCAAATAAACGTTGACCCACTGTATATTTGTGTTTCAGTGTGTGTGTGTGCAGAGCAGCTGCTGCTGTAGCCTGTTTTCAAGTTCAGTAAGGAGCAGGCGAAAACAACAAAAACCACGTCAGCAAAGTCGAAACTTAATAACCAAATGCTTATGTGTGTATTGGCAAATGTATTTATCGAGTGTAGCATATGCACATACCATTAAGATGCTGAAGTTGCATAAAAGCCAAGTCAAACATGCATACACATAAATGAAGCCCATAACATGCAATAACGACTTGAGGGCCTAGGTATTGTTGTCGTTGTTGTTGCCCTCTCACCTTTTTTCTCAAGCAGCCAACAAACTTAACGAACGAGCGGCCATAACAACATAACGCATACGGAGAGACACACACACACATATGTAGACAGTAGGCAAACAAACGACACGAAGACGTCAAAGTAAAGCGCAATGAGAAAGAGCAATGGCAGCTCCAGTGGCGTAGCTAATTTAGCTTAATAGGGTGTTATGTCAAGGATTTAAGGAGCAAAAGGTATACCTAAACATTCACTAAATCGATGCATCTGCCAATACAATTGTCTGTTCAAATAGCTTGTTGATAAGCCACATTTAATATACGCCCCATAAAAAACACATAAAATCGCATTTTATCAATATCAATATAATATTTTCGTGCTTCAACTGTAACCATACAGCGTACAAGTTTGAAGAGCTTACTTATACAGACAAACTGACACTTATGATACGAATACATATGAACATTGTTGTATTATGTGCATTTATTATTTGGTTTTGCCTTATCTGCAGAAAAATTAATAAGCTTAGCGCTGTTCAGACGAAATAAAAACAACTGTCAAATTGCAAAAATTGTAAAGACAAAGATCAATTTGAAATTAAAATAGCTTAAAATAAGGCAATTTGCTGTATTAAGAGCTGTATTATTGCTGTCAACTAAGAGGTTCGGCAAAAATAAAAAAATTACACAGTTTCTCTTGCTAATTATTTATAATTTTATGTTTATAATATTCCTTAACTTATTATTATATATTATTATATATTAAAAAGACAAAGAAAGATGTACATATGTACCTTGTAAAAAGTACTCTATTCATAAAATGTTTGACCATAATTAAATGCTCACCTACGCCCCTGGCAATTAAAACGTAACAAATAATGCGCTGAAAAGGAAATCAAGAACGAAACATGTAACTAACAATAAGAGCGAAAATGAAACGGCAGCGAGGCGTCGACAGCGCTGCAAACGTCAACGTTGGTCGCCTTTTGCATAGAAGAGAATGCAGTGCACAGCAGCAGCAACAACAAACGTTTCTCCATGCCTGCGAGAGTGTGAATATGCATTTGTGTGTGTTTGTATATAGCAGCTGTTGTGCGCTCCTCGCTTTACTGCCGCCCCGCCGAACTAGTTCGAACTAGTTGACCAACTAGTGAGTTCAGCTGTATAGCGTTAAATATCGTTGTCCTAGCAATATCTACTGGGATGTTTTCCATTACACGTTAAAAAAACGTATGACATCTGCTGTATGTGTGAGTCAATAAAAAGGAAAACACTTGTAAAACTCCTATCCTTATCTAACACTCTGGGGGCTGCATTAGCAACAGAAATGTTGCTACAACAACAGCGCACACACACACACACATTCTCACACCGACTCTCTTACGCTCTTACACACTGACACGTGCACACTTAAGCAGCAAACGGTCGTCGCATAGCGTACCGTTTATATTTCATATGGCCGCAACAACAAAAACAAGAGCAACGAACATACGGCAAACACCTGAAACCGAACAGTGCACAAGTGTTACTCACCGACCAAGCACGCGTATATAAATGTCGCCCAGACAGCAACAACAAAAGCAGTGGGAATAGCACACAAAAACAATTCAACAACTGAGAAACGAGCGTAATAAACAAGTAAAGAAAATTAGAAATAAAACAGAAAAGTTCAAGCAAACATTTAGGCATCAATTAAACAAATTTTAAATGGAATTTGCATTCATATTCATTATTACAAATGGCTTTTCTATTTGCGCAGCATTAAAAGGAGTCGCACATACAACGAAAAACGTGGGCGCAGCGCTCTCTGCAATCGCTCTCTGAGAAAAAGAAACTGAGAGAGAGAGTGAGATAGGGAGAAACAGAGAGGCAAGCAACAGCGCAATTGGCTTTTTAGCAGCTTGAGCTTTCGTTTTGAGGACGCTGCGCAGCTGTCGACGTTGACGTTGTCAGTGAGGAGACAAAGAGAAGGAAAGTTAAATATTTAAACTGCATTTTGTGCAACCGCACAGCAGCCATGGCCACAGCGGCAGCAGCAACCACAAAAAGAGGCATCAGCAGCAACAACAACAAAGGGGTAAGTCAATGTGTCTCTGCGTTGTCTGTGTGTAGTTAACTTGGCCTTTTAAGCTGGCCGAGGGTTGATTTGTTATGCGCTTTGGCTGATGACCCATGCACACTGCACACACACACATAAGCAAAGCAACGGCCGCGTTAGCAAGACCAAAAATTCAAACGCAGTAGCGTTGCCTTTAAATTTATTAAGGGGCCATAACTGATATTAAAAGACTTTTAAATAAATATAAACTATTTTTTAAAGTCAAATAAAATAACAAATTTTATGACATTTCTAAGTTTATAATATTGAAAGTTGATTTTCAAAGTATTTCAAAATAAAAAAATATTGTAGATAATTGCTACATATCCCTATTTTATTTTTAGCTGCCTTTATTCAATTTAAGACCTTTTCCTTATATTTTTATAATTTTCTACAGGATAAGGGAAAATCGCGTCGTAATGAAAGGAACATTTTAACATTCTATGAGAAAATTGCTGTTATACGTTATTATGATGAAACGAATATATCAAGGAACAGTCTGGCAAAGATGTTTCATTGCTGTGCGACACAAATACGACGGATTCTGGAGAAAAAGCGGGAGCTGCAACAGCAACTAGCGACACTCAGCGAGGCGGATGCATCCATAATAATCGAGGAGATGACGCGCAAGCGTCGCAAGTTTGAGATGAGCGCCATTAGCTTCCTCCTGCATGAATGGGTGGAGCGATCCCGTCAGCTGTGTCTTGGCGTCAGCATACGGAATCACACGCTTAAGGAGACTGCACTCAGGATGGCAGCTGTGCTCAATTTGCCGGCATTCCGGCCATCCTATCGCTGGCTGAATCGCTTTCGCGGAAAGTACAAGTACGAGGAGGATGACCTGGGCTATACAGGATCGAGTCCCGTATCCAGTACCCTACTGCCAGTGGAACAGATTATAGTGGAATTTAAGCATGCTTTGCCCAATTTTATGCAAAAGGAACTTGCGGACATCGATGCAGATGTGAAGTTGAACATACCGACACCGGAGTTGGTCAACTTATCGAGCGATAACAGTGAAATATCTGATGGAGATGAGCAGGACGATGGCGTCGAAATGGTGACGTGTGAGCCCAGTGTGCTGCCGTCGCCAGCAAGCACATCAGACGGGGAGGATGAGCCTTCAATGGAGCTACCACTGCCGAAGCAGCAGGAGGAGGAGCCTTCGCCAAGTCTGCAGATAAATGCCGGCACCTGCACACTGCTCAGTAGTGTCTTTCCCCACTTGGCCATCATTCATCAATTCGCTCTCATGAACTCTGATGTGCAGGCATTGGAGCTGATCTCGCAGCTGGGCGTACACATGCAACAACAGGCCACGTCCGGCGCCTATCAAGCCTTATCTCTGCCGACAAATAGCGTAGATCAAGCAGGACAACCCCCAGAGCTGCCACCAGGCACCATTTATGCAGATATCGATGATATCGAATTGATAGAATAGGCCTAAAGTTATCACTTAACTTATCTTTTAGAAATAAAGTCAGCTAGCACTTACCATACGCTTATCTGGTATTATAATCATATTGGAGCTGCACTCAGGCGATGCCAGCTCTGGTTTAACTTCCGTCTCTTCCTCCTCCCCTTCGACATCCTCCTCCTCTTCAGCTTCGTCCAGATTCATTGGACTGTTGAGGGCCACAAGATCTTTGGGGCACGTTTTGTCAATGCGTGCATCGTGCTCCACAAGCCCAACCTCCATTTTGGACATTAGCAAACGTTCACGCATAACGGCATTGGTTTTCAATTCTTCAGGGGTTCTTTGAGGTATTATGCACATGTTGAAATCATCGTAGAGATCACACTTCTTCTTGTACGGGCGGGTGAAACGCGATTCCTCAGCCTTTTGATGAAGCCGACGTAGCTCATCCTCAATGGTCAGAACGTGTGAGATTGTCGAGTTTGGTGGCTTCTTCTGGCAGACTCGTTCACGGAGCGGACAATTCTCCACCTTCCATTCCGTTACGACGTTGTCGCCCATATATGTACGAACTGCATATGGATTCTCCGATGGACTTGCGTCCGCATTTACTTCAACAAATTTCTTTAGCATTTTTCCAAGTTATGCACAATAAATTTTGCAGTAAATAATATAATAATAATCATAAAATTGTTAACAGATAATTTAGTATTCTAACTTGTAATGCCTGTTGTTGAATAAATCTTTCACGATTGATTTCAGTTGAGTTAAGGTCAAAAAAGCCTACTTAAATTTGGCGCGTTAAAGATCTACCATGCTACCAGACCTTCAAAATACAACAAATGTCTAAATCGATAATAATGTTGACAATAACAGCTGTGGTCTGAATGAGTTTGTGAATTGGAATCGTTCACATTCAAATTGTAAGATAAAAGAAAATAATTTAAATTGCGCGCCAAGTAGATTGTGCAAATCGCTAATCAGGAGTAACATGCTGTGTTAGATTTTTATTGGTCATTTAAATTGTAAAGCTCGAAAGAGTTTATATAAATTTTTTAACAAAATTTTGAAATTAAAGAAACTTTAAAAAATAGTTTGGTTTTTCTTGGTTGCAACTAAATTTTGCAGCTTAAGCATTAACACTAAGCAAAGTGGCATTAATCACAATATGCAAAAGGGCTTTAATCCCAGACCCAAGCCTGCCAACCCGTTTTTGGATAAAGGCTGCCAACCTATTTCGTCACTATTTGCTTTCAATAGTTGCAATCAAGATGCAAACTACTGCATTTAAGTGAGTTAATTATTATTAAAATATAAAGAGAGTTTTGGATTGCACTTAAACTGATTTGCTGCAAATGTAACAAGAGGGGCCAACAACACCTTCTGTTCTCGATTGTGGCAGTCGCAATTTCGCTGTCCATGAGTAAACTATGAAAATTGACTATTACTAAAGCTCCAGAAGAAATAAGGCAAAACGTTAAAACGCCAAGATGTGGATTCAACCCAAGGAGTTGTTGTTGCCCTCGGCATTTTGGTAAGTGCAAGCATTTAAACAAATATTGTAATTCCAAGAGTTGAGGGGTGTTTTCTCTATATATGGGATGCTGCGTTGTTGTCCGCCCACCCGAAATCACCCGCTTTTCCAGCAGCTGATTAATTTCAAGTACACACACACACACATATATATATATAGATGTGTGCATATTTGTATTGCATGCTATTGTTGTTGCCTTCAGACCGCACTATAAGCTGATAACTAATTGAGCAGAGTTCAAGTCGCCAACTCTGCACTGATTCCATAAGCAGCTGTGGAACGTGGAACCTGGAACAAAGACGCAGAGAGCTTAAAACATTGTTTGATTGTTCTTTTTGTTCGCACAACTGTTTATTTGCTGCGTAAAAAACCCCCTTCCAAACACAAACACATAACTCTCACACCTACACAAGCACACCAATGAACATGTACAACGTTTTTGTCCATTGTCTATGTTGTTTCTGTTTTTTTGCAGGATTGCTGAAATGTATTCCAAGTATTTTGTGCTGCAAAAACGTAGGGGACATGGCGAATCTCGAGGATTTGGTTCGATGCTGGTGGGCACCTTTGACAGCGTAATGAACACTAAACCGGCCCCATATCGAATACTGCATCAGACACCCTCCTCCGAGGTATCTTACGGTAGGTTCAAATCGAATTCTCTCGCAGTCGTCTTATCAATTTGCGATTCCCATGTGTTAATTGTGGTAAATATGGGTGCAAGTTCAACGTCAGGTTCACACGGAAGGGAGTGTCGAATCAGTGGGCTGACTCATTCCATGCATATATAGGGAAACGCAGATTTATAAGTATATACTCATGTGGGCCACTGGGGCAGACATATTCACATATATTTTTTAAATATTGAGTTGACGGGGTTCTCGATAACAAGTTAAAGATGTTTAATTGAGTATGATTAGAAAATCAATACATTTTAATGAGGAATATACTTTACTATGAATAAGGCATTGATAAATCAGTTTGTTTAGGTAGAAGATAACGAATGAATATAATCAGATAATGGTATACATGATAAATCAAAAGAAAAGTTAATTTTTACAAAGATACGTTTTCGTAAAATAGAATTGAGAATAAAAGGCCATTGAATATATTTAGTAGAAAGAATCACTGGAGGAATTTTATTGATATCTGGCGATTCAGGCAACAAACTATGCGTCACCTCGTTAGATAACTAATAATAATACAATAAACTAATTGTTCGCCTTTTTTATTGTGTTATGCAATAAAAGTCTGGTTTATATTGATTATTATTATATTATTTTTTTTTCCTCGCTGTCTACATGCCTTTATCATTAGAAATTGCCATTGGAATTACTCAAGATGAGATTGTTAAGGATTGGGAATGGCTTCAAGTGAATCTTTTCAGCGTGCTTAATGAAATGGAGAATGAGGATGAAGTAACAAACTTTACAATATGCAAAATACAATCGTTGTATGCTCAAAATAATCAAGACGATACTGGCGAATCGCCGGACTTTAAAGTGATGACATCGCAATTTCGCAAAATCTTCAAAATGCCCGAAGAGGAGCGTTTGGTCAACTCGTATTCGGCGACGTAAGTGTAAATTTACATGACAAACCAAGTGATCGATTTATATTCGAATATTCAATTATATTTTAGCTATGTGAAGAACAAAATACCACGACAGGGACAATTGTATATCTCGTTAAATCATGTATGCTTCTATTCGTATATACTGAGTCAGGAGATAAAGCGAATCATACGCTTCGCTGAGCTGGAGGATATTAGCCGAAGTGGCAATACAATATATCTGAAGACTACCAATAATATGACCTATAATTTCACTCTTATATTCAATGCAAATGAGGCGCATGTGTTGATTGAGCAGCTTAACAAGATGGCCATACAAAAGCTAATCCAAGATCCAGAGAGTCCAGTTGTCGATCACGACACCTCGAATTTTACACGGTTCGGCGCAAAAGGCTTCCAAGAAGCCAGTACTTTTGCGAGATTTGACGGCACGTCAAAAATCTGAAGAATTTCGAGTCTATTTTCGGCTACCGCAAACGGAAATTATTGATGGCAAGATCAAGGCCGTTATCTGGACGCCATACTCAAAGCGTTCTCATGCGGGGTACATATACTTATCGCCTAACTTCTTTTGCTTTCGGAGCGATGTCAAGGATTTGGTTAGCCTCGTAATACCCATGAAAACTATTAAGGTAATCACTAAACCCAGTCTACAAATATAGAATTTAACAATTCAATTATTGTTAATAGAGTGTGGAGAAGAAAGACGATGGCCAGCAGCGTTTTGACAATCAAATTGTCATCTTTACATCGGAGAATGTGCCTTTTATGTTTTCAAAGATTGCGGATCGCGAGGTGCTCATCTCAAAGATCACAGATCTTCTATCTCGGATTCATGTGTAAGTTATCATTGCAAATTCTACGACCAACATAATTTATAACCTTTATTTATTTGATTACAGACCCGTCTGCAGGGAACGCGCCAAGTATGACATCTCCTGGAGTAAACAGACCGCATTTCTCAACACATTTAAAACGCAGTTCAGCGCGGACATGCAAAGAAAACAGGATGTGAAGATGGCACGTTGGGAGGATCATTTTCGTGATTTTGGACGAGGTATTGCAATGTTTCGCACCACAGATGTGATTAATTTGATTGTGGAGGGCATACCGGATAAATTGAGACAGGAGGTTTGGCTAATATTCTCGGGCGCCATACATGACAAGGAAATGAATCCCGGCCTGTATGAGGATCTGGTTGAAAAGGCTGCCTGTATTAAGGATTGTTTTGCGCACGATGAAATCGATAGAGATTTGACCCGTTCTCTACCTGAACATCCGGCCTTTCAAAGTCCTGAAGGCATTGGCGCCTTGCGTCGTGTCCTACAGGCATATGCCCTGCGTAATCCGCAGGTGGGCTACTGTCAAGCCATGAACATCGTATCTTCGGTATTTTTGCTGTTCTGTGATGAGGAGAACGCCTTCTGGATGCTGGCAAGTCTCTGCGAGAATCTATTGCCTGACTACTACAAAGACAAGGTTGTTGGCGCCCAAATCGATCAGGGGGTGCTTACTGAACTGGTTGAGACGCATATATCGGACATGCATGAGCATCTGGAGCAACTGGGCGTAATTAAGATGATCTCCATATCATGGTTTCTTACCATATTCATAAGCGTGATCAGCTACGAGAGCTCACTCCAAATTCTGGATTGCTTCTTCTACGAAGGTGCCAAGATCATATTTATGATCTCACTGCAGATTATCGAATGGAATCGTGACAAGCTGTTGGAATGCCAGGACGATGGCGAGGCCATGCTGGTATTGCAAACCTATTTGCATGGCATCTATAACCCGGAGTACCAAGTGCCACCCCCCACAGACAAACGCAAGCTTGAACGGCCACAAACTCAAACCATCCAGACGCTCATACATGAGGCGTATACTAAATTCGGCGAGGATCTGACCCAACAGCGCATCGAGGAGCTGCGTAATAAACATCGTCGCCTCACCGTGCGACAATTTGACATTGACAACGAGATGACCATTGTGAAGGCGCATGACAAAAATGCATACTTTAAACGGCAGGAGCTGCAAATGCTGCTCACAATTATACGGGAGGAAAAGCTGGCGCTCAAATCCATGCAGCAACAGCAGAAGGCACAGAGCATGAGCGAGGCTCCACAGTTGCAGCATCAACAATCGCCTTCCCATGATATAATGCCTGGAGGTGGTAACGGACGCCACGAAGCATATAGCGTCAGTTTTGAGGTATTCCACACGCTCTTCACAGAACTAACGCCTTGGCGCAAGTGCGTTGGCGTTGACATTGCCGAGAAACTCTTCAGAGTAAGTCACTAGTCGTATTCACACCTAGATTTTAATTTTAATATATAATGTAATTGCAATGTTATTTAAATTATTTGTCAGCTGACGGACAAAAAGGGCACCGGACAGCTGGACTTTGGACAGCTGATTAACGCATTGGGTTTGGTCTGCTCCACCAAGAGTATTGAGAAACTGAAGCTGCTCTATGTATTGCATTTGCCTCCACTGTTGTCCAAGGCGGAAATTGAACGCACGCGTCGTCCTCGACCACGCACCAAAGATGATGCCGAGGAGGCCATCGAGGCAGAGGATTTCTTCGAGTAAATCTTTAATTTGCTTTGCTTTAACACTGTAGCTAATGTTAAATCAATTGAATTTTTAGTGAGGATGCATCGGAGTCGATTGAAGCGCTGCCGTCACCAACGGATAACAACTTTGATGCTGATGACTTTGCTTTAATAAGCGCCACACAACACTTGCATAATTTGGCTGGAATCTCTGGCAATACATTTATGGACTTGTCGCGGACTCCAAATCTGTCGCTGAACTCGAATACATCGTCGTTGGCACATCGTAACTCGACGTTTTATGTGGATCTGCCCGCTACACTCCAGGGTACTGCAACACGCACAGCTGCTGGGCAGGATGACGACCAAGACATCGGTCTATGCCAGCAAGGACGTTACGAATCGATTGACACATTTTCAGATATTTCAGATCTGGGCGCAGCGCCAACGACAACAGCGGAAGCCACAAATACTGCCGATCAGATGCTTCTAAACGTTGAGACTATATCAAATTTCTCACAAATCAGCGATTTGGTTGCGGCCACGCGTCTAGAACGTGCCGATTCAAATGCCACGGATACACGAAGTCTGGGCAGTTTGGGCTATTTGCTTGATCAGCCGACAGAAGGCGCCTCCGGCAGTGAAAAGCATCGGCACGTACCACACATGCGCAAGGAAAATTTCCAGTTGCTGTGGCGCAGCATTATCGAGATCTTGGGTTGCGTCCAGGACGAAGATATGCGATGTGCATGTAAGTGGAATTGAACTTATGCAACTTTTCGTTTTATTTTTAAGACCATTCATTGACAGACGAAAATCTCATTGAGATGGGCAACAGCAACATTAAGAAAGAGCCCAGCCTGGAGAGCTTTACACAGCTCAATTTGGGTGGCAGCGGAGATGAGGTAAGTACAAAGATTTCCTTTAAAAACAACCTAAACATTTAGTGGATAAACAAATTTCAAATAGAGTATCAAAAAGATTTATATTTAATATGCATTTATATTTATTTGTTCAAAATAAAGAGAAGACATTTGGACATTTTTCGAATATCAAATGCAAGTATTATATTTACAATCATTTATCTCATTCCAGCAACCGGATAATAATGGAAATCCCACAACTCCCGCTGCAGAGCCGAGCAGCACAACACGTTTGTTTGTTGCGCTCGAGGAGGAGCTGCGCCAAGCCAGAGCTGGAGCAGCAGTTGTGGCTGGAGAAGCAACTGCAACGGCAACCACAACAACCAGCAGTGGCAGCAGCAGCAGCACAAACACCTCGGAGGCCTGGCACATATCCATAAATCAGTTTATAGCCACTGCTCTGACTTGTGAATGCATTGTCAAGGTATTCCAGAGCCAGACACGCATTGTGGAGCACATTGAGCAGTTGCAAAAGAAACGACGCAAATGTTTGTCCACTAATTATAGCTTTTAAATCTAATCCAGCTGTAATCGCATATTCCCACAAGAACCCAATGTATTAGCCATATAAAGAGAGTCCCCCCAAATAGAAATGTGCAATGCGACTTCAGCTTTTAAACGTATCCTGTTTCATATATTCAAATATATGTGTGTATTCGTATCTTACCCGATTAGTTAAGCCAATTGTTTGTGAATATAGTTCTATTATACCTATTATACATATAAAATATATATAAAGATACAAGTCTAACTTAGTTTGAGGCATTTTATATTGCATACACCCTTAAATTGTAAGCTATTCCATGTCTATATTCTCGAACTGTTTTAAAAGGTGGCTTAAGATCTCCACTGTTTATGAACGAGTCTCATATGCTTTATAAAATCGGGAAATCTTTTGAACGCCTTTGGACAGTGCTCACATTTGTAAGAAAATTGGTCAGAATGAATCATTCTGTGCTTTGTTAAATTATGTTTGAGACTAAACGCCTTTGAGCAGCTCTCACACTTGTAGGGACGTTCGTCAGAATGAGACTTTAAATGCTCTTTTAAAATATTGTTCCTTTTAAACGCCTTTGAGCAGAGCTCACACTTGAATGGGCGTTCGTCAGAATGTATAACTTTGTGGCTGTTTAAATTGACTCGGTATTTAAACGCCCTCGAACAATCCTCACATTTGTAGGGGAGATTATCAGAATGTGTCAATCTATGCTTTTGTAAATTGCATTTGTTTTTAAACGCTTGCGAACAGTTCTCACATTTGTGGGGACGATCGTCGAAATGATTATATCTGTGCTGTTCTAAACTGTATTTATTTTTAAAGGCTTCAGGACAGTGCTCACATTTGTAGGACAGTTCGTTCGAATGAATTTCCATGTGCACATTTAATGTGAATTTGGTTTTGAAAGCCTTCGTACAGTTGTCGCATTTAAAGGGGCGCTCGTCAGAATGCAACAGAATGTGCTTCTTTAATGCACCTTTGGCTTTGAACGTCTTCAGGCACTGATGACATCTAAAGGACCGTGCTTCAGAATACTGTTCATTCGTCACTTCATAGTTTTCCACAATTTCATTAGACTCTTCCCTTGTTGTGCTTGCATTCTCAGAGTAATCTCCATCCACAATTTTATTTGATTTCTCTGTTGAGACTCCTTCTCTGTCGCCCAAGTGGGGTTCATTTATTTCTTTTGTTATCCAGCATGCTTTAAAGTTAACATCACTTAGACTGTCATCAGGCTCTGGTTTTATGCAGACCTCGCATAAAATTCTTTCCGTAAGGCACAGGTCGCCTGTTATAAACTCCTCGTTGTCGGACTTCTGCTCACATTCTCCCATAAGTTCCATGAAATATTTTTGACTTCTTTCGCATCTGATCTTGAAATTAAATGCATTCTTAACAGCCAATTTGCACGGTCCACATATGTTTTGAGGCAACAAGTCCGATTCCTTGATTATACAGTCGGTACAAGATTGCAGCATAGCAATAAGGAGTGGCTCTTTATCTGCCCGCTTTTGCTCGGCGAATATATTCTCAAGTGTGGTACAGTGCAACGTGCAGAATCGACAAACTTCATCCATTTCGTATTTTATTTACTGTTTTGTTTGTATAAATTTAGAGCCGGTCAAGAGATGTTTTCATTTCCAACATACATAAATATATCGATTGCAAATGTACATTGGCGATAGATATTTATAAACCAACTACCACCATTTATCGGTGAATACACGAGTGTTGCCAGATGCTATTTATCGTTAAACACATCGCGGAAAAGGATTAGACCCGATTCATTTTGTGGCTTAAAGTTACATAAATTTGCATTTAGTTATATGTGCACTGACATGATGAATCTTAGATATATATACAAAATAACAAGAGTCTTTCGTAATTAGCAAAACAAAATATGAAAGATACATGCACATTTAATTTGAGGCATTTTATTTTAATATATTCTCGAATATATACATACAAGTTTTACTACTATTCCATGTCTACATCCTCAATCTGCTTTGAACTCCTACGAGAGTTCGAAGAATTTTCCTGGCGAGCATGCTCTGCGCTGCGCACGAGGCATTCCTCATAGTTCCACTTGGGGAAGACACGTTTATAGAGATACATGAATGCCGTATCGTAGGAACGCAGCTGGCCATCAAAATAGCATTTCATGTGGCCGTGTGTGCCCAGGGATTCCTTAATGTGACCAAGACGGCCGCATTTCGTGCGTAGTTTCACAGGCTTAAAGTACTCCACGTCCTCCTTGTAAAAGAACATGTAGCGTATGGTGGCGGACTTGCGATTAATGCGCATTGGGTGACCACTTAACACAATACGTTTAAGCACAACGCGATCCGGATTGCAAGATATTAGACGGCCTCGGGCAACCAATGCCAGCGTTGAATCAGGATTCACTTTAAAAGCGAGCACAGCAGCGGGTGGAAACTGAATAGGCGCATAGAAAGTAGCGCATACAGTTTCATACGGCCGGAAAAATCGCTCGAACTTATGCTTATCCCCATTGGTGTGCTGGCTGTAAATGGGATTGACAACGAAGCGGCGATAGCCACATTGTACAATCAGTTGCTCCTTGGACTTGAGTGGCACCTCAGAATCTGGAATTCGCTGCAGCACAACATTCATCACACACATCTGGTGCTCATGTGGCAACATACCATAAACAATCACATTATCTGTGAGCTGGCCAGATCTGAAGGCACTCCAACGGCTGGCCGGGACATTGATAACATGCAGTGTGATGTATAGGCCAGGCTATAATTTAATTTTATTTTAATTCTTGTTAATTAATTAAATTGTTTAATTTAAACTCACCAATACACCCTCGAATTCCTTGGCCTCTGCTAAAATGCGTCGCTTGGTGCGATCAAAGTTCTTAAACTGATAGATGCGCGCATAATCGCTGGGCAGATTTTCTTTGACATCCCAGGGTGAAGTGCGGAACGATTCGAGGCCGCGGTACTTTTGGAAACGTTCGTGGGCGGGCACATCAAGCGGTGTATCGATCTCGTCGGGCCACAGTTGATCCGTGCGAGCTTGCTGAAGTTTCTGCATGGTTTCGCGCTCCTCCTGGAAATCCATTTGTTGATCGTACTTTTCATCATTAATGGCAGCTTCCGAGGAGACGGAAACACTGTCCAAATACTCTTCCGTATCCGAGTCACGCTTCTCGCACTCATCTTCAAAGGATTTATTATCACAGGACATAAAGTCCTCGTCATCCTCATTACCACTCATATCGTTATCATCCTCATCGTCGTCGTCGTCATCTTCCTGGTCTTCCGCTTCCTGTATATCGGGTATCCAGGCAGCCTGGTATTCACTGTAACCTTTTGGAACCCGTTTAATTAAACGTATTTTCTTGGTTTCCTTTTGTGAAGCCTCGATTTCTTCTTCTGTTGGCCAGGTCTGCTCAGCATCCATGGGATCTGGTATATTCTCGGTCTGTAGCGGCGTCTGTTTCTCTGGATTACTACGGTCGAGCAATCGCACCTCAGCCGCCTCTCCTTCCCGACTTTTGTCCAGCTTATAAGGATCGGGCGGAGCATCGACTTGGCCCAGTTGATAATCACCAAGACCGGGGATGTGGACCAGTCCATTTACATTCAATGACTGTCCACGTAGATAGCCAGTTATTTTCAGTGTCCCCAGTTCCCCGTTTGGCACATATTCCACGAGATCACCAAACAAATGTGGACGATTGCTGACGTTATGCAGAACACGCATCTTCTGTCCACCAATGCGGCGCATGACATTCAATCCTTCGGCTGCGCTGTCCAACTGCATGATTTTCTCCTCTGGCAACAGTTTTGAGATGAATTTCTGTGCCGCTTGTTTTGTGGCAGTGCGACGTTTTGGATTAATGGATTCCAGATCCATCAGCGCCACAACTGGAGTTGGTATGCCTTGTGCGGAAACCATATTAAAAACACGTTGGCCCCACCGATCGAAGATCTCATCGTCACCAAATGCAGCCGACGTCAGCATCAGTGTGGTGTCGCACACCTTCAGATAATCCAAGGCAATAAGTTCGTTTCCACGTCCAACGGGAGGAACAACAAATGCAAAGCGTTGCTTGAAACGCGGCAGATTCATGTAAACAACTCCGCTGGAGGATTTCTCCACAACGATTTCACTGTCGCAGCTTTCAAGGATGGCCAGTGCAGAGTTTGCATCGATTTGCTCGTGCATAGGCAGTAGACACACCAAAAAGGGTGCGGTGTTCTGACCGCCCAGTTGCCGTTTCTGCTGAAGAACTTCATCGCGTTTGTTTTTGCGCAACTGATTTGATTGATTGCGTCGTTGTTCTCTGCGTTGCTGCTGCTTATGCTTGTGCGAAATGGCCTTAAGACCGACTTTGCCTATGTAAAAAAAATAAATAAACAATTTAATAAGCTCTCATTCACTTGTTGAAATACACACAATCACACCTTTTAATGCATTGTCGATGGTGCCTTTGGAACGGTGGCGTCCAGTTTTGTGAGCCTTGTTTGTTTGTTTCAAGGGCCCAGGCCGATGAAACGCATGATCCGCCATGGTTTGGCCAATTTATTGTGCCAAAGTAAACGAATATAATAATAATTCACACTGTTTTGAAAAAAACGAGGCGAGCATGTGCTTCTCAAGCCGAAGGGGTTGCCACCTTTCTCAGAAAAACAATTCCCGATTTATTGATGTCCACAGTGGCCACACATTTATTTTTAGTGCTGTTAAATGCGAATGTTGCTCCCATGTTGCCGCACAAATTCAAATTTTTTAAAATGGTTATTTGAGAGCAGCAAATGTAAAATAATGAATCATATGTAAATATTATATAAATTACCAAGTTAAGCATATCTTTTCTACAGTAAGTAGTAAATTTAATGTCTGTGTAGTAACGCTAGAAAACTCATTTTTAAATAAAACACAGTAAGTTTTTTTTAAACCACATTCAATGTAAATATGTATTTGTTGTTATGGTATATTTTAATTACATTACATATATGTCTGTATGTATGCAACGCTGTTTATTTTATATGTAAGTTTACTTTTAAGTATATGATATTAGAAGTATGCGTTGGTTTTCCGAATGCATCCGTAGTTGAATAGTTGTAGTAAGTAACTGCATATATTTTGTATTGCATATAGAGCATGCCAAAGTTTTATAGAGTTTTAACTAACTTAATTGCATAGAGTATTTAATAGATACATTTTGGGGTGGTGTAAATAATTTCAAATAGTATTAAGTAGTATTAAACATTGCTATTTCTTTTCTTTTAATCATTTTGTTTAGGTGTGGGTTTTAAAACTTAACGGTAGGCATAACACTTAACGTTTCATAAAAAACAGAAGTCTCAATAAGTGTACATAATTAAATGGTAGATAATTTTGTTTTTATATTTTTCAGTTAAGGTAAATTGAGTGATTGTTTTTCATTAATTGGATTTGGTTCAATCTAGGTTGTTTGCTTCATGGCAATGCCCTTATATTTATGTATATATATTTGTATGTATGTATGTTACATTCAATTTGTTGTTTATAATTCACATACTATTGTATGGCCACTAACAGCGCCAATTTAATAAATACGAATGTTCACATCGCGTTAGTTTCAACGTCGCGACGTGTTGGACAAATCTCAATGTTGCATGATTTTGTTGCGCTTTCAGAATTTCCTCCAAGAGTTTTCATTTCATAGGGACTCTTCCCGAAGTCCCTACCGAAAAATAAAGTATCCACTTGTATATAGATATATATATATATTTATATATATGTATATGTATGTATATATGTATTCAATGTATATATTAATCAATATATTTATGCTATCAAAACGACCACACAATGCACTTTGCTTTCCCCCCACATTGCGAGCAATTTTGTAAAAAATTATACATTCCCAAATGGTGCGTCCCCATGTATTAACTCCCCTTTTCCCAATCCCATTCCCAGTCCCATTCCCATTCTCTTCCCCGTCCCATCCAAAATCCAATTTACATACAAAATGCTCAGACACTACGGTTAGGGCCTTAAAAATTTGTTGCCAACGCATGCTCTCTTTCAATAGCCAATATCCTTTTTGTTGTTGTCGTTATTGTTTTTGTTTTTTTTTGTTAGTAGTACTTTTTGTTAGTTGTACAAATTTGCGCTTTGTTTTGTGAGCTTCCTTTTGTTGGGTTTGTTTTGGGAGTTGTTGTGCATGTTTTCATTGTGCTGGGAGGCATAAACAAATTACATGTTCCTGCATTGAGCGCATACAGATCGAGCCTTTGTATTGTCACGCACAAAATCATGCACATTGAATTTTCCATCATCGCCATGGTCGTAACCGCGACTCTTTAGCTGCCTGTGATGAGAAAAGCGATGAAAGCGAAATATTATTAAGTTTATCATTAGTTTAGAGACTGAGACTGAGACTGAGAGAGAGTTAGAGTTTTAGAGTAACGAAAAGTAATTAAGTTCTCTCTGAAACTTAAAGTCATTCTCATCTATCGTGTGGCTGGAAAAGTTCTCTGTTCTCTGGAAACTCACCTGGCGACCGCTGTGAATGCCAGCTCCACATTCAGACCCGTCTTGGCCGATGTCTCCATGAACGGCACATTGTGCTCACGTCCAAGGCGCTCGCCATCCTCGCGCTTCACCTGCCGCTCGCTGCTGCCGCAGTCGGCCTTGTTGCCTTTAGGCCAAGTGAAGAGTGGGAGAAGAAAGTGAGAGAGATACGTTTAAAAGCGACAAAAGTTGCAAAGTTTTTCACTCGTAATTCAATTAAATGTCCAACAGCTGCTGCAACTGTGAACTGTTGAACTGCTGAACTGCTGAGCTGCACTTAATCAAATCTATTTGGAAGCCTTTTAACTCAATCTCACCTATTAAAACGATGACCACATCCTCCTGCGCGTACTCACGTATCTCGCCCAGCCAGGCGCGTATGTTATCGTAGGTGGTCTTATTGGTTACATCGTACAGCAGCAGCAATGCTAAGAGAAAAGAATATACATATATTTAAAAAATGTAAAATGACAATCGAAAAAGCTAGTTCACTCACCATGGGCATCGCGGTAATAGGCGTGCGTCACACTCCGGAATCGTTCCTGTCCAGCGGTGTCCCAGATTTGCAATTTGACGCGCGTTCCATCGACGACAACAACTTTGTTCTGTGCACGTCGACGTTGCAATTGAGTTATGTTTGTGTTTGTTATGCAAAAAGAAATGTTGTTGCCAATGAAAATGCAATTGTTACACAAAATGCAATTAATTTACGAAATGTGCATGCCAAAGAGAAAGTGAAAGCCCAATGTAAGTACGTAAACGTCAACGTACGGGATGCACGGAGACCACGAGGCGTATACTTTATTCGTGTTACGCAGACACGTTGCGTATACGCAGCGGTTGCCATCAACATGCAGACACATCAAACACACTCGAAATAAAGTCATACGCAATACAATAACATGTTACATTCAAATACGACTAAAGCAATTTTAATGATACAACTGAAGAAAAGGAACTGGAAAAGGAAGATCACACGGCTGGGGCTCCTCAGACAATCAGTCAATATAATAAATGTGAGTGCGTGTGTGTGTGTGTGTGTGTGGCAGTCACATTGACTTTATTTGACTGTATGCGTGCTGTAAATTGGACACAGACAAATAAAAAGCAAAAAGTTGTTAGCAAAACAAATTTCAAGCTAAGTAAACATAAAGTCAATGCACTGCGTCAAAAGATACGATGAAGTTTACTGGGATATTCATGCTCAACACAGGTACAGTTCGAATAAAAATAAAAGTATCTCAATCTTGCCCAAGAGATGAAAAACGTGCAATTGAGATGTAGTTTGAGATGCCATATTTCCAAGAAATCTTATTTAATAAATTGCAAAAGCAAAAAGAAAAACTGAAACAATTTTAATTCGTTCCCTTAGACTGGCTGTCATTTTTTTTTGCTGCTATATTATTTTTAGAAAGTGTAAATAGTAAACTAAGTAAATAGTAAATAATGAAGACTAAGTGCTCCCATATTTGCCAAGGTAATATTTACACAAAATAAATTTCATTTATTATTTATTTTTTATTTAGATATTAATGAATTTACAATATTTGTGTTTAGCAAACTATGTTTATTTACTAAATAATTGATGCACTCATTATGTAATTTACTGAGCTCGTATTTTAAGTTAAAATCTGCTTTTGTTGATTTCCAGCAAATAGTTGGCAATGCATTTAATTAAATGTTGTTCTCCTTCGCTGAACTCAATAACTTATTCCAAGAAAAATACGCAATACCTTAGTTAGACATTGAATAAATTTGTACAGCACTTTCAATTTGCCGTCAAGGCAACAAATTGAAATGGAATAAAAAGGACGATTTAACGGCGTATAAAATTTAAGGTCAGCCGGATATCATTTAGGAGGATTATGCGTAAATAAAAAAAAGGATGCAAGAAGTATGTTAGGAAGTTGAAAAACCAAAAAAGGACGTACTTATCCACACAAAGAGCGGCAAAAAATGACTGAGAACAAAAGGTTAACAAGAAGGTAGATAGAGAAAGAGCAAGAGGGAGAAGGAGAAGGAGATACAGAAAGAGGGAGGGAGAGATTGGTGGACTGGTACGCAGTTAATCGCAGACATGGAAAATACTTGCAGCATTATTGTTGTTTAATAAAATTTTGTGCCATGTGAGCTCCCAGCAATTTCTACGATAATAAAACCTCTAGAAGTTGAAACAAAAATCCAACAATAATAAGCATGATAAAAACAACAACAACTGCAAGTTAAATCCGAGTAACAAGTATACGAGGGTAGACACACACACAGACGCGCACAGACTTCACACACACACACACACACACGTACAAAGAGACACAACCATCAACAAGTCCTTTTCAAGTTCATATGCTTTTTAATAAATAGCCCCAAGGAGCTTAGCCGCAGCAATGCTGGCAACTCTGGGCAAGGATGCTGCCCCTGGTCCTCTCCAGACGCAGAGCGGGAGGGGAACTGGTTGAACACGAGTTAAGCAGGCGGGAAAATGTTTTAGTTAGCAGCAGGGCCACAGCAGCTGAAAGTCTGGGAGTCATGAAAACCGCAAAGCAAACAGACAAAGAAACAGACGCTCACACAAATAAAGTATTATTCGACATTTAGATGCCCTGTACAACACCAAAGACACATAATTGACTGATTACAAATAACATACACTTAAAATATATTTTATTGCTGCAACACTGCTGTTAACGTTAACAGCAACTGTAGATATACATAAAATTAAGAGTGGTTAACAGAATGAATGAAATGAAAGTACACATTTAATAATTGATTAACTAGTTGACTTAACAGTTTAACTCGCATCACATCACGTTTAACCCGACGCGATTAATACAGGGTATAAACACACATAGCAAACAGAGTTGTTTGGCTTTGGAGTTCGTATCAGGTTTAGGTTCAGGTTCGGGTTCAGGATGAAGCAAAGTTAGATATGGATGGGGAATACACACAGAACACATAGAGAAGATGAATGAATAAGTTGATGTGTACGCAGGTGAAAATCGTATTCTTATAGCCTTGACAACTGTTGACAGGCAACACACAGATTACATACGTGTAGACAGGAGAGGGAAAGAGGAAAACACAAATACATACAGATAGACAGACATATAACAATTAGTAGCAGCAACAACAACAATAATATAAAAGAGACAGAGAAAGAGAGAGAGTGACAGAGAGAGAGAGAGAGTGACAGAGAAATCGCTTACCCTAAAATCAATGCCAACTGTGCTCAGGAAATAGCTGGGCACATAGCGACCATCGCGAAATCGAATCAACAGCGATGTTTTGCCCACTCCCGAGTCGCCCAGCATTATAACCTGGCCAACAACAACCACAAGCGACAGTTACAAATGTGTGAGTCAGTGTGTGTGTGTGTTTGTGTTAATGATGAAAGTACATTGCATATACAAAAATATATTTATAAGTTGGAGCATAACCATTTATGTGATACGCGTATAATATATGATATAAGACCTCCACTCTCGTATACTCAATGTTTAGCTTATGATAGTGGCACCACCCAAAGACCGTTACCTGCCACTTGCCACTTGTAACTTGCCACATGATATTTGCCATTTGGCATGCATAACTCTTGTGGTTTCTTTTGAAATTCATACCTCTTTCGGCTTCTTTGGTTTCTGATGTCTTTTGGTGGCAAGTTGAGCAAAATTATATGTTATTTGGGTGTCAGGCAATTAAGGTAGAAATCCTGTTTGAATGTGACATTCTCGAATTAGTTAGGGGAGTGAAGAGATATTGGGAAGACAGCTACAGCAGCCGTTGCATTATAAATCTGCCCTTGAGCTTTCATTAGATATCCTCAAATTGTTTTTCAACTGCATTATATCTTAGAAATTCTCTTGTTGACATAAATCAGGGAGGATTTGCAATTCAGAATTGTGTTCGCTGTTAAGTCAGCAGAAAAGCTGTTAACTTCCAATGAGGCTTTTACTGTCAAATTAACATTTAGCATAAAGCTTAGTTACTGTTTTACTTTAGCATAAATGATACAGTCTACAATTTCAAATATATCTTGCAGTTGCTAAAATATTTACTATATTAACTTTTAAGCTGACAGATTATCAATGTGAATGTTAAATGTACTTAACATAAATCTTTACATAGTAAGGATGCTGTTAAGTTGAAACTATCACGGTGTTACTTCTCTCCCAAGCTGTTATCTAACATAAAATTATTCCTATTATGGTAAACATGTAAACATAATAAATAGTTTGCTTAGTTTACACATCATAAATGGCAACCTAAACAGACCCTAAATGTATAACAACATCAGAGAGCTCATATATAAAGATAATTCAAAACTCCTCACCTATTTGCATTTTTATTTACTACTTAATTAACATCATCAGCCAAAAGATGCAAAACATTGCGAGGGTGGAGTAACGAATTCAACCTACTATTAGCCAGTTAATTTGTGAGCCTCAACAAATAGGCCAAGTTATTTGCATATTTGAAAATATCAAGCTGCCACAGAAACTTTGCCATTTAATGGAATATTCTCACTTGTTTATGTATCTACATATCTATATCTATTTATATGTATATGAGCAGCGTCTGGGAACTCATGCAAATGTTTGTACTACTAGGACTTTTGTTTGCATGGCAAAAACTAAGCGTGGAGCGCCTTAAAAAACCTAATAAATTAAATATGCAGCATTTTCGTCTACCCTTTGTCTAGTTAGGATATTATAACTTTACATACAACATTGGTTAGTTTACAAAAATGTTGAAAACTTAACAGAAAACTTTCTTGAAGTTCAGTTGAGATTAGTTTATTAAAGTGTTGATTTAAAGAAGATTTATACAGCAACAATCTGTGTTCATCGATTACGCTACACGATTGTCACATTTTCTCTGTAAAGTGTATTTATACGTCGTTCTTGCGCACTCAGATTTTCATAACTTGTTTTTATTATTCATCATATTTATATATATTTTTATGTCTGCAGCTGTGTGAAAGTGAAGTTGGACCTGGGACTGGGACAATTGTCATAATTCAAGAGAATTGTGCTAATGAAAAACATAAGGCAACGACTTGGCAGCTGCCTGGCCTCCAATTGTATTGTGCATGTTGTTGCTTCGTCCTGTGGAAGGACACGTGCCACAGGGAACTAAAATGCGTGCGGACAGAGAAATTAAAACTGTGGAAACAAGCTGAAATTGCTTTAAAGAGGAAAGAAGAATCTTTAATGTCCTTTTGTCACTTTGCACTTTATTGAGTTTTATGACTTTATTTTTGAGCTGCTTATGCAAATCGCATTGTAATCAGGCATCAGGCAATGCCATAAAATGCTCCATGGCACCATGGAACCATGGAAGAAAATAACATGGTAGAGTCGTAAAACTGCGTGGGAATCAGTCAAGAAATCCACGAAATCTGAGTAAAGGGGACTGCTAAATAAAACGCATAATATATAAATCAATTTGCGGCTCAGGTAAATGTTGAAAAAGATTTGGATTCTGGCAGCTTCTTTAGCTTCTTGAGATCCTTATAAATACTTATAAATTTTGGCCTCGTCTTTTGTTGTCGCCTTTTTGTGATGTAAATTGATAAATTTTATACGGATTTCAATGAAAAGACGACAAATGTTGCCGGCTTCGATTCGTTACGCAATTTTGTAGATGGAGAGTGTGTGAATATGTTTAATAGTATGTGTGTGTGTGTGTTTAAAGTCACCTTGCCCATGATATCAAAGTCCTCATCCTCATCCTGGCCTGGCGTGGAGGATATCATGCGTATAAGCGCACGTCCAGCGGATTTACAGAGTGTAGCGCCAGCGCCATCATTGCCAGGTCCAGCTTCAGCAGCAGTTCCGCTTCCGCCTGCACCTCCGCCAGCAGCTGCTGCTGCTGCTCCACCTCCTCCTCCTCCTCCGCCTGTATCCAAAAGCGGCTGCTGCTCAGCAGCTGTCGTGATTCGCATGCTATTCAAAAATCTGCTGCTAAAACCATTGCCAATCGCTGGCGACTGCTGTGACTGTTGCTGTGATTGCGGCTGTGATTGCTGCTGTGCCTGGGACGATTGCTGCTGCAGATGATCGCGATATAGCTGCGACGGACTCATGTAATCCGGAAGCAGCGGTTGATGGGACAACGACTGCTGGCGTTGATGCACAATAACGCTGGGTCGTCGCTTTGGATAACCATCGTCGTCGGAATCATCGGATGCAATGCCATTGATCTTGTCCAGCGTCTTCACTGGCAGCTGGCCAGGTGTAATGTGCTGCCAGGTGGGCTTCACCAACGATTCTCGACGCGATGGGGATGCATTGCTCACTGCTGTGACCAGCGATGGTTTCCTGGTTGCTCCAGTGCTGCTCCCAGCAATGGAATCACTGCGATAACGTGTCTGCTGACGTCGCATCCTTGAAACCGTTCACGAAATCCTCTGCTAAATTGGTTGATTTCAATTGGAAACACGTCGAGCCAAAATAAATAATCAATAAACTAACTGTTACACATCACCAGCAGACACACCGATATCGACAGACTCTGGACCCCAAAAACAACCCTCCACAAAACGAACTCCTCCCCGAACTCGAACCCAACTCGCAACCCGCAACTCACAGCTCGGAGTCCGGGCCCAAAATTTGCTGAACAGCCGCATAAAGCAAATGGCAAAGCTAAGCTGAAACTTTTGCCCTGCAAGCTCATTAAAAATCATAAAACAGAAAAATACTGATGCTTTAATATAAACACAAAAATTCCCAGTGGCGGAAATTCACAGCACGGCAATCAGGCGAAAATCTACCACAGTTTACATTACTTTTCAAAAGGCATGAACAATTTTTAGATAGTCTATCTGCGAATTTCCTCACTGCTGACTGCCAAAATCTTTGTTTGCAAGTTCTCAGTTGTAAGCGCCGATGTAAATTTGATTCCTTTCGACTTAATGCACTAATGATTAAAGACAGGTCTAAAATACAGCTGCTCATTTTCAAAATTTAAACGGTCATAACTTTGTTGAGTCTTCACCGATTTTAATGCGGAATATAAATATTGTCATTATTTTACCTCTAATTTGATTCTGCATCAAAATAGGAATTTTCATTTTTTTAATTCTCACTGTCCATTTTTTTTTTCTTTCCCTTTAACAATTTTTGAGAAACTTGAGACTTGCCTAACTTCGTCAAATGTTAACCGATTTTCATGCGGTATGTCAATTTCGTCATTATTTTAAATATATTTTTATTCTACATCAAAATTGACAATTAAATTTTTTTGCTCCTCACAGTCCTTTATTTCCCTACCTTCCTCTTGGCACTTTTTCAGAAACTTCAAACTGGCATAACTTTCATTAACTTGGATATTCATTTTGTAAAAGAGCCTCACTTAACAATTTTTCTTTTTCTTTCCACACAATGGATCATTCTCATCCTCTCTCTTGAGATGTCAACCTTATTTAGTATACCTATTTTTATTTACATTGTAATATAGATGCAAATTTCATTAGCCCGGCAGTTGTAATTTACTTGGTCAGCTGAAAAGCGAATTCCAATTTAAAATTTCTCGACTTTAAAGAACTGAGACCCCAAACGCACAGGTGCAAATTGAATGTAATTGCCTTGCCAACGACAGAGACCCAAATGGATAACGAAACCAACGCCGAAAATTTCTCCTCAGGGCCAAAAATGGCTGACAATGTCGTTGACAACGCACACACACAGCCACAAGCAGCATTTGAGGCAAGGACGGGGGGAGAGGGGAGATTGCGGTCCCAGGTCGTGACCACGTCGCTAAATCAACAGTTGGCAAGCGTTTATTCACCACAAAGCCAAACAACAAACACGCGCGTCGCCCAGCACAGCAATGATATTTGGTTGATATTGAGGAACTGAAAAGGATTCAAGACCACGTGGGAAGCCAACAACTCGACCACGTGATTAACATTGCAAGGGACATAGCTATTAGATATTAGCTGTTAATGTGCCCGAAACAGTTCCGGATTTTGAAAGGCCACACAAATGTTGCATACTTTTGGGAGTAGCAGATTCTGCTTTGTGATTTCGCATGCATTGCACAAATGTCCCCAAGGAAATCTCAATGGTTGAACTAATCACTTTGTGGGAAAATATTCGCAAAACCGAATTCAACAAAATTGCTAAACGCTTTGTATCACAAATATCAATTCAAACGTCAAATAGAAACCCATTGACATCAACAGCTTTTTAATTTCTATACCCATTTTTTTGGTTTTTTGTTGGGTGTCTGTCTGGAACTTAATGTGATTTGCAGTGAAAACAAGCAAACAAGTTGAAAATGTCAATACTCGATTGATGCCTGGCATGCAAACAATTTTGAAAAACTGTCAAGGCCAACTCATTCACAAAAGCCATTGTCCAGTGGCAAAAATCAGAGACAGGTGGAGGTGCAGGTGCAAATAACTTGGACAAGTCACGTCTTCTGCATCCTGTCAACAGCAGTAGCATTAACCTTTTTTTCTTCTCTGGGTCGCAGACTAAAAACGTTTCATTTCGCGTTAAGATTCCTGGCAGTCAACCGTAACTTACGTCCTGTCTGCAACTGTCTGCACCTGTCTGGGTAATTGTATTGAAGTTAAATCCAACGGTCCGACTGCTCCTTTCAAAGGAGTTCATCGCACGTGCCCAACCCTGATAACGAGTATATTTAAAGGGAGACAATGTATCCCTAACGTGAACTTAAAGTGATAAAAATAAAAGGAATGACATGAAGGCAGGTCTAATTTGTAAACTGATAGCACTTGTGTCCTCTTAATGTGTAAAGGACACTTTATTTAAACAAAAAGTATGCATTACACAATTATAACTACAAAGGACTTAAGAACTTGTGTGATTTTTAACGAGTTCTTTTCATAGACTGCATTCCATAGATACTTCTCTTCTTACATTAATAAATATTTTTAATTTAGATATGTAATAAATTCATGTCACATATAATGTAATATTTGACTTTATTATTTACAATTCGCTTGTAACTATAGATAACTAGAGTTATCTTCGTATATTTTACTTTCTGATTTGAAATATAATATGCTTCAAAATCCATAAAATATCAAATGTAAATTGTAAAATTGTGAATTTTACATTTGACCCACAGCTTGTACCCTTTTCTTTGTACATGAATTTCATCCCTTTTTTACCGAATATATTTCTGACCTTTGTGAAATGATTCAACCCCTGCATAGCGGAGCCTTTCACAGTTAGTTTCCTGCAGAAGAAGTAATATAATCAAGCAAACATTGTCAATCATAATGCTGATAACAAAAGTTTTTAATTGGGTTGTCGTCGCAGCAATTTCCACGGAAATAACTGTGTCAAGTGCAAAGTTGGCAAGTGAATTTGGCGAGATGCTTCAATGAATCCAACGACATTTTGGAAGATGAATTGCTTTGCGTAATTACATCAATATAAAGCGTAAAAATAAATGGACCCTCAGATCACGGACTGTTGCACACACGTCATTGTAAAGCCCACGCAAAAAGGCAGTTCATCTGTTGCCAGCAAAACACGCACGTCAAAGTTACAAAGACACCTTTGAAAATGGGCCACAATCTTGTGGGAGGGAAGAATATACAACTTCACACCCACATACACTCACACTGAGACACATTCAATCATGCGCTCAATCACGCTGCTAAAACGAAGGCAAAGTGCGCAGACAAAAGTCGCAGCTTCCAGACAATGGCATCCTGATTGCATGGACAGTTTTAAGGAAATGAAGAGCACACACTTAAGCACATACATGTTGTGTGTGTGTGTGTGCAACAATGCCAAGTAGGTGTATGTGTGTGTGTGTGTTTATGCGTAGGCGTTGTGTTGTGATTTTAAGAGGAATATGGGCAAACTGGACAATCGACAGCTTTACGTTGATGTGCGGCAGCCGTAAAACATTTTATGGCATTTGTAATGAAAGCCACTCAGCAGGCTCACCAGTGTTAAGCAACAGCAACAGGGGACAGCAGAGGAGAGCAGAGGACTAAAGTGGATAGGACAACCCCTAAAGATTTGTGTTAGTAATCGGCTTAAATTGCATTTCCAGCAATGCTTCCGATGAAGGCAACTTAATCCTCGTCATAGCTCAGTTTAGATTTCGTTTGCATGTATTTAAAAGAAATGATTTTTAATTGCATGAAATGCAATAAGTTAACCTTGAACCTGAGCTAGACAGCATAAGAATCAGAGTGCAAGCACGTGTATGTTCTTATCTTATATACAGGACAATAGCAACAATTAAACATCTAAAGTATCCATAAAACCGTAGCAATATGAATTGACCTTCGGCTGTTGAACACAATGAAAATATCAAGTGATGCGCATATCATCATAATTAATGCGCATTTGAGTAAGACAAACTGACAATGAGAACAACGACATTAATGAGAATTTAACAGCAAATCTTCACCATGTCTGTGCGAAGCCAAAGAACAATAGTTCACTCTGTCAGAGCAACGCATATTCTCTCTCAAGAGTATTATTAAATTATTTTCAACAATTATTAAATATTTCAGATCTCATAAGATATTCAGTAAATTCATTGGAAAAACGAATAAACAAAATGTATACTTTAATAAGAATTTCACTATGCTCACAAACACAACATTTTACGTTAAATCTGGCAACAAAAATTTTATGGAATTGATATTCGAGATACAACAATTTTTCAATTTCAGCGCATTTCTTTTGAACACAGCGTAACTCGTATTAATTACTACAATTTCCCAGAAATTATTCAGTAACATTTTCAATAAACGTTCCATAAAATGGGAAATAAGTAAACGGAATTTGCGTTGAATTTAAAGAATTTTAAAAGCAAGTTCTATGAAAATTCATTGGTTTGTATTATTGTAGATACTTTCGAGGGTTAATTACCAAACGAAGGCTACCTTATAATTAAAATGTTAAAATACTTGTACAGAAAGAAATTAATAAAAAATCAATTTTTAATAATTGTTCAACGAGAATTGTTTTCATTTATTTTTAAACGCTCACTCGGGGTGTGCTCCAGTTACCCAGAGAACACAACATACAGACATAGCACACACACACACACACACACACACACACGCACAGTCAAGGGCTAAGAGAAGCCACCAAAAATAGCTGAAAAATGTTGTAAAGTTGCACAGATGCTGTGCGCTTGACGCGACGCGCTCAAATGTATGCAACAGAAAACTTGCAACATCTAATGAGTGTGCGACTGTGTGTGTAAGCGCACTGGGCATGTGTGTGACTGGTGTGTGTGTGTGTGTGTGTGATTTGTGTGTGTCTGTCTGACAAAACAATGACACAAACGAGTTCAAAACTCTCGCTTTCACTTTACATTTATTAACGAAAATATATTTTAAATTGTGCACAAAATACTGTATGTAAATGGAACTTTTGAGAGCGCGAACCGAATGCTAATTGAAGCGTCAGGAGCAGCGCACAAAACTAAACTGAGCACGCAGCGAGAAGCATCTGGAGCAGCAGCCGCAGCATCCAGCGTTGAGTCCTTTAGTCCGTGCACGAGTCAAGTTCGTGCAACTTCGGCTTTTGGCTTTGGCAGCAGCAGCAACAACCCTGGCCTAGAAATACTGTTAGCCAATGTCGAACAAGCGTTGAAGTTAATTCCTAAGGGACCACGAGGTGAGTGTGTGTGTGTGTGTGTGAGAGAGTGAAGGAAGGCAAGGGAATGAGAGGGGAATTCGACGAACATACATGTTGCACTTGAACTTGCACTTGGCAGCTGCGAGCTCGCAAAGCTGCGAAAGTGAAAGCCGGCAACAGGTAGTGGGCAAAGGGAGGACAACGAATTCGTTGCATACTCTCAGGGGCATCGGGTTTTTCATTTTGTTTAATATAAATTAAAATAATAATTAGATTAGAAAATGCAGTTTGTTTTATTGATATTTAAGACAGTTTATTGGTAATAACACAAGAGATAACAAAATCAAAATTGTATACAGCAACAATGATACATAAAATAAGCAATAATAAAATAACAATAATTTAAGCCAATGTAGAAGTTTATTAAAACCGAAATAATAATAAAACGTAAACCAGAAATGTAATTATAATGCAACACAATGATTTTTCTCAGTTAAAAAGCTTATCCTAACGGGTAATAACAAAATATAAATTAAAAATGTTATGATAATATTACAGTGATTATTCTAAATGGAAATATTTATTAAAATTTATAATATTTAAAGGTAATTTTCAAGTGCAAGTGAAAAGATTAAAAATCACAATAAAAAGAAATCGTAATAAGTAATTTTACTGTCTCAATCGCAATTTTCCGATATTATCGTTCATCACTTGAACGTAACGTGAGACACACGCAGAACAGCGACCTCAACTTAAAGCCAACGCGGGAACGAGGTTTATTTTTATGGCATAAAAGCAGCAACAATAACAAAAATAGGAACAATAACAGTGACGACGACAACAAAAACAACAACAACAATGACAAAATCAATGCCAATGCGCTGTGGAGATTTGTGTATACGATAAAAATAGACAACATAAAGTACACGAAATCGCGGCAAACGATTACAGATAACACAACAATATGTTGCCTATTTAGTGTGTCACTCAATTACAGTTAGGCACATACATACGAATAGCTGTTCAGATGTACGTATAACAAAGCCACAATATGGGATTATGATTATATATGTATGTAAGCATGTCTAAGGAGGCGCAAGTTTTGTTGGGGTTTCTTTAAAACATGCACAAGACAAGGGGAGACACAAAGCAGTTGTGCCCTAAAGCATTATTATTCAATTTTCATTATCATTATAATATTTATGATAATTAAATGAGATTTCACTAGAATTGGAAATACTATTGGCCATTTTGCCAGCATTGAAAACACAATTGAAATTTCATATTTTGAGAATTAAAATTTTTCAATTCTAGTGAAAATGGATTTTTATTAGTATAATAAAATTTATTTCAATGCCAAAGAAGTGACCAATGCAATATAAATTCAGTTAATTAGTCACAACCTTGGCTGCCACTTCATTTGCTCTCTCACTCTCCTCCACTTACCGTTAGAGCAATTCCAACGGTGGCTGAGAAGGATCCCAAGCGAAACTCGCCCGTATTGTATTTGACCAGAAAGGAGGTTTTACCCACACCCGAATCGCCAAGCAGGATCGTCTTATGATTGATGGTATCATCAAAGGGCTGTAGGTGGACTGCGGATGGTGGGGCCTGATGCATGTTCACTTCATCGTACCGATACGAGCGCCAACCATCATCGTAGTCATCCTCGAGGCCATAATCCGCATTGCCGTAGGCATACAGTTGCATTGCCTCACGTGATGGACGATATCCAGGATATCCGCTAGCAGTGCGTTGTACTGGTGCCATGATGGCATCGTCATGGTAGTGTTGGCTGCTCGTTAAACTCTGTTGACTGCTGCTGTTGTTGTGATTGATATTGGGATGATGATGATGGTGATGCTGATGCTGGTGTTGTTGATGTTGTGAAATGGGCGCTGCGGGTGGATTGTAACAGCCATCGCCAAAGGGACGACGACGCAGCTCCTCTATGCGTGCTTTTGTCGTTTCCGCATCTTCGAAGACATCGTCACTCATGCTGCTGGCATCGTCGTGATGTGCTGTCGCTGTTGTTGTTGTCGCCATTTTTGGTTTGGGGTTGTGTCTCCGCTGAGCGTAGCAAAGCTGAGCTTTATTTAGTGTGCTTTTAGGAGCTCTCGCGCGCAATCTCTTTCAGTTGAGCTTTCTCTTTTTGGTTCTCTTTATGACTTTGACATTTGGCTGTCCGGTATGTGGCACGTTTTCTGAATGAATTTGATTTGGTACTTTTCAAAGGGGGAGGGATGTGACGGTGTACTGGCGGTTTGACGTTTTTATATTTATATGTATATTTGCTGTAAACTTAATATCCCAAATAAGCTTATCAATATTGAAATTCCCTAAACGTATATTCGTTAGTTCTTTATAAATTGAACTTAATTTATTTGGTTTTTTGTTGTTTGGTTGTTTTGGTGTTTTGTTTAAAGCCACTAATTAATTGTTATGTATAAATTGTAACTAGCTAAGCATATTGACTAATATTATTAAATGGGTTATTCGCTAATTGGTGCTGTTTCTTTTCACTATATTAAGTTTGATTAAAATTATTTTTTGGTATTATTATTTTTTTTATTTGTGTGGCAGATGTGCAATCTGCACTTTGCTTGGTGTTTTGGTTAAAGCTTTATGTTGATTTGGTTTTTTTTTTTTTTTTTTTTTTGTTTTGTCTATTTCTCTATGTCTTTAATTTTTAACTCTGCTTCAGCGATAATATTGCGTTTGATTCTTGGCGTTGGTTTTTGTTGTTGGTATTTCACTATCACAGCATAAATAAAAATAAGTTGCCAATAGCGTCGCGGTTGTCGCCTGCGTCACACTAATTAGGCAGGCGTGTTGAGGTTGAGCCTCCGGCCGCACTTCCACAACCACTTCATCCGATGCTGACGTCTTCATTTCTCTTTGTTGTTATCTGTTAAACTCAATAACGGCATCCTGCGCCCGTGCGCCGCTGTTAGTGCCATTCATCGACCCAATCTATGACGACAAAGCAGACCCAATTGACAAGGGCAACAACAACGCATTACTATGGGCTTCCACAGCTCGACATCCTTTGTGGGTCATTGTGTACATATATGAGTGTATGTGTGTGTGCGTGTGTGTGAGTGTGCACGAATGTGTCTGTGCGTGTGTGTCAATGCGGCCTGTGTTCACATTTTCGATTTCCTAGTTTTTATTCCATTTTAGCACTGAACAATAAATTTATTTTATTTTCGGATATTATTTCTGTTAATGCTTTCTTTGCAAATGTCCTTATCACAATGTTATTTTTTATAATATATTTACATGTAAATCATTTTGCACACTCACACACGTAGACGACATAAATTTGATTTATTTTGCTCGTCTAGTATCCGAGGGACCGAATTGATTGAACCCAATAATACCACTGCATATGTATGTCGGCAAAATTTTAAATTACTTTGGTGGATTGTTAGCTTTTACTAGCAAGGTCACACTGACAAGCTATTGGCACAGCCCTGCAGTGCTCCTATACTCAGCTCCAGCTCCGTGGGGCATCACTGGTAGTTAGTCAAGTCATTGGTTAATGGCAATGCGTACACGCAGTTCAAAAATTTGTCACAAAATTACCTTGCTGATGCTCCATGTGATCCCAAGTACTCATCACCACTTCCTAGTCAATTTTCTAGGTCATCACCGGGCACCTTTACTGCAGGAATTCCACTACCCGCGATAAGTTGCACAGCTCGATGGTGGTGGTGTATCGATATTTTATATCGATAGTTTCCCTCAAATTTTTGTTGTCTCTTCTCTCTTTTCTATAAAGAAGTTTTCTGCGCAGCGGAGGTCGGCTAGTATGTTAAAATTGTAAACAGATGTTTGACCGTCTCTAAATCTACATAAACGAGAAAATACAAGGAACAAAATGGATGAAGTTTGTCGCTTTTGCACGCTGCGTTGCACCACCCTGGAAAATATATTCGCCGAGCGAGAGCGGACGGGTACTGAGCCACTTCTTATTGCGATGCTGGAATCTTGTACCAACTGTGCAATAAGAGAATCGGATTCGTTGCCTCAAAACATATGTGGGCCTTGCATATCGGCTGCTAGAAGTGCATTTGAGTTCAAACTAAAATGTGAACGAAGCGAAAAATATTTTATGGAACTCCTAGAAGAATGTGACCAAAAGACGGACATAAAGGAGCTTATAACATCCAATTGGTACCTTACTAAATATACTTCAGACGCGGTTTTCGTTAAATCAGAGCCGAGTGTTACTATGGATGACGATAACGTTGAAGGATGCTTAACAACAATAGAATCAAATGATGATGACTTCATGGACAGTGATGAAGTCTCGACATCAGATGAATTTACGGATAAAGATTACTCTGACGATGGAAGCTCAGCAACAGACGAATCAAATGAAAATCTCGATGAAGGTGAAATTATTTGTGATCATTTGGATCAACGCTCCTACACGTATATATGTGAGCACTGTGCGAAAGAGTTTAAAAGTATAAAACGCTTAAACGCGCACCGAGTGATTCATTTTGAAGAACGACCCTACAAATGTGAGCACTGTCCGAAGGCCTTTAAACAAAGAACTACTTTAAATAATCACACTAAAATCCATACTAATGATCGCCCCTACAAATGTATTTATTGTCCAAAGTCGTTTAGATCCAATAGTAAATTAAAAAATCACCATATTTTTCACTCAGAAGAGCGACCCTTCAATTGTCAACAGTGTCACAAAGCGTTTAAAACTAAAACCGATTTAAAAAGGCATATATTGATTCATTCTGCCGATCGCCCGTACAAATGTGGGCACTGCTCGATGGCTTTTAAAGAGGATACTCTTTTGGAAAAGCACTTAATGGTTCATTCTGACGATCATCCTTTCCAATGTGATCAGTGCCCAAGGGCTTTCACAACTAAATATAATTTCCAAAGACACTTAATGACTCATTCTAACGAACGTCCTTATAAGTGTGAGTACTGTCTGATTCCATTTAAAACCAATGAAGATTTACAAAAGCACAAAGTATCTCATATTGAACAATGTCCCTATAAATGTGTACAGTGTCACAAAGCGTTTGAAACTAAAACCGATTTCAAAAGGCATATAATGATTCATTCTGCCGATCGCCCGTACAAATGTGAACACTGCTCGATGACTTTTAAAGAGGATACTCTTTTGGAAGAGCACTTAATAGTTCATTCTGACGATCAACCTTTCCAATGTGATCAGTGCCCAAGGGCTTTCAAAACAAAATATAATTTCCAAAGACACTTAATGACTCATTCTGACGAACGTCCTTATAAGTGTGAGTACTGTCCGATTCCATTTAAAACCAATGAAGATTTACAAAAGCACAAAGTAACTCATACTGAACGACGTCCCTATAAATGTGATCAGTGTCCAAAGTTTTTTAAAAACAGAGCCCATTTAAAAAGGCACATAGCAAGTCATTCTGAGAATCGTCCATACAGATGTGAGTACTGCTTGAAGGCTTTTAAGAGGCGGGGTCATTTAGAAAGGCATTTGAGAACTGTACATAAACAGGACACTTTATATTTAACTGTGTAAATCATATCTAAAGATCATAATTATAATCGATCCGTTTATGTTACTTTTATCTCGTATCAATTCGATAAGTTACACCAAACGGTACTCGATTCGGTTTGTTTATTTTTAAGTAGTTTAAGAAAATACAAAACTGTTATGTATTAAAACAACAATTTCACAATTTGACAAATAAAGTATCAATAATAAAATCTTTTATAATTTATAATGCTTAAAAAACTTGTAAATTGAAAATACATATCTATATACATATATAAAATGCTTTGTTCTCTCTGACGAGTGATGAATATTCTTCATTTTGTATGTCTTTGAAGTGACATGAATGCAAATTGCAATTGCTAATTTGAGTAATATTTAAATTTAACTACCCGCGCAACAAAAGCAGCGAACAAAAGAACAAGTTCATCTAAATACGACGTGCTTAGCTAACACTACCAACACGGTCACACAACAGTCCTAAAATACATTCCACCATTCACAAGAAAATTTTGATTATCATCGATAAATCGTGGAGGCCGAACGATTAGTCTACAAACTAAAAGGTTTTTTTTCTTAAAACACTACGGTCAGATTGTTTTGCAGTCAGTGTAAAAAAACGCAATTTGTTTTTAAACAGTTTTGTGTCAAAAAAGAATAATAAAAATAGCAATTAAACTATAATAACTTTAATAAAAAGACAAATCAAGTGTTTGTAACATCAATTTCAAAAGCGGGACCGAAAAAGCTTCAAAATTGGTAAAGTGGACGGCAACACTATGGGCAGCTCGGACGATCGCGTCTATGCTGCCGAGAAAATTATCCAGAAGCGCGTTAGAAAGGTATGTTTTAAGAAAGCAAAACAAAAATAATAAACATGAGCACATACAAAAGACAAATGTGCGCAGCACATACAATTACAAGGTCACATGTCCTTCGAAATTTCCAGCAGATTCTTGCTTCGTCCATCTGCTGGCAGCTGCGCTAATGTCTCGTGCTGCAACAACAACGACAGCAGCAGCAGAAGCAACCACCATTTGCGCTGTGCGTGTGTATTTGTGTATGTGTGGTGTGTTGTGTTGTATTTTGCTTTTGCTGCACTATGTTTCGGCATCGATGAAAAATCAATTAAATCCCTTGCATCGTGTGTGGAACGCGCCAAATTTCTTTTAAGCTACTGATCAATCCTTTCGTTCGCGGATCAATTTTCAACGTGTGCATACAAATATGCTAAACAAGAAACATTGATTAAGTTCGTTATACTATTATTTTATTTTAAATTATTCACTGTTCACAGCCAGTTTTTATTAAGTGATAGAAAAATAAATACAACTTATTCAATTACAGGGCGTTGTGGAATACCGTGTTAAGTGGAAGGGCTGGAACCAACGCTACAACACCTGGGAGCCTGAGGTAAACATCTTGGATCGACGTCTAATCGACATTTACGAGCAGAGCAATAAATCGTCAGGTACGCCTTCCAAACGCGCTGCGGCGCTCAAAAAGAAGGAGAAGGAACCAGATCCAGAACCGGAGCCGGAATCGGAGGAGGATGAGTACACATTCACCGGCGACGATGTGCCTGATACTAATCAGGCAACAACATCAACATTAGCTGCCGGGACAAACGATTGTGTTGATAAGAAGGATAAGGAAAAGAAACATCATCATCATCACCATCATCATCTTCATCAGCAGCACATTAACAACCAAAGCATCAAATCCGAACGAATTAGTAATCGTCGCTCCGAATCTCCGCTGACGCATCATCATCATCACCATCATGAGTCGAAGCGACAGCGCATGGAGCACAGCTCCTCTTCAAACAGCAGCTCAAACCACAATGAGAACTCCTTTGTACCGGAGGCGGACACTAATTCATCTAGTTCAGAGGACCAACCACTTATGGGCACAAAGCGCAAGGCTGAGGTTCTTAAGGAATCTGGCAAAATTGGTGTTACCATTAAAACCTCACCGGATGGACCTGCACCCAAACCGCATCAACCGGGGCATGATCAGCAACAAAAGTCAACGGAATCAGCCGTGCATCCACAAAAGATCGAGCACCAGGTCACACTGCCGGGAGCAGAGCCTGAGACGCGAGAATCATCTGCAGCAACATCAGCATTTACAGAAGAGGAAGATGATGAGTCGACAGCGTCTGCGGGGCCACCATCGGAGAATAATAACATACCAAAACTAAGTGGCGCTCTGACGTTAAGCCAGAAACAACCATTAACGCCACTATCGCCGCGTGCGCTGCCGCCGCGTTTTTGGTTGCCGGCCAAGTGCAACATATCTAATCGTGTGGTCATTACTGATGTCACAGTCAATCTGGAGACAGTCACCATACGCGAGTGCAAAACAGAGCGGGGATTTTTTCGTGAGCGCGACATGAAAGGGGATTCCTCGCCCGTGGCTTAATCCTTTCAGCGTTCAAAATTCAATTGTAAATAGTTAAAAAAAAAACAATGCTTAATGTTGAAAAACATTTTCTTTTAAGATATAACTTATTTATTGTATTTATTTTTAGTCTAGAAACTAGTTGTTGTTTTATTACAATGTTTAAAGAGCAGACCAAACTGTTGGGCAGCCTCAAGATTTGATCATTTTTAATCAATTTTTGAGACTGGGCAGCCATCCGGGATGTAACGTATATAATTGTATGTATTGTAGTTTAGCAGAGTACATTAACACATATATACACCATATATAGTATATATATTTATTTATCATATATGTATATTTTTCTATAACAATTTGAATCTGATAAAAACCAAAACACACTCATATACACAAGAAAACCACGCGAAACTAAAGCAATTGCTATTACGCTTGATATACACATCTAATAACAAATATAAAATAATTAATACATCTTACGTCTAAGATGAAAATGTTTCAAATCAGCAGCATTATTTATTTTGTCTTCGTTTTGATTGTATAGATATATATATTTAATTTAGCGCAGAATTCTGCTGATTTGGAACAATAACTAAAAAAATTTAAATAATTTTAATATATACACACAATTAAGTTAAAACATCATTTTAGATTTTATTTTTAAAGTGTTTAACTTTTTTATAGAAGTGCTGAATCTTACGACATCTTGTGCCGTGCACAGCTCAAAACTAACTTTAAATTCACGAGGAGCTCATAGATTCAGCACTTATCAACATGTTTAGCAATTTATTTTAAATTGTTTTGTACATTTATTTTAAAAAATAATTTTTTAATAAACATCGCACAATGAAAACAGCAAATTTGGCATAATTCTGCAATGTTTATCTTTTAACCATTGTGCGTAGTATTTATTGTCTTGTTTAAGTTGCAGCGCTAATTCCATAAAAAACAAAAGCAGAAAAAAACAACTTGAATCGTTTTAAAGTTTGTAATTTTACTCTTACTTTAATGTTATTGCCAATATCAACGGTAATTAAATTAAATAGAAGCAAAATATTGTATTTTTTATTAAGCTTGGGCTATACATCAACGCACCCTATAATCTAAATTCGTTACTTATGGTGAATATCATATAGATAATTTAATATCGAACGTTAGCTTAGGCAGTTTGTACAGTTTTAGGATCTATGGAACGACACATGTTCTCATAGAGGTCTACATTTGTTTATAAACGAATTAATAATCTGCGCCACTTTCTCAGGCTCATTAAGATGCACATGATGCGTTCCCTCGACTTCATGAAATTCGAACTGTGGATTCTTTCGCAGCACTTCAATAGTAGCGTCATAGTACTTCTTGTCCTCGTAGTAAGGAGCTTGGAGTGCTTTAATAAAAAGATGCGGCGCCTTGATACGTGTTGCCATTTCCAGCACAATTTCGAGGGAGAGTGTGTAGAACTGTGAGGTCTTAAGTCGATTATCCCGCGAGAAGTAAAACTTGTGCGGCTCGTGACTGGAGGGTTTACAGTTGCGTTGTAAAAGGTATTTGCAAGCCTCCATGTCAACAGACTTGTTTGAACCCTGATGTAATCGCTCTACCATTTGATCCCATTCGTAGGCAGGCGGTTCACTTCCACTACGCAAGCGTCGTTCCAGTTTTAGCGAGTTTTCCAAACGATCTGACAACGCGTTCACAATTTGTTTTGCATTTCGGATGGGAGGCTTTAAAACGTCTAAGCCAATGAACATATCAACTTTCTCTGGGAACAATGCACTAAAGACAAAGCCGTTTATGGAGCTCATCGAGTGACCCAAAATGGAAACTTTATCCCAGTTGTGTTCTTCCATAATTCGCATAACTAGCTGCACATAATCAATGGAGTGATACATGACGCCTTTGGGAAGCCACGAGGAGAGCCCATGTCCGGGTGCATCTATGCTGAGAAAGGACATGTGATTGGGTAGCAAAGGTGCCAGAGTATCAAAGGTTCCAGCGTTATCCTGCCAACCATGCATGCCCAGAATCGGACGTACATGTTTCGGGCCATACCATTTGCCTGCTATGTGTCCCCAGGGAACAGGTATGCTCACTTCCTCATACTGAAAAGCAGAGGCAAAAGGTCAGTATGATTCAAGGTGAAATTATATCAACTATGTTATACCTACATGTTTTGTTAGTGTCTTCAAAGAATTGGTTGAACTTTGACCGTGCGCCTGTCGAAAACTCTGCTGTGGTCCGTTTCTTAGCTGTCTTAGTAGGCGAAAACTCCTTTGGCTTTTCATTTAAAATATATATACTATTTGAAATTCTTATTAAATAATTTTTATTAATATATTGCTTCTCAGCTCCTCCGTCAACGTCCGTTTGCTCTGGCGAAATTAAAACATATGATCACTTTTATGTTAGCGGTGGACCTTAGACTAATGCAGATATATTATTTCAGTGCGCTGAAACTTAAATACCCTAGGAAAAATGAAAATAAATCTCTTATCTATTTTTACCAATAAATTTAAGTAAATAAATGCATATCTTGATGATTCAGCTATAAACCTGTTATTTGCTTATTTTACTATTAGCTGCTTATCTATTGACAACTCATTGTGCTACAAACGATCTGCGAAATTGATCTGGTTAACGTTAAAAGCTGAGCGATAAGCTCCGCATAATCAACTATCCACTATACCGAAACTATCGATAAATTAGGCTTAGATAATTAGGCTTGGGCGATGTACAGATGTTAAATCTGATTGATGTGCTACTGTGGAAATAAAAATAAATATTTCTCGTTGAATTCATTTATTTTATTTCTGAGCATCTTAGATACCCCGTAATTCACGCTCACACAAATATATATCGTTGCAGTTCCATCTCTAGAACGTTATATCGCTCTAGCGCTCAAGTAAATCAGCTGTTCGCTTAGTTCCGTTCTTTACGTTTTCTAATACACATGCCTAATTATTATCAGAACAAAACATTTACAGCTTGTATATAGCACGGAAACGTCTGGCCGCAAAATTGAAGCAAGTGTAAGTAATCAGTGTTGTGAGTGGAGACAGATCGAAATAGAGAAACAAAACCCACCTGTTGACCTTGAACTTTGGAACGGTTTCCAGTATGTTTTTGAAACTCCAGGGTTAAAATTGCATAGATAACTCAAGTTTTTGATGCTTTATTAATGTTTTCTCTCTTTCTGGCTTGTTTTTTACATTTTTGCTTTGTATTTTGTTTCGGACTGCTTAACTAATCACAAACATGGCAGCTAATCGCGTAGCACAAAAGTTGATAAGAGTTAGCCTTAATATGATTAAACTTTGGAATTATAGCACATTCGTATTTTTGATCGATTGCAGTTAACAGCATGGAGTTTGAGTTTAAGGACAATAGCAGCACCGGGGACAATGCGGATGTCAGTCTTAACCGGCGTTATCGACATGCTGGCGATCTGACTGGAGAAACTTCAACGCGGTCCGTAAGTGTGTACTTTGACCTTTGGACCGTTCAATACGTTTTATTGTTCTGTTTAATTTGCTTGCAGTTTTCCGAGATTACCATTAAGGTGCCCTGGGGTCACATTGCGGGTAAATGGTTCGGGCCACAAAATGTGCAACCCATATTGGGTCTGCATGGCTGGCAAGATAATGCGGGCACATATGATTTGCTGGTACCTTTGCTATCGCCGGATGTGGCTTTTTTGTCTATAGACTTGCCTGGTCATGGCCTGTCTTCGCGTTTGCCAGATGGTTGCTATTATAATTCTGTGGATAATCTCTATGTGATAAGGCTTATCATGAAGCAATACAAATGGGAAAAGGTGTCACTTGTTGGCCATTCCATGTCGTCCATAATTTGCTTTGTGTTTGCAGCCGTCTTTCCCGATAAGGTCGATATGATAATTGGCATCGATGCATTAAAGCCACATCAGCGTCCCTATCCATCGGTCATACGCACCATGGAGACGCGTTTGGATGAATTTTTACGCGAGGACGAACGCAATCGCAGCAAAAACGAACCGCCTAGCTACACATACGACGAGCTCATTGAACGCGTCTACATAGGCACTTTTCACTCCGTTAACAAGGAGCACTGCAAGCATATGTTGGCAAGAAACATCCAAAAGTCCGGCAAGTACCCGGATAAATACTTCTTCTGCCGCGATCGTCGGCTGAAGTTTTACAATTATGCGATTGGGTCGCAGGAACTGTGCGTTGAAATGGCCCAACGCATTACATGTCCCTATCTGTTCATTAAGGGCACACAATCATCATATTTTGAGGACAAGAAGTACTATGATGAAGTATTGGATGTGCTGACAAAGAAATCCAACTTTGAGCATCTAGAGGTTAATGGCACCCATCATCTTCATATTAACAATCCGGAGGCCATTATTGGCCCGGTCAACACCTTTATACAACGCTTTGGGCCAGCTGCCGCTGCAGCAGCGCGTCGAAAGGCCAAGGAGGCTGCCGAAAGCAAGTTATAGATATCATTTACAACAACAGCAACAACAAATACTACACCAAAATTCAGTATAATTCGTAGTCCAAGGGAAACATATTTATTGTTGCATAAACGATTCTGGGTAACGAAGCAAAAACACTTATTATTATATACTTAATTGTTGATTTTACTGTTAAAGGGCAGAGTCTGTTTCTCTGTCATAAATATATAATGTGCAAATTTATACCTTTAAACATATATATACAAAACATACATATATATATATATATATACTATAAGGTTGTTTAATTAGTGTCTTGAAGGATAACAAGGAACTGGTTGGTTTGCGATGAGTTGACGTTGTTAACCTTTTAAGAGTTTTTTTACTTTTAAATATTGCTGATATACGAAAGACATTTTTTTGTTTATATTTCCTTTTTATTCAGTTCATATCATGTTTTCATTTCGAAAAGAGGTCCAACTATAAAGTGTATATTTTTGTTGTATTTCATTGTTACAAAATATAATATTGAGATTCTCATTTGTATGTTATTTGCGGGTCATTATAACCCAACCGAACCCTAATGGGTTAATTAAGTATAAGGGCTCACATGAAAAGCCCGTCAGTTGACCTACATTTTGCCCAGTAGAATCGGCAGGCACCACAAAAGTGTTAATACCCCCGGGTAAACCAGTTTTTAGACCATCGTTGTTCCCACCAGTTGCATCACATTTTAGACTCTTTCTTGGTAATTTTGTTTTTACCTTTCTGGTTTTACCATTTTGGCGGTCGACTGTCGGATTTACATTGAAATGACAAATTAAATATGTATGTGCATTATTATTCCACCAAATAAGAGAAAAGGTGCGAAAGAGCAGAGTTGCTGGCGCTGCAACCTTCACATTTATATGCATATATTTCCGCTGTTGTTTCACTATACTACTGAACTGTATAGATACCTTATACTTTTCACCTCGAACAATATGGTTAATTCCTGTGACATTTGTGCCTGCTTAGCACGTTGATTAATGACCACAAACTAAATGTAGCTCAAACCAAATATGTGTATTTTATACACTAATAGGCATTGCCAATGAATATGACCATATCCGAACTATAATCATTACCTTACGATTTTAATATCAGTTCGCATATGTTTTGAACTGAATATTGATTATTTCATAATGGATTTAACTCAATTTCTTATGATTTTAATAACAGTTCGTTATTGAATTTAATTTCAAACAAAGTTTCAATTTATTACACACTATTTAAAAAAAAAATATATACTTCGAACTGGAAACAAATCTATTCATTTACTGGATGAGCTGCGATCCATTCTAGTGCCCTCTGAATTGCTTCTGGAATTGGATGAGGTGTGGGCAAAATCTCGCCTGTGGGTTGGTATCCGTTTTCGTCGGCGACGTACTTAATTTCGACAGGTGCGCCATCGGGAGAAGTCCAACTAGCGGACCCTGTAACTACCCCATCATGTCCAGACTGATCTTGCCTACTGCCATCACTTGTTTCATAGCTATACGCAAAGTTGCCATCCGGCTTGATTTCGCTCAAAGCGCGCACGATTGAAATTTCATCAGCCGTGGCGCAGACGATCAGAGCAGCAATAAGGCACAGGGACTGTAGATTAAAAATGATATTAATTTATTATCCTTTAGGAAATGGTAGGAATCATAAAACTTCTTCAATCAGATGGCGAATAATACTTACGAGTTTGAACATCTTGCTTCGGTTGTCTAATTCACAATGTGTGATTGAGTTTGAGTGAAGATATCTTTATATACGTGTAGCACCAGGTCTTGGGAGTTGTTGTTAATTATGCCGTAGATACGTTCCATTAAGTCCATTTATCTATAAATATGTATAGGCATATTTTGAATTACAAATATTTAATGATTAAATTAATTCAAATTCGTGGTATCTTTTAGCTTTTAAAATAATAAATGAAAAATGTCAAACAAAAAGCCGACAAATTTATTTAAAGTGAATCGCATCGGTTTGACTCTGCAGGCTCTATAAGGTTTTGGTCTTAATATACACTTGTATGTGGAATTATTATTTTATATGACACATCTTAACTGAGATAGATTTTACTAACTGCATTCTTATAATATCTCAGATAATCTCAAATGTTGGGTATTTTCTACTGATTTCTGTATTCCTACTTAATTTTGAATACAGCGCTCTGCAGGGTATTTCAAGTCTTCTGCTTGGTTTCAAAGATAATCTTTTATTCTTGTTTTCTAATTATACACGCATATTTGCTTGGAACCAAGAAGATTCAGCTTTGCCCATTAGTCGAAACTATTCGGAAAATAAATATAAAACTTATATAACAATCCGGATTCCGAACTAAAGCCAAAACTAATTTATCACCAGTTTCAATTTCGATTTCGTAGATCGTTTTGCATGTGAGCAAACCAGTTTAATTATTTTATTAGGCAACTGAGAAAAATTCTTCATCCAAAATCGTCAAGTTCAAATTACCATATTGATTTGTGACGGAACAATAAATTAGTTCACTATCGAATGGTCTAATTCGCTTCTAGCTCCACATGCGTAAAACTATCAACTTTGAATTTAACACTCAGCTAATAAAATGGCTATTAAATGTTGGGAAGATTCACTTAACCACGTGCAAAAACAAAAGACTTAGAACACAAACTTGCCCAACAGCTATCTGATTCTGGCACACAACAAATTAGAATTGCTAAAATGTTAAACTAATTTTTTAACAGATGTGCTTTTGGATGATAGATGAATTATTTCGCATTTAAAATACGACGTTACGAGATGCAAAAATGTATTTGAAACTTTGCATATTTTTCTGATTATAGTAGACTTAATTCAATTAATAAAAACAACAATGCATGGATATAATCTAAATATTTATTTATAAATGTGAATCCATTAGTTGCTAAGTGAACATTTAACTTCCCTCTACTGCTGAATATTAAGCTGCCAAGAAGACTTATATTAACAACATGTTTATCTTTCTGTTCTGATGCACTTTAGAATCAATAAACAAAAGTTTCATTAATTGTGAATAAGCCCAATCTAATTTGGGATTCTCAGATTTACTTTGACAGGTGAAAAAAACAAAAGACTTAGAACACAAACTTGCACGGCAGCTATCCAACTGTCAAACTAACTTTTTTTTTATCAGATAATGTATGTGGAGCTTCCATGTGACTTAGCGAGGTGAGTTTTATAAGTTTCTACGTCAAATAACAGATAAACTTTCAATATTAAAATAACATTAGATATTTTATTTTAAATTGATTTCAATACCTTCGTTGAATTTCTGTTGAGTCTCGATTTGTAAATAAAATACATATTCTTTTGACTTTAAGTGTTCATCACTTGATAAAAATTTCAAGCTCAGCTTTTGGTTTATTGCACATTATTTTAAAGACTATACTTGAATTCGAATTAATAGTTTTATTGTGGTGGATGATCTTCAATATATTTCAGCATCCTAATGATATAATCTGGAATTGGTGGAGGTGTCGGCAAATGATCGCCTTGGGGATGATATCCGTTTTCGTCAGCAGTGTAGGTAATTCTAATGGGGGTTCCTTCGGGTGAAACATACTCGCTCACACCAGAAACTCCGTTCACATTACCAGCAGCCTGTTGACTTATTCCATTAGATGTTTCGAATGCATATCCAAAATTGCCTTCCGCATCTGCTGGTGTATTACTCTCGTTGATAATATGTGCATCCTTGTTGATGTTGTCGCCATGGACACAGACGAGCAGAGCCGCAAAAAGGTAAAGTGACTGTAAGTTATAAATGTTATGATTAGGTATTATCCTGTAGAAGGCACTCAAGACTCCTTTTCCACGTCCACTCAGAAAACGTCGCTTTACTCACTAGCTTGAACATCTTTCTTCAGTTGTCTAATTCACAATGTTTGGTCGACATTGAATGTCAAAGGCCTTTTATACATACGCGTAGCAGCCGAATTTAAGAGTTGTCGCCGCGTCGCAGTCGCCGTCGCAGTCACCGTCGCCGTTACCATCACCGTCGCCGTTACCATCACCGTCGTCTCTAATCCGTCGCTTAGCTGCGCTGCCGACGCGTTGTACTAAATATCACTAAACTTTGATTATGTACATATATTCATATCTTGACCAGAAAGCAAAAGTCGAAAAAAATAAATCATATTCGTAAATGACGTTAAAATGTATATTGATCATTTACATTAGATAAATACATATATTCAGCTACGATTCAGTGGAGCTAAGTTATAATTCCATATATGTTAATATATATTTAGAAAATATTTTTATTGGCCACTATTTAGTATATGGTCTAGTTAATCTACTTAATTCCTTACTGATATTAAATTATAGAGTGACAGAGGATTAACATATATAAACAGAAATTTGTAATAACTAAAAGTTTCAGAGGTAAAAATTCCTTGCAATGTAATTTAAGTCGATAAAATGACAGTCACAATTATGAAGAATAATTTTTCAAACTTAATTACTATATTTATCATTAAATGCTGATGTCAAAATTATCTTTCAATTAAATTAATAAATAAAATGAGTTTAAAATGAATATTAGAAATTAAAAGAATTGATAATTATTGCTATCATTAGCCAACATAGTAAAGATGTTCTGGGAGATATTTAAAGGAATTAACGCTACGTTTAAATTCCAACAGCTAAGTTTTTTTCAAGGTTGTTAAATGATAAACTAATTAAATTAGTTGAGTGAATAAATCGATCAGAAGATTATATTCTCTATATAAAATAAGATCTTCAGGCCCCTCCCATCAAGTTATAGGCTTCATATACTCGATTACTAATGGATTATCTATACTTAACTCAAGCATAACAGAAAGCAGAAATCCAATTTACAAATGGATCATCTTGATCTTTATTTTCGTTGGCTGCCCCCGGCTGAGGTTGAGCGTCCATTCAAAAACATACATATAAATTTGTGGACGACCTTGCACATCCAAAAAATTTCAACAGCTTAGTCGAGATGGACAATTCGCGCCGGCTACCAAGCGGGGCACGCGCACCTGTCAGCCTCAGCCTCAGTTCCATCCCCATCTCCATCTTCAACTTTATCTAAAAGCCCAAGCCCAACTCCAAATCAAACTCCAGGCACTGAAACAACAATTTGATGCTGTGCGCCGTCGGCAATAAACATTGAAAGTTTGAACAAAGCGTAAAGTAGTTTAAAGTTGTTATGTATTTTTATGTTTATTATTTGCTTCTTTTAAAATTGTTTGTGTAAGTGTGAACCAAATAAAAATACACAAATAATTAAAGATTTAGGGAAAAATCAAGAGGTGCATGGGGCAAATGCAAAACTGACACCGAATTAAAGCATGAAAATAAATTGTTGGTAAATGACTCATGCATTTTGTAAGGCTCTCGTTTTTCCCCCTTTCCCTTTTCCATCTTTTTTTATATCGATTATAGATGTATCTGCTGAGCAATTGTTGTTGTTGTTGTTGTTGTTAATGTTTCGATTATGATAATACGATTTTTGGCAATTATTGCTGCCCTTTTCGCCCAATGTAGTTGCCTGTTGCCAGTTGCCAATTGCCAATGGTGTTGCCGTAAAAAACCATTAAAACTTGTTTACCGCAGATCGAATTTGAGTTGGGATGCCATATAAAAGCGGCAATGTAGTTGACCAAAGCAATCAGTTGCAGTTCAAGCATCTTCCTTAAAACAACACTCAACACTCAACCTCATCAACAGTCACAGACACAGACAAGTTCCAGTCAACATGTTCAAATACGTAAGGGTTAATCAAGAGTTCAAGTGGTTCCCAGTTAGTTAACCGAAGCATCTCCATTGCAGGTTCTCTGTCTCGCTCTCATTGGCTGCGCCTGCGCCGACAACATCAACAAGGACGCACAGATCCGTAGCTTCCAGAACGATGCATCCGATGCCGAAGGCAATTATCAGTATGCGTATGAGACGAGCAATGGCATTCAAGTTCAGGAAGCCGGCAATCCTTCGGGTGTCCGCGGTGCCGTCGCCTACGTTTCCCCCGAAGGCGAACAAATCTCGCTGAGCTATACCGCTGATGAGGAGGGATACCATCCAGTTGGCGATCATCTGCCCACACCTCCTCCAGTTCCAGCTTATGTGCTGCGTGCCCTCGAATATATTCGCACCCATCCCCCAGCGCAGAAGGACGATCAATAAGCTGGCATTGAACCTACCTCCATTCGCTTAGTGATCCAATCAAAACAGTCCATCCACATCCCTCCAAACTGTGGCAGTCATTGTTATATATAGAGACATACATTCGCACCTTTTAATTAGTTGTACTATAGTTATCGTTAATAAAGCTCGTTGATCCTCCAGCCAGCGCTAAAATGCAAAACAACCAACAAATAATTAGTGAACTCTCATAAACTGAATGGTTCTTAGTTACTTACTCTTAATTGCAAATTGTCTTATTGTCCTTCACTGACTCATTACAAACAGCTATTATAAAGTTAGCCAAATGTATCTGTGACAGCTACTTGAAGTCACTTTTTATTTTTAGCATACACAGCTTAAGGTTGTAAAAGCATCTGAAATAGTAGTATATAATGGCCAGGTATAGATGCTAGAATTATATCCATATCAGGGAAATACTAGTACTAATACTAGTTAAACATACTCTGATAACATTAAATTCAATGGTAATTGTGTGTCTTTGCCTCTAATAATTCTATTGACAAATTAAAAAATATCAAGTTGATTTTGTATAAATATTTATTTCAGTATGTCATCAATATATTCTGAAAGTTTCATAACAAAAGCATTAACTTTTGAGTCCAAATTTTATCCCATTTTTGCATATATATTTCGGAATTGTCATCAGAAAAGTTTCCATGCGGTATGCTACTTTAGACCCTGTACATAAGAATTTCAATGATTAAGATGGCATTTAAATATGATCTATTAATTTAATAAGAATTCTTATGTGTTTATTGTTTATTTGGTTGTAGTAAAGTTATATTTATGCGATACTTTTATATTAAATTGATGCTCGATTATGCCGAACTTATATTGAAGCTTTGCAAATATTTGGTGCGTATTGTGGATACAGCAACACCCGGAAAGAAAATCCTGTTTAACAAGCTAACCAATATCTTTAGCAACCAAAAGCAATCGCCATCGAAATGGAATCTCATTTAATTTCCATTTAGATTTGATTTGTGAATTCTGAGTAGAAGAATACTTAAATATTTATATATTTATGAGTCGGCTATAGCTCAGCACGAACGTCATGCGAACTACATTATTAACATGGTCATCATCACTGTGTTCTTCACAATGATATATTTATTTAGTTGATTAGCTAACAAGAGATTAGTTGTTAGGGTCATCAATCCTAAATAAATACTTAAAACATGGCATATTATTTGTTTTCCTTATACGAGGGTGGAAATGAGAGTTTCTTGTAGAATAAATTATAGTTCTGGCTTAACACTGTCTCTCTTGTAGTTAACATAAACGAGTTTTACGAGTTGGAATTTAAATATGAATGAATGACATGATTTATATATAAAAAACGGATCGACCAGAAAAAAACATTTGCGCCACTTCAACTTACTAAAAACTATCAACAGTTGGAAACTAGTTGGACATTCATACATATATGCTATCAGATTATCAGACTTCTTCTTCTGGGTCACTTAAATCATAGGATTGTGAACGTAATTATAGCGTATGAAGTTTTGGGGATCCATCCTCATTGTGGGTGCGAATATATTCCAGGGATCTCAGAATATAGCTGGGTGTGGGCGGTGGCTGTGGCAGATGTCTGCCCACCACATGGAAGCCCAACTCGTCGGCTATATAGCGTGTCTCGATGGGCACACCTTCAGGTGAGGTATAGCTGAAAATTCCAATGGTCTCCAGAGCACTTCCAGCTGCCTGGACATCGATGCCATTGCTGGTCTTGAAGGCGTACTTGAAGACGCCCTCCTCGTCCAGCGGAGAGACGCGATAATCCGTTATCTGGGCATCTCGTTCGCTGCCACCGACAAGGCGTCGAATGCGACGAATCCTCACCAGCTTGGCATCCAGTTGTGTCCACAACAGCGCCAGACACAACAATGTGATCAACTGCATTGGAAACAAGACGAGAAACGAACGTTTTATCAGCAAACATTTATCGCTTTGGGTCACTCGATATCAAAATCACAGATGGGAGCAAGGTCGTTGCTTACAAAATATCGCATATTTATCCACAGTCTTCACTTTAATGTGCTTAAAATTGTTTTATTATAATAATTTCTTTGATTAATTTTGATGTTATAGATTAATCGTGGCTTTTATTTTGATTTCGATGTTGATTCCGATACGAACGTGATCTAATCGCGAGCTGTGCGAGGTTCAAAGTTAACAACCGAACTGCGGGCTGGCTCAGCGCTGCTTACCAACTATATATATGAGAAAACAACGGTGGCCCAAAGCAAAATCGATGAAAAACCAATAAACATAATCAAAGTGTCAATAATTGTGTAGAGTCTTTTGTTTGTCCAAACGTTGGTATCTCCATCTCCATCTCTTCATCTCCATCTCTTCACCACCATCTGCGTATCAAATTTTCGTGCCCAGTCACATGCTTGATAACAGACCAAATCGATGCCCATTCAACCATTTCCGTTAAGCCGTATGCCAAATGGCCATAATGCTGCTTATTAGCACAATATTTATGACCAGTAACTGCATTTTATAATCCCCAGCTGGCTGAAGTTCTTGATTCAAAATTCCGATTTAGGCAGATTTTATGAATGTCCAAAATCAGAATTCTAATCTGTCGTAAAAATTTTTATCTCCAACCGGTTTCTGTAAGGCTTGAAATATATTTCTATAATTTGTTTAATTATTTTGAATGATTTATTATCTTTATAATATTTTGATGTGGGTTAAACTCAAATCTCTCAAATACTTGTCACTTTCTATCTAACACTCTTTAAATAACTGATCCAATTTACAAGTATTTATACATTTTGCTGTGCTATTTGTGCTATATTCTGGACGGAATTGCCATAAAACTGAGACGGAAGCTGTTCTGTTTATTATTAACTATAAAAATCATGTTCGAAGATGGCACACAATCATAAAATCTGATAATAAAATAAAAAATAGAATTATAGAAGATAATCAAATCAAAGACGAAAATCATTTTAATCCGAATCAAACAGAATTTTAAGTGGGCCAAAACGAATTTCTAGCGGAAGTTCCGTATTAAATAAAAATAAGATCTACCGTGAAAATAAATAAACAAATAAATTAAAAAAACTACTCGTATAAACAAAAGTGGGAACTGTTCTACAGTGAATTAGAGCCAATTAGCAACTGACTTGAAGTTCGTTTGAGTTCTGAGATGGGCTCGAAGATTCAAGATTGACATATGTTCGCGTAACTCTTTTCTTTTTGACATATTCATAACGGGAGATGATGCCTGTTATGCAAATGTCGTTAAGAATTGAAATCGAAAGCTGCCTGAACTAATCATACAGATATATTATTATACATATATGCATTTACATACGTTTTATATTTGTATCTGTGAATTTATATTTGTTTATACTCATTTCGGATCAAGTTGGTGACTCGAGTTCACATGAAGTCAAGTTTTGAAAATAGCAGCTATTCTTAAGTACTAATAGTTAAGACACGCACTGGTGAGGCGAGTTTTTCGTGTTTTTATTTGGCAATCAACACATTCTAAGGCTAAGTCATTATTTAACTAATAGAATTAATTTTTCTGCCTGCCCATCAAGATACTTTGTTCATTTCGCAATCCAAAACTCAGTTTATTTTAAAACTAAACGTAAAACCATTAAAGTTTATATACTTTTTAATTTTTATAATTTTTTGCCCTTGTCTGCCTTTTTGGCACTTTGCGGCGTTTATAAGTATTTATTTTAATTCCTAAGTTTACGTTGTTCTTTCAAACTAATGCAAATGTCACAACCCATCCATAAATTATTGATTGATTCACTGATTGATTTTTACTGCTTGACACCTTGAGAGAGAACCGCTTCTTTGATGCATAATGTAGACATAAGAGTCAATTTGATTTCTTCTGTAGGTGTGGTCAATTCGTGCAAGGTCTAGGTCTAGATATTTGACGATTAAACTGACTGCACAGTGGTGCAAACTTGACTGAAAGTGTGTCGCGGAATGCAAATGCAGTGGCGTGTGAGTTGCCATGGAAAACGAGTGCCATCAATTTATGTATTGTTTAAAGTGAAGCTGAAGAACCTGTTTAAATTGTCAATTAAATAAGTTTGGTGTTTGTTTTTGCAATAACTTTACTTCATTAGTCTCTGACACAATCGGTGTTTAACAGATCGGGATAATTAAATCTGCCAGAAAGTAATCTTATTCTTAAACCACTTCAATAATAAATCGCCGTGACAGCTATAATACAAGTAAACCTTTAACATTTTGCGCGTTTGTTATAAAATTTCAAAATCATTTCGTAATACAATACGGTAAAAATGTTAATACCTCTACCGGTTTATTTGCGTGCAAAATTATCACTTTAAACGCTGATAGCTTTACCGTAATTACATGATTTAGGGGCCATGAACCTATTTTATTTGACAGAATGCTAAACATAATAATAAATTAATTAAATTTTCAATGTCATGTATACTCCGTATTGCATATTTTATAAGCGGCTTGATTGAAGTGTCTAAGCAAAAGATTCATCTTCGTATTTCAACCATTTTCCCAGCCACTTTGACCCACTGTTCGCTCAAAGCGTCAGTGTCAACGCAGTTGCAACCACACCTACAAAGACCCGAATCATCAAAACCACTTTATTGTTCGAAACTTATATTAGACACGTCTCGATTTGCTTACCGTGCGACACTATCAATACTTTGATATCAATCAATACTGATCGGACTTGAAACTAGTTGAGGCTGCATTGTATAATACTCAATTTATGCAGGAATGATTAGTTTTTTGAATATTCGTTTTATTATTTAGCTTTGTATTCTGTATAATTATTTTTAGAACAAAGCGTTTCTCAGCTCTCTGAGAGAATTTCCTGCAATTTTGATTATATTGTCATCTGCTCTTTTTTTTAAGGGGGACAGGGAGAGTTTTAGATCTCGAAAGCTTATTTTTGCATCTGTTAAAATACCTTTCTGGCAGTCCAAAATTTACTTTCAAACCCATCGGATCGCGTCGCATTCGTTGCAGCTTTCAACGATCGAAACGATCACAATTCCAGATCAACGTCCGAGACTGTTAAATTTGTAGGTCGATTTAAAGAAGTATATTATATATTAATTAATTTATAGAATATTCGATAATTTATAATGAGTTCGCGTTGTCGTCCAAATCAACACTTGTTTGTCAAGGTTTGTGAATCACATTTGTTTACTCCCGACTGCGGTTAATCGTAAATCCCGCCTCAGCATCAGCTGTTCCTACTGCTCCTCACGCTGCTCCTGCCCGCTTGTCAAGGACATCCTGCAATCCCAGATGCTGCGGCTGAGACAATCTACTTTGTGAATCAGCCGCCGGATGCTTCCGGAAATTATAAATTTGAGTTTCAGACCACCAACGGAATAACTACAAAAGCGGCGGGCAATGAAAATGGCGCTGTGGGCGTGGTACAGTATGTATCAAAGGAAGGAGTTCCCGTAACCTTCACATATGTGGCTGATTCCAATGGATATCAGCCCACTGGGGATTTCGCACCTACCCATTTAACCCGACTTCTGGAATACATTCACACGCATCCGAAGGTGGATGAGCTGAAATCGCGGCGTTGGTAACACATAACAGATATCTGTTCATGTGACTTGAAATATTATCTAATAATAATAAGAACAAAATATTCTCGCGCTTATGTAGATAAATTGTCATTTAAATATCTGGCAAGTGGGTGTCAGAATGTGAGATAAGAAGTCATTCGAACTTGAATTAATATTGTTACATTTCAAATCTAAATTTGTATTTATTGGTTATTTTTACTGCATTCAAATGCAAATGAACTTAAATGAAACATAAACAAGAACAACAAACGCTGACAACGGGTCTGCTTTGATCGTGTACCAAAATCTACCCATATCAACATTATAAATAAAATTGAAACTCAATTAAATGTATTATTAATTCTATCAAATGCCAATGGAGGCCAGCATCAAATCAAAAACTGAAGTTACTATATCGCATTCGGTTTCTTGTTGTATTCAATTTTGTTTTAACTCTTTTTGTGCTTTTATTCGTGAGCAAACCAAGGAAAAAAATTATTAAAAAAACCTGTCGTGCATCTGCAAGCTGTCAAATTTAAAAACGTGTCGAGGAAGGGAGTAAAAACGAATCCGCTAAAAAAGACTAGCAGCTTTTGTGAACTAGAATATTATTAACAAATTGAGCTAATATTATTTATTATACCATATTAAATAACTTTATTTATTATGTCATACTTCATACCTATTGCAAACATGTCATATTATTTCAAATTTCCTTTTGACCTTAAAGAAATTCTTGGAAATTTTGAAGCTTCCGCGTTTAAGAATTCACTCTTAGTGAAATTTTTAAATCAAGTTAGGATTTCTATTTTTTAACTTCTCCCTGTTTACTATTTACTAATATTATCAGTACATTTTTTAACACTTTTATCTTACGAAATATAATGCACAGAATTTTTGAAACCGCATTGTAAAAAGAAACCATAGAAACAATTAAAACTTTGCGTCCCTCAATTTGTTCCGGCAGCAATAAAAATATTTGCCACAATTGCTAAGGTCTTTAATTAAACAAATGTTAAACATTAAAGCACATGAGCAATTAAATGTAGTTACTAATAGTTATTAGTCTTGTGCAATAAAAAGTTTTGTCGTCTTTTTGTTTTCGTATAATAAAAACTTGATAGGCGTACTAATATACGATTGTCATTGTATGTGGGTTGAAAGTTAATTGATAATCAAATAACTCTTAATCGTCGGCATTTATCGTTCACCTGTGAACTGACAAATATGTATTTTATATCTTTACTTTTCCTTTCGAATCATCAGAAATGGCAATCGTCAACCTTGTGTGTGTGTGGTTTAGAACGACTTTCGAATTAAATTCCAAATTGATGCGACTCATTTGCATTTGATCGCCTAATTGAGGCCGTTGCATAATATTGACCGAGTCTTGGAGCTGGAGATTATGTAACCAGACTAATAAACCAAAGAGCCGTCAGATTTAGCTTTTAATGTCACCGACACATCGGCCCAACTAAAAGATCAGCCAAACAAAATCAAAAAAGGCAACAAGTTGCTGATACAACTAATATTAAAGTAATCCCACTTAACCGCGTCCTTGGCTGGAATTAATTTATATTTATTAAAATAACATGTCCAATGCGTAGTCCAAATTGAAATTCTGAATCAAATCATAATCTGAACCAAATGTTGACAGCTGCATTAAATCACTGTCAGCGCTATTTGAAAACAAATTAGCTTAAGAATTAAATTCGAAAATACATTGATTAAAAAGTATATGAAAAATGTATGCATTATTCATTAGGAATCCCGTATAATTGTTTTTGCTTCTCTTTAAATAAAAATCAAGCGACTCACGTGATATTGCAGAACTAATCACTTCAAATAGGAATTATGATAATTTTCAAATTTTACAATTAAAATGCTTCAAGAGGTTGTTGCCCTAATCAGATTGGCTGTTAAATTAAACGCTATTTATAAACAAAGCCAAACATTAATAGAGACACTAAAAACCCCTTTAGTTAACTAATTATCATATTAAATATTTCGCCAAGATACAACTTAATTTCTTTCCAGTTATTTGAACTCCGAAATAAATCAGCAATGTGTTTACAAGCCACAATATAATTATGTATATAGTATTTTTGTGTGGATTCATGTAAGCAACGACATTTTATCTACATCGACATGCAAATAAAATTCCGAACACAACCAAACACAACAAATATAAAACAAGATTTACTTAAGTTTTTTTTCTCCATTTTTTTTTTGTTTTTCGCACAATCGCATATCTTTACATTTGCCATACAATACATTTCAGATCATCTATTTGTATGTGTATACGGCTGTGTGTGTGTGTCTGTATATATTTGAGTGTGTGTGTGTGTGCTTACGGGTGAGTGCAGCGCTGTTCGGCCATTCATTATAATTAAAACATTGAGCTTCAGCTTTGCTTTGGCTCAAATGACTGTATTATGGATGTTTGATGAGATAAAGTTTGGTTTCATTAGGAAGCTAATAGAATTTATGTTTACATTTTATTATAATTATTTTTTTTGTAGTTTTTCTCTTCATTTTATTTAGTGTTAAATTTATAATTGTTGTTGAATGTTTAATTATAATTCAAGCATCTGTTTCTAATCATCTCTATCTCTGAACTCTTTGTGTTTATATTTTTTTTACATTTTTTAGATTTAATGTTGATAATTGTTTTTTTTTTTTACTATGCTAAAACTAAACCTAACATGTTTGCCAAGTCCAGCATTGAATACACTGCCAAAAACAATTGCAAGTCCTGATGCCTGGCCAAAAGTGGATCTCTGGCTGCAATTGTGAAGTGGTTCATCGATCTTCGATTTCGATTTGTTGTCAACTGGAGTGTTAATATATATATATATACTTAATGTATGCATGTGTGTGTGTGTGTATAAAATGCGGTGTGTCTGTGTCTGAATGTCTGTCTGTGTGTGTGTGTGTGTGTGTTGTGCAGAGAGTTTTTCAGAGCTTTGAACAGCTTCTGTTTGGTCTAAATCTGTTAAAACCTTGAAAGAAATCAGATTAGCTATCGTTGCTACAGTTGAGAATTCGAATTAAGAGACTCACCAGTCCTCATCGTATGCCAGTATGGTGTAGTGTTCACGGCCACGCCCCTGGAGCCAATCCTAGTTTGCTTTCGTCTCGGCAAATTCTTCGAGTGCAAAGAATCCGGCAGTGCCACCACTGCTACTGCTAGCTGTGCTTGTGGTAACAGCTGTGGCAGCCGCAGTTGTTACTGTGGCAGCTTCACTCGTTTGTGTTGTTTCGGCAGCTTCTTCGGCTTGCGCTGCTGCCTCTTTTCCTCGGCACTGGCTTGTGCCGCTTCCAGCACTTGCTGCTGCACTTGCACAATTGGCTGGCCATCTTCCGTGTAGGATACTGACACTGGTATGCGTGTTCCGTCCTCGCTAATGACATGTGGACCCTCTTCGCCGTCTTGGCCCTGCTGGATAATGATTTGACCTTCGGAATTGAGCAACGAGGCATCGATCAGCTGCTGTTCATTGTTATCGCCGTGGACGAGCACCATCTGGCCACTACCATCGGTCATCATTTGGAGTGTCTCGCCCTCAAGCCCCTCACCCGACTGCAGCACACCGACACTCTGCAGCAGCTGCTGTATTTGCTCCGGGTCTTGAACAATGATCTGATTGCCATCGGCATCTGTTAAGATGTGATTATCGAGCTGCAACAGATGTCCGTTCTCATTGACAATAAACTTGATTTGCCCGCCATCGACTTGAGCCTGCATGGCCTCGTCCAGTTCCATGGCCACTTGTTGTTCACCGCCAGCTGCTTCTCCTTCACCGGCAGCTGCTGATTCGGCTTCAGCAGCTTCCTCGGCAGCAGCAGATTCAGCTGCTTGCTCAGCTGTTGCCTCTTCGGACTCCGACTTAGCCTGCTCAACCTCAGCTTCTTCAGCCGCCTTCTTAGCCTTCTGTTTGGCCGCAGCTTGGTCTGTCTTGGCGTTGGCCTTATCGCCTGTCTTACTGCTGGCTGCATTACCATCCGTTGTGTCTGCTGCATTGGCGGCAGCTGCCTCATTGTCATCATCCAAACTGGGCATGGACACAGGCGCTACATTTGACTTGCTGTCCCTAGCATCTCCTGTTTTGTTGTCATTGCTGCCTTGGGATTGCGATTCCTCCTCTTCAGCCTGGTCCAATACTGGCATGTCAATGCTAACCGAAACGGGTGCTTGGGAATTGGGTGAATTCTTGTCGACCTGCACACCAGTAGCATCAACTTGTGGTATGGTTATGTTGAAGGTAATGCCCCCACTCCCCTCCTGTGTGATAACCATTTCATTCTTCTTCTCGCCGTCGTTCTTATCCGAATGCAGCTTCTCGAAAAGACTCTCAATATCTGCCTCAGCGTTCTGCTCACTGGACTCTTCCTTCATGGCCACACCAGAATCCCCAGGCTCGTCGCTCAGCAGCGCTGTTGCTGCGGAATTGAGAGCTGTGGTGCCACCACTTCCTCCAGCAGCAGCGCTCTTCTTATCACGCCTATGCGTCTCCATGTGGTGATTGTAGTACGTCTCCTGTATGAAAGTCAATGAGCAGATGCTACATGAGAAGAAGCGTATGTTATTCTCGGCTTCAGCTGCGGAGGTCACAACAGTTGACCCCGTTTGGGCCGGCACACTGTCACTGAGTGCCTCGTCAATGGTCTCTTGCAGCAGCTTCTGTGTATTCAAGTTCTGGCCGCCAGAAGATGCCATCTTCTCCGACTGATGCAGCTCAGCGTGCTTGACCAGCAGTTCACGTTTGGGGAAACTCATGGCACATTGGCCGCACTTGAAGTAGTTGTTCTGATGCTGCTTGGCGTGCACGGTGGCCGCCTCGCGTGTCTCAAAGCGTTGCGAGCACAAGCGACACTTAAATGGCTTCGGCTTGGTAACATGCTTGCGCATGTGCTCATCAAAGACACCCTTGTCCGTCGACTTGAACTGACAGTGATTGCATGTATACAAAGCCGATCCAGAGACACTAATGGACTCGGTGACACCAGCAGCGGCGGCAGCAGCAGCTGCTGCGGCTGTAACCGGTGCAGCGGCAGCGGGAATTGTTGTGGTGCTGGTGACCAGCACATTTGTAGCATGATTCGTTTCCATGTGCTTGCGCAAGCTGTTCTCGTTGACAAAATTGATGTGGCACATGGCGCAGGTGTTATCCATGGCGGTATTATGGTCCCTGACCATATGATTCTTCATAGCGCCAAAGTGCGGGAATATCTTGCGACAGGTCTTACACTGGAAAGTCTGCTGTTTGCATGTCTCATAATGTGTATTGAACAAACGCATATCGGATGTCTTGTAATCGCACGACGTGCACTTGTAAATTTTGGTTGCCTTACGCTGAACCTGCGTCTGTGTGCCGGCAGCAAGTCCTCCTCCCTGTGGCGATGCTACCTTCAATTGTTGCGAGACTAGACAAAGGGGGAATGATTAATACAGACTAATACTGATACAAATAGATTAACAGCAACTCACCTGGCGTTGCCTGTTGCACTAGCTTGCGTTGACGGAGTTCCCCGCCAGAAGACTCCTCTAACGAACGATTTGCCGCATTGCCAGCCATTTTTTGCATTTTAAGCGGCGGGCTTGCGGCGTCTGCATGACTGCCACCGCTATCCTCATTGATGCCATACTTTTTGTTCAGTAAATTGAGCAAATTGGACTTGACACGCTCCACATCGTTCTCGAGGCGATCATAGTAGTTGACCAAATTGGTGCAACGCGAACAAACGAAATCCTCCTTGCATACAATCACCAGAAAAGCCTCGCCCACCAGCTGTGCCAGCTTGTTGGGGAATTTCGTGGATGTGTGCGTGGTGCACATTTCCGTTAAAGATGTCTGCGTCTGATTTGCCAGCAACAGCTCATCGCAAATGTAACAGCGTACTCCGCCATCCGAATCCATGTTCAGCTGAGACTGGGATGCTGCACTCACGTTCGTACTGCCGCCACCGGGTGTTCCAAGGCGAGTCGATTTTAATATGCGCGGCTGGCCGGGACCGGTGACGGTAACAGCGCCACTGCTGAGCAAATTATTGAATTTGCGGTAGGTGCTCGGGTTTAGTTGGCTGTTCATTCTTGTGTGTGACTCTGTCTGTCTGTGTGTATGCAGATCTCGTTGGCTATTATTCTTCTCTAGTATATATTTTTTACTTTTCTTCTTTTTCAAAAATAATAAAAGCCAACATTCACTTCCACAATTACTGTTACACAAAATGCTATTTGATCTTATATGTCAGTAGTTGTATATTGTTGTTCTTTTTTCTTTTCTGTCCAATTATTCGGCAAGCAACAACAATTTGTTGGCTTTTAATTCACGTTTGTATGCCGCGGCGTCACTTCGACTGTACTAAAGTCTATCGAGTGCTGTCTTTTTTAGGGTTAAATGCATATCTGCTTTAAAAAATGCTGTCCTGTCGTCCCTTTCTGACACACGCATGCGGGTTGATACTTGCTGAGGTTTAGCTAGTTATCTTGTTTTAACGCTGCGGAAATGGCGGCCTTTTAAGTAGGCATACACGTTCAGACTGAAATTTAATCAACTGTTGACATTAAAGTGAACATCATGCATTTTTTGAAATCATGTTTTGTAGGTCGGACGTGTTTTTTATAAATCAATACGACATTTTGTGTATACCAAAAATTAAATATTTATCAGTAGAATATGTTCTTTATTCACAAACAGTCGTTTTTCTGTTTTTTTTTTTAAATGCGTCCATTTTGCGGTATGACTTGCACTTGGTACAGCTGTCCAAATAAGTACGGCCAACAAACGCCAGATGCCGCTTGTAGCGCGCCGAATTTGAAATATGAATTGTACCTATTGTATTGTCAAAATACAGAAGTTATGATCCAAACACAATGATTCCAGGACAGATAAGAAGTTACACAATAATATACATCACTAATGTGGCTAAAATTATGATAAGAATCCGCTTTCATTTTACTCTTCGTTTTTGCACGTCCGACCGACATTGGAAAAGTCATGGGGGAAAAAGGGGGAAATGGGCTGGCAATATTGAGGTTTGCTTATCAGCTACCTCCGTTTACCGATAATATAATAGTACTCGTATTTACCAACGTTGATACTTGGTATTTGGTAACGGCGCTCACAGCCAAAAAGACGCATTTCGGTGGCCGTTTTTCAGTTGGCAAACGATACGAAAAGCGAACGCATATCAGCGTAAAACTCGAAAATATATATGTACATTAAAAATAAGAGTGTGTTCTCCATCAGTTTATTGGCCATTTCTTGAATTGTTAGAGCGTGCTGTTGTTCTTGTTGTTGTTGTTATTGTGTCGTATTCAAAGTGTGCCATTATCGCGCGGTTATCGAAAAATAAACCAAGTTACAAAAGCAAATTGCAAATTATAAAAAAAAAAGAAAACAAATCGGAGAAACAACAAAAAAAGAGCAAATAGCTGGAATTAATTGGCGCATGTTAGGGGCGACAACGATTTTCATTCTTTGTGTCCGGTTCGTTTAGTCGTTAAACGCACGTCGCGCACTTAAAACGTAACCGCCGCCCACTCGACCAGAAAACTACGAGGAGAACCAACGGGGGGTGTGGTGTGAGAGCATTTGTGGCCCAAAACAGATCGCAGAAGCTAACAAAAATGTACCGACCACCGTCGACAGGAATTAAGAACTTTGACTCGCTGAAATCATGGTCCATCTGGGCAGGTGTACTCGGAGTGGTGAGTAATGCCCTAAAAATGGTAGTTGAAATTGCAGTAAGAGTTGCGGTTTAGATGTTGATAGCATACAAAGTGTGTGACCTCATTACCCCATTGATAAGAGCTCGTCTCTTCGCCATCTGTTGATTTTTTAGATACATATACAAATGTGTAATAAGATACAGATTCGTGCAAATGATGGCAATTTTTGAAATTGAAGAGTTATCAGCTTGGGACACTCCACCACCAACTGATCAGCTGCACTTAATCAATCACAGCGCTTATCAAGGCCAAAAATGAGTTGATTCACATACCGTTGTCATTCAGCAAACACGGACAATAAAAAAATATCCCATTGTCATTTGTCAACAAACTAACAATAATTACACTCATTTCCTTTCTGTTTCCCCTTCCCCCACCACTCTCTCTCTCTCTCTCTCTCTCTGGTCGTTGCAGGTGCAAGCTGTCATCTGGATAGGCCTGACGATAACGGCAATTGTTGCATACACATGTCATATATATATTACCAATAATATGAGTTATGGCACATTTGTCAAGACCATTTTCTTTGACGTCTATTTCCATGGCGACTGCAGGATGTCTCCCAATGCTTATCAGAGCTATAATTCCACAATTCTTAAGACTGTGCAGACTGTCTTCGATCCCACTCAGATCTTGATCTGGGATTGCGTCTATCTGGGCGTTTCCGTCTGCTGGTTTGCAGTTAGCATTGTCCTATTGGCTTGTAAGTACGCTAAAAATCTAACGATTTTTAAGAATAAATTTTAATTTATTTAGTAAAACTTTATTTACATATTATTTAAAAAGGTCTAAGTAATTTAGAGAATATGATATATTTAAGAAGATCTTTTTTAAATAGTACTAAACAATGTATGATAAAAATACTTATAACCGATTTATTAATGTTTTGCGGTTCTTTTGATTCACTTGGGCCTTCCCAAATATTTATGACGTTATTCAGTGAGATTAATATTAAGTCGAGTTTGATTTATTGTTAAAAATCGGAAATAAGGTCACAGTTTGTTTAAATGATTCATTTAAATGAATCAGTTCTAAGTAGAACTTTTTAGAATTATCAAAGGCATTTCAATAGCATATTTTTATTATCAAACAGAGGAGCCAAAGATAAAACGAAAGCCCAGTATTTTAAGTGCTATCAATAAAGTAAAGAATATTAAAAAATGGCATATCAACAAAAAAAAGTCAACGATTAGTTTGTTTTGTTTTTTTATAGAATGTTACTGTTGTATAATAAACGATGATTTCCCATTCCCATAGCAAATATAACAATAGCATTTTTCAAGAGTTTCTTTATAGATACACTTGTAGTTCAAGGTATTGTAGGGTGTTGATATCAGCGATCCATCAGTGAATTAATGCTGCCATGTCAACTTGATAGATGTGGGCTTTTGACCATTTGATATGGATTTTTCTTAACCTATTGCAGGTGTGCGTAGGGACTGTGTGAAGCTAACCCTTGGAGCCATCTACAGTTGGGCGTTCTTTGTGGCCGCCATCTGTGCCATGGATGTTGCCTCGGGCGTCATCTTTGGTGTTGACTTTAGCCGTTTCCATGCCAAGGCATTGGAGTACAATGCCAATAGCATAAATGTTGGAGTTGTGGATCCAAATGCTGCCCAGCTTATTGCTGGAGGCGTCGCTGCCATGGCCATGATGATCATCTCCTTCAAGGGATTCGTCATGTGGCTCATCAACTTTGGACTGCTGATCTATTTGCTCGTACGCGCGGTACAAATTTCTTCAGATAAGGACAGTTCGGTGAGTAAGAGACTGAAACGCGGTGACATCATTTCTATCATTGCTATCTTCCCTTGTAATTACTAGAGGGTATTATAAATATGTGTGTACTTGTCACCTCCCACCAGCTCCACTAAGCACCACCCTCTAACTAAGATCAATGAGTTGTTTCCCAAAATATTTAAACAACAAGTTCCAAATTCCACATTCGTAATTAAATTGCCGCCAAGACTTTGAATCTGATTCTGACAACGACTACGACTACGACATGCCTAAAGTTAGCTATGTGGTAACTGATAAGCCAGAAGCGTCCAGTCGATAAATTGGCTTACGGCGTCTCTTGATAAGTGATAGGAATTTTTGCTGGCATTGTTCAAATTTATGCAAAAGATTTTCGAGTGCACACTGCAAATATACCCTGTAATTGTTTAATTTATTATAGGAATTTACTAATTTTGTTTCCTTGTTTTCTTTTTTGATCTCCAGGATACGTTGTTCATGCCGCGTAAGAACTCCAATGAAATTCTAGCCACCAGAGCGCCAATTCGCGCCTACGAAGAAGAAATGTAAGTGCAGTTGTGCTTGACATTGCGCACATTTAACTAATTAATTTTTTTTAATCTCTTACAGAGTGGAGGTGCAAGCGTATAATAATGAAGCCTTTATGCCGGAAACGCGCTCGACCGCAGAAACTATTGAGGTGAACGAGGAGGCGATTGTGCGAGCGGCGCATATGTCACGGGATGCCAATCTTATGGATCGTCGCTTCCGCAGCATCGATGCTTTCCAGCAGTATCCGGCACCAAATTCGCAGGTGAATCGTCCCATTCGTCAGTCGTCGCAGGCTCCTGTGCAGGAGACCGTTGTGGTGGCCACGTCTGGCTTCCCCATGCCGGACTATTCGCCAGGATTGAGCCCTAGCTCCAATGGTATTCTACGCCATCCCCAGCAGTACTAACTTACTTAATGTGGCGCCAGGCATTCCTACAAAATAATCCATATAATTCTCAAATAAATACCGCCCGAGTAAAGCCAGCAAACACGCCAAGCAGCTGTAATTAAGTTAACATTTAACATTTTGTCGCCAATTGTAGTTTCTATCAGAGCGTATTCATTTTATTTATTTACGTGTTAATAACAATATATGTACATTAATGCTGTAAATACAGCAAGCAATTGCAACTGTGAATAAATATTGTATATATTTATATTTTCTTGCAATTCCAGTAAAATAAAATAATTATTTCTTATTTAATCTTCCACTGATAACGCTTGAATGAAGCCCCCAGCAACGATTTTATAGCTGACATTGACAAATATAAATATGCGACGTCATATTTGATAATTGTCTCGATTTGTTTTTAAATTCAAATTTGACCATGTGATGGCGGAGTTATACTAAATAAAGGCTTGCCTAAATTAATTCAAATTATGCGGCAAATATTTATCTTTTTTTGCTCATGTTAAACAAATTTTTGTTTTATAGCCAGTTTTTCTTTGATCACAATTTGTTTCGCGCGAAATTTGAAATAATATTTGTTTTAGCAATAATTTGGCAAAAAATAAACAATTTAATGAAAACTTTTAATTTGAAATTCAAACAATTCAAAATTCTAGATTTTTTAAGCTTAGGGATAATTAAAGTTTCATATTTAAGAACATTTTGGAAATTGATCACAATATAAAAATGAAATTAAATGCGAGGCCAAGACCTGCCAACCCGTTTTTGGGTCCTGGCTGCCAACCCGTCTCAGGGCTAAGTGAACGCAGGTCAAACAAAAAGTTCAATAAAAACATTTAGAATATTGATAAAGCCGGTCGTTTTTGACAACAGATTTCGATTTTAGACACTTAAGCCGTGTGTAAAAAGTCGTACGCTCATTTCGATTCGAGTCGTGTTCTAGGACATACCGGCCGTGTGAAAATTCTCTGACTGAGATTATTTATTGGAAAACAAGCATATTTACAACGGAAAATGGTTTTCATAACAAAATTCGCACGTGTGGGTGTGCAGGCGGCTCGTCAGCTGCGTGCCAAGCCCGTTGCAGTGTCACAGTGGCGTAGCTTTCACGTGAGCTGCATGCTCGACAAAGGTAAATAAGAGAGATTTATGCAACCACTGTAACAGTTGCAAATACAGTTGCAAAGCCACTGAGACAACAGGTTTCACTAATATTTTGGATTCCTTTGTAGAGCGACGTTACACAGACAAACACGAGTGGGTTGAACTGTTGGATGCCAATAAGGCCATCGTGGGAATCTCCAGCTACGCTCAGGAAGCACTTGGAGACGTTGTCTTCGCTCAGCTGCCCGAACCAGGAACTGAACTCAAGCAGGACGATGAATGCGGTGCTCTGGAGAGCGTCAAGGCAGCCAGTGAGGTTTACTCCCCGGTGAGCGGCAAGGTGACGGAAAAGAACTCGCAGGTTGAGGACTCTCCAGCGTTGGTCAATACCAGCTGTTACGAAAAAGGTAAGAGTAAACAAAGAGATAGTTCTCTTAATATACGTTTGCTAATATCTCGATCTGTCATTTATAGGATGGCTCTTCAAGGTCGATCTTAAGAATCCTGATGAGTACAAAAAACTCATGACTGAGGAGCAATACAAATCTTTCCTGAGCAGCAGCGCAGAACATTAGCGAGCTATGAAACGTTGTTATTAACTACAGAATTGTTATCTCCCGATCGACTTAACAGACTCATTCACCCAGACGCACATACACACACACACACACAAAAACAAAAACACTTGTAATCCACGTTGTTGTTGCATTTGGATTTCGTTACGCTTTAAGAATAAACTGAAAAGCCAAATATTACACTTAAATCACAATCGCTGCTGTTGTTGACCTACGGGTGATACTGTTGCTGCTCCCCCACGAAATCAACTGATAAGATGCCGCTCTAAAGAGCGTCAGAGTCAAAGAGAGGCAGACGCTCTCTGCATGCGACTGTTAATTGTTAAGTGAGTGCGCTCATTGAGCTCACTCAATGACAAATGCGAGTGTTAGTTGTTGAGTGAAGCTCAGTTCAGCTCACTCAAAACTCACTCAATTTCGTTATCCGTTAGATCAGTGCGCGTGTCTTCGGAATGACTATGTAACAAAAAATGTATTGCTGAATCTGCGAAATATCACCTGATTAATGTGTAGTGAAACGGCATCACGCCGTTTAGTCTATGGAAACGTACGACCGGTAGACTGATAATATTAATGAGCCACATCGAGTGTCTGTCTGTTGGTGTCAGCCCATCATAGATGCCTGATAAGCGCAAACATTTAGAACTTGAATGCGCGCGAACAGCGACACAGCGTCGAAAGCTCTGCAAAAAGCTCTCGGTTTGGCAAAAGCTTACTAGCGCACGAACGCATCGCTCAGTGCTCAAATAGAACTCAAATCGTGCGGTTGCGAATTTTCCCGCAGCGTAGGGAAAACAGAACAAACCAAGAACCGAAAGCGTTGTTCAACACACAAAAAAAAAAACTCAAACACATACACATACACTAAACCACATACGCTCAATACCCAAACAAACTGACATAAAAAACTTGGGGAAACTGCGACTTTGTGAACAAAGGATAATTGTTAGGAATTTAGAAGCAAAGTGAAAGATAAAAAAAATCGAATATCAATAACCACCACAGATAGCCAGACGTAAAATGCCAACGGAAAAATCAATATACCATCCAAATCCGGCAATTAGCCAAAGCGCGTACATATCCAGCTTTGATGAGTACACGAAATTCTATAAGGAGTCCTTGGACAATCCTGCGGAGTTTTGGTCCCGCGTAGCGAAACAATTTCATTGGGAAACGCCAGCGGATCCTTCCAAATTCTTGCAATACAACTTTAATATCTCCAAAGGACCCATTTCTATAAAATGGATGGAAGGCGCCTCGACCAACATCTGCTACAATCTGTTGGATCGCAATGTACGCAATGGACTGGGCGATCAGATAGCGTATTATTGGTAAGTCAGACAACAGACTAAACAAATATATAAATAGTTTTACGTTTTGCCCAGTTGGGTAGGTCGTAGGACGCATGAAAACAAAAGTTAGTCACGCACACACACACACACACCTCCTAAGGATATTAACGTATTGATTTTATTTTTTACGTTGCGATTACGAAACGCGTTCGTGACGTTGGCGGCCACCCTCCGCCTCCTCTCCTGTGCCCGTTCAGCTTTCAATGCGCAGGCACAGAAAGAAACAGATGTTCGCCGTTAACTTGAGGATGGGGTGTCGCCACCGTTACTTGCCTTAGGTCGCACTCTCTATCTTTCTTTATTTCTCTCTCTCTCTCTCTCTCTTTCACTCTCTTTCAAGGACAGAGCTTCTGCTTCGTCTTAAAAGCTTGCAAATCAAATAAATAAGCTAACAGCTGACTTTTAATTAATTGTGTGTACGGTTTAAGCAGCACTGACTATTGTGGGAGGTCAATGTCAGTAGGCCCTGACCAGGTCAAAATACCTATTTAGTGTGTGTGTGCAAAGGTTTTATACACATATGTTCAAAGATCTTCGAGTGCACGTTTAAATTGCTAATTTAAATTGGTTATTTGTTTACATTTTAATGATGCTCTGTGTATATATGGTATATCTATACAGTTAGTCAAGTAATTTTTATACCACAATAAAACTAAATCTGAAAAAACATGTCTTTAGAAAATAACATGTTTTTTATCTTGTTTAAAATCTGACTTGACTAACAGCTTATACTCTAGAAAGTTTTTACAGATTGTGTTCCGCAATCGGAATTTATGAATTTTTGTTGTTACATGTTCACGCTTTCATTAGACAGGTGCTTCAATGAAGTGCACTTCAGAATTCCTACACACGTCAGATTGTTGTTAAGTGCGCCTTTAAAAATATATTGAGTTTTACGAATTCTCGTAATTAATTAATGAATTTTTTTGTTTTTGTTGACCCGCAAAGTTTAAATCACTAACAAAACCCGACCGTCTGTGCGTCCGTTGGTTTGTTCGTTCGTCACTTCAAAAATGTTAAACATATGTCAAATATGGTAATCTACGGGGTTATCAGTGCAGTTCAACTATGGACGCTTGCGAAAAAGATATGGAAATGTTGGAAACAGAATGCAAAAATGAGAATGGAAATAGAATAGAAACAGATACAGAAAAACCAGGTAAATGAAAGGCAAACGACAAGGTCAAGCTCAAGTACTCAAATCTGAGATTTCTTTCCATAGTCAATGTTAACTGCTGTTGCTGAAATCCCAAACGCAATACGTTTCAAACATATAGATAAGATAAACCGCAGAGCCCAGCAATTTGCACGTAATGGGGACTAATTAACACTATAGATAATACACCATTCCCAACAATAAAGTTCAGCGAAACAAAACAAAGCAAAGCAACTCAAAAAGCCAAAATCTTTATTTGAACCTATTACCCGACAATAAAAACCACTTCTTCAATATGTATAAAGTTAGACAATTTAATTTTATACGAAAGTATCAAAAAAGATTCTATTATTTTTTTTATTGATACTTATCTGTATCTTGTAAGTAGCAATAATAAAGTAATATACGATAATAAAACCTTGTTTAATTTGGAATTGTCAAAACAATTACTTGTCTAACTGTACTATCGCACACCTGTATATTTCTTTATACTAAATATGTACACTTGTGCAGCACAAATCGATTATGTAAGCAAGCAGACGTATTACATCAAGCGCACAAAATTGTTTATTCAAATTAATTTCGATTTGTGCAAACGCACAAAATTACGTTAAATATTTCCTATTTCGCGCCTTAATGTGTGTCAGCGGGGTAAGCGCCGTGAAAAGTGCAAAGCACAATGGCAGCTTTAAGTGGATAACATTATTGAATGTCAAGCGTTTTGATTAAGAAAAGAGGAACACAGCTTCCGCAGTTGCTCTCAAACTACTTACTTGGCTTACAGTTTTGGTTGCACCGCATGGCCAGCAAAATCACGCGATCACATCGTCTGATTACTCACAACCAATTAGAGAGCATTTTCAGGCATTCACGCAGACATGCGACGAACCGGCTAAAAACGCTGCCTGTGTTTGTGTGTGTGTGCGTGTAAAAGAAACGAAATAATGTTAATGCTGACACACCTTTGGTTCGGATAAAGAACAGCAGAGAACAACCACCCCAACTGGGCAGTCATAAGTATGTAGGTATAGTAACGACCACATTATCTTATATTAAAAATGAAATTTCCTAAATATTCGGTCAAATGTCGCGTTTAAATTTAACGTCTGTAGGTTGGTCTAGCCAAAAATCATACGATGTTGCCCTCACAATGTGGGGTCAGTGCCAGACAGAACGGCGATTTCTATATGAATCATTTGAAGTTAAGATACGGCTAAGTTACCAGGCTACTTAATTGCTAAAAAAAATGAAAACATTCGATGCGATTTATTATGATTTCGGTTGTTGTTTATGTTGTAGATGTTGTTTTTGCATTCAAACACGCAAATCAACAGCTGTTTGTGTTTAGATTAGTTTAAATGCTGTTGTTGTTTTTTTTTTGGCTGTTGCCGGTTGCTTTGCCTCACATGATGTCTTAAATAGAAGTCGCAGCTAATTTAGTGACATTTTTGATTTTTGATAAGCGCAGACACGCGTCTGTCTGCTGTAATCGGCGATGAAGATAATGAGGCGATCACATTTCGTAGTTTCCAGGCAGCATGGAAATTGTTGTGTCTATCATTCTTTATTTTCTGAATAAGTACAAGTATAGATTAAAATCATTAGATGAGCAACAAGTGCTTCAACGATTTTAGCAGCACTTGGCGTCTGTACGGGCAATAATAATGTCGCGCCATCGAAAAATCCGCAGGCTAAAGTTCTATTATTTATTAGTCATTCGTTGTGAATGCCCGCAGCAGTTTGATAAGCATAAATCGTTAACAGAGGTAATAGTAATAGCGACCAGTCACACCCAAACTGTACGCACAACAGAGAGAGAGAGAGAGAGAGAGAGAGAGAGAGAGCGAGAGAGACAGGCGGAGAGTAAAAGAGACTAATCTCGGAACACTCATTGTTGTCTATCGCCCTGGGTGTTATGGAATTTACTTTAAATATCACCAATTTATTTAAAACATCTTACTAATAATTAGTTCATGAATTTCGTGAGAGGTGGCATGTATTTCGTTTGAAAACAACAACGCACATTTAAACCACTAATCACGATAAAAAGAGCCGAAAATAATGTACTTCGTACTCGCGACAGTCTGATGGTGAAATGTATCCAAAAAATAACTCAAAATACGTCACAATTTTAAACTGTTTTGTTTTTTTGTGCGCTTCCGAAATTTCTTTGGGCCCTGGAATAAACCAGAGAGTTTATAGTTGGCTAAATCTTATCGGTCTTTATGACAAAGCTAACTTGCCACTCATATTAATATTTGAACAATGATTTACAGCTATTTTTATTGTATTTGACTCATTTGTATTGCATTTCGAAAATATTGTTTGGGTTTTAATAGATCGTGTAGTCATCTAGTGACCTAGACCAAGAACTGTTAGCAGCTTTCTCTATTGGGGATTGTCCTTCAATAAATCAATAAATCATCGACATCCGTTCTGTATGTAGTCACGATTTGTGTTTGTTATTTTACATATTGTACGGATAGTTTGTGTATTTCAATTACACAATAGTACTGCTTGTATATTACAGATACAGTTAAAATTCAATGAACCAATAAATTAGTTTGTTGTAGTGGGAATTTTACTCGCCAATTGCACAATAATTATAATTGAGCGCTGTTTTTTAATGCACACATTTTGTTTATATTGATAACAATGTTAACTTTGTGATTAGCTGTAGATTAATTGCCATCTTGTTATCAATATTATTAAATATTATTTAGAAAACAATTAATACAATTATGATTCCATCTAATTTGTTAGTGACATTTATGAAACAAAATCTGATAATAGAAAAAACTATGAAATTATTTAAATTCAATTTGTTCGAATATAAGTAATGGGAAATCTGTATATTTATAACACGATGTACTATTTGCCTATTACTTGTTCAGTTTTGAAGCGGTGCTTATACTTATATAATGCACTGTTATTTTATTTGACTTTTATTGTTATTGTCTTGGCTATAACCTTATTCTGTTGCCAAGTTGAGAACAAAAAAGTGAGAGGCGCCACTTGAACGTGTTGCAAATGCTTAGACCCGTGGGCAAGTAGCAAGTCAGCTTATCAAATTAGCAAATTATGTTGCAAATTGAAATTAAGTCGCCCGCCACAATTAGGAAGTCTCGAATTGACCGTAAGTGATCCAATTGAGGCGGAAGCTGATCATCTGTCCCCTATATGTAACTTTTGTATTTATATTTGTCTTATAATTGGCACATTGCCAACGGATTTATAATGGATTTTAATGTATTTCCTTGTTGTTATTGTATTTTTAAGGGAGGGCAACCACCCCGATGATTATTCGCGTGGTCTCACCTATCGGAAACTCTTGGAGGAAGTCTGCCGCTTTGCCAATGTGCTGAAGGATCATGGCGTGAAGAAGGGCGATCGTGTTTCCATTTATATGCCCATGATCCTGGAGCTGCCCATTGCCATGTTGGCCTGTGCCCGCATTGGAGCAGTGCATTCCATTGTATTTGCTGGATTCTCGCCTGATTCATTGGCGGAACGTATGTTCGATTGCAAGGCCAAGATGTTGATTACAGCCGACGGAGCTTGGCGTGGCGAGAAGCCGCTGTACTTGAAGGCCCTGTGCGATACGGCCCTGGAGAAGGTCGAGGAGATGGGTCATTCGGTGGAGAAGTGCATTGTGGTGTCGCATTTGAAGCGAGTGACGCCCTGCCAGGAGAATCATGTGGAGCAGGACATACCCTGGACCGACGATCGCGATTACTGGTGGCACGAGGAGATGGAAGACAAGGAACCAGCCTGCTATCCCGAATGGATGGACGCCGAGGATCCATTGTTTATGCTCTACACGAGTGGATCCACTGGCAAACCCAAAGGTGTACTCCACACCACAGCTGGTTATCTGCTCTATGCAGCAACCACATTTAAGATTGTGTTTGACTACAAGCCCGGTGACATTTATTGGTGCACCGCTGATGTGGGCTGGATTACTGGACACACCTATGTGGTATACGGACCACTGGCCAATGGCGCCACCTCTGTTATTGTAAGTAATTAAAACACTTGTAACCATGTAAACATTGAACCATTTAACCATGTGGCATGTCTAATTGCATTCATTGTGCTTGCAGTTCGAGGGAACTCCCTTCTTCCCCGGCAACGATCGCTACTGGAGTGTCATTGAGAAGTACAAGGTCACACAGTTCTACACGGCGCCAACCGCAATCCGGGCACTCATGAAGTTTGGCGAGGCTCCAGTGCTGAAGCACAACCTCAGCGGGCTCAAGTAGGTTCAGCTGTCGAGGGTGGGCTGATAGTTATTGGCAAAGGCACGATAGGCAAAGTTGGATAGTGCAGCTCATTAACTGATGTCTGATTAGGTTACATGAAGTTAGCTTACACTGTTAAGTTTTGTTAACAACTTATTGTAAAGAACTTGGTTCTCATCTGTTAGCGAGTACATTTATTTTTGCTAGAAAAGTTACATTTGCTACAAAGTCCCAAATTTTATCAGCACACTCTCAACTATCAATCTAAAAGTGCATCCTTATAATATAAATAAATCTATTTTCAGAGTTCTAGGTAGCGTGGGTGAGCCCATCAATCCGGAGGCTTGGTTGTGGTACTATCGCTTAGTTGGCAAGGAGCAATGCTCGATTGTGGACACATTCTGGCAAACGGAAACTGGCGGTCATGTCATTACGCCCCTACCCGGTGCCACGCCCATGAAACCAGGCTCTGCTGTAAGTGAAACTGATAACGAACAGAATATAAAAGTATATGCCTTATATTTAAATGCAATTGCTTAACTTGCAGTCGTTTCCCTTCTTTGGCGTTAAACCGTTGCTGCTGGATGAGTGTGGGATTGAAATCAAGGGCGAAGGCGAGGGATACTTGGTATTTTCGCAGCCCTGGCCGGGAATGATGCGCACCTTGTACAACAATCATGAACGCTTTGAGGACACCTACTTCTCCAAGTTCCCCGGATACTATTGCACTGGAGATGGTGAGTTTAACTTGAATCAAGGGAAGAACTTTAGTTAAAACATGTTTCCTTTGGATTTACAGGTGCACGTCGCGATGCTGATGGTTATTTGTGGATCACTGGCCGTGTGGATGATATGTTGAACGTCTCGGGTCATCTAATGTCAACTGCTGAAGTTGAATCTGTGCTCACGGAGCATCCACGTGTCGCCGAATCGGCTGTTGTCTCTCGTCCTCATCCAGTCAAAGGAGAGTGTCTATATTGCTTCATAACGCCCAACGAAAACGAAGTTTTCGACCAGAAACTGATTGCGGATCTTAAGAAGATGGTACGAGAACGTATTGGGCCATTTGCAATGCCAGATGTTATCCAGAATGCCCCCGGATTGCCCAAGACGCGATCCGGCAAGATAATGAGACGTGTTCTTCGCAAGATCGCGGTTAACGATCGGAATGTGGGCGACACTTCAACACTGGCCGATGAGCACATTGTGGAAGAATTGTTCGCTAATCGACCTCTCGAAGCCAAGTAGACAGTTACACTTTGGATTCGCTTCTAGCTTCAAGAGTTATCCTTCTCCCCTCTGCTCTGCTGCAATCCTCTACTTAGCCATAATTATGTGCGGTCCCATGTTTTAAGCTGCCTCCTGACCAGCTAAATCAACCGTATGCAACATACGTGTGAATCTTGTAAATCTCCCCCTTAAACATCTATATATGCGTATATATATAGATATATAGAGCTAATATATATATATATATATATTTCATTCGTAACTTTGCCGACCCACCATCCGGGCTTACAATCACATTCTATTTAGTTGTTAAGTGTGTAAGTAACAATTTATTTGTTAAACTTGCAAATGCATCCATTTATTTTAATATACATATTTTTTCAATGTGTGTGAATGAGTTCTGAAAATGATTGGCTCTGTATTCGTATCGTATATAGTACATAGCAATGTCTCTTTTATAATATAAACGTAGTTAAATTTATTCTGAATAAGCACGCACATTTTCCTAGTTTTCTAGTTTTCTAGTTTTCCAGTTCATTTGTTTATTTGTTGTAGTCTTAGCTTAAGTTGCTAAATTCGTTGTGATACAAATTTAATTATATTAATTATGTATGTATTTTTAGTAGAATTGATATAAACAAAAAAACAAAATATATACACAATTTCGGTAATATATCTTCACAAACAACAAGAATACATTTCACAGTTTTCTTTTCTCAGCTTTCACAACATATTTTTCTCTGTAGTGCTGTTTCTTCATTTTTGTTTAATCCAAGCAACAACTGAAATGGAACACGTAAGTCCGGATGATAATACAATCCATGGTCTTAACTGCAATAGTTAATCAATCTTATTAAATCAATCTGAAAATGGTTTGTTAAATTATTTGCTAGATTGTAAGTCTTGAAAACGATACATATCAATGTTGCATAATGCTTATCGACATTCCTAAATATTTATATTGATATATACATACATACATAAGTAATCAACTACACACTGTATAAGAGTGTTATAAGGTCAAAAGACTTCCTGCAACGTGAACATATCATTGAAGTTACTGCTGCAGAACTCAAATCTTATATACATATCATTATTGTTAGGCCCGTTTTCGCAATGTTTAGTCAGGGAACTTGAACTGAACATTGTGCTTAACCGACCATAGTATTGTTGTTGTTAGCTATCAACGTTGGTTAGGGATATTTAAGAGAGAGATTGAATGGAACGTTGTGCTTCTTAAACTTATTGGTAAGGCGCTATTAACGCATTCGTCGGATTGTAAAAAATTGAATAGAATTGAGAGAAATGAAACGATTATTGTTTTAGCCTGAATATAATTAGCTGTACATTACACGAGGTATATATATACCATATATATATATATATATTTATCGAATCATATACGAGTATTAAATAAAGTTTATTGTTTCAATGTGTTTGAATTGAAGAGGAAAATTTTAACTCATTATTAGTTTCCTTTTTAGTCAAAATGAATTTTAAAATGCAGAATCTTTTAAGAACTGTCCCGCAATGTCAAATGAGACATTTCTCGACGGCAGAACGCGACCAGGCTTGTAAACTCATCTCAAAGTTGACTCGAAAGGGAGACGAGGTAGACAATCAACAGATCTCCATATTCAGTACTCAATATAGTACGAATCCCTACAGATTATGCTCAAGTCCTTGTCTAAGGGCCCGGAATACACGACCAAGTCGAACTCACGTGATTTCGTAACTGAAACGGACAAAGATGTGGAACGGATGCTTGTTAATGGTATTAGAAAACAGTTTCCGGATCATCTAATAATTGCAGAGGAGGGTACCGATGGGGTTTCCAAGAGCAAGGAGATTACCGATGCACCTACCTGGATAATAGATCCCATCGATGGCACCATGAATTTTATTCATGGTTTTCCCCATTTCTGTACTTCTATTGCCTTTTATGTGGAAAAGAAGGCGGAGCTCGCCTGGATCAGTAATCCACTGCTTAGACACAACTATGTAGCTCAACGTGGTAACGGAGTATACTTAAATGGTCAACCCAGGCGAGTGAGCAATCAGCGGGATCTGAAGCAGTCGCTCATCTTTCTGGAATGGTCACTGCGTCGTCGACATGAAGACAACGTGAATGTGTCCAATGAAAATAAACTCAAATTGCTGCCCTTAGTTCATGGGTAAGTTGAGTTCAAGGTTCTTGTACCGAATTGAAGGTGCCTCCTTAGCATTCGTTCCCTTGGCTCGGCGGCTCTTAATTTGGCCCATGTGGCAATTGGAGCATGTGATGCCTATATACAGTTTGGACCACAAGTTTGGGATTGGGCTGCAGGTGTCTTGATGGTGCAGGAGGCAGGTGGTGTCGTCATCGATCCCTGTGGCGGACAGTTTGATATTCAATCGCAGCGTTTACTGGCAGCATCCACTCCCGAATTGGCCAAACAACTTTTACCCATTTTGACACAAATGTTTCCTGCTGAAAAGCCGGTCAAAAGTTGACATTTTAAAGCAAGCTTTGTTACATCGTTTACGTATTTCTGTTGTTTAAATATTTAAAAATTTACAAGTATTAAATACACAACAAATTAATGCAGAAAATCATCAAGGGTTTCTTGGTTAGCTTTGGTTGTGGCAAGGGCACAGTCTCTCAGCCTGCCCCACCGGCTGCCCCACCGTCTGCCCCGCCGGTTGCTGCTCCTGCTTCTGTCAGCATCACAAGCAATTCTGGCAAGAGACCCCAGAAGACGAAGAAACCGAGTGACGATGGCATCATTGACATGGACAAATGCTTCGAGGTGGGATATAATTGTGTGGAACGGGCGACAACAGAATTGATAGAGGCTCTTCACAAGAACAAGATACAGGGTCACAGCTTTGATATGTACACCAGATGGAACACTCGAATTGAGGATATGCTGGTGAACGAAATATCACAGCACTATCCGAGACATAAGTAGGTCAAAGAATATTCTTATAAATGCAGAACTTATCCACAGTCTTTGCATAGATTTATAACCCGAAATAAGCACACGAAACGAATGGAAATTATCTTAACGGATGATCCCACCTGGTTTATAGATCCTATACATGGGACTGTTAATTTCATGCATGGTTTTCCATATACCGTCATAAACGTGGCCTTCTGGCTGTCCAAGCAGCCAAGGTTTGGCATCATTTGGAATCCGCTTCTAGATCAATGTTACACTGCCCGATCTGGGTTTGGGGCCTACCTGAATGTGAATCCCCTGCGAGTCAGTAAACGTGCTGAACTATCCGATGCCCTGGTCATGCATGAGTTGGGCACGAATGCAAGTTTCAGCCCCGAGCAGCTCAGATATATGAGGAGTCTCACAAATAATGCACATGGGTAAGTTTTTGCTTGCCATGTCAACTTCCAGATCTCATTATCAATCAATTAGACTTCGAAGCCTTGGTTGCACCTCGTTAAATATGTGCATGGTGGCTCAGGGATTTGCAGATGCCTACTTAGACTTCAACTGCACTTCCTGGGATATGTCCGCAGCCACACTGTTGGTAAGGGAGGCGGGTGGCGTGGTTTTGGATCCCTCGTTGAAGCCATTTGACATAATGTCTCGCAGGGTATTATGCGCATCCACGCAGTTGTTGGCTGAGGAACTAGCATCGCTTCTCCCCTCTGATGAAACAACTGTTCAAAATGAGATGAAAAAGACATCGGAGTCTGACTCCGCACTGACAAAGTCGCGGACTAACAAAGTCCCGGATAAACCTCGAGAAGCCGATTCCAATCCAAACATAATATACTCTAATAAAAGCGAAGAGGAACCTCGAGATTCACCAAATAATATGTCTAAAATTGACAAATCTAGCGTGGAACACATCGCAAATCTTAGCAATGAAAATAAAAAATTGGTCAGCAGGGTATTATGCGCATATACACAGAAGTTGGCAGAGGATCTATCATCAAATTCCAATCGCTTATCCAACAAATATAGTGGATCTTCTAGAGAGACGGATACACGACGAGTAGACGATAGCATTCAACAAATCGGAGCTGACATGTCTAAGAATTCCAAGAAACCTTCAAGGCAAAATAGTTCAAAAGACGAATTAATTAAGCCAACTAAAAGAGTTTTAATTGCACCCAACGACTTATCTTTGCGAAATAATCCACCCTCAATGAAATTTTCGGGATATCCTAAAAAGATTAACAAAACTAGAAAAAGATCTGTTAGTAAATATCCCACAGATCCAAATTTTCCGGGACAAGGTTCTCTGTTTTAGAAGGCGTTGTAAATGTTTGTGAAATGAAATGTTATTGAAATATGTAAATTTTTAGCAAACTTCACAAATAAACTAGAACTTTTAAATATGTATCGATTTGTATGGCAACGGTTTTTGACAATCAGACCGATTTCAAGCAGAAGTATTTCGACTGGGAGCTGCAAAATCGATGTCGATATTGATAAATGCGCTATGCAAATGTGTCGACTGGTAGACAAAGCTGCAAAAGTAAGTATTCAATTAATTGCTGCCAGCTAAGAAATGTAAATGTAAGAGATCTTATGATAGCATATGACCGAAGCCACTAAGAAGATGCGAGTCTTTGATACCAAGGAGAATAATTTGGATTTGGTAACAGAGACAGATCGCGAAATTGAAAGGATGTTGATTAACGGCTTAAAGGAGAACTTTGCCAACCATGTTTATATAGGGGAAGAGGGCACTAGCGGCACATCTTCGGGCCAAAAACTGACCGATCAGCCCACCTGGATTATAGATCCAATCGATGGCACGACTAATTTTGTACACGGCTTTCCCTACACCTGCATTTCGGTGGGTTTCTGGTTAAACAAACAGCCAGAGTTGGCAATTTGTCATAATCCCTTGTTGGAAATGAGATTCACGGCACGTCGCAATCGTGGCGCCTATTTAAATGATTCTCCAATACGTGTAAGTGGACAAACCCATTTGGAGCGTGCCCTGATCATGAATGAACTGAATCCCGCGAATTTCGAGCCTAAACTCATGGCCATACAAATGGGAAATGCTAACAAGATGCTGAACAAAGCACACACGTAACTAAGTCCACACATATAATCCTCTACAGATTCCATTAACATAGATGTCTCAGACTGCGAACATCGGGTTCAGCTGCCATGGATCTGTGTCTGGTGGCCATAGGAGCAGCTGATGGGTATTACGAGTTTTATCCCCATTCCTGGGACACTGCTGCTGGTGTCCTCTTGGTGCGGGAGGCGGGCGGAGTTGTTATTGATCCGGCTGGCGGAAAGTTCGATCTGATGGGCAGACGTGTGTTGGCTGCTGCCACGCCCCAATTGGGCTGTCAAATGGTGGAGATATTGGGCGACATGCAAATCTATCATCCGAGAGACGACGAGCCTGCCAAATAGAAATCGAAATGTATCTGACTTTGGCCTAGAAGTCATAATGTGAGTTTGTTAAGAAATATAAAATAAAATTTAAAATCTCGTACAGAAGTCAATTTTGGGCATTTTCTTGGCGGCAGTTGCTTCAGCCATATCCGCATCTTTCCCAACTCACCACAATGGCTGAGGAGCAGAAGAAGGATGGAACAAAAAAGGGCTTGTTGGAAAATGCGGCCACCTCATATGGCTTAGAGGATCACGAGGCCACACAACAAGATCCACGGGTCAACGAATTGCGACGTGCGGATTCACATCATGCCAGCAAAACAAAATCGCCGGAAAGCCGATCACCACCACCCGGAAGAGTAGTACCACAACCAACGAGTGCGGAGAAGGCTTCCGAAGAGGGAGCAGAAAATGCAGCGACTAGTTATGGCCTTGAGGGTCACAAGGCCAATACGGAAGATCCTCGAGTTAACCAAATACGACAGCCCAAGAGACAGACGGAAATTTCTCTAGCTCCCGTCAGCAATGAGAATTCACCGGAGACACCACCCTCTTCAGCTCCAAAATTGCGGTCATCGTTGAAGCGTGTCTCTACTGGAGTCGCACCACCGCCTCCTCCACCACCACCACCACCATCACCATCCCCACCTAGAACACCCTACGAGACACCGTACGACTCGGCTGCCACACCAATACAACCACAACGACAATCACCAGAAAAACCACCACCGACACCAGTCGACGGTGATGCAGCGCAGGATAAACAAAAGCGGGGACAACGTGTCAATAAGTTCACCAATACGGATGTTAGCTTTGATCCATCAAAGGAGTTTGCGAGCAAGACAACAAATACTGCCGGTCAAATGTATTCGGAGGAGGAGGAGAGCTGTACCTCCACCTCTGCACTACCGCCAAAGCCACCAGTTCCTACTGAATTGAACCTGGACGATTGCTTCAAATTTGCTGTGGAGCTGGTCATGAGAGCGGGAGCATTTGCACTAGATTCCAATAAGGCCAAGCAGAGACTATCGTATACCACGAAGGATCATGAACACGATCTGCACACACACACCGATAATGAGGTGGAGGCAATGCTAGTCAGTGAGATAACTGAGAAATATCCTACTCACCAGTAAGTCCCATTGGAGAGTTAAGTTAGCATGCAGCGGTTAGAATTAATTTCCTTCACCCTAGAATTATTGCTGAGGAGGCGGTTTCCAGCTCGAAAACTGGTCAGGTGACATTGACCGATGTGCCCACCTGGATTATAGATCCCATTGATGGCACCATGAATTTCGTTCATCATTTTCCCTACTACTGCATCTCTGTGGCGCTTTTGGTTAAGAAGGATACGGCTTTTGGCATAGTTTACAATCCTCCTTTAAAGGAATTGTATACGGCGCGCAAAGGACAAGGTGCCAGGTTAAACGACGAACCGATGACTACAAGCGGCCAGGAGGAGCTCAAAAATGCGATGATTCTTCAAGAGTACAGCTCCGGCATGAATGATGCACGGACCACTGCAGCCATGGAGAATGCACATCGTTTGATTAAGAAAACCCATGCGTATGTTAATAATTTTAATGATTGAGATAGTTTAGCTTAAAGATTATCTCTGGTTATCTCTGGTTTACTTTTAGCTTACGTTCAATTGGCTCCTCGGCCATGGGACTGGCAATGGTCGCCTCTGGTGTTGCAGATGGCTTTTACTTCTTTGGTCTGCACGTCTGGGATATGGCTGCTGGCAACTTACTGGTCACTGAAGCGGGTGGCTCTGTAATGGATCCCGCAGGCGGTGAAGTGGATATTATGTCGCGACGCGTCTTAGCTGCGGCTACGCAAACACTGGCTTTTCAGCTATCCGCGGAGCTCACACAAAATTATCCCAAGCCGAGAGATGATGAGCCTAGATCAGTTGCACCGATTCCAGAAGCCACCAAGAAGGACTTCAATGCCCAGACAGAATTTTCAGACTCCACTCTGTCGCTTAGTTCATCGGAAACTTCCAGACAATCAGTGCACAGAAATAAAAATTAAAAGTCAATAAACCAGCTGCACGCCAGGAATTTGTATCCATCTAAAAATGCTTCAATAAACATTTTAGTACGAGAATAGTTTTTGTTTTTAGTTATAAGTTAATTAAAAATAGGATCCATTAAACAATCTAATATAATTTCATTTCAAAAATATTCAATCTAGATAACTCATTTTATACATTTCCACACCAAAAAAGGTTCAAATGCATATTTTTATTTATCGCCCTTTTTAACCTATTGGCGCCATCTATTGCTTATGGCGCTAACTGACAATAAGCACACTTGTCTACTAAAACAAGTTGGCAGCTCTTCTATTATTTGTAAATCAGCTGTGCCGTCTTGGATCTTGTTCGTTGGTTAGTTTTTAATTTAATTAACATACGCATTTGTTCTGCGACTAGACGTGGAATAAGACCAACTGCCTTAAAATGGGAGACAGCGTTGACCTGGGAAAGTGCTTTGAAATAATAAACAATCTGACCACAGAGGCAGGCAGGGTGAGTTTAGTTGTGTTTTTGTCTGTGATTAAAAGGCACTTGAAAAGCGTCTTTCAAACAGCTGATTGCCCGCAACAATGAGACACGGCAGGATTTTGTTTGCAAATCCGGTGACATTGATTTGGTTACCCAAACGGATCAGGATGTGGAGAAGTTGATTATAAACGGCATTCGTCAGCATTTTCCAGATCACAAGTAGGCAAAATAAAACCCATTGGGAATTTCATACTAATGCTCCATTGGCAGGTTCATTGGGGAGGAGGAAAGCAGCACTGGAGCTGGCGTCAACAAACTTACCGATGCTCCAACATGGATAATCGATCCAGTGGACGGCACCATGAACTTTGTCCATGCATTTCCACACTCGTGCATTTCAGTGGGCCTCAAGGTAAACAAGGTCACGGAAATTGCCATTGTTTACAATCCCATGCTGGAGCAACGCTTTACGGCACGTCGTGGCCAGGGTGCCTTCTACAATGGACGCCGCATCCAGGCTAGTGGACAGCGGCAGCTGAACAAGGCGTTGGTAACCAGCGAGTTTGGCACCACACGTGATGAGCAGAAAATGCATATTGTCAATGAGAATTTCGCTAAAATGGCCAAGCATGTGCATGGGTAAGTAATATGTCCTTTTTCTGCATATTTACTATGATGGCTGATTGGGTTTTCTTGGCTAGTCTGCGTGTGCTGGGCTCTGCAGCCTTGAACATGTCCATGGTGGCCTTAGGTGCTGCCGATGCCAACTATGAGTTTGGCATTCACGCTTGGGACGTCTGTGCTGGTGACTTAATTGTGCGCGAGGCCGGCGGAGTAGTCATTGATCCAGCTGGGGGGGGACTTTGACGTCATGTCTCGCCGTGTGTTGGCTGCTGCCACACCCGAACTAGCGCAGGATATAGCCAAGCTGCTGACGCAATACTACCCCCAGCCAAGAGATGATTAGAGGGAGAGAAATGCAATTGATACACCTCACGTTTTCTAGAAATGAATGATGATGATGATGATTAGCCGAAACGCATTTGATTATTGCTAACCAAGTACCTTTAAAGGAATTTCCATTTTAGTCCGAAATAAAACTCGATTTAAATACATTATACATATACATATTTATGTATATATAATTATATAACCACAATCATAGTAGTTTTATCAGTTTATTCAAAGACGTTTGTTTGTTTGCTTTCAAGTACTTTTTCTGTAATTAAATTACAATCAGCGGCGCTTGTTTTGCCATTTCATTAGTTTCATATTTTTATGTTTATTTGTTGCAATTCTTTATTCTTATCTACTTTTGTAGTTTATTGTTATGCATATTGTTGGTTTTTTTTTATAATTAATTTATGTTATTAAGCTGATAGTAAAGCAATGTTGCTTTGTTGGATGAAGACAGAAAACCTGCGGTTTTTTTTATAAGGGAAATGCCAATAGCTATATAGTAAACAGTTTCGCATTGTCTGATCGTAACAAATGATTGTGCAAGAACTTGTCTGAGCCGGATACTAATTGGCTACTTCTGTTCTGTTCTCTGTATTATCTGTAGGTATAATCATATACTTAGTCGAAAGGCGCGACTCTTACAATTTGTATAGTTGTGCCCTTGACTATTGCTAAATCAAGCACATAGATATACAATTATATGTATTTGTTATTACATTTGTTGCTGGCTTCTTTTATTTGCACGGATCTTGCATTTGGAGTAGACTGAAAGTCACACTTAAACTAACTAACTAGCAACGAGCGAGAGAATTGTTATCATAGGAAGTTGACGTTTGTTCTTAAACACTTTTCAATTGTTTATTAATGCTTTCTTTTTCATAGAGTATTATTTATTTATTTATTTATGAATGCATGTATCTTGTTTGTTTCTATGTATGTATTGTATGTATGTTCTAACCATAAATACCATTTAAAATTTGACACATCATTGAAAAATGTAATCAAAGCTACAATAGGTAAAAAATTGTATCTATGTATTCTCAATATTTTGTGTGTATAATTTAATAATGTAATTAAATAAAAAATACAAAATATTAACGCTACATTCACAAGGATCCATTATGCGCACTGGTTTACAATTTCAATTCATCTTCATTTACTTCGTCGGGGTAATCGAAAAATGATTCTGAATAGGTCTTGGATAAGCAAGTATCTCAATTTGAAGCTAGAACATTTAGTTGAGTGTTTACTACGAATATTGCAAATTCTAATTAATACATATATATATTTATATAATATATATAGTTGTAGATACAAATTCTAGATCAATAAGCGAGAAAGGTACACATGGAGCATAAAACGGTCGCTACGTCAACTCTATTGAAATTAGTCATTGAGCGTAGCTCCCTCTATATAAGTTTATAATATCTATATATATATTTGTTAATAATATTTTGTTTTTCACACTAATAAAATTTACAAAATGTTCTATATAAATTCAACAGTTAATGAAGAGCTTTAAAGTTTTTTGAAGATATCGAGATATCTATGTCTATATTTATATGTATGTATTATGATTTGTTGTTGTTCTTGTTGTTGTTGATGTTGTTTAACATGTAATACACAAAAATTTAGCACCAATCTATTCAAAAATTCATCAAACTATTTGATTGTTCCGAGTTATACAAATTAAGCACTTAAAATTATGCGATATTTAAACGAATATGAACACGTTTCGAATGGAAGCGACGTCTGAGGGCCGTCCTTGAGTTACACTTTCCAATGTCAATAAATATAATGGTCACACATAGTGAATTAATAAATGAATATACCCATGGTGGATTCATTATACGGTATTCATTGTTGGCGTCTTGGAAAGAGTACGATCATAGCGCAACTTAGAGAAATAATAATCAAGCCGTAGCAATGTTAAATGTTAAAAAATTAATTTAAATTTATTTACACGCAGATACAATAAACGAGCAAAGAAAATTGGGTCTTTTTGCTTGAACTACGCTAGAATAACTCTACTTTTACATGTGTATATATATATGTATATATATATAAATACATATACATATATATGATATAAGTAGTTCTTTAATTATACAATAAGTATTCTACTTTAAAAAAAAACCAGTATTTTTCGAACTTGAACGCTCGCACTTCAGTCGAGTTTTTGAACAAATTTACCGACATAGCTGACCAATAAATGATAGGGAATTGAGAGTGTGAAAAGGGAATTGGGAACGGGCGGGGAATAGTAGAGATTTGTTTACTAGGGAGAAATTTGATGAGTTTGACGATGAAATAAATAAATTTTATGTTGCGCATGGGATATGTTCGGCTTGTGCTTTAGCTTTAGCTGGTATTTCATCTTTTTTCCATCGAATTAACAAAAACATTTTTCAAAGTCTATAATTGTAGGTGTATGCTATGTGTATGTGTATGTGTTTGTGTGTGTATTTGAGTGTTAGTGTGTATATGTGTCTTAAAAATGTTTGCGAACGCCTTTAACATTGCTAGATATTTAATGCTTTTACTTTTACTTTTACTTTAAGTTGTAGTTGTAGTTTTAGTTGTTGTTTATGTTTTAGTTATAGTTTTACTAGTAGTTAACTATTTGTATGTATCTGTGTATCTTGTAAAATGGATAATTTGTTGCCTTTTATCTTGTTGAGTTGTTGATGTTGCTGCAGTTCTTGCTGCTGTTGCCGTTGTTGCGGTTGTCGCTGTTGTCGCTGATGTATCTGATGATGGTGCCAACACTTGTTTTAATGCTAATTACTTAAACAATACAGCTGGTAGAAACAAATTGTTGGCTTCTACAGCTCGTCATCCGCCTTGGGTATGTCGAAGATCTCGGCAAAGAGCGGCGGCAGACGCAGCTTGGTCCAGTTCATTCGCAGCCAGTCTAGATGTGAGAAGTGCTTGGCTCCCAAGGAGCGCAGCTCTGGTATCTTAGCCTCCAGCGCCGGCATCAACTGCAACGCCTGCGTCGATCCGGCACGGGATCGTAGTATCTGAACACGCAATGCCTCCGCCACAAGCTCCCGGGCACGGGCAATCACCTTGGGCTCGCTTAGACCCGCCCGATCCGAGGCAAGCAGCACCATGGCGGAGAAGAGACCAATTTCCGTGTCGCTCAATCCATACGCATTCAATGTGTTGGCAAAATTCAGCAGGGCATTCACAAAATCCGACTAAAATAGGGAAATAATAACATATTAATGTTGCAGTTGCGTCTAATTACGGCAGAGTGTATAGCATATAATTAAAATAGGAGATTAATACTCACATCGTAGAGTATCTCCAGCTGCTGGCGAGTCAGATAAGCGCCATCGTCCAGCGTCAGCGTCGTATCATTGATCAGACGCGCCACATGTGTCAGCCACACCTCGAAGAAGCCCAGTTTGATGAGTATCAGTTGGTCGTCCTGCGTGAAATCACAGAAGCCAGGTACGCGTTTCGCAAATTCCACAATACGCTGCACGCCGGGCGTCACGCGGGCCGAGAACTGTTGCCACAGCCAGATCTTCTGAAACTCCAGGCTCTCTGCCACAGTGTTGACAATCTGTACAACGATAAGCGAAAATTGTCAATCGGTCAATTAATGTGCAAGATTTCGCATTTTCGATAAATTGTTAAATTGCAATAACTAGAAAATTCTAAGCAACACATATAAAAAACCATTTAATGTTGGTGTTAATTTGTAAGATAGCTAGAATGCTTAGCCATTTTATTAACTCTTTGTGTTACTTACGCCATTTTGTGGTACAGTTACTGGACGTCGCATCAGTTCGCGTGTCAACTCCTCGGTGTAGGAGCAATTTAGGCGATGCGCCTGGGAGACGCACATGATCACATCGTAGACAGTCAGTTCGTTGGCCGTGCCGGCGAGGGCATCATGATGATCGTGGGGATGGCACATGGCCACCTGGGTCATGGACATATCGCTGCTGCTGCCCATGCCGACCAATTGCTGATGATGATTGCTAACGCCTACAACTACAGCTGTGGCATTGCTGTTGTTGTTACCGCTATTGTTGTTGCTATTGCTATTGCTGTTGTTGTGGTTGTTGTTGTTGGCACTATTACAACCGCCCAGCTCCGATGGCGATGAGGCAATCGAACACATTTGTGGCGTTTGTGGTGTATTCGGTGTGTTCACGCGCACGCTGCTCGCATGCGGCTGCTGCTGTTGTTGTTGTTGCTGCTGCTGCTGTTGTTGTTGTTGTTGTTGCTGTTGTATTAGACTTGTATGCAAATTATTGGCACTGGTGTCATCCACATTTAGGGGCGTGCTAGTTGCTGTTGCTGACGCAGCGGCGGCTGCTGCTGCTGCACCGTTCAGCTCACGTGAACGCTTCGGTACGCGACCATAACGCACAGCTGCAAGAAAGAGACAGAGTAATTTTACATGTGAGATTGTATTCAAATTCAAGTCGATTGTCGATTCAGCTGCAAGGCATACAGCTTTTGTCAGCTATTCAGTTCTCGGCATGACAAGCTCAAAAGTATGCTACACAAAATATACAAACGGTACGAAGAAACTTAAAAGCATTGCCTACTTTTAAGTGCTTAACTTTAATAATTATTTTTAGATTCCCCCACGCACAACTTATAAATTAAACAATTAGTTTGCCTAATTCTTTGGTTACTTAATAATTGAAGCCCATTGAAATTTTCCTATTTTGGGACTTGGCAACATGTTTTTAGTCATTAACATTTAAAATTTGCGTCAGTGATGTGTACAAAAAATGAAGCAATTTATTAGTTTCTAAAAGCAATTTAAATTTAATGCCCAAGCAAAACGCCGCACAATAAAACTGGCACACGCATAAATCTTAAGAACACACACACGCTCACATCACACACACACACACACACACACGCACCCACAGCCATTTGTAGTGGCTGCTTTGCTGCAAATGGGATACAAAATTCTTGTGATATCTCAACTAGAAAATTTGTACTGAAATCGTATATTAGCAGACGGCGTAAAGGTTTCACTATATTCTCTCTTCTGTATTATTTTATTTTTTTTTTGGCAATTTTGTTTTGGTGTTTGTTGAAATGTTCATTTGCTTGTCTGTTTGGATTTCGCTAAAGCAAAACGCAACAAATTGCAAAAAAAAAAATGTAAACGTAAAATTTCTTTTGTGCAACCAAATACACAGCATATTTTATTAATTAAAATTGCATTTGCCTTTTGGCTGGCAAGCAGACAGCTGCTGTTTCTGCTGTTGCTGTTGCTGTTGCTCCAGTTGTTGCTGGCTTTCAACTGGTGGCAGCAACACTGGCGATGGCGTCTACGCTCACTTTATCAGTGGGACATTGACCCACTGTGCTCAATATATACTTATGAAAAAAAAAACTGATTTTGTTGTTGCTGCTATACGAATAAACACTGTAAATGTGTTGTGTGTGCGTTTTCTTTTCGCCTTTTGCTTTGTATTGTTGTGGTATTCGCCACAGTCACAGCCAGCGGCGGCATCAGTTTCAGTAACAACAACAACAACAGACAATCCAAAAGATACATTCGTATACATTCGTAGTTGCACTAATCACAAAAGCGTGCGGCTGTTGGATGTTGTGCAAAGTGGTCAATGCTTTGGCTAAAAAGTTGCTCAAGCGTTAGACGAGCGAAAGAAATTGCGCATACGCAGCGGGTGCCCGGAAAACTTGATGTCTGCGTGGGAAGTTACCTATGTGTCATGTGCCTGTCTTCGCGTGTGTGTATCTGTGTAAAGTGCCCAGTGAAAGATGATCGTTTCGTTAAGTTGGTCAACACATTGACCCACATCTGCTGGGCACTTTGTCATATGAGGCACAGGCCTTGTCCAAGTTGCAGTCACGCTTTGCATCAGTTGCTCATCTCGTTAATTGTCACAGCTCGTAAATTAATTATGACATAATAACTACACACACGCACACACACAATAGTTGCACTTATTGTTGTTGTTGTTGTTTTACTTGCCGCTGTTGCTTTGTTATTGCCACCTTCAACTCTGCTAATTGTTTGTGTCGGGCGCTTTGCTCTGTTTATTTTAAGGTGGCTTCAATTAGCAGCTCATTGCGATGATGGCAGCTGCACGATTTGTTTATTTATCGCTTGTTGCCTTTCGGCTTTTCTGCAGATTTTTTTACACCACTTTGTTTGCCTGCGTGTGTTTAGCTCAAGGGTATGGACAAACATTTCCAGTTGAAGTCATTTGAAGCTGTCAAGAAGTGGATCAGATCAATGACCAGAATTCATGCATGCGTGTTCACAAGTAATACAATTTAATATCGGACAATTCAATAAAATGATTCACTTATTTGGTGGTTGAATCTATTAAATATAAACGCTCTGAAAAATGTGTTGCATGCACCAGACTCTTTAATATTTAACATGACTTTAAAAACTAAGTTGTGATTATGAATTTTGAATTTTAAAAATCAGGAGAAATCGAATTCTGTTCGAAATTTCAATGAATGAATTAAGAAAAACCTGTTTCAAAAGTCATTCTGCTTGAAAATTGGTTGAATTTTGATAAAGTTGTGACAATTTGATGTTGGTCCGTCTTTGGATCGATCTACTTTACAAGTTATGGTAATATAAGGAATAATGGTATACATACAGAATATAACAAGTTAATTTTAATATTCAATTCTGGCAAAGAATAATGTATGTACCTTCAACGGTTCCCTGATTAATTTCAACCATACTTTCCAATATCTAAAGTTTATTTTTAATCTACTTGATCTTAGTTCACACTAAATAAATAAATGATAATGTGTCCCTGTTGGGAACACATTTTCAGAAATATTCTAGCTGTATAAGACACCACTTCATATGGCATTTGATGGCATTACTTGAACCAACGTGCTACCAAGCATTTGTCATAAAAGTCGCCACTCATTGGGGGCCACTAACTTACATACAATATACACATATATATATATACTCTTTTTATTGCCCATAATCTGCAACATAAGCTATTCAATCGTGCCAGCTTAGTCGCTGTGCTCCACATTTTAGACTGTCAGCTGGCACCTGCCACATGCCACATGCCAACTGGCACCTGCCACCCACAAGCATTTCCATTTGACAAGAGTGCAGGTCAACATCATCCATTATACACAGTCCAGGGCAGCAGTCACATAAATAAGACTAAGCCTAAACTTCTTTTCCGGCTAAAAGCATCTTAAGTGATTTAGTGCAGCCAAATGACTCCAATGCTCAGCGGCCCAATGACCCAACAGAGCAGGGAAGCGGGACAGAGGGAGAGAGGGAGAGTGAGAGAAAGAGAGTGTGAGATGATGATGATGATGATGGGGGGAATAAAAACTTGTTTGGATGCTGCATCCATTCATCCATCCATCCATCTATGGCAACTGCTTCGGCTGCCCGTTGAGTGCCAGAGCCAAGGATTTGGGTCACTGAAATGTGAAGCGGCAGCCCGTAAAGTGGCCCAAATGTTGCCACTTTTGACCGTAGCCGTTGCGTTGTTGGCCATTAGCATGCGAAGCTTAAGCCAACTGCCAACCAGGCAGACATCAACTACCAGTCAACAGCAGCAACAACAACAGCCATAACAACAACAACAACATATTTGTACATTTGGGTGCATCGCACTTTACCACAAACTATGGTAACCCAAGTACGGTCACTTCTTAGATGATTTCACCAAAATATTATAACAAATCTAGTTAGATTGGACAAAAACAATAAAAATCTGATAAAATAAAATAAATATCATTTTCCAGCCCAAAAACATTAAAAAAAAGGTATTTTGCTGAAAACATTTCAAATTTGAGCGAAAACATCTTAGAATTACGAATTTGGGATAAGAGTTTTCAATTGGTTTGGACTCACACATATCGATGCACCCTAATGTAAGTACAAAAACAAATGTATGTATAAAAATGTAGTTGATTTTTTTTTGTAGTTGTAGTGTCTTTTTTTTTGGTTTTATTGTGCGCATGAATGGGCCCGGCCCCGGTTCCGTCCCCTTTCCCCTCTCCCCACTCCACGCTCCGTTCCCCACTAGCACCGGCATAATTTGGCCTGTAGTTGCTGCTGACCTCGTTTGAGGTCGTTCATTCACCTGTCGCTGTTTTTGTTGTTGTTGTTGTCGTTGTCGCCGAGGCTGCACTTTATGCACTCCACATTTGCATGCACATGTGTGCCTGTGTGTGTGTGTGTGTGTGTGTGAGTGAGTGTATTGGTCGCTGTGTTTACCCAGTTACGAAATTGTCCAAAATGCTGCGGCTTATACTTGGGTGAAAGTTTTTTAGTGTTGCTGCCGCTGCCGCTGCCAAAAAGTATAAACAAACTATGCAGTCCCAACTTTTAGTATGTCGATTGCTAAAGCTAACTAAAGGGAGTATTAGCTATGTCACTTGTAACAATTGCAGCGCCAAGAATTGATATTAAATAAATTGATTTTAATGCAAACTTTGATATTGATATTTTCAAGTATTTCTTTGCAAAAATATCAATTGATTCTTTAACAATATCAAAATATCTATATAACTGGCAGTTATGATCGATAGTTTTCTTTCTTAATATCGGTTATCATCAATTTGACGGTGCTGCCAACTCAGTGCATTAATGTCAAATTTGTAAGAAATGAAACAATGCAACTTATAAGTGAAAAAAAGGGTATTTAATGTTCGGTTAACCTGCATCTAGGCATTTATTTCTTCAATTTGTTTGCTTTTGTTTGCAGCAAGGTGTGTCGGTGTTTGCCTGTCTGTGTGTGTGTTTGTGTGAGTGTGTTTGTATGGTAGTTTGAATCTGGAGCAGCTAAAATTGTTAGTTGCGTGCTAAATTTGTTGCTTGCCAGCGACAACGGCAACACACACAAACACACACACACAAACACGCACACACACATACATACAGCCACCGCCCACCCGCCTTGTTCGCAAAACAAAAGCAAAAATTGTGTCAAGCAATTTGCGTATATTATTGCAACAGTGTTATTGTTGTAGTAGTTGTAATAATTTGTTGTTGCTGCAGTTGTTGTTTTATGTTGTTGTGGTTGTTCCATGAAGCCAATTGCAGTTTAATGAGCGTTAAAAGTAATTTTTGCCATTTGGCATGACACCAGTTTTTATTTCTATTGCACTGCGTTGTTTTATTTATTTGTTATTTTTTAATCAATGGCCGCCGGACAGTTGTTCACATTGCACGGAAAATCACAAACGTAACTGTCGCGATTGAACCACATGCCCAACTCACAGAAGCCCAACTCGGGGCACGTCTCCACACAGGTCCAAAAGAGGCGACAATGCTCCGCATGTGGTATAATCTGGCCATGGAATTTGCAGCTCACTTCTTGGTTTTGGCAGACAACGGGCAGATGTGGATCCCCGGGCGGACACAAAGTTGGTGAAGTTGGAGTTGGTGGTGTTGGAGTTGGTGGTGTTGGAGTTGGCGGTGTTGAAGTTGGCGGTGTTGGAGTTGGTGGTGTTGGAGTTGCGGTGTTGAAGTTGGTGGTGTTGGAGTTGGCGGTGTTGGAGTTGGCGGTGTTGGAGTTGTAATCATATCTGAGCACTCGCCATCCCATCGTGGACATTTCCCCGGCAGACAGGCGTTAACTTGAATATCAAACTTCTGCCCAAGTGGACAGCATTTTCTATCGATGGTATTATCTCCACAGTAGTAGTAGCTGGTGCAATCCTCGCAATCCGGCACCAATTCTCCAATCCTCCGACCCTCACATAAACAGAAGCCATCCCTGCTGCAAGCCAATCTTGCATCCAACTGGCCATAAGCCTGGTAAACGGCCAGAAGCACAAAAAGCGCACACAGCTGATAAACTTTAAATGAAAATCTCTTGAAATTGACAAGCTGCATTTTTTTTACTGGCTTAAAGCACTTTACCGAGCTTCATCTGCTTCTACGTAAAAATAACAACTGATGCCTTTCCAGCTACAATCCTAGACATTTTATAGGACTTTCGCTATAGCTATAGATATAGATATAGCTGATAGCTTTTCGATTTGCTTAAGGTAGATAGGACAAGCGATAACGATTTGTTGTCTCAGCACTTGACCTGCCCCAAGTCCAGTGGATAAAGACAATTGTTAAATAGTTCAAATAGTTTCTGTGATTTTCCACAGTTGATAATACAAGTTGATAATCATAAGAAATCTAATAAAGATTGTACACTGATCAAAAAACTTATTATAAAAAAGTTAGAACAAACCTCTTTTAATCAATAATAATAAAATAAAATCAAAACTCATTTTCTAGACAGTTTTGCCCACATTTTTCCCTTTGGAGATATTGATATTTTGAATTATATTTTGAGTTTGATTGTTCATGCAAACGTTAGATGTATTCTACTATAGATTAATCTTAGCTATTGACCAAACTTCCAACATCTTTTCTTTTTCCAATTTTCAAACTTATGCATAAATTGCTTGGCCGTCAAATTTTAAAGTCCCACGCATTAAATAAATGTGCTCGCTAACCAAATGCAGGAATTCGAATTTGCCAATCATTTTGGGTCAAATACAAATACGAAAATAAAAAAGGCGAAAACCAAAAGTCAAAGCTTCAGCTCAAGTCTAACAAATTGGTGGAGTCTGCAACTAATCGCCTTAGGTGAGGTATGTATATATCTATATATATGCCACGTGTTGCCCATTCGATTTGTTTTGGAATTTGTGCCTAAATCAGGCAATAAATGCAACTGGGCGGGGCACTAAGGCTGTTAAAGAGGCCAAAGGGGATCGACGGGGTAAGCGAATATGAATAAAAAATCAGCAAGAAATCAAAATCAGTCAAGGCATATGCAAATTTTGAACTGACCTACTCCCATATGAAAAACCAAATGAAACACGCACGAAACAGCAAATCGAAAGAGACGCCCCAAAAGAGTTATAGACACAAACACAAGCGCACACAGATACACCGACACACAGATACAAACGCACACACGAGTCCAAATTCAAATAGGAATTGAATAATACAAAAATACAGAATATGCAGATATTTATGTAAAGTGCGTACGATGGATGGATTGATAGATGGATGAATAATTGGACGGTTGAATGGATGATGATATCAACTGAGGGCGTTGAACGATCTGTTAGAATGATCGCTTAAATATATGTTTATCTATATATTTTATATATAAATGTGTGTCGCTCTGTTAATCAGTCAAAAAATGTGTTGCTGTTATTGTTGTTGGCCAATCAGATAAACGGCAAATTGTCGGCAATTAACGTGTTCATTATGTGAGAGCCAAGAGTCGAGTTCGAGCTTGAGTTGAAGCTGTATATCCAAGAGTTAAGCCGCTTAGCGGCGAATTGGAGAAAGGCTTTCTTTCCATTCCCCATTCAAAATGGGTTGAGTGCTAGTTGAAGAGGTGTAAATGGTTGTGTGGCACAGATCTGTGACCCCTCCGCCCCTCCCTCTTCACATTGCTGACAGTGATGACAAAAATAGTTTGACACTCCCCTTCCCCATACACAAGTTCCCTCCGGCTCTGGCGACATAACTATTTTACAGATACTCGTATGTATCTCTCAGATACACACAAACATACGAACTACGTACATATAATTCACTTAAGCGCGTTCAACGAAGCGGGATGAATGACCTCAATTTGAATAGTTGTCCATCCATCCATCCATCCATCCATCTGACTGCCCGACTCTTCATCTCACCGTCCGTCCGTCCATCCGTCCGTCGTTTATGTGCTTGTCTTTTCTCGTTCCATGACTGACTTTTTGGGTGCCATTTAAATCAACGTTGCCGCCTACTTTGGACAGTGGCTTTTTAGCCGCTTTTATCTTCGTCTCTTCTCTTATTCTGCTCTGCACTCCCCTCACTTCATTGTTGTGCTCTCATCGTTATTACTTTGGATTTTTATTTGGTGTGTAGTTTTTTTTCTTTATTGCATTCTTGTAAAATTATTCAAATGCTCTACAATTTTCGGGCCAGTTTTCTCCGCGTTGAAAACACGTCAAGCGCAAGAGAATTGAGGTTATAATCATAACTGCTTTTGCCCCCGATCCCCCCGTTACACAAAGGAGTGGCTTCTGCTCCCCTCAACCCCGCACCGCCCCGCCCTCCTAACATCCGTTCCATCTCCATCAACGCTTTTATCTGTTTGACACAATTTTCTGGGCAAAGTTGAGTTCTCTCTGTCTCCGTCAGATTTTTGTTTAGTGACACAGTTTAGATTACACACAAACACACACACACACACACACACACATGTATATGTATATATATAGAGACAGTCTCTTTTTTACATAGTAAATATATATATATATTTTTTTTTTTGACTACCTAATTAGATAAAAAATACAGTTGGCTGCCGTTGGCGCTGCTTTTGCCCCATGGGAGGTGTTAAAAGTTGCAGTCACTTTGCCCCACTGTGGAGGCGTTGCCACAAAAACCGGGTATGGAGCACGGGAAGGGTAGAGGAGTGAGGGGCATGGTAATGCAGCGGGTGTAGAGTGTTGAGTGCTGTGCCAGCTGAAAAGTGAGTTAACTCTGTCTGCAGTCGACTGTATTAGATTGTGTGTGTCCTACTTAACAGAGTGTGTGTGTGTGTGTGTGTGCGTGTGTGCGAGTGTTTGTGTGTGTGCCTGAAGCTGTCCAAACAGAAATGTTGCATACTCGTAGATACACCAAATGAGGACAACTTTGTTGCCATTTGATTAGGGCCACATTAAGTGCAAATATGATAGTTAAAGTTTTGTTTGAAAAGAGGTCCAACTACAATTATTATACAGTGTGCGTCACGGAAATCATTGCTTATCTGTTGATCTTTATCGCTCAGCTAAAAACTAGAGCATTGCCAGAGAATGCTTTATTTAACTGACAGATCTACAAGCTATTTTTGTGATTAATAACTGAGTTCTGATCTACTGTAAAATGTTTCGACACAAACCAAAATTAAATCAATCATATACTAATATTATTATTTTATAAATTTTTCTCCGATATTCACTATTGATTGAAGCATTCTGAGCATCTCTAGATCAGACCATTGATCTTTATTCCAGATATTTAGAATTATCTTTTACTCCAGAAATAATTTTTGTGGGAACTACGGAACATATAAAAACACTTCTATTAAAATCCTTAATTTGGCAACATTTTAGAAAGATTACCCGAAAACTACATATATAATGTGCACTCATGCTGGGAGTGACTATAATCGTTTGGTAATCGTGCCGACAAACACTTTAGTATATCATTAAAGACTTCTATATTTTGACATAAATTCTTTGTTCATTGATTGCCCTTTCCTGTTGCTGAACTCTGGCCCAACAAACGGAGAAAGAGAATTTGAAGTCGGAGCTCATTAAGCGTTTATTGAACTCGTACATCAAAAAATGAAATGAATTGTAATGAAATTACAAATTAAGATGGAAATGAAGCTTGCTGCAAATGTCATTGAATCGGAGCTGTGAAATGTGAATGGTGCAATATAAATCCTTTTCACTTTAGTACGAATTTAAAGAGCGGAAGCAAAAACGAAAACCAGCAAATTGAGGGGCGGCCAACTGGGCGTATGAGTAATGCCAAAAGTTACGCAAATGCCGTCGTCGTTGTCGGGGACTGCTTATCAAATATTTGAACTAAAATGTGAAGCTAAATTAAAACAAACAACAACAAACGGCACTTCTAAGACATCAGACAGTCGCCAAAAAAAGAAAAGAAATACGAAAAAAAATAAATAAAATAAAAATTTTGCGACGCGATGCTCCAATTTGATAAGCGATGGGCGCATTAGCAATTAGCGAATTAAACGCTGACCGAACGGAGCCCGAACAGCGCTGACCAAACAACCGAGCGACGCGCGTTTGTGCTATAAATGTTTCCATGAGCTAAATAGAGGCCCACATCCACATTCACATCCACAACCACATCTACATCCAACCGCTCCCAGCGCTTTAATGAAAAAGCAAACAATTAAATTAGCCAAGAGGCCACAAGACATCAGACATCGGACATCACGCATCGGACATCAACCATCAACATCAACATCAAAAATCCACATCGACATGTGAGAAACTAGAACGAAGCGCATTTGTGAAATGCCAATCGACCAAGATATAGTACACATATACACACATATACACAAATATATACATATATATGTATATATATAAATATATGTGTTGTATGTGTGTGAGAGAGAGATCAATGCTCGAAGGCAGCTGCTGTCGATCGGTTCGGTTGTGATTGGATCGTTAGGCTGCAAGCGGAATGTGATTGATTGAATTAATAATACAAATTAACAGCGTCAAGTAGGTAAGATCATTGATCTCTCGCTAAGCCAGTAGCCTGATCTCGCAACCGATCTCCAATGGTGTGGGCGTGGGCGTGGGTGTTGCTTCTAAAGTATTGAGTGATCACTGATCATAATAAAGTCTAAATTATTATATTTTTTGATTTTGGACTGAAACTGATCATTAAGCTGTAATCAACGATCAAACATATCAAAATTAACGATTATCATTGAGTTTTATTAATTTTCCCGATTGTAATTCTTTTCTCTTTTCATTTGTCGGATTTTCTCAGGCTGTCTATATGACTACCAGCTCTGATCAGTGTTTAAAAAAGTCTAAGTCGTCAGCTGTCGGATTTAATTAGTTAACATTCTATCCCAGCTAAGATTGTTTCTGTCAACATAATAAGCTCATATTATGATCATTGCAAGTGAAGAAGTGATCAGAAACTGATCATTAAACTGTAATCAGAGATAACTGTCTGATTTCATTAGCTGGCAATAGCTCAGATTAAGTAAATGTGGAAGTTGTTTATTTTTGAAAGTAAGAGTTATGAAGATCTGTTCAGATGTTGGGTGATCGCTCCCCTCTCGCTTTCTGCATCCATCTCACTCTCTCTTTCAGTGGCTGTCAACATAATAAGTAAGATCCGAACATGGATCGTGCAGTCAATGAAAGAGTCAACGAGTCGTTGGCTTCATTACGAGCACGCACGAATCCACGATCAACGATCAATGACCGACAATGGCTGAATCTGAATTGCAGTGTTGTAGCCAGCGGCTGAGTGATTTCTTCCTCTGCCAGGAGAAGGAGAAGGAGTTAAGCCGAAGAATCGTTGCAGGGCACTGGCCAATGGCAAATGGCCACCGCTAATGATCCGCACAGAGAGCGAAGGGAGAACGTCCAGACGGGTGCGTTGAACTATAAACGTCGTCAGTGATCTTGTTGTTGTTGTTGTTGTTATTATTGCTGTTCGCTGGTCGCATTTCATTCTTGACTTTTTATTTCTTATTGCTTGGCAACGTCATCGTCAAACAAACATTATGAACACGCTCATAATAAGAGAATCGTTTCACAATCTCATAATCAGCTACCGGCAACAGCAGCAGCAGAGGCAGCAAAAGTAAAGTACACTCTTTGTTATTGTGCAGTGCAATGCTCGCAAGTTTTTGGGTTTGCTCTCTCTCTCTCTCTCTGCCTCCCTTTGCCATTGGACAATCTCTGGTTTTTTGCATTCGCTCTCTTTTGTTGTCTTGCTCTCGCTGTTGTTGATCAGCTGTGTGTGTGTGTCTGTCTGTTTGTCTGTCTGGCCTGAGGTCGATCCCTTTATGCTTTTTACTCTGCATCTTGCTATTCTTATTGTTTTCTTATTTCTTTGCATATTTACAGCGCACTGCTATCAAAATGCAGCGCTGCTAGCGTCGCTGTCGCTGTTTCACTGGTGCTTCACCCTTTGCAGTCGTCGGCGCGTCGTCATCAGTATAAAGTGTCAATGCACTTGTTCTTGTTTCAGTCTCTCGTCTGTTGGTGTGTGTTTGTGTTTGCAATGCGTGTGTGTTGTTTTTGTTGCGTCTTCACGTGCGTCGCCATTGCCTCCTGCTGTTTTAACTGCACCCTCCACCGCTACGCCCTCTACCATTACTGCTGTTCAATCCTTTTTGCTTTCCGCTTCTGCAGCGACGTCGGCGTCGGCGTCGTTGTCGTCTGCTGCGTCGAGTGCTTTGCCATTTCCCCCTTCGCACGCTCGTTCTTCGTTGTTCGGTCGTTGTTCGTCGTTCGTTGGTCGCTTGCTCTCTGCCTTTGCACTTTGGTGCATCCTTGTCTGGCGTTTGAACTTTTTTTGTTCTTGTTGCTGCTGTTGTTGCTGCTGCTGCTCTGTGTGCAATCTTTGTTCTGCAGACGTCTGGCCTGTGCCCTTCTCCCAATCCCCCTCGCCCTTCCTCACTCACGCTCTCGCTCTCTTTCGCTGTGTGTGTATTGGCATTTGACTCCATTTAAAGTTTGTTTCGCTTTATTTTGCAAATAAAATTAACTCAACTGCCAGCAGCAAAGTGCAAGTGAAAACTGCAAATGCAGTCTCACTCTGAATTTATGAAGCTGCAGTTGCCAAGTGCTTCCCTCTCTCCCCTCTCTCCTCTCCCACACTCTATCCCCCTTTCTCTAACTGAATGTTTGTCTCCTTCCTCCATGCATGATGTATGTTTGTCCCCCTCTTGCGTCTGGGGTTTGCTAATGAGCTGAGGCGTGGCAGAAGGGCAGTTACGCATAAATGTGAAATGGGCACACATTAGCTTAAGGGCTCACTGCGGTGCTTCAACGAGACTTGCAACGAGAGGTTGCCTCAAAAGAGTTGCAGCTACATAGATGCATCTGTTTGTTGCCATGGCTGTTCTCAGTTGTGTACATTTCCAAGCGACACGAAGAAATTCATGAATACACAATACAGTCAAATATGGATAAAGTGGACATTTAGGCAAACAATTCATTCAAAATTCAATCAGATATCTATAGATTTCAAGCAGAAAGTAACAAAATATGGCTTAAAACTTACTTATTTTACCTATTAAATAATCTTGCTTAGGGCAAAACATCTTTAGGTATTTAATACCACAAAAATACGATATTTTTCTAATCCAACTTTTTATTCATCGTTGCAGTTTACTCGGTGTATTAAGTATAGATATAATTAATGGATACTTTGGCTAACATGGATATCTGTGTGTGAATAGACCTTGCCAAAAACATATTCACTGTAGCCAGATGTCACTGTATCTATTTAAAGAGACACGCTTTAACCGTTTGGCAATTAAAAGTCAATGCCATCATTGTCATCTCTTTCATGAATATTTTCGTAGGGTGTCTTCTCTACAGTTTTCTTTGTGTTGAATTTTCTCAAGTTGAGCATACAGAAAAAGCTGCTGCCCTGTCACTGCCGCACAGCATTTAACCCACTTTAAACTTGTCTTTGACTTTTTGGGCACAGTCATTAGCCAAGCGACAACAACAACAAGAAAGCAACAAACACCAAGTTATATACATTTTTATCGCCTGTCTCATCAAGAGCGACGACCATCAACATCATTTAGCAGGCCCATCAACAGAGCCGGCATCGTCATGGCCTCAGCTACCTGTACCTGTATCTCAGCTCCCTCCCTCTTCTCCCTCCTGTCCCTCTTCTTCCTCTTCTTCCGCTCATCCTACTTACGTATTCAGCCCAATCACCACCTGTGTCACATTTTAATACATTTTGTAATAAAAGCAACATTAAAAGGCGCTCTCTATAAGAGCCACGGCCCTGATACGAGCATTCGCCTGTCCGTCTGTCTGTCCGTCTGTCTGTCTGTCTGTCTGTCTGTCTACCAACCGCAAATGCAACCCCCTTACGTTGCTGTATCCGAACTCAGCTAAAGAGTCAGTTAGCTGTCCATTTGGTCTCGGTTCTGTTCTGTTTGCCACAATTTGAATGGATCGTCAGCGTCTATGACAGATACCACAGAATGGAGCTTTCATTTCGCCACACATCCTAACATGCACTTATTAAAACACACACACACACACACAGTTTATGTTAGCCAGAGTTGATAGCTCTGTTTCTTAATCATCATCATAATTATCATCATCATAAAGTCGCTGTGGCTTTGTGGTTATGGTCGCCTGCACCTTGCCACACATTGTAGAGGGTTGCTTGGAGGTCTCCCGTCTCTGGCATTTGTGCTCTATTCAATTTGGAGGTCACTCATTGCTAACTGCATTTGCAGCAAACACATTTGTATCTGTGAAATCTGTAAAATGTATCTGCATCTGTATCTATAGTTGCAACCAAGTGGCAACCAAGCATGGCCAAAACTGAAACTGTTTGCGGTATATTCTTGGCACCAAAATGTCAATTATAATAACAAGTGCGGGTGCATAACGGTAAAGCTACGTTTTAAATATTGCTGCAATCGTCCTTCAAAATTCTAGACTCAACAAATTGCAACATTTATTAAAAAAGATTTCTAGTTACAAAATCAACTTAGTTTATTTCCCATTGTGAGGAATTCAATATGTCATTCATTTTAAATTCAAATTAAAGAGAAAATAAAAATTCAAGTGTCAAATAATAAATAATAATATGTTAGAAATAAATATTTTCAATTTAGATTGAAATTATTATATGTAGATACAGGAAGTGTGATTGTTAGTTTAATAAACTATCGATATCAAAGATGTGTGTTTAGTATTAACTTTTTCTTCTTTTTAGATATTAATCTTATTTCGAACTCCTTTTAATATGGATTTCTTAATTTATATTTATCATCATGTCTGGATCAAAGTAGCGTGTGTTAATTAATTTCTCAAGCCTAAGCCACACCCTTTTGGCACATTTACAATCAATACAATTATATGAGTTCATGGGCTATCTGTAAGATACACTCACTACACACACACTCGCACACACACACTTGCACAACACGCCCAAATGGATTGTTGACACATCAAATCTAAATTGTCCATCCCATATAAGTTCATTAATGTCATGATACACAACACACTTCAACATTTTGTCATGTGAACCAAAAAAACAAGAAGAAGAGGAAAGCAAAAAGAAGTAAAAATAGGGAAAAAAGACAGAAAAGCAAAATACGAATAAAAAGAAGGAAAAAAATCGCCGATTAAAGCGGACAAGACAACAAAAATAACTAAAATAATAAAATAATGAATAAATAACAAGAGAAACACACAGATATGTCTGATATATATATAATGTGTGTGTGTGTGTATCTGTGTTTATATTTGTATCTGTATCTGTACAATGGCCACTCGCTTGAAGCGCAAAAAAAGTAAACAACAACAAATATGTGGGTCAATTTTGTAATAAACTAGAAATGAGTGTGTAACAACAACAAGAACAACAAACAATAACAACAAACAGTAAGCAAAGCAGCCATAGAATTACAGCATAGAGAACTTGAACTGACGGGGGTTGCTAACCCCCTGCCCCCTCCCCCACCCCTACCTCTTCCCCCACCCTACACGTATCCCCTTATCTGAGGTCAGCTGATTGACGGACGGACACTTGAATGATTGGCTGCCATTATTGGCCAGAGTCTGGAATATATATTCCGGACCCCCCTCTCACTGCCCACCCCCCTCCCCACTCCTCAGCCCTGGCTGGAGACTGGAGCAATTATGCGCCTTGGCAATTGGCCCGCTTAACTGTTAATGGGCCGCCTCAAGTTGAGCTTAACGGTAATACTTAGCACAGTCAGAAGACGGCTTAAAATTGTAGATTGCAGCTTGAAGATTGAAGATTGAAGACTGAAGACTGGGAACGACTGTCGACTGTCGACTGTAGAGACTGTAGTTTGTAGACTGGGCCACTGACTGTTTTGGTCAATGAGCTTTGAGCTCACATTGTAGATTGTTTTGTGGCTGTATCTTACGGTTAGCCGTAGTATCTCATAGATACACAGATACATTAACTACAGCTCGGCTTTGTGCTAGTTTTGTATGGTTTTTAGTCTATTACACGCGGCAGATGATTTCATGCCTTTTGTGAGATTTAATTGTTATTCATTCGTCTGTCGTTTTGTTGCCTCTGTTTGTCGTTGTTGTCGTTTTTGTTGTTGTTGCTTTATTTGTTAGTTTCATTTTGGCTTTGGCCAAACCTTGAACCGCACCGCATTCAGTTTATTGGCCGCGTTTTTACAACGAATACCGTTGCGAACTAAGCGTTTGGCTCGACTGCTCTGATGATGACGATGACGCTGATGATTATGCGATGATCATCATGATAATCATCATGGTCATTATTATTATAATTTATGTGTAGTTTTAGTTGGGCTGCCTTCTGGCATACACACACACGCACACACGCACAGCTGCGCAGGTGACAGGCCAAAGATACAGATACAAATATATCTACAGATAGGTTTTGCTACATTTTCGGCAGACACGTGTATCTCTCTCTCTTGCCTCTCTCTCCCTCTCTTCTCTCTGCGTCTCTTTCTCTGTTATCCTTGGCTTCTAAGCTCCACCTGGCCCCAACTGAATTGCTTCGTTTGTAGGCCCTTTGTTGTTGTTGCTGCATATAATTTATTTATGTTTGCAATTTGCTTTGGCTTTTTTCAGTTTTTTTGTGTGCTTTTTTTTTGTTTTTTGTGCTCTCTGTTGACTGTTGTTGGCCGCACAAGGACGAATGTTGATGTTAATGAACTCTACAAACAAACATTTTGATGGCAAGTGTTCGCGGTTTGCGTGTGTGCGCGTGTGTGTGCGTGTGTGTATCTGAATTGTGTGTGTGTGTGTGTTTGCAATTTTAGTTGCCAATTTGTCAACTATTTAATGTGAATATTCGTTGGTTGAACGATCTAAATGTGTTTAACATAATGAAAACCAATTTATTCATAGATATTTCACGACGACGCACAGATTTTCTACAGTTATACCCTAACCAAGTGACAGAAAAGAGGGTGTATCGACTGCGATGTGACTGTTAATGCTTAATATAATTTATATTTGCTGTGTGTTATTCCTAATTTAAATTGATTAGTATAGTTATATATTTATTTAGATGTTCTTTTATTCAGCGACTATTCAATAATGTGTCTGAATCTACCGGATAGTCTTTAGTCTTTTCTCTGGCAATAAGTTATCAATATTTGATTCATGGTAGCTGGCTATCAATTGTGCAGGGATTACGAAACGTGGCCAGTGGCACAGGGGCAACAACACAACACAACAACAACAACAACAACAAGTGCAACAAAAGCAACAGTCGCAGCTGCAAATGGTCGTGTGGCAGCATCCTATGATCACGTTTGAACGCGTCTCTATGGGACAAGTCTTGAGTTGTGGCTGCTTTGGCTGTTGCACCTGTTGTTGGCCAAGTCGTTAGCCATTTTCATAGCTGGGCATTTGAAAAGCGACAGGCGACAAGGCGACAGGGTGACAGTCGGCGAGCAGGCAGCAATTTTTATGTTTCCGGCTCTGATTAGTCCTGGGGAAGATGCGCCCTAAACCGGAATGCAAAAGCCAGCAGCCAAGACACTCGTACTCCTGTTAACTGGGCACAAATCAATTGGCCAAGGAAGCCAGCAGCAGCAGCAAAAATCAAAGCAACAACAGCAACAGCAACGGCAACGGCAACAATAATTGCAACCAGTTTTGCAATAGGCGCAACAGTGTGTTGAACTAAACCAGTTTCAGTTTTTATTTATTTTTGTGGTACGGAAAATGTAGGAAGTAAAATGCAACAGCAGCAGAAACAACAACAAAGAGACAGACAGGAAGTTGCAGGCTGTTTTTTTTTACTCTTTTCTTTTTTTGTATTGATGTGAATGAACCTGCAAATTATGTGTGTGTGTGTGAGAGAGAGAGAGATGAAGAGATGTGTGTGTATTGTTTGATTTTCGATGATTAAATTAATATTAAGCATACGCAACGTGAGGCTGAATTATTTATACCGTAAGCTCAACCAAAAACAGAGAGCGACAGCAAAGAGAGAGAGAGAGAGAGAGAGAGAGAGTGACAGCGAGAGGAGCTCGCAAAAAGGAAACTCGCAAGAACAACAGCAACAAGAAGATGGAGATGGGAGATGGAGATGGGAAGGGAGATGAAGATGAAGATGGATAAGAAGAAGAAGAAGCAGCAATGAATTCAATTTACCATTCAATTGAGAGCAGCTCACAAATGTTGCGCTCCCGTCCTGCCGCAATCTCCAAGCGGCTCTCGTATCCAAAAATAGGCGCTGCCTTTTTGCCTGAATTTTGTTTTCTGTTTTTACTCTTATTTTTTGGTGAATTTTTGATTTTGTTATTTTTTATTTCTGAGCCCCGTTCGTTGGCTTTTTTTTGTTAATTTTATTGCCGCTGCTCTCTTATCTGTCGTCTCGTGTGTTGATTTCAAAAACTTCACTTAAAGGCAAAAAACTTTTGCCTGGACTGTTTTTTAAATTTCACTGCTCTGCTTTTTAAATATATATATCTGTATGTATATTATTTCTTGTTGTTTTCTTTTGCTTTTCCTTGCTGTTGTTGACTTTGTTTCACTGTCACTTTGCAGCTGGGAATTACGAATTGAGAATTGCGAATTGAGAATTGAGAATTGCGAATCGCGAATTGGAATTGGGGGACCTCTCTGGCACCTTCAAGGCACGTTGCTGCGCGCTGTTGCAAGCAGCCTCAACGGGCCGCAACTTCAACTTGATTTTGAAATTCAAATCACAATGCCCGCTGGCAATTTATGCAACACTGTTGTGGCGAGCAGCGCTTGGACGCATCAATTGTTGCAAGTATGTATACGCATGTGTTTATGTGCACATGTATGTATTTCTGTATATTTGTATATTTGTATATTGAACTATTGAACGCACTTGAAATGATATTTTATGCTTGATTTTACAAAATTATTTCTGATAAATACACAAAAAACGAACGCGAGCGTTTGTTGTTATTGTTGTTGCTGTTGTTGCAGGTATCTTTTTCGTATTGTGCTGTGCTTGGTTATTGGGGAGCGAACGCGTGCCGCGCGCTTGAAGCAACGAGAGACAACTGTAAACGAGCAAACGAACGACGGCGAAGCATCGCGAACGAAATGCGGCCGCTGCTTCGGCCACTCGCCGTCGTCGTCGACGTCGACGCAAAGCTTTTACAGCAGCAGCAGCAGCAGCAGAACTACAAGAATATGAGAAGCAAAACAAAGAAGTGCAAAGAGCAGAGAGAGAGTCAAAGCTGCTCACGAATCGAGAGAGAGACAGAAAGAGCAAATGAGAGCGAGTATGACAGCGTGCGAGTCAGCGAACGACTGCGTTTCAGAGACGAGAGAGAGAGAGAGAGAGAGAGAGAGCTTTTTGTGCAGAACTTTCAAATGCAGCAGGAAGCGTTGCAGTCACAGCAGCAGCGAAGCGACGTTGACGTCGACGCTGACTGTGCTGTCGACTGCGACTGCAAACCAATTGAAATTGAGTAACGAGATTTTGCTGTTGCTGTTGTTGTTGTTGTTGTTGCTGTGTGTGTTGCATCCGTGAGATTGCAACAAAAAGCTGCCCAACCGGTGTTAGATGCATTTGCATTTTGAAGCTGCTGCTGCCGCACATTTGGCAACGTGGCCGGCGGCACGTTTACAATTTGCAACAAAACTGAAACGTTGCGGCTCAAAGATGGCGACTGCTGCCAGTTACATAAGCCTTGCTTTAGATGACGGCTTAGATAAGTGTGTGTGTCTGCATGTGTGTCTCTATGTGTGTGTCAGTGTGTGTATGTGTGTGCATGTGAGTGTGTGTGGAGCATTTGCAATGAGGAAGTAACTTTTCATGTCAGCTTTGTAAGTTGACTGCCTGCCTTTTTTTTGCATTTCAATTTTTTTAAATGTTTTTCGATCAAGTTGCATGTTGCTGTCCAGAGGAAACAGGATGCGTCGCTTGACAATTTGATGTTGCCAGTTGCCAAAAAAAAAGAAGAAAACAACAGCAACAAGCAAACCAAACCCAAACTATTTCCGGAGGTGATACAATCTAAGGAAATCTGCAGAAGTGAAAGAAATGTGCATTAAGTTGGTTGTAACTGGACTGGATTATAAAACAAAGACGAGAGAGAGAGAGGGGGTGCGAGATAGACAGTGACAGGCAGAGAAATTGCTGTTATATAATGTATGAAAGGAAATCACTTAATTTGGAACTCTTGCTTTCCTAAACTCAAGATCTATTAAATAAAAATATAAGCTACGATTGTAAGACATATTGACCATATTGACACTTATATTCAAATATTGTTTATAAACTAATATTTACATGTAACCTTAATTAATTGTCAATTTAAAAGTATGTTCTTACAAAATTTATTGAAATATTCAATTTAAATTTCATTGAAAAAGTTATTTTTTATAATTTAATTTAAATTGTTAATCATAGAATAGTTGCATTTTCAATTAAAATTTATGAAATATGTCCATACAAATTTGATTTTGTCTTAAAATTAATATTATTCTGCTTAGTGTGACAATAAAAAAGAAATAAGTGTATAATAAATAATTTGTTAAATCGTTCATTTCATGCTTTATATACTCATTACATAAACATTAGGTAAATGGGTATATTGTTAAATACTGCCCCCTCCAGTTGCTATAAAAATCAAGCCTCTTTTCAGTTTTGAATGGTGCCAAGGCGCCACGCCCCCTCCCCTGTAAACGCCCACTGCTTTGTGTGGTAATTGCTGGTTAAAATAGTGCTTAACATGGGCGCAAATGCGGATATTTGAGGGGTACGAATTGCTCTCTAATCAAGGGACCGTTATGCGGTACTAAGAGAGCCTTAACTATCCCTGCAACTAATTTGCAGCACGCAACATGCAACTGCAACGCAAGTGCATGCAAAAGACTAAAAAATGAAAGAAAGAGTTTATTAAAAGGGGATTACAAAGACAGGGAGACGTAAGCAGGATGAGGGAAGGGGAGGGGTAAGGGAGAGGGGCATCTGCTGCACACGCGTCTCAAGTGCTGATTTCCTTAGCTGCCACATTAACCCTCCGATGCCCCGCTTTGTGGCATGTCTGGCACGTTTTAACACGCTGCCAGCATTGATTTAATTTAGTAGCAACTTGCAACTTGTGCAACATACAACAGCAGGAAAAGAGTCATCGATCACGACTATAAATGATGATGATAATCAGCATAATGACGATAATGATGATGATGATGATGACGATGTTGAGCTGAGTCGAGTTGCAGATACTTATGAAGTTGCACTTATGACAGAGCTGACAGCAGATCAACAACAGATCAAGCAATTTAACATGCCACATGCAACATCAGCTTCAACTTCACTTGATTAAGCAGTTAAATCAAATGGTCAGCCGTTGGGCTTGCAACATGAAGGAGAAGGGCAACGGGGTAGAGGCAGGAGCATGTTGCAGCTATGCATACAACCCGGAGGTGCCTCAATGAGGCACTGTCAAAGTTGCCGCCGCAGCCACACTTGAGAGCACAGCGTTCTCTGCAGCTTGCCAAAAGGTCAACGCATTCTGAGTGCCACTAAAGGCAAATGCCACACAACAGCAACAATGAGGCAACATCATCACTTAACGAAGCGGCGTGTTAATTGAAGACAGACAGGCAACTGGCCAAAGCTGAGGTTGAGGTTGTTAGCCAGACTCGAGTTGATGTTTTGCAGTTGCAGCAGTTGCAGTAGTTGCTGTTGCGGCTGTTGCAAGTGTAGCTCTGCTTTGGTATTGCCGCCACTCGTTTGTTGTTGCTGCTGCTCTTGCTGCTGCTGCTGTTGAGTATTTTCGCATTTCTGGTAAAAATCAAACGCTTCACTGATTTGTGCGTTGACTGCAATTGTTGTTGTTGTTGTTGTTGCTGTTGTTGTGGCAGCTGCTGTTGCAAGCGTGTCTGTCTGCATTTAATGCCGCTTCCTCATTGCTGTTACATGTGCAACCGCATAACTTAAATGCTTCGCTTCCCTGCCACAACTTTGATCTGTATAAATCTTTTGATTTTGTTGCTTTGTTTGTTTGTTCGTTTGTTGCGCCTTTTCAGTTGCAGTTGCAAGTTTGCAATTGGCGTTGCCGTTGTTGCAAATTTGTTGCAATTAAGTCAACACACAGCGGGTGCAACTCAAGTGTTGGCAAATGCGGAAAGTAGCAGTGGGAAAACTCGCTGTTATCGAATTATCCACTTCTCCCATTTACTCAATCCATGGACAGAGAGTTATGAAAGCTGAGAGAGAAGTTCATTGGGTGAGGATTGATTGCACTGATATAATAATAAGATACTTATGAAGACACAGAATATATCAACTTTGTTTAATGTCAACAGTTTTTGTCTTAATTAATATAAAAATTGGTAGAGATGAGATCTTAAATTAAATAAAAATGAATTATGAAAATTACAAAATTAGCTACAGATAAATTAAAAAACTTATGTATGTATTTGTTTACTTAAATAATATAATAAAATAAAATGATTTTGTATGCATTCTTAGTTTGTATTTCAATTCTGTCATTATTAATAGAATGTTCGGAAGACACACGTGTTTAATTTATTTTCATTTAAATTAAATAAATTATGTTATTGTTGAATAATGTTTTCTTTCCATATTTTATTCAGCACAACTTGTTATCTCTATTTAAGCTTTAATAGACTCCTTAAGAATCCACAACTAACGATTGTCGGGAGCCAACAGCAGCAACTGTTGTCAGCAGCAGCAGCTGCAACAGTCGCTTGGGTCAATTTATGTTTTTGGCATAATGTGGCAATCAGTTTTGGAGTCTTAATGGTTTCCTTATTCCTTGTGGCGCTTTGCCCAACTGAATTTGAGGATGCCAAGCAAACGACGCGTGACTCGTGGCAGCAACAACAACTGCAGCAACACAGCAGAGCAGCAGTAGCAGCAGCAGCAGCAACTGTTGCAATTGGCTGCTTTATCAAAGCAGACGCTGGCTGATAATGTCGACACTTGGAACGAGCTGTTGCAGAATCGCGGAAGCGTCAAGAAAAATGCGTGCAACGCCCGTCACGATGTTGGACCCACCGAGGTTATTGAACCCCAACCGTCCAACAACAACTGCCATTGTCATCGTACTCGAGAGATGTTGTTGTTGTAGTAGTTGTTGTTGTTGTTCTTGTTGCTGCTGTGATGCGTTGTCAACTATTAAGTATACGTATTTAATATGGCGAATGGCAACGCATCATAATCATTTATTTTTGCACTAGCCGCGACAACAATGACTGTAGCAACAACAACAACAACCACAACAAATGCCTTGGCTAATTTTATAAACTTCTTCTGCTTTATTTTGTTATTTTTTCTTTGCTTCTGCTTTTGCTTTTGCTTTTGCTGTGATTTGTTATTGTTTGCTGAGTTGCGTTGCGTTTAGTGAGTGCTTCACATTTTTTTGCATATACAATTTTATGATATTTACTAAGAACTTTGAATTCAGCACACGTTCAACAATTGCACGACCAAAGGGACGAGATACCAGCATAGGGGGAGTGGAACAGGACTGGTAAGGGGGTGGAGGGGGTGAAGGGGCTAGCATACTGTGATTGACATTTAGAAGTCAACGTTCGCATCGCCTCACAGTGCACAGAAAACGCAGCTGTCGTCGCCTTTGTCTTCCTCCCTTCTTCAATTCCATTCCCTTCCCCTGTCCCTTCCCTATCCCTACCTCTGTCCCAATTCTACCCCCATCCCGATCCACCTCCAATCTCTGCGACATCAACATTGCGAACGTGGGCGACATTTTCTTGGTAATTTGTTGATGGCTTTGTCATTAATTTGTGTGCGCACATGGATAGATAATTGGCAAATGCATTGATACCATTTTTCTATATAGAATTACTCACATTTGCTTAGCTGCAATCGATAATCGATAACAGATTGTGTAACTGCAGCACATTAATTGAGAGGGAGGCGATTGAGAAAATTACTGAGATTGCTGTGCAATTTAATCGTTCTACATTTGTCGACTCCAATTGCACAAAAATCTACGATAAATGTCGCTTAAAATGTTAAACATCAATTTGTGCACTTAAATGCATTAATTGTTCTCAATTATCTCGTTATTTAATATTTACAATTTTATAAAATAAAATATTGAATCAAAAACAACTATAAAATAATTTGTTTGTTATTTAATTGGTTATTTAAAAATTGCTAATGTCACATTTGTTATTTTTAATTGTAATACAAAATGTGAAGTTCGACTGAAGCTAAAATATTGAGTTAAAAGTTTGAGTTTTGTTAGGCTTCGATAAAATTCCAGAATCTAAATATTTTCCCTTAAATAATGTTGGTTTTTTACTCAAATTTAATGTATATTTAATAGCATATCAATTAGTGAGTTCTCTGCCCTAATCTGTAATTTTCAGGCCATTTAATAATACAGACGTTTTCTACTACTTGGCACAAACAGCTCATTCAATAAGCCTCATTAGGTAAAATTGTCATCACCTGCTTGGCACCAATACAGATACAGATACATTTACAAACAGAAATACAAATGGAAATGCAAATGTAAAAAGCAATCGCCAATTGTCAAGGTTGCTCATTTATCAGAGACAATGACACTTTTTGTGTCATAATTTGTGCAAATCTTTCAACCGTTAAGGGGTTGTTATACACTGGCGAAAAAAAGGTTCTAAAGTCAAGATTTTGGACTCAGAACTAAGAATTTTGGTCTCAGAAATCCATCGAGAACTTTATGTTCTGTAAATCTAAAAGACATACTTTGATTTCGAGAATATTTAAAATTTAAACGAATTCTTATTAGTACAATAAATTAAGAAAATAATTATAAAGGTTTATATATTTGTATTTTGTGTTTTATTGTTTGTTTTGTCGATTTTTTGACTAGGTATTTATTTTTAATAATATTTATAATTAATATTCAATTAGCCACAATATGACATATTTTATTTATATTAGTAAATTAATATTAAAATAAAATATAGAAGATAAATGTTCTTTTAGAAGAGTGTCGTTTTTCTCTTAGTGTAAACGCTGTCTGATTTCCATTGCGATGCTTTCAGCTATTTAAGCAAGAAAAGCAAATTACTCATACGCAGCGTGGAAATTTACTCCACAGCAAATGCAAATGACCTGAACTGAAAGTCGAACTCGAATGCGACGTTGACTCACTTTATTTTTGGGCAATTCAAATTTGCAATTGATGCAGAAATGTGCAAATTTTACAGCAGCAGCAGCGATAACAAGAATTTCTGGCAAGAACAAATACGATTATTCATTCAACGACAACAACGACAACATCGACAGAACAGCAACAACAGCAGAAAGTTGCAACATTTTGTGCATTGAACTTTTGGCGTGCAGTTCACAATTTTTGTTAATATTATTATTATTATTATTTATTCTTCTCTTTGTGTGTCGCAAATATGTATGTGCCAAAATCTGTTGTTGACGTCCAATTCAACGATTCATTCATTTGTTTATTTTGGCAGCTTGTTTCTTGTGAATTTTGCGCAGCGACAAAGTGTTAATTCAACAACAAATAGACAATGACAAGAGCAGCAACAACAGCAACAATTACTGCACAACGAGCGAGTTAATTGCGATGTTGCTGCGGGGCATGCGCATGCGTAACACGGCAGCAACATCAGCTACAGCAGCAGCAGCAGCAAACAAATGACAGGCACGTAGATTGCATAAATTATCACCAGCAATTAGTTGCCAGAATGTTGCAACTAGCTGTGACGTGGCAGTTGCAAGCAACGGTTGCAACAAGCAAACCAGCAACAGGTGTTGCTGCTGCTGTTGCAAATTTACCTTTTTCTTATTTACAGCTGATAAATTGTTTATTGTGCGATTTATTAATGTTTACTCAAATTTTCATTACTCGAAAATTGTCGCTAAATGTTTATAAATAATGCATACAAAATGGCAACAACAAACGTCGCATTTTAAATACATAATTAAAAATTAAATGTTTTTTTTAGCAGTCAACAAATTCAGATTTTATTTATTTAATTTTTGCTTCGGTCTTTGTTAATTTGTCGCACACAATCGTAAAACACAGCAGTCGTCCATTGGACTTTGTTTCTGACCGCCCAGGCGGCGGTTGAATCGACTGGAAAGAGACAGCAGCAATTGGAAGGAGACGGCAGCTGGCACAGCGACAACCGCAGCGGAAGTGACAACAACCGAAAGTGAAAGGCACTTAAAGAATACGAGAAAGGAAGTGAAAAGCTGCACATGAACCGGAGTCATTTTCGGAGCAATACAAACGGGATCAATTGGAACTGAAATAAACCGATGTGAGCACAGGTTAAATATTAAATATATTACTGCATTTCATTGCCATTTTATTGCAACTTCACAGATTTATTGACTTAAGCGTGAGTTTCTCAAAAATAAATGAAACGTCTCTTGATTAAAATTTAATTTAATGACTTAAGAGGCTTGAACATCATCAAAATAAAATCATTAATACAATTGTATTGGCAATTTGCGAGACAAATTCCTCATTCCTCATTTCTCCTGCCAATTTCAATTGCCAAATAATAAAGTCAATACAATGGATTGCAGAAGACAATGGCAAAAAAAGGCGTTGCTGCCGTTGTCGTGGTTGTTGTTGCTGCTGCTGCTGTGGCTGCGCTTTGTTGTTGCCAGCAGCAACTAAGGGCAACTACAATGCTCAGCGATTGTCAAAAAAAAAAGGCGACTGCACAGCAACAATGGGCCAAAGCAGCAGCAATGAATTGAACCACAGCAACAGCAGCAGCAACAACAACAGCAGCAACAGCAACACAATTCGCACTCGCCTAGAACAAGTCGCTTGTGGATGTTGTCTGTCAGCTGACCCAGTTTAGGCCACAATTACAATTGCGTCTCTCATTTGTGTTGCTTGTCTTTGTCTTTGTCTTTGGTTTTGGTTTTGTTTTTGTTACTGTTACTGTTTCGTGTCTGCTTTGCTGTCATTTGCTGGCTGCGCAGACGCAATAGCAACAACAGTTTGATTTGGGCTGCCCAAAGAGGCATCTAGAAGCAACAGCAACATTCGAAACTGAGCTGACATTTGATAGTTTGCTTTCAAATTGACTACAATTCGAGTCAGACTCAGAGTCGAGTGGAGCCATTCTATGTTACTGTGTCGCCTTGGTTGTTGCTGTTGCTGTTGTTGTTGCTGTTACTGTTGTTGTTGTCGCTGTGGCTGCTGTTGCCGCTGGCGACAACATTGTGCCCATTCCCAAGCCAACTTTACGGCGAGAACTTTTGCTTAGCTGCTCCAAAATGTCGTTAGACTGGCGTCTTAATTGCACTCTGATTGGCAGGCAACGAAGCAATCGAAGAATACGCATACGCCACGTGTGACGACAACGACAGACAGAGAGAGAGACAATGAGAGCAGCACAGATAGAAAGAGTGAGCGAGTGAGAGAGAGAGAAAGGGAGAGAGAAAGGAAGTCGGTGCCACAACCGCTTGTGCAATTAGCCAAATATTTGATTAACGCAAATGGAGCTTAGAGGATGTTGCCACAAAATGCAGCAAACGTGTGTATTTTGTGTGTGTGTGTGTGTGTGTGTGTGTGTGCTCCTATTGTTCGCAATGTGTTCTCTGTGTGACCTAATTCCTAACAGCAGCCACAATGCCAGAGCATCAATGACACTTGCTGATTATTGCAGTTAATTATAAACTTAATCTGAGCGAAATGTTTGCTAAAAAAACTCAAATGTCAAATTCATCCTCAAAGCTTGTAAACTGGACAGTAAGTTAATCTATCTGCTCTCTTCATATTTTTCTTTTAAAATTAAATAGCTTTAAAAGCACATTAACCAGCTCAAGTACAAGCTTTAAACTTACAACTGAGCAGCTTTTAAAGCAAATAGAATGTGTCAGGTTAAAGCTGAAAGACTCATCTACTCTTTCAGCGAATGTCTCTTTTATCTTTCACTCTATTTCTCCAATCTTCTCCCTCTTAATGACTAGCACAAACAACGTGATTCCCCTGCCAGTTTTCAGCTCGTGTCATTGTGCCACAAACACAGCAGCAACATCCGTAATGCAACGTTTTTTGCATTTAATTGTCAGAAGCAGGAAAACTGCAACTGCAACTGCAACAGCAACTCGACCACGCCCACTCACCCAACTTAATTGCATTACTTGACTTATCAAATGGGCCACACGGCACCACGGAAAATGAGATGAAGTGACCCAAAAATAAGTGTGTTTTTCAAGTGGCGCCTGGTGAACAATTTAAGGCAAGAAACTGTAAAGGTTTAGAGCCAACAAAGTTTATTTTGGATAGATTGAAAATAGCAAAACTTAATTGGAAATTCTCTCACGAATTGGCGATTGGCAAATTGGCAATGCCATAAACTTAAAAAGCGAAAAAGCCGGGCCAAAAGAGTCTAATTAAACAGCAGCAAATCAAGACTTGCAAACACCCCAACAACAGCAGCAACAGCAACAACAACAACAACAACAGATGCAACTGCAACAGCAATCACAAGCTGCCACAAAAGCAATTTAAGAAAATTATTAAAACTTTCCATATGCAACGGCAGCAGTTGAAAAGGATGAGGAAGCTGAGGAAAATCTGGCCAGGTTGCTGGAAAAATCATTAAAACTGGCGAAAAGCAAACACGAAAAGTGTTACTTGTGTGTGTGTGTGTGTGACTGTGTGTGACTGTGGGTGTGTGGGTTGACTTAAAGGTGCAAGAGGTGAAGGAGGCGGGGCAGATGGAGGCGTTTTATGGTCTGCCTGCGTGGGTTGCAACGTTCACAAATAAATGAAGGAAATCTCGCAGACAGAAAGAGCAGGTCAGAGAGAGAGAGAGAGAGTCGCACAACAAAAGCCATAAAAACTGGCAACAAATGTTGCAGGGCGACTAATAAATGTTGCAAGCAACAGCACTGACAGCAACAGCAACAGTAACAACAAGAAATGTCTCTGGCTTGTCACACACCCACTGAGCATGCAATGCTTGCCACCTATCACCCCAACCCTCCCCCCCTTGTACCACTACCTCCCCCGTTCCTCACTGTTGGCTGCGTTTGTCTTGTTGTTGCGTTTTAGGCAATTAATTGTGCAACATCAAATAAATTGCATTTAAACGCAACAACTGCAACAAGGCAACTTTGCTGCTATTGCGAGTGAGTGATGTGTGTGATGTGTGTGTGTGTGAATGTGTGTGTGTGTATGCAACATTTCAACTCGACTAACTTCATAAAAACTAATTTGCTTTTAAGGCTCCTTTTTCATATGTATAAATATTTATATATATATGCGTGTGTGTGTGAGTGAGTGAGTATTGTATGTGTGTGTGGGTCTGTGTGTGTTGCGGTTGCAGTTTCATTTTGGGTCTACCAGGAAACACAAATACTTGGTAACTGCAGGAGACTGGCTTAAGCTAAAATTTGTTGCCAGATTATTGCCAAAGTTAAGCTGCACTTTGTTAATGTTGTTGTTGCTGTTGTAAGTTATGTTGTTGTTGTTTGCCATTTACAATTTGCGGCTCTTGTGTCTTGTTAACGGCGCCTTTGGCAGTAAATAAGTTAATCAACTCGAGATGAATGAGCCTTAAAAACATGAATTTGTGTATAGCAAAGTTATTACCAACAAACCGCATAAGGAAGTTGCCACCACTCAAACCGAAGAAGTGCTTGGAAATGCTTGGAAAAATAGAATGTGTCAGGAATAATGCTTTAAGTTGTTTTCTAATTAATTACAGTGAAATTGCTGTTGGTGGCAGTGGCAAATTGAGATTAATGGCGACTTGATGATAGATCTGATAAATGCGGAAAGTCGCTTAACTTATGAATATAAAAATCAATTGAATATGTTTATCCATATCCATTATTATATTACACAAAAAATATTCAGTTATATAACACAAATATTTAGCAATACTTTTTTAATCTAAGTCCGAATGTAAACTCTCTTTAGTTAGTTGGTTTACTTAAAACCAACAACTTATGTGTATAAGTTGAAGAACAAGATTAACATTAAGAAAAGTTAGTTAATAAACGATTAATTTTAAAGGAAGAAAATTTATTCGTATTATCCATTTATAGTCACTTTAAATTAACTTCTCTGTGAGCAACTACTTAGATTATTACTCAGCTAAACTTATTACTGGACAAATAAGTAAATGACTTAAGTAATATCGATGCCAAATCAAATGTTATTTTCTAAAAATATTATAAGATAACAAAATGTTTACTAAGCAATGGAAATTTGTTTTTGTTGGTTGAGTGACCTATTTTATTTTTAATTTTAACGAGTTCTGTAAATATTTTTTAATACTTTATGTTTTTTTTAATGATTTGCCTATAAAAAATACTTAATATTATTTTTGACTATTCTGTGTATCTTAAACTGTTAAAAGCTACCTCACGACTCTAAAATTAAGAGATTCAACTGAATTGGCTTTCTGGTATCTGCAATCTGCAATCTGCAACTCGAGTCTCAAGTTGCCGTTGCCGTTGCAAGTTTTACCAAGTGACAGCAAACACAGTTGACAGTCAGGCGACACAATCTTAAATCGGGCAACAGCAAGAGAACTGGCAACGTTTTCACAGTTGGCTAATAAAGCTATCAATAAACGAACTTGGACGACAACTGCAACTGCAACTGCAACTTGGCAGCAGCAACATTGGAGCCACTCACTTGAAGCGTCTCGTTGTTGCCGTTGCAGTTGCTGTTGGCCTTTGGTAGCAATTGAAATGGCGTCGAGTGCTTAATCATAAGTTGCAGCAATGTTTTGTGGTACTTACAGTCGCGACTCATGCCAGCTGAAAGGCATTTCTTGAAGCGGCAATACTGACAGCGATTGCGATTCAGGCGAATTACCAAACACTTGCCGTCCCTCAAGCAGCGATATTCGATTTGCTTCTGAATGCTGCGACGAAAGAAACCCTGTAAAAGAATCATAAGTTAGTAAAAAGTCACAGAATCAAATGGCGAACTTACCTTGCAACCCTCGCAGGAGGTTACACCATAATGATAACCAGATGCCTTGTCGCCACAGACTTTGCAGGGCACAAAAGACTTTGAGGAAACACCGTTGGTGTTGCTGCTGTTGTTGTTGCTGTTGCTGCTGCTGTTGTTGTTATTGTGGTTGTTGTTGTTGCTGCTGCTGCTGCCGTTGCTGGAGTCAACAATGCCAAATTGTTGCTGCTGTTGTTGATGTTGTTGCTGCGGTTGCTGCTGCTGTTGCTGATGCTGCTGCTGCTGCGAGTGTTGCTGCTGCTGCGAGTGTTGCTCTAAAATGGCAAAGTGCAATTGTTGTTACATTTGGAAAAGTTGTCGCGCCTGTCGATTATGCAACACGTCTCAACATTACTTCACATTACTCATACGCCGCTTTGCACGGCGCCAGCAATTGCCGTAATAGCAATTTGCCAAATGAGTTTGTTGGTAACACAAACACACACGCACACACAAACACACCGACACAGCTGACGACTATCGCCTGCTCCACATCTGCCACACGTTGCACACACACTTGGCCATGTTGCCTCATTTGTCAGTTTTCAAGCGACAGCTCAGCTGTCAATAGTCCAACAAAACCCAACAAGACGGCAAATAAAAACTGCTCTCTAATCAATTGCCACCTCAATAGGTTCCCCGACTGCCGCTTAACCCTTGACCCTTCACCGACGTTGCCTAATGGAAAGTGAGTCCCAAAATAGAAATGGAAAATCTAATTAAATTAATGCAAATGCTACAAAAAGAAAACAGTCCTTACTTTAACAATTCCCTTTACGGGTTTCAAGAAAAAGGAAATCAATATAAAAAGAATGTTATCGCCATCTAGAAATGTATTCAATGTACAATTTACACAAAGTTCGTAATTAATCTATACAGGACGGAACGTTGATGATGTAATGATTTTAAAAAATAAGATGAAAGATATATAAATAAAATTAAGGACTTCAGCTTTAGTTTTTACAAAATTGTGGCAGCTGAAATTTCAGAAAAATCGCTGAGCAAAATATATATAAAGAATAAAACCAATTGATTTCAATTTTGTTTCTCAATTTAAAAACATTGTTTATACTTTAATATAATTTACAAGGAATGTAAAATTTGCGGTGAAAATTAGTACTTGAAAATTGGATCAAAATGAAACGATAATCGCTTTACTTTTTAACATTCTTAATGAGAATAAAATCTATGTACATATAACATTGCTAGTATATGCTTACAGGGTATTATGCCGTCCAGCTTACTCCACATTTCTCTGATTTTTAGGTTCCTTAAGTAATTTTCAAATTGCAAGTCAGCAAACAAAATTTAAATAACAAAGTTATTTTCTTGTAAATATACATATATATATATATATATTTATTTATCCAGGGTGTCACGCAGTCCAGCACACCCTGTCACTGTCTTTCCATTGCCGATTAAGTAATTTACATTTTAAAAGCAATTTATTTCTGATTTAAACGTGATTCAAGCCACAAATTCAGTGTTTAGTTTAGGAAAATGCAGGGAAATGCATTGGGAAAACGTATTTTCCAAAGGCAACAACAACGGCAACGCCAGCAATCAAATTCAAATGCCAGCTTCAAAAGTGCATTCAACTTCAACAAATAAAGCAACAACGATGTGGCGATAAGGAAAAATGCCAAAAAATCACGTATACGCCACCGTCAAGCCACCTACACAGCAACAATAACAACAAGTGAGTGAACGAGGGGAGAGAGAGAGAGAGAGGAACATAGAGAGAGAGGCGCAGGAGGGAAGAAACAACAACCACTTCACTGCAAGCGCCGAAAATTTGCAATGCAAATTGTAGAAAAATGGAGGCAGACGAGTGGCAGCAGCAACAACAACAATAACAGCAACAACAGCAACGACAGCAACAACAACTGTGGCAACAACAGAAAGAAAATTGTCTGCTTGTTGGCATTTCATTTCATTTCAATTTGCCTTTTTCTAATGCTAAAAAAGGCAAATGAACTAAGCGCGGAGTTTGAACTACGAGTTGCAGTTGCCGCAGTTGTTGTTGCAACAATCGACGTTGCCACACCTCGAAATGCGAAACGAAATGAAATGAAATTAATGTGCAACTTGCACGCGCCAACACACACAACGCACGGGCAAAGGAAACAAGCAAGAAGCAGAGAGAGAGAGAGAGAGGAAGGTGGGGAGTAAGGGAGAGTGGGGAGGAGATGAGGGGATGAGGAAAAGTCGCCGCGTTACGCGCTTGTGCAATTGCAAATTGAATTTTCAACCCAAAGAGCTAAAGGAGCTGGCAGCAACAGCAGGAGAAAATTGTGGCAAAGGGGGAGAGTTGAGGGCGGAATTGGAGGCATGCAACACAACGTCTGGAAAATGTCATCGGCTTGGGCGGCAATGGCAAATTCAAGTGCCACTCGCAGTTGCAGTTGCAGTCGCAATTGCTGCTGTTGTTGCTGCTGCTGTCGTTGGCTTGCTTCATTTTCGCGCTGTGTTCAAATGCAAATCACTTGGCCGCTTTTGTGAGTTGACAATTCAGATGCCATTGTTGTTGCTGCCACTGCGGTTGTGGCAGGGTGAGGCAGTTGTCGTTGTTGTTGCTCTCTCCTGTTGTTGTTGTTGCTGCTGCTGCTGCGGCTGTTTGCCATTTCCGCGTTGTCAGACAGTGGCAAGCGATAGACAACCGACTACCGACAACCGACAACGGCGACCAGTTCATAATTTTGTTGCAAGTTTCTTTGCAATGCTGATAAAAGAGACGCAAAGCAACAACACAAAAACGCTGATTGAATGCTAAGAAAATGACGCTGACTCTGAGCAGGCAGACAGACAGATGGATAGCAGAACAGACAGACAGACAGACAGACAGACAGACAATCAGTTAGTTTTCTACATTCGCAATGCCAACTGCAGTTGCCAACGTTAACGTCAACAGCAACTACTTTTGGCAGGGCTGTGATGCCTCCTCTGCACAGCTTCCCCTCTCACTCTATCACTCTCTAGCCCTTTCTCTCCCACTCTATCTCTCTCTCTCTTGTGGCAAATTAATTTGTTTGCAACTTGCTCACGCCTCACAGCTGCCTCGCTAATTGCGGCAATTAACTGCTGCAAATAAATCCTTGCCCGCGTGCAACATCGGCAACATTCGAACAACAACAGCAACAACAACAGTCACAACAACCAATTAGAAAGCAAGCGCAACGAGGAAAACGATATTGCCACCAGCTAAATCAAGTGGTAAGTGGCAAGTTAATCGCAAAAGGGCTTTAAATCTTCCATGTTGCCACTTTACGTATTCAACAGACACTCGCCTTTCTCAATTAACACTCGAATTAATCTTAAAGCACATTAATATCATAATTATCATTACATTATATTTTGGTTTTATAGATTTTTTGATTTCTTACAAAAATTAACACATTTTTTTATGACTTCCAAATATTTAATAATCTTGGTTAAAACAAACTTTTATAATTATTAATCTTACACACACTTTTTTTGAGCAAAATCTTAATAAAAATCATTTAGTTTTTTAAAAAAAAGACAGTAAATGTAGAAGATCTGTAAAATTTTCCATATATAATAGATTTTATTGATTTCCTCAAAAAAATCTAATTAAATTGAAACGATTAATTGGTGCACTATCAAATTCTATTAAAGTCTATATATAAAACACATTTGTTTAGCGCCATTTCAGGTTATTTATGAAAATGAAAACAGATTTTCTTGGCGTGCAACTGCAGCAATGATGCATGCTGCAACTAGCAACATTGACAGACATTTTGCAACATAAAAGCAATTTCCTTGCCACAACATTTGAATGCGAGGAATAAAACTAACAGCAACAACACAAGCGAATTACATACATTCATTTTCACATTTTCCAGGCGGCATTTTAATAGTTCCGCATAAAGGAAAAAGGGAAGAAGAAGAGGAGGAGGAGGAGAAGGAAAATCGAAGAGCGTGGAAATTAAGTGAAACGAGAGATAAAGACAACTTTCAAATAGCTGTTGCTGTTGCTGTTGCTGTGATTGTTATTGCTCGTGCTGTTGCTGTTGCTGTTGTGCAATGCAAATTTATGAACAATAAATTGACAGATGCCAGAGGAACATTATTACCTGCGTGTCCTTTGCTCAGATGCGCAACAGTTGAAGATGTTGCCGCGTGACTGGAGGAGGAGCTGACCGCTGACGAGGATGTTGTATGGCCGTTGAGTTGTTGTTGCTGTTGCTGCTGTTGCTGTTGCTGCTGTTGCTGCTGCTGCTGCTGATGCTGTTGATGCTGAAGCTGGAGCTGATTGGATTGGCTGGCATTGAGTAGCGTCGAGCGATTGAAATGCTCAGCGCTGGATGCCGACGACGACGATGATGATGAGGATGAGACGGTGACAGAACTCGAACTGGAGGAGCAGCCGCTGCTCCGTCCGCTGTCTGGTGAGGAATGGGCGCCGGCTGAGCTGGGACTATTGCTGGCGGGACCAAACTGATGCACACTGCTGATGGTGTACAAAGCACCTCCACCATTGCTCAATGCCGTGCAGTTTAAATGTGCTGCGGTTGCTGTTGCTGCGGCTGCGGCTGCAGCTGTTGCTGGTGTTGCAGCTGCAACTGCCTGCGCTGTTGTCGCTGCACTGTAATATCCCTCGCACTGCAGCAACTGCAATGGATCCGCTTCAATGGCACTCAGACAATGTTGCAACTCTTGTGCTGCACCAACAACAGTTGTTGCTGTTGTGCCTGTTGCTGCCGTCGTCAGCTGCTGCTGCTGATGATGATGAAGATGTTGCTCCCGTTGTAGTTCCTGTTCCTCTTCAGGATCAGAGTCTAGGCTGCTTGCTTCGCTGTAGGCACCTTGTGTGGACGAATCTTCGGGAGTGTCGAAAAAATGCAAATTGAAATCGGAATTGGCATCGAAACAAACTTCCGGCAATGCTTCGTTCTCCTCCGCTTCCTCCTCCTCCTCTGCTTCCCCCTCCTCCTCCTCGTCGTCGTTATCTTCTTCCTCGTCGTCTGGCTGCTCCTGCTCCTCCTCTTCCTCCTCCTCCTGTTCCTCCTCTACTTCTTCCTCTATGTTTAAATCTGCAATATTATTGTCGTCGTCCTGCTGCTGCTGCTGCTGATGATGTTGTTGTTGTTGTTGTAGCTGTGGACGTGTCGATTGGCCCAAGTTCTTGACCACTGTATCGATCAGCAGTTGGGAGCGTATTTGTGCCTGTGCCTCCAGCTCTATTTGGTATACATCCATGTTGCTGGCGTCGCTTCCATTATCATCAACAACATCATCACGCAAATTGAATTCAACACTGGCAACACTCGCCGAAGCGTTCTCAGCATTTTTATTGTAACCAATTCCAGCTGCTGATTTGAATTTATAATCCCTTTTTATTGTAGCACTTTACACTCCAATGTGTTAAGCCGGAAAATTAATTTCCTTATAGCAGCAATCAGTAACTAACTAGTCTGCATAGGACTTGGTTAAAGTAAGTACTTAGTAAGCAGTTCCATAAACGAGTTACTTGAATCAGAATTAACTTTTTAAAAGCAGTTCAATCTCAGTTTCTTTTAACTTTAAATATATTTTAAGCTTTGTTAAAAAATGTATCTTCCTTTTTAGAAACTCAAGGTTTACCTGAAATTATTTTGTCTTGCGTTTTACTGCCGGGTCATTATTGTTTTTTAAAATCTCCTTTATAAAATTTCTGATATTCAATTAGGGGATTTAAAAAAAGTACTTTTTTAAAGCAACATTTATTTTTAAATTTTGAAAAACAGATATCAAAAACTTTGAAATATAGATTTCAAAATTCTTAAAACATCATGTAAATTATTAAAATTTATCAATGAAGCTAAAAATAAATCATATTGTTTGTTATTCCTCTTAACAAACTCATTTATTTCTTCAAATTTAGCTGGAAAATTAGTATATCTAAACTGCTTGATAACACTTCACTTGTACACGAACTATAATTAATTAACAATTTTATTATAATGCATAATTTGTGATTCACTTCCGTGATTGTTAATCTCGGTCTTGGCACTGGAAATGTTCACACTGTTTTCGAAGATTCCTGCAGATGGATAAACAGGACACGTTCACTAATTAGACAAATTAAGGAAAAATGGAGAAGAGGTGGAGGGGTGAAGTGGAGAACGCGGCGGAGGGCGAGCGAAACGGCGACGTAACTCCGGTTAGGAAAATGCCCAATGGAAAAGTGAAAATGGAAAATGTGAAAATGTGCGATCGCGCGTACAAAACTCTCGCCTCGACGAGATCCAAGCGCCAACTTCACAGCGCTCCAAATGCGCAACAGAAATTCAAACCAAACTGCAGAACTGCAGAACCTACGACAACTACAACTACAACTACAACTACAACGAGAACGACAACTACAACGACAACAACGACGGAGCGCAAGAAAAGAACAAGAATAAGAAGAAGGCGCGTGCGTCTGTGTATATGTATGTGTATCTGTGTGTGTGTGTGTGTGTGTGATTATGTGGAAAGAGCAGGAAAATAGAATGTGTGGCTGCATGGAGTAGGAAAAACTTTTGTAGCGCCGAGGCGCTGGGCACGAGGCTGACTCAGCGGCAGAGGCAGGGCAGCGGCAGAGGAACAGCAGCAGCAGCAGGAGCTAAATGGGGACAGAAGGGGGTGCTGTTATTACTTCTATCTTTCTAATCTGTAAGCTACACGAACAACAAAACAGCAAATACAACAACACGCATTGCCACTCTCGCTACATTGTTGTTGTTGTCGTTCTTTTCTAGTTTTTTGCTGCACTTTTCCATTTGCTGAGACGTTTCTGTTCCTGGTTGCTATTTTCAATTTCTATTGCCCGTGGGCAGCTCAGCAGCTGCTGCAGCGACGCCGACGTCGACCACGACGTCAACTTCAAGTGCACACACTCCACTCAAGATCAATTTCACACACACTATGAAAGCCAACGGGCCGAGAGAGAACCGTTACAAAGTTTGCACTATGCAACGAGAGAGCGAATGAAGGAGAGAGCGCATAGGCAGGAGAATAGGAAAGTCAAAGAACCTTTGTGTCTCTTTATTGTGCTCTCACTGCTCGCATGCGTGTATGTAAAAGAATAAGAGAAAAGAGAGGGAGTGGGATGGAAAGCGGGAGCGGGAGAGCAACTTCGATAATGCGGAAGTAAAGATACAGCAGTTGCTCTCAATGCATTTGTTATTGTTGCTCTTCGTTCTTGTTGTTGTTGCTAAGCAGTAGAAAGTGCCAAACGAGTTTTGGGCCTAAGATTTTAAAGCAGCGCTTGGAACTGGCAAAAACTTCAGCAAGACGCCCGCAACATAGCGGAAAGAACTGAAAATAGAGAAGGAACGGAATTGGATGGAAAAGGAGTAAGGTTCCATGGTGTTTTAATATATACATATGTAAAAAGATTATAAAAGTAAATTAAATTAAATGCAATAATAAATACTAATGTTATTCTTAGAAAAATCGTTTATTTAAAAGTTTATTCAGGTGTGTCCCACAAATTTCTAAAGATTTTATAGACAATTTCAATTTTCGAGTTCTTCAAATGTAATTTACACAGGAGCAGAAAAATCTTAAGCTATACACTTCTCTTAAATTTCAACCAAATCATTTAATACCATTACATTTTATACAACAGACACATTTTTGTTTTTTAAATTTATATCCTGTTTTTTATTTAAATGTAAAAATTGTTTAAATCAATTAAAAAAATTAAGTTATTTTCAATGATATAATTATTTGAAACTTTAATATTAAAATTTATCACATCTAAAGATCTAATGGTACTCTACAGTACATCATCCAAACTATCCCTATCAACACTTTCAATAGGTACACCTTTCATTTTCCCTTGCTGCCACCCACCGCCAAGTCCACCGTCATTCGATGGCTCAGGAAAATAAATCGACAAAAATTGAAAAGTCACCCAAGTGCTTTATGCGCACAATTTTCCCATTTCGCAACAGTCGCTGGCGCAACCGCCTCACACATTTTCCATGACGAATGCCTGGCACAAAAGAGAAGCAACGAAAGTCAATGATCAGTGTGCGGCGGCAGCGACAGCGACAGCAACAGCAACTGCGGCTAGATTGCTATTTTTCCAACGGCAGCGAAAGCAACAGAAACTGTAAATAACAAGAAACGGCAACAACGACGCCGACGCTGACGACGTCGACGACGACGCCAACGCAGACGCAGACGCCAACGAGGATCGAAAGCGAAAAGTCAACGACAACGACAACGGCAACGGCAAAGAAGACTTCGGGCGAATGCCTCGTTAAGCCGACGAGCTGACGAACAAACGCGCGAGCGACCGACCACCCGCCCGCCTACCGCCCCCAAGAAACGTAACATGTTCGATTGCAGTTGTCTGATAAAACCTGATCTCCACAAGCAAGCACAAATAAACACACACACATACACGACGCCATAAGACACGCGACGTTGGCGTTGACGTCGACGTTGGCGTCGACGAACCAGGAAGAGAAAAATGAAAATGCCGCTCACTGGCGCAGCAGCTGCTGCTGCAGCAGGCGGTGATTGTGTAATCGGTTGGAGTGTATGCGTGTCTCTGTGCCAGAGAGAGAGAGAGAGAGAGAGAGAGTGTGTGTGTACTTTGAGTGAGAGTTATTTGCTGGGAGGCCCCTTCACCACATCCACGTGGGCTGTCGTTGTGTTGTTGTTGTTGCTGCTGCTATTTTGCCCATTGCCTATGCCAATGCACGACCATGCCCCTTTTCTGACATGCGCCCATTGCATTTCACTTATCAACGCGGCGGCGGCGGCGGCTGCTGCTGACGAAGTTACTCATGTTGTTGTTTTCTTTAATTTTTTGCTTTTTATTTGCTTGCTCTAAGTTCAATGACTTGAGTAACGTCATGGACAGCAGCAACAACAACGAGAGCAACAACAGAGATAGCAACAACAACGACAGCAACAGCAACAAAGTGGCGCAAATGCGTTTAGTTTTATTTATTTGCTCATTATTATGCTCCTGCTGCTAGATTCTACAATTCTTGTTTACTTTGCACATTTTTTTCATAGTTTCTTTTAGTGTTGTTGTCGTTGTTGCTGTTGTTGCTGTTGCTGTTGCTGCTGTTGTTCTTGCTCTTGTGGCTAGTTGGCGATTATTGTTGCTCTTTTTGTTGTTGACGTTGCCTTGGGGCTTGACTGATATGATGGCATCAAAGCTGTAAACAAGCTATAAAGTTAGCATTAGAAATTATTACTTGGAATGACTTATCAGCTGGATAAAGAAAAGTGGAATACAATTTCCAACCCAATTCAATTTCGAATGAATCATCATAGCTTTAGTTAGCATACTATTTATGCATAATACATAATATCGAATGATGTTTTGAGTCTGATGTGATTATAAATTTAATATAGTATACTTTTGGGCGTTTAGTTTGGGGAGTTATTCAATTCAAGAATGATTCTTAGAGTCTGAGTTAATTTAGAAAATATCACACAATTTGATAAAAAATTGGGTTTAGTCTTTTAAATTGGATATTATATATTTATTTAGATTCAAAAATAGAAACATTTTACTGAAATTACTTAAAAAAAAAAATAGCTTACCAATCTTATGAGAATCTAGAAATGAGGACATAACACATTTTGCCAACTTATCAGCAAGCATCTAACAGGCAATTTAAGTTGAAAAGTTGTTGTTGCAACACGCCTTGCATACTTTTGTCCCCAAGGATCTTTAAGCTTACAGAAACAATAGCAACTACATTGAAAAAAAGCCACAACCTCCCGCTGAATTGTGGCACAATCTTTCATGTCAGAATTGCAAAGCGCATAAAATCCATATAAACGTCACACACGATGCCACAGGAACCACAAACAAACAACAAAAAACAACAACCATAACAACAGCAACCACATAGGCCTAGAGCGCAGATTGTTGCCTGTGGCATTCCTGGTCAACATATATATCTTCTATATGTGTGTGTGTGTTTGTGTGTGGCATGCGGCACCAACAAACTGAAACCCAAACCCAACACAAAAGACAGTTTGGGTCGTACCACGTCAGTGGGATGCAGTGGTGGAATGAGGCAGCAACAGAGGCAACAACAGCAACATCAGAGGCATGTGCAATGTTTGGCTGAGTGTCAGCAACCTCAATAAAATGTTGCGATTTTATTTGTTGTTGTTGAAGTTGTTGCTGTTGCTGTTCTTTTTGTTGTTGCCGTTCCTTTCCTGGGTCATGATCTGTTTCGTGAGCGAAACTAGGCAGCTATAAATAACAGAGCAAGAGCAAAAGAAAAATATAAAACTATATTTAAGCAAAGTGTAACAATCATTTCAAATGCCCTGTACAAAAGCTATGATGCAGGGTGGCTTGGAATTAAACTAAAAACAACAGCTCCTAATATTATTCAAAGGAAAGTATGAAACAATTTAAAAAAATAATTAACTTACATATAATTATGCAGTAGCAATTAAGAACCCAAATAATGATAAAGCTGATATTCCGCCAGGAAATCGGCTAAGATTCGAGAAAGTTATGACAGTTTAAAGTTTTTGAAAAAATGTTATCGTCAAAAACAAAAACGATACTGTGAATATCGGATTTTCGATTTTTCTTTGAATTTGACCACTGTTAAGCATCGCTGTTAATGCTATCAAGCGATATGAAATAGCGATGTTATAATTAATCACCTGATAGCAATGATATCTTGAGATTATATAGAAAGCATCTTATTCAAGATAAAATTCCGCATGGTTTTCACTATACTATATAAATAAAAACAGAGTATCAGGCAGCTGTGCCTTTATACGGTTTACTTTGAGCATACATACATACCCAATAAAATATCGCTGGAAACGGAATGCGAACTCAGCGATGAGGTTTGTCCGTCCGATGGACTTTGGGGCGGTTCTCGCAATGGGCTGCTGGGTGTTGTGGGTGGCGTGTTGATGCAACGCTGACTACCCAAAGTTGCAGGTGCACTGACACTTGCAGTTGTTGTTGTTATTTCTACACTTGTTGTTGCTGTGGATGTTGTTGGCGTATCGGTGCTACGAAAATAAGCACTTGGAATGGAAGTTCTGCAAAACAAGAGACACAAATTCAATGAATTTTGAATATAAATTACATTTTTTCACTGCCAATGTCAATGTCAAATTTAAACGAAATGCAATTAAGTTGCCAACCTGGCCTACATAAATTAAATACTTATCGTTGGCCAATTGTCTTAAGCTCCCTTCAACGTTCTTACGCGTCGACTCTCGTGTATCCTTATTTATTCGCCTTTCACAGCGCACAGGTCACGTAATTGATTGGAAAAATGGCCATTCATGTTGAGTGCAGTCGAGCAGGGCCAACTGCAAGCTGACTGACTATCCACCAGCCCCAGCCCCAACTAGATTCCCAATCCCCAATCCCGAACCCAACCCCTATCTCTGTGGACTAGCATACTTCCTAGCTCGTTATTGCTCGTAATTGGCTATTTTCCTGGCAGTCCAGCACAGAATTTATTGAATATCAACGATTCTGGGTGAAAGTTAGAAAGAAAGAGAGAGTGAAAGACAGAGACAGAAACTGGACAAACCGTTAACAATGTCAGCCACATTGATCGATAGCTCAAGCTTAAACGCCGGCTATAAATAAATGGTTTAAAATGCTATAAGAAGTCGCTCGCTTTAACATTTAATGCTCTTTAGTTAACGAGTCTGCTTTAAATAGACTTTCCTCACTTTCCATTTTAAATCAATCGAAGTTTCGCTTTAATGCACTTTCGCATTACGTATCCGCATTGTGCTCTGTTTCCTTTTATTACTCATACGCACTGCAGCTCTTCCCGTTTCCATTCCCGTTCCCGTTCTCTTTACTTCGAGCCAGCAGCCAACTTTTTTTGCGGCATCCTTTTGCATCTGACAGCAGCCGTAGAAGAAACAATTGCAAAATATTGCAAGTCGACTAGAACATACCCTATAACTAGGGCAATTGCAGGACTTAGCGATAAATTTAAATAAATAAATTTTGATCATACATTATTCAAAAATCTTTCCTATTTTTATATTTTAAGTTGCTTTGGCATTAATGCTGAATTTAATTCGTGCAAATAATAACTAAATAACAAAGGGAATACTTAATAAACAATTTAAATTTTTAGCGGAAATGCATCATATTTCTAATGACAATCATTTGTCGCAATCTCTGAAATTGTTAAATTAAATTATTATTTAATGTCAACTAAGAGAAAACTAAAAATAAAAGTGTGAATAATTGCTTAAAGTTGTCAACACTGCTGTATATACCCCTTTGGTTATTTCTTTCAAGTATAGGACAGTTTGAAAATCAATATGCGCTTTATATGCCCATCTCCTAGGCCGTAACCATCGCATCGTGTGGCGCGCCTTCATCTTCCCATATCCTCTTTCCCCTTTCTGTTTGTGAGATGGTTCTATGGTAAGTTTGATATTATATGCCTCCACTGAGCTTTATTGCATTTTGCTTTGTCGCTCTCCAGTGATGTCCTCAACTCAGGCATTTGGAATTCAGTGCCGTGCTCTCTCTCTCTCTCTCTCTCTCGCTCTCTATCTTCTGCCTCTTTCTCTCTGTGCCTATCTAGTAGTTTGCTTTTACAATATTTCCACGTTGTTATGCACTTCACACAAGTGCTGCATCCCAACAAGCACTCGAAACAGAGATTGTACTCGTAGTTGTGTCGTCTGTCATTGTTGTTGTTGTTGTTGCTGCTGCTGTTGTTGTTGTTGTTGTTGATGTTGTCACAATATTTTCGCTTTTCGATGCGCTACTCGAAAGCACAAGTGAAATATTTGCACATGTGGCGTTTTAGTTGCTGCCAAGAAGCCGCATTTCCAGCTGCCTACAAGGATGAGTTTTCTCATTCTCATTCTCCTTCTCCCTCTCTCTCTATGTGTGTGTGTGTGTGTGAGCTTTCTCTTTCTGCTAAAATGTAAAAATGCATGGGCACAGGAGCAGTATTCAAACCAGAGAATCGACCGCTCTGAGCAGGAAAATCTCATCATTTGTTATGCCTGCTCGTTTACTTGATGCGTCGACACTTGGTCCATGTCATTTTCACATTTCCACATTTGCACTCATCAACACTCCGCCCCCTTGTCACGTGGGCGTGACATGCCGGCAAACAAAAGCAACAACTACAGAGCGAAAGTTACTGCGGCTTTTGTGTGGCATGCCGGGGGCAGAATGGTGGATGGGGGGCAGGAAGTAGGTTAGTGGCTCACTTGTCACCCAAACGAATGATGAGGAGCAACTGCAGCGGCAGCAGCATCAACCACAACGCAGCTCCTGAATGCTTAAAACTTTTGTTATATTTTCCTATTATTTTTTATGCATTTTTTTAAATTATGAGAGACACAAAAGGCACGTGGGTGGTTGCCACTCGTGCCTGGACAATTGTTTGGTTAATTAAAAAAGAGAGAATGCAGCAAAACAGAAAAAGCAAAGCATACACAGTACAAAAAAACAGAGTTTCGGGATTAAATCAATTCCAAGCGTTGTCAAAAGTAGTAATGAAATTTTATGGCATCCAATACATGTTACTTGATTGAATCACAGATTTTTCTTAGTTAACAAGTAATTGCATTTTTAGATTTTATTAAGTAAGCATTAATATTGTTGCCATTTTTAGTTTTTTTTTTTAATATTAACTCGTTGCCAATTTATGCTTACTTACAAAATTTAACAATCACGGTACAGTTTTCAAAAGCTTAGAAAGGTTTTTATTTCAGTGTATAGAGTATGGCGCTCAGGTGTGGTCTAAAAAATGGGGCACATGCTTCTACAAATATACTCGTATATATATATGTATATATTTATAAACACTAACCTGGTTTGCTGTTCGTGTTGTTGATGCTGTTGTTGGTGCTGTTTATGTTGTTGTTGCTGCAATTGGTCGTTATGATTCAAACGCATTGAGTTTGAATACTCCATGAGTTGCCGGCCCTCAAGGGGGCTGGCCGTTGTTGAGTGCAAGCACTAAAATACATTTAAACAGCTGCTGTTTGTTCGCTTAGAGGTTCAACAACAATCAAACAATCAAACCAAACAACCAAACAACAACAATGATCAATCCAGGACGAAACTTTTATACACTACGCCTAAAAGATGCCATGCAATTTTCTTTATTACGTTCACTTTCACTGCGGCGACTTTATTTCGAGTTTCTTTTTAAAACGAAGTTGTTTATTTACTTATATATATCTGTTTTTATTGAACTTTTATTTTACCACCAAGTATTCAGTAACTCTCTCGCTGTCGTTTAATGTTTATTTTAGTGGGCACTTTTGTTCAATCGTTGGATTCGGCATTGCGGAAATGCTGTCGCTGTTCGCTGGTTGCACTCATAACTGGCATATAAAACTGTATATCGGCTTTTGGACACTGCAACGTTGCCCTCTACTGTTTGAAGACCGAGCGACCAGCCTCTGGGCCGAAAAGCACGACGACAGCGACATCAACGACGGCAAAGGCAACGACAACGACACCGACAACGACGACAACAAAATGCAGCAAAACTTTTTTAAAGCTGGCGCGGTACAAACACACTTACCCACGTACCAATGCAGGCTCACAGGATGTACCATTCAACGAAGAGCGAAGAGCCAGCAACAAAACAATCACATGGTGTAAGCTCGCCGCAACAACAACAGCAACAGCAGCAGCAGACCCTAATACATAACGGTGCCGCAAAAACATAAACAGAGAGCCAAATGTCAAGCCGACAAAGCGATGAGAGAGCGGCAAATTGAAAATGGCAGCCGCGAGCGCTCTAAACTGCAGTTGAGCTCCAAATACATATGAATTTAGTTAACTTTGAATACCCAATAGTATTTACTATTAATTATTTATTTAATATTTATGTTTAATTAATTGAAATAACATTTTATGCATTGTATTTTGTATGCCAAAAGTTTTCTCTCTCTCTCACAGCAGCTCTCACACGCCGGCGCTCTCATTGCACTGTGCTGCTTTTGCTCTGCCCACGCGCTGCAGAATCGCGTGCACATAACGAAATTGAGGTCAGGGCCGTTTTGCTCACGCTGACTACCCGCAAACGCACACTCGTACATTCACTCACACGTACAAGGGAAGCTTTCATATTGCTCTGCTTTTTAGTGGCAAAAGCTAAAGAGAGCTTTAAGAGTGTAAGTGAAAAGTGTTGAGTGAAAAGTTAACGATAAGAACTCAAGGAATCGTATAAATTATTCAGTTTGTTTTATAGGTACACAAATTTCGTTTAATCATTAGTAACAAATATATGCTGTATAAATACGTACTTTAAAAGCTTATCTGTTAATGTTTCTATATTTCAATTCAACTTAAAACGTATACAAAATCGAGCACCGTCTAAACATAATCAAGAATCAGCATAAGAACAAAAAGTGAAAGGGACTCATAAATACTACACAGAAAGAGTGAAAGAAAGAGACGGAACACAAAAATTAACTTAAACGCTTTACCTGTAAATATTTCATAACGTTCTTTAGACTTTAGGCACTTGCGGTGTCGGTTAGTTTCGGATAAGTTTCAGTTTCAGTTAATTAACACAAAGTAGTATAATTATAATTAGTTGGCAAACACATTATGGGAGCATATCCTTCCGCTCCGCTCCACTTTTCATTATTCTTTTTAGCTACACAGTTTTGAAAACAGGCACATTTTGGCTTCGTAATTATGTTGCATTCATGTTGCAACTATGTTTACTTTTAGTTTTTGAATTGGATTAACGCTTCATCTTCTCCAGAATTGGCACAACCATGTCGAATTTGGGTCTCTTGCCCGGGTCCTCATTCATGCATATTGAGATGAGCTTGGACATGTGCGACGAGGTGCCTGGTGGTATTTTCACCCTCAGTCCCTCCAATGCAATCTTCATGCCACACTCCATGGGCGACCATTCGGCAAAGGGCACCTCACGTGTGGTCAACTCCCAGATGATCACTGCAAAGCTCCACATATCGGAAGCCTCCCAATTACGATCCGCTGGCTTGCGTTGCAACGTTTCCGGTGACATCCAGGCAGGCTGATAGATGCGTCCCCTCTCCTGGAAGGAAAACTTGGCATCACCCATGTTAATCCTTGCCGTCAAATCATCGTCGATCATAACGTGATGACTGTTCAGATGATAAGTTGGTATGATCCGCTCCAGCGAGTGCAAAAACGCCATACCACGTGCAATATCCAAAGCAAAGTGCACGGCCTGACTGGTGTCCACCACAACGCCCGAGGCGCCATGCAACAGATTGAACAACGAAGAGCGTGGCATGAACTACAAATATGTTTAGCATTAAAGATATACTTGATAAGTGGAACAATCGATACTTACCTGACTAATGACCACCAGATTGGGCGGTGAGTTGCAGGCACCAATGATGGGCAAAATATTGGGATGCGAGAAAATACGTAGCTTGGGAAACTCCTCGTTGAAGTCACGTGAAATGCGCGACGTGCACTGACGCACAGCTAGAATCTGTAAAAGAATAATAGTAACAATTCAACTTTACAACTATTCAGATTGTTAATTACTGACCTTGGCAATAACATCGTTCTTTTGCCAGCGACCGCGCCACGTCTCTCCGGAGGTCGTCACCGACAGTTTTGTGTGCAAATCCAGATCACCCATGCTGATACCCTTGAAGCGCGACAAAGTGGCATCACGCGAGCGTGTCTTCATGCCCAGCCAACTCTGCTCCTTGAAACTAATGACCTTCATCTCCTGGCCACTCTTCTCGGCAAGATCCTGTATGCGCTTACCCAGACTTGGCTTGGCCTTGTCAACGGGCGTGTGACCATCCTTATTGGCAATGCTAACCAAAGCGCCGGCATTCAACAGATCCTCACATATCATATCATAGCCCCAGAAGCAAGCGTAGTGAAGCGGTGTGTTGCCATGCTCATTCACAGCATTTACATCCGATCGCTCGCGGAGCAACTGCATGAGTAAATAAATGTATTAGTGTGTGTCTCTATTAGCGTCATCATTTAATCGCCTCACCATTTGAACCACATCGCGATGTCCGTGGGCGGCGGCCAGATGTAGGGGAATGTCGTCGCCCATGTTGGTGGCATTGACACGAGCACCGCGTTGCAACAACGTTTCCACAAGCTTGGCATGCCCCTCCTTGGCCACCCAATGCAATGGACTGAAGCCATGATCATCACTACAAGTAATGAAAAGAGAGCGAACAAAAGAGAAAGAGTGTGAGAAACACACACATGCACATATTTAGTTTGATTGTTTACACAACACAAGAATAAATCATGACGTCACTCGTCGACACATTCAGTCTCAATTGGTTTTTACTGATATGTAGTCCAAAATAGCAAATAGTTGCAACATATTTAATGAATTTCCAGCCCATAAGCTGCCAACAACCATTTATTTTTATTTAATACAAGCTAAATACGATTTTACCCCAAATTCATATCATGCTCAGTCTCATCCAGCCAGAGGCGCACTTGAATTGAGTTGCCCTCGCGGCACCAGTGAAATATATCCTCCATATCTATACTATACACGTTTATTATTCACTTTAACAATGTTTTGTTCACGAATTGCACTTAATTTACATTAAAAATCGTTTAAAAACTTTAAAATTGCAGCAGTTGGTTTGTTTAGATTCCTTCCAACCAGAAACAGTTAAAAATTGTTATGGAAACACTGATTTAGTCTAAAAGGTTGCCACCCAGCTATGTTTTTCGATCTGGATTTTCGAAAGACTTAAAAACTGTTAAGCGCGCAATGCGAGCACTTATTTAGGACCAAAAATTACTGTGTTGCTATGGACAGCTGCCAGCTCGAAATGGTTTTGCCAGGGTGGCAACATTTTGAACCAAAACATTAGTTCCACACCAGTGCTGCCAGCACTTAAGGGTAAAAATAGCGGTTTATAGGCTGTAAATCATTTAAATAATTTTTGAACGCACTTTTCTATAGTTTTTTAAATGATATTACCAACAAAAGATAACTCAAGAAATATATTTAAAATAGCCAGATTTCCGGCTAACAGGAATTTTGAAATATTTCTAGCAAACGAATTTTCCAAATAGCCAAAACTAGCAATAAAAAAGCTAAGTTGGCAACTGTGATTGCCAAGTGAATGCCAAAAACGTGCGTTTTGCATACCGCATTTGTTTTTGTTTAAAAAAAAGGAATTTATTGTTAAAGTAAGCAAATATAAAAACGGCAATATGAAACTTAGCACGTATAATTTCCTGACTTCGATGGCCATTAAGGGTGTCAAGGTTGGCTATCCATTGAAGTTGACGGTGAGTAATGCTGACTTTAGTATTGATTGTTTCAAGACTTAAATATGTTTTCTACAGATCAGCAAAAAGGATGTGGTGGAGAGTGAATTTAATCCAGTATTTATAGAAAGACTGTTGCCCAAGCTGGACTGGTCAGCCATATACGGCGCTGCACAGGTGGTGAGTGGAATTAGCTTCGCTTTTAATAACAAGTTGGAAAGGCTGCCATGAAGTAAGCCTGACTGCGAGAGACCCCGTACTTATTCTGAAAAAGTTGCATACACACGCAGCGGAACACCGCTTTGGCAGCGTTTGTAATCAATAAGGACGACATATTTATTCAGAAGCCATATTTTGAAAACATGACTAAAATATCTGTATCTAAATCACATTCTTTTTGGTTTCAGGCGGAATGCGCTGAAGATATTCCCGAATCGCAACCCGAGAACATAACGGAGAACGAACAGCTTCTGCAGAAACTGCATCATTTGTTGTTTGAAATCGATGTGCTCGAGGGTCAGCTGGAGTGCCCGGAAACAGGAAGAGTATTTCCCATAACCGATGGCATACCCAACATGTTACTAAACGAAGACGAAGTTTGATGAATCCCCAATGCTTGTACCAATCACGCAAATTACTAAGTTAGTTAGTTTTAAATATCGATTTTTATTTCAAGCTGCAAAGTTTGTCCATAAAAAATGTTGTTAATACGACCACCAAAATATTTAGAGTTTGGATGGAATATGTGAGTGTGTGTGGATGTGCACGAGTATACTTAAATATTAACGATTATACGAGTATATATGTATTTCTTCTTTTTGTTTTCTTTTTTTTATGGGAAAACACTTGGAGCAAAATGCGTTACAACATGTAAAAGTTTAGTCTGGTTTACTGGAGGGCAGCTTCTACTTAAAAGGTTTTGGCACTCGAAAGGACATCGCTTTTATCCGTCTTACATTTTTAATTACATTTAATGTTTGCATAGATGCTGCCCTTGGCCAAGTCCTTTTTGGCGCCTTTGCAGAGCTTCTCATTTCGCCCAATTGGTTTATAACTTCGTTCAGCTACCAACAGATTGGCATCGGCGCCTTGAGCGGATTGTTTCTGTGTCAGCGCCGTGTTAGGACCATTCCAAGTGACGTAATCAGCGCTGTTTGTAGAAAGTTTATTATACAATTATTTGAGTTTAGATTTGACCAACTTACAGCAATAGATTCTCGTCGGCGCCTTTGGTCAACTGAGAATCTGGGCCCAAAGTCGCCATGCGTTCGATAAGCGATTGAAACTCGGCGGATTCCGAATTGTGTGAGTTCTCCAAATGCGCCGAAAGCTGCCGATGTCTGTCAGGTATAAAATTCTTTGATATATTTAATCATATTTGAAAATATTCACAGATTATTTTGGGATAAATTTAGTTGTTTCATGCCAAAAAAAGGTATCGCATTGAAATTAAAATAAGCTGACAACGGGCGAAGTTAAAAAACATGCGGCAAATGTTACAAAACAAAACGGTAATCGGTTAATTCGTTAAACGGTTATGGGCATACTTCAGTGAATCGGTTTTGGCGCGCGAACGACACTCGATGGCTTTCGTTAAGGAGCTGGCCGAGGCGGATGCCAAAGATGAGGACGTCATTGATGTTGTATAGGAGGAATAGGAGGAATTGCTATTCGAGCCATGCAAATAGCCATTGATGCTGTAGTTGTTGTTGTTGTGGTTGTTGTAGTTATTGCTGTTGTTGTTGTTGCAGGATGAACGTGCCAGGATACTTTTGGTGGTCAAGCGTTCATAGCAAGGAAGATGTTGTGACTGTGCAGGTGAGACATATGAATGAGATGATGCGGTTGATGGGGATGTTGTTGCCTTCAGCTCCTGATCCTGCTGTTGTTGTTGTTCCTCTTGCTGTTGTTGCTCCTCCAGGGGTGAATTACTAAGGATAACCTGTGTGGTGGCCGCTGTGGGTGTCGTGACATTGATGGATGGCAAATGACGATGTACCTTATGTGGTTTACTGCTGGCGATGATGTTGATGATGATGATGATGGGCAGTGGGCGTGGTAGCGCACAATAGCAAACAAGCAAAGGTGTAAGTATGTGTGGCAGGTGTGTGTTTGTTTGTGTGCGTGGCAGCAACAAAGGTTTACAGAGAAAATAGGCAATCGATTAACAAAACTGATAAAGCAGCAGAGTCAAGAGGCTGAGGTGGGATGAATACCAAAACAGGAGCTGCTCAGCACAACCTTGGATATATATTACGTACCTCTGAGTGACTGGTCCATCCACCTGCTCCACAGCCAGAGTCTTGCAGCTCTCCTGTGGCATGCCCCTGGCTGTGGCATGCTTCTTGTTGCGCTGCTCATCCTCGTCCTGGACAATTTGCAGGATTTGCGTGGCACGATCCTCTGCATAACTGACTGACTCGAGAGCCATCAAAATTATGCGCTCTGCAATCTGTGGATACTTCTCCTTGAACAAGGCTTCCACTAAAAATTAAACGATTTAAAATAGTGAGCATTAGTGGAGATATCACAATCTTACTGTCTGTCTTTTCTGCTGCCGTGTACTCCTTGGGACGCAGTGGAATGTGCTGCACTCCTTGATCGTTTCCTGGTCCCTGATCCTGTTCCAGCTGTGGGGGCCGATTGTTGGGTCTGTGCGGTTGTTGCACGTCTCTTTTAATATATCCCAAGGATATGAGCTTCTCCGAGGCATACTGCACATTGTTATCCGCATTGGCCAAAGTATCCAATAGCAGCATCTCATCCGCCTTGGGAAATATGTTCTTCATATATCTGAGAAAATGGAAAAATCGTTTAACTCGATTGTTGAGGCAAGTTAAGGAATGACTAGAAGAAAAGAAGCTAGCTCAGAAAGTACTACGAGAAATATTCGAGATGAAAAGCAATTTTTGTTAGGTTGAAGTCCCTAAAATGCAAATGCGATTTTAATACCATAGATGTTATTGTGACGCTTAAATAATGTAGATATGCTCATTAAGTTAAAAGAGTGATTTGTTATTTCTCTAACCACTATAATGGTAATTAAATTGATCATCCATTAACCGAGGCTGTTATTTCCACGTTAATAGAAAATTTTTTTTTCTTTAATCTCTTTAATTTGTGATTTTTCGCTTATGAACTAACTCTGATGTTAGCTGAGAAAGGTATTGTCATTTTAAGAGAAAGTAATTATGTTAAAATATTAATTTTCTAAAAAGCGACCTTTACAGAGAATGTTATTGTGACGTTAACAGTAATTAATACTGTTAAAGTGCTCTATAAATTATTAATCTCTTAGTGCTGCACACAGAAATTGAGATGTTTATTAAGATATTGTTGTTTGTTCAATTGTCCATTAGTTGATTGCTTTTCATCTCATATCTTGGAACTGGTTAACGGAGTCCTTGGCGCACCTCAATTTCATTTTGGGCGACGAATGTGGTTTTGGCGAACTGCGCCACTGTGGGGAACCGTGTAATGCTGGTGGTGCAGCACCCACAGGAGCGGCTGCCACTTGTCCAGGATGGGGGCTACTTTGCATGCTCATGAGACTACCGAAACGGCCGCCAGGCAAGGGACTCGCCGTGCGGGATGCGACTGTGACCCGGCTGGCGCCCATGTCCAGGCGACGCGCTGGTGGTGTCATATAGAAAGCAGAATTGCTGTGGAACAGATGCCGCTGAGCGGGCGGGGTAACAAATGGACCTGGCATCGTCACCGGATGCTTCTCCACCTGCAAGGCGCTGATGACGACGGCCTCACGGTTATAGTAGCTGCTCAAATTGGTTAACATTGGGGTTGATTAGTAAGCGGGGTTAGTGGCATGTGGCAAGTGAGTACATATGTGCAACAAGCGGCAGCGTGTGAGAAGATAGAAATACAAATTTGTATATACAAAGATTAGCAAGGATAACGAGCCTAGACTCGAGTGTGATTCCCTTACCGCCTCAGCAGCAGTCGGATGTGATTCTCATCCGCAGTCGGAAACATATTTTGTATCTTGGTTACAACGGCATTGGTATCGCTATGATGGCTAAAAGACGTCTCCTGGATGGTGGAACGTCGTGACATGTTGGAGGCCAATCGAGCTCGTTGAAACGGCAATGGCGAGGACATTTCCTGTGGGAATAAACCATAACCATTAGCATGATAAGCGAACTAAAGGAACGGTTATTGCAAGTAACAGATATTTAGAAAAGTTAAAATAAAAATACAATCAATATAGGACTCGTCGAATATAATTAGATAATATACTTAAAAAAAACACATTTTTTTAAGAAATCAAAAACAATTATTATTTTAGTGTTGTTTGAAATTCTTTAATCATCTTAATGTTGTTTGATTTATAAAAATAAATGACTATAAATCTTTATTTTCTAAAGTCATCAATAAAAATCACTACGCGAATTTTATCTAACAATGACATACATTAAAATAATTTACTGAAGGTGTCGAAGACCTTAAGGTGTATATTTGTTAAACAGTGCAACAATAACTATAAAATAAATATTCAAAATAATAGCTGGCTCGAAAAAGTCATACTCATTTTAAAAAATAAATTTGGCTTGCTTAAAAAAAGCATACAAATAAAAAATAGATAAATTGATTGAATACAAAATGTCAAAATGTAGCTATACGAGTCCCTTACCAGTTGTCCTCGAGAGGATGCGGAGAGCAGCGGGCTGGTTGATAAATTGTGCAATGCTGGCTGCTGACGATGCTCGCGCTCCTGGAAGGCGCGCACAGCCGTTAAATTGTTGCTGGGATGCACGACGTGAAAGGGGGAGCTGTGGTGCGAGCTCTGTGACATGGGCTATAAATGCGGAAATTTAATTGAATTTATTTGCTGTTACTTAACCTAAGTGAAACTGCAACGTGGCATACAACTTGACGCACCTGCAGCGCAATGGACTCGGTAGAGCAGCGTTCGTTTTGCAACTGCTTGTAATTGCGTCCTCCACGCGGATCCTCCAGCTGCATGGCCTTGGTCAGATAGTTTATATAATAGCTGCAATGGGCACAAATGACAGTCAATTGTGTTGCATCATAAAAGTGCAAATCAAATGGTAAAAAAAGGACCTACACCACCCATACACCACACCCCCAAGAAAGCTTGCAGTATCTGCAGGGGTTGATTTTCGAGATACTTGAACTGATGGGTTGTCGTTTGTCTGTTTGTCTGTCTGGCTGCCTGCCAGCCAGCCTGTCTGTCGGTCCGTTTGTCTGAATGGTGGTGAATTTTCTCAACTCTCACATTGATGGCACATTTGGGAAATTTTCTGTTATTTGCGTTGCATGTACCCTTTACGTGGCAAGACATCTAAATAGCGACACGTGCCAAGTAGCTGCCAAAAGGCAAAAGGCAACATCATCACATTTGACAGCTAATCTTGGCTGTGATTGCAGCTGCAGCGGCGGCAGCATCTGACAGCACGAGACTTATGCCAAGTGGCCACTTGAATTTAACGTATGACAAGTCGCTGCTTAATTGCACACAACTTCAGCAATGCCATCAACAAATGTGAAGTTGAGAGACGAGCACAAGTTGCAGTCTCTGTGTTGCAAGTTGCGGAAGTGACACAATTTATACGTTTAAATGGGGCCAATTGCGAGTGTCTTAACTTTAAGTGTTCTTAGAAGCACAATAAGTAGCATTAAAGCGGCAACTACTGCCAATATTGCAGCTAAAATTTATATACACTAAAACCCCCACCCAAATTAATGCTAAGCAAATTTGAGAAACATTATAAAGCAACTACCGCAACTACTTGAATTATAAAACAGCCCGAAAGCATGCTTTATACATTTCTGCATTCATTTATTTCTAAGCAAAAAAGTATGCTATGGAAAATGTGTAAGCCAGGATGACTGTTCTTTTCAAAGTTTTCAAATGGCAATAAATGGGCATGAGTTTGCTATTCATTGCACTCCAAAAGTTCATTGCTTTTGGATACCTAGACGGACTGTTCTGTGCAGTCCAAAGGTTTGCATTATTTCAGAGCTAACTTGTGCATTGTTGTTGAACTTCTATACAGCAGCAACTTCCATAAATAGAGCTAACCAATTCAGTACCGCCAAGGAAATGCTATGTTAATGAATTGAAGACCTGCTTAAATAGAATTACTACAAAATAAATAGAAATAAAAACCCAGAAGTATGACATGCTAATGTATCGCTTATCGCTAATACAAGAGGAACCACTGATGAGTTCTTAAATGGGCTTTGATATCGCAATTTGAGCATCTAATAATAACGTGCTATTTAAGGAGTTCGGCGAACACACACTTGACATTTTAGGCGACTTGCAAAGCAATCAATTTTCAATCCATCCGCACGCTTTTGTTGCCATAGCATTCTCTCACACTCGTTTACACAGCTTAAATGCCGCAGCCTAGAAGCATGCAATGGAAATTAAGCGCGTACATTGTAAACTGTACACAGTTGCCTCTATCTGCCTCTCCGTCTCTCCCATTCATCGAATCATACGTATTTGATACGTACATTCCACTCTACGACATGCAACAACAGCTCAATGCTTGTTTTACTCGATTTTAACTTGCATGCATAAATATTTATGACGTTTTTTAATGCATTTTTTTTGCTCTTACCAGTTGCCCGTCGCCTGATCATATTTACAGTCCCAGCCGGGCGGCAACTTCTGATAGGCACCATGGCCACTGGGTGCGCCTGTATCGCTCATTTTGGATGCTCAGTATTTGATATATGTACGTATATACTATATGCGAATATCCTTTATCGTTTTTTATTTGATTTTTATGTTGAATATTTATAGGTATTTAAACAAGAATTCGCAGCTTGTTTGCCAACTGTCTGCAACCCCGAAAACTTTTGCTGGATTTGCCCTTGCCACTCGAGCTTTGTAGTTGTTGTTGGGGGTTGTAAACCACCACCAGCGCACACACACACACACACACACACCCAGACACAACAAGCAAAGTTATTTTTGTTTACAAGGCGCAGCCGGAAAAAACACAGAGCAAACACGCACACACGCACACAGACACAGGTAAACGGAGAGTCGACGTGCCGTTAGTGCCAGGACTTCTGGTTTCTATTCCTTGCTGCGGCTGTTGTTGTTCTTGTAGTTATATTCTATTTACACCGTAACTAACAACCGCGCGTGGCAAGCTTTTAACGTCTACTGACTTGGCCAGCACGATACTCATGACTTAGCTGCCTCGGAGATGCTGTGCGGGAGCGAGCTTTCTGTTTGGCGCCAAGCTCCATTTGCCACGGCAGTGTTGGCAAACGCCGAACAGTTAGAAAAGCTTCAGGCTTGCTTTGACTTTCAGTTCAAATTGGAGTCAGCTTGGTCAGTATATTTAAACCTTACCTTCAGACAGACTGAATACAACTAAAACTAATTTAAAATACATGTAATTAAAATCAATAAGGAACAAAATGTCGATTGCCATACCGGAAATACGTATAACGCGTATAACGGATACGTATTTGGACGATGCATTGGACGAGGCGAACAAGGAGGCGCAGGGGCCACCCAAGAAGACCAGGGCCCAGAAGAAAGCGGCACGCAAAGAAGCCAAGCGCCTGCAGAAAGTTGAAGAACAGAAGCTCGTTCTGCGCGTAAGTAAACAAAGATTGTCTATTTTTTAATGAATCTCAGCTGACGGAATCGGAATCCACCATCAGCACAATTTGAAAACCGAATTAGAGCTGGGAAAGCGCATGGAGTTGCGTGGCATGGAAGCGTGGAATGCCATTGCAGAGGATATTAAAATTGTCGAGCTGCGTAAGGAGATGGTTCAATGGGGAGAGCGTGCTGCGGAAATAATCGAGCATAAGAACGATCACATCCAGATGCTGCTCGATGACATGGAACAGACCCAGGAGCAGCATTCCCATAACTTTTCAAAAACTGTCGAGCTGATTGATCACATTGGGGACTGTTATCATGCGATGCTTGAGAGCAGCAAGCGAATGTACGAACAGCAGGCGGAGGATCTCCTCAAGGAGTTCTACGATGAGGTGCACTTTCGCACCGAGGAAGTCGAGGCGATGCACGAGAACAGCGAGAATATAATACATGCCTCCAATGTATTCACACGCGATCAGCTGAAGCTCGACTATCAGATATATTTGGAACAACGCGATCATTATGTAAACAAAGATATCGAAGCACGATTCCAAATACGCGATCAGGTTGTCAAGAAAATGACGAACATGCAGCGTCAACTCAATGAATTTGTAGATTCTCTTCACAATACAGAACTGGATGCCCACAAATACGAACGCATTCGATCTCTAACGGAACGTCAACAGGTTTTTGTGGAGGAGACCCGAAAACTGGACATTGAAGAGATGAAATACATCGGATTGCAGAACGAGACTCAGCGTGAAATGTTGCGTATTGAAACGGAAAATAATACCACGATCAATGATCTCAAATTGGAGTACGAATACTTTGCGAATGTGCGTAAAAAGATCGAGGAACGCATGCATGTTGATCGTATTACAACCCACGAGAAGCTTCGCATTCTCAGCACCGAGTGCTACGAGTTGACCAAGGTAAGTCCACCAAATTTTTGATATTCCCTCTCCATGAAGATCTTCATTTCCATTGTAGCGCTTCGAAAAGATTGTGAAGAGCGGAGAATTGCTCTTGGCCCTGTCGATCACCTGCAGAAAACTGCAGACGGAGTCGGAGAAGATCATTGTTGGCGGCGAGATCGTTGATCCCATCGACTTGGGCAATGTGAATGACGATTTCGCACTGGAAACGCTGGATATTAAGAAGCATGTCGACTTCACAGAGGACGAGCTTGTACAGTTGAATAAGAAAATGAAAAACTTCTGGCGTCAACAGTCGATGGCACAGGCCCAAAATATGCTGCTAGTCGAGGAAAAGCGTAGACTGACCGAAGAGAATCAACGCTATATTGACTTTATCAAGTCCATGTCCAAGACGGAGAACGAAGAAGAGCTGCGCTCGGCAATGATCGTGAATCCCTGCATACAGCCAACTCCATTCCTGTTTGATACGCCTTGTCGTCACTTCCGGATGCGCATCAAGAAGGAATCGATTACGGCGGGAAAGGATGGACGTAGACATGCGGCAAATGTCATCAAGGAAATGGTTTATGGTAGCGAACTTGTCACTTTCATTAAAAAGTAGTTTCTGGCATTAACATTTGCAGTACAACAGAGTTAGAGGTTGATCGAGGAGAGAGAGAGAGAGAGATAGAGAGAGAGAGAGAGAGAGAGAGAGATACACAGAGAGAGAGAAAGAGAGATACAGAGAGAGAGACAGACATACACTTCCAATTACCTGACTAAAATCCATTTTTGCCAGCCGCAGAAACTTAAATCAAAATGTTTTCTTGTTCTTTAAAGCTATTTATTAAATGTGATATCATGATTCCAGGTGTATAACATATACAAAAACTCTACGTTAATTTAGAATTTGTGACGTGCAAAATATAATTTGCATATAACATTGCTTTCTAACTTTTATTTACCGATTTATAGCTTAGGCACTAATCAAAGTCCTTTGGTCAAGCGAAATGCAGAAGCTGCTCCAGAGTATGGCATGAAGAAAGCAGATAGATCGAAGCTTAGCACCAACTTCCCCTTCAAATAAAGGACAGTGGTTTGATATTTAGTCTCTCGGCGAGAGATGTGCAGGTCTTCAGCTGATTCTCCAGATACTGAATGCCGCCAGCTGCGTCCACGGACTTCATGTTGTTTCCCTCCTTGTCGCCGGCCAACAGCACGGGTTTTTCGGGATTAGTCTGAACGGATTAAAAGAGTGTTAAGAGAGTTGAGCTGGACAGATTTTAGACTGTTCTTCTTACCGGCTTCACTCCTCGCAGACGTGAATTAAAGTCACTCATGCGTTCCTCAAAGTCAGGAGCAAAACAGTTTGGATCGACTGCAATGAAGACCTGTCCCAGATCTGCCGCGGAATTTGCGCCTGCGTGCGTCCATTTGCGCACCTGTGTGGAGTACTTGGCGCCGGACATGACACCCGACAAAATGTCCACCATGGCGCCCAGGCCGAAGCCCTTGTAGCCAGAAGTGACCTCAGAGCCGCCCAAGGGCATCAGGCAGGCGGTGTTGAAGCCCAACTCGGCATCGTTGGTAACATTACCCTCAGGATCCTGTGCCCAACCGTCGGGCAGAGGAGCACCCTTCCTGCGCTGAATCTCTATCTTGCCCACAGCCACCGCAGTTGTGGCCATGTCCAGCAGGAACTTATCACCATTGGCAGCAGGAGCACCCAGAGACAGAGGGTTTGTGCCCAGAGCAGCCTCCTTGGCACCCGTGGGAGCCATCAAGGGTGATGTGTTCGTCATGGACATGCCCACAAGGCCCTGCTCCATTGCCCGCATGGCATACCAGCCAGCCATGCCGTAGTGGTTTGATCCCTTGGCACAGACCCAGCCAACTCCCACGTTTTTGGCCTTCTTAATGGCCAAATCCATACAGTAGTTGCCCACAACAGCGCCCAATCCGTTGAGTCCATCTACCCAGGCAGTCGAAGGGGTTTCCTTGAGGATCTGTGGCTCCGCAGCGCCGTCTGTGGAATTAATGGCCAGATCGTTGATGTACATCTCGAGGCGATTCATGCCATGACTGAAGTGTCCACGATAATCGGCAGCAACCAGCAGCTCCGCCTGGGCCACCGCGTGCTCCTCGGGTACGTTGACGGCCTTGAAGCAGTCGATCATGAAGCGACGCGACTCGGCAACTGCCACCAAATTGGCTGAACTCGAAGCGGACGACATTCTTCGTATGGAGAAAGCAAAGTCTACAACAACAAGGGGACAAAAACAATTGCTTGGTAAACAATAGATACAATTATTGTAATTCGAAAGAAGCGGAAACGTTTTGCGTTCGTTCAGATCCGCGGCGAGTTTGCGACTGTTTTTTGGCCTGGAGCTGCCCTTCTCAAAGTTAAATAATTAATCTAGCAAATTCTCACACACACGTACACATGTAGAGACCCCTAGGCACCTAGAGAATCCCTCTCTTTTCAGTTAGAAACAACATAGGGAGCGCGGAATTTTATAATTTCTGATTTTTTATTTGGCAAACTTGAAATTATCTCATATCTTACTTATACGACAGCAAACAAGAGAGGGGGAGAGACAGTGAAAGAGAGCGAGAGAGGAGGAGCATTTTTTCTAATACTTATCAGTCTAGCAGGTTTTGCCAAAGTGTATGTGTATGTATGTATTTATATAGTTTGTCGACGATGATATGGAAACTAAACGAACTCACAATCTCTTTATGCTAGAGAAACGCGCGTGCAACTAGTTAATTTTTGTTAAGAGGCTTCAATAATATAGCAAATTGATGGAGCTTAGTTTTAATAGGTTAATAATAACACTTAGAGCAAAAATTTTTAATTATGGTTTAACGTAAAAAATTTGTATTAATATATATTTGGATTCAATTGATCCAATAGTTTCTTTTTTCAACTATACTCAGAAATAAAGAGCTTCTTTTTTTGCTGGATCAAGAGAATTAAGCTGAAGATATTTATTTTTTAGGAATATAAATATATCATCTACAGAATATATATACTCAGTTTCAATTAAAAGATCTTAACAGTATCATATGTATATGTACATCATCGGCTGTACAGGGTATTTAATTTTCGACTTCTGCGTTTATTTCTCTGTCGTGCAGACGGTGTACACATATAAAAATAAACATATACATACTTATACCTATACCCATACATATACTTATATATACTTGAGTTTATTAATTATTCATGTGACATGTATATGCACTTATTGATATGACTGCGACTGTAGCCGGGTTCAAGTTTTAAAATGTGTGGGAAGTGGCAGCAACGTCGAGTGTTTCATGAACTTGAACTTCAATTGCGGACTATGATATGAATGAATTACTTAAAGTAATTCATGGATAAATTAATTATGTAATGTGTTGGGTACGCACTATAGATTAATTGTAGCGGAAACATACCGAAACAACGCTGATAATGAAGTGTATTACGAGTACTCTGAATTGTTTACTCGGAGCATTTGTCGTAATATTTACGTGGTGTTAACTTGTTTACATGGGCCACACCCACTCGAGTCCAGCAAGTTCTGTGCTGACCTCACCCAATGGAAGCAAAAATTTCTAATGGTTGGGCATTAACAACCGTGCATTACAATGGCCCAGAAAACACTTTATATAAAGCTGATAGCCTTAGAAACCTAATCTTATCAGCCTCAAATTGGGACGTTTTCTTATCGATAGAACGATGGACTGTTTCTTAGACTTCTAAACAGCTGATGTGGAAATAAAAGATTTTTAATGAAATGTAGTACATAAATGTTGTACTTTAATATTTACCAATTTATACGTTTTGATTTTTATGAAGTTTTCTAAGACTTAAAATAACAAAAATTGTAGGAATTTGGGATATATATACCATCTCCGGTTTATATAAATTGCAAAGGTCTTATTTTAAGTCTCTTGGCTAGTTCATCGCAAGTCTTTAGCTGATTCTCCAGATACTCAAGGCCTCCCGCTTTGTCCACGTTCTCCATGTTCTTTGTTTCCTTGTCGCCGGCTATCAGCACGGGCTTTTTGGGATCAGTCTGTGAAAGACCTTTATTAATAAAATAATTATTAGTATTAATGCAATTTTACTTACAGGCTTAACTCCCCTTAGACGACAATTGAAATCGCTCATACGCTCCTGGAAATCAGGAGCAAAACAAGCGGGATCGACAGCAATGAAAACATTTCCCAAATCTGCCTTTATGTCGGCGCCTGTGTGTGTCCACTTACGCACCTGTGTGGAGTACTTGGCGCCGGACATGACACCCGACAAAATGTCCACCATGGCGCCCAGACCGAAGCCCTTGTAACCAGAGTTGAGTTCCGACCCGCCCAGGGGCATTAAGCAGGCTGTATTGAAGGCGAGCTCGGCATCGTTAGTCACCTTTCCATCGGGTCCCTGTGCCCAGCCATCGGGCAGAGGAGCACCCTTCCTGCGCTGAATCTCTATCTTGCCCACAGCCACCGCAGTTGTGGCCATGTCCAGCAGAAAGCTATCACCATTGGCAGCAGGAGCACCCAGAGACAGAGGGTTTGTGCCCAGAGCAGCCTCCTTGGCACCCGTGGGAGCCATTAAGGGTGATGTGTTCGTCATGGACATGCCCACAAGGCCCTGCTCCATTGCCCGCATGGCATACCAGCCAGCCATGCCGTAGTGGTTTGATCCCTTGGCACAGACCCAGCCAACTCCCACGTTTTTGGCCTTCTTAATGGCCAAATCCATACAGTAGTTGCCCACAACAGCGCCCAATCCGTTATGTCCATCTACCCAGGCAGTCGCTTTGGTTTCCTTGAGTATTTCCGGCTCTGCACAGCCATCTGTGGAATTGATGTCCAGATCGTTTATGTACATCTCGAGTCGGTTCATGCCATGGCTAAAGTGTCCACGATAATCCGCGGCCACTAAGAGATCAGCCTGGGCCACAGCATGTTTCTCCGGTACATTCAAAGCCTTGAAACAGTCGATCATAAAACGACGTGATTCCATAACGGACACCAGTTTGGCGGTTTTTTTCTTCGAACAGCATGACTTGCTTCGTATTAGGACATCAATTTCTAAGAAAAGGTATCCTTAAGCTGATGTTCTAAGGATACTTTACTTCGCGATAGATTAGAATTCATTTAACGCGATACGAAGATATATCACACGCCCGATTAGCAACTTTGACAAGAACGAATCGACCCGATCTTAAATCTTTCAATCTAATAAGGCTTAAGAATAGCGAACTTCAATATAAAAAACGACGAAACGTTTAAAAGCTTACGCTCTATTTGATATATCGCTTAGCACTGTGTTATTACGGACATGAAATAATAATAACCCAGGTAAATTGTAGAGATATATTCTGTCCATATTTATCACACTACATTTGTCATCGTCTGTTTTGACTCGTCTATAAACATGATAAAACGTTAATTGAAGCAAAACGGGTTTTTCGGGGGCCTCGTTAAGTATCGAGAACAAGTGTTGGGGTGTTCATTTAATGCGCTTTCAATTAGGCAATCAACTTGTCATTAGTAATGCCTGTCCGAACTGGAACAATGACTGAAACCGAATTGAATGAAAGACCCAACGACGTCACAAAAAAATAAACGATATTTGATGAGTCTACCCAAAGTTAATTTGCTTTTATTGTCATATATAAATACATGTACATATATTTATTGATACATAAAACAAAACTCAAATAATGACTAATAATAATTATTTTGATAATATTTTCTTTAGAAATAGTTTTACTAAAGAATACTATAAACTGCTACTTAATTTAGCAGCGTACCTATTCTTAACAATATTTAAATGGGAAATCAAGTGCATGCAGTCAATAAATATTAAAAATTATTGCAAAATGACTCTACTCCAAAGCCAAATATTTTTCCCTAATTAATAAGCGCGCCCCCTTAAAAATTTAATTGCTTTTACTTGTAAACAAACTGCCACTTGTTGAGTCGCATTCGTTGATTTTATAGCTGTATCACAGGGAAACGTTTGTTTTAATTATAAACGTATATATATACGTATACACGATATGTATCTATAAAATTTGGCTGACTCTGCGTAGGTGGGTCATACAGAATTCGTCAGATTCGCGTCGATAAGAATCCGGTGACAGCATATAAGTTCGAATAAAATTCAAAATGATAAACAGGGCTGTCAACTCATTTCAATGTCCGCTCGACGTTGGCGTAGAGAAGGAAGCCCAGAGATAGGCATATAAATCATAACGCATAGATAATAAACAATTGCACGCGCTATTAGCATAATAAAGCTTAAACTTACCGCTAATATTTGCATTTGCTTTTGGTTCTGCAGCAAATGTTGTTGTATGCGCTGCTGCAGCTGCGCGAACACGCCCACATGGTTGTTGTAATTGTTGGCGCCTTTGAAGTGTGTGAATTAACCGCCAACTGTTGTTTGTGTGGGTGTTGGCAGCAATCGCACAACGCGAGCAGCACAATGTCAACGATGCCATTGTCAGAATGATTACACTATGCGCCACCTAAATAGCACATCTGCAAATTTAACATAAAATTTGAAAAGAAATAATTCCAAATTAAAGACGTGAAACTGAAAGACAGCATTTTTTTATATTTTAATTCAATACAATTTGTTACTACTGAATTAATGTTCAACAGATAGTCATTAATCCGAATATCTAATTCAATCAAGTAATAATACTGTCAGGATGATCAGTAACCATTACTTGTGAAGTTTATTTACAAATTGCTTCACACGTCGCGTTTCTATTTAGCTGGTGGGGAGTGTATCGCGAAAATGAACTACAAAAAATATCAATAACAACAACACGATCACACAAACAAAGCCCAAAAACAGAAACTAGTTAAAGCGACGTAAGACGGGCACGTTAAAAATAACAACAGTCAAACAGACAAGACAACGAGCTACGTAACGAACGAAGGGGAAAAAGGAGGAGAATCAACAAAAACAGCTGACGCAGACGTCGCCGGCCGTCGCCGTCGCTTCTGTTGCTCTCAAGTTTTTTGCCTTTTGCCTTGCACTTTTTAGTTATTCTCTAGCCGCGTGTGTTTCAGAACGTTTTAACTGTGCTGAGCGCATTTGAAGTTGTGATTTTTTTGGGAAGATTTAACGCGTCGTATAATAATAATAATTACCCAACAAAATAGAAGACGAATGTTTATAACGCGACGGCAAACACAACAACTAACAACACAAATACTACGTAAAGTATTATAATAACCACAATCAAATACAAATCGCAACTAGTTTATATTTGCACGCAAATAATCTATTTATGTAATTTGCCTGATGCTACAGTAACAACAACAGCACAATTCGCACTAAACTGCGAAGCTAACAACAAATCATAAGGCAGAATGCGTATATTTCTTATTTTTTTGTATTATTTATTAAGCGCTGGTCGCCTCTCGTGCTTCGTTGTCGTCGTTGTGCGTCGTCGGAGCGCCAAGTTGAACTGCCATGAACTGAGTTGGAGGCGTTGTATTCGGCGACGACGACGACGACGACGCTGCTATCGCTTTTCCACAAGGTGCCCCAAGCGTCTATCAATTGAAGAAAAGTGAAATTTATATCATATTCAATTGCTCGCGCCATGCGTAGAAATGCGTGGAAGCAGACAGACAAAGCAAGCGAGAACGGGAGAGAGACAGAGAGCGCGCATATAAACAAATATGACCTTGGCAATAAACAGTAGACGACTGCACATTGGAAAACGATTGCTGATTATTGCTAATTAATAACAAAAACATTTAAGTGCACTTTGTGTAGTTAATTGTGCAGTTACGTGTACTTTTTTACTGTCATGTTAACATTGTGCAGAACAGTATAATTTATTTATATTAATTAGCAGAAGAGCTGCTAAACTATCGGTATCGTTATCGATATATCGAATATTTCAGCACCAACTGACGAAAATTTGAAAAGAGAAAAGCTTTTGCGTCATTGGCGCTGTTGTTGTTGCTTCTTCCGTGATATTCTAACCGCTTAATTTGGTAATTTATATGCGGTGTATGTATGCTAATATTTAATTTCACCTGCCATTCACTATAACACAAATAATAATTATTAAATACATATTGTTTATACACTTATGCAAATGACAAATGTCAACCAGGTCGCAACTCATAACAAATAATTTCAAGTACTCGCTTGAGTGCCCCTATTGGCACATGCCACTGATTACGGTTGACAGTAAAGCCCAAGATAGATGGACTCACTCGCCTACACCGTGGTTGACTATCAATATGGTTATGGTTTATCGACAGCCGAGTAGTTTATTATGAATGCCCAGCAAAAGGGCACTACTGTTAAGGAATCAAATTATAATCTTGACGAGCTCATTTTGGAGTAATTTTAGTCGCCCAGAGGCAAAATCCATAAATTAACAGAAAATACTAATAACAAAATAAGAATATTATCTTTGGCAGGCCGAATACTTGATACCCTTCCACAGTCATTTATAAAAATTTCTAGCGTTCTTTTAATATGAACACATAACTAAGATATAATAATTTCATTTTGATATTTACCCCAAATCCAAATATACAATCTGGTTAAGATAAGATAACTCAGCTTGTCATTCTCATCATTTTTGTGGTCTTTTTCAAAGCAATACAAATTTCATGCCAAAATTTGAATACTCTCGGTAAGAGTATAACAAACAAACAAACGATAACAAACAAATACACACACAACGGCACACTTGGGCAATCATATGTCATCATCATCATCAACAGCATGATGGCATATTATAGAACAGCAACAATGCTGAGTCAGAGTTGTCATCCGAAAGCCGCAATTGGGGCCGGACTTTGGCTGTGACTCTGAGTTGGGCTTTGACTTTGGCTGTGGCTTGTTGAGGTGCTTTCGCTTGGCGCTTCTCTCAGCGCATTCCATTCGAGTGCAAAACGCCGGTGGAGACAGTCGAGACACGCAGCTGTAAAAGTCGATTGATTAATAACCAAGTCAGGGGGAAACACGATAGTGGTGAAGGGGGCTAAGCCAAAAAAAAAAAAAAAAAGAAACACATATCAACAAAAATACAACAAGCCACAATAACTAACAACTAACTGTGGTAACTTCTGGGTTTTGTGGGATAACAATAACCAATCGAAGACGAGGCGAAACAGAAGGTTTTTGGCTAATTACTTTGTGTTTCTATCGGTTCTGGTTCTGGTTCTTCTCCCAACTGTTTTTAGCTTTGGCTAAAACATTTTAAAGCCAAAAAAGTTTTCAGTGTGTTTTCGTTTTGGCATCGAGAAAGTTTCCACACTGCGTGCCACGGGTAAGTACGAAAAATCCAAATCAAAATTCTGTTTCAGTTTCTGTTTTTGGCATTGAAGCGAGCGTAATCAGCATACAAGCAGAAATAATTTCACTTAATTGCAGTTAACAAAACCAATTACGAAAATGGCCAACACGAACGTGAAAATTATCGAATCGAAACTTGACTTGTTTCAAGCACCACGAAACTATGCATTGGCACACGCCGTTGAATCATCATTCAGTGCAATCCGTGGAACACTCCCCTGGCAGTTTGCCCTCATCTTTGGCGATGTGGATGAGCTGAGACAGCGCCGAGTCACCAGCGGCAATTGCGTCGTATTGGAGCACAATGCACGATTTGTTTATTATCTGGTCACCAAGGCGAATCTCTATGCCACGAGCACATATGATGATGTCCAAGCGGCTTTGATTTGCCTGCGAGAACATATGGTAAGTAATTGGGATATTTATAGAACATGTGAGGGCGCAGAGTGAAAGACAGAGAAATAACTTTAATGCGTTTTAAAATTGATCAGATCATATAAATTTGGAGAAGGAAATAAAAGATAGAAATGGTTCTTTAATGCTTATGAGTTAAGATCTAAAATTTTCAAAGAGAATGGTAGAGGAAGTTATTTTGGAAAACTTTTTAAATTTCATTTTAATGATTTAATCTTTAGAGATAAAGAAATACAATTTAATTCTTCTATGCGCTCTTGAGATTTCGTTAGTTAATGATAGAATAATACGAAAGAGACGTTTTTAAACTAATGACTTTAAATGTCATCTTTAAAAAGCGAAGTTCGTTTTTAAAATCAGAAACAAGGTAGTCTCTGAAACAGGAAATTTAAGGTAGAACATATTATCAATTAAGTTTACTTTTGAAGACAATGACCGAAGCAAACGGGAATGTGCCGTTAAAGAGTTTGGAGCAGCGAACAACAATGCAAAGCAATCGCTCGATAAACAGCTTAGAGCAAGCAGATCAAGTTGATGAAGCAGATGGACCAGATCAACCCTTGGACAAAGACTCTCAAGCGGATCAAGATAAATCAACAATTGACATTATCTTAAGCTGTTCCGAATACATAAGCGAAAATCAAAGGGATATTATTTATTTTTGCTTAGCCATGTTTACAATTGTTACCGCTATGGTAATAGCTGAGTATCTGCGTGATTAGTATAATACTCGGAAATATTGTTTTAAATTGAAACCAAAGTTATTAGAATTGAAGTTTGTTATACAAGTTAAGCTTTTTTTAAATAATGACCAGATTCCGTACCAATTTATATATATTATAATTAACCTTTCGTTGTGCAATCGTTTCTAAAACAAAAAATTTAGGAAATTAAAATCAATTTTGATTCTAAATTTATATTAGTAAAATCAATTTCAAATATAAATAGATACTTCCATAAGGTAATGTATTCAATCAGTCTGCAATTGATTCTAGATTTTTATTAATTCCCAATCAAATATTTCGAAATGTGTTTTTGATTCCGCAGCGCAATCATGAAATCACCAAAGTGGCCATGCCACGCATCTGTTGTGGCAACAACGATGGCCTCGATTGGAAGCAAGTGAAGCGCATTATGCAGCAAATCTTTGCCCATAGCGAGTATCCCATTGAGATACTGATCTGTGAGTATGACGACATCTCAAAAGAGGTGAGTAACTACTACCCTATAGAAAAAGTAGTGAATTAATGTTTAATATCACACATTTGCAGCTGGCAGTGGCCAAGTGTCAGATTACGGAGGCCAAGGGAAATTTGTTTAGCGCACCGGAAAACTTTGCACTGGTTCATTCCGTTAGCGCTGACTTTGCCATGTGCGCTGGCATCAATTTGCAGTTCCGTTGCAAGTTTGGCCATGTGGATGATCTGAAGAAGCAGCACAAGCACACGGGAAATGTGGCAGTATTGGAGCAAGGGGGTCGCTTTATATACAATCTGGTTACCAAGGAGCGGGCACATGAGAAATGCACCTACACAGCATTGTACTACGCGCTGTTGGCCATGCGTGAACATATGGTTAGAAGCAGTCCTACTCTTGAATGTAACCCAACTCTCATACCAAATTCATTGTTCTCTATTAGCGTGAGCACAGTGTAACCAAATTGGCAATACCTCGACTGGGTTGTGGCATCGATCGTCTGGACTGGTTGCGTGTACGCAGTTTGTTGGAACTGGTCTTTGTCAGCGATAGTGTGGACATCATTGCCTTCTTCTATGAGCCGCCCAGCATTGATCGGGATACCATCAAGGTCATGTGCCCCACCTGTCATCACATGAAGCTCATGCACTTGCCCCGCAGCGTCAGCTCATCTCGACAGTCGCTCTACAGAGAGAAGACTCCATTCTAAACAGAAAGCAAAGCAGAACCTTTCTTTATTGTATATACGCATATATTTATTTATAACACCAAGCGGTTTGGTTTGCATGGGATTATTTGGACTTGAACACAGCACCAGATGCACTCACCGTTACTTATCTAGTTGTTAAGAGTTTTGGATAAAGACATATTTATGGATATTTATGTAATTTACGAGTACAATGTAAAGCAAATAAAAGACACCGCCATTTGGCTGACACTTCAATATAATTCTAATTTTATATATCCAAGTAAACTGTAATTAAACTCAGTTAGAACTCGTAGCTCATACACAATGTATTCTCCAAAACTTCTAGATCTGCGTGACGCCTTTCGACGGGCTTTTGTTCTGGGAATGGCTGCAAACTATAAACTCCACGAAGTCGACGGGGATCTCTTCTCAGCCCCCAAGACGCACTCCCTAGCCCATTGCGTTGGCGCTGATCTTGGAATGGGCGCTGGCATTGCAGTCAAGTTCAAGGAGGTCTATGGCAAAGTGGATGAATTGCATGCCCAGAAGGCCGGTAGCGGTGAAGTAGCTATGCTGAAGGATGATCAGCGCTATATATACTATCTAGTGACCAAACCAAAGAGCTGGGACAAGCCGACTTACGATTCCCTGCAGTCCTCACTAGAGAAGATGCGCGAACACATGGTAAATACATTACTTTATTCACAAATTTAATGATATTCAATACTTTATTCTGCAGTTGAAAAACGACATTGATAAGCTGGCCATACCCCGCATTGGCTGTGGCATCGATGGCTTGGAGTGGGACAAGGTGAGCGCGTTGTTGGAACAGGTCTTTGGCAAGGAGCAGGTGGAGATTGTGGTTTACAACTACGTGCCACCGCAATAGAAGTCGCTCAAGGAAGTTATATTATATATTCAAGTGTGCCTGTTTATTATTTAGATGTGGCTGGCACATAATTATAGACAACCAGCTCTGTATTATCTGCCTGAAATATCTCAATGAGCATGTCTTTTACTTTCGCCCAGTTGAGTCCGTCCAAACCGCATCCAATGCGAGGCAGCGCGAGCTTCTGTACATTGTGTTCTGCCTGGAGGACATAGATTCAATAGTACACATACGTGTTGCATATGAGTAAATTGCTTGACTTACCATATGCTGTTGCATGGCACTTAAGGAACTGTGCAACAACTGATAAGTGGGCTTTCCCCAACTGCTCTGCTTGGTAATTAGATTGTAAATGTAACGATCTTGATGCTTCAGAATGGCCACGCCTCCTGGCTGCACATTCTGCTTTTCCAACGCAGCCGTCTGACCAAACTTATTACTTTAGCCAATGAAATACCGTTAATTAGAGTAAAGAAAATTCTTTAAATAACCCACCGAAATTTCACAGCGATTCCTTTGCCCATGCGCAAATCAGCAGCTACACAATGACACAGAGAAAAATCGGTAGAAGCGGAAAATAAGTCGCCGTTGACTTCTTTAAGCTTGAAATCTGTCATATTTACACACAGATTTTCAAAAATAAATAAGTTTCTCAAATTGTATTTCCAATATTGCCGCGCAAAAGCACACAATAACGTCGACAAGTGAATGGCAAAAATAAGCATAAAAACACAACAGCTGACTTATTCAGTGCTGTAAAATGAGTAAGTATTGCAGTGTGTTAAAAGTAGTGAATATGTTAAGTCACTGTTACATTTAAATAACAATGTTATAATTTTACTAAGTAAATATGTCAGTAATTAACTAATTGCAAATTTACCTTAATTATAATATTAAAAAGCGCATTTTTTAAATATTAATACAAAGAACTTTTGTAAATTTGACTCAGTTACTTTGAAAATCAGCTGTGACCAGGTACTGTAAAATACCCGCAACTGATTACAAAATTTATAGTTAAATTCAGATAATGTTTATCCTGATCTTAACTTGATTTAAATGAGTTTTATTTTTAATTTTGTCGCTGCAATCATACGCAAAATGCTGGAGCTCCTGCAGATTGGAGGCAAGCTAACACACACGTTGAGCATTTATGTGAAAACGAACACAGGTCGTACCTTATCGGTGAACTTGGAGCCGCAGTGGGACATAAAAAACGTTAAGGAGCTGGTGGCGCCTCAGTTGGGACTCCAGCCGGAAGAGGTGAAGATCATATTTGCCGGCAAAGAGCTCAGCGATGCGACCACCATTGAGGTAAATTCAAATACATGAAGAATTATAGCTAATCTTCAAGCTAAGTTGCCTTGGTAGCAATGTGACCTGGGGCAACAAAGTGTGCTGCATGCCATACGACTGCGCCCGCCTACGCAACGGGAGCGAGAACGCCAAGCCAGCACGCTGATGGAGGAAGAGCCAGCCACAGAGGAGCCATCGAAGCCGCTGAATGAAACGCTACTCGATCTGCAGCTAGAAAGTGAGGAACGTCTCAACATCACCGACGAGGGTGAGCTACAGTTGGTCATCTACGAATCATTGCTAATCTTTCGACCACTTTCGCAGAGCGTGTGCGTGCCAAAGCGCATTTCTTTGTCCACTGTGGTCAGTGCGACAAGCTGTGCAAGGGTAAACTGCGTGTGAGGTGCTCCCTATGCAAAGGTGGTGCCTTCACTGTTCATCGAGATCCCGAGTGCTGGGATGATGTGCTTAAGCCACGACGCATTCGTGGACACTGCGAGAGTCTCGAAATTGCCTGTGTGGACAACGATGCTGGAGATCTGCCCTTTGTTGAGTTCTACTTCAAGTGTGCGGAGCATGTTTCGGGCGGAGAAAAAGATTTTGCGGTTCCTTTAAAATTGATTAAAAATAATATCAAAGATGTGCCCTGTTTGGCCTGCACGGATGTGAGGTGAGCTCAGAATTATCTAACTATTCCAATTCTCAGCTAATGTCTTCTTTTTAGTGAAACGGTTTTGGTTTTTCCCTGCGCCTCGCAGCACGTCACATGCATTGATTGCTTCCGCGATTATTGTCGCTCGCGGCTCAGTGAACGCCAGTTTATGCCGCATCCGGACTTCGGCTACACGCTTCCCTGTCCTGCCGGCTGTGAGCATTCCTTTATTGAGGAAATTCATCACTTTAAGCTGCTAACACGAGAGGAGTATGAGCGCTACCAACGCTTTGCCACTGAGGAGTTTGTTTTACAGGCTGGCGGTGTACTTTGTCCACAACCTGGCTGTGGAATGGGCTTGCTTGTGGAGCCCGATTGTCGCAAGGTAACCTGCCAGAATGGCTGTGGCTATGTCTTCTGTCGCAATTGCCTGCAGGGCTATCACATCGGCGAATGTTTGCCAGAGGGTGCCATAGGCAGTGCACAAAACTCCTGTGAATACACTGTGGATCCTAATGTGAGTATCTCAGATTATGTTTCTGTATTAAATTTAAACATGTTATATATTACAGCGCGCTGCAGAAGCTCGCTGGGAGGAGGCCAGTAATGTAACCATCAAAGTCAGCACGAAACCCTGTCCAAAGTGTCGCACACCTACGGAACGTGATGGTAAACAATTGCTTATGATTACAGATGCTTATATAACGCCATTTCTTATGTGGATCAAATTCCGTTTCTGACAGGTGGCTGCATGCACATGGTCTGCACACGCGCTGGTTGCGGCTTCGAATGGTGCTGGGTCTGTCAAACCGAATGGACCCGTGACTGTATGGGCGCCCATTGGTTTGGGTGAATTTTCTTAACTTGGAATAGAGAGCATGATTTAATCATTCGTTTATTTGTTGACTATTCTGTATACATTTTGCCTGTTAAAAGACTGTTCAAGTAACTAAAAGGAAGTAAATGTTGAAAAATACATTTTTAAAAATTATAATAAATACAAAATTGTAACATATATTTTGCATATTATTACATTATAATTTTTACCTCGAGTTTAGGTCATTCAATCCTAGGGGACTCTATTCCAGTAGTCCACACCCTGTATGTCGTCTACAGAATCAATAACAAAAACACCCTTGACTGTGTGCGCCCAACTGGTTACCCCCAACCACCCCATCGTCCATCTCAACCATAACATCATCCTACCCCACTGTATTCTGGCATTGCGTGCGCACGCTTTGTTTACGTTTTTTTTACATTTGCTTTTTTTTTTTGTTGACTCCACCGCATCGTTGTCACCCGCAGTATTTTGGAGGCTTTGCTGTTGACTGCGAAAACCGCAAAAACACAACACGTGCATCCAGCGAGAGCGAGTACATTAATATGAGTGTGAAGAGAACAGAAACATTTGCGCATAATGGAGCAGCAGAATGCTCTCTCTGACTCTCGCGCTCTCTTTTGAGCTCTCTCCCAGATTTAATCAATACAAATGACACTTATTGACCGTGCGTGTGTGTGAGGGTAACTGCGTGTAACGGTGTGTGTGTCTGTTTACCTTTCCGGTTAAATATTGCTTACGGTCAATGCATTGTCTTATCGGTCAAGTACTCGTATCATTTTGGCCTAACTTTAAGAGAACATTCTTGTGTATTGATGATGTGCATATTCCACGCTTTAATGTAGGCAATAGTTTATAGTATCTTTTATCCGGGCACATCAATAAAGCAGGCGCATACATACCCATTGATAACATGACCAGCACTGAACCAGGGAAACCCCCATGACGCTAGCCGCGATTCGCGTGCGCATTCGCTCTCTCTGCAGTCTCTCACCCATCACACTCTCGTGCTCTTGTGATAAAGCTCTCTGTTTTTGTTCGGTTTCTGTTTTGTGCTCTAATTCGTAAGCAAAGTAAATGAAATCTACAAATGACATTTGCAAAAGTGTGAGAGAGAGAGAGAGAGAGAGAGAGAGAGCTCCATTGCAATTGCCAAATGTGCGCGCTCTCTCTTTATCGCGCGCTCTCTGTTGCCTTTCCCCATCATCCTCGCGAACCCAACAAAAGCTCAAGAAGCAGAGCATGTGTGGGCAGGTTGCCCATCAAATCGGGTCACATAGTTTGCGCTGGGTTCCCCAGTGCAGCACAGCCGTTTGGCCGTTTGGCCGTTTTGCCGTTTCTTTTTTGCCTTCTTCTGTTTTCCTTCATTCTGTTGTGTGCCTTGTTGTGTGTCGACCCTGTTGTTGTTTCGCTGCTCTGTTACTCTGCTACACTGCTGATTGCTGCTTGCTGCTTGCTGCTATTTCGCCGCCGTCTTTTGCCAGTTTTTCTTCTTTGTACAATTTTCGGGGGTACCGACGACAACGTCGCGGCGTTGAGTTGAGTTGAGACTCTCGGTGTATAAATGGTAGCGCGCCAGCCGTATCGCATTTCAGTCTACGTTGGACTTTGGCGCGCATCGCACACGCTGCGTATACGTAACGCAGTTACATCCAAGGTTTAACCAGTCGGCACTTGCCCATCTAAATCTGAGTGTGATTGTGATTTTGACTGTGACTCTCACTGTCACTGTGTGAGTGAGGCTACGATTTTTGCACTTTTGATCGTTTGCTGCGTAGCCTCTCTTCGATTTTTTGCGCGAGAGTGTAAAGAGTGTCGCAAATGGAAGAAGAGTGTGTGGGAATTCGCTATACAATTTGAATTTGTGCGCAACATTGCAAATGTAACGGTATTTTCGAAATTATTGAAATCCCATAGTGCTTTCAATCGAATTCAAAATTGGAATATAAATTAAACAATATTGAATATAATTAAATAAATGAATATTAAATAAACTATATGTGTAAAATTATAAGAAAATATCAGAGCTACAAAAAAATTATAGGTAAATATTTAAGAATACGAATTTCTTATGCTAAGCTTAAAATTAAAATAATATTTTGAAATATTTAAAATCCTTCTGAGAGTTTGTTATTGTCAAATAGATAGATTTAAAATAAGTATACTTAAAGGTGTTATCCCTGCTTCATTATATTATATGCAACACACGCACAGAGCTTACGCACTTGCCCCAATTATTGGAAAGCAGCAACAAGAATAATACAACAACAACAGGAGTACGCATGAAGCTCTCAATCAAAATTGCATTTAAAAAAACTGCTGCACACTTTCAGGCGCTGTCAATATTTGCAAGCTCAAGTGCGCGCAGGCAGCTCACATATTGTGACGTATGTATGTGCAAGCAACGAACGACGTCAACGTAATAATTACTATGCAGGTGCGCATGTATGTGTGTACCTGTGTGACAGACTCATACGTCCGTGTCTGTGTACACTAGAAGCGCTCTGAAACTGTTAAATTGTAGAGAGCATAGAAAAGAATTAATGAAGCTGTGTTCTGTGCTCCGTGCTCAGTCAACGCTGTAAATTGACGCGACTCGACTGCTGCTGTGTTTTTATTGATTTATATGCGCTGAAACTGGGCGGCTGTTGCTGTCCCAAAACACACACACACACACACACACAGACAGGTTCACACACACACATACACTCAACTAGCAGCAGCATCTCGCAACTCATGCCCCAAAACTTCCGCTTCCCACTGTGCACTTGCAACGCATGAGCATCGGAGAAAAGAGAAACAGAGAGAGAGAGTGAATGCGAGAGTGGGAGATGGTGAATCAGACTTGAAACTGAGGTAGCATCCAATTCTCAGCATGATTGCAGTTGCCCAATTTATATGGCTCATTCATTTACAGTTCTCACTTCTCGTTACATCTTCTTCTACACACAGTCATCATAACCCTTTGCCATTGTCATTTAACTCGTTCTCGCTCTCTGCCGGTCGCTTGTTCTACCTCTCAGCGCACTTTCTCTCTTTCTCTCTCTCTATGCTCTGGCTTTTGTGTCTCTGCGCTGAGCGCGTGTTTACATTTACATTGATTATGTTATCCAGCGCGTGGCTGCTAATAGAGTTGCTGCCTCCCTCTTCCATCTCTCTTCCATTCCTCTGCTCTTCCCTTTCCTCTGTTACTCACTGTCGCCTGCTGGAGCAGGCGGCAGCAGGACATCAGCTAACTTCCACACAACGCCCAATCAATAAGCTTTGCTAACGCTTTTCATGCTCCCAACTCATCAATCGCTTTAAATTATTGTTTTGTTTCTTGTGCTTTTTTGTATTGCTCAACATTATTTTTGCAAAAACAAGAAAAGAACCCATTTCTTTAATCAATAAACGGCACACGTCAGGCGCAAGCTCCCTCACACACACATACGCACGTACGCATACACACACCCACTCACACACTTACACATACATGAGCATAGTTACTGCTGCTGCAAGACGCTGCCTGGTTATGGCTCCTGGTCCGGCAACTGTTTCGTATTCAATTTGTCACCTCCTCTTTCTCTCTCTCTCTCTCACACAGAAACATACAGCTCTTCCCTCTCACAATCTGTCTCTCTCTCTCTTTCGCACTCTCTGAAAGTATGCGCTTTTGTGGCTCATTAACGGTTTGCGTGTGACCGAAGTGCATGTGGTTATTATGCATTCATCTGAATGTACGCATGTGTGTGTGTGTGTCGCTCGATAAGTTGAGTTGCTTGTTGTTGCTGCCAGTACGTGAGTGCAACACAAACATCATTTTGCTGGTGGGCTTATTAGGAGACGTAATTTGAGGCATCCATCATCTTCAACACATTTGTCCAACTTGCAGCTCAGCTGCTGCAGGATATTTCTGACAAGCTTAAACCGAATGTTACCACAAACTATCCGAAACGTTTAGCTACTTAGTTGGCTTAAATGCATTTAGTTACGAGACAGCAAGACATAGAACAAGCAGCAGAAAGGGAAAGACCGACAGATGAAGCAGCACTTGAAAATTCATTCATAAAAATTGCGTTGCATACTTTGCGGCGTTTACTTTAAGTGTGCATATTTATTTAATTTGAGTGAATGAAATATTAACGAACTTAACCCAATTTGAGTGTAGATAGAATTAAGAGGCAATTAAGTTTTAAAATACACATGGCAGATTACAAATTTACAAGTCTATATTGTTGTCCCATTTGGCTTGATTTTTGACACGAAAATAAAACCTGTTTAGAATACAATTTAATTGGGCTGTTTTTTATTAATTACGAAATGTTCAAACATGATTAATATTGATTTTGTTTTTTGTCTTAGTCCCTGACTTTGTGTTGGCGTTTAATAAAACAAATAAACAAATAAAACTAAATAATATAACTTAGAACTCTAGGAAGTGTGTTATCTGATTTGGTCGTATTTAAAGAAAATGTCCTGCGGTTTGAATGCGCAATAAACAATATTGACCATCGCAAACTACTCAACTATCAAGCTGTTTAATGCGCTATCACCTAATCCCCCCACGTCTCTCCCCTCTCCCCCCGACACCCGCACCTGTTTGTTGGCAGACGCTATGCTATCAAATATTCAGTGTATAAGTGCAGGACACACGTAACATTTGATATTAAAACTTTGGCTTTTGTGTACTTGCAGGATAAAAGGCAAGGAATAAATGCAAGTGTAGACGACAAATAGCTGTCAGCATAAATAAAAGGTAGTTGGATGAAGGACACCGCACCGAGGGCGGATTGAAAAGGATTTGGAAAACTCAAAAGAAAGAAACGAGAAAAGCAAAAGGAAAATCAATAATAGACACATGTAAGAGGATATCCTCGGCATTGACCACCGACTGAAGGCGACGCAATATGGCCGCAACAATAACAAATAGGACGGGCCAGTCAACTTTGCCATTGTTATTGCTGCTGTTGCACGAAACTTGCCACTAAGTTGCGACTTAACTGCGGGCGTCAAAGAGAAAGAGAGAGAGAGAAGAGTGTTGACCATGTCGGACAGATACGCCGCCAGCTACTACGAGCAACTGCATCCGACTCATTCTCATTCTCAAGCTCAGGCTCAAGCGCAGGCGCAGGCAGCCATGTCGCACTATGGGCCCAGTTATCGCAGCGGCTACGGCAGCAGCTATAATCCCTATGGCTACGGCTATGCAGGATCTGGAGCAGGCGCTCAATATATGCCCAACTATTATCGCTATGCTCCCTACGCTTCCCCCACTACAGTCAGCCGCCGCATCCACATCCGCATCCGCATCCGCATGCACATCAACATCCGGGCATGTTTACGCCAGCGGGACAACAGCTGATACCCTCCAGTGTGCTGCATTATCCGCCACGTTCACATCCTCATCCACATCCTCATCAGCCAACGCATCCTCAGCCTCATCCGCATTCCCATCTCGCTTATTCCGCGCAGCAGCAACAGTTGCCGCCAAGTGGCAGCAACTATGAGCAACCTGCACCTGCATTGTACAGTGCTTCCCCATATGGACAGTCACGTGGCTTTGCCGCCTATCAGCCCACGTCCTCCCATTATGCGCCGCCAGGACGCTCCACAACTCCGGCGCCCAATCGCACAGTTTTGCCGCCAAATTATCTGGAGCCGATGCGAGGCAACTTCGCTGATCAGCAACAGCAACAGCAACAGCAGCAGCAGCTGCCACAGGTGACGCCGACGAAGCTAGAGGAATCCTTGCCGGAGCAGCCCAAGATGGAGCATGAAATGGAGGCTGCTTCTCCGGCACAACGATTGACCACATCGCCGCCACTTATTAGTGCCACAGGCACCGACAGTGGCATCAGCAATTGCAGCACGCGGGCAAGAAGCGACAGCAGTCAGAGTACTCCTGTCTACAGTGGCGAGTATCCTGTGAATATGTCTGTGGAGTCCGCCTCCTGTGTCTCCTATCATTGTCCCGCCGATGGCAGGGACTTCGAGGAGGAGCAACAGCAGCAACAACAACAGCAGCAACAGCAATTCTCGCAGCAACAGCAGGAGACGGAGGAACACAAGGGAGCAAGTGTATCCAGTTCTCTCGACTTGAACGGTAAGTTTGTCGCCATTTGCATTACACTCTATTTAAGTCACAATTATGCAAAGGGACAATGCGTCCGCTGGATGGGGAAGTTGTTCCAAATTTATGCAAACATATGTCAGCCTGGATTATGTAACAAGTATTAATGCTCTGATGGAGGGCAACACTCTAAAGTGGGCAACTAACTGCTGGCACCGTGGAACGGAATAACACTAAAAGTGCAGCCAAAAGTGTGACTAACATTGGCATTACATTAACATTAACAGCGACCTAACATTTCATACACATATGTTATTCACTGTACATTTCTTGTTTTAATACCTTTTTTCCCTTAACACTTAGTCAACAGCTTCAAATTGTCTTAACTTCTGTTCCGAACCACTTTCCATGTTCAATATGAATATTATGATTATTTTGCCTTAATTTAATTGTGCATCATAATTAAAATAATTATTATTTTCCCATAATATATATTTTTATATTTTATTTTTCTCTATATATTATCCTATACTTTTTCAATACATTTTTTAATACATTTATAAAACTATCAAAAAAATAAACAAAACTTTATTTTTAAATTTTACTTTATTATTTTTTTCAAATGTAATGCAACAGATTTATTAAATTAAAATGCTTAGTTCACTTGTTTGTGTCAAATACCCAACACATTCAATTATTATTTTCCGACTGTCATCTTCATCAATCGCTCGCATTCCACGGTTCCCAGGCGGCACTCGGCGTGTACCTCATTGCGTATGCTTGATTTTGCATGCAAATGAATGCAAAGACTGTCCATTTGAGTCGCCATCAGCGCCGTCAGCTTCGTCAGCGCCACTGACAAGCGCTGTCTGTCTGTCTGACTGCCTATCTGTCTGTCAGGCATTTTAGCTATTTGCAAACGACTAACCAAACCGTCCGACAGTCGCCGCTTCGAGAAGTCGACATTTTGCAAACACTCAACCAATCAGCGTTGGTTAACTGCTGAAATGCTTCCGCTTCCTGTCGACCTGACTTAGCACAACGATGTGTGGGTGGTTGGGTGGCTGGGTGGTTACATGACTACATGGATGGTTGGATGGTTGCTGTTGTTGCGTTTGCTGTGACGAGCCTACGTCATGTTGCTTTAAAGGACTTCAAAATTAGCTGTCTATTTAGGCACGCAAAGGGGGCGGAGGAAACTGAGTAACTCGACTTGATGAGTTGCTTTTGATTCGACTTGTTTTTTTTTTTTGGCTTGCGAATCAATAAGTTACCGTTTTTGATGTCGCGTCAGAGAGACTCAACTCCCACACACGGCAGCTCACTCTGGAAATGCCAGAATAGAAGGTGTAAATTGTGTGGCGACCACACACACACACACACACACCTACACACACACACACACCCGCACACACTCACTCAACATCGATCCCATCCCTCGACATATGACAGCTTTTCTAAATATTTCGTAATGTAAACGAGACTTGTGGGCAATGCCGTCCTTATCAATGGGCTCTCAACTTATACACACACACACACACACACGCTCGCACTTGAGGGGTGTTTAAGTTGAGTGTGTGTGCGTAAAATGTCATCACAGCAAAGCATGTAAATGAACTTTACAACGCAATGTGGTGGGTTGTTGTGCTGGGGATTGTTGAGTTCTTGGTTGGGTTGTTGGCTTGCTCTAGCTGCTCTGCTGTTTGTCCAACACATACAGAAAGAACACTGAAGAGTCACCCTGGATAACACCGTGCTTGCAATATTTATGTTGTAGTTGTTGGACACCAACATTGACGCAAAAATCAATGTGCGACTGACGCAAGAAAAACAACTGCAACAGGAAGCATATGTGAACAATGTCAGCTAATACCAAATACGAGGAACAGCATGACAAATATACATTTTTATTAATCTGTTATCTTTCAAGAATCAAATTGAAAAACGGTTTAGTTAAGGAAACTTAATGATCCATTTGAAAAACTATGATTTGATCAGTTAGTGGCAATTGCCTTACAAAAACATTCAAACGAAGTGTTAAAGATTTCATTTGATAAAATTACTTTTAAATATGTAATGATCAGTATATGTATTTTAATGTACACTTACTTATATAAGAAATTACAAATTAGTTGCATTTAATTTAATAAGTTCTTATTTAATTCTTTGCGTAAAGTCAAACATTTCAGTTTATAAATCTTATTGAAATGTTAACAAATACATGTGTAATGATTGGTTAATCTTATTAAATCAAAAAATGTTGTTTAGAAACCCTGATTTTAAAAGAGATTCAAAAAAAAATGCCTGACTATAATTTTTAAATAAACTCGCTAATATAACGGCATTGTTATTAGTAAAAAATTAAAGCAAGTTTGAAATCGCTGGGCCACAACAAAAAGACGTAAACATTGCAGACTCAGTCGCATGCGCTGAAAAGCATGCTATAGTTTATTTTTCTACATTCAAATGCTGCTCACACAAACAAGCTTCAAATTTGTTATAGGTGTTTGTGTGTGTCTAACACGTTCAACAAGTGCACGTTGGTGTGTCGCTCTCTTTGGCGCTCTCTTTGCCAACCCCAAAAAGCAACAAAGCGACAAAGCGACACCAGACATTTGATAAGCGTGTGCAAAAAAAGAGGCACAGAAAAAAACCAAAAAAAAAAAAAACAAAAACAAAAACAGCGGCGCTCGCGCCGTTGGTCAACCTGACTTTTAACCCTTGATGGCCGTCTGCACGCATGTCAAAATAATTACAGACGCCCAGCCGGACAAATAAGCAAAAATAATATTAAATAGAAAAAAAAAAAACAGAAATAAGCAGACAAAAATCTTTATTGATTTTCTTTGCGCCTGGGTGACTATCTTTTTTGCTAATTTTCCAGATGACATAAGCGCGACAGCAGCGCCGTCGACGTCAACGTCACCATCAACACCAACAGCGAGCATTGTGAATGATATTGATAAGGAGGCAACAGAAACAACATCGGCGACTGTCGAGCAGCCGGAAGTTGTGAGGCGTGCGGAAATCAATTTGGCGAAACCCAACAAGGAATCAGCAGCAACAAAAACAGCACAAACAACAACAACAACCAAATTACCGCCACAGGATATTGCCGAGCAGGAACAGCAGCCAGCAACTAATCAAATAATAAACGAGGATGCAACAGAGCATGGGGTAAGTTACGTACTAACAAATTACAAATTAAAACTGCAACAGCGTGGCATAAACGCTGTATCCAATTAAGCATCAGACAGGTGATAAAAATGCTGTTAAAGGCAAGACTATATAGACACTTGGGATATTTTACAACGAAATTTATTATTTGAACATTTGTATAGGCTACAACATACCTAAGAAATATAACAAACTTAGAGATATCCCGAAAAAAATGGTTTACATACTTTAAATTTAGACTAATATATTTTCTTGGAAAATCAAGTTCCAATTTTGGGCTCAAGAGTTTCAGAAACTGGTGCTCGAACCGTTCTGTTTGTTGTTGGTTTGCAGCACTGATAAAATAGGAATGGGAGACAGAGAGAGAGAGAGAGAGAGAGAGAGAGATGTGCAGCACATGAATTAGGCCAAAGCATCTAGAAACGACAGACTGATAATGACTGACGAGCATAAACTACAATGATGCCACATACAACAGCAGCAGCACAAACAGCAGTGGCAAGTGACAAGTGACAAGTGGCAAGAGGAAAGGGGCAGGCACAAAAAAGAGAAGAGACCAAAAGCGAAATGCGTTTAGCTCCATCGACCGGCTTTCTAGGCAGCACCAATAGAGACAGCGAGCAAGAGAGTGACAGAGGAAGGCAAAGATGGAGAGAGAGGGAGAGAGAGCGCGCAAAAAAAGTTGACTCTCTTGCCGGAAGCCTTTTTACAGGGTGTTGCAGGCAAACGAAATGGGCGCCTATTGATTTTTGGGGGCTTGCGCTGAACTTCAATGCGGCAGGAACTGAGGGATGGGGATGGCGATGGCGATGGGGGTGGGTATAACTGAGGAGGAGCCCTTAATAGGGTTGCTGTCGCTTGGCAACATGAGCACGCGCCTGTTTCTGTTGCCGCTGCTGGTTGGGGCTTCAACACTGCTGGGCCTTCCACGCCAAGTTTCAAGTGCCACGCCACTTGAGCGTAACAACTTTTTTTATTTTTTATTTTTCATTTCACATTTTCCTTATATTGTTCTGCAACTGAAAACTAAATCGATTTTTTGTTCAACTTGCATCAGCCGCCTGCAGCAGAAGCATCATCATCGCACAACTGGAGTCCAGCGCCGCGCAGACCGCGCACTCCGCCCGCGCCACAGAACTCGCCCGTGGGCTATGGCTTATCCGCGTCAGCAGCACCGCCCACTGTGCCACCTGCGTTGGCGCCACTGTTACAGCAGCAGCCACAGAGCAGTAAGCGACATGCCACATCCAAAAATCGCAATGCCAGTGGCAGCAGCAGCAGCAGCAGCAGTTGCAACAGCTGCAGCTGCAGCTGCTGCAACAATAACAGCAGCTGCAACAACAGCATCAGTAACAGCAACAACGGCTACAACAACAGTGGCAACAATCGTATCATTGAATGCGATCTCATACCGAGCAAGAAATCAAAACGAAAGGCTAGCAAAAAGGAGGCTGAGTCGGAGCATGTGGATGCTACGGAATCCACAGTACGGGAACAGATAAGGGTGAGTAGATAAAGATACAGTTCTAAACTGAATTTTGTTTGAATATCGATTTCACTGAATTGAGTACCATATGCAAATAATAACTATAGTAAACAATTTACAGAATGTCTTCTATGAATGTTGTTCAATTATTGGTTTAATGATTGGTCCTAATTAAGAACTGACAATGTTCATTAAAATCTGTAATTTAGAGGAATAATTCTATCCTTCTCATACAAAGCTGTCAAAATATCCTTAAGAAAATATCAACTTCTATTTATCTCTTCTTATTTAAAGCCCTAAATTAAAACATTGCTTGTTGTAAACTTTCTGAATATTTTCTCGCATTGCAGGACATTAAGCCGCTGCCTGGATTCCTACAAGCCTTTGGCTCCACCGAAATTGGCCGCTTCTCGGAGCGTTTTCTGCAAACGTCCGAGAGTCTTGTCGAACGTCTGACCGAAGAGTACGCGAGCAGTAGCGGCAGCAGTGGCAGCTATTCCGGGAGCTACTTCGATGCCACATCGAGTGGTGGCATGCACGGCTACTGGCCATACGAGGAGCAGCACATGGGCAGCATGGGCTATCAGAGTCATCACATGTCACGCAATCGTATGCGTGGCCAGAGTTATCCGTTTCCGGACTATGCGGCGTATGAGCGATATGGTTATACGTCATACGGTGCGGGCAGATCGCGCTATGGGGAAATACGTTGCAACGGCTATTAGAAATTATATATAGCTATACTGAGACATAGTTGTTACCAACTATGTATTTGCATACACATTATGTAGTTCGTGTCCTTGTCGTTTGTCATTTGAAAATTCTCTCTGTGTGTGCCTTTTTCGGTCAAAATTCGGCAATGCTCACCAGATGTTAAGTATTTATCGGGCATTGCTGTCATTGATTGCGTTCAAAATTCAATATATACGAGTAGAAACACAAATGGAAAACAAAATGAAAAATATATGAAATACATCAGGCCAAAATGTAAAATAATCTTAAGATTAAGTAGTTGAATGTTTTAAATCGAATCGCGTTTTAAAAGCCAAGTCACACAAACTGTACGCAAATGTTGATTACTCTTGTCCCACTGTACATACTCGTAGAACAATGCATTTTATGTAAGTGTAAGAAAATCAATGAAATTTTATTCGATTTGGCTTACGTAAGTCCAAAAGAGTCTACCATACAAAGGAAGTTTGAGCCAAGCCAAGAGATGAGGATGGATGAGTTTTATAAACTATTGAACAGATCATTTTCGATTTGTTTCTAGTCTTAAGGAGACACCATTTTCTCGCATTCTCTTCTCTCAGAAATAGATATACTTACTATAAATGTATTATACATTAATGTAGCCCAAAAAGAGATCATTATTATAATTATAAATACAATTAGCAAATGATGTGCCATTGAAAATAACTTTTAATTCAAGAACACTTTATAAGATTTACGATTTAGTTATATACATACATAAACATATACAACAATACTAAACGTACGTGTAATTTAACTTGATTCGAGTACCAAATAATTAAAGCAAAGCACTAAGTTTTACGACTAAGCCTATAGATTACATACACTAACAAAAACCACCGCACTAATTTGTACTTGTCCAAATTAATTTCTAACAATTTATTACTTTATGTGTGTATATTTTTAAATTCACTTTCGATTTAAGTGCCTTAATTTAGTTTAATTTTCTGATACAAATAGAAAACAAAAAACAATGAAATAATAATAATAATAAATATATTGAAAATTTTATCATTTTCTTTGTATAACAACCAGTTCAGGTTTCAAATGGGCCCAAAAAATTCACAAATCAAACTAAAAATAAAATCCAAACACATCGAGCAACATTCAAAAATGTTTTTTAGTCAAAACAAAATTAATTAGTTGTTAATAAATAAATAATAAATACAAAATACTCATCAAAACAATATAAGAAAATTAAAAACGAAGAAAAACCATGTAGAGTTTACATTTTATGATAAACGTTTTCAAAGTTACAACAGAAAAATAATAATACATAAATGTAGCTATAATTAAGTCCATGTGTAAATAAAAACAATATTTGAACGTTTAAATTTTACGAAGAAACAAATAAAATACACAAAACAGAAATCAAAATAGCAAAAATGTTAATAAACAAATTGCTGGCCTTTTCAATTGAATCAAAAAAAATAAAACCCAGAAAATGGTGTTTATATGTTGGGAGTTTTTTTTTTGTTCTTTTATTATTTTTGTTTAACTGTTTTATTCATTTAATTAATTTATAAATATTATTACATAACCTAAAAGTGTTTTATTATTGTTTGTTTTTGTTGTTTGTTTAAATTAATTACAAAAATAGTTCAGTTATAAAAACAGCAGAAATCGGTGTAATTATAATAATTAGCATTTAGTTGAGCGGAAATCAGTAAGGAATCCGACAGGACAACATTTAAATTAATCGATCGTACAAGTACACAAAAAGTTTCGTTCCTCAGAGAGAGACTTATAAACTAAAGGAAATTAGATTGTTTAGTGACTAATATATTTATAAGAAACAAGAGAAGAATTAACAGCATACAAACAGCAATGTGAGTGTCAATGGAGGAAAAAGACAGAGAGTTGGCTACAAGTTTGTTTGATACAATTTGTTGTTTCTTTATGTTTTTGTTTTTGTTTTCGTTTTAAGTTAATGTCGTATATAAATAGTTTGTTCTGTTCCTGTCGCTACAATTACTTTTATAAGAATTTTGTTTATGCTTTATTTTGTTTTATTTACGTTTATTAATAATAAACAATTACACAATTATTGATTTTGATCATCTTCCTCTTTATCTTCATCTTCGTCTTTATCAGCATCATCATTATGATCCTCATCTGCATCGTAAGTAATATGCAATTAGATTTGTTTTTTTTTTTTTTGTGTGTGTTTTTATAAATAATTAGTATGATTTATCGGTATATATCATAAATTTGTTGTTGCTGTTTTTGTTGTCACTTTTTTGTTTCTCACTTTTTGCATAAGTTAAAAGACGTCGTCGCGTCCGTGTCTTTGTGTGTGTGTGTGATTGCGTGTATGTGTGACCGTTGAGTGGATGCTCTCAATCATGAGGAGGAAGCAGCCGATGAGTTCTTTGTGGATCCACCGCCAGAATTGCTCGGATTGCGTTGCTTATCAATATACACATTCAATAGACGCACTTTGCTGGGATTCATTATGGCCAGCTTGGGCTTTAGTTTATCCTCGCCCAGAACAATGTACAACTTGACAATACAGAAGACAGCGGCCTTGCGGACCATCGACTGTGAATCATCCGCGGATCGGGCCAAATTCGGAAATATCATGTCGAGATGGGCATCTGTGATCTCCGAGCCATGATGCTCGGTCACCTCCAGCAGAATCTTGATGGCGCACATATTCTCGGGAAAGGTGCCCGTGGCTATCACCGGATTGACAATGTTGATGGTCAGATCTAGGGGCAGAGCAGATGCAATGCGCTGTATCATTGTATCTATCTCACGTATTGCCTCCTTGCTGTGCTGATAGCAATTGATGATCTTTAACAGAATCAGCTCCAGAAAGTTCAACCAATTATGACGCATCTTCTCGCTGCGAACGATTTTCCTGAGCACCTGGAGTCCAGCGATAAGGACATCCGTGTGCTCCGCCTCAAGCATGTTGAGCAGCATCCTCATTATGGATTTAAAATGTTTATTGGGTAGCTCACAGTTGCCGCTCCTTATGCAGATGCCCAGATTGGTTAGCGCCGTCTGCAGCTGCTCCACAGGCTGCTCCTTGTTGAGGGTGAGTGCGACACGAATCACCTCGCTCTCGTGCAGATTACAGGGCAGAATCAGTTCTCCATTCTCAGCCACATCGATTGGAACTTTGGCTGCCGGTTGAACTGGAGCTGCAACATCCAGTCGCATTGTTGCGGATTCCGGTGTATTGGATTGCGTGGTATTGGCCGATGATTGTGTCTTCGAATTGGATGACAACGAGTCCTGCTGCGCTGTCAACTCCAGATGTTCACGCTTCAACTGCTGCTCAATGGAGAATTGCATGTGATGATGACCATTGTAGCCATTGGGCGCCAACGAATGATACTGACCACCCGAGAAGCAGTTACGAATCTCCTCGGATGTCTTTTGTATATTATGCTTCACCTCCAGCTCGGAGCAGCCATAGAGCAGCTCCTGCTCCACCGACGATTGACGCGATCGTGGACTAGACTTCAAATCCATGTTGAGCGATGCAAATGGTCCCACGCTGGGGCTCTGCAAGGGCTTCGGGCTGCTGCTGCTCAATGGGGAGCTGCTCGGAGAATTGGCACCACTGCTTTGGCGACGCATATTCGACTGGATGCAGAGTCGTGCCGTATCCTGATAGCCCTTGGGCAACGCGGCCAGCAGCTTAGTCATCTGCGGCGCATTCAGATTGTAGAGTGCCACCAAGCAGGAGCGGGCATGACTTCGTAACTCCATTGATTTCTGATCCCCTGACATCTGGGCCAGCTTCAAGACGGTGCGCTCACAGTTTTGACTTTGATCGCTGGGAAAATCGCTGCTCTTGCAATATGTGTTGGCCAAGTCGGTGAGGAAGCGTAGAATGGCAATGCGTGTCTTGGTTGTGGGCGTCTGTGTGTTGTCCGAAATGATGCGGAAGAGCTCCTTTAGCTGCAGCTGTGTGGGGAAATACTCGTGGACGACAACCAAGGTCTTCCATATCTTGCTGTGCATCGAATTGAGCAGCTCGGTGCCCAGTTTGTTGAACAAGCGTGTTAAAAGGATGAACAACCATTCGTGCAACTCGTGGGCATGCACCAATATCAACTCGGTGACCGTATCTAAAAACAAAGAGTACACTTTAGTGTGATTATCCATAAACATTTTGCGAAACATGTCCAGGACACACTGCAGCTGCTGTGTTGTCAACTCTTTGCCATCCGACAGATATTGGGTGAGACTTATTAGGCCATCCTTGCGCTCTGACCAGTGGGTGGAGGCACAGTATTGGATGATCGTCTCAATGTCATCAAATGGAGCCCGCTGGCTGCTCCAGTCAAGGCGATTGCGTGATCCGCTCAGCGAGTAATTGGAATTGGAGTTGTTACCACGCGTATAGCTGGAGTCGAAGGAACGCTCCGAGCAAACTGAACTCGCCTCCGAATCAATATCATCGGACTCATCACGTCCCAGCAGTTTGCGCATCCGTATGCCTCCACTACGCATAAAGTCACCGGATATATAATCCGGCGAATCTAAATTGTTGCCCAGTGTCAGTTCCGCCTCACGGGATTGCGCCAGGAGCCGGGATGCAGCTGTGTTACGCACTGGATTATTCCGTTCAGGTGTGCGTCTTGCACTGGATCCCGTGGAGTACATGCTACGCTTCATCAGTCCACCGCCGCTGCCGGAACGATTGGGACTCGTCTCACGGGAACTGGCCGTGCTGCGTGGTATTCCGGAGGCTTTCTTGGGTATGGCACCAGTGGCGCCACCTCTATAGTAACTGCCCATGCCATAATGATCCCGCAACTTGGTGCTTGGCGAAGTGGAACGTGATCCAGGCTGGGATTGCGAGACGCCGGCACGTGATCTTCCCATACGCGCTGTTGGAGTCACAGCGCCAGGTGAAACAGTGTGATGTGCTGTGGAACTGTTGCTATTGGAATTGAGACGGGGTCGTGGCAATGAACCGCTGCCAGCGTTGCCTCCTCCTCCTCCTCCTCCTGCCGTATTGATGGAGTTGCTCGGTACTAGAGGCTTCTTCTGACGCGAGTAGAGCGTGTATTGAGCACGGGCCTTGGCGCGTTGTGCCGCCGCCGTGTCCACAGCCGAGATGGAACGCATACTGGCCGCCGGTTTCTGCAATGTGCCCGGCGTGCGTCCAATGCGTGATGGTGCCACAGTACGTCGAGTCTCCAGCGACTGCTGACTGCCATTTGGGGCGCCACCACTGCCGCAGCCATCCCGTTCACGTTCCAGAGCGCGTTGGGCGGCAATGTCCAGTGTACCATAGATTTGATCGGCCAGCTCGGGAAAATGTCGTCGGAATACCCAATAGGCGAGTCGGGAATGACGACGTGCCTCGCTGTCCGCATCACCAATGGATTTCTTCAGCGTATCCCGAAAAACCATTGCATGTCGTTCCAGCGCCTTCGTTTGCCACTCCTCAAAGAGCAGGACCATCAGTTCACAGAGTGTGGCGCGTATATCCTTTGACTTGGAATTCTGCAGCGTGTCCGTATAGATCTTGAGCAGCTTGGGCGCATGCGTATATTTGATAATATATTTAAGCGCCAATGTGGAAGCGGAGGCAATAACCTTGGCCGAGTTCTGGATGAGTTGTATGAGCTGCTCCAAAATGCTAAAGCAAAAGACGTCCAATTTGTTGCGCAGTGTCTTGGACATATACGCAATTGTGATGCACGCCTCACGTATCACCTGCGAGCGGAGTTCCTCCTTCAGGATGTCAAGAAAAGCTGATCGATAGCTCCTTTTGCTGCACAGCCAGAAACTGCGGTTGGGCATGGTAATTGAGCGTGAGGAGAGTGCGGACTTTCTTTAACGCATCCACACGCTTCTCCCAGTCCATATTCTTATCGCTTATGACTAACAAAATCTGTTTGTATGCATCATCCATGTCCTTGGAATTAAATATGTTGATTTGTGGCACCTGCTCAAAGCTTGCCTCAAAGATCTCCATAGTGACAGCGCCTGCATCGCCAGCAGCATCATTTTGATTGGTCTTTTGACGCGATATCGCCGAATGCAGCTGTCGCTTCACAATCTTTGTGGGTCTCTCACGCACCGGCATGTTGTCCGCCTCATCCAGGCCATTGCAATTGGCATTTTTCGTTGCCGACGGCAACAGTAGTCCTTCCAGTTTGACCTGATCGAATTTATGCTCGAGTACGGCCAACTTTGAGGCAGGCATATCATCGATTCGTCTTAAATCTGGTCTTAAACGATCACCCACATGCTTGTAGATCTCCACCAACGTCTGTATGGCCGATTCTCGTACATTGACCGTGGGATCACCAAGCAGAGCACACACTGGCGCTATATATACACGCACACTCAGTTGCTGGGTTCCATATTCGTGCAGAGCATTCACAATTGTTTGTAGATATTCCTCACGTACCTTGGCATTCTTGTGCTTGAAGCAAATCGCAGCCAGTTTATCAATTAAGGTCTGTGGTGTTTGCACTTTGTGCTCCATCAGATCACGCAACAGCAACTGGGCCTTCTCGCGGACCGTGTCACGACTATCGCCCAGACGATCAACAACGTGAGGCAACACGGTCGCTGTATATGCATTGAAATCACTGCCCAGACGCTTGATTAGCTCCGAGAAGGCCTCTAGTGACTTTTGTGCGATCTTAAAGTGGCTGCCAGTTAACCAAGGCATCAGGTTATCAACGAGGAAGCCCATGTCTGTGCACACAATTGAATTGGTGTCGTCACTTAGGAATGTCACCAGATCCTCGGCCAGTGCCACCTTGACGCGCATATCCGCCTTTGGCATCTGTTGAATGAAGCCATCCAAATCATTTGGCTTGCGGTATGCCATTCTGTCTCACTCTCCCTCTCACTCCCGCTCGATTGCTCGCTCGCTTGCTTGTTAGCTCTCTTCCTATCTTTCTTTCTTCCTCTCTTGATTGAGCTGTGTTGTGGTTGCTGTTGTTGTTGTGTTGCTGCAGTTGCAATAAAAGTGAATGGAAAAAATTGATTTTAGTTAGTCGTCACTCGCTTGGCAAATTGTATTAAATATTTATGATAGCCAAAAAATGCAGGTCAATGTAAATTGGACAGTGAAACGAGATGGACCAAACTTAGCTGCACAATTGAGTAAACTCGACTATATATTATGTATTATGTACCAGATACAAATCCACTGTCAGAGTAACATGTCAAAACTCTAAAAGAATGCAACACAAACAAATGAATAAAAACGTTCCTATTTTCCAGAATAAATATTAAATATCAGACAATTTTAGAAAACATACCTGATATAGAAAGAAACGGTAAATATGTTAACAGTTGTTCTAAATTTTTAAAAACGGACTAAGGCTTAATTTAAAAATTACAACTTTTAAAATATACATTATTAATAGATTTAGTAACTTTTATTCAAATATAAAAAAAAATTTGCTACTCCGTAATTTTAAATTAAAATTTATTTATTTTATTAATTAAATCATAGCCAGTTTAAAAATTCATATTTTAAATCAACCGCCCAATTTAAATTGTCAACTGCGCGCGCGTAATACAAAATTTAAGAAGAAGCAGTCGCCGCAACGGGAAGAAGAAGCGAAAGCAACAATCGCACAAAACGTATAAAACAGGCAACAATTTCTGTGTTTATGCATGTGTGTATCGGAGTGCGTATCCATGTATGCGTGCATGTGTGTGGGTATGTTTGTGTGGGGAGAATGAAGTCAGTGTTTGGGCTGCAAAAAAGTAGGTGAATAGCTATGCGGGTGGGAATGGGCATGGACAGATGTGTGTGCTGGTATGAGAAGGGATATAACAGAAGAGGGGGGATAATGTGCGGGGCGTTGTTACGCTGTCGTCGCTGTTGTGCACAAATATGAATCATCTCACCGTTCAGAAGTGGTGTAAAGTGGGGGCTGGGCTGGCCAAAACTAAAACGACAGCTCAGTCAACATAGCAGGAAAAAAGGAAGGTTGCTGCTGCTGCTTTGCTTGACTATCTCACTGTCTCTCGTTACGTTGTCGACTAAACGATAAACGCCAACGTCGCTGCCGCTGCTCACGTCGACGTCAAGCCGTCTATGTCAGCGCTGCCAGGCAGCACAACGCTGACGTCGACCAACCAAATAAAATAATATAACACAAAAAAAAATAACGAAAAAAATAACACATATTTATGGAAATGGCTGAATGAGATAATATGACAACAACGAGGTGTAGAGAGACAGTGTGTATACAATTACTAAGCAACAACAGCGACTTGTTTGCTCATTTTTGAGCGAAAGAGAAAAACAGAGAGAGGAGAGAGAGCTTTGAGCGAACAAGCAACAAATTAGCATTACATACGCAATTTTCTATTTATAATAAAACAACAACATCAAGTCAGCAGAAAATTACAAAGCGCTAGGTGTAGCTTTCGTAACTCGCAAGTTTTAACTCTTTTATTAAAAAGACCTCCGACTGGTGTTTCGTTCAATAGCATAAGATAAGATATGGACAATTGATTAAAGGCCGTAGAGATAGTTTTGAAAACAGCTGCTGCTCTTGCTTCTTACTCTTTGTCCAATTGGACAAATGTGATTTTGAGGTTGTAGACTGCGCGGTCGCTATGTTGCGGCTGCGGGCAAATTTGTCAAATTTAAATGTCACATGAAAATAAAAAAAAAATCTAATGACGGAAGCGGAGGCGAATGCGTGTCTTGGCCAAATAGTTGCATGATCTTTTTTTAACACGCTCACAAATACGTTAGATACGCACGCACACACATATACCAAAATAAATACTCACTTTATTTGCAAATCCGGCTGCTTCTTCTTTTTTAGCTTCTGCTTCTGCTCTGGGCTCCCTCTCTTATTATTACGCTCAATTTTTGTTTTGGGTTGGGTCTGATGGCAGCAACAACAACTGCTGCTGCTTGGCCGCTTTGGCCAATATTAAGAATTGATTTTCCAGTTGTAGGTTTAACAAACAATTTGCAACGCACACAAATACGTGTATTAAATAAATTCTATGTCGTTTCAAGCGCGGCCAATTGAACAATTGCCAGATGAGAGATCACAGTTTGCTCTTGTTGCCTCTTCTCACCCACTTATTTATATTGTTGCTGTTGTTGTTGTTGCGCGCAGTTTCACTTTGGCAAATTAAATGTCATTTGTTGTTGCTATATCACTGTGCTCTTTTCTCTCTCTCTTTCTACCGTTATTGATGACTGCTGGAGGTGGACGTCGCAGTCGCAGCGCCGTCGGCTGCCGCGGGTTCAACACAAATTCCAACGTCTTCAAAGTATCGTCTGCTGCTTCTGTTGGCTGATTTCGTGAACTTTTTCAGTGACGCGCTGCCTGCTTGCTGTTGGTACTCTCTCGCTCGTCCTCTCTTTCTCATTGCTCATCGGTCAGATTTGCATTTACAATTTGGCCGCGCAGCGCTGGCTGTATTTGACAGAAATCACATTTTGTTGCACATTTGCACTGGTTTTTGTTGTTACGCCGATTTGATTGAACTTTTATGCTCTTTTTAGTTAGTTTTAATACCGATTTTGTTGCGCGTTGCGAAAAAAAGTTGCTTCTTCTTGTTCATCGGTTGTTGATATCGCAATTGCATATCGATATAAACAGTATGGATATTTAACAGGGATGTACATTGAGATATATCGTTAGAACATCGCAAGCGTCGCTTCAACGCTGCCAACAAGGTTATCCGTAAGTCTGGCAGCTTATGTCAACCTTCGTTGACGTTACGCAGCGTTGCCACACGATTTAAAATGGTGGCGACAAAATTTGATATAAAAATTTTAATTGCCGCGCAACTTAAATTTTAGTAGCTTAGCAATTTAATAAAAATATTTTATACGAAATTAAAAAAAAATAGGTGTGATAATTTATATGAATGTGGAAAGTTCGAGGCGTCTTAAAAAAAAACGTTATATAAATTTAATTTAATTAAATCCAAAAGTGTAGCTTTGTAGTTTTTGATATACACATATATTATTCAAATGTATTTCCTTATTCAAATTATGCCAGCGTTGACAATGTTATGGCGGCATTAACAAAAGACATTTTTATTAAACAAATTGAATGGAATTTGAGCCTCATTTGAGCATCTTATCAGTAATGCAATTTAAGGCAATCAGTCTTTATTAATCTGATGCACAGCCTGTGCACGTCCCGAGGGATCCTCTGGGCAGCCCCAGTCCAGCCGAGGCACCCACCGGACAACTGTGCGTGCAGCTGCCTCGCCAGGAAACTGTTGCTCGAAGATGCATCGATAGTAGAACGCCTCCTTCGTCGTCGGCGTGTTAAAGGGGAATCTGTCTGCTGCCTGGGCAAACTCTTCATCAGTGACATGGCTGGTGGCCACCCGGCGAATGCTGTCGATCCAGTCATAGCCGACGCCATCGGAGAACTGTTCCTTCTGGCGCCATAGCACGGAATCCGGCAAATAATCCTCAGCAAAGGCAGCACGCAGTACAAACTTCTCCAAGCGGGACTTCTGCTCATTGTTGAAGTCGTTGAGTGGCCCAGGAATCTTATCCTCCGGCCGTATGTTCATCACGTAGTTAACAAACGATGTGTCGAGGAAGGGAACACGCAACTCGACTCCCTTGGCCATGGCCACCTTGTTGGCCCGCAGACAATCGGACAGATGCAGCTGCTGGACACGCTTGACCAGCTCCTGGTGGAATTCCTTATAGTTGGGAGCCTTGTGGAAGTACAAGTAACCGCCAAAGATCTCATCTGCGCCCTCGCCAGAGAGTATCATCTTGATGCCCGTGCTCTTGATGTACCGCGTGAGCAGCAGCATGGGAAGACTGCAGCGCACAGTGGTCACATCGTAGGTCTCCAGATGATAGACAATATCCCGAATACTGTCCAGAGCTTCGTCAATATCAAATACCAGTTCGGTGTGATCACTGTCAATGTATTTGGCCACCTGGCGAGCAGCCTCAAAGTCTGGAGCATTGCGTAGTCCCACTGAGAAGGTCTTGAGCTTGTAACTGGGATTGGTTTCCCGCATTATCTTGGTGGCTATCGAGGCAATTAGGCTGGAGTCCACGCCACCGGATAACAACGCACCAAAGTGGACATCACAGTGGAGATGTGTGCGGACTGCCGACTCCAAGCTCGCCCGCAGCAGCGACAAGTCACATGGCAAGCTGGGCAGCTGCTCCAGGTCCATCCAGGGCTGTTGGAAGTGACGCCAACGTCGCATCTCACCCACACGGCCGAAACGTGCCTCTCCAGGTGTAAAGGTCTCCACTTTTGGACAGCACGCCGCCAGACACTTCAACTCGGAGGCGATCCAAATGTTACCCGCGGCATCCTCACCAATGTACATGGGAATAATGCCGAAGGGATCTCGAGCCAGCAGCAACTCCTTGCTCCTCTTGTCATACAGGGCAAAGGCGAACATGCCCGTAATCTGCTGCAACAGATCCACACCGTAATCCCGATACAATTCGAGTATAACGTGGCAATCGCTTTTGGGTTTATAGTCGCTGCGTCGCTTGGCAATTTGTGCTGACAGCTCCAGATAGTTGTAGATCTCACCGTTGGCCACCAGCACCAAGTGACCGTCGTCCGACACAAACGGCTGGTCGCCCATTTCTACGCCCACAATGCGTAGCCTCTCATGCACCATGGCCACGCCCTGTTCTGGGACAATCACCACGCCTGTGGAGTCCGGGCCACGATGTCGCTGCTTTCCACTCTGGCGATATGCCAACTCCCTTAAGCTGTGCTTGCTGCCTTCAAAACTCTGCGTCCCAATGGACTCGCCATCACTTGAAAATATTGCAAATATACCACACATTTTTAAACAATTCTCTTATCACTTGTTCTTCTCTATCTCTTCGATACGTTCTGCTTTCACGTTCAATGGCAACTGTTAACGCTGCTGCTGTTAACGCCGCCTTTTAAAGGCAGCGCAGCGCAGCGAACCGGCTGCCGGCCGTTTTGTATGATTCCAACGGTAGCATTGTTGCGTCATGCTCTTTCTGACGCCACGTGTTTGTTATTGTTGGGAATCTCGCAGCTGTTCATCTTTATCAAGTTGGTCGCACGCCAAGTATTGTTTTTTTTGTTTGCTGCTTAGGAAAGGCAACAACTACACACAGATACTGATTTAACATAAGCTTTTAACAGCAGCATGTGCAAAAGCTCTTGCTTACATGTGAATATTTTGCTCTTTACATAGCCGCTCTCTTTGGATTTGCCTCTCTTTTGGATTGCCAACACGCTCTCTCAGAGTTAGTGGCCCGCTTTACTGAGCTCACTGAATTTCCAATTGTTGGATACACGTGCAATCAAAATCACAAACTCGTGGCATCTTTTCACAATGCGATTTATTTCTCTTTATTATTATTTATTTAAGAATCAATTGTATCTTAGCAGGTTCAAGGTCAAGTTATTTACAATTTCCGCATGTGAACGCTATTAAATTGTTGCGTTGCTGGCTAAGTAAAATAAATTAAAGTGCAATGAAATTGTAATTTTATTTTGTTTGTAGAAGTAACATGCAATTATGCAAATGTATACAAAAACTTGTATGAACTGTACAGAACTTACTGAATATTTAATTATCTATAGTTATAGCTCTGTTTGCCTTTAAGTATTATTGTAGTTTAATGTGCTGTCAAACTCAATAAACAGAAAATAATGAAAAAGACACCGTACAAAGTAGTGCAAGTAACAGTATATTAGGTCCAAAGTCCATGAACTACTGAAAATGGAGTTAACTAGGATAGTCACAACACCATAAAAAGTAACAATTTGTAATTAAAAATAAAGTGTAAATATATATTATTTTGTATTTTCTAGCATTTTCCATAGGCCTTGTCATGAGCTGCCTGTGCTCGTCCCGACGGATCCTCTGGACAGCCCCAGTCCAAGCGAGGCGCCCACTTTTCCACGGTCCTGGCAGCCGCCTCGCTGGAGAACTGTTCCTCAAAGATGCAGCGATAGTAGTAACCCTCCTTTGTCTTGGGTGGATTGATGGGAAAGCGCTTTTCCGCCAGCAGAAGCTGAGCATCGCTCACATGACGAGCGGAAAACTCGGGTAGGGCATCGATGAGAGCGTAGCCCACGCCGTCGGAGAACTGCTCCTTTTGGCGCCAGAGCACCGAATCGGGTAGATAATCCCCGGCGAAGGCTTCACGAAGAACAAACTTTTCCATTCGCCACTTGCGCTCGTTGGAGAACTCATTGAGTTGCCCTGGAATCTTATCCTGCGGCCGTATGCTCATCACGTAGTCCACCAGAGAGGTGTCCAGGAAGGGTACACGCAGCTCCAGGCCCTTGGACATGGTCACCTTGTTGGCACGCAAAATGTCGGAGACATGAAGCTGCTCACAGCGTGTGATCATCTCCTGGTGGAACTCCTCGCAGTTGGGAGCCTTGTGGAAGTACAAGTAACCGCCAAAGATCTCGTCTGCCCCCTCGCCGGAGAGTATCATCTTGATGCCGGTGCTCTTCACATGCCTGGCCAGATAAAACATAGGCAGACTACAGCGCACTGTGGCTACATCGTAGGACTCCAAATGGTATATGAGATCACGCACTCCGTCCAGGCAATCCTCGACATTGAATGCGATCTCTGTGTGCTGGCTGCCAATGTGCTGGGCCACCAACCGGGCATGCTTGAAGTCTGGAGAGTCCAGCATGCCCACGGAGTAGGTTCGCAGTTTGTAGTTGGCATCGCGTTCTCTCATTATTCTGGCAGCGATGGAGGCTATCAGACTGGAGTCGACGCCTCCGGAGAGCAGTGCTCCAAACGGCACATCACATTGCAGATGGGAACGTACCGCGAGCTCCACTTGGTGTCGCAACTCCTGGAGATTCACTGGCTGCGTGGGCGTCATCTGCTTCCAGCTGGGCTTGTAATAGCGCACAGGCTGCAGCTGCTTCACGTTGCCTGCTGCCACGTGGCCAGGTGGAAAGATGTGCAACTGTTCGCAGACATCCACCAGGCACTTCATTTCCGAGGCAAACCAGAGATTACCCCGCGCATCTCGGCCCATATAGAGGGGAATAATGCCAAATGGATCACGTGCGACCAGCAGCTGCCGACGTCGTCGATCGTACAACACAAAGGCAAACATGCCCGTTATGTGTTGCAACAACTCTTGGCCGTGTTGCTCGTACAGCTCGATTAATACATTGCTGTCGCTTTTGGGCTGGTAGCCAGGTAATCGCTTGGCAATCTGCCTGGTCAATTCCAAATAGTTGTAAATCTCACCATTGACAATCAGTGCAACATTGCCATCCTGCGAGTACAACGGCTGATGTCCCGTTTCCACTCCAATCACCGCCAGGCGTTCGTGCACCATTGCCACGCCCTGCTCGGCAATTACCTCGACGCCCGTGTCGTCGGGTCCACGATGTCGCTGCTTGCCACTCTGGCGATAGGCCAACTCCCTCAAACTGTGCTCGCTTCCTTGAAAGGATTGCGCCTCAATTGGTCCTCCATCCGCTGAGAAAATGGCCAAAATGCCGCACATTTTCAACTCTCAAGTATCTCAAACTCAAACAGGATCTACTCTTGTAGGATTCTTAATATGTTTCACACATTCGAAATGCAAATCAAATTCTTAACTCTTCTTTTTCGTCACAATTGCAACTTGCAACTCGTTTAAGCGTCAACTGTTTGATTTGTGCCACATAATGTGGCTTATATAGCAAATGTTTCGTCTAAATTATTCCGTGAAATTGGCAAATTAAATCATTTCCACAAGTATTCCCAACATTATAAAATTGGCAAATTTTTACACAGAGAAAAACTGAATACAACTATCTACCCATTTAAAGTGCAAAAAAATAAATGCCAACACATTTTTTTATCTTGACAAAAGGTTAAACTTATAGCTATTGATCAGCACTATAATTGGTGTTAAGGCAAAAATTACAATAATCAAAACTACAATTTCCATTAAAAAAAAAATTAATTTTTGTTGTATTTGATACTTATATAAAATCTAAGAGAAATTCCTGAGATTTTACAAACAAGTTTTTAAAGATTATTCCCAGTGTAACTAGAAAAGGTATTAAATTAAAAGTATATTTGGGTGTTGTTTGTGAATAATTTAAAAGTGATTTAATTAGCATCACGCTTTAATTGGGCATTTTTTGTTGTTTAAATTAGCAGCTTTAGTGGGTTTTAATCTGCCATTCATATTACCTTTTCTATTATTTGATTAATATTTAATTCAGTTGGTTTTGAGAACTCGATGTTGTAAATAAACAGAATTAAATGGTAGCTATAGAAAGGCATTTGTCGAGCCTGAGAACTTAACATATTTATTTGCTTTAATTATTTTCTCAAAAGCTTTTTTAAGATAAGATTAAATGCAGTTCAAAGTGCAAGTGCATGAATGCAAGCAACGTTAAGAATGTATACATATTTTTTTATGAAAGCAATTAAAATGTTATCAAACGTAGAGTTATTGTAAATAAATTGGATGCCGATTTAAATTTGCACCGTCGGCATTTGGCAACCACTGCAAATGCCGGCGATGGCATTTTTTTATGCGAATAAATTGTATATTTAATAATGCAATTAAATGGGCACACATATGTATATACATATATATATCGAGCGTTTATTTGCATCAGAAGTGCAAAATGCAAAAACAATAATAAAGCAAGGCGAATGCGTAATCAAACCAAACAAATGTTAACAGAAAAGCTTTCGCTTAACAGCTCACGTGCTGGACGCTGTTAGCTGTGAGCTGTTAACAGGTGGTTCCGTTCAATTCGTCCACGTTAGCAGTAAACAACCCCATTAGATAAAACTGTTGTGTGTTTAATTAAGCCGACAGTTTTATTGCACGACTAACACGTCTTCAAACGCACGCACAACTCCACAGCAACAAAAACAACATTAAGTTGTTTGTCAACAGACAGAGGATGAACTCGACATTATTTACAGCCGAGTCGAGCTGTGACAACCCGCGAGCCGCTCCTGGAAAAATGCTTGTTGCTTACAAATATTGCCGCCTGTCGCTGTCGTCGTCATCTCCGTCGTTGTCGTTGTCGTCGTCGAAGTCGTCGTCGTCGTTGGTTGTCGGTGTCTCGCACACCGAACGGTCATTCAGTAGCCGTTAGAACGCGTCGCAGTGCGGCAGGAAGTTGCGTATACGACGTGTTTGACTCAATCGAAATTGAAATTAAAACTCAGACGATTTTCAAACGCGTTTCATGTGTCGCGCGCCTTTTTGCAATTTTGTGTTTCGGCTGCTGGCAAGGTCTTAATTAGTTGAAATTTAATTAATCGCCAACAGGAATTTTAAGATGTCAATTACTTTAATGTGAATTCCTGTGGGCTGCCGGATTTTTTGGTAATAAATTTCTGTCCCCTCGTGTACTCTCAATTAGGCGCACAAGTTGTGTGTAAAATGTTAAAGGGTGCGAATTTATTTAATGAATTTTCACCAAAGTGAATTTTAAATAAATTAACCGTGAAGTTAATAAATTTTGTGAAAACCGAGACAAAGTGGAAAGATAAACTAACAGATGAAATCAGTAAATTTGCATCAAGTTACAAATGTATTTTGAGTATGTATAGTTATTAAATTAATTTAAATTATAAATAAGTATTCCTGAATTTAACAATCCTCTTGTTATTTCGAATATTGCAATTTTGCTATTAATAGAATTCTCCCATTTGGCGGGCAAACAACAAAGTTTGATTAACCTAAAAAACCATAAAAAGTAAACAATTTGAAGCGCAAACACGTAGATAAATTTATGTGCCAAAACTGTTCCGATAAAAAATATCAAATCAAATTCAAATAAAACAAACTTTTTGCGTCGAGCTGAAATAACATAGGCGAAAGAAAGAATTGAATCAAGCATGACCTATTACTGTCACGTCCGAGGTCCGGGGTCCGGGGTCAGAGGTTACAGGGAAGAGCAAACAACTTTTGGGTCACGTTTGACATTTGGGCGAGAACGAAGCGATGGTCGACCGCGTAAACCTGAGCTACCAATCTAAGATCCACATCCGCTAGAGCCACAGGATTCACCACACATTCCAAACTTTCAAGCAATTAATTAAAAAGTTTCACGCGCCCAAATCAAATCAACAAATTTACCAGGTATTTTAGCGTCAAATTGTGCGGAGTTCGCGAGTTCGAGTTTCGTCTTTGGGATTCACTTACTCTGCTCTGGATTCAGTGATAAGCAACAGCAGCGGTAGCAGCTCCACGGCCGGATCGATGGATGGGCTCGAGGCAAAATCAATGCGCATTACTGCAGCCTCGTTGCGCCCCAAAACAAGCGAACTCTCGCCAGTAACGAAAATAAATTCAAGTTTAAAATACAATGTGCCGCGGGGGGTTGCGGATACAGATCCACTGCCATATCCGCATCCTTTGTCGTCTGGCTTAGACCCCAAACTCAAGTGTTTTAATTTTATTCTAAACTATTTTTGAACTGCGCTTAAAATTGGCTGCGTCAAGTGTTAATAACAATAATTATTAAACACCCTTAAGTGTATTTAAAAACAGCTAGAGCTTGATGGCAGTCGTTTGTAAGATACCCTGTAAAGGGATTTTTAATGAGTTGAAGCTAGATAGTCTTAAATATATTTTTAGCCATATAGTATTTTTAAATGATCGTTGGATTTTTAGTTGGAGAATTGCTTAACATTTTGTTGCTTATCAAACTATAATTATAATTATATTCATATAAGGAATAGTAAATATATTCCTAATATATTGATAGAGCTACTGAAGAAATTTAATCCTTTGCAAACTAATTAAGCTGACCTACTTTGGTAAAATATCATCATGATTTAAAATTTTTCAAATGTTAGCTGTTGTATTTTTTTCTAGGCGATTTTTATTAACATTTACAATACTTTAACTTACAAACATTATCAAGCTACCCTCGTCTGGGGAATGTCTTCAAGTTGTTAATGATTGGCTGTGACGTGACAAAAAATTTAATTTCTTCTATTTTCTTTTTGGCAAAGCATTTGAAAAAAGTAAGTTCAGAAGTAAAAAGCCGAAAGAAAAGAAAACAAAGAACTTTCTGCCTTTCAGCGGCTGTCAGGACACGCCTTTGGCTAATTGTCTATGTGTGTGTGTGTCTGTGTGTATAAAGGGATATGTGTGAAAGTGTGTGTGTGTGTGTGTGTGTGTGTGAGTGCAACTGTTTGTCATAATCAAATGAATGCCCAGCAATAACTTAACACGCAAGCCTCGTGTCCTGTTGCGACTAATGGCTATGACTGGTAATCGGACGAAGGACAAAACAAAAATACAGAAACTATAGAGAAAGAAAGAAAAAAGAAAATGCCACTCTTGCAGTTGTTAATTAGCTATTTGGCGCATTATGTTATGGCCCAGACATGTACCTAATGTGGCCTTAACTAGGCCAACTGTCAAAGGGCAGGGGAAGGCGAATAGTCGCCTAGTTGGGAAAGGTAATGGAAATGGTCGTAGGTGTACGGACCTGGGGTGCATCATAAGAACAAGTTGATTAAATGACACATTCCGTATTCTGTGAGCATTCAAAATGTTATTAAAGCTACATATTTCTTAGAACTATTTAATGGGAAATATTATTAATAAACCAAATAGTAAATTGACAAAAGCGTTGAGTAAATTAACATTGAGTCTTTAAATTCTTACAAGATTACAAGTGACTCTGGCATTTTGAATTATTTATTTTTAGAAAGCAAATAACTATTATTTAATTGATTGATTGATTTAATTATATGTACTCTTCAATTTTTTTCCAACACACATTTAAAGTTACACATATAATTTTATTCAGAATGCAGAAACCTTTAACTAAACTCGACAGTATTTATATTGTGTGATTAATCCCCGACACCTTTGGATGCAGCGAATGTCATTGACACAAGTCACAGCTGAAATCAGAGGGCCTCGTTAAGTAGTTAGATGTCAGGGTAACAAGCACATGACAAACTATCAGACAGACAGACACCTATGACTAGTCATAGGTAAATTATCCATCACACTCAGGACAGGGTCACAATCTCATCCTTGACATTGAGTTACGTGTCTTGTGAGGCGGAACAGATGAACGCCAGACGACAGACGGAGAGTGAGAACAATAAAATTTGTAGCCACAAGTCAATGGTATAAATTGGTGGAGGGAAGAAAAAGATGCTGTTATTGCCATAATTGAATCAATAAGACGCATCGCAGAAGGCCAGGGAAATGGAAAGGAACCTGGCTGCAGGCCAAGTTGGGAAACGTTGCTTAGGCAACGATAACATTAGAAAAGCAGCAGAAAGCAAATGAAGAAAGAATGAAAAAATGACAGAAAGAAAGGTATTCAACCTGTTGAGTGAAATGCCAGGGAATACAAATCAAATTGCATTGCACAAATGCTCGAAAGACAAATACGTTAACAATTTGATAGCTCATTTGATGAGGTACTGAGTACTTATTTAAGTATTTCAGCATTGCCCATCAACAAATGGAATGAATTGAATTTATTTATGCTCCAATCACACGTCATTTAATTGAATTCCAGAGCAAAGCGAACATAAAACATATTTTCTTTGTCAATTGGCGGCACAAAACAGCGAAATATGAGTACGATGAGTGTATTCAAGTTTATTCATTTTTCAAACATTCATATGTCCCAATGCGATGCGCTAATAAATGTGAAATTGGACCAGTCATTATTGGGTGTTATGTTGCGTATACTTAATAAATAAGCGCTAAGGAAAATAGCTGTGATAATATAAACGAGTCAGTAACGAGTCAGTTACGAGTTTTACCAGGTAGATAATATATTAATTTACTGTCATGTTGGGAGATCCCATTAAACGCTCCGGTTATAAAGTTTCTATCTTAGCAACAAAGAGGCGTAACTGGCTGACTGCCAGGTCAACTGACAACAATTATGGCCAAAGTCAAGTGCGTTCCCTAGGCGATAATAAACGCGACATTCTCTCAACTTTTTGCCAGTTTTTCCCGTTAAGTTGTTGCTGCTCTAATTGTTCTTACGGCAGTTGTTCTTGTCTCTCTGGTCTCTTGTCTGTTGTCTCCTGTCTGTTGTCTCTTGTCCTCTGTCGTCCTTTTTTAGCCTAGTTTTTGGCGCTGAAAACTTATAACTGTTGCAGTTGCCACACAGTTCCGCAAGCTTCTTGACTTTGTTTTAATGCTCTTTCCTGTCGGCTTACTAACTTGACTGAAATTGCTGGAGACACAGGCCCCGGAACCTTGACAAAAATATGGAAAAATTCCAAAAATGCCAAAAGTGTAGATTATCATATAGGAGGTTGTAGTTCTTAGGGATTTGTCAAGCATTTTATCAGCTTTTGAATATTCTAGCTTTAAGACTTTATGGCCATGGCTTAAAGGCAGCTAAATATCACAGTTTTCGTTTAGGGCCCCATAAAGCAACTGACTGAAATAAAAAAAGACAAAATTCTAAGGAATTTCCCATGAACAGAATTCAAGAGAAATATGTTTTTTGGCGCTTAAATATTGTTAATAAAATAGGTAAATATAAAAGATACATAATTTAGGCAGATTTATTATTTATTCAGTGTTGCATAGAATCTGAAATAATAAAAATGATTAAATCACTTTTCAATAAAGGTTTTTGGCAAACGAAATGAACAAATAAAGTTGGGAATTTTTTGAGGATAGGGTATTTACTTATCTCTTGTGTGGACTGTAAATTCCTCTTCCAGTTTTGTTGTTTATTTATGTCTGTCAAATTGCTGTCAAGGCTGCGACGTTGCAGTTCAAAAACCAAAACTGCAACAAAACGAAACAAAACAAAAAATTAAAAACAATACAAAACAAAGCAAAACTCTGGTAACCCGCACTAAAAACAATTTGTGGAACGAACTTTCATTGGCTTTCATGGGGATTTCATTCTCACTCTTTTGGCCATGAAAAATTGTTGCCGTTTTGGCCACAGTTTTTGGGCCACGTTTTTGGCACATTTGGCACATGAATTGCAGTCAGGCGGACTAAACATATTAGTTGGCTTTAATGAAATGGAATTTCCAAATATCACTTAAGCTCCCAACGTTCATATTTTGGCCGAAAAGGTGAACTCATAAAATGAAAGCACAAACCAATAAACAAATTATAAAAATAATTATATATAAAGACTAAAAACATGTGCCAAAATTGGCTCAATAAGCAAATGATGATACAGTACATTCTATAGATATATATACATATAAATACAATATATATACGTTTGTGCATTGAACTAGACATTGAGCTTTTCAAATTGCAGTTGAATTGATTATCGCTATGGGCTCTCCATTTTGGGGCAAACTAACAAATAAAAGTTAGCTGAATGAGTCAGAAATGTGGTTGAAAAACACAATTTAGATAAACTTTTAGTGATAAAAACTATGCGCTATTTTATATGTGTGCTTTATGTTTGATTATGGTATACTCATATTTACATTACAGTTGCTTCTTTTTTTTTTGTTTTTTGATAATTTTATCTTATATCGTCTTGTTTATCTTCGCAAACTGTTTTAATGGCCCAAGAATTTCATTCATATGTGCGCGGCATTAAAATTCAATTTTCAAATTGAGTAAAAGAAAATTCCAAGCCAAAAACAAAGAGATACAAGAATATTTTATACCAAATAGTGGTGTATGTGGTAATAGAGGGGACTCCCCTTAGGGGGGTAAGTAGTCAATGTTGCCTTGCCAAGAATTTGTTGTCTATTTGCTGGTAAAAATTCACTTGATACTGTTTGGCTTTGCTTAGTGCCAAGCAATGAGCATTTTTTGAGAGAATCCCTCACAGGGAGAAGTGGCGGAAAAATATAAGAAGAGGTGATGGTTGGGAGGGTTGGAGTAAACGCTCGTTAGAGTCGCAGACAATGGCGTCATATAAAACCAGACAGCGACAAAGATGCAGCTGTAAATGCAATTGAAAGTATCCACAGTCATGACTAAGTGCCTGCCGAAAAATGTTTTAAATAGAAGATGGGAATGTTTATTTTATACCAGACTGCAGCTCAGATAGCTATAGATAGATATATACATTATAGATACCTAGAAAGAGAGTAACTTAACATGCAGTACACTTTCTAGGAGAATCCATTGTCATTTCATCTAGAAAATTAACATTTTAAACTCAACATTTTTGTAAAATGCATAAAATCTTTGACAAGTTGTAACTCTTGCAATAATGTTTCCAGCTATTGATTCGTATTACGTATGTTGGGAATAACTTAACCTTTTTAAACTCAAAGCATCTTATGTCATTTCTCACATTATATCCATTTTAATGTCTACAAATATTGACAGTAACTTAACCTGCAGTTGTCTTTTTTAAAGTGCAGAAAGCTTTCAACAAGTTGTAACTCTTGTTAGAATATCTGTATTCAAAAGATACTAATTTTAGAGAGAGAGAGAGAGAGAGAGAGAAAGAGAGCGACTTGACGGGTAGCTTGAATATGCATAGCATTTTGAATTCCTAAAATTCCTTTGTGAATTTGAACTCTTGAAACAATCCCCTACAAAATGCAGTTGTAAACAATGTCAGAAGTCAACTGTCAACTAAGCCAAGTGCAAGTGCTGCTATTCTTTTTGTTTATTGTTGTTGTATCTATTGACGAGTGCGACATCTCTGCCTCAGTTTTTGCACTCTCTTTTTGCTGTTTGTTTGCCTTCTCCTGGTTTTCGTCTTATTTTTTTAAGACCTTTGATAAAGCGCCGATAAAAGTCGCATTGAAATATCTTTGAACACAAAAATAGATTGGAGAAAACTGGCACGTTACCAGAGCAAACACAAGTTAAGTCCAGATAATTAAAATAAAATTAATTATACACGCTGCTGCCATCTTAATTCATTAATTTACTATGTACATTCGTATTTACAAACCCGAACACAGAGCAGAGAGCTGAGAAAAAGTACTGATAAGCGAACGTTTGAAACAAATTTCATGCCCGAAAACAGAAGCAAAAACAAACAACAACAATAACAGTGCACAGTACACATTAACGTTTAGTTTGTCATTGTGAACACAATAACAACCAAAACAATAACAACAAAAAAGCCCTAAACGTAAACTACACTCACAGAAAACATTATTCGGCCCCATTCAAAACTTAAATAAAAATAAATATGAATATTAAAAAATGCAATATTCACGGTACAAACAATAAATTGTTAATTTATTTTCATCTGTGCTCTTGGCAACGTAAATATGCTTTTAATATGCCAAGCAAAATCTTTGAATAGAATAATCATATTTGAATTTAATCATAATAAAAATGTCAGCATTCTCAAAATACAATTACATTAAAGTTAACAGAACAGGTGGTAGAACTAACATACCTATAACAGCGAGACATTAACAGCTGTCATTTACAGACGTCTCTAATGTTTGCTTACATTATCTGCATAATTTAAACAAATATTTATTGCAAATAATCAGATTTATTGATGGCAATGTCTCAATCAAAAGTGCACATCATAAATAATTAACTAAGCACGTACATAAATTAGCTCTAAGCAGTTTAGTATTACCATGATCAAATAAGCGCGTTCCGTATTCATTAATTATATTGGACAGTCATCTCGGGAGGGGGTAATGTTATGCTAAACATAACCCCATTTAATTCCTTTATTTAATTATAATTTAATGCGCTTCAACGTCAATCAAAGTCAACACAACTTGGCATAGCAATTATTTTTCAATGCAAATAAGCATACAATCCTCCTTCCATCCCCTCAGTTTACTGTCCACTGCAAATCGCATCCTTTCCTTGTTTTTAATTAATGCAAAATTTATCAGCTTGTGGTTTACCCCTTTTTTTCTTTATTGCTGCTGTTGCTGTTGCTGCTGCTCTTTCTCAATTTGTGGTCATTTTGCTTTGTCCTGATGTAAGAGAATATAAAAAATTATTTAAGCTCAGAGAGAAATTGCATCTGTCTCTGTTTGATCCTCAAGCTTCTGCCATTGTTGTTATGCTTTGTAGTCTTTCAGAATGTTTTTATGACTTTCAAATAAAGTTTAATATGCCTGGCAGTCTTTACTTTACTACCTGTCATTATATAAATTGCTTTGCCGTTTTTACTGTCTGATGTTGAATATTTCTAAATTTTATATAAATGCCGCTGGCGAACGCATTTTATTTGCATTTCATGCGTAACACGTTTCATAAAGTTTATTTAATTTTATAGTGTGCTGATATAAATCATTTATGTATTAGTACTACAAATTGTAGTCAAATTTAATCGCTTCAATTTGTGCAAATCATTCAATATGCAAATCAACTAATGCAGCCACAATAACCAATAACCACAAACTCAAATTTAACTCGAACTTAGAACAAACGAGGAAATCACCTGATTAGCATCAATTTGTTGGGATCGCAAAGCGCTTTCAGCGCTTTATTTAGATCAACTGGGAAATTTATGAGTCCATCACAATATTTTGATATTTTCGCACATCAGCGACGAATTTAATTAAAGCGAAAATTCATTAAATAATTACTGTCTGTGTGTGTGTGTGTGTGGGAGTGTGTGTGTGCAACGTAGTGATGCATAAATATTTGTCAATAATTAAAACCAAAAGCCTGCAAATTCGCACGCTGTAAATCAAAATAATAATAAATATTACGCCTAAAAGTATGCAGCAATTTTGTTTTACACTCGCTATCAAAATTCGCATACGCAGCGTTGTCTTGGCAACTGCCAGAGGCAATAATGAATAGTTCACGAAATATATTATTTTAAAATGACATAATTGAATTTAAATTTAATAATTGCCAATTGACATTTAGGAGTAGAATATGCTAACCATCTTTAATCTTTAATCTGTCCAAAATCAGCTTACAAGCGTATTATCTCTGCAGCGGATTAGCGTTTGCTTGACTTGAATTCAATATGGCTTGAAGTGTGATTAATTAAAAGGTTGTAAGTTCAGCTGCAGCTACAGTGCCAACAACTAATTACCTGCCGACGGCACGTTCTGGGCAATCTGAGTTTCAGTCAGTAATTTATTTTTAAGACGAGCATAATTACCCAGCTACAGCCGGACAACAATGGAACAACACGGGACAGCTACTTAACCCGCAGAGCAACTCCGGTTGCAATTATTTGATATGCGTTCGTGCTGGCCACTATCTACAATGGCCAGGATAAGCATAAAGGGGAACAGGCGTAGGGTGAGGTCGGAAACGCGAGGCGACGGCGACGGAGATGGAGTAAAAGTTGAGTCAGGCTGTATTTGCAACTGCAACTCGAATTGCACGCTCGGTACACTTTTAATGGCTGCCACTGTCTGCGGTCTCGTCTCCTTTTCATGCTCCTTGGCTTCATAAATCGCCGGGCTTAATGTGAAAATATGGCAAAAGGGGGAAAAACAGAATCAACAAGAAGTGCAAGCTGCACACGAGCCTGTTACGGTTGCCTTTGTGCATGTTGAACGTGTGTCTTTGCCAGCAGTTGCCACAAGTTGTTGTTGTAGTTGTTGTTGCCAGCATTTATTTTTGTTGTAGCTGTAGTTGCAGCTGTAGTTAGCGCGCCTTTGTCTGTTGTTGGCATCGTCGACATGAATCAAAAACTTAATTATTTTCAGCCGCACGATGGCAAAATGTTTTCCTCAAACAAACAGCACAACAGCAACAGCAGCAGCAACAACTACAACAACTACAAAAGAACTAACATAAATCGTCAGCGGACATTTTGACGCAGCTCGCAAAATTTTACAACACTACAAAACAGCAACAAAGCAATCGCAAGCATATTTACACTCAATTTGTTAGTTCTGCCTTCCACACAATCCCCTCTACCTCTACCCTCTCCCTCTCCTTCTCCTTCTCCACTCAACTCCCACAAAGGTATTACACATGGATTTATATGCGTGTTTTAAGTCTGCCTGTTAAGGGGCAAGGCAAGGGAAGCAAATAGAAAGGGGGAATAGAATGGAATCCTACGTGATCCAAGTGTCATAAATTTCTGTTTTGTATAGCAAAGTACGCAATACGCATTGCGATTGTATTTGCGGATTATTCGGATACGAGTTGCACATGGTTTGTTCCATGCATTTTGCTGGGTTCAAAGGGCGTAAAGCCCTTTTGAAATGTTGCTTTTCGAGTGTTGCCCAAATGAGTTGATAAATAAACAAGTCAAATTGTTTCATCGAAGCCGAGCTTCTCTTGGATATTTCGCATTTCAAAGTTATGGTTCTATATTTACTTGGTGACATTATAATTATTTTAAATATAAAATCTCATCTATTTCAATATCAACTAAATAATAGTTCAGTAAATAGTTGCATTAAATTCTTAGGGAACTTTCCAGACTATTTATTAGCTTCATTCTCGTCTTAGATTGTTCTCTCTCTTCCCCTCCCCCTCTCTCTCTCCCTCTCTCTCACTCTCACTCTCTCTTTCTCTTTGTCTTTGTTTGCTTTAAGAGCGCTGTCGATAAAACTGAAATCATGTGAACCTAAGCCCGCATATTGCCTCAACTAATTAGTTATAAGAAACACTCTCCTCAAGTCGGTTCAAATTGTAGCAAATATCGTATAACTCAAGGTATTCAAATATCCCAGAGATATTTTAATTTTAAACACAGAAAATCTGAGTTAAGCATTCAATAAAAAATAAATAAGCAACACATTATGAACCTATTAAACAAATCCATTGAGAAAAAAGTGAACACGTGATTCATTTGAATTCAGTTTTATGTCGATGCTGATAAGAATTTATTTATAAATTTGTTGACTTACTTTATTTTCCGATCGTCATGGCAATCATCTAAATTCGATTGCTTTGACGAAGAAAGTTCGGCAAATGTAAAGTTTATGATTTTCTGTGAATAAAGAAGAGATTCGTTAATGTTTTATGAAAGTTTCATTGAGAAGTCTGCGGAAATTTGTGAAACTGTCAAATGAATTATCAAGCGCGCACAACGAAAGTTTCTGAGAATAAATAAATAGTTGTTGGCTAGTTAAGGATCAACCCTCGTATGTCATACTCCGTGCTGCACATAGCAGTCATAACTCCTGACACATTCATTGTCGCATATCGTGACGCAGGATAAAAATGGAGAATAACGCTACTCATAAACTTGTTACATTGTCAACCTGCGCGACACAAAATGTGTTGAAGAAATTGCACGGCAGGACAGCAAAGGACAGGAAAGGATCGGGGTGGAGTTGAACAGGATCTGGGTAGTGTAATACATACAAACGAGCACATATAGTTGTTGGCACGCAACAGGATGCAGTTAAATCATTGGAGCACTATAAAAATGTCGTTGCGGCTGTAAATCATTTCTCCTCGTCCCTCACCTCACCTTCCCTCCGCTCCCCGCCGCTCTATGTGCATTACAGCTATGAGCAAGTGGCCTTTAAAAGGCCAACGGGCTAATAGACAACCTCGTCGAAATGCGATTACGCATAAGTGCAATCCGTTTAAGCGTCTTCTTAAATTGAGTTTAATGTCTTAATAATGCGGTCGATGCGGACGGGGGAAGAACTCGGCCTGCTCTGGACTCTGGACTCTGTGGCAAGCAAATGCGAACACAGTGTTGCAATTACTCGGCTAAAAGCAGTTCATGCAAAATGTGGTCAGTCGATAAGAATATCCAGTGGGTTGGAGAGGGACGGAAGCAGGAGGCAACACAGCAGCAGCCACAAACAGCATCGCCAAGTGGCCACCAAGTTGCATGCATTGATTCAATTTGACTTGAACACGCTCCACAGACTCCCGCTTCCGCCTCCGCTTGGCGAGAATTGCTGCCGCTGGCTGCTCTCTCCTTTAAAGGTTCCTCTCCCTCTCTCTCTCTCTTCAAATCTCTCCCATCACCGCTCTCCCGCTAACAATTGTAGTGTTTGCTGTGGCAGTCACAAAGGCAGACACTTTCTCTCTCTCTCCCTTCAGTTCTTTCTCCCCCCTCTCTCTCAGCCACTCGCAGAGACACACTTATTTACTGACAAAGAGACGACACTTAGATATTGGAAAATTACTTCTCTACTTTTTGTGTGCCTACAGTGGCTGCCATAAATATGGTACAAGCTGTGCGCCATATTTATATATATATATATTTAATTCTTTCTTGGTACACAAATGTGCATGTATTAGTATAATAATAATTAGTGTGATTTCGTTTACAATTTTCAGATATGAATAGATAGATAGATTTATAGAAATTAATAACCAATTTTAAAATATATTTTTGTTTAAATGAAAGCAGCCCTAAGATTCTTACACTTTCTCGTATTTTTTCATCAAAAATACATAACATACAATATCCTTATGAAAGAGCAAGCATAATTCGTTATATGAAATGAAACATTCATTGTTTCTGATTTTTTATGCCACTTCTTGCACACACTTTTGCACTTGTCGCTGTTGATATACGAGTAGTGTGTTATATAGACATTGTTATTGTTGTTATTGTTGCTAGCAGTATTGCTGTTGATGTTGCTGATGTTGCTGTTGTTGCTGCTGTGATTCTTGTTGCTGGCAAAGTGTAGAGCGTTGAGTGTAAAGTGTGGCATCAACACGCGGCCTCCGTTTCCACTTGAAATCTGTCAACTGCAACTATTTATTAAATTATATACTGCCATTGTTAAATGGGAATGACTTGGCTGAGTGGCAAGTGGAGTGGAGATTGAAGTGTGCAAGTGGGACAGCAATAGCGGATGGCCATCTCTTTCTCATCTCATTGCGGTATTAAAGCACTTATTGACTTTCATTTGGCAGCTCTATCTTAAGTATTATTTAGTGTATACGATTTCCTGTTGTTTGTTTTACTCTCGCAGCTCTACGAATCTCTGGAGACTCCGTCCAAATTCGAATCATGTAATAGACAACATCCTTGGCCTCTGCTCGGCGCCACAGTGCGGCATTAGGCAAATTGACAACAGCTTAAAACGATTTGCAGCACCTTAAAGCCCAGCAAATACTCTGGAACTCGAATTCGAGGATTCTGCTGACTGCCCCCGACTTCCCACGGCCTGTCTGTTTGTGGCACAACAAGAAAAAATTCTGAAAAAAAACTCACACTTGACAAGCTGCCCAAAAAATAGAGGCAGACGCAGCGGCAGCGGCAAAGCGACAAAGAGTACAACACGATGAATACAGAGCAGGAGGAGGAACGAATCTGCCTCAGGTGAGTGTATCGTTGTCTACCCTACAAGTGTGTGTGTGTGTGTGTGTGTGTGGGTGTGTGTGTTGTATGTACGCCAGATATTGCTGTTGCTGTCATTTAGCTGGCAATGATTTACTAGGTTTGCCTTTAGTCAAGCGGCAATTTTTTGGCTTTAACTTGATTTGCAGTCACACAATTAACAAATTGACTATAAGTTTAGCTGAGCTTTAAGCATTTGTTTTAGCTGAAGCGCATTCTAGCCATTTTCTGATTATTTATTTAAATTTTCTATGTAAAATAACTAAATAATAAGCGAACAGAGAACAGAACTGAGCGATTTAACATGATCTGAGCCTGGTGCTTAGATAGCATTATGTTAGTGCTTTCACAGACATATAATAACAGCTGTTAACAGTTCAACGTGAGCTAACGCCTCTGTTAATGCGAGTTAACTTAACAGAGGAGCTAGCAAAGTCTGGCTGTTAATGTTAAAGCAATTATACTTACTTCTTTTCAATATAATTCTATTAAATGTTAATTTTCGTTTATCTAAACCGGTTTTCCGTTAATTTAAAAATTAATGCAATAATGCTTTGGTATTGAAGCACGTGTTCTCTGACAGATGCCAGACAGACAGAAAAACAGACAGACTTCATCCACAATAAATAAGTGTCAATTTCACACTAGAGAGATCAACAAACTGCACATTTCTGTCGCCTTTGGTAGTCATTTTATTCAGAAATTAAATATGATGGAAGGTCGCAGTGTTGTTTTCTTCTATTTACATTAATCAATTAGATGCCAACGGCAAAAATAACAACAACAACAACAATAAATAGCAAGAATATTGTCGCAATGGCATTGTCAAAGGAGCAATCCCAACAAAAGTGGCGACAACGACACCAACAACACCAACAACAACACCAACAACAATAGCAACAATAATAGCCTCGGCAACAACAAAGCGTTGCTATTCAATGTCAATCTCATATTTCAATTATGTTTTATAAATGGCTGCAGACAGGCTGGCGGTGTTTCCACTGTACTCTGTTGTTGTTGTTGTTGAGCTGTTGTTGTTGTTTATGCTGTTGTTGTTGTTTATGCTGTTGTTGCCGCTCTCATGTACTCTGAACCCAAATGGTTGCGTTTCCAGTAGACGAGAACTAGTAACAATATTAAAGCAAACTTGTTCTGTACCTTTATATAAATAAGTTAAATTCAATACTGAAAAACCATTTTAATAAGTTTTTTTAAAAAGAGGTTTTTAATCAATTTAAAATTTGAATTAAATTTCATCTCAGAGTTTGCTACACAAATATGATAGTGATGGCAAAATAGATCGAAAACGTGTTTTATCGCGTAGCAATTTTCAACTACTTTAGCTTGACTTTCTTATTAATAATAGATCGAGCTAATTAAACAGATTTTTATAAAAAAAAATCAGCAGATCAAGTTTTTTATTTCTTCTATCACTATCTATTTTTTTTCAATGCTTCAAAAGCTTTAAACCATGCGGAATATCATTTTAAACATTATTAATTTGATTCCGCATCAAACTTTTAATGTTAATTTTTTGTCTGCCACTGTCTGTTTTATCAATACACATTCATTGATTTCTGTTTTTATTTGCCAAATCGGTTTTATACTCGATTTACAATTTGAATTTACACTTTGAATCAATAATAAATGTACTTTCAGTAAAAGTTACGCATACGCCACTGTGTCCCACATAAGAGAGATTCTTAAAGTTTTAACTGTTAAAGTTATGACTGTAGGCTGTGGACTGGGGCTGACTCGTGGCCTGATCAAATTATGAAATTTTAATTACATAGCATCGTACTGACAATCAACTTGACCGCCCTTTTTGCCAGCTGAATGCACAGAAAGCCACGACACGCCCCAAACCAGCTTTTTGAACTGATGGGCAGTCGACAGGGGAAAGAGTATTTAAGACAGGGCGGTGGAAATGTGGTGCGTGCAATTACTGAAAAACAATTTATCGTTGGAATTTTAGAGCATCAGTATAAAAAGTTTCGAAAATTGATATCCTACTTAACTTGGAAGAGCACTAAAATCATTTTTAAGCTGATAAATGTAATAGCTTAACATTTGATATGAAGTTAACTTATGCTAAGTGATTTACCCCCTAGTTTGACCCTTATAAATGTTGACCGACATCATCGCAAATGAAGCCCAAGTGTTTAAGGCTTTAATACTTAATACTCGCACCTTTGTCAACTGTCAGAAGAAGTCAAAAGGAGTTAGGATATTAAGCCGCTGCCTGACAGAAATGCTAAACAATGCGGCCTAAAAATAGCTGCAATTAAAATTGATTCCAAATTGAATGAAAGTTAAGTTTCTAGACCAGACTATGACTTGATTTCTTAGCCGATTTCTTAGCAGCTGTAGACGCCAAATCGCTTAGAGGACAACGACGACAACGACAACAGCTCGAAATGTCTGTTTAATTTTATGCTAATTTCCTTTACTATGCAAATTTTGTGATGTTAACAACAACAACAACAGCAAGGAAACAAGCAGCAAAACAACAAGAACACAAAGGGAAAATCTTATAATAAAGCTTGACAATATTACATAGCGCTGACAACTCGATACCCTAGATATAGCTGTTAGTTATTAACGAGTTAGTGAAAGAGATGAATTATAGTAATAATAATATTAAAATTTTATTCAATTTGATGTGATGTGACGTATACTTAATTATTAAAATTCAGATTTGGTTGATTGGTCGTTAGCTGAAATCATTTTTATAATTTGTATTTCCCTTATACCTTTATCAACAGGGTAGCTTAATGCGTATATAAAAACTTGCACCTCGAACTAGACAAAGTTCTGGCTTTATTCACGGTTTTACATGGGGACTGCGTCACGTTCCTCTTTGGAAAACTGAATTTTTTCAGCACAGGATACTTGGAAATTCGTAAGGTTGTCAAAAACTAGAACAAAGTGGTAGATCGCATTAGCTTAAATCAAATGATATGGCTAACTTTTAATGGCTACAAACTTTGCAACAAGAATTGTGCTGCCAATTAACAGACTATAAACTGCCTTCTCGTCCCTTACTCGAATTCGACTTGTAATTGTAAAAAATAAATTGAGTTCCGTCCAAAGTTATTTCTCACAGTTGTGATATCAACATTTGTGTGTTCTGACCACCGACAATTCGTCAATTTTAATGGCTTTTGAATGGCCGCCTTTTCGATTGGCAGTAGGCGACTTAAAAATTGGCCACTTATACGGCTTATTGCCTTATTCTCTTGCTTTTTCATTTTCTTTTTTATTACTTTCATTCTTCCTTGTATTTAGCTTAAAGAATTTCCAAACCACCCTCCATCTGAGACCCAGGCACACTTCAGTATTTACTCAAATCAGCAAACGTCCGCCAAATAAATAAATAGCTTTGATTTCGTACCGAAAGAAGAGTCCTTTGGAAAGGACATCAAAGCGTTTGATGATGGGGCTTGTGGACAACCTAAGCGCATTTTATGCATAATAATGCGTAACAGAAACAGGCACAAAATAAAACACCAAACCCAATAACGTTGGCATTTTATAATCACACCACATACTTTAAAATTCCTCAAATCTCTTCTGTCATGTTTTCGACAACTTTGAATATAAATATATATAAATAAAAGCAACAATCGAGTGGTGAAACGTTATTTACCCAAGCAATTTTTAAATGTCATCAGACGAGTTGGCGAATTGTGGCAGAAAGTGTAAGCCGGAACACGTGCAGTTGTCCCTTTTTTGTGTCCAGTTCGGTTCTGTGTCGCTGAGTAATTTTTCTATTTTCTGCTTTGTTGCGCCCTTTCAAATGCACACCCATGTTGACCAACGCTCAACATTAACCCAAATCCAAAAGATACACACACTCTAACAATGGGACAAACACGGAGACTTGGCCACTTGACAAGGTATTGCTGCCAGCTCTATCTCCTCTATCTCCTCTGTCTCCTCTATCTCCTCTATCTCTAATCCCCTTTTCCCCCTCTCCTATACCATCTCGCCACCTTTCTTGACTGACTTGTTGGGGTCAATGAAGACACCAACTTGGCTTTGTGTACGAGTATTTCAGCGTTTTATTGTTTCTGTTGCCCGACTTTTAGCTAAATGAATCAGCCATATCCTGTGCACAGTATTCCAAAAAAGTCATCGACCATCAACATTTTCTTGGCTTGCGAAATTTCCCACCTGCTGCGTTTCCTTCTTGGCCAGTTTGTCTGCGAGTGAAGTGGCATTTAGGCTTGTGCCGGAAATTAATTACATCGACTCATCAACTTATTTCCATAAAACGCTTTAATTGATTACTCTCCGCCAAGGTATATAGTACATAGTACTTATATACTTAGCTGCTGACTGAGTGCTCGATAATGATATTGCCTCAAGGCCCAGTTGATAAATGTAAATTAAAGTGTTTCAATATTCATGCATTCACAAATGGTTTGGTGGATTCAAATACTATAATTATGCCTACAATTCTATTCCAAAGTAAATGATATGTAACTTGGCAATATTTCAATTTTAGCAACTCGACAACTAAACTCCAATTTAATTCTGCATTAAAATTGAAAAATACAATTTCTTCCATTCAAACTGTCATGACAATATCAAATATTAAACGATTTCCTTGCGTAATATCAGTTTTTAATTACTCAAATTCTTTTAAAACTGAACATATATAATAACATATGCACACATTGTTGGTTTTTATTTTAGAGTTGTTTAATAATTCTTTAATTCATTAAAGTTTCATTACAATCTGAACTTATTTGTTGACAGCTTAAATTACATATATTCGTAATATTCTCAAAAGCTTCTTATAGATTGAATAAAACCTATTGTTTTGACCCCTGCTCTTCAGATTCCCTTGTCATCTTTTAATGATTCTGTATTCATCTTCGTCAGCTTCGGTTTTCTTCTGTTTCTTAGTATCTTCGGCTAATTATGTTTAAATATTTGCTTCACACATTGAACGTTACAGTCGCCTGCTGCAAACAAAATTGCCCCTAAGACTCACCACCCTCCTCCACCCCCACCCCAACACCATCGTGACTAACTGTGTTGTCAACACATTCCTCAAAATGCCACCACGCCCACCGCAGGCTTAAACTCTTAATAAATAAAATAAGCAGCTTGCCAGACATTGTTTGTTGCCATATCGATGGGTTGGCCTTGTCTTAATTATTGTTCCTCCTGCTGTTATCTCTCCATCTCACTCTCTCTCTCTCGCTCTCTCGCTCTGTCTCCGTCGCTGTCTTGTCGCTGTGGTTCTTGCAACGCATATTGCAGCATTGTGTGTAGCACGTTGTGCCTTGGGGCCAAGCATAAATATGTCAAGTGTTAATTGTTGCCACTTAGCGCACAGCACAAACTCAAATACAACTACAACAAGAGACACACACACACACACACACACACAAAGCCATGCATTTGTGAGTTGAGAGAGCAGCGTGTAAATATGACTTTAATCTACTTACCGCTTAGCTAAGCCAGCTCTTTCCCTCTCCATTTCTCTCTTCCCACTCTCTGCCTCTATTCCCTTTGTCTTCTTGTTTTACTCAGTGTCTCTTCTTGCTCAAGAGTTTGTATGCCACAAAAACACACACACACACTCACACACACTTACACACGCACTTGTTACACACCCAATAATACGCTTAAACAAGTTTCTTATGGCCATAAATTCAACAAGCCAACAAAAGCTCATAAAAAGGGCTGACTCCTTCCCTTCCTTGGTAAGGGACTTTTGCAACTAAACTCAACAGCTGCCTACATAAATAAAAGCGAACGTTGCAGACATGCCTTTGACATTTCACATCATATACACACCCACACACACACCATACACACACATGTACAACAGCTGACAGGAAATTTCAAAAGAAACGAGAATATCCTGCGCAGAAAAACAAAACTGCACCTAGGCAAAATTACCAAGTCCTACTAACGTGGCCAATACAGTCGACAGTCAATAGCAACAACAACAACAACACAGCGTTTCAAGTTATTGCTTTATCAGCCACATTTATCGACAAACCATCCCATTTCCTATTTTAAATATCTTACTTATTTAACTTCTGCTCTCCATCTCCGCATCTTCGCATCCTGTCCGCCTGATTGTTCTCAGCACATTGCTCAGTTCCTGTGGCCACTTGTTTGTCCCTCTTGACAGGTGAATGCTTATTATTATGTTATATACAGGTAAAGAAATATATGACAAGGATGCTGATAAAAATTGATGGACATGTCATATTAAAAGTTAAGAGAATCCTTAGAGAATTGTGTAAATTTTAAATTTCATAGTGAATTAATAAAATAAAGATTGATGATGATTGATTTTTAAAAATTAAATAGATGTTAATACAATTACAATTTGGACAATTTATTTTTAAAGAGCAGTGATTTTTACTTAACATAAATATGAATAAATTTACAGAAAAATCAAATTCGATTTTTATAATAATCTTTGATTGATAGAGTTTGTATAAGAAATTTTAATATTTTTATTAGTGCTTCATATAATTTCTTGTTCTCAATTATTTCTCAATTATTGGTTCGCATCAGTTCTTATTTATTTATCAATATTTATTGTTGACAGTTTTTTGGCCACATAATTAATTTAAAATTAGGCAAATCGCTGATTCATTCAAGTCTTGTTATTTTCCATTGTGAAACCGCTCCTGTTTAAATCACAATGATAACAATCGATAGTTAATTATCATTCGCTCTCATCATCAGCGTCATCATCATCATCGTTGTCATTGTCATTGCCATTGTCATCATCGTAATATTTTTGAGGTTTATCATTATCATCCCACAGAGAAATGGGCTCAGTTCAATTACCATATCAGCGACACAACTGATTTGGATTTGTTGCTTTGTGAGAACTGCGAGCTGAGAACTGAGACTGCGAACGTTGAGTGCCATATTTCATATTCGATACTCCCAATGAGTAGCCGTATTATAGATAGTCTATGGCGCTTTTGACGCTCAGTTGCCAAACGTCAGTTCAATGTGAAAGTCGCAAAATAAAAAAAAAAAAAAAAATAACAAAAAAACCAAAAGTTCAGAATAAAAATACAACTTTAACTATGAACGCCGCGGGCGTCAGTTGCAAAATATATAGAAATAAAAGCAACACGAAACAAGTGTAGCAAATAAAATGTATACAATTAATAATTTACTGTTTTGCTGGTCAAACAACGTGCAGCTGCAAAGTAAAAAAAAAAAAAAAACAATTAAGTAGCTTCTAGACTTGGCCTATAGCATATTATTGTTATTATTACGGCTTCATATCATGGTCAAAACAGATTCAATATGCTACGTTCGCAGGCTGAAATTATCGATTTTGTATTTTGTATTTGAATATTGTTGCGCCATTATCAACGCATTTATATAAGTGATAATTATATTAGGCACTTTATCTCGCCCTCGCTCTTGCCTGCAGTTCGAGTTGGAGTTCGGTGCGGCACGGTTCGGCGCTTGTGTGTTCTTTGTTTATCTTTTGGATTACTCATCTGAAAACATTAATCGACAAGAAACCAACATCAAGTGCTTTAGTGTGAAACGAATGCAACTTTCGAATTTCGTTGATTATTTTTGAAACTCGTCTCACAAAGAAATATGATTATAAAATGTGCTAATTATTTGTTCCGAGTAATTATTCATATAATAGAGCCGCAACTATAGATTTCAGTTGGTGTGTGGCGTGTGATATCGCATCTGCTTGTGATTTAATCAAACAGGTGTGTAAATTATGTATTTTGAACATGAATAGATTTGAATTTCTTACGCAGGTGTTAAAAGCGCCAGTTTGTTAACTGGAAAATTACAGTTGCTCCCCAAATCCCCTTTCAAGAAAACAGCTGTCGTTTTTCAGCAGAATCAACGAAACAAACAAACAACAAATATTGCAATGCAAATATGTTAATTTAACATTTTGCACGCTCAGCTTTGTTAGATTGCATAATGTTATGTTTAGTTAACATAACATGCAAATGTTAACATTGCTAGTGTGAGTGCGTGAAGCCTTAAAGTATGCAATAGAAATTTATATACAGGAAAAATTATTATGTGCAATAATCACGCAATTGAAATCACGCATTTCATGGTTTATTTCGCACCTTATCAATCCGCCACATTAATCAAGCCGCAATTTGTTATTGTTATTCCAAAGCTAAAAGATAAAAGATAACGGCTATTTAATGTGCTGAAATGGGACAGGAAGTGCAGTCAACTTTAATACAAATACGCTCAATATACACAGCATTTCTATTGCGCCCTTAAGCGTATCCCTGGGTAAACAAGCCCAAAATAGAATACTGATACAACAAATTATTTTTGTCCATTTTCCTACGTGCAGCAGCGATAACATTAAACAGCAGTTGATAAACTTGTGTTGCCAACTTTCCAACAGCAGCTGGTTGCAGTGGCAAATGCCAGACAACAACCGCAAAGCACAAATAAAGAGCAAACAACTTTTTGTTGGTTGCAAAGTTCATTCTCAGCGGTAGTTAAAGTAAATTTGACACACAGACAGTCAGTCAGTCAGTCAGTTGGTTAAACATAAATGGACATATTATATAAAATGTTATTTAAATGTGCAAAGCATAAATGTTTATGTACGAAGGAGGAACTTAATATTTGACCGCTTATTGGCTTAGACGCTAAAGTATTTCAAATTTACTTCAGTGGAATATATTTGCTAACATGTATGTACGTGTGTGAATTATTTCGCTTGGCTGCTGCGATTTATTGGAATTTTCTTAATGTGTGGACAGAACATTTTCTTGACAGCAATTTCTTGATGAAGCCCAAAAGTATGCTACGATTTCTATACACGACGCATATGAATGAGCGGACGACGTGATGTGTTTGCATGTGTGTGTGTGTGTGTTTGTGTGTGTATGTGAGTGTGTGGGTAAATGTGTGTGTGCAACGGTGTGTGTCTAAATGCTAATTTGAATAATGACAACGACATCAACGAGCCATTTTCTAGTTGTTGACTGTCCCCGTCGCCATTTTGACATTTTGCGTTTTCCGCAGCGCCATCATGAATTTGACTTGTACACGCACACATACATTCATATATAGGCTACATGAATGTTATGCTATATGCAATATGGGACTAAATATACAGACTTATTTATACAAACGAGCATTTGATGTAGCTAACTTACACGACATGGCGCGTGCCCGTCTGCACCTCTCATAAAATGCAAAAATTACTCCATCCATATTCCGAAATTGTGTAAAAAACAACACAACACCACAGCACAGAGGCAATGTTTAAGTTTTAATGCTCTACACAGTCCACGTACAAAAACAGGAAATAAATCGACAGCGTTATCCCTTAATACGTTTAAAGGAAAATAATTCGATTGATTACCTACTCGAAAACAAAAAAGATAATGAAAATAAGCTTTGCATTTTACAAAATGAAATTGAATTTTAAACAGTTTCCAACTTTCCGCGTTCTCATTAACATTTGTCTTTAATGTTAAGCAGCTGTGAAGCGAAACATTTACATAAATTGTGCTTGAAATAACATTTCTGTGTTAAGTTAGTTACTTAAATATTAAGTATACGTCTGCCTTCTCTTTTCATACATATTTATTATTAGTGCTGATTCTTCTGACAGACTTAATACCATACCCTGCATATCTGTTAAACTTGGGAAATAAAAATGTCGAGGCTTTGAAACCATTTACATTTCGGGTGATTGTAAATTGTGGCTCGTTGGGACGGAAGGGGGGCATGTTTGTATTCGTTAGAAGTGGAATAGCAGAAAGACGTTAACAGCAATCAGACCTGACTAACACACAAACACATACTTATGCATATCTGGCAACTTCAAAGCACAAATTGAAAGTTAAAGCTTGAGTTGTCACGGAGAAAGCTGATGAACAGCTTCAAATGTTTATTGTAGAACCGGCGAAGAGGAGGAGGAGGAGGAGGAGGAGCAGGAGCGCAATATGGATGATGACGACGACAAGCTGGTGTCGGATGAGGTGCATCTGCGGCAGCTCAGCTCGACGCCATCCTCGGCATTGCAGCAGCGCCGTCAGCACAACAATGTCACCCATTCCGCGCCTCCCGACCTCACACAACGTGGCTCAAAGGTGGAGGTCCTGCAGCCTGAGGAGGATGTGGATCAGGGTGTGGTGCTGCGACGAGCCGTCGACAAGGGTGCCATTACTTTGGCGCAAATAGACGACCTACGGCTGGAGAGTGACGACGACGACGACGACGACGACAACGCTGGCGATGCTGGCGATGATGGCGATGGCTACGATGACGTGGACTATGCGAACAGCGGCCACGGGCTGAGCAATCCCGCTGCGCAGACCACAAATGATGAGCAGATTACAGTCACAGCAAAGCCAGCAACAACTGCAGTCGAGGTAAGTTGAATAGTGTCCAGCACTTAGGGCTAATTAAAAGCGTAACTTAACCATAAAACAGCAGGAAACAACCACAACCACAACCACAACCGCGACCACAAACACGACGTGCACACCAACACAAGCTTTAAGCTCTCCGCCGGATATGTCGAAAATACCACGACTGCCCGGCGATGGCGCCCAGATGACAGACGACAGCGGAGATCTGCCCCATTCGCTGCGTGCCTCCACGGCATCCATTTTGTCCAATTTGCGGAGGAAACAGCAGGCGATGCTCAACATAGATCGACCCGGCAATGCAGGCAATAGAAATGGTTCAGGCTTTGGTTGTACTGATGCAACTGGAACGGGAATGCCAACTGGATCTGGAGGCGGCAACAGCTTGGCCAAAAACACGCCACGACGTGTGCAATCCGTGCGCATTGTGGAGGCCAAGTCCGGCTATGGCCCAAAGCGACGCACCGAGAGCTGCAGCATTTTTGCCAACAGCAATTTTGGTAAGCCAACTAACCAGCCAACCTCTAATTGATTGGAATTGAGACAGCCTATAGCATCCAATTAAGGCAGAGAAGCAGCTGCTGCAGCTGAGAAAAGAGTAAAGAGAAAGTGGAACAAGGAAGTTGGAAAGTTTCTCAAAAGGCAATTTCAGGCAGGAAGAAGAATGTCTCGAACTAAGGACAGAAGTGTGTAGGGAATCTGTAGGGATCTAGAATGAAATAAATATCATAATTTACAATTCACAAATAAAGATAAGATCAACTCTACAATATTATTACATATTAAGTAAGAAAGCAGTAAGGTAGTGGAATATTATAACTCAGCACTTAGGCGATTCCAAGGCATATTTAAACTCATTTTATCCTCTTCCCACTCCTTATATTTCGACTAGATTACGAACTGGAATCGGGACAGTCCCTAGCGAGCATCGCAGGACCGCAAAGGCCATTGACAAATGAGACATATTCGGCCTTCAAGAGTGGCAACGTGGTCAAGGGCATACTCTGTCCATCCCTGACCAACTCGTTTAAACAGAGTTCCCTGGAGAGAAGCTATCTCACCTACACACACAGACAACGCCAGAAATCGCTGATCATCGTCAACGTGGTTGACTTTGTGCTGAAGATTGTGATGGCATTGATATGGATGCTGCAAGCGAAGGAGCATCGCCCGGAAGCGGTAAGTGGACAGATTTACGAGTCGAAACTCTTTCTAGTTATATAGAATATATACATAATATGTGTTGCAAGCAGGATGCAGATGCGGCAAGCACAGCGACTGCAATTACTTGGTCCGTTTGCTGTGGCATGGCCAATTTGGCCATTTGCTTTTTGGGCTATTGGCGATGCTTTGCCAACAATTATTTGCACTGGGCGGCAGTCTGCACTTGGGTGCTCTTCAATATACAGGGTGAGTCAGTGATGATTTACCATATGTACGTGTGGAAAGCATAAATCATGCGGCACATGCGTTGGCCATTAAAATGGCTAATCCTTTTTGGGCCGTCATAAATGTTTTATTGCCACAATTGCGACAGGATTCATCAGCGAAGGCGTCGGCTTTGAGAATCGTGAGTACCTGGTCTGGTACATTTTGTTTGTCATTTTTGTGCCCTATGCCATGTTGCCGTTGCCCCTCAAATGGTGTGTTGTTGGTGGCACAATCACCGCCAGCTGCCACCTGGCTGTCATTACCATCAACAAATTGCAGGACAAGAAGGTAGATTCATCACAATAATATATACAAATACTAAATGTAACTTTATTTTGTTTCTTCTGTGTATTTTTCCTCGAAGCATCTGGACCCTAATTGCATTCTCTTCCAAATCATTGCCAATTTCATCCTGTACACGGCCATAAATGTGGCTGGCATGTATACCAAATATTTGACTGATCGTGGACAGCGCTTGGCCTTTATTGAAACCCATAAGGCCATGGAGCACAAAAAAGGAGTCCGAAAAGGAGTTACAACGCACACAGAAGTTACTCGATTCAAGTGAGTTAATATAAGATTTTCTAAGAACAACATTTTAAAGTTTAGCGATTTTAAATAAATAAATATATTATATTGGGGAAGAACATTTAAGAATTGCCAGATTTAAAATTAATTGTTTTAAATACAAACTGTCAGAAGATATGAGATTTTTGGGAAGAAAAATATATAACTTTACCAATATTAATTGGCAGTTTCTATATAAATTAACTGATTTAACATAAATTAATTTTCAAGAAGACTACATTAAGATAAATGTATAATGACGAAAAACATTTAAAGAATTTTAGATTAGTATAAAAAAATATTTTTACCGTTGATGTAATTTTAAACTTAAAATTGTTCCCAAATTGGTTTTTTTCTTTAAGATTTAAGTGAAACAACAAATATGTAAATATAAGCTAGAAAGGCTACAATGTAAGTTTCTAAATCTAAGGGAAAATCCGTATAGTTTAAAAAATTGCTTTATTGACTTTATATAGATTTAAATCTCAAGAAAGACATAGGAAACTCCACAGATAATCTTTAAACAAACACCCTTAGGTATTTAAAGTATCTAAGTATTAACTACATTGTTGCCTGTTTGTCTGGCAGTGCAATTTCCAGTTAAGTATCTGCTTTTCGGCCAGGTAAAGAATAAAGAAAAATCTGTAATGGGCAGGTAACTAAAGCGATGCCACCAGGCTGCACATTTGTGGCAGAATTTCAGTTATTTCGAGTTCTTTAACCAGTGCAGACGAGGTCCCAAGAGTTCTGTTCAGAATTTATATTGTTTTTAGCAGTTGAGTTTTGTATTTCGTTGCAATTGTTTTGATTTCAGTTTTGCCCAACATTGTGAATAATCAAATACGCAGCGAAATGTACAAAGGCACGGATCCCACGGTGGAGACGCAGTTCAACAAATTATATGTTTACCCCATGGATAATGTGAGCATACTATTTGCAGACATTAAGGTAAGTCAAATAAAGATACACTGGTTAATATATCGTTCTATAAACTACTTTCTAATGTTTACTGTAGGGATTTACGGAATTGGCTAGCAAAACATCGGCTCAACAGTTGGTGAAAATTTTAAACGACCTCTTTGCACGTTTTGATCGCATTGCCGAGGTAAGTGAATATTTAAATACTTAACAAGGCTCACAGTAAAATATCTATAACTTGTAAATTGTGAATTATTTTATTTCCACAGGACAATCATTGTCTGCGCGTAAAGCTGCTCGGTGATTGCTATTACTGTGTGTCGCAGTTCGAAAGTGACAACTGGAAGACACGACCGGATCATGCCGTGTGCAGCGTGGAAACAGGACTCCACATGATTATGGCCATCAAGGATGTGCGTCGGCAAACACAAGTAAGAAAAGTGTAAAAGAAAAGGACTGACAATTTATTGGCCCATTTCTCAGCCCTCTTAATTGAAAATCGATTAAACTATTTGCTGTTATTTATTGTAGACAGATAAATTATGTCGTAAATTCAACTCAGTTGCTGCTCAGCAAAGTTTCTAACATTTCTTGGGTTCAGTAAACACAGCTAACAGACTTTTTAACTCCATTGCACACCTTTAGGTGGTGATAGAATTTTAACAGATCTCGCTTAGCAGACTAATGTTAAGCCTTCAAATTCTGGAATTGAGCACTAACAGTGGAATGTATATTCATAACAGTTCAGTGAAATGTTAATCAATAACAGAATACTGCTAGACATACTGTAAGGCACATTTAAATTGATAACAGCTCACTGTTATACCGTGCATAGGACCTAGCTCTGTCGCAGCGCTGCCTCATATGTACAGCGTATTACACAGCGGTTGTCACTAATATATACGTTTTTTTTCTCTCTCTTTGAATGTGATTCTACCGACCACTGCTGTAAAGCGACCGAAAATTTAGTACCTTTCGCTTTTTTTAAACTTAATGCTGCGAATTTTTCAGCTGTCAGCTGTTTCACATTTTTTTTGTGGGCCATTCAAGCCGCTTTATTTTTACGATATTGCACATTGTTGTCGGGCGATGTGACCCAGAATACTATGCCGGCCGCTGCTGGACGTGTTGACAATTCATTTGTATGCAAATCTCAGCAGAGCGAAAGACAACGACAAATGACAAGCGGCATCAACAGCAGCGCAAAAAAACAGAAAAAAAAACTTTTAAAATAAGCGACAAATCCAAATAAAAATATAAATGATTTTAATTTAAAAATATTACAAAATTCTGGTGCAGCGAATTGGGAATTCTTGCGCTTTCTTCGAAATACGTTAAGCATATTTAATGAATGCGGAAAGTGCAATCGGATCATTTTAATTGGTAGCCACAAGCCTCTGACTGACTGACTGACTGACTGACTTTTGACACTCTGACAGTCTGGCAACTGACAACTGCAGCAGCCCTGAAATGTATGCATCAGTTTCTGTTGCAGTTTCAGTTAAGCGCGTGCTTTGCATAATTTGGTGTACTTTACATTTTTGTGTTCATTTCGTAGGTTGACCTCAACATGCGCATTGGAATCCACAGTGGCTCAGTAATGTGCGGTGTTCTTGGCAACAAGAAATGGCATTTTGACGTTTGGTCTAATGATGTTATCATTGCAAATCACATGGAATCTGGTGGTATACCCGGGTAAGTCCAGTCACGTTTGATTCTCTTTTGTATATCAGTGTGTGTGTGTGTGTTTGTTTGATTGTGTGTGTAATCAGGTGCATGGTTCCCATTCAAATTTGTTGTGAAATTATGCACAAAGCATTGTCAATCCCAGGCTCTGGCAATTATCCATGTTGTGTTGTCGTAAACAACCATGTGAGGTAAACAATATAAAACAGAGAGCTAATTAGTAGCTAGAATTCATCGCAGTGCGGAAACAACTGGTAAACAAAGATAAAATATTGAACAATTCTCAATAAAGATTTATTTGACAGGCAGATATCAGATAAACATATTTATAGTTTCAATATATACAATTTCTTTATCTTATGCTTTGTTATTTTAAAATTGTATTTGTATGTCATAAATAAGAAAATTACGTAACTTAGTTCTCAAGTTCTGTGAAATAGACAGGTGGAAATTCCCTGCAAGACTCAAGTTTTGGCAATTTCTCGAATGATTGAGATCCAATCCATATAATTGTTTCATCTGTTGGCTCACACACACACACACACACGCACAGTTATGCAATGGGCAACATGCAGCTCAAATTTATTGGCAAGTTTTCAAAGAATACTGAATTCCAAAAGCTGCTTGGCCAAAATAACTATGCTCTGCTATGCCTTTAAATCTTAGTTGCAGCCACATTTTTAATTGGCCAATTAGGGGGCATGTTCAATGCTGGACAACCACCAACAATTGCTGAGTAATTTTTGCAAGCTTGGCATGTTTAGACACAAGAAACCAGCAGTAAAAGTAACAAAAGTAACAACAACAACAGCAACAAGAAACTAGAAATCAGAGCAACCACAAAAGTTACAGAAGAGAGATGGGAAAGTAAAAGGTTCCATTTAATGCAAAATGCTTTGATGTAATTGTGGAAACTGTGAAAACAGAGACTGAAACAGAAACATAAGCAGAAACGAGACAAGAACCAGAAACCAAAATCGTAGAACAACCCAATTATGCTAGAGTCTCTCACACATCACACACACACACACACAGATCCAGTGAAAATGCGGCTTTGTGGACGGAAAAACTTCACGCACAATCGTTGAACATTTTTGGCAAATATTTGAATTTAATTTTGGCCAACTAGCATTTGAAATAACCCGATATATCTTGCTCTCTCGCTCTTTCATCCCCTAAAGACGCGTTCACATCTCGGAGGCGACTCTGAACTGCCTGAATGATGCCTACGAAGTGGAACCGGGCAACGGTGGCAGTCGGGACAATCATCTCAACAAGCTGAACGTAACAACGTATTTGATCAAGCGAACGGAGCCCTTGCGGTAAGTACATATAGAATACTCATAAATAGAGAAATGGTTTCTAATATCAAGATATTCTACACAGAACTGAGAATTATGGTTTTTTAACATTTGAGAACATTTAAAATATAATCACACGCTTGCTATAAGAGTCAATGTCTCTAAAAAGTCAAAGTAAAGTTTATTGTGCGTTTCTTTTGATCTAAATACATTGTTTTTTGTCTTGGTATTATTTAAAATAGTCGTTGACATGTCTGAGATCGACGAATTTAATCAGAACGCGAATTTTATCAATTAAAATATGACATTTTAATACTTCACTAATAATTTAATTCTATACATTTCTAATTTTAAGTACTACGGTTATTAGATTCGTATGTTAATTTTGTTTTGAAATGATCTCTCAGTGATTTCACAGTGTATATTTGTAAGAGTAGATTCTGATTATTGTCAATGCTTTATTCTGCCACAGACCCAAGCGCCGCTTTGGCACCAGAAGCAGCGCCCATCAAAGCATTGCCACAACTGCCACAGTTGCCGCCTCTGTTCCGGCTTCGAGTACGTTGCCCAAATCCATTTCGGCAAGTGGCAGCGGCAATGATTGCAGCATGGGTAGCACCACAGCTGTGGGCAATTCTGGCGGTGGCGGTGGCGTCGGCGGTGACAGTGGCAGCATCGATGGACGCAGTCTGGAATATGCAACCGCAGTGCAGCCCTCACAGCTGTTGCAGCAGCAGCAGAAGAAGAACATCTCACTCAACTCGCTGCCCAATGTCGTCGAGGGTGTCGCCATGAACAACCGCCGACTGCGCAACGGTGGTGCCGTCGGAGCCGGTGGCACAGTCAATGCAGGTGGCACTGGAGCAACGGCTGCTGGCCTCTCCACGGTGTCGTCTCCCACTGCCATGATGTCGGCACCGTTGGAGCAACAGTTGAGGCCACAGAATGGCGCCAGCATACAGAACCTGACGGAGGCCATCAGCGACAAGGGTCTGATCATCGAGGATGAAAGCACCACAGATTGGAAACCTGAGATACCGTTTAGAAATGTAAGTGAGCCATTTTTACAAGCGTTTTTACAAACTTTTCGCATATAAATAATTTAATAATAAATATAATTAATTAGATAAACATTCAAATCAATAATCAATCCGTGTAGTATGTGGCTTATTTTTATTTATAAATACTTCATTTATTAAAGTTTTATTATTGAATATGTTAAATATATACACATTTAATTGTCATGCAAAAAATATATTGTTTATTATTTTTTAGCTGATTAGAACTGAATTCAAATAATGATAAATAATTTTAACTTAACGATTAAAGCTGAAATGTTAAGAAAACAAATTTAAAGACATACATTTTATTAGTATTTAAACTTACGAAGCTATAATATACATTTAAAATTAAAAATAATTTTCGCTTGCAGCTGAACAGTCCTGAGGAAGTATTAAACCGTGTAGATTCCATTCTAGTTGATCCCAAACTGGATCATCGTGTTTCGGTAACCGTCTTGGATGAGGAGGTAAGTGAAATGTGGGAAAACTCTCGCTTCAATTCTCACAAATCGCCTACATCATTGCAGATTGACGAATTCATTGAGCAGAATATACAGATTAATTCGAATAAGGAAATTCGTCGCGAATATTTGAATGCCTGGACATTGAAATTTATTGATAAAAGCCAGGAGCAGAAATTCTGTCAGCTGCGTGAGGACATGTTCCGGTGTGTTTGGGTTTAAGTATATGTGAACAACTAATGGAATTCCTTCTTTACTTCCCCCATTCCCCCTATTCCTCCCCAGCTTAATTAATGAACTATTGCCAATTGATTTTTTGCTTGTTGTTATTTGCTTTGCAGCTCCAACATGCTGTGTGTATTTGTCATTTGGATATTTATGGTGCTCTGCCAGGTCATCATTATACCAGGTTGCACCACAGTCATCATTTTGCTGGCTGTGGGCACCGTGGTGCTCACATTTTGCTGTGTCCTGGTCATGGCCGAGGAGTTTCCAGGTAATTTAACGGCTATAATCATATGTTGATTTATTTTTTCAACGTTACGTATTATTAAAATCAGGAAAACAAAAACGAAAATATTTTATTCGGGGAATCAAATCGAAGCAAATATTGTTAATGTATTTAAAAGTTGAAACTTGAGATGAATAATTTGGAATTTTTGAAGTATTGCCGTCATATAAATTTTAAAATAATAAAAATAATATTAATTAATTAAGATGGAATCCACACATTTCTCTATTTCAAAGGTCTACCCAGTTGCTTGAAGGTTAATTCCGCCAAGCTTGTCCATCAACGACGACGTCGCACGCTCTTCATCTGTGGCGTCATCGTCTCCATGTGCATGCTAAGCGCAATTGGATTGATTCTCTGTCCAACCGATAGCTACAATGGTAACAGCGAAAGCAGCAACTTTGCTAATTTCTCAACGCAAATCTCGGAGAGCGATTCAACGGTTTTTGTGTCGCAGACCTTCCAGAGGAACATGACGATCAGAACACCAACCAGTGGAGTTGCCTCCGCCATTTCCCTGGTGTCTGTGGTTAATGAGAGTATTACCAATGCCTCGGATGAGATTGTGCGCAACACACTGGCCAATGTCCTCACATCGCTGGAATCCTTTGAGCAATCCCATCGTCCTCACGGCCTATCCCGATATAGTCGGAGCCCAGCGGATTCCTCCATTGAAAACGAAAAGGGTTGTGTGCATCAGGAGTATATTGTCTTCACCTGGGTACTCTGTCTGGTCTCCTTGGCCACAGCTCTGAAGCTCTATTATTTGGTCAAAGCCATTATGGCTCTGGGAATGGTTGCTTTCTATAGCAGTTTTATATTTTTGAGATTTCCGATTGAGGAAAGTTTCAGTTTGATGAATTTAAAGGAACGTGGAATGCCGTTGGGTGTACAGATGATCATACTGTTGATTACCTTTCTTATTATGGTCTGTTATCATGCCAGGCTCGTGGAGGTAAGTCGTCTTCCATTCATAAAGAAGCCTCTGCTTCATCAACTGTTCTCTTGACAGGTTACCTCACGTCTGGACTTCATTTGGAAGGAGCAAGCGGAGCGTGAGTTGACCAACATGAAATCGAATCGTGCTCTTAATGACACGTTAATTAAGGTAAGTCCGGCATAACCACATCCATAATTTACGCCTCCATTCTCCTAATTCTCTCAGCCACAAATAATTGATGATTTGCTCATTAATTAATCGCTTGATTTGAATCCTTTGCTAGAATATTCTGCCCGACCATGTGGCTGCCTATTACCTGTCCGACGAGCATACGGATGAGCTCTACTCCAAGACGCATAATCTGTGCGGCGTTATGTTTGCCTCCATACCCAACTTCCAAGACTTCTACTCCGAGGACATTGACAATGGCAAGGCGTGCATACGGATTCTAAATGAGATTATTTGTAAGTTGATTGATTAAATGTTGCTCGTCACCACATTGCCAAGTTTTCCCTTCAACTTTCTCCTCCTGCTGCTCCTTTCACATCGCAGGTGACTTTGATGAATTGCTGGAGGAACCACGATTTGCTTCCCGTGGAGAAAATCAAAACAGTTGGGGCAACTTACATGGCAGCCGCTGGACTCAATCATGAGCATCTGCGTGCACGGGGCGAAACCTCGGAGGATAGCGTCTGTGATCTGGTGGAATTTGCGTTTGCCATGAAGAAAAAGCTGGAGGAGATTAATGGCGATGCGTTTAACAATTTCCAGCTGCGCGTTGGCATCTGCAGTGGTCCCTTGGTCAGTGGCGTGATTGGAGCACGCAAGCCCGTCTATGATATATGGGGGAATACCGTAAATGTTGCCTCTCGCATGGACTCCACGGGCGAGAACTGGCGGGTTCAGGTGCCGGACAATACAGCGGAATTTCTCTGCTCACGTGGCTACACATGTGTGGTGAGCATTACTTAGACTTACTCCACACTTCGAAGGCGTTAAAGTTCTTTTTAAATACCCAGAAACGAGGCGAAATCAATGTCAAGGGCAAGGGCATGATGACCACGTTTTATGTGCATCCCAAGGGCATTTCCGACAGCCAATTGATTTCACCTGTGCGTATGCCGGCGGGCATACCACTTGCCCCAACACCGAATCTACAGCGACAGACCTCGCATCATGGTTCCTTCAGTGCCGTCGTCTTTGAGATGCTGCAGGCCACCAAACGCAGCACAGCCATTCCCAGCACACGTAAGTAACTGCAGCGAATTCCACTAAATCATCTTATTGAGATTCTTAATATCCCCCTACTCCCTTTAGCCACCGGCACGCCCTCTCCGCAGATTCGTCGTAGCCATCGTGGTAGCGCCTTCAGCTCGGTGCGTGTCTCCCAGAAGTCGACGACGGTGAATCCTGTGCGTCGGAATACGACACGTGTGCGTGTACGCTCCTATCGCCAGAAGAAGGTAACTAATTCGCATAAATGCGATGCTCCAACTCATTAATAGATCACTCTCTCCCTGCAGAGCTCCTCCAACAATTCGATTGTCACGCAGGCCAGCTCGACATATATGCCATCATTTCGGCGCATCGATCAGATTGAGACAACCATATCTAAGAGTCATAACGACGCTTTATAGCCTACGACGCGCAACAATTGGGTCTAAGTCTCTCTGAGTCTGTATTAGTTATTGCATTTGTGTGTATTAGTGTGCTTAGCTCGAAAAGCTCTTTTATGCCGCGGCTGTAGTGAGCTTTGAAAGCATCCGCCTCCGTGAGTCGTGTAGGTGAGAAAGTTAAGCTGAATTTATTTTTGGAACGTTTTTTTTTTTTGATTCAACTACTTATTTAATGATTCAAAAGAGGCACAGTTAAGTTAGATATTGGAAGAGCTTAGTAAAGCATAATCCGTAGAGTAGTTTGATAGAAATTGGCACTGAAATTACTTATTAAGCTCCTAAGCCAATTTAGTAAGTGTAAAATATGTTTTAATGTATTCTATTGTAACATCTCAGCACAATTCTAGTCCTTTACATTTATAAAGTTAAGTTAATAATGAAATATTATAATTATTATATAAATAATAGCCATAAATGTATGTTTGCTTAAATCAACGACTCCGGAAAAAATATCTAGAAACAAAAGTCTTTTAACTTAAACTACGTCTAATATTTCAATTTAGCATAACTTTAGTAGCATAAATACATAATTTATAACAAACTATAAGTCAACAATAAGAAGAGGTTTTAAATTGCTGTACAAATATCTTCACATGTTTTCATTATATCAATGTTTGTAAATAGTGCATAAAATAACAATTTAAAACCCACATTTAAGCCAATAAATTTGTAGATAATCGACCTTAAATACAATATTGAATATATTTACGCATGTAGGCAAACATATTATCAACCCACACCCCAAGAAAAAGAAAGGAACAAAATCTAAAATTGATGTACGCACCATAATGTAATTAAATAAAAGTTAAAAAATAAATGTGATAAATTCAACAAAACAAAAGCGGGAAAATCGTATTCATTTTTTTGGGTTAACAAAATAACGGAAGTCAAATGAAATGACCAAATATAGGCAGAGACCATAAATCGAGAAGAGGAAAGAAAAACCCGAAAAATGACGCCAACACTCATCTAAATAAATGCGGCTAAAAAACAGCAACAACAACGACCACAAAACACTATTTTTATCGCAGATGCAGACGACGACGATGAATGCAACAAAGGGAAGTCTAAGCGAAAGAGCAGTAAAAGCAGAAGGGGAGGCGTAGACGAAGACGAAGGCAAGTGGACAGCTGGAGCCGAAGCACTTGACGAGCAGACGGTCCGACTTCCCACGTTGGTTACGTTTCGTTGAGCGAAATGATGAAAATGCAAATGACATTCGGACTCTCCCAACGCAGACACACAACGGTCGTGACTACGAAATACCCTAGCTGAAGCAAAACATAACAAAAATAAGTCATGTTAGTCTGCGTTGTCTGTTTATGAAATTTATTGTTTTAAAATACAACATTATTGTATTAATCAATATTCTCCAACCACCTAATCCACATTTAAGTACGTAATACATTTGAGCAGTACTAAGTCAAAGTTACCTCTTCCATGTGTTCGCCAGGGTATTCATGCACACATATAAAATGAGGACACATGCGGAAACAACAACAGTGACAGCAAATGCCGATGCAACCACTTGTGCACTTCCACTTATAGGCGGCGTCGTCGTCGGCAGCGACTAATGAATGTGTAGCAGTTGCTGATAAGACGCTTCGTTTTTTTTTTTGTTTGCTGAATGTAAGAGAGAGATAGAGTGATAAAAAGAGCGGTTGCACCAGAACCGGCAACAAATGTGAAGAACAACACACAATGAATGAATGTGAGTAAATTTAACATTTGACTGCTTCCTTTTGTGTATATTTAATGTAGTTTGCCGGTTTTGTTGGCCCATGAACCAAAACGCCCACGTAAAATAGAAATACGCTACAACCAAAGAAGTGCGGCATATGGGCAAAATAAAAATAATAGCACAGCAGATAACTGGACCTCTGCTATGTATAAAACAGTACACTACAAAGTCTTCTTGCGTGTGCACACACATACAAACAGATTCATTGTGTACACTAGGCTGACCACCTGTAGCGCACTTGATGCGACAAAAACGCCCGAAACTTTCCCGGAACACACTTTGCTTCCGCTTGGCGCTAACGCAACATGTGTGCACCAGTCTCGGTTTGTGCTCTGCGTATTTCTTTTTCCCTCCCTCTCCGTCTCTGCTTGTGTATTTGTGTTTGCCGGCACATCCCCTGTGTGCTAGCTGTTGCTAGGTCATTTTAGTTTCATTCATAAACTTTCAATATATATACATACATATGTATGTAGCGTGTGCGTTTGAGATGTGCGTTCAGTTAACAACTAAATGGCTTAAATTGATGTAATATATTTGTGTATTTAATGTGAAAGAATATCAGCACACAATAAAGAGTATTCACTTTTAATATATATAGGCTACAGTTTTTGAGATAAACATTCTGTTCACATTTAAATTGTGCGCCGTTCAGATTCAGATACAGTGTAGGCAGTGTTAACAACGTTCGAAGAAAAAACAACAGCATACCTGCCATCAACACTCTCTCTCTCTCTCTCTGTCTCTCTCTCATTCTCTCTATAACGGCTCTCTTTTTTCCTATAATGGTACGCCTTGCCAGATTGAAACTTTTTTCTGGGGAAGGTTGCCACTCTTCGCAACAGCGAGCGTCGTCTCATTCGTCTTTAATTCCTCGTTGCGAACGGACGTGATCGTAACTGTGCGCAGATGTACTTTCTGTTGCGTTTACCTCTCGCTCTTCTCAACAAGTCGGTGTCGGGATATTATTTAGCTTATAGCATTTCGAACGCAAATGTATATCTCGGTTTTATACAATCTTAAATGGAAACGCAATAGTGGTGTACATACGTGCAATTATCAACTGCACAGAAAGTGATTCAAACAACAATAAAGTGATGTTAAACGCATTTATAAATAAAAATCAACGAAAGAAACTGATGCAAATCGCATACGTTTTAGTAGTGTAGCGGTTGCGGCAGAACGAAATCGGTTTATTTTTCATTTACAATTCTTATCTAAATGCAACACTGTGAACCAACACCAACAAAATGCTGTTGAAAAAGAAGCGCTATATGTGCGAAGAGCAGGACGACGCTATTGACATCGTTGCTGTTGTCGAGGCAAGCAACAACAGAAACACCAACGCGAACAACAACAGCAGCAGTAGTTATGGATCCAACATGGCTGAAACACGCGAAGTCCGAATTGAGGAGCAATTAAAAGTGAAAATTGGTATGTTAACCTGTGCAAATCAATGAAAACTTGAAGTCAAACTCTAAACGAACATCATCTGCGCAACAACTTGCAATAATTTGCACGCGAACGTTAATTTTCCCATGTGAAAACTGTATTGGAATGTGAGCGCGTCGCTAGTAGTCGCTAAAGCAAAGAGAAAATATATAACTAAACCCAAATGAAAGCAAAGTAATAACAAACCGAACAGCGTCATAATAGTGATTGAGTGCTAATCGGAATGTGTGGATATTAGTTAAATGCAGTTAAACATTAACTAAATGCAACAGCAAATTCTATTTTTTGGCTGAAAATGCATTCATTGTGTGTGAGTGTGAGGCAGCAGCGTGCGGTGCTATTTTCACGCATTATACAGCCGTATCGTGCTATCTCGCTCTGGCAACGCTCGCGTGTGTGTTTCGTTTTGTGTGAGAGTGTATGTGACTGTTTTTCGATGCAGCAACCAACAAACCAACAGTTTACACTGTTGTTGCTGTTGCTGGCAAAGCCAACACGAAGCTAGTTCCGCTGCCTTCTTTTTTTGTGGACCAACCGACACCGTCGCCGTTGCCTAGCTGAATGTTACGGCATCGTCCCCTGCTCCCGCTGCCGCGTGCAGTTGCCCCTTTTTGTGAATGAATTGTTTGTTAGTATGTGCGTGTGTGTGTGAGAGACGACGCTTTTGCTCCAGCGCATGTGCCAACACAAATACAGATTCAGAAACACACACACACACATGTATATATACAGCAATGTGTGGGTTTTTCATGAATGGAATTCGAATTCGGTGTACTTTTCTCTGGCCTGACGCTGCCGCCTACCACACACACATATGACATCTCACTAACACCAACGAACCAATTACTGTTTTATGAATGATTATCAAGAGCAACTGAATTGCGATGAGCATTTGCTGATAACCTCGTTTTCATTCCGTTTGCTATTTTATTGCACATCTGATTCTCGATAACAAAGCCCCACATCGATTAATGTATGCGCCAATATCGAAAAAGGTCAACTTCGCTGCCGTGTGCGTATGAATGGACAGAACACCAATGTTGCCAACTCTTCAGAGCCTTAAAAAGCTATATGTATATGTATATTTAAATATGGTTAGAAAAGCTAAAAAAGGCTATGACCAACAAAAGTTAGATATTTATCAATTATAGATATTAGATTAACAAATCACTTAGGTTACTCTACTAGTAAATGGGCGATATCATTATTAACAATCGATTCGATTTATCCCTAACCATATTCATAAACAACTTGAACCCAGAGACTTGGAGAGCTAGAATGACAATATATATTTACCTGACGATTGTCTCTGTGTCTTTTCTTGTTGTCTGTTCTGGTTGCCTGTTCATAACTGTAACCACTTTTTCTATGCGACAGATTCGAGCTTTGTTAGTTGCGGTTATTTGGTGTACTTGACTGGTTTTACATTTCCTGTATCGCCTTTTTTGTCGCTGTTGTCGTCGTGTGAAAACAAAATTATGGCAGCAACAACAAGCAGAAGAAAAAACCACAGCCAAAAAAGGGTTGCTTTTATACATGTGTGTGTGTGTGTGTGTGTGTGTGTGAGGTGGCCTCATTTGCCTGCCACCATCGTCGTTCGCTCGCATTTAACACCTGCATGGACTCCAACTCTCCGCAAATAAACATATCTTGATATCATTTATTTTTACCTCTTTTTTCATATTACTTATGCCTCAGCACAACTTGTTGTTGTTGTGATCTGCTTTGCTGTTACATTTTCCACCTAAACCATTTCAATCTTCCGTCTCGACCATAAGCAGCTTTTGCTACACTTCTCTCTTCCTCCTCTGTTTCGCCCTTTGGGGTCATAAATTATATGCAAAGCTGCTGCTGCTGCTTCTGCTGCTGTTGCAACAACAAGCATTGTAGCAGCTTTTGATTTCCGTTTCCCATCACATGAATTTCCTTTCTTTCGTGTGTGCGGTTTTGGCTCCGGGTTCTTTGCCATACAACTTTTGCTTTTTTCTGCTGCTGTTGCTCCCCTTGTGTTAAGTTGTTGTTGTTTTTGCACGCTTCAATTGTTTTCGCATGCGCATGTGTCTTTGTCGGCCTGAACTTCTTGTCTGTCCGTCCGTTTGCCTGTCTTACCTACCGCTTCCTTTTGTTGGGCCACAAAACTCAGCTGTCTTTATTCTTGCTTACGGCAGGCAACTTTTCTGCTGGTTCTTTAAATGGTTGACATTTTTGATGAGGTCTTTAAATTTTGACAGTCAACTAGTAATAATATTACAATTAATGTTTAATGTTACAACAAAATAAGCATGTCTTAAAAATATAATTTTTTTCCAAAAACCAAGACAGAATTAAAAAAACTGCTTAGTTGGATTTTCCAAACTATAACAGTTCTTAAAAATAGCTTATAGTTAATCTAAATTTATTATTTACTTTGTTTCGCAAATATATATTTACAGCAACTGAATAATTTGAAAATGTTTAAAATCTATTAAGTATCACAGAGTTCCCGAAAAGTCTCTTGAATCTATTTCGAATAGAAAAATTTTCAGTAAATAAAACACAGTCATAGTTAGATATTTTTTGTATTTCAGCCAGTAATACCTATTGCTAAATGAAAGCTACTCATTTCCTTATGAGCCATGTAATGTACATAAGTATGAATAGCAATCATATGCATATCCATATCATCATCACACCATTATGGCCTGTCAGCAAAAGCCAAAACATTAGCAAAGTCACCTTAAGCAAGCGCAAATTTGACGTTCATTTCATTCCCATTCCGTCCAACGATCCGTCCGTCCATTCAGCTATCCATCTATTCGTTCATAAGCTCGTCCATTCTTTGCCCGGTTGTCTGCGTCTGTGTCTCTGCATATATTTTTCTCAAGTTTCATATTTCCACTTCATTATGCTTTGCATGCTTAATAATAATACTTCCACTTCGTGCTCAGTTTCAATTACACAAAGTTTCGCTTTTGTTGCTATATTAATGCTTAGCGATGTAGTTGTTGTTGTTGTTGTTGTTGTAGCTTTCCATTTTGTTGGCTGTTGCGATTTCTACACCAACACTGACCGAAATTGGCGTAATACTTTTCCACTTACTTAAAATGTTTAGCGCATAACCTAAATTTTATTTTCTTTGAGAGCCCCTCCCAAAACAGATCTTAACCGAAACATTCAACTCATTCGACTCATAGATATCGAGTTGGCCAGTAGAGGGCGCCACAGCTGCATTCTACTATCCCCATCATGACTCATAACTGACTCATGAATCGGGGATTGTATGTGATGCTAGCTATCGTCAGACTTGAGACAAAATATGCAATTTATGCTGAAATATTGATGACAATTTACAGATGACGATTACAGTTGATAAACTTGTGCCCTTTTTTTATTTATGGGATAGAGGGTGAGGCATAAGGGGCAAGAGGGGGTAACATGGGCCACACACGCACTTTGGATTCTGTTGAACTTGAAAACACTAACAAGTAGCTGGCAGTTGTTGTTCTTAGTGTGCATGTTGTTACCAAGTTGTTGTAGGTACTTTTAACATAAATAAGCACGCATTTCTAGATATATTGTTGTGTGTATGTGTGTGTGTACGTCAAGAAATAGTTTTGCCTAAAAAAGGCAATTAATTAAAAGCCGGTTGTTGCTGTTGTTGGCTTGTTGGCCAGCAAATGCCAAACTGGTTATCAACCATTTGGCTGACTGACTGACTGTTTGCCTTCTTCTTGGCCTGCGATTGTTCTAGTCTCTTTCTCTACTGATCTTCTCTGCTTTTGTTGACAATTAGTCTGCGTTGTTCTTTGTCGTGTTTGTCGTTTTTTGTTTGTCGGTTTCTTTGCACTTTAAATCATTTTTCTAACACATATTTTTCTTTATAAGCTTCCTTTTAGCTTGTTACTTTGCTAAACAACAATTAAAATGGCATCTCTTCATTTGAAAAAGCATCAAGAATCAAACATAGAATGAGTTTTTATGTTTTATTCAATGTCGAAGCTTGAATACCCTTTGTTAAATTACGTTAAGTATGCGATTAATTTTAAACTAACGTTGCTTTTTAAACAAATATAGAAATCAATTCTTTTATTTCTCTAATTTGTGCGAAATATTTGAACATTTGATATTTTAAATAAATCCTTAAGAATATACCAAGAACTAAGAGCGATCTTTCATTTTATTAAGCGAGCTTAACTAATATAACAACAGATAGTGTGAGATTGCTTTGGTTGTACATGTTGTACTTGTACTTCCAAAGAACAACAATTTTATGTAATTAGCGCGTTACTCAAATGCTTTTTATTCAGGTCGCCTTCGACTGGCCTCACAAAAGCCTTGCCATGGACATTTGTGGCAATGTTGTTTCGCATTGTAGTTGCTGTTGCTTGGCATTAAAAGTTGACAACGTCATCGACAGTGAACGGACTGTCGGACTGATCATCATCATCCAGATGAGGTTGCAACTGCCGACAGATCGTATGATTAACATTTGTCTCTTGCTTTCTTATTGTCCAACGAAGAGTTTTCTGCTTTCTTCTTCCCCTGCCTTCCTCCCTATGGGGGGTACTGTCATTTTATGACTTAACGCTTGACCTCTTCTCGCGTCACTTTGATGTGTTGACTTTGCTTGGGGTCAGTCTTCTTCTTCCCTCTGCTTCTCCACAGTTGGTGGCACCCCATCAAGGCTTTTGTTGAACTTCACGCTGTGCTGGCGCTTCTTTGGGGCATTTTAATGACTCCACGACATTAAAATACACACAGAAGTGAACTCGTGTAATTTGTAATTAAAACTCAAGTTTTTCCTCCCTTTATTATTATTATTTTTATTATAGTTACGTTTTGGGTACATAAATAATTTTGTTGCAATTATTTGTGTTCGCTTCGCTGCTTTCAAGTGTCGTTTTGCTTTCGACTGGGGCACCTTTTAAATTTATGAAAAACTCCCAAGACTTTTGTGATTAGTTCAACTATTATATATGTAAAATAGTTGAAATTAGTTTTGGGTAGCAACAGTTGCTACTCTCGAAATATTCCCCCATGTTCCAGGCGCTGACTAAGCTTCAAATTAGACTCGAAACTTTCTACAATCGTAAATAAATGTGGAATTGTATGGGTTGCTGTTTGCTTTCAGCGAAAACCCGCCTCTACATTTATATATATATATATATATATATATATATATACCCCCACTCACCCCCCTTGTAGTTACCCCTATGAAAACGTCAACCCACACGCACGGCAATTGTTGTTGTTATTATTGTTAGTTGATGTGTGGGCGCGTTTTTACAAAAGTTTATTTATTATTATTTTCATTATACAAACTTGGTATACTTGGGGACAAAAGCAACTTGTTTCTGTTGTTGTTACTTTTGTTCATTTAGAGGTTTGCCAAAGTTAATAGGCAACTATTTTTGGTCACATCCATGTTGTGACTTTTTTAAGATGCGAGTCGTGTGTCGTTCGAGTTGGCGACAAAGTCACTGACTTAACTGATTGCCAGCCATGGATAATTGAAGGTTAATGGCGCCAAAAATGTACATCACCTCATTACCTGACATGGCACATGAGACCTGTCATAATAATACATTTATAATTAGTTAAGGTAGTTGCACTGCAAACTCCCAGTTAAAATCGAAATCAAAAGCAGAAGAGAATGAATATTAATCAAGTAAAGTTGTTTTGGATATGGACTTGTGGAAAAGCAACCACAAAAGTAACCACAAGTTCCACAGATGTAACTTGCAACTTGTAACCGGCAATGACAAGGCACAATAGCGGTTACTCATTGCCATATTGATTATATTGAGGCGCTGACAATGCTCAGACATGAAATTGATAACCAAAACAAGAAAGAAATTCTTTCTTTCTGTCCCACAAATAAATAACAAGAAAAACAACGTTTCAGTGATACTCTACAATCGAGTTTAAATGATAGCATATCACAATTGAAGTAATATAAGCTTAAGTGATATATAAATGCATGAGTTGTGGCTATAATAATAATATAATATCTGCCCTCAGTCATATGTAACTAAGTGCATAAATAAATAATCGATAGATCGTTTGATGACGCTGATGAAAAGCTATAAACACGCGATCTGAAGCCAAACAAGAGACAACAGACAAACAGGACGCAGGCGAGAAAAGAGAAGATGATCATGTGGATGAGAAACGTAATCAGACCGGAAATCGATCGGCACGTACAGCGAGAGAAGAGACGCAACAGATGAGAATGAGAATGAGTAGATGAAGATGATGAGAAGTAGAAAAAGAAGAAGCAGATGCCGCTGAGATAGCAGAGAATAAACCTGGTTTTTTTTCTCTCTAAATGATTAAAATAAGATGAATTTCTTTATACCAAATGGAAATGGCCAAGATACGGACAGAGACAGACAGACAGAGAGAGAGAGAGAAGACAAACTGGATTGCTGCACCTAACCAGTTACTTCCTTTGGGCCCAATTAGATAGAGACTTGGAAGCCCTTTTCTTAAAGGAAGTTACAAACGGAAAAAGGAAGTTGTTTACAGGGCCAACACAACAATTGTAAATGTAATGCAACTCAACAACTCAAGTGTATGCAACAACATTGTGAAAATGTATGAAAGACTTAACAAAAAAATACGAATTCACAAGTGGAGATGTGAATACCGTAGAACTGGGGGCGAACACCTTTGCCACAAATCTGCATAAAGTGCAAGTAATCTTTGTTGTTGCTGTTGCTGTACGACAGGAAGCTGACGTTTAGACAAACGGCCAGAGACCCAGACAACATCATCATCATCACCAACATCAGAAGCAGCTAAGTCAGCAACGTCTGTCTGTAAATCCCTCATCCGCTGACGAGGCAGCGCGAAAGCAATATATATACTATATATATATATATCCATATCCATGTATAAATATATATCCACACAAGAGAATTTATCTCTATTTCCGTTTTCTGTGGCATAAAAGTTTTGCTCGCTTTTAGAATTTATTACCAGAACCGAGAGACGAAACAGAACCCAGTCTTGGGATTTTTCCCTTTGCTTCCTTTGTTAATTTCCTTTTTTCTCGCTACAACTTTTATGCACTCTGCTCTTGGAGTAATCGCCTCATTAATTCGTGCGCGTTTCATGCTGCACTGAATCAATTTGCATATTGTACAAAAAAAAGAGACGGAAAATGGAAAACACACAGACAGAGGAGGCGACATTGCTACAAATGAAATCTACTTACAAAGTCTTTAAATTTAATTTTGCTTTTGCTGTCTTTTGGCGGCCTGGAAATTGAAAGCATTTAATGAGTCTGTTGAAAACGCGCCCCAAAGTATATATATATATATATATATATTAGGGTGCATCGATTCTTTTTAGAAATATAAGATACCGAAATTTGTGCTTTCTCTTTTTTACCAAGACAACATAGTTTAAAAATCAGTTTTTAGCATATTATTATTGACATATTCTTAGTGTTGTTAGTCCGATCTTGACAAGATTGATATCAGGACTAGTTGATTAGTACCAGGACTTTAAAACATAATTTTCGGCTATGCTAAAACCATGCCAGAACAACATTTTCAGCTCAAAAAGTGGAGGAAACCAGACATATCCATGCACTCTAATATAATATATATATTTATCTCTATCTATCTATAAACAGACTTGATACACGAATCGTGTCGTAATTTTGTGTGCGCTTGAATGACATTGACGAGCACACACTCCATGGGCAAATGTCAATTTGTTTTTGCTTTTCTTTTTATTTTCTGGGGTGGAGGGAGTGGGAGTGATGAGATGTGCGGCAAGCCTTAGAAGTTGCCACATGGTGTGGCAGCACACATACACGTGTTTTGCCAGCTATTCTTAGATTCCCTTTCCAACCGACAACGTGCAATGGGCAAAGTTAAAAGAGATATCGCCCTAATCATATAACCTGATTGAAATTGGTCTACTTACTATAGACATTAACTTGAGCACATTATCCCCCAGTCTTGTTACGGCATAATTGGGTAATTCAATGAGTCGATTTTGTGCTGAGTCTTTTCATCGTTTAAATCTGGAAATCTCTTTCGTATTTATACAGAAATTTGATTAAACACATGCTCCGGATATGCTATAGTATCGTGTCTGCAGAATGCAATGACTTGACTTCCGTTTGAGTTTATACGATGATATTCGCCTCTCTCCCTCTTTGTAGCTGTATCTCTGCCAGTCTGCTCTGGGCGTGCTTGGCATATGTAAAATGATACGAAATTGATTGTAAAAATTGAATTGAAGGACGGTTCGGTGATTGGCAAAGTCCAGTGATTTCGTGATTATATTTAAAAATTTCCATTTGCTTTGATTCACTGGAAATTTGTTATCTGTTTATCGCAATGCCGCTTTCCTCCCACCACCATAATAGCAATTTCCTTAAACAACAATTATTATTATTAGGTGCTAAAATTCATTGATTATAACATAGTAGCTAAATTTAGCAATTCGCTGAAGCTAATTTAAATGGAATTTGCCAATGTGTTGCGATGTTGTCATAGCTATGATAACGTAAGGAATGGAAACAAATAAATACAAATACGCATAAATTAATTCAATATAAATAAAGCGTCAGCAGTCGTAAAAATTTCGGCTGTTTTTTATTTGACTAGCGACGAGACTGGAATTCCCTCCAACAACAACACAAACAGAGGCGAAATAAATGTGAAAACGACGCAACGCCGCAATTCATGAATCATGAATGAATGAAATTTACTGTCGTGTCGTCGTCGCCGTTGTCGTCGTCGGTCAAGAGAGCATGCCAGACAGAGATGGCAGAGAGTGTGCAAGTAAAGAGAGCGTGCGAGCGAGTTGGCAAGATTTGAAATAGTAGGGTAGCAAAAGAGTAAAAGCACTTTTGATTTTTGTCATTTGATTTGTATTTCATTCCATTCCATTTTGTTTGCGGCTTTCGTTTGCGTTTTTGCATATGTATATTAACTGTGCCTCTGTTTTTGGTCGTTTGCTTTTCGTTGCTTCCAGATTCATTCATAAAAAGAAACGCGGAATGCCACGACGAGAAAACAACAACAACGGCAAAGGAGACGACAACTTTGACGTCTTGTTGTTATCAATCGTTGGTGTTGTTGTTGTTGTTGCGTGTATTTCTTACGAAAAACAAAGTGAGAGCGGACGAGCGCAGCCAGTGAGTTTGTGTGCGTGTGTAAAAGCACCGTTGTTTTGCTACTAATACAAACAAAATCGCAAGCAAATATAACCCAATTGATTGTTATACCAACATACTCCCATACATAGTCGTACTGTGGTTATTTAACTAGCTCAACCAGCTGTGTCAATAGGAAGGCCGCAGAGCCACCTTCGCAACGTGTTTTGTTTTTATTTTTCTGTAAAAAAAAATACCATAAAGAAGCTCTCAACAAATTTTTGCGCATTGCCTTTGCATTGCCTACATGACGTCTAGCACGCTCACACACGCATGGATACACACACACCATCTATACGAATACGCATTATATTTCCGCTCGAGTGCTGCGACTGCTACTGCTAATTTTTTATTTTTCATTGAGCAAACTTTACCCCAGAACCCGTCTCGCTGGACATTGGCTGATTAACTTGGCTTATCAAGGCAACAGCAACAACAACACTGCAGTGTTATTATTAACTTGCGACACAGGGACAGGCCGTCTAGTCAAGCGCCAGCCATTGTTGTTGTTTCTCGCAATTTCTGCTTTTTTGTGGCCACCTGGCTGCACATCGATAATGCAATTTATCGGCACACACATACATATGTGTGCACAGGAAGTCACGTTGCTGTCGGCCTGCCCTTTGGCGGCATCAAAGGCAACCGACAAAGTGCTCAAATATGCTGAATACAATTTTATTTAAACATAATTTATAAAATCTTTGCACAATTTATATGCATGTCCGGATGTGTGATTGTGCGATATTATCAGATCTTACAGGTGTCAAGGTCAATCGAAAGCTTATCGATATCAAGTTTACACATTAGTGATCGATTTCGCATGCAGCTATCAATATTGTAGATTGACGATACATTTCGATTAGTTGGCAGCAATTGCAGCTTAGAGCAACTAACTTCACGTCAATGTAAATTTATATTTATGCATTCTATTTAATGTTCTCTATTTGCAGGTGAAGCAAAAAAACCTTAGCAGTCGAAATGCGGCAAACACAAGCTGCAGCACGCAGGGGACAAGAGATGTTTACTGCACCATTGCGTTAGATCAGGAGGAAATATGCCGGACGCCAATCAGTGAACGCACCCTGTCGCCATTCTTTGGCGAGGAGTATCAGTTTAAAATACCGCGTCGCTTCCGCTACCTGACTGTGTATGTGTGGGATCGTGATATGAAACAGGACAAACCCATTGGCAAGATTGCGATCAAACGCGAGGAGCTGCACAAATACAATCATAAGGATCATTGGTTCTCTTTGCGACCCGTCGACTCCGATTCGGAGGTGCAGGGTATGGCGCACATCGAGGTGGAATTCGAGGAGGTGCCACAAGCGATCACGGAAAGCATCGAGCTGGGCCAGCACACGATGACGATTACACATCAGCAGCGGGCGCAGAACAACGACTACAAGGAGAACAACGAACTGAGCAACATTCAACGAGCCGCTGCTGCTGTTGCAAATGCCAACTCGGCGGGCATAACACTCAAGACCCGTGCAGCAGGACTCTTTGGACATGTGCATCATCAACAGGCGCAGCATCAGCAGCAACAGCAGCAAATCCAACAACAACAACAACTGGCCACATCCTCGAATGATCAGCTGGCCAATTGGAAGAATACACATGCCCGCAATGTGAGAGTTGCGATCCGTGTGCCCGCCTGTGTTGATCTCGCCAAGAAACAAGGCACATGTGATCCCTTTGTCATCTGCACCGCCTACTACAGCAACAAACAGACAATCACGAAACGCACAAAGCAACGGAAAAAGACGGTCGATCCCGAATTTGATGAGGTCTTGTATTTCGATCTCTCGATTGATGCGGAGCCAGGCAGCACGGGCACCACGAATAGCAACAAATCGTCTGTCTCTCTCGAATCATCAGCGAATAAAGCGTATGCGATTTATCCGCTGGGCGGTGCTGATCTCTGTGAGATTTCTGTGACGCTGTGGCACGATGCACATGGCGCTATGGCGGACAAGGTGTTCCTGGGCGAGGTGCGTCTTCCAATGCTTAACAAACAGCAACAGCAGGCGGTGCAGCCAGCTGCATGGTATTACCTGCAACCACGCACCACAACTCCCATTTGTCGCTCACTGAATGCCACGCCTCGGTCCTGTGCCACGCCCCCGGGCACACGACTCAGCGTGGACTCGACGATTGGGTCGTTGCGTTTGAACCTAAACTACACCGCTGATCATGTATTCCCGCTGGCCACCTACGATGATTTGCTGAATCTGCTACTGGAATCGGTGGATCAACGACCCATTACTCTTTCCGCTGTCTACATCCTGGGCGAACTTGTGTCGGGAAAAACGGAGGTGGCACAGCCTCTCGTCCGTCTCTTCACGCACACGGAACGAATTGCGCCGATTATCAAAGCACTTGCCGATCATGAAATATCAAATCTGACTGATCCAACGACCATATTCCGTGGCAACACGCTCGTCTCCAAGATGATGGATGAGGCCATGCGGCTGTCGGGTCTTCATTACCTGCATCAGACGTTGCGTCCGGTTCTCTCGCAGATTGTTGCTGAGAAGAAGCCCTGCGAAATAGATCCTAGTAAAGTGAAGGACCGCTCTGCTGTCGATACGAATCTGCACAATCTGAAAGATTATGTGGAGCGTGTGTTTGAGGCAATCACAAAGAGTGCAGAGCGTTGCCCAAAGGTCCTCTGTCAGATCTTTCACGATCTACGCGAGTGCGCGGGAAAGCATTTTCCACGCAATCGCGAAGTGCGCTACTCCGTTGTTTCCGGTTTCATATTTCTACGATTCTTTGCACCCGCCATACTGGGACCAAAGCTCTTTGATTTGACTACAGAGCGACTGGTGAGTTTCCCTTAATAATTACTTGTATCTCTTGACTGCAATGTGTTTATTTATTCATTTAAAGGATGCCCAAACGAATCGCACACTGACTCTAATCTCAAAAACGATACAATCGCTGGGCAATTTGGTCAGTTCGCGATCATCGCAGCAACCCTGCAAGGAGGAGTACACCGGAGAGCTGTACAAGAAGTTCTGCACGGAAAAGCATATGGACGCAGTAAAGCATTTTCTCGAGGTCATCTCGACGCCAAATGCCTGTGAGACGCCCAGCAGTCCGTTGCAGGCATTGCCACAGTTGCCACTAGAACCAGTATTACTAAAAGAGGGGTAAGTTGTTTTTATCTATGACATATTTCTATGGGTGGAATTGGAAATTACATAATTGCAAACTAACGATAGCTATTCCAATTTTACCGCCTATATAATATATGCAATACATAGCCCAAGTTTTGGATCTTGTTTACGCTTTATTTTATTCTAATACCAAAACTTTCTTTGTCTTTCTCTCTTTGTGCGCGTGCTGCTTAAAAAAATAACAAAAACAATCGAAAACAAAACTCATCACATCTCGCCCAACAAACTCCCATCACCAAAAATACACACTCGCATCCACATCAACAACAACAACTTGCACACGCATACACCTACACCATTTTGCACATACAAAATTAATACTTATGTCTAGCGAGGGGTAAGAAAAAATTATAATGCTTTCAACTTGGAAAATAATTATAATAATTAGCCACTACTTTTTATTTTTTATACTGATTTTACAAACAATAATTTATAAGCATAAAATACATAACATTTGCTCATTTGTTTACATTCTTTTTCTTTCTTTTGCTATGTGTGTGTGTTTCTCTCTGTCCCTCTCGCTCACTGTTTGCTGTTGGATGCTGTGCAGCATGATGAACAAAGATCCGACAAGCCGTAAACGCTTTGGACGCCAGTTTAAGCATCGTTACTTTCGCCTGACAACGCACTCGCTAAGCTATGCCAAGTCTAAGGGCAAACAACCCATCTGTGATATACCGCTCGAGGAAATCGGAAGTGTCGAGCAATTGAAAGACAAAAGCTTCAAGAAGCAAAACTGCTTCAAGGTGAGTTCTTGCAGAGATCTATCAAAGTAATTGTATTTGGTGTAGATGCTGTTGGATTGTAAGTGGAACAGCATACCAAGACACGCCTCGTTGCATTTGAAAAATAAGTGGGAACACTTACTCATACATACGAATGCATAGTAGCCAAAGACAGTTTTAGAATATTTTCCCATTAATTGCAATCGTTACGTAGATTGGGCTCCAAGTTAACAAACTCAGCTGTATCGTGAAATTAGGCGTACGACAAAGGCAATGCAAATGCACAATACCGGAAATGCAAAAGTTTACAAATGCATTAATATAAATAAATTAGGCGCAGGCAGCCCACACAAACGCAACTCGTCATGGACGCTGTTCAATCCACCAAGCAAATGAGTTGTGAGAGCGCGTTAATACGTTTGTGTGTGAGTGTGTGCAGCTAGTCGACTGCTGGACTTTGGAGATCGGTATCGGTTATCGATAAATGCTCACTAACAGAATTTGTAACGCGATTTAGCTAAACCACTTAAAAAGTGAAAAGAAAATTAGCTTTAATTACAAAAGGGCACAGAAGTAGCTGTGTCGCAGAAACTTTCACTTATGATTTGTATACACATTCATCTAGACTTGTTGCGTCTATGCTAATGGGAAATGGCGAACTGGCTGCAATTAAAAATAATTAGCATTATTATGAAAATGAGTTGGCAACGCTAGCCATTGTTTTTATTATTCTTCAAAAAAAAAAAAAAAAAGGAAATTTCAAAACTACGACGAGTAAAAACTACAAAGAAGTCGCGCGCGTTAAAGAAAAGAATTCGGTTACGTTGTAGTTGTATTTATAAAGGGGGCACCCGCGTGGGATAATTTGATCGCGCGTGTGAATCGCGATTTGCGATGATTTCTCTGTGTTTGTTGAGCAAATGTTGCAAGCAAAACAAAAATGGAAATTAGAAATACACATAGTACGAGTAAATTGTGCATAGGCTGAAAGTGAAATGCAGATAATTAACATAATTTTCATTTACATTCACAGATCGTGTACAAAGATCGTCCACTTATTGTACAAACGACGAACTGCGTCGAGGAGCGCGAATGGTTCGACCTACTGCACAAGATCTGCCTAATGAACTCCATCCGCATGCAATACTTTCATCCCTCGGCCTTTATCAGTGGCTACTACAGCTGCTGTGGTCGGTCTGATGAGAATGCGCCCGGTTGCAAGAATGTTTCGGCCAAGGAGATGGACTACTTTCAAATGGATTTGGTTACAGCTCTCGATCCGGCGTTGGATCTACAGCGCATACACACGCTCATCATGTCCAATATGAATCTGCTGGATGCGCTACTGGATCCACTTGCCTATCATCAACATCTGCACGTGCAGCCCCAGCAGCAGCAGCAACAACAGCAGCACAATCCATTGGTGCCGCTGGCAAGTGCGTTGCAGCAACAGTCGCCGCAGGCTTTTGTGGAGTTTAAGAAAACCATCGAGAAGCTGCGAGAGAAGGCCTACGCCATTGACAAGGATCATCGCGACTATAAGCAGGGCATAACACGTCAGCTGAAATATGGCAGTCGGCAGGCACCGATCGGCGATGACAACTACTGGCATATGATGCGCGCTGCCGGCCAATTTAATCTGCAACATCATCACCAGCAGCAGCAACAACAACAGCATCAGCATATGCAACAACAGCTGCAACCAGTGTTGCCCCAAATGCAACATGTGCGTGCACTGCCGGCAACCACCAACAGCATCAACAGCAATATGAATGTGAACAATTACTTTATGCACAGTCTACAGCCCCAACAGCAGCGATTGCAGCTGCAACAACAACATTTACAGCAGCAGCATCATCATCAACAGCAACAGTATCAACAGCAATTCCGCAGCCAGCGTCATAACAATAATAACAATAACTGCGGCAATGCATCCTCGTCCAGCCCATCATCAACTGCATCCAGCGTGGCGGCAGTTCCACCCAATGCGTCAAACGCTTCTGTAGCTGTAGCAGCAACAGCTGCTGTGTTGTCGAAGCCGGCGCCGCCGATTTATTAGCGGTCAAGACTATGCGTATTTGCCATACCCAGAGCGATCGTATTGACGCGGTAAATGCGCATCTATCACTAACTATTTAACTTCTCTACTGCCCCAAACACACACATCTTTACTCACCCTCTTTCCAACACACTACAATGTACTTCGAGAAACTTCCAAGCGTGTGCTAATTTAAAAACTACATTTTTTTTAATGTACGATTACAAGAAACAAAAAAATTAAAAGGAATTAAAATGTGTAGCTTTAAGATTTTTTTAATTAACAATTTTTATACACATTTATATACGGGGTAACAACAACAAACAAACAAACGTAACAAAACAAGCGAAATCTAAATGTTTAAGCCTATTTATTATTTTTTTGTATTTATACAAACACACACAAATTTTCTACTTTTATTTTTTAAAGCCGAAAAACTGATAACTATTTAAGCCGCTAACAAACTTGTTAAAATATAAGCAAACAACTCCAAAATTGCTAAGATTTTTTAAAACGCCTAGACTCGTAAGTTATAATAAGCTCGATCTATTAATATAATAAATAATAATATATGTGAACATATGATTAGTAGTGAAATGAAACGTTGTATATAGCGAAAACTATGCTTAAGTCTAAATATATATACTATACACATATATACATAGAAAACTACATATACCAGTTATGCTAGGCGTAGACAAATTGCAACTATCTTAATGTGTAGCTAGATGTTTAAGTTACAATATAAGCAACACACACACACATACATAAGAAGCAAATAATTCTAACAAATTGTGAACGCTACTATTATACAAATTCTACATACATACATATGTACATTTACATATACATATACCCACATATGCATCCACATACATACATATAGTTATATATTTAACTGTCATACAGCTAATGTTATGTACACATACTTACATATATGTATTTAAAGCTCTGGCATACAAAAAATTAAGCATTGTTAAGAACAAATTTACTTCCATTTTACATTCAACATACATACATACATATTTATTGAATGCATTTAATTTCTCATGTTAAATTTAAAAGGACAAGAAAAAAGAAAATGAAAAGTGAAATTGTTAGCGCAAAATTATGTTTGTTAGCTTTTTAACTTCCACCGATTTGTTTCCAAAGCTCTTCCAATATTAAATAATACGTATGTTTAATAATACATTACACACATATTTTATTTTTGTCATTTTGCCATATTTAGTTTTGTTTTGATTATTTTTTTAACATTCATTGCATAAATGTCTTCCTCTTTACATACATAGCGTTTTGTTTATGCATTCCAATTTGTTTGTGCATTTCTTTGTTCTAATGTTGCATAATGTACATATACACATACACATAAAAACAGAGAACATTTTATTGTTTCTAAGAAATTCATTTGCCGTTCGGTTCATTTATAATTTCGTTTTAAGTACCTAATTTAAGTATAATTTTATTACTTATGCGTATCTTAAGTTGTTGGTACAAAGAATCGAAAAGCATATTTTTTAGCGAACAAAATAAAGCGTATCGCCAATGATTTTCTTTTTTGTTTTATTATCTCATATCACTTTATTTAGGTATTTTTTACTAGTCAATTTGGTACCTCATATTCTCGTATTTTAGGCAATTTTTGGCATCCTGTTGTGATATCTCATGCGTTAAAAAATGCATAAATTATACATCTCTTTAAATGTGTGCTAGTTGATTGATGCGATTTGCAATACATTTATTGCACTCGTATGTTAAAGCTGTTAAGTATTGATATAAATATATATTCGCATTGTGACAATTAACAGAAAAGCAATTTTTTCCCAAAATTACAAAACAAATATCCTTTGCGATAACGATGCGTACTCGCAATATTTATGTTTTCTATTGTTTAAAAATTAAAATTCACACAAACACCATCCCAAGGATAAAAAAAATAAGTGAATCCCTAGCTTTTAAGCCTGAATGACAAATACTGACAGTGTTGTGGTTGGTTTCAATGCCATGGAACAGACAAAAAGGAAAACTTCCCTATTTTTTGTAAACAATCCTTTGGAAATCAACTTTTACGTATAAATAAATATATATATTATTAAAAAAGTTTGAATTTTTAACTTACGATAGTTTTTCACATTTAAATTGCGCGCGCATTGGGGAAGCTTATACAATTATTTTTTTGAACGCCGTCACTAACTCATAAATGAAGGGCGCTCAAGCTTTGTTCTTTCATATGTGTGCGTTTCGTTGTGAATGACAACACACCGTTATCGCAGCTAAAGTTAACGAAAAGTTCACTTTAAATAGTTAATAAATGTACAACGAGTGGAGAAATTATGGCTGTTGTGTTTATTGAGTGATAGTATATGTGCAACAATCAAGTGACGTAAGAGAAGCGTATAAATTGAAAGTGACGCCCACACTGCTGTTGCCTGGTCGGCTAGTACAAAGAGTGGGAAAAGGCGGGTACCGGAAGAAGAAGAAGAAGAAGCAATCAAGTGGCAACGACAACAACTAGAACAAAAGCTAAGCTACCACTGCGGCAGCGCCACAGGCGAAATGCAAAAAGTTAATTAGCGTGAACAAAATCACCACACGGTGGGTGGTCAGCCACAAATTGTTGGTCAATGAGTGCGTGGCGACTGGTACTGAAGGGACATGGAGTTCGCTGATCTGATAAAAACTCCCAAATTGGATGGGGTGTTCCTGCATACAACAAATTCGAATTCAGCAAATGCAACAGTTGAAGGCACCCTGTGCATAACGGGTCACCATTTACTGCTCAGCGCACGCCAGGAGAATAGCCAGGAACTATGGGTGGGCGTGCAACCGATTGCAAATTAACTTTTAATTGAATTATCTTGTGCACTTTCCAGCTACTGCACAAGAACATCGATTGCGTGGAGAAGAAGCCAAGCATGGGACAAAATATTGTCATGGGCGGAATTATAACGCTCAAGTGCAAGGATCTGCGTATTATAGCGCTGGAAATCAAGTATGCCAAAGACTTTTCCAATGTATCGGCTTCTCTCGAGGCACTAAGTGCAATACAAAACGCCGAGCTGGACTATCCCTTTTTCTACAGACCTATGTATTCCATACTAGAGGATGGCTACACCATGTTTCGGTATGAATCTACAGTTTCTAAAATTTTAATAATTTAAGTGCTTTGCAGACCGGAACTGGAGTTCGCACAACTAATTAGCGGCTTGAGCATGGGCGGAGCCTCATCGCCCAATGTGGCCAATATAACGATATTTACGCCTTCAACATCTGCCTTGGGAAGCTGCAGTAGCATTCCCCATCCCTTGCAGAATGGCTACGCCTTGGACGCAACAGCTGCATTCGGGGGCAGTGGCTGCAGCGGCGTCTCTGCCTGCGAGTGGCGAGTTAGCCACGTCAACAAAGACTTTGGCGTCTGTGCCACATATGGCGCCACACTGATTGTACCTAAAGCAATTAGCGATGAGCAAATTGCTCTCTCCGCTGCATTCCGTGACGGCGGGCGTTTTCCTGTGCTCAGCTACAGACATGAGAATGGCGTAGGTTTAATTGCATTTATATGCTCGTAATCACATTAACTACATGATGTTCACTTGTCTTGGCAGGCTACGCTCATGCGGAGCGCACAACCATTGTCCACACAAGGCATCAAACGTTGTCGCGCCGATGAGGCGATACTCAATCTTGTGCTGGGACGCAGTAATAAGGGCTTCATAGTGGATACTTGGGGTAAGGGCAAGTCAAACACTGAGACAGACTTGCATTACTCGCAGTGGAAGAAGGTGAATCGCGCCATTGGCAATGTCAGCACACCTGCAGCTATTTTGGACAGTTTTGCCAAGCTGATTGAGGCATGTAATGACACCGGCTGCACGACGGATAAGTGGCTTACGCGTCTAGAGAACAGCGGATGGTTGAGCCTAGTACTCAATTCTTTAAATGCCTCTTGTGTGGTGGCACAGTGCCTGGATCAGGAGGGCAGTCCAGTGCTTGTACATGGCGCAAAAGGTCTTGATTCAACACTGATTGTTACTTCACTTGTGCAGATCATTCTGAATCCTGATTGTCGAACTGTGCGCGGGTTAGTAACGAGAACAATTGTATATTTTATTGTCTAAATAATTTCCTTTTGCAGTCTACAAGCCTTTGATAGAGCGTGAGTGGATTCAGGCGGGTCATCCGTTTGCGTCGCGTCATCGTTACTCTTGTTACACACCGCATCAGACACGCAACAAAAATTCGGGAGCCACTTTTGTTCTCTTTCTGGATTGCATCTATCAGCTTTACACGCAGTTCCCTTGCAGCTTTGAGTTCAGTACCCAGCTGCTCATATTGCTCTTTGAACACAGCTACTTCTCACAATATGGCACCTTTCTGTGCGACTCGGAGAGGGAGCGACACGAGCTGCAACTACACACTAGAACCACGAGTCTTTGGTCTTATTTAAATCGACCAGATGTATTACAAACTTTGCTAAATCCACTATACGAACCAAATGCCAGTGTGATTTGGCCTTCTGTGGCGCCAATCAGCTTGGAATTGTGGAGCGGTGAGTATTTGAAAAGAATACCTTCATTTATATATTCATATTTCCATTGTATACTACTTATTTAATTTCCACAGAACTCTATTTACGTTGGGTGATCGATCAACAGAATTTAGCAACGACAATGGCACAAATTCAACAGCTCGTTACCAGTGAAAAGGAACTTAGAACTCAGGTAAGCTGATTACATAATTAGAGGTTGACTAGATTGTTAATTTTGTTATTATTTTGCAGGCTCTAAAACTTCGCAAACAGGCCTTAGAACTAAGCCAGGAAGTAATGACACTTATTAACGATGTGGATGACGAATAAAGTTGTTGGCTACCTCATCGCGAAGCTATCTCTGTGTCTATCTCACAATCTATTATACAAATACAAGATATACACTTATTTTTGATACTTTCTGTAGCCATTTTATCGAATTATTTAAGCAAATCTTATTTTGTATACAAAAATTCAACACATATAAATAAGTCTCTAAAAGTTCCATTTATAAATTGTGCTGATAGAATATTATGAACAAAAAACCAGAATTGATCTGCTTTTGGATCAAATCAGACTCTTAATATTTTTGACAAGTCCATTTAACTTGTAATCAATCTAAAGAATATTGAATATTTTTAATCTAATATTGTCTCTCTTATTGCCACTTGTAATGCGCTTTCTTTCTTATTGTACTTTAAAACAAATCGAAAACTGAACAAATGAAATTATCAAACGTTGAACAATTTGAGTCAATTTTTGACGCATTTACTTATATGGAATTTTTAGTGAAATAAGTTTTCAATTTACTAATTAGTACTTAATGATGATTAATGATTGCCGATAAGCCAGAAATCAAATTTAGCAATGTAAAATTCAAAGATTTGCCTTTTTTGAAAAGTTGGTATTTTGTATATTTTGATTGAATCGCATAAATTTATTGCTTGGAAAGCGTTTATATATGAATATATTGATAATTGAATTAAGCTGTAAATGCGCTGTTCTATATTTGTTTATTTGCATCCATGTATGTATGCATAAACATAAATAATTGTAGTTAGTATGTATGGATGCATTATTAATGTGTTTGTTTCGAAATGTGATCGTATTTGAAATCATAGATATGCAAATATTTATATATATATTGTGCGTATTTTGTGTGTACTATGCGAATTACCTTTTAAGTACAATAAATACGTATTATTTTGCAAAATAGTCAAAAATTTAATATTTGACGGTTGATTTACAACTAATTCGGAGCCCTGCCCCAAATGTCCATCCACAATGTACACAGTCACAGATGCCACTGGGAACCGTTCTCGATACAAATGTACCAAACTGGTACATTCTCCTTTTTGAAGAGAACCTTTTTATTTTTGAATGTGGTATGAAAAATTCTTTAAACACAATTGCTTAAAAAAACAATATTGCATTTGCCGTTTTTATAAAGTAAATTAATTTATTTTTACTATATAAAGTTGCCTTTCTTATTGTTTTATTTTACATCTTTTATTTTCGGTATAAATCAGCATTTATATAAAAACTCACTTTAAAAAATTTGTATGAAGGTCGGCTGTAGTTATTCGTAACTATGAGCAACAATAACAAAAGAAATGTTGAAAGTTGTGTTCAGTGTTTAAGAAATTCAAAAGGGACAAAAGATACTATTGGAAACAAAAACGCGAGAGCAATGAAACGAGTGAATAAAGAAACCGAGTCGTCCAACAAATCTGACGGCACTCAAATTGCATATATTGAGTTTATGTTGTGTCCTGCTTAACCTGATTCGTCTTCCAGGAAGAAGAATTGACCCGAACGCTTCTGTTCCGTATCCTTGACCGAGTTGTTCTTATTAATACGGGGCCTAAAGTTGTTGGGGTCACGACGGAAAGTAATGCCCAGCAGTTCAAGGAAGCGATTCATGCCATTAAGCAGGGATTGGGGTGAGAACGCAGTGGTTTTTACCGAGGGTTGACCCTCAATAACAATAACCCGATCAGCGAGGTAGGTGGCCATAATGAAATCGTGCTCCACCACAAAACCTGTCTTCTTCGCATGCAAAATGTAACTGCAAATATATAAGAGATTTAAGTAAAACTTATCTCAAAAACCGAAAGATTGAAGTACTCACCGCTTAATAACCTTGGCAGCAACCAGACGTTGCTCTGAATCCAAATACGCAGAAGGTTCATCGATCAGGTAGACATCCGCTGGTTTGCCCAAACATAGTACCAAAGCCACACGCTGCAATTCACCACCGGAGAGGTTCTGCACTTCTTGATCCATGATCTCCTCAATCTTCATAGGTTTCATGACGTCAGCAATGAACTGAGGATGGACGTAAGCATCGCGAATCTTGTCGTGCAGCAAATGACGAACATGGTTTTGGAATTTCGGTGAAATCTTTTGCGGTTTGTACGAGATGTTCAGCATGGGAAGGTCAACTTCACCATCTGGTTGAAGATTACCAGCCAGCATTCGAATAAATGTGGTCTTGCCTGTACCGTTTTCGCCAAGCAACACCAGGATCTCAGAGTCACTGAAGTGACCTTTCTCTACAGTCAACTCAAACTTGCCCAGTGTTTTCACCATCGATGGATAAACGTAGTGATTCATACGCTTAATCTCTTCCTCCGTGGCCGATTCAGATACCTTGAAAGTAAGTGATTCTGTGCGGAAACGCATGTTCTCTGTGGGCACAAAACCATCCAGGAAAATGTTGATGCCTTCGCGAACAGAGAAAGGCATAGTAACAACACCGTAGCAGCCGGGCACGCCATAGAGACAGCAGATGAAATCGGACAAGTAATCCAGAACAGACAAATCGTGTTCCACGACAATAATGAATCTATTCAAAATTATAAAATGTAGCAAAAGAAAGTACACGGATGTTCATCACAACTCACTTGGTAGGATGCAGCAACGAACGGATAGTTAAGGCAGCGTTCAGACGCTGTTTTACATCCAGATATGAGGACGGTTCGTCGAACATGAAGATATCGGCATTCTGTATGCAGACCATGGCAATGGCAAAACGTTGCAATTCTCCTCCTGATAGCTGAGAAATCTCACGGTCGCGAATGTGTGACAAGTCCAACATATCACAAATTTTCGTCTGCAGTTCACGCTCATCCTTCTTGTCGAGCAGATCACCAACAGTGCCACGTACAGCCTTGGGAATCTGATCGACATACTGTGGCTTAACTAGAGCCTTAAGGTTGTCTTCCAATATCTTAGTAAAGTAATTTTGCAACTCGGAGCCACGGAAATAGGCAAGGATCTCTGTCCAGTCGGGAGGGTTGGCATATTTACCCAAATTGGGCTTCTGCTTGCCTGCGAGAATCTTTAGCGCTGTCGATTTGCCAATACCGTTCTGTCCAACCAATCCCAGGACTTCACCCGGTCGGGGAATGGGCAGGCGATGTAGCTTAAACGAGTTTTTGCTATAACGATGCGTTGTGTGCTTTTCCAAATTGCTGGGTAAGTTAATAATTGTGATTGCCTCAAATGGACATTTCTGAAAGGAGATTTGGTTAACATCTGTTACACACACACACACACAAACGACTTTGTCGGATTGGAGCACACTCAAGAAACACACCTTGACACAGATACCGCAACCAATGCAAAGCTCCTCGGAAAGTGACGCTATCTTCGACGTGGGCGTCACTTCGATGCAGAGCTTGCCCATGCGCACGACCGGACATGATTTCTTGCATTCCTGGCGACAACGCTTAGGTTTGCACTTGTCATCGCTGACAATGGCAATACGCGTCTGCTTGTCTGTCTCTTCGTGGTCCTTTCTGCGCGACATGCTGTGAATAACAAATTGATTATTTAATTAAAAGAAATTTCACAATCGCTGTCGCACTGTCAACGTTGCAAATGTCAAAAACGGCCGTCAAAACAAAGCTACTGCATCGATGGGGGAGGTAGTGGGGCAACCTGTGCAAGTATAACCTCAAAACAAATGCTTCCAGCACGAAAACTAATGCACTTTGACATTTAAGCGGGTGGCCTAACTAAAATGATGGTATTAATGCACTAATTAATATGTTATTTACCTGTGAACTTGGCTGAAATGTATTTAAAACTGGCGAACGTTCAACGCCACGCTCTTGCGTCGTCAGCCACAAGTTTCAAAGGGAATGTACAACACTAATGATTAGTGTTGGGTAGCAGCTTCAGCTGAAATAAAACATCGATAGCTGCAAGCAATAATTTATGAATGAAATTTAAAACATATATCAAGTTAATTGGCAATAATCTAAAATTGTTAACAGCACATTTAAGCTTACAGAATAAGTACACTTCTTTGTAAGTGGTCTGCATTGTGATTTCAATTTTAAAATTCATTGAACTTATCGAAATGATTATAATATCGATACTTTGATTCAGATATCGAAAACAATGATGACGTTTACGTTTGTCGACGATTCTCCGACGTCCACCGTCGTGCATCTGTGTACTTTTTTACAAATCCGTAGATTTTAAAGTCTGAAGGCTCTGGCATTGTTAACATAATGGTCGTTGAGGAGCCGAATAGTCCAGAAAATGTGGAGAAAAGTGACAGTGGCACAGCCGTCGCAGAGCCAGTGAAAATATTCACCGTTGAAAGTGAGTGCGAGTCCCCTCCACCAAGGGGAACAGTGACCATTAACCTACAAAATTGTGAATATTTAAATTCAACAACTTTCTCTAACATTGCAGTCCTGCATATGATCAAGGATGCACAGCAGCAACATGGTTTGCGACATGGTGACTACCAACGTTATCGTGGCTATTGCACACGCCGCATACGACGTCTGCGCAAGGCATTGAAGTATCCCCAAGGTGACAAGCGTCATTTTAAGCGTCGCGATGTAACGCTGGCTCACCTGACTGGCAAGAAGGCGGACGAGCGTTTCATTCACATACCGCTGATTAGTGCAGAACGCGCCTGGGCCTACGCCATGCAGCTAAAACAGGAGGCCAACACGGAGCTTCGAAAGCGCTTTCACTTGATTAACAAGCTGCGACGCGCATGTTTCTATGCTCTGCAGCTGCAGGAGCTGTGCAATGTAAGTGGATGGCATTACCAGACGTGGATATGCCACATACCAATTGGATAATGTTCTATTTTAACCGCTTGTTTATCTACATTTCTCAGACGGATGCATTTGACGCACGCACCAAATTGGAGTGCGAGGCATATGTGGCTTGGATGCATGGTACTTTGCACTTTGAACTGCAGTTGTGGGACTCGGCCGGTGAGCATTTAAAACGCGCCCAGGTGGTTTATGAGAATTTGGCAAAGGCATTGCCCGAGGACGACCAGGAGTTATACCGCGCAAAGGTTAACGAGTTTACGCCAAATTTGCGCTATTGCGCCTACAACATTAGCGGAGGTGCCAGTGGCGGTAAGATCGATGAAATTCTCGAACTGCGCGCTCAGGGCGTTCTAGAGAACTTGGATGTACTGGTAAGCCAGACAAAAACTGAGAGCAGCGAGGGTCTGCAAACGATCGACTGGCGTGGCCGCAAGGTCACCGTGCGACCGGAGAAGGTGCGTCTGTTTCTACTTAGCACTCAGGAGCTGGACAAATCGCTGGCCAAGACAGCCAAACTGGATGCCAAGATTGAGCTGATCGAGCGCATATTGATGGATTGCAAGGATGCCATACAGACAGTGAAGGATGAGATCAAACAGGATCCCAAGCTACGCTCTCTAACAACGGGGCAGACTGTGTCTGGCGTGCAATATTTGCTGGCATATTTGAGCTACATTCGACATAGTCGAACGCTGCAGCGCAATTTGTGTTTGGTTGATCAGGTAAGTTTCTATATCATGATTGTCATTCGCAATTAAACAACAATAACTGCTTTCAGGCTAAGTTGAACTTTGATGATCCCAATCAACCGCAAACAACACAAGCTCAAGGCGATGGTAAACGTGTACGCCCGCAAGATCTGGCGCGTCTCTACGAAATTATCCTACAGAATGTAACGGAAATGCAGCAAATTACTGGCATGGAGGAAGATGCTAAGTATCAGAGCGAGGTAGCCAATCTGGCACACACTTTTAAGGCTTTCCGTTGCTATTACATTGCGCTGACGCTTATCGACATGAAGAAGTGGAAGGAGGCTGTAGCGTTGTACGAGCGTGCTTCAAATTATGCCAATGAATCGTTTAAGGGAAAGCCCTGTGCCGAATTCCAGCTACAATCGGAGCTTAAGAAAATGGTATCTAGCATCGATGGCAGTAAGTTCTCGGCGCATGCGTACAGCGTGCTGGAGGATGACAACAGCGAGGATGCCAGTGGCGTCTCGACTAAATCGCAAAAAACATCGAAGCCGCTTTACGAGCGCCTCTCACAATACAAGGAGGACCAATCGTTGCACACCCGGGCACCCAATGTATACAAGCTAACGCCCGACATGGAACCCATACCCTGCAAGCCGTTGTTCTTCGATTTGGCCATGAACTACGTGGAATTGCCGTCACTGGAGGATAAACTCGAGTCACCCGGCAAGAAGGGTGCATCCATTACAGGCTTTGTCAAGGGCTTCCTTGGCTGGGGCGGTGGCGGTAACAAGTAAGAGTTGTGCTGCATGATCAAAACTACAGGCCCCTCTCGTATGAAATTCCATGTTGATGTTGCTTTTATATAAAAAAAACGTCCTACAATTTGGTACGTTTATTAATTGTTTTTGCTTTTAGACTCCAACTTTTGTTAATATAAAGGATAATTACCAAGATCCAGCAAACAAAACACTACAAACACATTTATCCACAAAATTCATTTTAAGTTACAATAGTGAGGAATTATTGGTAATAAAGTAAGATACAAGTGCAGCAATCGCCTCTTGCTCTCAATGGTAACTTCCTTTATTAAGAAGCAAACAACTTATTTTCTACTGTTATACATCTACAAATACTACAAATCCTCATATGTCGAGATAACCATGCTCGTAGAATTCTAAAACTAGTTCCCTGATGCGCAGATGATATTCCGGCGTCAGTTTTTGAGTGCAATTAATCTCTTTGCCGGTCCGATTCTGTTCACTTATCTCATCAAGATCGGGTATGTTGTTGGCATCAAAGGTAACCGCGGGTAAAATCCACATTGATATGGCCAGTCCGTAATGGATATGACGAACATACTCCTCGCTAAGATGCTGCAGCGAAAAGGTTTCGTATAGCTCTTCCAGCTGTTTGGCAGCCGGTGTGTGACGCAGCTGTTGGCCGAGTTCCTTGTGCAATGCCTCCGCATATGCAGCTAGCAGAGTGTCCGTGTGGACATCACGCAATTGCCGACGTGTGCTAGTATATATAAAATGCAGTATATCGAAGACCGGCGAAGTACGTCTCATCGCCTGCAGATCAAAAAATATGACCTCCTCGGGCTGTGATCGAAACATCAAATTGTTTAGCCAGAGATCACCATGGCAGACCACGCTGAATGGAGTTGCTGCCTCCGCATTGATGCTTCGTTGTAGCTGGCCAAACAACGTTGGCTGCAGTCGCTCAATGAGGCGTATGGGCTTGGACAGACTACCATCCCCATTGGATGCATTCAGACTGTCCAACGCCTGTTGCACCGATGTGTCCAGTATGCTCGAGTAAAAGTCCGCCGCATCCGTACAGTAGACAATCTCCTTCATCTGTGCACACTGCTGGGCAAAGTGCGCAGATTCCAGTTTCTGTGCGGCCAGCGAAGCTGCATGCAACTGCGCCAGTTTCTATAATATATGCAAAAAATATATATATTTCTACTACATTTAAATACCATTTATGGTAAGTTCTTAACAAGGTGAGTCATTTACTTCATCCCATGATCAACGTGCAATTATTCAGTCACCACGTCTTCTGTGATATTTCCTTTTTACTACACCTTGTTTATATATTCCCCATACTCCAACCTACCTTCATTACGAGTAAACAATGACGCAGCTCCAGACCCGACAGGCGATCCTGCATGCGGAAACCCAACGCTTTGAGGTCCTGCAGCACAATAATATGCTCGCCACTGGAGCTACCATCATCACTATCGGCCAAGTAGCATTGTGGGAATATTGGCTGCCGGCTGTAGCGACAGAGCAGCGGCACCACGTGCTGATATACATTAATCTCATTCGTGAACGCCTCCTCGCAGCGATACAGCTGACGACGCGAGAGACTCGCAATTTGCCGCTTGATGATGACTGAGCAGCTGGCGATGGCGGTGGCTGGCTGCGGCAGCGCTATCTAAATAAAAAACAGCAATATCAAAATCAAAACAGAGCAACTATAGTGAGGGAGAGGGCAGAGAGGGAGAGAGAGAGAGCAACGTTTATTGCGCTCTCTTGTGCAGATGGAACAGCTGCTTTTTGTTTACATGCCGTAATAAAATTTATGAATGAAATTGTTTGCTCTTAGCTGTGTGCGTGTTTACATGTATGTGTGTGTGTGAGAGAGTTTCTCTGTCGCTGTTTTCTGTGCTCTGGTATTTGTGAGTGGGCGAGTGTGCGTGTTGACCTTTAGCGAATGTATATTACGTATATGCGGCTATATCTATTTAGAATGCGTGTAACAAGGTCAGTTGACGTCGTCGCCGCTAAATGTATATCAGCAGCAACTACAATCAAATCAATAAGCTAAAAACACAGCTTGAGTTGAATTTTCTTTTATTGTAATTGATGCTGTGACTTCTTTACCCATTTCACCATCGCCGCCAGCCGCCTCGTAGATTGTCACACGCTTCACCAAGGACATGTAATTGTCGCCGCTGCTGCTGCCCGCACTGCAAGCCATGTGGCCAATGTCAAAGGTCACCACATTCTTAGCAGTAAACAGTTGGCTCAAGTGTTCAATGTCCTCCTCATATTGATTGATGACGCCATTGGCAGCTCCAGTCGATGTCGTTGTTGTCCTTGTTACTGTTGCTGAACACGCTGTTGTTGCCATTTCGCTTGTTGGCCGATTGAAGATTGATTGATGATTGGATTTAAAAGTGCACTTGCCACTGAATTGGGTGCACAACTAATCAGTTTCTGCATCTGCAGCATTTTCGAGACATTGCGCTAATGACACAATTTATTAATTGTGATTTGGGCACGGGTCACTTTACTTTAGGTAAATGGGCAAATATATATTTATGTATATCGTAAAATGGTTTCTGCTGATGCGATTGATTTTACACAAAGTGAAAAAGTTATGTTAAATGTATTGTTGTTGTTGTTGTTGTTGCATTCTGTTGCATACGTGCGAATGTTTTAAGCGACTGACAAACGTCGCGACGCGCTGCACAACGACAACTGAGACAGAACATTACAACGATTTTCCAATGCAATGCGAATGCACTCACCAATACACAGATATTAACACAGACAGCTCGCCTTCGCAAGTACAACGGAGAGTAAACTTATTTGAACGCGCTCTCTCTCACTATCTCGCTCACGCTATTCTAATTTCAGGTGCAATTGAAAGCCGGTAGACATTGGAGGCAAACATGTCGCTCTCCGTGTTGATATTGTTGTTGTTGCTGTTGCTGTTTTTGTTGCAAGTAGTTAACGTTCAAGGCACCGCTAATGCGCACTTTCACCCAGTGAGCGGAGAGCACACGTTGCGTATGCTTAACGTCGACACTGGCAAAGCGGATGTTATATTGCTCATACGCCGCATTGTACAAGTCGTTAGCATTGCACCACAATTGCGTGCACTTGAATTTGAAAATTGCATAAGGCGTCCTTGGGCCCACAACTGCACCCAGCTGAGTGCGTTGGAGCTCTCTCTCTCTCTCTCTCTCTCTCTCTCTCCATGTGAGTGTGTGAGTGTCTGTGTGGGTCGAGGTGTTGCTTGAATAAATTAAAAACCTAATGCGTTTTGAAGGCTGGTCAGAAATGACTGCAGCCTCCAAAAGTTACTGAGCAGGGCAGTTAAGTTTGATTAAAGGGTTTTCCAAATTAATTATAGTTACAGCGATTAAATAGTTTCATTTAGTTTTATCAATTTAAAAATTTAATTTTTGTAATAACAATGCATTAGGAATTTTGAAATACTAATTCAATTTGTTAAATATTCCTTAGAATTAAAACATAATAATCATTTCATAAGTAAGTAATAATATAAATGCTGTGGTTTGATTCTTCTATCAGAAACTATGTACTCATTGCTACTTCTTTTATAATTATTGTTATGTTTATAACAAACAAACTTTGTGTTTGTTAAACAATGCAGCGTTAACAATTGGCCTCTTTAATATGCAACTACAAAATGGCAATTAATTAAATATCAAATTCGACACGGGCAATAAATAAAGACAAATTTGTTAAGCCACACCCTAGAAAAAATACTATTAAGACAAGAAATGAAACAATGTAAATACCACAGCAAGAAAACATCAAGATACGCACCTGTACAGTGTATACACCGCCTACACGCAAAGTTCAAGGCGATGGAAGCAGAACTCCAAGTTATCCACCCTGGCCACAGCCCCGAATGGAACAGCTTCCGCATCAGCTGACATAGACGGTTGAATAACCCCAAAGCGTAAGCCAAAAGCAACCACAACAAATTAGGGTCAAACATGTGCAGCACCACGGAATCTGAATCCGAGTCTGAATATGAGTCTGAGTCTGAGATTGAGACAGAAACATCGAGTTAGTTGAGCATTAAATTTTCAGGGTCAATCGACACTTTCAAAAGTCGCAATCGTTGTTGGATTTGGACTCGGATTTGGATTCCGATTCTAAGCAAATCACATGTACAAAAGGAGACAATATGTATGTAAGTGTGTGAGTTGTTGTTGTTATTGTTGGAGGTGTTGTTGTTGGAGGTGTGCGTAATTGAGCAGGCAGCAATTTGAGCCGGCAACTTGCGACCTTTTTTGGCGGGCATTTAGTGGAGCATGAGAAACTGTAGACAACTAAAAAACTCATTGTATTTAATTGTAAATACTCATAACTTTTGCCTAGGCCTAGGTCAAATTTTACAACAGCATTACTAAGTGTGCTTTCATCCATAATTAATATGAGTAAAATCACTTAACCAACTGATTTACTTTAAATTTGGTCAAATTGGATTTTACTTGATTTTCCTCAATTCTAGAATCATTTATACCATTTTGGAAACACTTATTCTAATAAAAGTTTAATTAAAATCTATATTAATGGTTTTTAACAGGAGCTTCAAATTTCTAATATAATACATATTCCATTTTCTAGTTGCTTAAATGTTATTATTGAGTTTTAATTATCATTTAGTAATATTCATCATTAGGCTGGTAATTTAAATATTTATGTTCTTAAATAGTTGACAATAAACCAATAAAACCAAATGATTAAAAGTTGCTTCCACTTGGAGCATTTGGCGACAACTTTAAGCGTTGAGTGTTTCTCTGTCTGAATGTTGTGAGTGAAACTCGTTCTTGTGGCATTCAACGCCGAGCACATAAAAGTAAGACAGCTCGCTATTCTAAATTCAGTTATAGTTTCAATTTCAACTCAGGCAAATCGAGCCAGTTGCTCTTCCAAGTTGTCCCCAGTTTCAGTTCCAGTTACAACGCCAATGTAAGGCATTTACATGTTGTGGGAGTTGTGAAATATAAATAAACATTGAGTGGGTTATTGGGCAACCTTGACTTTGGCTTAATGCAATTTTAATTTTGAATGTCATTCTGTTAATTGTTACCCACCAATCAAATTGTGACTAAGGCTATGAGAAATTTAAATGAAAAGTGGAACACACATGACAATTAAATAGCTGCAATTGAGATCAATGCAAACAGTCTAAAGTGTTATCACAAAGCAAAAACGTCAGTTGTAAAAAGTTCATGGATAAAAGAGCCAGTTGCAACTGCAGAAGTAGCAGCAGTAGCAGCAACAACAATGCAGGTGTTGCAACTTCATTGGTGTCTCCGTCTATGTGTCGGGTGTCTAGGCGCTCCACTTGTTGGCGCGATAATTGATTTTTCCGTAAATAATTTATGACGCACGTAACTGACAGTTTGTCACTTGTAGATTAAAAACTGCCACTGACCAGCAGCTCTATAAATCAGGCGTATCATTTATTAACTTTCAATTATCCAAAATTGGAACAATTCACCACGCCGTTCTCTGTCTCATTCTCTCCTCCAGTGATCATGTTATCCACCCGCCAAATTTCCTTACTCTTCGGTTGCCTCCTGCTAGCCCTGAGCATGACACATGCCCAATTCTTCTATCATCAGGCGCTGGGTTTGTCTTCGAAGCCATCCTATGAACCAGAATCACAATATGTGGGTTATGCTACGGCGGATGCACATCCTTCGGTGGTGAAAAATGCCCAATGGGAGTCGGAGCTGCCTGCTGAATTTTCCAAGAGCGCACACTTTTACAACAATCCTATTATTGCTGCCAATCTCGCCAAGGAATCGCTGCTTACCCGCAAGGAGATGGCTGTGGTGCATCGCGAGGCCGAAAAGATACCCCGTGAGCAGGTCTATAAACTCTTCAAGAACGCGGGTTTTTTGAGTCGTCGATAGATCTGAAGTCAATATACATTCTCCATGTACCTTGTTGTATTCTAGTTTGTAGTTTGTTAATACATTAAAAAAAAAACTAAATCTTGAAGTTAATGGGATGCGTCATGTGGGAAAGGGGAGATTCGAAAGATCAAGCTTTCCATTAGTGTCCTGCATAGGAGCTAGTTGATCATATCAACTAGTTAACATTGAAATAATTACTGTAATCTTTAGCTACAAAGGACAACTAAAGGTTTACTACGCTTATATACAGTTTACAAGATGTTGACTTATTAATTATTCGCATTATTGTGATATACTATAAAACAAATTATTATTGTACATAAAGTTCGGCTCCATTGCTGGGAAACGTTGCAAAGACGACTTCATTGAAATCATTGGGTTGATAGCGTTCCAGAAGATGCGCCGGTAACTGAGCATAGTATTCCCGCTTTAACACTTTCACATAATCCGCAGCAGCATTTATAGAATCGCACATGGCCACAATGCAGCCGCCCCAGCTGTCAAAAGAAATCATTTGTTGAAAAGTGAAAGCTGGGGAAATTTAATAAGGTGCTCACCCGGCACCCGTAACACGTGCGCTGACTCCCTGCTTGACGGACAGCGCAATGAGACGCTCCAGATCCGGATGGGAGCATTCATAGAGCTCTCTGAGGCTGTGATGTGACTGCTGCATGAGCTTGCCCAGCTGCTCAATGTCCTGTTTGCTGGCACGTCGCTCCAGTTGCTCACAAATCTGACGAAATTCGACCACACGGCCAGATTCTACGAAGAGAAATATTATTTTAGCAATTTCATATATAAATAAACCCGGTTCCTACCCTGTATAACATGCAAGGCCCGCTGACGTAGCTTGAACTGCTGCATATGCTGAGTGCTGGGTGTAAGAAAATCCATTTCCAGCTGGTGCTCTGTGATTTCCAATGCCTTACAAATATCATCGCGTGTATAAATTAATTTTGTTAGCTGCTTCTCAATCAATTGAACATAGTCTGCATTGTCCAAGCGCAATTCCTCCTCGAGGTCAACGAATCTTATAAATTTCTGCCAATTGGGCAATGTCTGAGACTTGGCCAGCCAGCGTGTGGCAAGTCGACATTCAACCACACGTTCATTATAGTCCGATGAGGCGGCCTTCATCTTCTGCACAAGACTGTTGGCCACCACAAAGCAACTGCCTGCTGGAAGAGTTACAGGTGTGCCCTTTAGCTTCGGATGGAATTCAATGTGCTGTGCACAGCCCTGTTTAGCGAGATAGGCAATGGCCTGATCCATGCCACCGCTGTGGGTGCCAATGTATTGCTCACAACTTGCCGAAATTGAAGCTAACAACTTGCGATCCAGATGCATGCCCTGAACATGTGCTGTGGCCAGCACGGCGGCACTAACTAACGCACTGGAGCTGGAGAGGCCTGCGGCGAGGGGCACGTTGCCACTGAGGACAACCTGCATGCCCATGGGACGCCACTTTTTGTTCAGCTCCTCTTGTACGCCCTTAATGCCGCACAAATAGTAGTTGTACCAGGCTGGGCCACCATTCTTGGGCAGCTTGATGCTTAAATTAAATGAATTTAACTGGTCAGAAATATATACTAACATTTACCATTCACATACAAATAACTTACTCAAGGGCATTCAGATCGCTATTAAAGCTCTGGAATTTTTCTTCATCCAGAGGGCGTAGCTGGAGCATTTCATTTTCCGGGTTCGTGCCAACGGCCAAAATAATGCTCTGCTCCACGGCCATGGGAAGCACCGAGTAACCGCAGTAGTCCACATGCTCGCCTATGATATTAACGCTGAAATAAAATGTATATACCAGATTATTTATAAAGTACAGGAAATTAAACCGAAACAAATATTGGTTAAAGAGTTAATTTAGAAGACAAGCCAAGATCCAAAGGAATGGAGTATTACCACCAAAATAGAATTTTCGAAAATGCAGAATTAATTAAGAGGCCAAATAATGAGCAAAATGACATTCCGTTTAAAAGGCAGTTCAGTTTCGACAAAGTTATAAAAGTTTAAAGTTGTTCCAAATTTTGCAAATATTAAAAGTTCTTCAAATTTTTAATGTATTTTAGTATATATGCATACATATGTAGTGCAATGGAAGCTCCCCATTTCACCACTCACCGTCCTGGAACGCGTACAAAGAACTCCGGTTCGGTGTTGAATTGTTGCTTGTAGAAAGCACCCAATTTTAACAGGCGCTCATATATTTTAGCCTGTGGCTGTAATTTTTGTACGGCAACATGTTCATCGCCAAGATTATTTGCACTTGCTTCCATTTTTCGAGCTGAAATTCACTGTTAAAAAATAAACTTAACTGCTGAATGTATACTATACATGCAGCTGTGTTAACGTGTCACAATAAAACCATATTATTAATATCAGCTAACAAAAACGAGTACGTAAACAAATAACATATACTAGTATACATGCATGTATTATGCATACATATGAAAAGGTGTGCAATTTCTTGTTATCAGCTAAGCGCTCACCTTATCACAATGTCATTGAAGCCATTAAAATTAAGAACGATTGACTAATTTGATTGTTATCGGTTTCGGAAATGTTTAACAGCTGCACTTTATGTTGAATTGCTGCAAATTGCCATTAATTTAATTGAAAGAATTACTGCAAAGTGCACGAACTTTTTAGGATTGCTTTTTCCGCCGGCGAAAAGAGAATATAAAGAGGGAGAGAGAGAATAAAGTCAACGTATCAGCTGATGTGGGGGCGTTGCCAGTCTTGAGCTAAATAATCTTTAAAATGGCGGTTAAATCAAGTGTTTTCGTTTATTTTGAATTTTTGGTCCGTTTGATGAACTAGAAATAAATAATTATCTACCTACCCAAAAATTATTATCTCCTTTTCCAAGCCTATGTTCTTAAGGCACCCAAGAGAGCTTCTTGAGAAGTTTGGTGATGCGTGCGCTACGACTTCCAACGGGCAACTAAACAAAAATAGCCGTTTAGTTTCCGTTTCTGTGTAGCCTGATACTAGGGGAATCGGAATTGCGACTTGAGTGTTTTGTTTATATTATATGCTGCTTATCAGTCTCAGTCGAATGTAGGTCATACCCATTCCGGCGTGTTTTAGTCTATGCAGCAACTTGTCACTTTCTTTACCAAAAATTTAAATGCGCTTTGTAGAACAGGTTTTTTTTTTAATTAGTTACACATTCAAACATTTTTTTTAGCACACACATGCATATTGGCTGCTAAAGACATTTATTAGGAATATGATGGAATTCTATTAATACATATCAAAGCGTAGAAAGCTTGTTAAATTTTTTTGAACATAGTTGTGTTTTTAACAATGCTGCCATTTAAATCTGGAAGCCCGGCGATAAAAAATACATATATCGATTGATAATTATTATCGATACGAAAGACTTTCGATAACAGTTAACCATTGCGATATTTCAAAATAGTTCCACCACAAACCAGCAACGAGAACGAACCGAAAAAAAAACAATTCTGTTTTTGGTTTACAAAATATATCCGTAGTTTTCCGCAATCATTGCGCAGATAATCATACGGAATGTCCAGTTTGCAACGTACAATACTTAAGTCCAAATTACCACCCACAATTCCGAGTGGGCGCATTGGCAGAGCGTAAGTATTACCCGACTATTATTATTTATGTATGTACATATGTGGGCGGAGAATAGAGGACACGATACATAATTGATACATAACAATTGCAGAGACTCCTTTAAGAAATCACGAATACGGGATTATAAAGCCATGTATGTGGAACGAGTTCTTTGCCGAAAAGGAAGATGTTGTTGTAGATGAGCACCGCAAATTTCGCGTCTATCGCACTAAAAAGCCTGAGAAACCGGGCCCCGTATTGTTGTTGTTGCATGGTGGAGGCTACTCGGCGCTTACCTGGGCCCATTTTTGTGTATGTATACTTACAAAGCTGCATATTGTCTGTCCAAGTATATGAGTTTCTAATTACATTATTCGTATTTCGCTGCAGTCGGAGGTGACAAGCATGATACACTGTCAATGCCTGTGCATCGACCTTCGAGGACATGGTGACAGTAAAGTGGATGACGAGGACGACTTATCGGCAGACACTTTGTCAGAGTAAGTGTTAGCCTGTTGAATGTGCATGAGTTTACGTGCTCAAGTTTTTCGTGTCAACAACTAGGGACATTGGCGATCTGATAACGAAACTGTATCCCGAAGAAGTGCCACAAATATATGTGGTCGGTCATTCAATGGGCGGCGCTATTGCTGTGCATTTTGCACACATGGCGTTGGTTCCGAGTCTAATCGGCATCACAGTTATAGATGTCGTCGAGGGCACGGCCATGGAAGCTTTGGCCAGCATGCAGAGCTTTTTACGCTCGCGTCCAAAGTATTTTCAAAGTATACCGAATGCCATCGAATGGTGCATACGCAGCGGACAGGTACGAAATGTGGATAGTGCCAAAGTCTCAATGCCAGGGCAGATAATCAAGTAAGTGATGTCATCGCTGCAAATGAAACATTTTATTGATTTGTATTTTTCTTGACAGCTGCACAACGAATCAACTCGCAACAAATGATCTTCCCCTGACTGAGGAAGTCTTAGAGGAAGCTCATCATACCAGCATGTTTCCTAATGCGTTCAGTATTTCCGAAGATGAGGAGTCTGGCAATGGCGGCGAAGATGGCGCCGAATGTACCGATTTTAAGAAACCGATAACGACCAAGGCAGCTACGGATGCCGCCAAAAAGTAAGTTCTCTACCAGATCACAAGTGAACATTTTCAATACAGACTCCCCATTATAGTTACACCTGGCGCATCGACTTGGCCAAATCGGAAAAATATTGGGTTGGCTGGTTTTCGGGTTTAAGCGACAAGTTCCTTAATTTACGATTGCCCAAACAGTTGTTGCTCGCCAGCATTGACGGTCTGGATCGTACACTGACCGTTGGCCAGATGCAGGGTCGCTTCCAGATGCAAGTGTTGGCACGCTGTGGTCATGCCGTGCACGAGGACCGTCCACACGAGGTTGCCGAGGTAATCAGTGGCTATTTGATACGGAATCGTTTTGCTGAGGCAGCAGGGGGAATTTCGTTGCCACATGCCATCCTGCTGAGCGACTTCCATGTACAGTTGTAGCACAAAAATATCTATTTTTGAATGGAGCATTACAGATGCATAGATATATACACAAAAACATAGGACATAGGAACAGATGATATACTCCGTATTATCAACATATAAAATATATATATATATATACTATACATATAAATATAATCAAATAATTTATTCGATTTCTTATAACAAATCCATATGTATTTTCAAATATTGTAGTTTTGCTCGTTTTGCCAAAAGTTCCATGTGAATCCAGAAAAGAGTATGAATACTCGTAAATGCTTTACGTTGGGCTTTCTTAATTGTTAAAATGCAATGTGCATTTTTTGTATGTATTAAATGTGTGCCAGATTAAGTCAAAATTGAATCGAAATTTATTATATATCAAGCGAATAAGTTCAATAAAGTGCTAAAATTATATTACACGAAAACAATATAAATTCTCCAAAAGTAGGCAATAGATATTTCAATTTACGCATGTTTATTTGTATCTTGTGGATACAATTTTGCATGTTTATGCATTCGCCTAAGGGTATGCAATAAAGTTAAATTATTTATTGTGAATGTTTGCTGCAACGGTTTTTCCAATTTATTTTTGATTATATTATTATTTTTTAAAATAACATTGAACATATCTTTCTAGTCTACAAAACGATATCCACCCTGAGCTTTCATCTTCATCTTGGTCTCCAAGGCACGAATGCGATGCAAACGCTCCGATATCTGATCGCGTATCTCGGGATAGTATTTCCTGCCCTGTCCCAATGTCTCCATTTCAGCCAACCAATCGGCGCGCTCATTTATTTGATCCAGCACTGTGAAATAACATTAATAGCAGACGGCAATCACTGGAAATAACGCTGGCATACTCACATTCATTGATGATATCTCCTTCGGTCACCAGACGATCCTCTCGGGGACGACGCAGTGGCTTAACAGCCGGATCCGGCAAATCAATCCCAGCCATAGTGAATTGCAAGCGAGCCTTGGCCTTATCACCACTCATTCGGTTATCTGGCTTCGGGCGAAAGTAACTTTTTTCATAGGCGCCACTTGCCTCAATTTGTTGCAGATTCTTGCGCTTGGCATTGCGAGCACGCTCCAGAATGGCCTGAGTTTCCTTATCCAGATCATTGTTGGTATTGGGACGTATCGGTTTTGGCAATGGCAACGGATCCCCATTGCGCAGACTCTCATCAATTTGTTTGCGCATAATCATGGACATCTTGGACTCCTTCATGAGCACTGCAAATTCACAAGTAGTAGCAAAATATTATCCAAATTTGTTTGCACTTACGCTTAAGCAAATCTGCAGTTTCCTTGCTATACTCCACTTTGGGAGAATGAAAGGCGCCGCTGCCACCGGGCGCAATTCGCTCGCTGGGCCACATGGGCAGTTGCTCCTCATTGCCACCAGCATCTGGTTGACTCGACTGCGGCATCTGCCGCATCAAATTTGTGGCCAGCCCATCGAGCTGAACACTATTATAACGATGGTTGTTCATTTTATGGTAATCAATCGAATTTAGCTCAGAATTAGGATTTTTTTAAATAAATATATGGAATAGTATTCTCCCGCTTAACAGAATAGTTTGTGTTTTGAGTGTTTCGTTATTTTTGAAAACTTACACTTTGTTTACACTAGACAACGGCGACGCATGGCAACCTGTGTTGTTGCTGTTGTTGTTGTCGTTAGGCAAAAATTCCTGAGTTGTTAAAACACTTGGTTAATTCTCGAAATAATTTATTTAAAATAAATATATGTATCTATATGTGTATTGGTAGTAGGTACACTCTTGAATGCTCACATTTGATAATTTGTTCTTCGTTCTACTCTGCTCTGCCCCTCCCGATCGCTTCACCCTTCTGGCTTTGAGTGTGATTTGATTTGTAATTATGTACGTAATTGCAATGCACATTTTATAATTTGCTAATTATAGTTGAACTTTTATTTATTAAACAATTTTCGTAGTTTGTTGTTGCTTTGTTTTCTTGTTGTGAATTTTGAACTTTAATATGGCTATAAATTTGTTTAATATATTTATTTTACATGCATTTCGTTTCTTGCAATTTAAACAGCTGCAATTTATTGTGTATATAAGTTTAACATCGTTTTATTATTGAAATAAAATACAATTTCTTTTGTTTGTTTGTCAAGCAGCAGCATTAATTATACATTTTTTATACATTCGCAATTGTATTCGTTCCATTTATACACACACATTTTAAATTAAGCTAACAATTTTTTTTATGTTCTTAAACATTTTCTTTTCTGTGGTTTTATGTGACCTGTCTCGGCCCACATTCGTTAATTTTGTTTAATTACAAGCTTAAGCTTAGTTACAAAGCGATCGCCATCGATTTCGTTACACATATGTGTGTGTGTATATATATATATAGCAATTCTCAAAAACAATTAAAAAATAACATAACATAATTAATTTTCGATCATCATCGTTATACAGCACATTATTACAAACATTTGACTAAGGCCTAAAAGCAAATTAAAATAATATTATAATAATAACATTAATTGTAAATATACATATACATATGCAATACAATGCCTGATAACATTTTCGTGGCTTTTTCTTATTATTTTATATTTTCTTCCCTTTTTTTTTGGCTCATTTGCTTACTACTTATAAACAAAATATTTGTTATATTGTTATAACCTTAAGGCGCCTAAACCATTTTTGCATTTCTTTTCTCAACACAAACATAAGACAATCTTCATTAAAGAATTTATACAATTACAATTATCTTTTCTTTCAGCAATTATGTTCCTTTAAATTTAAAATAAATTATGTGTATATATCATTTATATATAAGTATACATAATTATATACATATTTATATATATATGTATAAACATAGTTATTTATGTGACTTTCAGCAAGCAACGTTTCTTAATTCGCGTGTGTCGTGTATCGTGTGCTTCAAACATCCTTTTTTGTTTTATTTATTTTTTTTTCATTTCAGCTTTTCTAGTTCTTATAGTTGCGAATATAGTAATCTTAGTCAGTCTCATGGTCACGATGCAGAGTTCATAATATAATTCATTAACATATACATATTTATATATATGTGTTGCTTGTTACATGTTGCATATATATATCTTGTCGACGCTTGTTTTCATTTCTTTGTTGAGGAGGCGGCGTCAGAATAGCGTAAAATGTTGATCAAATTTGGCCAAATTTTCCTATAGAGAGAAAGTTTGAAGTTGTTGGTTGGTTTAAGGTTTTGGTTACTTATTGTTTGTTTGTTTTGTTGCTGTTGTCTTGCTTGTTGCTTTACTGTACATGATTTGCAATTAGTTGGAACTACATTTCGACATTCTTTTCAACTTAAACATTAATAACATTGGCAGCAAAAGCGATGCCTCTGGGCCATTTACTGGTGCTGCTCCCTAGCTGCGTGTAGAACAGGTTTTGGAGGGGAAGAGTTTTTTTCAGCTAGGCCCTACCAAATTGAACGGCCAGCCGTTGCAGTATGGTTGCAGCAGCTCCAGAGCAACCCAGAAGGTATCTTCTCACACATACAAACACGCATGGATAGACAGAGAAACTTAACATTTAAACAAACTTTTCAGTGTCTTACATAACTAAAAACGATTACAAAATACACTTCTTCATTACGGGCTACGATACTGACACATACACGCACACATAACAATTAAATATTGAATTTATCAAAAAATACTAAACAAAAAAAACAAAATGACAGTTTAGTTCATTGCCTGCTCAGTCATTTGGCGGCACAGCGTTTCGAGCTGCTCGAGACTCTTGAAGTCATTCATTTTATAGTCATGTGGTGGCATGTTGAAGCTATCCTTAAGCGAGGCCATGCTTAGATTGATAAGCTGTGGCTGAGACAGGCAATGATCCATATGGTTGTTGTTATTGTTGGTGTTATTATTATTATTGTTGTTGGTGTTGTTGTTATTGTTTTTGTTTGGTTGCTGACAGAGATTATTGCTACAGATACCGGTACAGGGAACGGCATCGCCGTTACCATCACCAGGACACAAACAGCTGGCATTACCAACTGCAGCAGCGGCAGCAGCTGCGGCCAGCAACTGCAGCTGCTGTTGATTAATTAAATTGTTGTTCAATATATTGTTGTTGTTATTATTGTTGTTGTTAATCAATATTTGTGGCGGCTGTTGCGGGGATTCTGTTTGATCCACATTACTAACCATCACAACAGCGGCCATTGTCTTCTTTGGTTGCTGCTCCACAGATGATGATCCTCCCAGCCCGGTAAGTCCATTCAAACTGGGCTTGCGCTGCTGCTGCTGTTGTTGCTGCAGGTTGTCACTGTTGACGTTGGTGAGCACTCCCTGGCCAGGCTTAAAAATCAGCTGCTGCGGCTGTTGTGGACCGCCGGCAACCACAATCAGATTGTTTAGCGAGCGTCTGTGATGTGGTGGAGGTGTCTGTTGCGGTAAAGCTGGAAAATGTTGCGCGTGTTGTTGCAATATTTGCTGCATTTGTTGTGCATGCTGTGAATGATGTTTCAGCGGTTGTTGTTGCTGCTGCTGTTGCTGGGGATTGTTCATGAAGCTGGGGTACGAAGAACTCTTGTACTGTTGCGTCTGATAGCCGCCGTTGAAGTCAAATTGTTGTTGTTGAGGCTGCTGTTGCTGCTGTTGTTGTTGTTGCTGCTGATGATGTTGCAGCGGATGCTGCAAACAACTCAGCGAAAAGTTCAGCATATCGTTCGAATTCTTGCGATGATTGATGCGATCGTTGCTGCCGTTTTTGGGATCGCATTTGCGACTCTTTCCATTCCACCTGAGAATAAATAGAAATCAAATAAATAAATTAGTCAAGGTGTTAATGACAATGTAAAAAAAAAAAATAATTAGATCTTGGATCAGAAATAGAAATCTCACACAAAAAATGTGTGGTTTCGAAGCACTCACCTTGGCTTATTTATGTTGCCTGTGGTGCTACCTGTTGTCTTCGCATGATGCAGCTTGGGCACCATGGACATTTTAAGCTTGGACAACTTAAACTTAAGTTCCTTAAGTTGATTGGCATGATTAACAAATGCCTCGTTGTGTATGGAACGATCGAGAATCCACATGAACACGCCCAGAGTTTCATCCTCCTGGGCACAGTAGGGATCCTGTTGCAGCGCATTGCTGACCAGATCAATTACTTTAAGGAAACGCAGTCCAATGTTCTCCTCACCAGCAATTGATTCCAATGGCTTCATGGGTGTCAGCACAATATTTGTGAGTTCCTCTACAGCAGTACTGATCTTCATCTGACCCGTGTGCAACTCCTGCTCCACTTTGCAGAGTATATGGGCACGTTCCTTCAACTTCTCAATACAGAGTGCTAACTTGTGGGAGGCACCTTTGGTCACGCCAACACTCTGTAGAAAGTCTTCGCTAATCTGAAGCATCTCCTCGTACGTCATGTTTTTGAAGAGCTCAATATACTTGTGCAGACGCAGCGACTTTAGCCATAGTCCAATCCCTGACATGCCAACGTTGCGCGTTTGGAATTTAATGTAGCTGGGTTTAAAGTCATCCAGACGAGTGTCAGATGTGCTGTTCGCGAGACAATTGTTGTTGCGGTGATGCTCAATGGACAGCGAGAAGCTGCGCGGTTTGTTCGCAAACTGCGCCAGATTCTCCGTCGAATTCGAGCAGTTATCATTCACCGTGATCACAGACGAGTTCGATGAGTTCGACGAGCAGCTGGAGATCGTTTGTGTGGTCAGACTATTGGAGCGACGCGTCTTGAGTGCAGCTATTTTGCTGTCTAAACTCCAGCGATTAATATCGCCAAATTGATCGCCGACATGGCCCATTAAAATTGAGGCGTATGGTAATTGCGGTGGAGGCGGAGGTGGCGGCGGCTGCAACAGCTGAGGATGAATGGAAGGAGCATGTGGTGAAGGAGCCTGAAAATAATAGTAAAATTAATCATTAAGTAATTTTTGGTAAATAGGTACTTGATAAAAATATAAAATTATATAATAAAAATCCAAATCATTAAGGGATTAATCTCACCTGTTGTTGGCTAAGGCTGCAGCTGGGAATGCCGCTCGTATCGCCAGCAGCAGCATCGCAGTTGAGGGGGATCAAAGTCAAGAATTTCAGTACCATTCTTGCTAAATGAGGTGTCATGATCATCGCTGCCACCGATGCCGAGCATGGAGCCCGCTGCAGCGCCAGCGACGACGCCATTGACCAGCGACGAGCTACTGCCTAGGGAGAGGCCTAAGCTATTCTGACTAGATGCTAATTCGTTCAATGTAATACCATTTAAATTATCACAGAGTGGATTGATCGAGCCACAGGATCCGCTAACGCTGCCTCGCCATTCACCCGGTTGCCTGGGCAACTGTTTGCTGTGATGTCTGCTCGGCGGCGCAATTGTTTGCCAATCAACGCTGCGCGTCAAATTGCCCAGTGATGATGAAGATGACGATGAGCTATCCGATATGGTGCCCGCGGCCAATTGCAGTTGCTCTGGTTGTACTAAGTAACTGCTGCAGCTGTTGCGTTTGCTGGCTTGCATGTAATCCTCCAGATGACGCAACCAAACATTTAAAGCACGTCGATCTTCGCTACCAATGGCCGGATGTATGAGCATGTACGAGAAAATCTGCTGCACCAGCTCTGGTGGCACCATTTGTTGAACTGTATCCTTGACTGCTAGCGATATCAAAGTCATATAGCTCAATTTAGCCTCTTCGTTGCCAGGTTTAAGCAGTGGCAGCATATTTAGCACCTCATTAAGTATATCCTCCTTGCGTGTATACAATTTGCGTTCATCTGCACACAGAGTTGGATTAATGCTGGTGATCTGAAAATCGCTGCCATAGCATGGTATTGCATCCTTGTCTGATGAGGAAGATGACATGCCCTCCACTAAATCGCTGGGCTGACAGACCTTGTAAGCACCCAACAGGTTCTGTAAGTAGGCTGGATTGTTGGCATTGATGTCAATGACAACGCTGCTTAGATTCGATTGGCATGTCCCCAGATTCTGTGTCAAATTGTTGTCTATGGAATACTGTAGAAACTTGAGGCTGGGATAGCGCAATCGCTTTAGCAGCGCGTACATGACAACTGTACGCTCGCAATCGTTCCATTGCTCAAACAGATTCGTCACTGTGGTCACCTGTTCGCAAAATAAAGCATTTGTTGCCGCCTGCGCTGTCGATGTTGATGTGGATGCTGGTGTTGCATGTGGCGTGTCACCATTGATGACATTGTTATCACTTTGATTATTATGATTACTATTACAGTTGTTATTGGGATTGGGATTTGAATTTGCTTCGGCCGTTGTTGTGTTAACGGCACTTGTCGTTGTTGTTGTTGCGGGTTGTTGCTCCTGCGGCAGCTGCAACTGTTTATGTTGCTGCTGCTGTTGTTGTGGTGCGGTTGCCACTCCTGATTGCAATTCGTTCAGTGCATTTTGGGAGCTGCTGCTGCCGGAGGGCAGCGCGTTGTCTGTTCCTGTTGTGTACTTCATGATCGTTGTTGCTTTGCTTGCAGTTCTTTTAATAGCTCAATAAATAAATTTTTAATTTTATGATATTTTTAATTTTTTATTATTTTATTTGTTGTAGAGCTTGCAGTGTTTATTTCTTTTTTGGTTGAGTTGCCTGGTCTGCAAAGACAAAACGAAAACAAAAGAATTATAAAATGGGGAAAGTACAAAATTTTCAAGAAGTGGAAAACTTGTTTATTTGTTTCTGTTTCCGCATTTGCTTTTATTGCAATTTTACTCCCTTGGCTATAATGACTGGCTATAATCCAAGTAGTAATGGTTGGCTTGGAGATCGTGAACTTAAATAATGTAAACATTTAATTTGCAACTTGATAGATGCTTGAATCATATTACATTTTCGTTGGTTCCTATGCTGTATTTGAGCCCTATTTCATTTTGTATTTGAGCTTTCCACTTAATAGTGTATTTAATAAAGAGTGTAGAGATTCGTACAGTGTATATATTGCAGTGTATTCTCAGCCACGTGATCAACACGAATTTGTTCCCAGCTATTACGACTGTTGTTGTTGCTCTCGTTGCTGGCGATAATAGACTTCAAGCGACGTCGGCGACAACAACAACATTCCAAGTTAATCAAATCAATTTTTTGCTAAATTATTAAATTTACAAATACTGCGACAATAACAAAAATTGCAACCTGACAAATACGGCGACAAGAAAATAAAAAAACACATGAATTATGATGAAATGTGAAAAGGAAAAAAATTAGCATTCGTTGGAGCCCGATTTCGTCTGTCCGTGTGTCAATTGGTCGTCTGGCGGCTCCGGCGGAGGGAGCTCTTATCAGAAAAATAAATAAATAAATAACGAGTTTTGTACATAGCACCTTTGACTGTCGATAAATCAATAATAATACTACACACATTTTCAAATTTATTATTTACCTATTTCGTTTAAGCTTGTCTAGGCAGAAAAGGGGAGGGGACTGCCGGAGAGGGGATTGAGAGTGGACTGATTCTCAATAAGTGTGGTTAGGTTTTTGCGATTTGCGCTTTTCATTTAATTTCGTTACGCTTTTTTTCTTCTTTCTTTTATACGCTGTGCTCATTTCGAACGGGTATCATGAAGCTTGTTTCGCTGACGACTTTCTTCGATTTTATATATACATACATATATATATGTGTATTGTTGTTGTTGTTGTTGTCTACTGTTACAATTTTAAAGCTCTCTCAGCAATGCAGCTGTGTCAATGTATATTTATTGCATGTGTGTGTGCATGAGCAAGCATTTAAACATAACGGGCCCAATTACAGTATTGAAGAGCGGTCAAGTGGAATTTACTTTTTTGTTATAATTATTTTTAAAAGAGGGGGTAGGGGGAATTTCACATTTTTGTTTAATTGTTGCACTCAATTATAAATGTATTTTATTTAATCTGCTGAGGCTACAAACAAAAAAAAACTCTGCACATGGCGGCTTCCAAAGTAACGGTAACTAGGCAACTTTTCTATGATTTGAGGTTATGTGTCAGTATCAAAATTGCTGTAATTTCGCACACAGAGACACAATGTTAAGTGCGTGTAAACCGGCACAAAAAAGGATACTTGTGTGTTAATAATAGCTGTCAATTCATCAAAGTTCAATAAACGACACAAACACACTCACATGCACATTTACCGAGAATTACAGACCACTAAATCAACTACTACAACAATGTAGCTATTAACTTAGCAGCGATCGAATTCTTATTCTTCACGTACATATTATTTGCTGCTGCTGTATTTTTTGCTTGCACAATATAAATTTGATTATCTGCAGCCGAATAAACACAAACCGAAATGAAGACAGGCAGAGGAGAGGCCAACTACATAAATGCTGCAACGAACACGCACTGGGGAGCACTGAGGATGCCGACGACAGCGGACAGCCACAGGCAGAGCAATAGCAGCGCAGCAGCAGAGCGTCAGTTAGCAGAGAATGACGATGATTGGCGCTGGTGGCGTCAGCTAATGTGGCTGCCTGACGTTTTATAAAATGGTGAAGCTTGCAAAACAAACTCGGAGCAGAGTAGCAGAAACGAACGCGCGCCTTTTTCTGCCCGAACTAAAGGAACTTGCGTTGTTGCTTTTTCTCTGCCTTGTCCTACGTCGGCAGTGGGGGAGATGCACATATACACACACATTTGCACAAATGCGCTTGTGTGGCGGAATGCAAGCGACAATATGTCGCGCACTACAAAACGACCTACCGACCCCAAAGCAAAGCGCGCACACAGATGTATGAACACTCACACACACACGCACATCATATACGGAAGCAGTCAGAATGCAGAGGCAAAAATTGCGGCAAATTACATGAGATTACAAAGCAGGCAGGCATTTTATTTTTTCGTTTTGCTTTGCTCTCAACTGTTTCGCATTGCCTCTAGCTCTGATGTTCTTCTCGTTGTTGTTGTTGTTATTCGCCTGCTTTCGCCGCCTGAGCGCTGCACAATTGTTTTCATGTCGCATCTTTCTTTCAATTGCACTCACTTTCGGTTCCGTTTTGAGCAAGTGCTTCTTCTGTAGTCTCCATATAAGCGACACGAAAAACACACTCGTTGTTTTGTTTTGCTGTTGCTGCGACGACCGACCAACTGCCCTCAAATCACGCCCCACCCACCCACTTATTCACAGACAAAACGTTAACAACAACACAATCAATCCCACATAGACTATTATACACTGCGCTTGTGCCAAAATTGTTCTATTTTTCAATTACCTTTTTGCTTTCTATTCGCTTGCTTGCGCTGCAAACCTTGAAATTATTTTCACACTGTTTTTGATCGCTCCGAAATACGAGCATATTTCGTTAATTTGATATGCAATATGCTATCGGATCGCGCATCCATTAATTTTTTGTATAATTTTCACCTTGACTTGGCTTTTTCTTGTTTGGTTTTTGTTTTTCCACAAAGTCTTGCAAAATCATACTACTTTGCCTTTTTTAGCTGACTCGCGCATCACCACGACATATTTGCGCGTGCACGCAACACATTTTTGGATGAAAGAAATTTAAGATGCACACAACTATATCCGCTCGTAGTTATTTGCATCTTTTTTACAAATGTATCCTAAATTATAGTTATAATTATTTATTAATTCACGCATTCGCGACAACAACGACGTACTTTTTTTTCGTTCATAAAAAACCAACCAACCACACTGGAGCTGAAGTGATATCGTTGAAAATATCGATTAATCGATTTCACCACTAATTTTAAAAGCATCGATATTTTAGTTTTTGCTTTTCAAACCGAGGTGGCAACCTTATAGCAGAAAAATTATAGACAGTTTGAGAGTCCGGGAAGAAAATTTTAACAAAGTATATAGCTGGAAGTTTGTCTTGCTCGGAGGGACAAATATATAAGTTTAATTAAATTAAATTTAAGAATTCGATAAAAGCTTTTTGTTAAAACAAATATTTTGCACAAATTTTAATTTTTTCATACTTTTTTAAAAATGGCCAGTATTACGCGCCAAGGTTGACAAGCCTGTATTTATTTTTTTTGTTGCGACATGACATTAAAACAAGTTGGCAGCTTAAATTTTGATAACTATAGTGGAACGTGAAAAAATAATAAAAAATAAATACTTAACGATTTGAGGGTTTGACGGACTCTGATCACAAAATGCACATTAAAATAAAGAGTTTTCAAATCAGCGCGAATTGTTAATTTTGCCGTGCAATCAACAAAATAGCCCAACGAACCACAATATTTTCAAGCCAACAATAACAGCAGCAACAACAACCACATAACAAAAAATGTTTGCACAAACGGAATCCCAGAAAAGCAATTTTTTGGAGCAGACAAAGGCCGCGAGAGAAGAGCGCGCGCTGGAAAAGCGACGAGAGGAAGCTGCTATTCTGTTGCAGGCAACCCTCAAAGGATATGCAGCACGTAGAAAATATCAAAAGCGTATCGTGTAAGTCTAAAAATTTAAATGTATATCGTTTCTTAGTCATATTTATATTTCATTTTTCCGTTAAACCCCAGCAAAGAATTTGATGAGCTTTTTGCGAGCAATCAGGATGAAAAGGATACGGATCCGTTGTTTCCCGCTGTTCACCTATATCCTGTGCTACGTCGATATCTTACACAAATCAAATTGGACAAAAGCGATGGTCGCATGCGTGAGCGTCTGGAGTCCATCTGTCGCTATGTGAATCGTGCCATGGAAGTGGAAAACCCTAAGCTATCGTATGCAGCACTTTGTCTACACAAAGAAAGAAGTCTGCCGTGGATTGAACACATTAAACTGCTGCTAACAAACTGCCTGCTGCTGTTGCCGGAACTCAAGCCAGAGAATCATGCGGATAGCATATCATTAGCACTATTTCTGCACACTCTCATTGTATTCACGGCACCCAAATCCTGGGCCATATTGCGTAATCCACAGTTCGAGCGACTGCAGCCGGCCATGCAGAAGATATGCTGCAACATTCAGGGTCATATGGTGCAGCACGGTTTCTACAAGACAATGCGCGTAAGGAATTTTAGAGAGACTTCAGAATCATTAGGGTATATTAATATTAACTTAATTCATAGCTCATTCTGCTACGTGGCACCGCAAGGGAGGAATTGTCAGTTAAAACGGTGACACTTGTTGCCTTAATCACGCTTTGCCTGCGTCCTCTCGCCGATGGAGATTACAGTCGCAATTTACTTTCACAATTTTTCACTGAAATATTTTCGGTGCCGGCGCTTATTTATCATTTGAACCAGAGCGTACCACAATGCATAGAGCAGTTCAGTTCAATGTGCCTGCTGAAACGGGCTTTGACCATATCGGAGGACTTTCAGTGGTTCGAGGAGTTTGCTGCGAGCATGTCAGGCACCAAGACTCTGGCATATCTGGGCAACATTGTGAATATGTTCAACATTGACAATCAGGCTGAGGCCAAGCTGCTGGCATTCCCGCTGCTGACTGTGAGTAGAATATCAGTTTAAATGAATTAAATTTAATTTGCTTATTTAAACTGCTCAGGAGACCATCACATCTCTGCTGGAACTAATACCCAACACGGTGACCACTAAGGGAGTTTTCACGCAGTGGCACGAGTTGCTTGGTTGGCACACACCTTGCGCGGAGCCGGCACAGAACCAACATGTTGCACTGATAAAGAAACAATTTCATATGCTGTGGGATCATCGTTGTATTAAACTGCTCCTTGGCGATTTACTAAAAAAAATCAACGAAAACTACGAACGAATTGAATTCCAATCACCGCAACAGCCCTCCACCAGCAATCTACTGCGTCGTGCCCTGGAATGTAGCTCCACACGTGGCAGTGGATTGCTGGCCAGTGCTGCTGGCAAACAGACGAAGTTGCAATGGCGTAAATTGGATAATAACGATGTAGTTCAGGTGTCACGCATTTGTGGCATGTACTATGCGGCGTTGAGCACACTCTCCCAAATGAGACTCGACATTCTGACGGGCATATGCTATAATGATAATGTGCTGTATGATATTTGGCTGCTTCTCACTTCATTGGGTCCGAATTGTGGCATGAAGGATTATCTGGAGCTGCTGCGATGTGAGACAACTGTGCAAAAGCCACAGACGGCAATGTTAATGTTGTTCTGTGACTGCATGACACACTACGTAACGTGAGTAGAAACAAACAAAGTTTTTGCAATTTTCGAATATAATTATCTATTTTTCGTAGCATACTGGATGAGTACGAAATGTACACGGAACAGAGCCCTTTTCGCCTCAACGACTATGTTATGCTAACGTATTATCTTAACAATATGCTCTTCAAGCTCATCAATGACAACATTTTGGGTATGTTAGCCATAGAGTTGCTACTTTTCTAGATTCTCCTACTGAATGCTTACCGGTTTACAGGTGCCAAGAACATTGTACAAAATCCCGTATTTGTTTCACTTCATACACTGCTGCTTTGTCTATATCGTCGAGATTGTCGACGTCCATTTACTCCTCCCAATCATTGGCTTATACCGGAGGTCAAGCCATCGACATTTATAAACGATCTGGAGAAGGCAAAACGGAATGCCATGTTGCTGTTGGCCAAGATGCCACACATAATACCACACGATGATCGGGTCAAGCTCTTCCGCAAGTTTGTGCAAAATGAGAAGGCTGTGATGGGTCTGACGGAGAGCGCCTGTGCCTCGCCACGGTCAGCCTTGATTGTCATACATCGGGAACGCATCGTGGAGGATGGATATCGACAGTTGGCCGCACAACCAACACACGCCTTGAAGGGTGTAATTCGCGTGCGTTTTATCAATCAACAGGGATTACACGAGGCGGGTATTGACCAGGATGGTGTTTTTAAGGAGTTCCTGGAGGAGACCATCAAGAAAGTGTTTGATCCATCGCTTAACTTATTTAAGACCACCTCCGATCAGCGTCTGTATCCATCACCCATCTCCTATGTTCAGGACAATCATTTGCAACTGTTTGAGTTCGTGGGTCGCATGCTCGGAAAGGCGGTATACGAGGGCATCGTGGTGGACGTGCCCTTCGCATCGTTCTTTCTCTCCCAGCTGCTGGGACAAACTCAGCAGGCACTTTACTCCTGCATGGATGAGCTCCCTTCGCTGGACAACGAACTCTATCGCAGTCTAACCTTCATCAAGCACTACAAACAGGATGTGTCCGATTTGAATTTAACTTTCTCTGTGGACCAGGATGTCATGGGCAAGATTGTCACCCACGAATTGCATCCAGGCGGCAAAGCTCGTGTGGTGAACGATCACAACAAGCTAGTCTATATACATTACATGGCCTACTTTCATATGAACACACAGATACGCGAACAAACGCAGGCGTTCAATCGCGGTTTTCGCAGTATTGTCAATCCCGAGTGGTTATCGCTGTTTTCACCTCCAGAATTGCAGCGTCTCATCTCGGGAGATACGGTGCCATTGGATCTACGAGATCTACGCAAGCATACACAGTATTATGGTGGTTTCCATGACTCACATCGCGTTGTCGGCTGGCTCTGGGATATTCTGGCCAAAGATTTTACCGAAGACGAGCGAAAACTTTTCCTTAAGGTTGATTATTTTGAAAGAAACTGATTTGTATCTTGTTTACTAAGCTATTTCTCTTCACAGTTTGTTACCAGCTGCTCCAAGCCACCACTTTTGGGCTTTGCACATCTGGAGCCGCCCTTTTCCATACGCTGTGTTGAAGTGGGCGACGACGAGGACACTGGCGATACCATTGGCAGCGTCATACGCGGTTTCTTTACCATACGCAAAAAGGATCCACTGAATCGTCTGCCCACATCATCCACCTGCTTTAATCTGCTGAAGTTGCCCAACTATCAGAAGAAGTCAACGCTGAGGGACAAACTACGCTATGCCGTAAGCAGTAACACGGGCTTTGAGTTGTCCTAAAGCTGGAGTTGGTCTAAGCCAAGTTGGTGCCACATATCACAGCGTGCTGAGCTTTCGGTGTTGTTATCTCTTTTAATTATTATCATTATTCTTTTATGCAAAATCTTGCTGAAATATTGTTATATTCCCCACGCACCAAACCGCTTTATAGTTTTTCAACACATTTGATTGTTGAATTTTTTTGTATTTGTAAGTATTTTCTGGCAATTATATGTGCGTGTGTGTGTTTAGGTATTTTATGAAACACATTTTAGATAAAAATAAAGAAAACAAAGAATAAATAATTATTACAAATATAAATATATATATTGTATATCTATAAACGTATAGCTGTGATAAAAAAGATTATAATAAACTAACGACAAACACACAACAAGAAAATAGAAAGCTGAATTGAAAATACATAGAGAAGAATGGAAATGAAAACTACATAGTTAATTTGAAATTATTATAATTATAGTTATAAGCTTTAAACCGAATTAACTGTATTAATAACAATTGTGGCTTGCGTATGATGAATATTTAATCCACATATGGCATAAGTTAAATGTAAAACACACAAAACAAATTTAACCAAAAGGAACATCAACAATAAATCTATATGTCTGATTCATGTGTAAACTATGCGAGTTTATTTTATGTAAATAGATATGCCATCTATAAGGTAGCCTAAGCACATTGCCAACGATAACAAACAACAATTACAACAAGCCAAAATCGACAGCAATTAGTGAATGGCTGCTTACCGAAAATTCCCCGGGTTTTTCCGAGCACAGGCAATGAATGAAAACTGAAGCCGCTGCCGAAACTGAATCTGAAGCCTCGCTAATGACACAAATCCGTCTGGACGGGGAACAGCTAATTGCCTGAGTCACAGTCCTAGTCGAAGTCGGATCGAGAGAGATAGGAAGTGCACTTAGGCTTTTTGGGATAAGCGGAAATGTTGCGCAGAATTATTGCAAAGCTAGTCAAATTACCGGAAATTCAACTGACTAATGACTTCAGTCGGTTTTCGTACTCCTGATGAGATAAGAAAGGGTTTCCAGTTATTTTTCAACAACCAAACGATCAAATTCTCAATCTTAAATCTTCCTTTTACTCAATATTATTTGACATTTTTATATCGCCACAAAAGTATTGTTCCTTAAGGGTTCCGGTTTCTCTTCTATTTTATGCCCCAAAACTGTCGACCTTTTGTGGTGGAACAATCTTTTGAATTCTCTTGAGACAATGGCAACAAATTGTTGTACAGACCCACAAACATACAGTAATCATAATAACAATAATATAAAAAAAGAGACTGTAGAAACAGTCGGCGGTCAGAGCCATAAAATGCACATCTTGTGCGCCCATTGTTCCCAGCCAGAGCTAGAGCAGCATCCCTGCGACAAAGTGTGATGATTTTTATGACTTGCCTGTGAGTTTTTGCCGACAGTGACGCCGACGTTGTCATTTTTGTCGTCCTGCAGCCAGGACAAGTGGCAACAGCAACAAGTGAGTTCGTCTCTGTCTCCGTCTCCGACTACGACTGACACTCAAGTGGCCTGTTTGCGGCAATCGATTGGCGCCAGTTTGATGTGCCTCAGCAATTTGTTGTGCCCCTACAGCTACAAATACCGTTTAACGTTTGATTACGGGAACTTATCATTAGGCGGATCTTTCTCTCTCTCTTTGGTTCCTATACGGTAGCTGAACTTATGCTGATTTCAGATTAGGTGCGTTTACTACATACACACAGATATCCACTTGAGCCAGCTGCTAGATGATCAGTCGATAGTAGCTTGTAATATTTCTATGAGAATCTTTCAAGATGGGAAATCAATGATATAGGGTTTGCTCTAGAAGTCAGCAGCATGTGTTGATTAACTTGATAAATGTTAGGAAACAACTGAAAGCATTAATACTAGAAAACCTTTCTTGAGATTCTTTTGAAAAACTATTACTATTTCACAGGGCATATTTAAACGAAGTGAATGTAAATTTCAAGTATGGTTAGAGTTTAATCTATAGTTTTAAGTGCATTTTCATTCTGGTGATTATTTTAAGACTTAAGAAATTAAATTTTCTAGTTCTAAATAATTTAATCAAAAGATTTATCCCAACACCTTTTTTGGTTTGGAAAGGAATCTTTTAAGCGAGTGAAAATAGTTTTAAATTAAGTTTTATTAAATTAAATTTTTTTATAATTCCTTATTTATAGCTATTTTTTTAATATAGTTGGCACAGTTAAAATTTTAACTGAGTTAAAATATTAATCTTATGTTTCATTTTATTCTGAGTAGAATTTTCCAATAACATACTTTAATTGTTAGTCATTAACATATAACTTACTTAGCTGTAACTATAATCTGTTGTTTTAAACGCACTTCCCCGAATCTAACGATCGATTATAGACTTATATTGAAAATTTCTTATAACAGAACTCGATTTCAAAGAGTTTTCTAATACATTTCTGAAAAAACAAAAAGTCTTTTAAGCTAATCGGCTTTTAATTTTGTTGGCCCAGATCTAAACCATTTCCATTTTGATTTCTATAAATACCCCAAATGTATTTGAATAGTTCAAAGAGATGCCCCCCTTTAATGCAGTTAATGCTATCAACGTTAATATGGGCGCCCATTATTTAGCCCCCGGCACAAAGCGATCGCTCAAAATGGCGCTGACATGGGCAAAAGCGGGACAACAAGATGCAGAGCGAGCAGCAGCCAATGGCAGCTCGACAGATAAGAGAGCGCAAGTCAGAGAGAGGCCACTTGAGCAGAGCGGAGCGGAGAGACAGAAACAGGTCTGGCGAGTACCTGAGGCGGCGGCAGAGAACCAAAAAACCGAACCGACCGGATTCGACTGGCATCGAGTTAAGAGCCCATGAAATTCAGAGCGCAACAGTTTCAATCTGAACATCGTAGCGAACGGTTCATTGCGAAGAGATCGAAGTTATAATTGGTCCATAGATATCGAGACTTTTAAGATCGTTTCCAGAGTAATTAACTTTATTTAACTTGGAGTACAATATGTTGGCACTGCCAAACTTTGCCGATCTGCGCATGCAGCAGCAGATTGCCCATGAGATATATCGCCAACAAATTATGCAACGTCTGCCAGGTAAGCATTATCATAATTTCCAAATTCCAAATTCTTTGCCGACGGCATTAACAATCTCTTTAAAACACTTCTAGATCCACTCTGCGGCCTGTTGCCCAACTTTGCATCACATTTTGCACCACCACCACCGCCGACACACCCTTCGCTGCCAGGTGTGGAGGCCAAGTTGGAGAACAATGAACTGTGGCAGCAATTCCATCACATTGGCACCGAAATGATCATTACCAAAAGTGGCAGGTATGTGTCTAAAAGAATCTTCATCATTTACTCAGCTTATCTTCACACCAGCTTATCAGCATGCTGATAAGCCCTAAGAATGGGAACACATGAAATATGTCTCTAAACGCCATTATGATTACTTCACTCTTTGCAGACGCATGTTCCCCTCGATGCGCGTCTCCCTCAGCGGCCTGGAGGAGGAGACCAACTATTGTGTGCTGCTCGAGATGGTGCCCATTGGCGACTGTCGCTACAAGTTCTCCGGCTCCCAATGGGTGCCAGCTGGCGGTGCCGAGCCACAGAGTCCACAGCGCATGTATCTGCATCCCGATAGTCCGGCAACTGGAAAGCACTGGGAGTCCCAGGCATTGCTTTTCAGTAAGGTGAAGCTAACGAACAATACGCTGGACAACAATGGACATGTAGGTGTAGTCTACTCGGTAAACACTTGACAGTTACTTATCTCATGTTTGCTTTTCTCGCCACAGATCGTCTTGGCCAGCATGCACAAGTATCAGCCACGCTTGCATGTCATCCGCACCGCTGATCTCACGCAGATCCCCTGGGCCCCACAGCAGGCATATGTGTTTCCCGAAACCGAGTTCATTGCCGTGACTGCCTATCAGGTGTGTACTCCTTACTGGAACTGCATCTCCAAATGCTTCATTAAGTGATCGATTACTAATTTTGTGTGTTCTTTGCCTTCTTTGCAGAACGATCGCATTACCAAACTGAAGATCGACAACAATCCGTTTGCCAAGGGCTTTCGTGAATCGGGTCAATCACGTTGCAAGCGCAAGTTAAATGATTCCCCACCACCTGCACAGACAAGTGGTGCAGGAGTTGGAGCAGGAGCAGCTGCTGACAGTCTCACCGTCTCGCCGTCGGCAAAACGCCTTCGTCTCGCCGATGAGTTGAGCTTGTTGCCTCAACAATCTTCTTCTGGTTTGCTTGTGCCGCGTCATTATCTTATGGATACTCTGGAGACCAATTTCTATCTGTCAGCGCCACCACCGCCCCAGCCACGCATTGATTATGCCAGGCACATCGCCGGCTATCCAAGTTGGGCTTACACGCCGCCATCGCCCGATTCGTCGTGCAGCTCCTCCAGCTGCGATTCTGCCGCCGAGCCAGATACCGATACCTTTGTCGATGTGGTGGGCACCACCACAACAAACACCGCTGAGCCAACGTTGGAATCCCAGTCGATTAGCCGTATCGCTGAAGTCGCTGCCGACGCCGCCGTTGCCGCTGCTGTGGCAGCTGCTTCGCCAAAGCCCAAACGCAGCAGCTTCAGCATCTTGGACATATTAGGAACGACCGTCTCAGTTTAGTCGCCTTTGTTGTTGTTGTTTCTGTTGTTATAGTTGTTGTTGGTGCGCTCCCATTTCAGTTGTTGCTCCTCAAGTGCCTTATACATTTAATTAGCGTTTAGTTGCCAGCAAGTAGTGTAGTGTAGAGTAGTGTAGTCAGTAGTTGAATTTGTGATATTTTGCAGTTAATTAAGATTTCCAGGTATTTACCATCAGTATTTATCTTAAGTATTTATTATGCAATTTTAATTGTTTAAATGATTTCGTAATGGATTTATTGTCTTTGGCATTTTAATGCGAGCAAATAAAGAATTTTTATATAAGAAATGTCTTAAGGATTTTTCTTTAAGGGAATGGAATATTTGAAATTGCTGCCGATTAAAGATACAGCAAAAACTTTACAAAAAGTAATTGGAAAAGAAAAATATTGTACGAGCATTTCTGCGGTAAGTATAATTTTAATATTGAATAATATTAATATATAATGTTATATATTCCATTACTACATAAATGGAAGTGGATTTATGTAAAATATATATTTTTCTAAGAATTTAAAAATGTGATACTCCCAATCAAATTATAAGATTTATAAGGGTCCAAGTAATCACCTTTTAATTCACGCAATGTTGTATAAAATAAGTTCTATATGGGTTATTTGCTTAGCGGTATCATAATGATGAAAATCGATCAAATTAATTCAATAAATTAAATTCCACGCTAAATTATTTTAGCTAGTTTCCACTGTACAGTAATTCCATTTTTAGTGCAATATCAGTCATTCTACAATCTCTCTCTTACCTTGCTTATAGCTTATTTTTGTTGCTTTCAGTTCGATTCTTCTCCAAAATGCTTTTTCTCTGCTTCCATTTTGCTCACATTCTTTGTATAACATAATTGCGTCTCATATCTCCTGTATGCTGGCCATAAAAACCAGTTCCAAGTCCACAAGCTCACCCTCGTTTACCTCGGAGAGATCCACAAAGTTCTCTTCCGAGTCAGCAGCAGCAATAACAACAACTACAATAGCAACAAGAACAACGCCGACGACATGAGCTTATCATCAGATCAGAGAGAGCCGCATCTTAAATGCTGGCGCCAGCGCCAATGCGCTGATTGAGCGCGACGATCGCCAGGTAATCCAGTAATCCAGCTTATCCTGGCGAGCAAGTAAGCAAGCGAACATGCAAAATGTAATTGATGTTTTCACGTTGTAGTTGTTTGCCATTTACATGCGAAATTGTCCGAAGCAAAGCCGAAACCATATCGATGCCTCACACATGTGACCGCTCTCCGCTCACAACAAACATGTTGTTTTGGGGCTGGCCAACGGAAATGGGGCGGCATCTTTGAATGGACAACAGTGGCAAGTGGTAGCCCAAATTGCAAATCTTCGACGGTGGCATTTCATTTCAAATCGCGTTAAGAAACAATTGTTAAACGGTTGATGATTTCCCTCACTTCCCCTCTTTCCATTCTTTCAACTACCAATTTCGTTGCCATTCGATCTCCCATTCGATACCCACACACGTAGCAACAACCTGTTTTTTGTGATCTCTCAGTGGGGACATCTGTTGGCTGTCGAAGACTGTGGGGTTGCAGTTCCCATTCATGTTGCCGCTAGAAGTGTTTATGGGCTCCACATTAGCCACGCTGCATATTCATGTTAAACGTCGCCAAAAAGACTAACGATGCCAAACGGCTATTGTGTTGTTGTTGTTGTTGCTACGGCTGAGGGCTATTTGCTAAAATTTATTGAATTCTCATTTAGGAGAGCCACAAAACCTCTGACTCTGACTGTGTGCAGAGTCGGAGACAGAGTTTGAGGCAAATCCAGCGCCAGGTTCAGGTTCAGGTTCACAAACATTCGCATGTCAAAGTCGAATGAGCGCCGTCGCGGTTCCCGATCTTTCAGTGTAGATAAGCCAACTTTTTGTCCCAGGGCTTGTTGTATGCGCTCCTGCTTTGCTCTTGCAATACCCTTGCCAAGGGTATTATAATATAGTCAAGAAATTTATAAAGGAATATAGGTGTGTGCTGACTCCATCTGTATTCCTGATCAGACCCGACGACCGAACCGTCGAATACCAACTTGTATCCAGAAGGGTATCAAGTCTTCGACTGCCGAAAATAAACTTTTATTGTTGTTTGCTATTGTACGCTACGCTCCCTTTTGTGTATGTGTAATTTCGTTTGATATTAATGTTACGGCGGTCAAAATCAAAGTCATGGACATTTTTCGCTGGCGACAATTTTATCGGCCACACAATGAAATCATTTGGCGTAGAGATGGGCGCCAGTCGTGTGTCTATATTGCCTGATCTTGTAAGATCACGCACAGGATTCTTGTTGAAACTTAAAACTATACGTTGACTATAACTATTGGTATATTATATTTCAACTTGATAGTAGGCAAAAAACCGACATTCGTTTCGATCTCGCGTTTGCAATCTTGGCACGCACTCATCTCTAATTTGGAGCAGATGCTCCAGTTTTTTTTGCTACGTTGGCGGTATATGTCTGCGGCTTTAATTGTTGTGAAGTTGTCAAAGATAAGAAATTTATTCATTTTAAATGCGATTCACTCAATGGCTTCTATACATTCATATGTATAAATCTCACCGAGAGTTACAATCTAATATGCAACATCCTGCGTGCATCATGATCTTTAAGGGTTGGTATCATAGCGAGTGGTGGGGCGACGATGCCAGTGATTTGGATTTTTATACTTGACCAAGTTGGTCAAATCGTAAGCCAGCCGGCACAGTGACATAGGTTTTTTCCCCTGGAAAATTCTTCTCTCCTGGCACAACTGGCAAATCTGCAAAGGGCGATACATACGCCTCCTGAGCAGTCTGGAAGCTTGCTGTGTTAGCTGTGCTTGACTGTGAAAACCAAATATTAATATATACATTGAACTGATTAATTGTATACGATTTACTTGGGTAGGATCCAAAAAGAGCTTCTTCTTAATTTCACCTTTATTTTGTTCCGCAAGCGTTAATTTCTCAAATTGTTTGGAATTGGAATTCTCTTTATGGAAATATTTTTCCAAATCAGCAGTAAACTTGTCACGGCCAGATCGTTTATATTCCGGATTTTTTTGCTGTCTCTCAATCCAGATCTCTGTAAAGGCGTATTTTTGCAATGCCTCCACATCTTTCTGATCGTTTTCCGTCCGCTCATTAGTTCCTTCCTGCGTCTTGAGTTCCTTTAAATTGATTTCTTTCTTCTGGTAATTCATATCAAAGAGTTCCATTGCAGGCAGCGGAGAGTCACATCTATGTTCCTCTATCAAAAAATGGTTTCTATAAGATCTGCGAGCAGCCATCCACTTTGGCGACTGACAGTTGCTTGACTTCAGCGAACGTGCGCTATTAGTCCGAGTACGCGTAACTCCAACTCCAGAATTTGGCTATAAAAGGAAACAGTGTATCCAAATATTTTAGAATATTATCATTATAACCCTTTTGTCTATTTGCAACGGGTATAAAAAAGCTAATTTGTAATATTGGTATAGCTTTTTAATGCTTTGAAGAGTTGGACAGCACTGAACATAATGTGAATATAGTTTGTCAAAACTCTTGTGACAAATGATGAAATTCACATAATTTGCTTTACATCGAAAAAAAGGCTTTTTCTTGGTTTTTTGTTATTTACTTTGATCTTTGAACAAGTTTAAAACTTGCAATATCTATTTATCTAAATAAACATGCCTTTATTCTATTGTCTGGTCAGAACAGTTACTTGACCCACTGTAGTGGTACTTACCATTTTGGCATTATTTTTAAGCGCCAGTCGTTTTGTCTTCAGTGTGTTATAGAATATGTGTACCATTAATTGCGTGTTTAATAATAAAGATCAATTACAAGCACTTACAGCAATCAAGTTGTTTTTCAACTGAAACTCAGACTCCTCGTCTGTAAGTGTGTCATCGTCGTCCAAGTCAATCTCTCTCTCCAAGTCGTCAGAAAACACATTGCTCTGATTTAAAGAGTGAAATGAATCACTTTCCTCGTCCATTACAGCTAAATATTTTTCCCTTGGTTTTGGTATTCGGCTCACTTTGCGTTTAACACAAAGTTTGTTTTTATTTGCGCGACCGAAAAATTATTGCCTGCGTGTAATAACAGAGCATACTAGATTTGATACCCATTGAGAGCTGACAAAAGGTGGGCTTTATATCGATATTAACATATTATCGATTTATTAGTTGATCGTTCAATAATTAATTCAATTTTGGTTTTTTGAAGTCTTGAGCATGTTTTTATTAATATTGCTGTTAGTCCGATTTCGAAATATTGGTACCAATAAAAATCAGGTAGACTCAGGTAATATTCAAATCACACAAAGTACTTAAAGGCTGTTGCAGTTTGCACTCAATAGACTAGTAAACAAGAGGAATATAGACAAAAACTACGCGCATTCCGCGCACTTGACAGCGCCCATTCTTGTTGTTGTTGCTGTTGCTGTTGGCATTTAATTGTTCACATGGATTTGCAAAAATGATGCGCAGTTCTCTTTGGGTTCGACAAACAATCTGACTGTCTGCCTGCCTGTGTGGGTGGATTTTCATTATCCTGTAATTGTTTGTGCCATTGTTCACACGCTACGTCTGAAAAATTACACGCTTTGTTAATTGTCCCAACCCCGGACTCGGACATGAATCCGGGTCACATGTGAGCCCATTTGCATAAACTGCTTGGTCCGGTTCTTAGTGGGTTGGCTCCGCTCTAGTTTAAAACCTCGGCTTATGTGAAGTATGAAAGAAAAATAGGAAAGATATAGATATAGATTATGAGCAGGTCCATATTTATGGCTTGGCACCGGCGGCACACGACCCTACAGAATCCTTTGTTGCATTCTCCTTACCACCAAATATGTATATTTGCAACAATATAAACTCAAGTACCCGCTCTTTGTGCGTATTGTATATTTGCTTAACGCCAGCTCCGTTTGCTCCGTATGCAAAAAGAGAAACTAAAACCCTTTGTTAGAGAAGAAACAACAATATATTTCCATAGAAATTCTCTTCTTCACTCTCTTTGCCTTCTCTCTTTTAATATTTGCTCCGTGTGGGAGTGTATTGTCATCAAATATTTGCCAAGCAGTGCAAATGCTGGCTACTCACTGCTTGCTGTCTTTTGGCTCTGTTTGAATTTGAATTGATAGTCATTTTGTGAAGAGACTGCTGCCACGCGTAAAACGCTTTCCACTCATTAGCACTTGTTTTTTTTTTTGGTTGTAGCCCTGCCCCCAACTGTCACTCAAGTAATTAACTTTCATTTAGGAAATGGTAATGGTTTCGTTGTTGTTCGGGTTGCTCCCCATTTTTTGTTTAGACAACAGAAATTGGTCGCAACACAAAGTGTATCTAATTTCATGGGGAAAAAATAAGAGAAAGAACTACAAAATGTTGAGCCGTAAAATGCAACAGCCAAATGCATTAATTACGCACACGCTGCCAACCTGCGACATCTGCCGCAGTCGCTGCCACTGTCGCTGCCGTTTAATGAGGCATTCAATGCACTTACAACCTTGCGCCTGTCAACACAGCTCCGTCTACAGGGAGAACGACATCTGTCACCCGTTCTCTGGGCTATAAAACCGCAGTCCGTTGTTGTTTCTGCCCCTGCCCCTGCTCCTGCCTCTCTGCTGCTGTTGCAGTTGCAGCTACTCCCTGGCGACTACAATTTAGAAATCGATTTGGTGGTAAATTGAAATTATTGTTTGTTTTTTTTTTCTTTCATTCTTTTTTGTTTCTAGTCCCGGTCAGAGAATACGTCTGCACACGCCTCCCTCGACGTCGTCGTCTTGCCAGGAGACGTGGGTGGTGACGCATGTCATCGTAAACTTCATCATGGGCAACGTTCTCTGCCGCCGGAATAAACTAAGATACGAGTACAAAAAAAAACAACAACAGCAACAAGCAACTCCAACTTACATTGAGTATATTTTCATCTTTTCGACTCTGTACCTAAAAAGTGCAACGGGTCTATTAATTTGTCAATAGCGAAATTATTACCTGAAGTTAATAGAAACTTTTATAATATTCCTTAAACAAATAGATTTAAACTATGAAATACCAGCCCAAGTTTGCTTTCTTAGAATCTTACGCTACAAATTGATAAAATGAGTATAAAATCAAGATACCGACTTTATATTTTGCCAATCATATAATGAACATCAATAATATTAAGTTAAGCAATTCATATTTTATTGAAATATCTCATATTTTTTAAACTATTGATCCTGTGATATTATTTTAAATCAACCATTTTTTTTAGCTGAACTGGTACAGAGTCTCGCATAGTCGAGTTTGCTTGACGGCAGCGTCTCCTACTCATTTTTGGCTGCTTCGTCTCAGTCTCTGCCCATTTCATAAACATCTTCAGCTATTATGAGTCTCCGGAGTATTCTCCCCGTGCAACTGTGCAACTGTTGCCTGTTTTAGGGCTGCAACCGAATTTCATGCCTTGTCGAGCTATTTAATTGCAAACAAATTATGTTCTGGCCAGTCTGTGTGGCTAATGGATGATGCTGCCGCTTGACGACGGCGACGTCGACGTCGATGTCTTCGACTGATGATGTTGTTGAAATTCTAGCGTTTATCTTGTAAATTGGTTGGGATTAATGTCTAGCGGAAGTTGTGATTTGAGTTGCGTCTGCATCGGATTGCTGGCTGCTGCTAGATGTTGCACCAATGATAAAATGATCAACTGGCTGTGCAACATGTTCATTTACCTACAGCAAAGTATGTGGGCGTTGAGGCTTTGAAGTATCCCTAAAATCTGCCAATTATCTGAGGACTGAGTGCTGCTTGTTGAGCTAACAATGACAAGGGCACCTACAAACATAGATTTCATGCCAATCTCTTTGAATGATCTTAAACTAGCTAATTTTATAAGCACAATTTAAATTGAAATGAAAGCTCAACTTTATGGCAAGCAGGTGCCAAGCAGTGTCAACGAACGCTGTCACAAGCAGTGCATGCAGATAATACGCAGTGCAGCTGCACTTAAAATAAAAAATACACGTATTTTTATTATTGTTTATTAGCTACTTTTATTGTGCAAACTTAATAGTTAATCAGGCCAAAGTAAAGTTTTATATGTACACATTTATTATAATACCAAAGGCATTAACTGTTGATACTAATAGATAAAATACGCAACTAGCTGCCACCACCAAGAATTGCAGAGATGCTGAAACCTTTGCGCTTTGTTGGTGCCTCCGGCGGTGGTTGATGTGGTGGTGACTGTGTTGTGGTTGTTGCCGCTGTTGTTGTTTCGCTGCCCACATCCAGCTCCAGTTCATCACTTGTCGATTCATCTGTCTGCTGAACGGAAATGTTGTGTGGCAAGCCGAGCGCCGGAAGTTGTGGCAAAGCAGCTTGCAAAATGGACGCTGGCGGATACAAATGTTGTGTAGTCGGCGTCGTTGCTCCATTGTACTCATGTGGTGGCCGGCCAAAGTATGTGCAGGCGAGATCGACCAGCGAGGGTCGCAACAGCGACTGCATGTTTTGTTGGAAATGTTGCATGAAGGTGGCGGCGCCGCGGGGCGAGCCAATCGAGCTGGCGCCAGGCATCGCCACAGCCTCAACGCCATCCAGCGAGGATGATAACGAACAGGCGGATCCATTTGATCTCAGTCGCTTAATTTGCGGACCATCCTGTTCGCTGTTGTTCAATGTTGTTGCTGTTGTCAATGTTACTCCCTCTGTTGTTGCTGATGCTGATGCTGATCCCGATGCTGTCGCTGTGGATTTGCCTGGCGACATGTCAAGCGAGCCAGATGACTGTGAATGCGTCTGGGCCAAATCTTGATCATCATCGGTTGGCGATGAAGACATTTTGCGTTTGCAGCGCGATTGTCCAGTTTCGCGGAAGCCCTTGGCAAATGGATTGTTGTCGATCTTCAGCTTCGTGATGCGATCATTCTGTGTAAAAAGGATAAACAAGAAGCGAAAGCAGTTGGAGTTGGAGTTGTGTAAATTGCATGAAATATGACAATGGGTGTATACATGGGAATATGCATGGGAAGACAGTGAGAAGACGGCGTTAAGTAACAGCGCCACTTGACACCACAACAGTCTGACTGTTGAAGGAAGAAAGAACATACGAGACAGAGAGACAGAGGGAGAGAGAAAGAGATACACTTGAATCGACTCTTGTGATGACTTGACAACTTTGTGACGATGATCTTGTGGAAGTGATCACGCTAATTAGAGGCAGACTGACGTCTGGCAACTGGAAACTGGCAACTGGCAACTGGCGTCGCTGTCAATGAGTCCAGACATAGACAAAAACACAGCGAGGAGGCAAAAAAGGCACCAAGGATATGATGTGGCTATCCAACTTCCTAAAATAACAGAACAACTGAAAGTGAGCCTGACTTTTGCCTGACGAATTGCCTGTCTACTCCTGACTCTACGCCCTTTGTAGACAATGGGCGTTGCATGCTAATTTGAGACGTTGGTCAGGCTACCCACGGCGTGAGCGATCGCTGTCCAAATTAACCAATTAGCCCAGCTCAATGAATTGACAATAAATCTGTGCAACTGACCAATTACACAGAGCGAAATTATCATATATAACTTTTTTTAAACGCCAAAATTCCAACATTATTTCGAACTGTGATTTAAATTTGCGTTGATGATTTCGATTAAACTTCCATATCATTATTTGGCCTCTTAATTGATTCAACGTGAATATTAGAATATTAAAATATTTGTGTCCCTTTTTTCTAAGTTTTCTCTTACGTTTTTCCACAAACTTCAATTCAAGCTATGTATAAAGAATACGAATAATCTTGATTAAAGACTTGGTGTACTCTACTTATGCAAGTTGGATCATTGAGTGGTGATTTAAAGCATCGCTTATAATGTAAACCAATTTAAGTACGCTTTCATTTCTCTCTGTGTAGAGAGGGGTCTTTGAAGCTTACCTGGTATGCTGTCACAGCCACAAATTCCGTCTCGGCAAACACAAAAGCCTGTTGGGGCGCCCAAGGTATTTGCGCCAGGTCAGCGGTGCGTATGACATGCAAACGTGGCTGATACTTGTGCATGCTGGCCAAAACGATCTGTAGGAGGCAAAGAGAGGGTAGGGGGTAGAGTGGGTAGGGGTAAAGAGTGGGTAGGGGGGAATCAGAAACTGTCGCTTGCTTTGATGCTGCTCTTCGATTACTTACATGTCCGCTGTTGTCCAGCGTGTTGTTCGTCAACTTCACCTTGTTGAAGAGGATCGGTTGTGCCTGCCAATGTGCTCCGGTTGCCGGACTATCCGGATGCAGATACATGCGCTGTGGACTCTGTGGCTCGGCACCGCCAGCTGGCACCCATTGGGAGCCGGAGAACTTGTAGCGACAGTCGCCAATGGGCACCATCTCGAGCAGCACACAATAGTTGGTCTCCTCCTCCAGGCCAGAAACGCTCAGGCGCATCGAGGGAAACATGCGTCTGCAATCGAAGAAAAGAACAGAGCAGAGAAAAGGAAATCAAATTCAGATAGAGTCAACAAGTTGAGGGCAACATTAAATAAATCGTAATAAATAAAATCCTGATCTTTGGGCGTTACAAATATTTAATTGTGAGTTGCCCGTGGTCCATGTAATTAGGCTAGGCAAATGCATACAAAGGGAAATGCACAACAAATATTAAATAGCTGGGCAAGGTCTCTTTCAACGCGAGTTTGCGCTGTGCTAACAAGGATCGAGTAGAGGATGGGAGGAGAGGGAGAGAGGAGAGGAGAGTAGTGCACGGAGATCGAGACCCTGCCACAGTGGCACAGCAGGTGGTCAGCGCTCTTGGCGCCAGCCTCAAAATTGTTTGCGCTCCTCCGAATGCGTCTCTGTTGGTTGTTTAGAGTTTGTTCATCTTGTTGTTGTTTTTGTTGTTGCTTTTTTCTCTCGTCGTTTTTTTTTGGCAATGATTTTGTATTTTTGTAGTTTCGGTTTTCTTATTTTTTGTATTTGTCTGTTGCTTGCGCGATGATTAATTAATTTAAGTCGAATGCGTTGTGTTTGCCTACATTTAATTTGATTCCTTTTCTGGTTTGTTGAATTCCATTAGAGAGCCAAATATTTCGACATTCGTGCGGTTTAGAATTTCATTTTCAATTTGCCTTCTTTTTTTGTTGTTCCTCCTCCTCCTCCTCCACCTCCTCCTTCTTCTGCTTCTACGTTCTCTCCTTTGTTTCAGCTTGCTCCCTGCTCTTTAAAACCTTGCTCGTGCATTTTTGACAAACGATTTGTTAAGATATTGATCTTTGGCGCGTCTGCGCATAATTAACAAATGCGAGAATCCTCGCGAGAATTTCTGAGGAAGCAGCAAAAAAGCCATGCCTGGCATTTGACGGCATTCGCATTGGCGCCTAAGCAGGTGCAGTTCAAGTCTAATTTATCCAATGTGTTTAGTGTTTTGAGTTTCTTTCATATCGAGTAGTTCGAATTTGAAATAAATATTGTGACAATATAAAAAAAAAAGTTTTAAGTCAACCTGATCATTTAGAATGAACTTTGAATATTAAAAAATAGTTTACAAATAATTTATCTATTACTTATTGATGATTTTGTGCTGTTAGAACTTGCTTGAATTTTTTTCAAAAGGGAGATAGTTAAAATATATAATAGATATAATATTCTACAAATGCTTCAACTAATCAACAACAATGTAAAATAATTAAATAAATGCACTTCCAAAAATACTTGATAAACTATTAGATATCTACGATAACTGCAAAATATGCTTAGGATCAATATAAAACAAACTTCATAGGTTTTTTTTACTCAATCAGCCTTTTGTAAAAAACATTTCTCTATAATTTTCTGTCAACCTAACCTAAATTTTCCAAGTTCTATTTGAAAACCGTCTGTACATATAAATTCTGTCTTCTGATCTGATAGTACTTAAAGTGTTACCAGAGACGCTTCCAAATGATTCACCTGAATTACGCCTCCAAAGTAACGAAATCTTCAGTTGTCTCAGAGGCCTTTCTCAGCGATTCTCATGAATGTTCGCTTGAAAGGTTAAAAGCTTCGTGACAAAGTCATTTCATTTAGTTTTTAGTTTTTTTTGTTATTGTTTTCTTTTTGGGACAAACTCATGCATTTTGTGATACGGTTTGTTCTATCTATCTTTTATGGTCGTCTGGACATTTGCCACCCATGCGATCCGAAGTTGATACTGAAGAGGGGACAAGCAACTAATTAGTTTTTATGATCGCCACTCGACGTTGGGCAGCATCAAGCATCAAGCCTCAAGTTGCCACAGTGACTGCCACACGGTGGCACTCTGGCGCCTAATCATTAAAAATTCAAATCGATTGCAAGGCAGAAGAGTGCTCATCGTTGTTGTTGTTGTATTTGTTGTTGTCGCTTTCGTTGTCTGACTGCATTTTCACATAAAACATTTTTGATGAGCATAAAAACTATTTAATACCGTCGATTTTATGAATAATTCATGGCATATACTACGAGTATTGTATGAGTATAAAATACGAAATGGAGAAAAGAGTTGAGACAGTTCTAAACTCTTTGCTTTTCTGCTTTTCTTCTTTTCTTTTTTTCGGCAATGGGGCAGTCCCAAAAGTTTATGTTAATGCGGGGAAGGTCTTTTGCTTTTGGAATGGATATTTTACTCGGTCTTCGTAGCCGATCTTATCGGCACTTGTGCATCTCGACGGGCCAAAGTGTGAAATTGCTCGTATCTGTCGACGTCGTCGACAAGCTGTGGTCATTGTCAACGCGCAACGTGCAGATACAGATACGAATGTATCTCGTATCTCAAGTTGAGGCAGCGGACAGAGGCAGAGGCAGCGGTTGTCTACAGACAGGCGCCACAATAAAAACGCCGAAAGCAACAAAGATGACGACAAAGTATCCTTGACGCTAAGATTTATGCCACAGCAGCAACAGTCCAAGTATCTCTTTCTCTTTCTTCCTCTCTTTCCCTCTCGCGTTATCTCTGTCTCTGTCCCTGTTAAAAACGCCGACCAAAAGGACGTCCCACTGCGTTCCGTGTCCATACTAGGCCTACAATAAATTACGATGACGCCACTTTACGCACATTTGAGCAAGTGCCGGACACTTTTAGGTAGTTTTCAACTGCGACTGCGACTGCGAATGCGCTGAGATACAAGATACAGTATCTTTGGGCGATAGCGCTCATGCTTTGATATTTCCATGCTGCATTTTCATCGGCATCGGCATCGGGAGCAAGAACACGCAAAGTGCCAGCGAACTTGTATATTTTACGCCTCTCGCCAGATACATTTCACAAGATACAATATTCAATGTTCGATATTCGATATTCGATCGACACAAGGCCCAGGCCTTGATTGCACTTGAATTCGTGTCGTACCTGTCCACAGGCATTTCACATCCTGCATCCTTCCGCTGCCGCTGTTTGTTTGCCTGTGAAAATTGTTGTCGCGACGTCGCTGTAAACAATTTGCAGGCGCCTGCATCTAATGAGCATTTAACAGCGACGCCGCCGCCGAAGATGACGATCATCAGGTTGAGGATGCGACTGAGGATGGGAACAGGGAATGAACTCAACGGTGGACTAAGGCCACTTCACAATTAACAGGGCAGGTTCAAGGCGCAGGCGCTTTAAGTGTTTTTCTTTGCTCAACTGTTTTTTTTCTTATTTTTCGGCTAAGAGTATTATTTTTCACGTTTGTGCTAATGACTCTCTCGCTTTGCCCATCGATCCCGGTTTAATTACGTTCCAAAAGTTCTTTTGGGCGCGACATCAAAGTCGTTGCTGGACATACGTATATACATATTGTAAATGTATATCTTTATCTTACCTGCCACTCTTGGTAATGATCATTTCCGTGCCAATCTGATGGAATTGCTTCCACAGCTCATCGTTCTGCAGCGTCATCTCCACGCCGGGCAACGAGACACGCGGTGGCATTATCACGTGTCGCGGCATCGGTATCGGCAACATCGGTGGAAAGGGATCTTCAATGAATGAGACGAGGGAGAGATTGGGTTGAGTATTTGATACAACTCATTGGGATAAGTATTTGTTACAAATAACTACACATTTATTGTTCTATTACTTACTTAACAAAGATGTTTATCAATATATTATTAGTTCTATTACTTTTATAACTGATTTAGTTTCAAGTAAGTTCCTATATTAAAGTTTCTTTCTATATTGCATTATAACTATATAACTACATACATTTATATAATTTTCGAAAAATATACTCCAGATCATTATTAAAAATAAATAAATATATAGAACTATCATATTTTTGAATATATTAGTGCAACGATATATTCAGATATATTGAGTTGTGCCTATTTTAAAGATAAAGTGGAGTTTAAAAAGGTCTTAAAAATAAGCTAAAGATTTTTCTATGGAACTAGATACTAGTTTTCAATGTCTGCATTAAAATAGCAACTAAAGATTAAAGAGCACCGCTCGTCGGGACAATATGTCTATATATATATATACATATATAAATTTGCATGTCTGTAGTGCATTTAATATGATTTGCCTGCTGTGTTACGATCTGATCGGATGGCTAAAACCAACTTTGTTATCAGTTTGTCGGCAAAGATGGCCCGCTGTGATGTGTCGCTTACATTTGGCTTAAGCAAAAAAAAGATAAAAACAGGCCCCCAAACGCTTTCTCACATTACTCAGGTTTATGGTGCGATCGTTAAATCGTAAAATGGCTAATAGCACTAACGCCTGCTGGTCTCCGAATACGAAAGCCAAATGCAACAAAAAAATCGCCAATTGCGGCAAATTAAAAGTAGGTAAAGATCGTTAATGCTAATGATTTAAAACAGCTTTTGTGGTGGTTGCAAAATTATGTTGGATACGCGGCGTATGCGTAATGTGAAGTAATGTAATGTTAAATGGGAGGTGAACGAGGAGGCGGAGCTTTACTTACCTGGTATGCGTTGCATTATCTGCTGGCGGTAGATCTCGTGCGCGATGTGTTGTTGCATGCGCAGATCGACAAGTTCGTTCATGGTGATCATGGTTGATATATGTATATGTATAAGTATGTATTTAAATTTGTATTTGTATATTTCACACTTTAATAAATTGTTAACTTTTGGCACAATTCAATCACAGACAGTAACAACAACAACAACAACAGCGACAGCAACAAGAGCAAAAACTTAACACAATAACGAAAGCTGACAGCATGAGTTTTCAGTTCTTTTGTGAAGGCACGAGGCGAATTCGATTAGCGTTAATTATGCAAATCACAGCTCCCAAAAGCAAAGTAAGTGGCGTTATTATGGCAAATGTCTCATGTGCTTGTGTGGGTGTTAATTCGATTATGACAATAACAACAACTTGTTGAATTTTGAATTTGAAAATTGGATTTGTGAATTCGGGATTCTCAATTTGTTTTGGGTTTATTTGGGTTTGTTTTTGTATGAGATATAGAGATACACCGACGCTCGCGTCTTGCGCTCGCCAAGTTCGCATTTCAACTGAGTAAGTTCCACACAAAATGTCGCTGCCGTCGTTCGGAACGAGCTTGACGAGTTCGAGCCATTGATCGACATTACCTGCGAGATCTCTGGCAGCTCTCTTTGCCTCTCCCTCGCTCTCTCTCTCTCTCTTGCGCTTTGTTGCAGGTTGCCCTGAGCTGCACGCTGATTGGCTGAGCGCCCTAAGCGCACATGCAGTTGAAGCGAGAGCAGCTAGTTGACTAGCCAGCTATCTCTGTCTGACACTCAGCAGCTGAGCACACGCTCTCTTTGTTGGCACCTCCATTTTGAAAATGACACCAGCTGCAAATGCTCCGCCCTCTCTTTGACGTTCGCTCTCGCTCTCGCGCTCCCTCGCTCTCGCTCATGTTCTTTCTAATTGTGTTTAATTTTGAAGTGCGAAGTTGCACAGTCAGCAGCCGTTCCAGCTGAAACACAGAGAGACACATGCTATGAGTGTGTGTGTGTGTGTGTGTGTTGTGTGTGTCTGCGCTGTTGCTGGTGTTGCCTTTTAATTATACATCATGATCGAAATTGTTTTTTAGTTTTCTCTTGATTCTTTTTCCTTTTTTCCATTTGGCATCTTTTTTATATACTTATTTATGCTTTGCCCATTTGTAGTCTCTGCCATCATGGTGGTCCTCTTGTCTTCTCTCGAGTTGTTGCTGTTGTGGCTGCCGTTTTGCTGTTCATTTATTTGATTTTGGTTTTGACGCTGCGTCATTCGGCTGCATTGATATGGTGGCATACACATGTATCCCATATCCCCGATATGGACTCAAACTCGAAGTCGAACTCAAATACTGCAGTTGCTACAGAAGATGCAGCTGCTAGATTGTGGTATTTTTTCTTTCTCTTTCTTACTTTTATATTTTATCTTCTTGTTCTGACCTTTTTGAGATTGACAAAACATTTGTTAAACTACGGAAACGCATGTCGTCTACAAATTTGCGGAAATTTCATTCCATACAGGCGGGAAACAGATGAACATCCTGAGCAGTTCCAAAAGTTCAAGGCAGCATCTTCAAATCCAAAAAGAACTAATGACATACAATATTAAAATCAATTATGATTTATTAATAGCTTAAAATAATTCTAATCTCTATAAATTATTACTTAAAATCCAAAAGACAACTACATTGAGCAATAACACTATATTTTATTCTGTTTAATGTTACTTTTCATGTTTGCATTTTAAGATTAATGATATATATATACACATATATATCGAGTTCCCTTTATGCTTAACAAATCTGTATTTTTTTGTTGAACGGATTAAGACAACTTAATTGAGGAATTACACTGTAATTCATTCAGTTTGTAGTGTAATTTTATGTTTTGATTTTAAAATGAGATCTATTAGACTTATACAGTATATATAGATATATATACCATATATATTTGCCCAGAACGTGTTCATAGCTATAATGCAGCTAACAAAGCTGTAATACTCGCTATAGATAATTAACTAATTAATAGTTGCGTTGCCAGTTTGAACTTTAACATTTCATTACGTATACGTAACGATGTAGCACAATCTGAAAACTTTCGCTTTCCATAGCCTCATAAAAAGCGAATCTGATTGTATATCTTGGCTATACTACACAGCAAATATTGCAGCTCCAATCTTTGGATAAACATAAGCACTTCCGTTAGGCTGGCTCAAATAATTAAACATTACTTAGTTTTGTCAGCGTTATCTGCTTCGCTTGCACTACTGCGAAATTCCTGTGTCTGTTGGGTAAATAGTTGGCCAGCTAAGTTTGCGAGCTAATTTACACAGCACTTTGCTGCCTGACACATTCACTTTGTTTCATGTTGTGGCAGCCAGCGGCGATAAGCCAAAGAAATTAATTTACTATTAGCAGTTGGCATTGGTATCGGTATTTCACCCAAATTGCGTATCCTCTAACCTACACTTATATGAATATCTAAATGTGTGTGTGTTTGTACGTTAATTTATGCTTCGCGTTTTCACATTTGGTCGCGCACGCTTCCGGTTCCTCTTGCCATATGCAATAACCAACAAACAATTAGCCAAAAGGTTCGGGTCTCTGTCGCTGTCTCTGCCTTTGTCTCTGTCTACGTCTCTGTCTCTGTCTGTGTCTCTGTCTGTGTCCGTTGTCTATGTCTACGTTGAGTTTTGAGTCCGGTCATGGATCGAGCACGCCAATAGCTGTGCAATTTGTCAGCACCCAGCTAATTGGTGTTGCTCAAAATGATCTGCCTGCTGTTTGACTAATGCTCTACGGCTTCCTTCCGTTTTCTTCGGGGGAGGTACACGTTCAAACTATCACTGGGCCATCAACAGGTAGCCAGTGCAGTTTTCTATCTATCAATGCCACACATTCCACACGCTTGAATCATTCAGCAATGCATTCAATTTAAATCCGTATCGCATTGAATTTACTGCTGAAACAGGCAGCAACTTCTATATTGCTGATAGTATTTACTGGGATATATGCTAGATAGGGTGGAAAGGAAATAAAAGAGAAAATTCAAGTTCAAAAATGTTGAAAAATAAACTGCACATTTAACTTAGGTACAACATGATCAAATAAACGTTGGTTATCAAAATCGGAAGAATTTTAATCAATTTAATTTAATGATACCGAACAAGTTAAATTTACTTTAAATGAAATGGTTTTACTTTCCCATTAATAATTATGTCTTATTTTCCAATAAGCGCTCATTTGATACCGTTTCAAATTTACTGTCAAATGTATTTTATTTTTATTTACAACTTTTTTTAAAATGCATTTTCCGTTCCAACTTGGGCACATTGGGAACATTGCAAGAGCTCGCCATTGCGAAATTAGACACATAACAGCGATAAGCACGAGCCTTTTTCTCACACGGCTATTCAAATTAAAATTAGCATAAGACTCCAGACAAAGATAATGTAATTTTCCATGGAAAATAAATGAAATGCTCAGCAAGTACCAATTCAGTTACTACTTATTCAGGGTGCAGTATTTTTCCCATTTATTATTTTTTTTGTTAATCATTATAAAACTTAAGTGAACCGGCGCGAAATTTATTGATTTAAACTTTTAGCTAAATTCGATTTGTGTTGTTATTTGAACAAGCCCCTAGCGCCTCTATAGACTGTATAGACTTTATAGACTATTAACGGCTGCCACTTGACGATTCTTCATTGTTACAGCAGCTACAACAACGACATGACTACATGAACTACGTGAAGATGCCACTATGTGGATGGGAATGTGATCTTCGACTCGTACTGGGACTGGGATTGAGACTATTTGCTGACGCTCGACTGTCTGGCTGGCATGCAAATCTACTTTTGTATGCAAATTAAGTGACTCAATCAACAAGGCAAAGGTAACAACATCAACATTAACGTTAACAAAACACATAACAACACAATTGATGACGAAGAACTGCGAGATACCCTGCAATAAGCTGTCATTTGATATGAGTCCAAAGAGTGAAACGAATTTAATTGATTTTAAATCGAATTAATAAAATAGAAATATCTTTATAATTTAAATCAATGCTACAAGTCAAGAAACTCGTAACTAATCTTATATATAAATTAAATAAAGTAAAATTTGGTAAATCATCTTAAAAAGTTAGAATGAATTATGTAAAAATTAAGCTATAATTGTATTTGAATCATCTTTCAAATAACTTTAAAGTAATATTTACAAAAATTTATAATTTTATAAAATTATAGTTCATTTTGTAATATAATAAATAAAGTCTTGAGTTGAACAACAAGTAAAATCGCAAAGTGTGTCTGTACACATGATTTTTCTCAAAATTCGCTTTCAAATATGGCCACCCCTTGTTGACTTATTTACTTACAGGGTATAAGCAGTTCAAAAAACAGCTAAATCACAATCGCCAGTAGCGCTTCGGGGACAGCTAAAAATAAAAATATTAAAGGAAAATAAAAGAAAATAAAATGAAGCGAGGAAAGGCATCATAATCATGTGGGTCCGTGCTTCTAGGCGACCACAATGGGGCCCCACAGCAGTCCACTTAGCAGCTTTCAATGGTTCACGTAGACTCGTCGAAGTCCAGACAGACCCCACAACAATAAAAATAATAATAATAATAATAATAATGCGTGTATATATGTGTACATATAATAATTGAGAGGTGTTTAATCGTGTGTTTCGTTTTTATATATTTATTTATTTTTTGTTTTTGGTTTTTGATTTTGTTTTCTGCACATTCACGACCTGTGGCGAGACACAAGTCGTTACCTTTACCTTTCCTGAGCTTCTCTGTCGATCGCTGTTTGCTCTCGAATTATCATAAGCAAATACGGCCCAAAAGACGAGCTGAAACTGGGGGAGAGACTGAGACAGAGACTGAGACAGAGACTGACTGTTTCGACTTTACGCGCTTCAGACTTCAACTGAAGTGCTAAAGTTGCTGGCGACGCGACGCGCTGAGAGGCGCTTCTGTTGTGTAGACACTTGAGTTATTACAATATATTCAAAACTCAAGTGCTACTGGCATTCTTCAACCACATCGACTGCGTCTGGGAGTCGTCGAAGAATCTGCATCTACTACACGTGTATTTCTGTACATACATACACACACACACACATCTCTTTCTTTTATTCGTTAATAATATTTATTTGTTTGTTTATCGACGATGCTCATTGAGTTGGCACTCACTTGGCACTAGTGTGGTTCCTTTTTGAATGGGGGGTCCAAATATATGCATGTTATACTCGTAACAAGATCATCGATTTGAATACAATGATGCCAAATCAGCTTACTAGCTAACAGTTTTCGTGCTGTTGGCCAAATCAATTCATTAACATGCAGCTTCTTGGCCGAAAAGTTCAATGGCCACGCGCTGCGGCCGTGTTGACATCAAAGCCAAAAGCGAACTATTGCCGACAAAGAGATACAAACACAAAGAGTCCAAAAATTCTGAATCTAAATCCAAATCCAAATCCATATCCAGAGCCAGGCCAGACTAAGAGCCACGACCAAGTCCAGTAGTCAAGAAATCATTTCGCCTGATAAAAACATCCATTATGCGTAACAATTTGACGGCTTCTTTGGCTACCTTATTTTCGATGTTTTGTGTCGGCATTTTGGCTTTGATTGAGTAGCCAAAGATTGACCGTCTAGCCCGCGGGGTAATTGTTGTCGCACAATCTCTCCTCGTCTCTCTCTCTCTCTCTCTCTCTCTATCTCTCTCTCTCTATTCTTTCTCCTGGTCCAGGGGGGAGCAGGCATGAGTGCGTAATTACAATGCCCACTGTGATGTCTGATAAATAAAAAGAAAAATAGAAGCATAAAATGAAGGAGAACTTCAATCTACTAAAAAACATGTTTGACGTCAAAGAGGAAATGCCTTAATCTCTCTCTCAACATAACGTCACAATAACAGTCTATCCCCTCCCCCTTCTAGCCCAGACCTGCGCTCGCCATTATCACTCCAAGTGTTCCAAGTGTTTGAACATTTGTTTGTACTGGTCAATGTCGTGTCTTAGGCACTGTATGGTGTACACGGTACACTGTACACTGTATCATTGAGACCAGCCACTTTGGCTTCAGCTCGTATTTGACTAGCGCACTATTCCATGGCTTCTATCTCGGCATCTCTTTTTATATCTTTTTTTCTTATATTTTAGTGTATTTTTTTATGTATTTCATGTGTACTTATGGCACTAGTCATAGTTGACACTTGTTGCCACAGTGCCAGTTGTTGTTGATTACTTTTAATGGCGTCAAGACTTTCGCTTTTATGGATCACTTGTTTCCACGAATCGTATCTCTCTCTCTGTGCATTTACTGGACCGTGATTCTCAACGTAAGATTTAATTGTTATACAATGTTGTGGAAATGTATCTGAAATGCATTAACTAGAAGCGACGCATGTTAATTGAAATTTGGTATAGTCTATTGATAACATTATTTCTTTCAGAAAGGGAACTGTTAAATTTTATAGGCTTTTTGCCATACTTACCATTTGCTTAGATCATTTACACAATATCAGTTTGTAGACTAAAGACAGTTTCATAAATGCTTCTCATTTCAATATAATAACTTAATCCAATCTAAGTCAAATCTTTCTTGTTTGCATTACAAAACCAATAAACATAATCTGGTTAAAACTAGTCAAGAATCTGGCGCCGCATCCGAGTTACCCACAAACAGAAAACCAACCCGTTAGCCTCAGCTACTGGTATCTACCACCCTAAAATCCCAAAAAAATGTATACAATAAAAAACAGATACGCACAAAACAAAAACAAGTTACACCACTATTAATAAGTGTTGTTGACGAGGTGATACCTAGTAATTAAACTTATTCTGATTGTACTACAGCTAAATATCATCATCACATAGTTTAAATTCTATCAAAATTGTATTTAAATGTATTAAAAATAAATTAATATTGCAAAAGATTTAAGTAAAACTGAATACAGTCGATAAAAAACTTATGAAACTTTTAAATTAAATTAAAAAAAACGATTTTAATATATAATAAAAATAAATAGGAAATTTACTTAGAGAATGAGTAATAGTCTGCTTTAAATCTATACAATTTGCAAGAGTATATAAGTAAATCTATATGCAATGCAATGTGTATACCCCACTATTTCTAGCTATGTACAGAGTATAACAAATATGGCGCAAAGTCAACAGCTATACGGCCATTACTCAAAACGAGCACAATTTATGCCACCACTGCAATGTTTCTTTGTCTAACTTTAGGGTATCTCCAGCACCCAGTTCAAATCTCCGTTCCCGTTCCCGTTCCCTTGCCCGCTCCGCCCTTCCCGTTCCAGTTTCTGTTCCAACCTCTCATGTGAGGCGTCAAAAGCTTAAATATTTACAATTAGCCCAAAAAAGACACAAACACATGAACAATGAGATAGAGCGAAAGCGAAAAACATATTTGTTAAAAGAGCAAATAAATTGCAGATGATAAAGATCTAATTTTGATTAAAATTTAAGCTTTTTCACAACCTTAGCAGCTACCGGGCAAGAGAATTCTGAGTAGAGATGCCTGATGGAACCTGATCTCCACTGATCTTCAACCGAGTTAAAGAAGAAATTATAGAACTTGTCTCAGGGGCAATTTATGTTTGGCTTCTTCTTTAATTTTATTTTGTTTTTTATTCGTTGACAACGCACACAAAGACAACGGACGAGTCAACGGTTAAAGCATTTAATAAATTAGCCCCCGTGAGTCGTCGTCGTCGCCGTCGCCGTTGTTGTTATCGCTATCTGTTGTTGCTTTGGGGACTTTGGGCGAGTTGTAGAGCATGTTGTTTTTATAATTTTCGTAGACTTTTAGTTGCTATATATGGCAAACAATACGGTACTTTTAACACCAAGACCAAAAAATACAAAAAAAAAAAACAGGGCCCAAGACCAAATTAACAAAGGCCAAGACAGCACAGAAGCGACAGACGCGTAGCTGCCGTTCGAGCAGCAGCTGGCCCTTAGATACTAAGTTACAGATACAGATACAGATACAGATACTTGTTTACTACTGACTACACTGATAAAAAAAGAGGTTTTAATATCGAGATATGAGAACTATGAATTGTGGTCTCAAAATCAAGTTAGGAAACACAAACTATAAATAAATTTCTGAACAAGTAAGTAATTCGAATGCGCACATTTAAGATAAAATATCACATAATAATACGTTCTTAACAACTCAAGATATTTATTCTTATATTAATAACAGCGATTTTTTTGCTGGACATATATTATGCAAAAAATATTTTGGAGTAATGTTCTAAATTTTAGAAGTTGCTTTTTTTCAGTGTACAGATACGTTTCGAGCTACGGATACAGATACAGCAACTATGGAGCACATGTAGGAAATCCATTTGCATATGAATGTGGCAATGATTACAAATTTCGCTCGTAAAAATGTTTAGTTGGTTTTTGTTTTAACCTTTTTTTTTTTGGTTTCTTCTTCTGTTTTTGGAGGCATAATTAACTATGGATCGATCTCGTATGCGTTGCGGTTGCGGCAATTTACAGGCATGTTGTTGTAACTGATTGTGAGATACGATCTTGTATCTTGGTTTTATAGATACTACGCATTTGTATCTGTATCGCTGTATCTGTATCCGTATCTGTATGTGGAGTCCAAATGAGCAGTCGAATTGGATGTCAATGGACTTTGGTTTTTGGTGGGAAAGTGTTGAGCCGTTTGCATGATGCTGATTAAGTTTTTCATTGAGTGAACCGAGACTGAAACTAAACCTTTCACAGTCAATTAATAGCGGCTAACAAGATCGATGCTGTTCCCTGATAAGCAGCCATCAACAGCACGTTAATAGATTAGTTGCATAGTTAATAGATTAGCCACCTTCCCACTGACTCTCTCGAACAACGCCCACTGTGCGAGTAAGAGTCCAGGATCACACACACACGTACATACTCACACTTACACACACACACACACTCTAACACAGAAAAAGACTGCCTGGAACTGTGTGATCTACAGCATTGATCCTACAGCCTCCAGTCCTCGTTTTGTGTTTATTATGGCGCGTTTCGTTAATTTCTTGGCGCCATCATCATCGTTTCTGTCCCTTTTCGTTGCTCTCTCTCCCTTCTCCTCCTTCTCCGCCTCCTTTGCTGCGTCATAAAATTAAAACTCTTCACTCCATCATTTTCGTGTGCGAGTGCAACATTTGACAGGTAAACGTCTGGGAAAATATATATAACTTACCAACTGGCCGCCGGTTAACGCAGACGCGGCCTCCAGCCCGAATCTTTGCATAAATGTCCTAAAGAATTCCGAATGCTCTATGCCGGGCAAACACATTCATGAATTCCAAGTCAAATATCCCAAGGAATAAGTAAAGTGATAGAACTATTAAATTTCCTTCAATTTCCAGTTAAAAACTGGACCTCATAATTTAGAAACTAACGAATTACTCATGCAATAGTTTCGCCGATATTTTTTGAAGCAATTTAAATTCCAAATTCTTATTTAGAAAATATTTTTTTATTTTTACAATATGTTTACATTTAATAAATATATTTTTCTATAAATGCTTCCTTTTTATTTAAAACGTTTTGCTTTCACAATAACTTTTATTCTTTCAACATTTTCTAGAGTATTTTCGTTTCGTTCTTCAAGCAATTCTCTCATTATAAATTTCTTAAAAATATTTTTCCCAGCCTGCTGAGCGTTTGGTTGGCTGACTGTTGGTTGCTGTTGATGTGCAGTTAGCCATATTTTTGACAGATTTATTAGGCAATATTAATTTTTTATATGCGCCAAGGTATGTGTGATGGGAGCTGCCATTATCACCTGGTCGAGTCCGGGATCTGCTGTAGGTCGGAGACCAGCACCAAGTCAATTGAAGGAAGTACTAAGTCAATGTTTGTGCAACGCAGTTGCAGTGAGCAACTGTCAAGTGCAGATCTTGCAGATCAGACCAGAAAAGATCTCTTGCTGTTATTATTGTTATTTTTCCTGTTGTTATTGTTGTGATGTCTGTTTGTTTGGCTTTGTCCGCTGACTGTTTGGAGTCCAGGTGGCTCGAACGTGTGAAAATGCATTTGCATATTCAATCAACGGCACAATAAATACGACTGACCATAACGAATATGAATACGAATTCGAATACGTTTACGAATACTACATACGAATTCATACAGAGTCGTTAAACAGCATTTACATACGAAAATAACAAGATATTTAACAGCAGACGAGCTGACTGGGAAGTCGTTGGATCATTCCACTAGATATATACACATATATGATAATATATATATAAGGATAGTTCGATGATTTCAGCCCGTGACTTTTGCATTCAAATTGAAAGTGTCAATATTCAAACCTGGTAGTGCTTTCCGAGACGCAGCGACCCATAAATTTCGTATCCAAATTCAAAACACAAACTCAACAACAACGGAGAATGTGTGAGAGAAAGGAGAGGTGTGGGAGTTGCTGGTGGAGCTTAAAAAACTGACAACTCATGCTCTCTTTCAGTTTCGATCTGTTAATAGCCACATTAATTGGAATATTTGCGTGGGCAGATGGAATATTTTCATCAACTCGTTTCTTTGATCTATTTTCGAATCGAATTTGTAGTAAAATTAACAGTTTGCTCAATTTGGCAAAACAAATAAATAATATTTATTGTTGTCTCTTGTCTGTTGACGAGGTTGAAAAATTCCATTATCTATGAATACTACATATACATTTTGTGGCGCCACACAGTTGACATATTTTGTAGCCACGCGCTGTGGCAGCCACTTTCGGTTTCCGTTCATAATGCCGATAAGCGGCAATCAAAGTTGCAGCTGCAAGTGGCAAGTGGCAGTGGCAACTTATCTGGTTGCATGCCCCGTGCCGCGCTCTAATGCAAAACCATAAAAACAAATTATGAGCGATACGCTAAATCAACGAAATGCATTCAAGCGCTGCCTCTGCTCTTGCCCCATGACTCTCGGTGGCAGCCACAACAATCGCAGCAGAATCTCAATCTTTTTGGGAGGTACGTGGCACATTTGACTTAATGAAAATGTTGGCACTACAAGTCAAGTGCTTCGAGGCGCAGCCAAGCGCATGCACACACAAACACACACACACACACACACACGCACACTCGCACACACTTATACACTCACTTGAGCTGCCGTCGCGTTTGCAGCACGCAAGTGAAAAATGTTGGCGCCAGGCGCCACTAAAAAATCTTATGAATGAAGTAGACACATTTTTTTGTTCGCTGCTGTTCGCTGTCTCCCCCTTTTCTCCACTCCCCGGTTCCCCAACCCCTTAACTCTGTTTGTTGTTGCTGTGTTGCTTAAGCGTTGACCGGAATCGCGTTTGAAGTGCATACCCAAGTATTTTCCCTTCTCTCCTCTCGACTGTCGCATTTCGTGTCTCGTCTCTTGATAGTTTAGTCTGTCTTCAGTCATTATAATAATTTTCTTCGAAAGTTCTTGCATTTATTAAGTTATTAAAATGTAATTAACGGCTAGTTAGAAAAATTTGGAACGAATGCCATAAAATGTTAGCTGATAGTAACTTTTCTCAGCATAAAAATTGACATCTCCATCTAAATAAATAACGTTAAATAAATTAATTTAAAAATTGTGAATATTTCGGAATAAAATCATGGTTAAATTGATCAATCCACTTTAAAATCGGATCAGTTTTGATGTTTGAGTTTATGACATGATTTTGGGAACAGATTTAACAGATTCCGATTTATGGAGTAGAATAGAGCTGTTGATTGATATTAACTTAAGACAATTCAAAGTTTTCTTTGGTAACAATATTATTAAATTTTGAGAATAAGTTTAATTGCGATTTATGGAGAAGAATAGAGCGGTTAATTAATATTAACTTCAGATATTTTAAAGTTATTTTAGTTACAATAATGTTACATTTTATTTTATTTCGATTATTTTTTTTATATTACTGATGTTATACTACAAAGTATTAAAAATTATAGCTAACAGCCAAACCTTTATCAATCGCATTTGCTAGGGGCTTTCCAGTTTCAGTTCCATTCCGTTGCAGGTCACCTGTTACCTTTTACCTGTTGAGCAGGCGCGGGAGCGGGACGGGGAGTGGGAGTAAGCCAAGGGGTAGGAATAGAAGGAATTGCTCGGCAAACGTGCGCGTTCCATATTAAATCCAGGCAGTAAAGGCATTAATCACCATTTTCACGCGACGCGCCTGTCGCTCTATACTCTGTCCTTTGGTCTTTGGGCCAACTATTGCTGCCGGCCACGTTAGAGCTGCTCGTTAGAGCAACGAGGGAGAGAGAGAGAAATGAGTCTGACACGTTCGCGTTGTGGTGCTGGTGGCGAGTGGTTCCTGGAAAAGTGCAGCGCCGTCGACGCCGCGTGTTGACTAATGACGCGCATTTAGCAGCGATTAATGAATTTTATGAGCCGCCATAATTTTATGGCACATCAACTGGCCGGTGGCAGGGAAATTCCAGCGAATTTCCCCGCTCCCAGGCCATTGAAGAGACGCGGCTGGAAAATACAAAGCTGCTGCCTGCGGTTTTATTATCATCTTACCTGTAACTCTGCCTCTGCAGGGACATGGATATGGCAATGGCAATAGACATGGATATGGACTTGGACTTGGTATCCGGATGGCACCGGCGTTACGCGTACAATGCGAAAGGTACTTGAGATTTTATGACCATGTTTGTGCGTGCATTGAGGCGGCTTCATTGTACAATACAACTCGAGTACTCGATGAGTATTCAAAAGTATTCAAATGGTAATCAAGTGCTTTGGGCCGGTGGTTGTGCGCCCTTAGGTTTGAATAGGGCGTTTGTATGACAGCTAATGTCTCGCATAATAGAAATCACCTACTTACAAATCAAGTGCAAATTGTTAGCCCACTTGAGATCTGGACCAGACGACACCAGACGACACCAGATAGACAAGACCTAAGCACATCTCTCGAGGCATGTAATCCTTGTATAATTGAAACAAAACGCAATTTGTTTTTACAGTTTGTCGCAGCCTTTAAGATCCCATTTTCGGTTTGTTTTCATTTCAACAACAAGACAGATATTCTACAAAGATTTGCTCAAAGGATTTGCCTTTCCCCTTGTCAGAGATTCTTCTTCTGTGTGTGGCATATGTGTGCAGTTTGTCTCTCTCTCTTCCTCTCTCTCTCTCTCTCTCTGGATCTCAATCTCGTTGCCGTTTATTTTTACTACTGCTTAAACAATTTTCGCTTAAATTGTTTGTGGCAAATGGGATTTGGGTTCACCACAAGAGGTTTGGTTAAAGGATAACAATCATTTTGCCATTGTTGACAATTTTTGCTTATCGCTCAACAAAAGGGGGACAATTGCCGGTATGTTGTCATCTGTGTTTAACGATCTGTTTACTCTCTTCCTATGGAGCTATCCATAAACAGCTGCCATAGTTCTCAAAAGATCCCACAAAAATGTAGATCTAAACAGAATAACCTTATTTTTATTTCCATTTTCATTCCTACTTTTACTTGGGATAATCAACATTGGGGTTTTGGGAAATGCTTTATGATCTTTGCATTTGTTTGAGCAAAATCTTTTGAGAATAAATATTATTAAGAAAATAATTACAATCTTTTAGATATGGTTGAACAATGTTTGTTGAAGTTATACAAACAATGTGTTCAAGACATCACTGACCTTAGAAGATGTTATATTATGCTCTTGATTATTTCAATTTCTTGCTAGCTCTGCATCCAAGGCCATATAGAACCCTGTAGAAAATAATAAAATAAAAAGATAAAGTTTTTCTTAAAGATAATGAAATTATAAATTGTTTATAGATTGTTTTTCTTGCAGATAATTTATATAGATTAATGCTTTCTTCGAATTAGAAATTGTTTAATATTTGATTCGAAATCTTAGAAGTATTTCAGTTTTTCTTCAGATGAACACATTAAAAAGTTAATAAAATAAACTTAATACAATTGAAAACTGATTAATTGATGGTTGATAAAAACAGAGGACTTAAGTACTTAAGTGAAGTGAATTCCCAGCATATATGAAATGAGAATATTAAATGTTCACAGGTTGTTCCCAGTCGAAGGGCTTTTTACCTTATGATAATCACGCCCCGAATGCTGTGTTTTGTTTTTTTTTTTCTCTCTTGTCGGTAATGCATATTCAGATCTGTTCGTTTTCGGCATACCACAAACGATTATCTGCATCGAAGCACACTCATCGAAACTGGACGATGTCGAGGTACGAGCTCTCGTCTTTGGCCAATGGACAGAGGACTGAGAGTTGGAACAATGACAGCGGTTAAAGTACAAAGCATCGCACTTTATTAACTACTTGAGATTAAGGCTGATAAAGAGATAATCCTCATACGGTCGGCAACTGAACTCAAAGTGCACCGCATACTCCTACAACGATAGATGCAGAGAAAGAGAAAGAGAAAGATACGAAGGCGGAGGGCAGAGAAAGGGAAAGAGACAGACACGGAGACAGAGATGTCGAGGGTCCAACTTTCGGTAGCTGTTACCGGTGTAATAAGCATAACAATATCGTTGTCCGCCCAATTGACAAGCCAGAGGATAGAGAGCCTATCTGGAGCGTTGATGTTGCCGTGTAAAATGGATCACAGGTACTGCTACTCAGGTGAGATCAATAGCAGTCGGTCGCAGAGAGACATAGATGAGGCTTATCGCATGCCTCACCTCATCGAACCATCCACACGTCATTGCACTTTCGCTAGCCTCAGCTCAACTCAACTCAACTCAACTCATCCCATCGCATCGCATTGCATCCCATCGCATCTCGTCATCATTCCGTCATCCCATCATCCCGTCATCGTCGATCCACACACTCGCTATCTGCCGCAGCTGTCTTTGATCAGTGTAGCGTAATTTTAAGCCAAATTGTTTGGCCTTTGCATTCTGCCGCATTCTGGCTCTGAACTAGGCTCACAAACTAGGCTCGGGTTCATGCTGGGCCCTCCCTTTCTTTGAGAAGATACTCCTGGTATTTTCCTTCTATATATTTTTTTTATTATTTTGGTGGCAATGTCAGGGGTCCTTTGGCGTTGGACTGCCGCACTTATTCAATGCTTTAGTGTGAAGTTGTAACATCTTTTTACGAAGGGTGCTTCCCAACTTTCTACTCTGCTTCTTTTTCCTCTCCTCTTTTGTTCAATTCTCTGCTCTTTTGAGGCGTGGAGCTACTGCTGTGTAATGGGATTTAGCAGCGATACATTGTTATTTTCTGGTCATATTTATATTAAATTTGGCCTATTCTTTTCATTTTTTGGCAGTCTTAGAATGGAACCCCTACTAGTACTGAAAGTGCTATTATATTAGAGTTTTTTTCTGCAAACAAAGGCTGAACCTAAGGATTAAGAGTTACACATAGTTTAGCTAGAGAATGGATGTCTTTTTTTATGTAACAGAAGGTCACATTTATTTTTGATTTTCGACTAAAAGCTAATATCTTACCTTTTTGATAGTATTTAATACAATTACTATTTGGACGTTTAACATGATTTTCATACAGGAAACTCCCAAGAGGTTATAGTTTGAAAGACCTGTTGATATGATTGAAAGTTTACATAATTGACTTCCTGAAAACATTTGTATTATGACATATTTGAGTATTATTTGCAGTTATGATTTGGATCAGCGACCTGCTCAATAAGTTAGCTGCACTCAGGCACTCAGGTTGCAAAGACCAAATGAGGCATGACAACGCTTCAAGTGTTTATGTAAATGCATTTTAACACCTCGGGCCACAAATATTTTCTAACTGCTCACAATAATATTGATAATTTTTATAAATACCAGAAGCAAAGAGGGGCAGTCGCAAGTTGCAACTATATATACACTTATAACACATACGTAGATAGATAGTATGTAACTGTGCGCGGACAAACGTGAGGCGTAAATTAATTCTATTGAAGTCGCTTACAGTTCCACGGAATGGATACGACGATAACCAACGGATCGTAACTGAAGCTCGCAGTAAACAAACAGGGAGAAAAAAGTGTTGCTCTGTTTGCTTGTTTGCAACTTGCGATGACCGAGTAGATGTTGTGAATGTGGATGTGGATGTGGTTGTAGAAGCTCATTATGCGATCGCGTTAAGCTGTGAAATTTATTGTTTGTCCAGCCATAATAGGGGGGCAGCAGTAGAAGCAGAAGCTAAAGTTACGACTCTCTAATCTTTGACTATTGACAAAAACTCAATACCAGTAGTTGTTGGCAGTTCGCATTGGCATTTATGAATTATGGAAATGAAAACAGCGTTTGGAAGACGCCACTTCATGCTGGTCAGCTCCATAGCTCGACTCGGACTTGGACTTGGACTCTTCAGACGAAGAAATGTTTTATTAATGAAACGTTGATCATCAGCTTCGTTTGTTTTGGACTGCACATGATGTGGTGTGTGTGTGTGTGTGTAGTGTGGTGTGGGCAGCAGCAACGTTGGCGAGTTGTCTCTAAGCGAGACAAATTACCACATTTCAACACATACTCAAAACTGGCCCTGCCCCATGTTCCATGCCCCATGCTCCATGTTAACTGACTGTGGATGCAGCTCAGCTCTCAGCTCAGTTCGGGATCGGGAACTGGAACCAAGTGGCCCTTTTGGCGCCCCATTGCAATTGTGTGGCATCTCAGTGATTCTGTTGTTTTCTTTTCTCTGTTTCTCTCGTTCGATGGTCATTAATAAAAATGTTTTTGTTGCTTTTGGGTTAACTCCCATAAGCCATAAGCCATAAGAAAAACAAACAAATGGACAGGCTGGTCAGTTGGTTAGTTGACTGGTGGCCCAGACACATATAAGTATACATATATGTATTGGACAGGCCCCTACTTTGGGTCAAATAAGCCAAGTCAGCGACGTGAGCATGAATCAACCTGTCAAAAGTCTCGTTAACGCCAACAGCACCGATTTTTAGTTATTTGGCCTTCTTCAGCGACAGGGTCACAACGAACTAGTCATGAGCTACGATAGCAAACCCAAACAACATCAATAAAAAATGTTAAAAAATATATTAATAATAAAATATTAAATAAAAAAGCAGAATTAGTTAAATTCGTGTGTATAATGTCAAATGCTCTGCTTAAGTCGTTAAATTCGGCACTTTCCTGCTCCCCTACACTCAACCAGAACACACACAAAAAAAGAACACGCTGGTTGCAACCAACAGAAACCCTAAGGGGCAACAATAAAAACAACAACTGTGGGGAAATTTTCATTAAATGCCACATTTGGGCTGCCCAAAAACTGGCGCCAGGCTCTGGACACAAGCAGATCGACATCCCAACCACATCCACATCCACATTCACGTCCCATGTCCACATCCCATGTCCATATAATCTCGACAACTGCAACGAGGCCACCGAACAAATAAGCAGCAATTTCTTCATGTTGCGAGCAAATTTGGCTGGAATGCGAACGATGGAGAAGGAATGAATGAGGTAGAGTAGAGGTTAGTCAGGCCAGGCCAGCAGGCAATGAAGTGCGCCGTCGCGCTGCTAAACGATCTTGCCACCGCCCGTCCACACCATGCCACACACAATACACACAGACACACACACACACACACACACGCTCACAGTTTCAGTTGGGAAAGGGAACACGGCGCACGCACGAACTCCGAACTTCAAACATTGCCAGTTAGCCAAGTTACTACGGTCTTGGGGGCCCTTTAACCGACTTGGCTGCCGTTGTTGCTTCTGCTGGTCAGACGACTGGCGCTATCGTCGTCTGGGTCTGACTCTGACTTTGACTCTGGGCCAAGTTGTTGTTGTTGTTGTTGTTGCTGTTGCTGTTGCCCACACCGAATTCAGAGGTGCAAATACGTTCAGACCAGTCTCCAATTTGTGCTGGAAAGTGATCATTCATGCGCCGTAGCTGCTTCCATAGTTGTTATGTGCTCATGTTGTAATGCCCTCGAAAAGAAGAACCATAGGGTAGTTACTATAGAAAGACTAAAGTTATTTCTAAGAAAATAATACATCAAAAAAAGAGTAAATAAAAACAGAGTTAAGTATTTTAACTATAAATTTCTCAATTTTAGTAACTAACCACTTTCTTTGTCTTCATCAACAATTCAATTTGGGCAGGAAATCTGGTGACTCTTACTTTTTAATAATAAAACATAATTTCAATGTCAATTCAGTAATTAAAAATAAATGTTTTTTTTAATAACCTTTTTCTCGATATTTTATATGTTCTCTTATATTATATTATGCTAAATTTTCTGAACATTTTAGCCACATTACGGTTTTGGCTGTGTACGGACAGAGAGTTTTATACACATAGATATAAATTTACGTTTCTTTGGCTCTCCTGCTTCCAATAGAATTTGAATGCACATTCTCAGATAGGTGAAATTACAGGGTATTAAAGCTTTGATGTCGTGCACTGAACTTGTTATCTTCTTTTAACTTGATGATGATTTTACGTTTCTGTCTTTGCCCTCTGGTCGTCTTGTCGTTCTCGTTGTCGTCGTCGTCGTCGTCGCTCGGTCTTTCCTCGGTCGTCGCCATCGTCGAGAAAAGGAAATGAAATATTTGTCTGGTCTAAAAGTTATCATTTTATTAAAAAGCAGAGGCAATCAACGCATTCACATATTAAAACCGATTTCAACTCGACTTGTGGGATCTTAAAACAAAGACAGTATCAAAAGCAAAAGAAGAAATAAATAAAACCTGAGAAATCACGTTAAGTTTATAGGTCGAAAAATACACACACATGTGTGTGTGTGTGTGTGTGTGTGTGAGTGTGAGTGTGTGGAAAGTGATTCACTTGGGTTTGGGTCAGTCGAGTGCTGGAGACAGGGGCGTGTCCCGCCAGTCGCCGGTCGCCTCGTCAACTGGCCAACTGTCTGTACAATAATAACCAAGGATATATGAGAATATTTTGGGCCAAAGAAAGGGAGGATTTGTCCTAGTTACAATGACATGTTGGGGGCGTGATCAGGTCTGGTTTTGATTGAGCTACTCCAAGAGCAAATGGAAATGTCTAGTTAGGGATTGACTAATGCGCTACATAAACAGGATTTAGTTCGAGTTACAACTCTTGTGTGCTTGTCGTGTTAAAGTGCAATATCATGTCAAAGGACTTTAACTTAAGATTTGTGTAAAATCTGACTACTTAGTAGACTGTCAATGCATCGCATTCATAACTTAATCAAGTTCCAATTTGGGTCATAAACATGTTGGAAAAGTTGAGCCCACATTTAAAGGTTCATAAACTGCCAATATAAATGTTTAAATTAATTATAGTTTAACCATCAAAGATGTTTAATTGTGCTTGGCTGAGACTGGACAGGACAGGACCCACCACGGTATTATAATCGTGCCTAGTGCCATATAAAAGACAAAACATTGAAATCCAATTAAATGGGGAGTCATTAAAGTGCCAGCACGATGTTGACTCAAATTCATTTTTAATTGCTTATTTCATAAAAGCAGAGAGGGAGAGAGTACGAGGAGGCAACAGGTTGGGAAAAGAAAAACCTAGACAGAGGTGCATATTATCATATTAACGCGTCTCTATAAGCCCACAACTTTAATTACCAGACCTTTCTAATGTCCATCAAATTGAACCCACACTCTTTTGTGTCAATGTCGTAAATACATAAATAAACAACAATAAGAAATACCCAAATCTCTGCGTCTTGCACCGCCAGAATTTTTGATGATTGATGTCCTTGGCTGTTGGAAGGTTCGCCTAAACGGCTGCAATAAAAAATTTACCACGTTTGGGGCACAGCGGGCGGTGCCTTGGCGCCAGTGATATATTTCACCCTTTTCTGATATGACTGGGAACTCGGCTTGTGGCCTGAGAATCTCGCAGAGTCCGAGACGTAGCCGGAGACGGAGACGAAGGCAGAGACAGAGACAACCACTGAGAATTGGAGACGGAGGCGACATTCGCTGCACTCCGATCGCAGCTAACAGATTCGAGCAGCATACAAAAAGGTGGAAATGTTAAAATTTAATTATGGGTTCAGTTTTGGACTACATGCATATAAAGATACTCACACATACAGAGAGAGAGAGAGAGAGAAACACACACTCATATCACTGCAATAAAACTCTGCCTGGCGAGTGTAGAAAAGTCAACAAAAATTTGTTTTTAATTTACAATTTAATATGCGTTATAAAAAATTGGACTCAATGACGAGACATAAATATTTATGAAGGCAGCGCCAGAAAGAGACAGCCAAAAAGGAAAACCATCTAAGGTTCGGCACTGCTGGTAACATTGAATGCTCTACAGCTAAAGGATAAGGATACAAAATTATATAAGGGAAGATAGGAGATGAAAACTTGTGAAAAGATCATTTATTATATTATGTAAAGATTTATTCTGGAGATTGGTATTGATCTAGGTATAATTAGTAGCCTGATAATATTATCACTGTTATTTATAGCAGGGAAATATTTCTTAGAAATAGGACAGCTGATTTTAAATAGAGTCTGATTGATAGAGCAGTTGGTAACAATTTGTAAAACTATTTCTATTTGGAGATGATTAATGTTGGTCACGATACACGCCAATTAATATACAAACTAATTGTATATATTCTAAATATTTATAATAATCAGTTAGAATAGTAGATCATTTTTCTAGTAAATGGAATAAAGAATTTTCTGTTGTTTATTGATACATAAGTTAGAATTCAATATTGTTCTGTATTATCATAAATACTTCAATGTAGTGCATGTTAGGATCATTTGTAACTTTTTAAAGATCAGTTGAAATTTATTAGAATCAGAGAAGTTCGTAAGTAATAAACTGATTTATGAGATAACCCATTTAATTAATATTTTGTTATGTTTCAAAGCCTATATTGCAAGAGTTATTCCCCATTAAAAGATTTCCCACATGCGCTGTTGTGGACACGCTCTAAAGAATTTGTCAAAAGGCAACTAGCAACATTTTCGACGCAACGCAACGCGACGCGACACGACTCGTTTCAAATACTTATGCCACACACATCATGAGGCGATCCTAACTCGCCAAATTGCGAACCGCATAAATTGCCAAACTTGGTGGAGTTGCCGTCGTTCAGTTCAGACGTACTATGTATTTTTTGAGCTCCTCATCGAATGTTTTGACATTTAGAGGCGTTCGTTGTCGCCAGAGAGAAACGAATGACAAACGCCACTGTGGCTCATTATTTATTATGAATTCTATAAATATTAATGGATTTTTAAATGCAATTATAACAACTAATTAATAATGTGCATTTTAAATGGTCAACAACGAATCGAACACCGTCTCCATCATCGTCTTTATGTCGCTGACTTTGCTGGATCATTTGACGTATTGGTTGACGTATTTATTGCATGTTTTCTCGCTTTCGATCCAATGCGATTCGACTTGGCTTTTGAGTTTGAGTTTGATTCGCAGTCCGAGTCCAAATGTAGGTGCGCGAAAAAATTAAACGAGAATGTCTGACAGAATTTATTTTAATTAGTGCGATGAAGCTGTGAGTAGCATGTTAAATGAGAGCTGGCCACATCTAAGAGAGAGGGAGAGAGGGAGAGTGAGAGGGACCAACTCATGGTCGATGGTGAATGTCCATGCAAAACATGTCTTGCCAATATTGCTGAAATGGCCAATGGAAATCGCTGATCAGTCGCCCTACCATGACACAATGATCACAGACTATAAAGCCGCCAGGAAGAGACAACAAATGGCCACTACAATATGTTCGCAGATCGCGATCGGATTGGGATTGGGACTGCGACTGTGACTAGGATAACGTATCGATTACATAGATCGACTTCTGTGCTCAGGTCAATTGCTGTTCGGCCAATGCAAAGAGAAAAGCCGCCGCCAGCGGCTGATCGCATTGTTGTAATCGATATGGCAAAACGCTTGGCAATCGCAGCCCGGAAAATGTATCTTAAGTAGCAAATGTAATGTGTCCAGAGATGCCGAACTGATGATAACAGCGCCCTGGTGGCGACGTCTAGATGATCACAGCGATCAGTAGCTCTCTCTCTCTCCCTCTTTCTCTTTCTCTTTCCCGCGAGGCACTTGTAGAAATTGTATCTCACAGATACTTATTGATTTTTCGGTCTTGTGACAGGCGTCCGCTGTCGATCCAACCAGGGGGTAGCCAGTTACGACTAAAGTGGAGCCTCACAACGTGAGAAATATAAATACCTAACGATATATATGCAAAACAGATAGAGAGGAGTCGATTATTTTGTACTGTGGGGAAAAAGGTTACAGCCCGTCGATCAATCCCGCTGGAAACAAACATCTTAACAAATTATAATGCCCGTCTCGGGGGTCGATCGTTAAGTATCTCAAATAGTAGCCGCTAGGCAGCCACAGAAAGTGATCATCTCAACGACAGGCCATCGATCATTCAAAATCTGAGCCCATGCTGGCGTTGCTTCTTTAATTTTTTTTTTTTTTTTTTGGTTTTTTGGCTACAACTTTGGGCCAAGTGTGGTAGAAAGCGTGTTGGGAAATTAAATCATCGTTGTGGTTGTCTCAGTGTCTCAGTGTTGTTGTCTTTCCTTAATGATGCTCAACGCACCTTGAGCTACGGCTTAGTATTTACCCAAAAGATCTCTATCAGCGAGTTAACTCGTTTAGCATTTAGTTGCAGGCGCCTAACTGGTACTTCAACTGTCTCTGTCTCTGTCTCTGTCTCTGGATGTGGATCTGATCCAAGTTCGAGTCCGCGTCAGAGTCTGGTAGACTTATCGCAGAGTTTGCATCTTTATGCATCTTTTTCTCAGGATTCGGGGCGCGGCAACGCCTTGCTTATTAGGCGTAGACTGTGTCGTTTATATCATTTATATTATTTTATGAACATCATTTTTCCTCTTCTGTTTTTTTATTTTATCTTATTTTTGTGTTTTCATAAATTATGTGTAACCTGTTGTGTTTCTTTTTGAGATGCAGGTGACAATCTAGCAGACCTTTGTTTTATATTTTGGTATGGGTTAATTAGGGTTATATGGCATGATTTATTGATTTGTTGTGCCCCCAGAGGCTGCATTAACTGCAACCTGTCTGCCCCCATTGATGATGGCCATAATAAGCAGCCAATGTTGATGGTCTTTTAATACACGCACTTCGTTAGTTGCTTTATATTTTAATTAGCCAAACGATTTGTTGTGGCCTGTCTGCAACTAACGTGGTCCAGAGCCCGCAGCTAAAGAGAAGCTTCCTGCCCAACGGTAGCTGCCTCAAATCTCTTTTCTTCTCTTATCAAAGCCAAACACATGTCGTTGTTGAGCCTCTGGCTGGCTACCGTGCAACATGCAGCATGAGGCAGATGCGCTGTCGGCAGATAAGAGCACACACAAAGGCACAGCCAGTGCTTGGACAAGCGGCCAGAGACGAAAGGACCTAAAGGATCGACTGGCGCCAAGTGAAGCACTTGTCGCGTCGCGCGACAACTGAACAATACACAATTATTACTTCAATTGGCGACAGACTCATGCCCATCCGCATCCCAGTCATCCCGGCTATGCTGGTCAGGTACGAGGCGTAGGCAACATCTTAAGTTGATTTGGAAAATAAGAGAAAGACGCCCGCCTACCGGTCAGTTCACACCATTGCCGCAGCTTACCACAAAATGTGGCATAGAGTGCATGTACTTTGTGCTGTCGCCGCATCAGTTGGCCTTGCAACATTAAGTGACGCAATTACACCTGACCTTTAACTGGGCTATCTGCAACTAGAATCGGCCATAAAACTACCAGCAACGCCCCAGCTGCTGACCAGGCCCAAAGCGACCAACCGTCAGCATCCCAGCCAGCTACTACTGTCTTGGCCAGCCTTTTGTTAGGTTGGTTCTCTTTGCTGTCGGTTTTGACCCTTCATGCAGGCGTGAAGCGTTACAATTTTTATATCTTTTGTTCTCATATATTATTTTTTTTGTGTGTGTCATATAAAGTTTGGCTGCAATTTGTACAAATATTTTATGATGCTCTGGCGCCCGTCGCCCTGTCACCAGTTCAACAATATGCCACAGTCTGGGAAAGTGAGCTGGAACTTTGTCTCGAGTCTCTACGCGATTCTCGACTGTCCTCTCACCGGAGATATGCCGTCTACGTCTGGCCATACGTGCTAATGTGTCCAAAATGTCAATTTAATGAGTGAGTCGAGGGGAGTTCGCATTTCATTTTGTATTTAGTTGGAATCCCTCTTTCTAGTCCATTGACAATCAACTCAACCCCGAAATTATTCGCTGCCGTCGACGATTTGTGATGTGATTTGGCGACAACGCTTGAGTTCAAGTGCAAATTGTTTTCGTGACATTCCCCAGAAAGTGTCACTGCCATGACAAGATGGAAGACAACGCCAATTCCCAGTCCCAATGGTGCCGAAATTGTCTGTCTGAGCATAGACAACTGTTTTTGAAGATTTGTTAATTGGTTCAAGATCAATGCTAGATAATATGAATACTTAATATGTTTAATATGAACTAATACCAGAAGTTTGCATAATCTTTAAATACTAAGAAAATAAATATTAGAAATGTAGATGAATTCAATTAGGTTTTAGTGAGCAATTCGTAAAATTCACTAAACTTGTCTACTTTTAAGGTAGGTACTATACAATTTGATATGTTTGTTGTTTAACATAGTTTTCCCTTTATTTCTTATTGTGATATAAGTAAGTTTTAAATTATATTATTTTGAAAAACACTTTCATTCTAGTAACTAAAGTATGAAAACTCATACGTTCATAAATTTGAAGCCTAATATAAAGTAATTTTTTACGTAGTGTTAAGAAAATAAAATTAACAAATACCTAACTCAACATTAACATAAGCTCACATTGGTATTCCATGTTATTTTTAATGATCATATGATACATTAATATCAGTTGAAATAAAAATGACATTCTGCTGACCTTTCCAAAGTCTTTTATAGCTGCAAATTCATAAAATGCTCAGTGATATTGAATTTCCTTTTGCTATGATTCACACCAGGCAACAATTTCACATTCGTGTCGACTTCCTGTGGCAACTGCAACTGCTATCTTGTGATAACTATTCGGGAAATTGTATTTCACTATTTTCCGAGCACTTCAACAGCGATTAGCAGCAATTTTCAGTGCTGACAAGCACTAATCAATAGTTGAGAACCTAAAAATGTATCAATTTTCGGAAAACTAAGGCCAGCAATCTGGCGAAAAACAAACACCAAATGGCGCAGGAGGAAAAGAGAGAAGAGGGAAGAGGGCACTGTCGAAACAGGCAATTAACAAAACCAACAAAATTTATGTTTCACCTGTCTGCATAAAATACATAAATACAAAATGCCAGACAATGCGAACAAGAGCCCAAAATGGTGGCTAATTACACGCCACAAAATGCAGCGAAATGCCTAAAAAGATCCAACGTTTCGGAGGCAGACACAGTATACACTGTATACTATACAGTATTCAATATCCAGTACCCAGTGTCAGTTCCAAAGACCCTCAAACGACGGAAGACGATGAAAATAGCAAACTGGCATTTTTCCAGCCGTCTACAGGCTGTTGTTGTTGTTGTTGTTGCTGTTGCTGCTGCAGACAGGCGCGCTGTGGAAAATCTCACTTCTGAATTACAAAGCATGCCACATTCGAGACTGACAAAGACAGAGAGAGAGAGAGAGAGGGAGAGAAAGGGAGCGGGAGCAAAGTCAGTGGCGCAGAAAAACACTGCGGCTGATGAAAATCAACAGCGCTAAGCGTTAACTTCGCCACTCGCAGCCCAGCACGGCCCAAAACGTTAGCCGTGTTGCAACTCACAGTAGTTACTGTTGCTTTGTTCTTGCTGCTGCTGCTGCTGCAACTCACACACAAAATGGCGCACGCTGGTCGCCAGAGCGAGTGCGCCATAGTCAAAGTCTCTGTCGCAGTCGCAGTCATTGTCAGCGTAGGCGTCGACGTCAACGCTGTCAGCCAATCAGCTTGCGCCGACGCTGGCACCGATACCGGTTTGGCAGGTAGCTCCGTTTAATTTCGGGCAACTGGAACTGGAACCGGCTACGACGTGTGCGCAGCTAAGCGACTGCCTTGAGCAGCTCGAGATCAGTTCGTTGCGAAACGTCGTGCGTGACAGAACATCGAGAGCGCAGTGCAGTAAAACCCAAGCAGAGAATATATATACATATATACAAACAGATAGTTAATAAAAATATTATTTTCGCCGTGTGAAGTGCAGTTTTCAGTGAATTAGTTTTCAAAATGTTGTCCATGCACGAATTAATGGATATGAGAATGCAGCAGCAGCTGGCACATGAGTTGTACCGTCAACAGATCATGCAACGCATACCGGGTAAGTTTTAGTGTGGCATGAACAGATGGACAGGTTGTAGTGCCGACGGCAAAGTTCGCGTCAAAAGAATAACTTGACACACTTTAAAGTCAAATATTTAATAAATTAATTGAAATACTAAAGAGCCAACTGTAGCTACGATCAATCAAAATGATAATTACATAATGATCTAAATACTTAAAGCCTAGAAAGCCACTTAAATCCACAAGGTATTCTGAATCTAAGAAGACTCTCCAATTAATTAATATTAGTGTTACTAAAAGTATAATTAAAGCTGAGATCAGCTATGAATATAGCTGATCAAGTTGTTCTCTAAATGACAAACATCCTACACTTTTCAACTATACGATACATAGTTGCAACTTTTACATAATTAATAGTTGCTGAGCCATTTTTAAAAATTCTTAAACATAAATAAAGGCCATCATAGCTGAGATGACTGATATTATATCAGTGTTATGTATTGCATAATAACAGGCAAGACAGCAGCAATTTCATTGCATCCATAACCGAGTATCTTAACAAATTGTTATGGCATGTCTACACATGAACTGAACTGAACTGGACAACTAACGAACCAACCAAACCACTTCTAAGCAGCTGTCTAAAATTGCAGTTTAACATTTCTCCCTCTTTGTCTCTCTTTTAATCAACAGATCCCTTTCCTAGTATGTTGCCGTTGCACATGCCACAACCCCAGCCACAATTGATGATGCCCAGCCGTCCGACATTGCCGGGCGTGGAGGCCAAGTTGGAGAATAACGATTTGTGGCGGCAGTTCCATCAGATTGGCACCGAGATGATCATCACCAAAAGCGGCAGGTATATATCTTTTGATTCTCTTCTTAAGAACTGAGTATGCCACATCCACATCCACATCCACATCCACATCCACATCCTATGCAAATATCGCTACAGGTTTTCCCTGCAACTTGAAGAGTCAAGTGCGGCTACGAGACCTATGTAAATATTTGCCATGACCCGACTCACTCTCGTTCTTTCTCTGTCCGACTCTCTTGATTTCTCGAGAGAAACGCGGCCTAATGTGGCGCCTAGCGATAATTCAAAACGCAGCAGGAGCGAAAGAGCATGGACAACAGTGACAACAGCAACAAGTAGTGCAACCGCCGTCCTGGCGCCGGCGTGCTCATAAAAATCTTCTTTCTTCAGCGTTGACAATGCCGCAAGACACAGATCTGGGAATGAACCCAAAGAATGGGTCTTTGCCGCGTTTCTACCTGCATTTTCACACTTTTGCCTACAATGAAACGCCGTTGTCTTGTCTTATGCATATGTATTTTCTGATAGTGCTAGTTGGAATCGTGAATATGCATCTAAAACCCGACTACCGAGCGGCAGTTTGAAATTAACATAATTATGAGTCGGGTAATTGGACAGTCGGGGAGTCGCTGCAGTGTGTCCACTTTTTCGGCTCATTAGCCAGGCATTGACTGCTCGTAACGCCACATTTGGAAGCCGTTAAGCTGCAGGCCAAGACACAGATCTTGTCTAATTGTTTGGCGCCAGCTTCTATGCGCCCCGCAATTAATCATATATACTCGCACGTTTAGCGGATCAAGCGTATATTGTTTCGGTTGAGATTTGTTTCTGTTACGTTTTAAATCGATGCAACGTTCCCCTGCCCCTGTCTCTGCCCTTGCCCTTGCCCCCCTGTTGTTCATAATTACACACTTGTTAGCTCAGGCCACAAATCAAAATGTCATGGCAACGCCTTTTTTGCGCTTAGAAAGAGACCTTGATTTATGTACAACGACATATATGTATATGCTATCTGCTCACTTAATCAACTTCTATTCTTTTTACAGACGCATGTTCCCCTCGATGCGCGTCTCCCTCAGCGGATTGGAGGATGAAGCCAACTATTGTGTGCTCCTCGAGATGGTGCCCATTGGCGATTGTCGCTACAAGTTCTCCGGATCCCAATGGATGCCAGCTGGCGGTGCCGAGCCACAGAGTCCACAGCGCATGTATCTGCATCCGGATAGTCCGGCAACTGGAGCACATTGGCAATCCCAGGCCTTGCTCTTTAACAAGGTCAAGCTGACGAATAATACACTCGATAGCAATGGACATGTAAGTGACATTTGATCTTGACACCCATACGCATTTATTTATAAGACTCTCTCTCTCTCTCTCTTAGATTGTGCTGGCCAGCATGCATAAATATCAGCCTCGTTTGCACATCATCCGGAGCAGTGAGCTCACCCAGCTGCCCTGGGCGCCACAGCAGGCATTTGTCTTCCCGGAGACGGAGTTTGTCGCCGTAACAGCCTATCAGGTGGGTAACTCTTGAGATTCAATTCTCCCAATGAAGATGGTCAGCAGGGGTGCAAAATCCACTTGAGCGAGACGTGACAAACAGACAGTTTACATATCGTGAACTGTCGCTAATTGCCTGCGACTTTGTCTGTCAATCTGTCAAGTGTTTCTGTCTCCTACTCAATGACGCCAGCTAGCTCGAGTTACAGCAGTCAACTAACCAGCATCGTTTCCAATTCCAGAATGATCGCATTACCAAGCTAAAGATTGACAACAATCCATTTGCCAAGGGCTTCCGTGAGTCGGGCCAGTCGCGTTGCAAGCGCAAACTTAATAGCAGCTCCAACTCCAGTGCCGAATCCGAGGATGATGGCTCCAGTGTCAGCAGCTGTGATTCACCGCAAGCAAAGCGTCAACGCTCCGACTTTGAGCAGGACTCCCAGCGCAGTCTCTCGCCAGCCTGCTATGCAGCTCCAGCTGCAGTAGCTTCACCGCATCCCGTGTATCATCATGCTCTGGGATACGCACCAGGCGCAGCGTTGTTGCAGGCCGCTTATTTTGCTGGAGGAGTGCCGCCAATGTCATCGTTATCACAGTCACCATATGCGGCAGGAACACCAGCAGTTGTGGAGGCGCCAATAGTCTCCCCCTCATCCTCTCACAGCATATCTACAAGCTCACCGCGCACAACAACTTCCACCAAACGGAATAGTTTTAGCATTTCAGCCATTTTGGCCTATTGATGTTGTTGTTGCCATCTCAGCATTGTTGTGATTACCTTGTGCATTATATTAGCATTAAGTTGTATTCTGTTAATTAGTTTTAAGCGCAGCTTTCAAATAAAGCAAATATTAATTCAAATTAATCGACAATTTGCAATTTCACTGAAGGCATATGTAAATGGAAATCGAAGTGTCAATGGAAATCATTCAAATTAAAAAATATTAACATTGCAGCTAAAAAACGTATAAATTTGCGACATTTTTTGATTATACTTTTACGATTTTAATATCTGTGTTCTATTTGAATCCACGTCACTAGCTTAATAATCGAAAGCTCAACACTCGCCTGCAAAAGTTATTGATAATAAGCCCACGCATCTGTCGCTGCTGCACTCAAAAGCCAAAGTGGGATGGGGGAGGGGAGCCCGCAACCTTCGAAGCTTCCTTTTTTACAGGTTTTGCAAGTTGGAAACAACTTTGGCGGGCCTAAAGCAAAATTAATGTGCTCCATCAGCTCAAAAGCCACTCTAAAGCCAAAGACAACGAATGTTTCGTTCGATGTGGCCTAAACCAAAACCAAAACCAACTCCGGTAGTAGTTAAAACAATTCTCGACGATAAGGCATCCATTATGAGCAGCGATTTGACGGCTTTCAAGGCGTTTGGTCTTTGCCGACTGCCCGACTGTCGATTAAACCGACTCTACAAACTGATGACGCAGAAGCGATCAAGCGGCTGCTGTGCATCTCTTTGGCTTGTGAAATTTTCGTTTTTATCGCACCTTTTATGGCCATTGGCCATTGGGGATCGGGAGTCTGACTTATGGGTCGAGTGCTGTTGGTGTGGCCATTTCTCGTAGCAGCATTATTATCGCGTCAAATGCGACAAATCTGTCTGCGTTACGCGGCGGCTGCCTTTTTGGCCTGCATAATTGGTTCGATAAGCCAGCGGGGCGACATTTCACGACATTTCACGGCGCATGTGTGCGGTCCACGCCGGAGGCTTCCTAAACGGTGGCGCCAAACGTTTCGAGTTTAATAACTTTAATTAAGTTTTAAGGTACGCTTAAAATTCTCAGTGCCTACATTATGGTCAAGTTCAAAGTTGGCCGCAACATAAGACTTTTCAAATAATTAACTATCTACTTTAAGAACAATCGACGCAAGAATTTAAATTTAACATTGCCATCCGAAACAAATAGCCTAAAAAAAGAATAATAGTTAAATATTATTGTTATATTTTAAGCTAAACTATATAACTATAATAATTTAATTGTATTACTTTGAAATATTTTAAGTTATAAATTGATGTATTTTCCTACATTTGTCACCTCACACTAGCTTAATAAAATATATTAATATAAAATATTAAATAAATAAGTTTTACTTTGCCTAATGTGTTTTGTTCATCTGTTAATTTTCATTCATAGAAATCTTTACATATCTGAAGCATTAATTAAATCAGCGCGAAATAATTCACTGACTACAAAAATAAATGTTGAAACATTGTGTTGGAGCTGCTTTGACTAATTTTTGGTTTAGTCGTTTTAGGTTTCAGTATGTTGTTTTGTTGTTTTAATTTTTGTCACATAAATTTGGCTTTAAAATGTTGAAACAATTAAATTATGGGATTTGCACGTTTTCACTTCGAAATTAGCTGATGATGTTACTGTTTTTGTTGTCGGCATTTTGGTCTTTGGAATTGTTTTTTAAACGCTGAGCCTTAATTTGTTGGATTTGTAAATATATGTACATATTAATGTCGTTGTTTTCTTTTTGAAATACAGTGGCAAAAAGCGTCAAAATTCGTAGATTATGCGATAAATATGCAAATTGTATGCTCACGTTTCTAATTTGTGCTTGTTTTAATATACTTAATGAATTTTTATGTGTTGCCTGATATCGCAATCCGGTTTTTGCGGTCAAAGCTGTTGATAATGATAATATTGAGGATAATGATGCTTTATTGTTATTGTAAAGGTGTTGCCGTTGCCGTATGTATTTTTTTGAATTTATATTACCAATTATAATATTTTTGGCCATAAAAGTGTTGGCGTGCTTGTTTTTACGAGCTAACAAACCACAAGAAAACAAGCTAAATGCATATAATTTAAAAACTGGTTATTAAAATTTCAAGCACAACAGTTAAATAAAATTGCTGTTTCTAGCTGAAAAACCGTTGAAAAATAGCTGAAAATGAGATACCAATTCATATTATGTATCATTTCTAAGACGTAAGGAGCCTTATAAATTCATAAGAATTATCAACAATATTTAATCGTATTTCCAATTTTTTTTATAATTTCTAGTTCATATTTGAATTGCGCGCTGTCCACAGTGTGAGCAACATAAAAAAACTATAGATTGCTTTAAAACGGCTAAGTTGGCTAACCGGCTAGTGTTGTAAACCACAAGTTTTGAGTATCTGTAGTAATCTGAAATTCCGCCAGAGGGCGCAACAATTAAAAAATACCGAAAAACAGTACGTTTCATATTTAAATGCTTTCGACATTTCTGAAGTGTTTTATTAAATAATTTCAGTTAATTATTGCTCGTGCAGTATTAGGCTGACAATTTGGACAGCTCCTCTCGCAACTCGGACGCATCAATAGGATCCTTGGGATGATCCTTTGTTCCTGCTCCCGTCAAGACAGCTGCCATTAAACGAGGACAACTCTTCTTGTGCATAAACCAATGCAGACGCTGGCACTCGCGATCGCAGTATTGCACCGCCTTGCACTTGGAACACTTTTTGTCGGGCTTCTCCTGGCCACAGGAACTACAATAGCTCGTCTCGTCCTGCAGATGTTCAATGGTAATACTCACTTTCTATAAGATATGATTATATACTCACCACGAAGCCACGCATTCCATTGATGGCATTGCGTAGGACTACCAATGCTGGTGGTCCTTGTATGGCTCCCAGTTCAGTGGCTATTTGACGGAACACCGTGCAGTCGCGGAAGGGAAAATCCCGGGTACATTCGCGTACCGTAAATTCTACATAATCCAGTTGTCCCAACTTGTTCTCCTTGAGCACACGCTTCACAAACACCTCTACGAAGTCACCCTTGTTGCTGGCATCGCCATCAGCGGGTTTGTCCTTGTGCTGTGCCTTGAACTGCTCCTCGCAGCGTAACAACTGTCCTACAATCCAGCCCAGATAATGGAATTTAAATGCCATCAGATCGTTAATATCATGTGTCTTTTGCATTTCCTTCTCGCACATCAGAATCAAAGCCTTGCGGAGATTGGGCAGTATCTTCAACAGCCCAAGCGATTGTGCATTAAGTGTAATTCGAACGGGATGTAGATTGATCTCGGTGACAAAGGTTTGAAAGGATTTCAATAGCACGGGCGGAATGTGCGGCTCAGTCTGCTGTCCGTGCAGCTGTGTATAATACTCCAAGCTGGAACATGTCACGTAGTTGTTGATGGTCTCCACGCAGGCGTGATTGCCCACAAAGGCGGCCATTTGGGAGGCAGTGCGAGAGACGCTGTTTATACTGTTGGGATTGATGCCAGCATCTAAAAGTTGCCGACAAACGTGCGTGTTGCCCGACAAGGCGGCAAAATGCAATGGCGTGTAGTCTGCGCCGTGTTGATTTAGATTAATGTCTGCTCCCTGTGTAAAAAGGCATATGTAAGTTTTCGCTTTAAATTACACTGCTCACTCACCATGTCCAGCAGAAGTTGCACTACTTCCTTGTTACCCTTGAAACTTGCGTGTGCCAATATCGACATTCCGCTGTCGTCCACGAAGTTGACGCCGCCCTTCAGCTGGCCCAGCAGCTGCTTGAATCCGTTCGTATCATTCTTGGAAATGCGCTCGATCAGCAGCATCTGTATCTCATCCAATTGGCACTTCTTGCTGTCCTCGCTCATGATTATTCTGTTTAAAAGATTGCAATTTTTTTAATCTTAAATATATATGTTTTACAATCAGAACAGTGCAAAAGTGCTCAAAAATACACATATTAAGATGCTTTTCAGCGAGAAACAGCCATATTTATTAAAGTTGCCAACACTGGTGTGGAAACTGCTTGACACACGAGATTGCCACCCCGCAAAATTATCCTTCTGGTAACCAGGTAAAATGTCTAACCGGCTAGTGTTGTAAACCACAAGTTTTGAGTATCTGTAGTAATCTGAAATTCCGCCAGAGGGCGCAACAATTAAAAAATACCGAAAAACAGTACGTTTCATATTTAAATGCTTTCGACATTTCTGAAGTGTTTTATTAAATAATTTCAGTTAATTATTGCTCGTGCAGTATTAGGCTGACAATTTGGACAGCTCCTCTCGCAACTCGGACGCATCAATAGGATCCTTGGGATGATCCTTTGTTCCTGCTCCCGTCAAGACAGCTGCCATTAAACGAGGACAACTCTTCTTGTGCATAAACCAATGCAGACGCTGGCACTCGCGATCGCAGTATTGCACCGCCTTGCACTTGGAACACTTTTTGTCGGGCTTCTCCTGGCCACAGGAACTACAATAGCTCGTCTCGTCCTGCAGATGTTCAATGGTAATACTCACTTTCTATAAGATATGATTATATACTCACCACGAAGCCACGCATTCCATTGATGGCATTGCGTAGGACTACCAATGCTGGTGGTCCTTGTATGGCTCCCAGTTCAGTGGCTATTTGACGGAACACCGTGCAGTCGCGGAAGGGAAAATCCCGGGTACATTCGCGTACCGTAAATTCTACATAATCCTGTTGTCCCAACTTGTTCTCCTTGAGCACACGCTTCACAAACACCTCTACGAAGTCACCCTTGTTGCTGGCATCGCCATCAGCGGGTTTGTCCTTGTGCTGTGCCTTGAACTGCTCCTCGCAGCGTAACAACTGTCCTACAATCCAGCCCAGATAATGGAATTTAAATGCCATCAGATCGTTAATATCATGTGTCTTTTGCATTTCCTTCTCGCACATCAGAATCAAAGCCTTGCGGAGATTGGGCAGTATCTTCAACAGACCAAGCGATTGTGCATTAAGTGTAATTCGAACGGGATGTAGATTGATCTCGGTGACAAAGGTTTGAAAGGATTTCAATAGCACGGGCGGAATGTGCGGCTCAGTCTGCTGTCCGTGCAGCTGTGTATAATACTCCAAGCTGGAACATGTCACGTAGTTGTTGATGGTCTCCACGCAGGCGTGATTGCCCACAAAGGCGGCCATTTGGGAGGCAGTGCGAGAGACGCTGTTTATACTGTTGGGATTGATGCCAGCATCTAAAAGTTGCCGACAAACGTGCGTGTTGCCCGACAAGGCGGCAAAATGCAATGGCGTGTAGTCTGCGCCGTGTTGATTTAGATTAATGTCTGCTCCCTGTGTAAAAAGGCATATGTAAGTTTTCGCTTTAAATTACACTGCTCACTCACCATGTCCAGCAGAAGTTGCACTACTTCCTTGTTACCCTTGAAACTTGCGTGTGCCAATATCGACATTCCGCTGTCGTCCACGAAGTTGACGCCGCCCTTCAGCTGGCCCAGCAGCTGCTTGAATCCGTTCGTATCATTCTTGGAAATGCGCTCGATCAGCAGCATCTGTATCTCATCCAATTGGCACTTCTTGCTGTCCTCGCTCATGATTATTCTGTTTAAAAGATTGCAAACGCAAAACGTGTTCCTTAGAAAAACATATGTTTTTTGGCATCCACTGTTGTCAATTTAGCTTTTTTATAGCTAGTTTTGACTATTTTTTAAGTTGGTTTGCTGGAAAATTTGAATAATTGCTATTTGCCGGAAGTCTAGCAATCTTAAATATATATGTTTTACAATCAGAACAGTGCAAAAGTGCTCAAAAATACACATATTAAGATGCTTTTCTGCGAGAAACAGCCATATTTATTAAAGTTGCCAACACTGGTGTGGAAACTGCTTGCCACACGAGATTGCCACCCCGCAAAATTATCCTTCTGGTAACCAGGTAAAATGTCTAAATTGGAAAAAGAATAATAAAAAAACAAAGCACTTATTAAAGATATCCAGATTTTCGAATAGTAGCAATTTTGAAATTTTTCTAGCAGACGATCTTTTAAACTAGGCAAAGCTAGCTAGAAATTACTAAGATGGCAACTGTCAGCATACCAGCCTAAATGGTATCTCGTAAATGCAACAATACGGTCCGTCTGCTTTGCTTGTGTCAATTTTAGTACGTTTTTAGCTGCCGTCAGGGGAAGTGGTCGCGCGTTAGTTGCGGCGTGTGATTTCAGTGCGTGTTATTATATATTTTTTAACAATTAAGCCTTGTGTAAAGCTAAGAAGAGTTATTAGCGCAAATAAAGAATCGCGAAAATTAAACGAATTAAATAAAAGGCAGCTCCTACGGTACGTGAGTTTGTCAGCATACAAGCAAACAAACATACATAAAGACACACACACACACAAATACACGCGAAAGTGCTGCGAAAAAAGCTGATAAGCGCGCAAGGGACCTGCGTATGTTTTTTTTTTGTTTTCGAGGAAATTCTTGTTTTGCTGAAATTCCAATGCAGTAACAAAGTTTACGTATCCACCCTAATAGAGCCATTGGGAAGTAATAAAATTGTGTGCATATATCTAAACAGATAAGCGCGCAAAATAGCAGCGACAACAACAACAACAAAAACTGCAGTTGAAAGTGTTGGGACTGACTATACCCAGTATCATTTGGTTTATCTAATGATTTTACACGGAATTGTTGTGGACTGAACTGTGACCTTTCATGACTTAAAACATGTGTTTCCTAAAGTGTCTTAACATTTCGAAAATCGGAACTGTCGACTCCATTCATACCCTTTGTGTATGCTCTGCAGGGTATGCAAACGAGAGAGTGACAGCCAGATAAGGCAATGTAGATAAACAAAGCAGTACTCTATATATACATATGTACATTGTACATGTGTATAACATATTATTAATAAAAGAAACTCTCGCAATGTCTTGGCCGCTTTATTATTTGCAAATAAACTTGAATGATGTGTTGTGGGTTAGCAAGGTGGTGAAAAGGGATGGAGAGCTGTCTAAAATGTTTACATGTGGCTAGGAAAATTGCCTTGTTTTCCCTGCTCTTGGAGTGAACATTGGCCTTGCGGTGGTTGTGTGCTTTGTTGTTTACTAATTTCGATAAGTTTCTGTTTCGCATCATTTCCTGCGCACAAGCAGCTCCCGCAAAAACAAATACAAAGTCACACACACACATAGACTCACACATGCAGCAAGACACATGGCAAACAGAGAGTATATTTCCCTCTGTCACACTCTTCTTTTCACCCCCCGCAGTTCAAGGGCATCGTTGCCGGAGTTTAAAATTTTCACATGCCGTGCATTGGTTTTTTGTCCCTTCTGTCACCCTGTTGGAAATGGGAATTAAAGAAGTGTTTCTCTTTGTTGGCTATGTGATCTCTGGGCAGCTGTATTGCCTCCATAATTTATAAACTTTTAAGAGATTGTGGCAGCAGCGACAACAGGTGCAACAGCTACATTTAAATCATTTTCGCCAGCAGCTGTTAATGACATTTATAGGGGTATTCCTTAAATTAAACCTAATCTTACTTTTCTTCCTTTCCTTCTCGTTCCTCTTTCAGAGTTAAGAGTGCATGAAAAAAGTTAAAAGTGCTAACAAATCAATAAAGAATAATCAAAATATCCGAAAATCAAAAGCAAACATAAATATTTAATATTAATCCACAAGCTGACTGACAAACCTACATCTATATCTATATTTGTAATAAATTAATCAACAAAATGGGCAAATTACTGAGTCTTTTATCACGCGACGATTCAAATTGTTGCGCCGCGAAATCCTACGATGTGTTCCTGGACTTTGAGAATGCCGCGCCCACGGATACGGAACGTGAGGTGTATGACGAGGTGGAGCGTGTGCTCAAGGAATCGGAAGTTGTGTTAGATGAGATACAAATCTATAAGGTGAGTGCGTCATTAACCCGTTTATTAGAGGAAAAGTCCCTGGCTAAAATTACAAACAGGTTACATCTGGTGGGGTTGTAACACGAGTAACGAGTATACCTAATTTTTAAATGAAACTAATTGAAACATTGTTGCCATATTTGCTTTGGTCTCTACGTTCAAAAACCGTTTAAATATTTAGTTAAGTTCTCTCCGTCTTTGCTCTCTGTCTGCATTGCTGTCTCATCTGATGAGTTAAAGTGAGCGCGCAGTAATCAAATGAAAATGTGCAAAATATAACGGGGGCCAGGCAACAAATTGAGCATTTAACCTTTGCCAGCCAACAGTTACGAGATCTAGCTCTCTTAGGTTTGTTCCTCTCTCTATCAGTTGCTCTCTTGCTCTCATGCTGACTCACGTGCGCCTGCATGATCGACAACCAATCGACTTTCTTCATATCGTTATCGTTGTGCTGTGACGTCAATAACTAAACATACGGTTCACAGCTTTTGTTCTTTTTCTTCTTTTACATTGCTTCTCTGAGTGGGATTAGTCAGCATTTGGCTGTTGTGGATTCTTTGTTGTTGTTTCTGACCTTTGCTTAACTAGAGTGAGCGAGCGAGTTCGAACTGAATTTTAGTGTCGTGGTGCAAATTATTAATTGGCTCTCAGTCAAACCAAATAAAATGTTTGTCCAGGGTGTTAATCAACGCAAATGTCTGGAAAATGTCAACCAAATGAGCTCATTTCCTTTGTTTCTTTGCCGTGTGTGTGTGTGTTTGTGTTAACCCAATAGCAAAAGTGACCAACATACAACAATAACATTTACAACAAAGGCGACCTCGTAACCATTTCAAGCCTTTAAAAGTACAACCTCGTCCCTCTCTATCCTTGCTCCTCTCCCTTGGGAGCAACTTGAAAGGCGCTCAATTCTTTTGTCGTGCACATTTATTTTCATTTCAATTTTTAGTGGCGCGGTTTTTGCACCCACTGTCTGTAGGTGAGTGGTTTTGGGTGGTGGACTGCTTGGCAAGCAGTAAACTCGTTATATGTATGTATGTGATTCCCCTTCTCACAGTCCTGTCCCACAAATCTTTGGCTCGGCGCCAAATGTGGCCAAAGAAATAGGAAAAACTTCACGTTCTGCATTTTGCTTGCAATGCTATAAATAGAGTGAAAACTGCGCCTCGCAATATCGTGCAACGTCTTTTTGATTTGTTGTTGCTTCATTTTCATTTCTTGTTTGATAAGGGAGAAAGCATTTATAGTCGTCTATAGAAACCACTTTCCAATTAGTGGGAGAATCTATTTATCGTTCTTCTTTTTTTTTGGTTATTGTCAAGTGACTACAAATTGTGGTCCAAAGCTGGCAGTTAAAGTCAACAAATTTGTCCATTGTGTGTAATAAACAAATAGAAAAACACACAGATAAACAAGAGCAACAACAGCTTTAACTAAGAACTCATTGAAAGCACATGTTCAAAAATGAAAATATCGACAATAATACAATAACAATAATCATACAAGTAATATTTGGACAACGTATATGGGAAACATAAAAGTAAGCCAAAAATCCATTGAAACCTGATGAACTACAAATATGAACTATAATATAAAACATGACCACACATTGTGGTTAATTGGGTAATGTAATACATACGTAGATGCTATTATATATATTTATATATATACTATGTATACATTTACATACTGGCAAAGTAATCCTAAACTCAACCTTGTAACTGCACTTGACGAGCTGAATTTGAAAATGCATTTGTGGTTTGAGTTTGAGTGGTTAAACAATGCAGATAAGTCTGCATATTTTACATATGTATGTATGTATATATGATATATAATGCCCACATTATGGCGAGTTCAATGAGTTCGCACGCAAATTGAGTCATCAAAAGCATTGAGGCATACTTTAGTTAAGCAATCAAATGTGAAGCGTGTGGCGTGATGAAGTTTCTTATAACAAAAAACAAAGAGTTCCTTGTGCACTTATTTAATAATTATAATATTCCACACTTATTACACCCATATATTATTACGCATACTGTTAACACTTCCCGAACTTCTTTTATGCAGTTTTTGCGGGTGCTAAAAGAAAGTGTAGAAGAAAATCCTCTGCTCCTTAAATTACTATTTTACTGTTTTTTATATCTAATAAGTGTAGTAAAGTTGTAATGTCTGACTTGAACTTCACCCGTTTCTATTGGCAGTTAATCTTTTAATAACTCTTGACCCACATTGAAAAAAGCTTTCGACTCCAGCTGGCATTAGTAATCACTTTTTAGCTTGTTATCATTATTCATTAGAATAACAAGTTAGTCTTATTGTTCTTCAAGCTGTGCCGAACATATCGTTTCTTTTAATCTTTTCTACTTATTTTGTTATTGATTATTAAATTCTATATTTTTGTATATGTTAATATGTTTTATCCCCAAAGTATCTTCCCTCAATTATTCGACACAAAATAACCTATTTATCAAATGGTGCTCCACATAAAATGACAATACTTTGTGTGCATATGAATAAATAAGCACTTAAATGTTTAATGTCGCATTTATAATGAAAGCGAGAGGCAGGAACAATCAGAATAATGACAAAATGAACAGTCATTAGAGACTGAGAGGCAGATGCCGAAGCCTCCCTCTTCCCCCTCTATCCACATCCCGTTGCAGTTGCCGCAATTCCATTTCCAGTTCCACGAATGTTTTAAATGATGTGCGGCCAATGCGAAAAATAAATACGCTGCTCGTCGCGTCGTCACACTTCCGGTTTTGGGGCAGTCAGCAAGTCAGTCAGTCAGTTAACCAGTTGGTCAGTCACTCAGTCATTCTATGTATAAGTAATTGCTATAATGTGCGTGCCCATCACGAGTGTTTGCATATTATAAAAAAGAAATAATAATATTTGCGTTTGGAACCCTTTGTCCATGTCTAAGCTTCTCTAGAAATGGACAGGCCAACAAAGCTGCTGTTGTTGCTGTGTGACAATTCAATTTCCGTAGTCGCATTTCGAGTATTTCTCACACCAATCCATTGACAGTTAACCTCCCTTCTCCCCTTTCTTTGCCTGCATTAAAGAAGGCAAACATAAGATTCTTAAATTCGTTTTTATTGCACAATCGTAAAATCGCTTTTCATATATTCGTAATTGCATTTTACTTGACGTTATTGATAATTTAACGACTGATTTTTATAGTCCGAATTAGCGATATATTAATTTACAAATTTGTATTATTTATTATTTTAATTATATGCACTTTAATATGTAATCCGTTTTCACTTTCAATGCGTCGTTTGTAATATTTGTAACATTTTATGGCTCATTCGTTTATTGTTTTTGGCCATCCACTATATACAGTATCTATCTTGGTGTCTGTATATTTATTTTCGTATTTGTATTTCCGACGTCATACGCTGCAAATTAATTGCGTTTAAAAAAAGAAACGCTAAAGAAAAAAAACAGAAGTAAAATACAAAAAAAGTAATGTAAACAACATATTTGAACCGTTTACAAGCGCAATGCGAAATTTGGTTCATAATTTATTGTTTTTTTTTGTGTAAATACCCTGTAGTTGTTAAGAAAGTGTGGTGCTGTCCCACTGTTCATTTTTCCTTACGTTATTTTAAAACTTTCAACTTCCATAACTTTGTCAAATCTTGACCGATAAATTTAAAAAATACATTTTTTGTTCTTCACTGTCCATTTTTCCTTATTTTTCCCATTACTGTTATTTCTCAAATTTTAACCAACTCTTTTTGGCACTTAAGAAAATGATCATAAATTTTAATTTAAAGCTTAAACACAATTTTCTACGTCAGGAAAGATTCAAAAACTACTTAGATTCTTTAACAAGACACTCAGGATTAAATTAGTAAAATCCGATTAAGTGGCATCTTTGAGTCAATCAGTACCTGGTAAAACTTATAGTTGATTATCCATAGTTTCCCGTAATTACATTCTACGCTTTCGAGAAGCACTCGAAACACTCGTGCGCGTTGTTGATGCTGATGCTGATGTTGATGCTGATGCCTCATTATGCTCTCCGCTCAGGTGGCAATTGAGGCGCAAATTTCGCATAAAATTGTTTGGCCTCCGCCTACATTGAGTTGCTCTCTGTGATTTGGCGGCAACCGTGTCTGGCTGAGCACAATTATTGCTGAATTGAAATGACACTGAAAAGGCTTTGTTGGTTAACCGAACTTAACTCATTTCAATTGAATAAAAAGAAAAGGCGACGATATTCAATTATGTTGCATTGTCTGAGTGCCTGCCCGTCGACACTTGACTAAACCGAACTGAACTGATCTAAGCTTGCCACTTGTCTTTGTCTAGTCCAGGATTAGGTGGCAATGGCTTTAAATTTTGTTATTGGCTTTTGTCTGCAGCTGCTTCTTGACTTTTGCTTTGTTATTTGTTTTTGCTGCTCCCACCTGCCTTGAACTTCGTCGCTTTTGCTGTAATTGCCTTGCCAACAGTTTTTAAGTGCCACTAAAAATGCCAATGACCATTTAACTAAAACTGCACATACACAAGTATATATATATATATATTTCTATATCTGTGTGTGTGTTTGTATCTCGTCTGGCAACTGAGAAACTGCAAGTGGTTTCTGTAAATTGCAAGTCTCATTTTATTCTTTACCTCTTTTTTCTATTTACATTTCTATTCTTTACGGCGAAATGCAGTATGCAAAAAACTTACAGCTTTTTTTTATTATTATTTATTTATATGTCTGTGTACAATATGTATATGTTTATACATACATATATTTCTTGGCATTTTGACTTTCCTGTTCTCGTTGCAGACAGCGCCAACATGTCAAATGATTCACGCATTTTTTCCTTCTTTATTTTTCTTCGATTTTCATCGGTTGCAGCTTTATTTTCTTTATGCGTGTGCGTGTCGTCAAACTCAATTAAAATGCCAACAATTTTTCTGTTGAATTTTCCCGGTGTTAACCCAATTTTTAGCAGCTGTTGTTGGCTGAATGTGTAAATCAATTGGGCAATTGAATTACACTTGGCTTAAACGAAGTGTCATCAATGTTATTTTAAATTATGCCATTTACCATGTGAAACATTAAATAGACATTTTTTAAAGTTTATTAGCTTTAACATTTTTTTATTTTATAAACATTTTTGATTTCCTAAAAGTTGCAACTGAACTAAATCCATTTGGGGTAGTAAATTGTGTTCTGTAGTCTTAACGGATATGTTCCGCAAAATATATGGCATTAATATTAGTTGTCCTTAAACTGTAACGTTCTGAACTCATGTGTAAGTTATAAAGATAATAAATGTGAAATTAAGATAAAGCTTTGTCAGTCATTGGCATTGCTGTTGTTGCTGTTCACATACATCACACACACACATCACACACACACACATACGTCACACACACGTCACATAAAACACGTCAAACGTTTGTTGTGTTTCGATAGTCAAAATGATAAAACTGGAGTCGATAATTAAATGCAATCATTTAGCATATTCTACTTAGTTGAGTTTTATATTAAGACTTACGTTATTGATGTCCTCTCTCTTTCTTACTTTCACCATCTCTCGCTGTCAGTCTTTTTTGTGCTGTCGCTCACGCCATTGATAATCGACATGTGTTTATCTTATCTTTATGACATTGTTGTTGTTAATGTTGCTGTTGTTCTTGTTGTTGTCTCTGTTGTTATTGCACTTGACTGCTTGCTTATTTCGATTATCTTGATAAATTACGACGCTCGTGACATCCAACTGGCGGCATTATAACCATTTTTCACTGTTGTTGTTGTTGTTGCTGCTGTTGTTGTAGTTGTTATTTCTGTTATAATGAGCCCTTGAAAAGCACGCTGAAAATTAGGCCATTGTCGTTATTTTTAAATGTGTTAACTGAAATTTACGCATCATTTGTCAGTTTACATATAGTATGTAAGAGACGCAGAGAGTGAGAGACTAAAAGTGAGAGTTTGGACATGAGTATGTACTTAAATTAGCAACTGTTTATTGCGCAGTTCATTGGGTCCAGAACTCCTTTGTTCTCATGCCTCCATGGGCTTTATGAATATATAATATAAGGGTGTATGGGCGTAATTATGCCCTGTAACTATGCAGGCAGTTACTCAGACTGACCCAACAGCCAACTGCGTTGGTTACATGATGCTTGTGAATCACTGAACAGCTGTTTCTAACTCTCCGTCTCTCTTTCTCTGTCTTTCTTTTGCTCTCTCTTGTCTCATTCTGCGGTTTCTGTCTATACTGAATTTATATATTTGCGATCGCCTGAATAAACATCTAGATTTCACCAATAAAGAGCTAGACCCACCAAACCAAGTATATACATTTTTCGCTCTATCCATAACAACTTAGAATAATAAACTCAGAAAATATTAAAAAAAAAAAAGGGAAATGTATACGGGAAGAAGTAGAAACCGCTGACCCACAAAGTGTTTTTTCCATTCTTTACAGAGCAAATACAGGATAACGCGCAGTTGGGTTTTTTCTTTCCCACTTATTAGCTTTATTATAGCGACGTCAAGTATATTTATAAAGAGCTGCATCACCTGTAGATTTCATCACTGACCAGTCTAAAAGATCATGATGCAGCAGCATTGTTACATTCTTCGGAAAATCGAAAGCAATTTAAAAATCAAACAACAAATGCCGCTTAACTTCAAGGGAAGTAGAAGTCTCAACAACGATCATTTTCAGTGAGTCACTGCAACTATCATTGTTGTGGCTGTGGTTGTTGTGGTTGTTGTTGTTACAGCTACTGTCAGCAGTTCTACAAAATACACAAAGAGAGGTTTTGCAATACGCAAACATATGTTGTACTTTGTGTTCTTTTTTTTTGTTGTCGTATTTTGATATCAAGGCGACGAGTCCATTGAATAATTAGGAAGCCCAACTCAGCGGAAGGCGCTTCACAATGAAAGAGACAGCAAGAGAGGGAATAAGAGAGAATGAGTCGTAATACAAATTGTTATGAAATATTTATGATTATGTAGTCAACATAACGGCGCTTGAGTTAAGTAAAGTTGGGCTGTGTTCAGTTGAGTCGAGTCGAGTTCACTTCAGTTTCATTATGGGGTGATCCACGCTGGGAAAATCGTGTCACCAGCGGCGTCCAAGTGTCTGTGGCAGCTGCTGTTGTTGCTGCTTAGGCTCCCGAGGCTGCTGCCTGTGGGTCTCCCCTATTTTCAGCTCAACTCTTTATTTTATAAAAATAAATTATGAGTATTTAATAGTCATCGGCTCTTTGTATTATTTTTTTTAAGAAATATACAAGTTTTCTGGGAACTCGGATAGATTTAACATAGGCTGCTATGCCATCATTATTATTAAAATCATCATCATCATCGTTGCTGTCGTCGTCGTCATCTTTGACTGCGTATCGTATAATTTTTTGTGTCGTTTTCTTTTTCTGTTCTCTTAAAAGTTCGCATTTCATTTTATTCCAATTGCGACGTGACTGGAATTAAAGGTGTGCAATTTTATGAATGATAAAAGCAAAATAAGAAAAGAAAGGAAAATAAAAGCACAAATTGGAAAAGCGCAAAAGTTATCACAGCATGCAAATATCTATAAAATTGTTGTGATTAATAGTTTTGATGTTGTTCCATTGTCACAGTTGTTGCTGTTGCTGTGGCAGTTGCAGTTGCATCTGTTATTGCGTGACTGTCTAAATTGAAACAACAACAGTTTCAAATGCCGTGGCGTCAGCATACAAAAGTCCTGTAATGGAGAAACATTCCCGACACACCTCTCAAGGGTGTTGTTTGTATGTTTGCAGCGCATGCTGGAATTTTTGTGACTCCCTGTAGTATCTTTTTGCAAGTCAATGGACGTCAAAGCAATGCCCTGTAGTTGTAGAACTTGTTAAATCATTTGCTGTTATCTTGTCGATGTTACTCTCTTTTTACTGAGTATCCGTAACAAACATAGATACAACAGACAAAATGGAAACAGTACAGCAACTTTTGTGACATGCATTCTATGTACGCTTAACAAACATATATATGTATGTATAATATATCATACATTGTACGTAGGTATGTGTGCTAGTGATGCCTACTAATAGTTACAAAAACAGATCAAATCAACAAAGAACAAACGAACAAATTTAAAAATAAAATAAAAAACACACATTATGTAATATGGTTTATTTTAAATTGTATTACAGATTATAAGTATTAAATATTTACATATAAATATTTTAGATGTGTTTATAATTAAATAATAGGTATTAACTATTTATATACGCCCATATTATTATAATCGTTGTGGTTATTTTATTCATTAGCATATGACGCATTTGTGCTTCTAAACCACAAACTTGAGCAGTTTCATTTCTATAGTTTATTTTTTTCTTTAATAATTTCAATACTACATACAATAGTTTTGCAGCATTTGGAATACGATTGCAAGTGAATTTGAGTTTAGAATGTAAGTAAAACCGAATTTTTGCAATTTGACCATTGTGTAAATCAAATAGGTAAAAGATAATTTTTAAAATACAAAATCAAACCTTAACCATTATCAAACTCGGTTAAGGGAATGAATGTTTGTACAAATAAAGTGCAAACGATTTAAAGAAAACGACAGATTTATCCGTTAAAAGGCTAAACTGGCAACACTGATCTGTGTCCGTACTTAAACATATCCCACCCACACCTTCCTGTCTATCACTGCGTGCACTTAAACTGCTTGCTGGTCATTTTTATGCAGCGTCACATACACAACCAAAGAGAGTTTCGTTAAGCAGTTTGTCAGTCAATCGTCAAGCAAGTAGTTTAATATGGTGATTACGCGCCTGTCATTACTGTTTAGTTTTAATTTTCAAATAACGAGTTGGAGTACGTTAGTTGTAGTTTTAGTTGTAGTTGTAATAATTGTTGTTTTTGTTGATGTTGAACCAACACAAGCTAGTGTCATCAATGGTAGCCATCAAAGCGGCCGCAAGAGAGCAACACACTCATTTCCGCGTTGATTTTAATTTAATTTTCAATTAAACAGCAGCAGCCGACAGTAACAACATTACATTAACAGCGCTCTTACTTCTTCTATGCAGAGTGCAGCAATTCGCAAAGTTAATTAACTATGCATCTCTCTCCGCACACACACACACTTTCCGTCACTGTCTTCTCTATGAATAAAATGAAACGCTGACTGATTGCGATTTGTATGTGGTTGTTGTTGTTGCTGCTGCTGTCAAACAGCGTCTTAAGTGTTAATTAAAAATGTAGAAACAGTTACAAAAATGAAAACTGCTTTAACCGCACAGCATAAAAGTCATGCAAGTTCAAGTTTGTTGTTGTTGTGGTTGTTGTTGTTGTGGGTGAAGTGAGAAGTTTTCTTTGGAAAATACATGAAGCACAGACACAAGATACAAGGCACAAAATACAAAATGAAAAACACAGCACGTGCTTTGTTATTGGAGCATGTAACGTTTAATGCGATGCTGCAGAGAAACGCGATGAATCAACAAATGTTGAATGAGCGTGTGTCCGTTGCATGTTTCCTGTGACAAAGCGCAAGTTGCAAGACGCAAGATACAAGCAGCAAACAACTCCCACCTACGCCTCTGTCTCTGTCTCTTTGTTTCTTCTGATGTGCACATGTCGCGATGTGAGATAAATGCTTGAAAAATAAGCAAAGGGGCTGAATCACACACATACAAATAAGTATACATATTTAGAGATGCTGTAGAGAATCGCAATCTCGGCCTGTAAATCTGTCTGCCTACACACAGCTGCTGAAGGAGCACAGTTTCCGTTCCATGACCAGGCTCAAGAGTCCTTAGAGAGTCAGTGGCGTAAACAAGACAATGCGACAACACAGACGCAAGTATGCAGACTTCCCTTGCACCTATTCTTTCTCTCTCTCTCTCTCTCTCTCCCCCTTTCGCTTTTAGCCTATCCCCACCTCTATCCCTCTTTGTTTGTTGACTTGTTTGTGCGCGTTAAACATTCGTGGAGCTTCAAGTGCAGCAGCTGGCACTGCCACTGGCCAAGGACATGACTCGACTTCACTTCACTTCAATTCACGGACAGGTGTAAATGATGTGGAGCGCAAAGAAATGCAACAAGGCAAAAACATGTTCCACTCTGCTTCTTTTTTTCTCTCTCTCTCTCTCTCTCTCTCTCTCTCTATCGCTGTCTCTTTCTCTCTGTTGTGTTGACTTTGATGCAGACAGTTGCATTTTTATTATGCCAAAGCACTCTTCGATGGTCTTGCAACCAAATAAACAAATAGAACCAAACATTTCTAAGTTCTAAAGTCGAGTGCATGACTGGAAGATACCCTTTGCTCAATTACTAATTGTATTGCTGGGCCAAAAACAATAGCAAAATACGTACTGTGATTTCTGTGAGCCTTAAATAAGTCTGTATGCAACGTTTAGTTGATCTAGCTCTTTTAGTACTTTGCAAAATTTATAAAAATAATTTGATATCCGAAAGTTTGAATTAAACTTGAATCTGTATGCTAAATTTTGTAACTCTCTCAGATCTTCTACTTCTGTTACACACATTGCAGCGAATACAGAAATACTCAAATACTCTGTGAATACCAGGTATAACAAGCAGTGAGTGTGTCTGGGGATGTTTGTAATTACTTATGTATGTTGCTACTGATTCTTCTGCTTACTGCTTCTGCTTGTTCTTCTGCTTATGGATCCTCTGCTTGATATGCGCAGCAATTTAATTATAAACACACAACACGTGCTAACCTGAGCCCATTACATTACAGCACAATGCAACGTAGACAGCCAGAGGTGTGCAAACCAAAAATAACATCAGCCAAACAAAAGTGTAGATAGACAAGAAATTTTAGAACTTGGAGTTGGAAGTTGATATGTACTTATGTTAATTCTGATATTTATGCTAATGCTACTTTAAAGGGTCAGACACGCGATGTGTGTTTGTGTGTGACGTTGATTAGCTAATAACAAATACCGAAAATTATAGGCGTGGCATGTTGGCTAACCACGGGGGAGTTTTATATATGTAAATGTCATGGGGTGGGAAACACTGCAGACATGGTGTGTGCTGCTTGTTAAAGCAGTAATAGATAATGTGCAACTGCTTGCAGTGGTCATCATTTAAATATGCACACTATCTCCTTTTTGTGATTACTAAGTTTGATTATGATTCGTATTAATTTAATTCATTAATTTATTGGGAATTCCTCGTAGTGTAAAAGTTTACAATAAATTGATCTGCAAGCGAGTCATTCACTTGTTTTAGTCACAGCTTAATTGCAATTAGTGACACTTAAAAGCGCATGCGGAGTAGATGACTTGTGTTAGAGAAACCGAAATGCATCAATTGATATAATCAACGCCATTTGTTCATTGCCTCTGCGGCATAAAAATATAAAGCAAAATCGAGGCAAAATAAACTTTTGAAAACATGCAATGACCGTTCATTCGATAGGCTTTGTTATACGTGTCGTTTTTTTTATTACTATTTCTTTTCGCTGCCTTTCTGTTTTGAGATCATAAAGCGTCGATAAAAATCGCAGCGCCACAGCGGCCGGTCACTGGACGCAGCCAGTCGTCGGTCTTTGTTGCATGTGGCATAGAAATAATAATAAGAACAACAACAACAACAACGAGAACAAGAACGAAAAGCCACAATGCCTTGTAGTTAGTTGATTGTAATACGGTTTGTGTTGTTGCTGGCAATGTGGTCAGCAAACGGCAGGAAAATGGGCAAAATGAAAAGGAATAATGAAATAATGCATAAAACACGAGGAAAATCGTTTATTGTGTTTGCATGCCAATCGCACATTTAGTCCAACAAACTTTTACTCGGATAAGCCGCATACTATACATACATAATACCAGTTAACAATGTGCTTTCATTTCAATTTTGTTGTGTTTTTGTTCCTCTATTTATTCCAGGGAGCCAACAAAGAAATCCGCGAGGCCATCGCGGATCCCTCGCCGGAGGTGCAGGCCAAGGCCTGGGCGGCGGTGCTGCCGCTGGTCATGAAGCTGAGACGTTGCTATGAGCACTCCCTGGAGCTGGACAAAATAGTGCCGAAGCTGTTGGGTCAACTGGTTGGCGGCAAACTGAATCCGACACAGCACCTGGAGACACAGCAGGCGCTGGTCAAACAGCTGGCCGAGATTTTGGAATTTGTGTTGAAATTCGATGAGTACAAGGTGAGTAACAAATGCCAGGTTAACCGCAAATATCTTCTGTGTGTCTTGTTACAACTGTTGCCCGATTTGGGCACAAGCGACGCCCACAACATTACGTTGTTCCATGTCGCGCGTGGGTCAACTTGGTTATGTCTTCTTTGAGACCAGGCCAGGCAACGTTCGCTTGCCTTATGTGGGTGCAACAGCAAACAGTCAACAAACAAACAGTCAACAGTCTTAGCCAAGTCATTGCCAACTCATTGCGCGCGTGGTTGCATTTTTAATTGATTGTCTGTCCACCAGTCCACCAACTGTCTGTCTGTCTGTCAGTTAAGACAAGCGCGTGCTGCAGCTCATTGATGAAAAATCTTCGAGTCGGCACTGCTGCATGCAAGTCTTCTTCTACAGTGAACTCTCATTAGGGCCTACACAATACACGCATCCAATTGTCGGCGCTTCAGTGAGCACGCAAAGCGGAACGAGGCGACTCCATCTCCCCAGCTTTTCCTCCTCTGCATAAATCTCCAATCATTGATAGCTCTGACAGAAACTGTAAATTCATAATGCAGGCAACTGTTATGAGGAATAATTAAAATAGACACTGTTCATAGTTATTTTATTACTTTAAATGTATTCGTCACAGATAATAATAATTTGTGATTTAAGAAAACCATTGCGAATAATTTTACGGATTTTTACTATCGAGTTTTATGCATGATTTTATCAGTCTTGAAATAATAGGTTTAATTTTTCAATCAATGAAATTTTCATCAATAACAATTATTTCCGGTCACTAAATGTAGATAATAATAATACTTCTGTGACGGTAACAGGAATTAAAATTACATAGTGAATAATTTAAAAAATGCAATCTAGGCTAAAGTTTAACTCGTATTATGTGTCTCATTTATTGTTTGGGCCAAACAAATCGATTAATGCTATGCCAAATCAAAGTATGCTCGTTTTCTCATGGCTCGTTTCCGTTTTGTAAAACTTTTATGAGCTCGAATCGAATGTTGGCTGAGATTGAGGCAGGCAATTCGCCAGAGAGAAGTCTGACAGTGGAAGTCAACGTCATCGTTTGAGTCCCTCCCTCCTCCCTCTTTCTCCGTCCCTCCGTCTATCTTGTGTCTGCCACTTTTATGTGCTATACTTGATAATGATGTTGATGATGATGCTGCTGTTTGCACGTTCATTGTGTGTTTAAGTGTCAGTTTAAAACACATACACACACTCACACACATACAGAAGCGTATGTGCTTGCATTTTGTATATACACTTGATATATAAGGCCCAAACGTGCCTTACCAACTAACTAACAGTAACAGCATAACAGCCACTTCCGTTGCTTGGCAATAGCCCCACTTGGCCCCACTTTGTTATTGTTGTCTTCTTGCTCTTTTTAGACTGCGCTGCAAAGTATGCTATACAATTTATTGACTTTTGGTGGGAAAGCGTATTAAGTTGACACAAAATTTAATGCAACTGAAAAGCAGTTTAAGCGTAACTTGAATTAATATTTATTTTTCAAGCAGCTCAACTGATGAACTGCTTATTGATCTGTGAGCAGCCAAGCAAGCAGCGAACTCACAAAACGAAGCTAACGAACACGTAAAGTACGACAGATTAGTTTAATCGCATCTTCCTCTCAAATTAAAAGCAAGCTGTGCGCTGCAAGCAGTTCATGTAATACTATTCTTGTAAAGCAGTCTATTTATCGCTTGATCTGTTGACAATTAGTGAATTTCTTGGCACACGCACAGCATAAAATACCGCCTTCAGTTGTTGGCACAGGGGATGCATTCAATTTATATTTTCACTTAAATTTTATTGAATAAAGCAGATGAAATTTTTTGAAATCGTTGACCCAAATTGTGGTTCACTTGTTATCGTACAATGTGTCAGTGTTGTACAACGGCTGCAATCGTTGTGGATATTTGCGCAAATAGTCGGAATAATGTTTGGCATATTTTGCCTCAAAATCGCGACGTCGCAACGTCTGAGGTGGTTTAAAGTAATTGTTGTGGTTGTAATTGTTGTTGCTGTAGTTGTAGTTGTTGGGGGCCAGAGAGTGATTGCCACCAATACGAACAACTTGCTCCTCCTCGCGTTGAGAATTCGAAACAGCAAGCAGTTCACGTTGCTCTAATTCTTGTTGAGATTGTGGTTGAAATTGTTGTTGTTGTGGTCGTTCTTGCTGTTGTTGCTGTTGTGTGTAGTAAAAGTGGCCGGGAGCATTGTAATTATGATTGGCAGCACGTGTTGTCGGCACATTGTTGTAGTAGTTGTTGTCCGCTTCCACATTGGCATCGGTTTCCCTATTGTTGTAGTAATTAATGGGCAAATAACGTCGATCCTGGTCAAGTCTGTTGCCCTCGTCGGTAACAACAATAGGAGCAGTCGACCATATGGAATGTCCAGCTGCAGGGTATTGTTGATTGTAGGTCACTGGTATGTCTGGGTAGACACTACGTTCTTGCTGTTGTTGTTGTTGATGTACCTGTTGTTGACTGTTGTGGTCATAAAACTGTCTGTTGTACAATGATGACGCATATTGAGTCGCTGTAAGTCTGGGGGATATCAGTAATAATACTGCTAACTGAAATGCATTGTTGTGTAACAAGAAATTAATCATCTGTGTGCTTCATAATAGCAATCCCATCCCATTACTTAAGGCACTCAACACTCACCCACTCAGAACAGCTAGAACTGATGATGATCCGTCCTGTTTGCCGCATTGTTACTTACTGTTAGAATGAGTTATGTTAATAACGTATTTATATTAGGTTTGAACATTTGAGCATATAGTATAGAAAAGCTGGCAGGTTTCAAGCTCTCCCCCAAGGTAAATGATGAGACACTATGAGTTGTTGTACGGGGCAAGGCAGGCGGCAACAGTTCTCAGAAGTTTTTCTCACGCACGACTACGTTGACAACGCTGACTTCGTTGAGGCAGCCCTGACAGTTAAATAGACTTGGAATCGTAAACAAATGAGTCTCACTCTGACTCTGGCTCTAAGTCTGGCTGCGAATTATAAAAATTAAGTCCGATTGCGGCGTCACGTACTGCAATTAGAGATAAATTAATGCTGCCGTCAATTAAAGTGGGCGGTACTCAAGCAGTTCGACGCTTTATCTAAATTAATTCAACAAGCAGTGCACTGCATACTACTTGCTGCACTGTTAACTGTACCCTGCTTGATTGTTAACTAAACTGTAGCTGTTTTGTTTCATTCCAATCGTTCCACAGATGAAAACACCCGCCATACAGAACGACTTCAGTTACTACAGACGCATTGTGAGCCGACAGCGCGTGGACTCTACAGAGAATATGTTGGTCAGCACGGAGTTGGCCAACCGCATGTCTCTGTTCTATGCACATGCCACGCCCATGCTGAAGGTGCTCAGCGAGGCCACATCCAAGTTTGTTAACGACAATGCGGACGATGTGCAGAATACAACAGAAACACTTGGCACAATGGCTAAAGTGTGTCTACGCATGCTGGAGAACCCGTAAGTGGCAATCTAACACATATGTCATTATGTTAAATCAGTGTTAATTGTGTGATTTCCCTTTTCCAGCAAACTGCTGCAACAAATCCAGCGGGAGGAGACACAAATGTTGGTGCTGCGTGTTATGGTCGGCCTGGTCATACTCTACGATCACGTGCATCCGGTTGGAGCGTTCGCCCGTGGCGCTCACGTGGATGTGAAGGGATGTGTGCGATTGCTGCAGGCACAGCCGGCGATAAAGGCGGAGCCGCTGCTGAATGCCCTGCGCTATACGACGAAGCATTTAAATGAGGAGAATACGCCGAAGAATATACGCAATATGCTGGCCGCATAATGTCGGAGGTCGGGGAGGCGGGGGATTAAGCCAAAATGCAAGCGCCCACAAACGTTTTGTTTATGTGTACAATTTGTAACGTTAATTTTGTTTAAAGATTAATACGGTTTTCTTAATTTATGTAATTAATAGGCTTCTATTATACTACGAGTACGAGTACATATATATATATATACATAAATATCTATATATTACTTATGTTTAAATTGTGTGTGAGTGTTGTGCAAAAAGGAGGCAGCCTCTAGTTATATTTAAATGCATTTCCAGCATTTCTCGTATTAATTTTGTAATTTTTGCGAAATGTGTATTATTTAGCGCCTCCTTCAGAAATAAATGTGTATCCAAATATATCAACAAAATGAGAAAAAAATCAACAGAAACAACAACAACAAGATGGACAAACAACCGAGCAACAAAACAATATTTAGCTCATAATTTAGCACTAATATTAAGTAATGAACAAATCTAATACAAATTGATAAATGAAGAAAAAATTAGCGCAAAGTATAAAAATTATAGAAATGAATATCCTAAATTTCAATTTCAAACTACTAAACACAGAGATTATAAATATTAAATACGTTTTTAAATCAAACTTAGCATATTTTTTTGTACATGACTACATATAAATGAATAAAAAATTCTATTATTAATTATGAAACAATTACAATACATACCAACTAAAATGGCCTGAACAAACTGATGAATATGACGATGATAATGATAATGAATGAAAAACCAAACGCAGTAAGAACGCAGATGCATTTATATTTCCACACCGAATGAAATGAAAATTAGAACATTTGATAAACGTATTTAAACGAACCTTTATACATATACATATGTCTGAATCGGACAGCTGCGCAATAACATTTATTTTTAAGATTTACAAATAGAAATTTATAAAATGTCAAAATTTGTACCGGAAAATCAAAAAAAAAAAAAAAAAATGAAGATTAAACTAAATGAAATGCAACTGAGAACACAAGAAAATAAAGATTTATATGTATATGCGATAAGAGCAGCAACAACAACACTAGAGAATGCTGATTCCAGAATAAATAGTTATCACACAACATCAACCATATAATTGTAAGGTGTTTACTTTTCCGACTCTTTTAGAACTGATTATTATCAAGAAATCGCCAGTGACAAAGTCCAACCCACAAATAAACTCAATTCAATTGGATTTTCAAAATATTGCTGCTTTATTTAAAATTGGTGCTGGATAATGCCGAAACACCTTTTAGACATTTTTATCACGATGTTTAGCCGCAACAGGCTTTCGGGTCCTCCTTGTTGTGCTCATGCTCGACCTGCACGGTTCCTACACTGCGCAAAATTCTTGAATGTCCCTCATGACCGCTGACAGCAGATGCACCAGTTTCCACGGCAGCTGTAATTGGGAAAATATGGGTTCTTATTGATGGAAAAGGAAACTACTTGCGATTCCTTTCAACTTGCCTGCCGACAGACTAAGGACGACGCCCATGAGGATAACGGCAATGTAAAAAATCTTCATCATGGAGCTGAAATAGTCACCAATTTGATTCTGATGCCTTCTATAGTCGCAGAGTGCTCTATTTATACTCGCTCGTAGGTACATTTTCCATTAGTTTCAATTGCGCTAAAACACTTGGGCAGTTTGCCATCCGCAGTAAATGTCCAGATTTCAATTAGAACGTCATTTATTTGTCGCTTTGTTTGGCAGCAGAAAATAATAACGCCATAACTAAACAGATGAACACGATAATGAACAGGTATTTTGTACAATGGAGCTTCTATATAATTTAAACAAATGAAAGGTACTTAAGATTTTAATTGTATGGATATGCATTAAACTAAAGTTTTGTCGGATGCGAATAGGCCATCGTCTTGGAAGTCATCATATTAATAGGGCAAGGCGTTTACATGTTATTATCAACATTATCAACTAAATCAGCGTTGTCCCCAAGACAATTGGTTCAGGTATTTCCATTGTTGTTACTTTGCCGGGGCTTTAGTATCAACTTTCCAGTGTGTGGCTCCAGATCCAGGGCAAAGTCAGTAAGCACGGATCGGGTGCGTGATGTTATTATCTGTGGTGCTACCACTAGCTTCTGTATGCCCAATATGAAGAGTACTATTAATGTGACTGTGGCCACGGTGAAAATGGGATGTATCCAGAGTGATTCTGTTAATGGTACGACGGTGGTGCGGGGATCTTTCAGCCAATACCAAGCGCTTATTGCCGTGCAGACCGATAATGCGGATAATATAACTAAAAGAAAGCACATTGATTAGATTATTGGTTACAAATTGTTAGCGGCAAAAAACCAAAAAAATAAAACACTTACGACGCCAACGGAGCGTGGATGGCCTATAGGATGAAACCACTTCGGTCAGGCGACGTTCGAATGCCTTTAGATCTTCACAAGCTGATGGTTCCATCGCGCCAATTTCCTCGATGCTCGTGGCTGCCTTGATGTGTTTAAAATTGTCCAGCTTATATGTGTAATTTTTGACTTATTTTGATAAGATTTCACATTTGATTTGTTTTTGTATTTAGCCTATTTTGATCTTAAATTTGCCTACACAAAAATACCAAAATACCGCAAATACTGAGTATAGTATTTAACGTAAGTGCTTAATAACGTATCAATGGCGCCTGCGTTAGCAACAGCTGACTTACATCTTGTTCGCATTTGCTATAGTTTCCAGCACTAAATCGGTTCAATACATTTACCAACACTTCACTGAGTCCGCCAGAAAAAAGTTAGTTTGTTGTCTTAAAATTAATAAAATATGAGTAGCAAAGAATGGAAACGCGTAGTCAAGTTGGAGTATATGAAAATACGACAGCAGAAGCGGTATAAGCGTGCCGATGAAATCAAAGAAGCTTGGATTAAGAACTGGTAAGTCGGCGAGGGCAAGAAACGTGCTGTTTGGCGCGTCATTTAATGGCATTATTTGTATTTTATTTCAAAGGGATGAACACAATCACAATGTGCAGGATTTGTATTGCGAATCAAAGGTATGGCAGGCTAAACCATATGATCCTCCACACGTAGATTGCGTGAAACGCGCCGAGGTCACTAACTATAATGGAGGGACCAGTGGGCCACAGCGAGTGCCCATTTGTGTGATTAACGCGGTCACGCCCATACCCACAATGTACACCTGGGCGCCCACGCAGCAGAATTTTATGGTCGAGGATGAGACAGTGCTGCACAATATTCCGTACATGGGTGACGAAGTGCTCGACAAGGATGGCAAGTTCATAGAGGAGCTGATTAAAAACTATGATGGTAAAGTGCACGGCGACAAGGATCCATCCTTTATGGATGATGCCATATTTGTGGAACTGGTGCATGCCTTGATGCGTTCACATAGCAAAGAACTGGAGGAAACTGCCACAACGGCAACTGTCAAAGCAGAGTCGCCTACCATAAAATTAAAGGACGAGGAGGAGAAAAAGGAGACGCCTCCGTTGGTAGAGCCAACTCCAGAAACTTCTGCTGCGGCTGCTGCTGCTGTTACTACTACTGTTGACAGTAAGAAGGATGAGTCTGCTGTGGACGCTGCAGACACGAAACCCAAGGTTGAGGATGTGAAAGATAAACTGCCTTTTCCGGCACCTATCATATTTCAAGCGATCAGTGCTAACTTTCCAGACAAGGGCACGGCTCAGGAGCTAAAGGAAAAGTGTGTTGTGTGTGTTTCTGATGTGCGTACTTGTTCACTAATGTGGTTGCTTCCTTTAGGTACATTGAGCTCACCGAGCATCAGGATCCGGAACGGCCACAGGAGTGTACACCGAACATTGATGGCACTAAGGCGGAGAGTGTCTCCCGGGAACGCACAATGCACTCGTTCCACACGCTCTTCTGTCGTCGCTGCTTCAAATACGACTGTTTTCTGCATCGTAAGTGTAATCTTTGGGCAACGCTTCCAGTTGGGTTTATCTTAATAACTTTTTGTTTTTCGTTTTTGCTTTTCTCTTTATTTGGAAAACAAACCAAACTATTGCAAAATATTTCTTTTGTCCAAAAACCAAAAAAAACCTCTTATAATGTTGTATTAAAATAACTGCAATTTAGGTCACCATGTACAGGGTGAGTCGTTGTTGTAGTTGTTGTTTTCGATAACCACACGCACACACACTCATGCCGCCTAGGCTCAAATGTCGCCTTGTTTCCTCATCATAATCAAATGCTCTCTATTCCATATTGTATATAATTTATAAATATGTACTTTCACATGTCTGTGGAAATTGGCAAAATTGACTTATTTCAAAATTCTCTTGGTGTTTTTCGCCTCATTTCGTGCGGCTTTTGCCTTGAACATTGTTGCATCTTCTGTAAAGTAACGTGTCTGCCTCATTATCTAACCCCCAGTGCGTCATAGTCATGCTTTCCAATTGCGTCTACAATGAAGTAATACTAAAAACATTTGCATTCTCCGTTCACAGGTTTACAAGGACATGCTGGTCCTAATCTCCAGAAGCGTCGCTATCCGGAACTGAAAACCTTTGCAGATCCATGCAGCAATTCCTGTTACATGTTGATTGTAAGTTGGCATTTGCAACTTGGTTATTAAACTAAAATGTTATTTGTTTATTTTAGGATGGAATGAAGGAGAAACTGGCGGCTGATAGCAAAACTCCGCCCATTGATCCATCGAGCTCAGAGGACAGCAATGATAGCAACAGTCAATTTAGTAACAAGGACTTTAGTAACGAGAATGGCAAGGATAACGCCATAGCTGTGAACAGCGCCGAAATCAACTCCATCATGTTTTTTTTTTTTTTTTTGCTGGCATGATGAACATTACCAGCACGCAGTGCGTCTGGACTGGCGCTGATCAGGCGCTATTTCGTGTGTTGCACAAGGTTTATCTGAAGAACTATTGCGCTGTTGCGCACAACATGCTTACGAAGACGTGCCGTCAGGTGTATGAGTTCGCACAGAAGGAGGCAGCCGAATTTAGTTTTGAGGATTTGCGTCAAGACTTTACCCCCGCCTCGCAAGAAGAAGAAGAAGCAACGCTTGTGGTCGCTGCACTGTCGCAAGATACAGCTGAAGAAAGATTCATCCTCGAACCATGTATACAATTACACGCCCTGCGATCACGCCGGACCCTGCGACATGAACTGCTCCTGCATTCAGACACAAAACTTTTGCGAGAAGTTCTGCAATTGTAGCAGCGATTGCCAGAATCGATTCCCTGGCTGCCGCTGCAAGGCACAGTGCAATACCAAGCAATGTCCTTGCTATTTGGCTGTGCGGGAGTGTGATCCGGACTTGTGTCAGGCCTGTGGCGCCGATCAGTTCAAGCTGACCAAAATCACATGCAAGAATGTGTGCGTGCAGCGCGGATTACGTGAGTAGCTTCACCTCCAAATTGCCATTTGAAATGTACTAAATCGTTGATTCCACAGACAAACATCTGCTGATGGCACCCTCGGACATTGCTGGCTGGGGCATCTTTCTCAAGGAAGGCGCACAGAAAAATGAATTTATATCGGAGTATTGCGGCGAGATAATATCACAGGATGAGGCCGATCGTCGTGGCAAGGTGTATGACAAATACATGTGCTCATTTCTGTTCAATTTGAACAATGATTTCGTTGTGGATGCCACGCGCAAGGGCAACAAAATTCGGTTTGCCAACCATTCCATCAATCCCAATTGTTATGCCAAGGTAATGATGGTCACCGGGGATCATCGCATTGGCATCTTTGCAAAGCGCGCCATTCAGCCAGGGGAGGAACTTTTCTTTGACTACAGATACGGACCCACCGAGCAACTTAAGTTTGTGGGCATTGAGCGTGAAACGGAAATCATTTAATGTACTTAACAAAAATTATTAAACGCTATGGGAATTATCTAACCAACTAAATATAAACCAAAATATCTACACTGACTTTGCCACATTGGCTATAATTGGCTTGGGACGAGCTTTGAAGATTAGCTTTTTGGTGCACACGGCACGCACTGTATACTCCGTTCGCTGCCGACTCTTATGCTCCAGGGCAACTGTGTCATCCAGCACTGTATGCTCGGCTCCTGCAGTGGCATTCAAGGCGCTGGCATCCAACGTGGCAGTCGTAATATTCAGCAACTGCTGTCCCTCATTTGTCTTGGACTTTTCCAGCACCGCAAATGGTTTGTCCAGCTTCTGTTCACGTCCTTGCAGAATATGATGGCCTATTATGAGTATCTAAATAGAAAGTTTAATAATAGGATCAAATTTAAGCAATTTTATTTACTGGCTGTCCATATTTGTTGTAGTAGAGATCTCCGATGAACTGATCGTGCATGCTCTGATTGCTGCGCACCTCCAAATCTCCCTGCAGCTCGATTATCGCCCACTCGTCAGTGCCAGCGCTCTGACTGCAAAAAAGAATGTGAAAAGTATAGAAAATATTCCTAAAATCCATATAAAATCAATGAAAAACAACATTAAGAGTCTGAAATACTTTTATTCAGCTGTAAAGAGTTTACATATTATCCCCTAAACTTCTTAAACAATGGATGCACGCTGCCGACATTCTTGCGACGATGTTCATAGTAAATTGCATCATCACCACCTGACATTGAGCTAAGTGCGCCCGTGCGTTTTGTCATGCCAGGACGATAACCGGGCTCACCAGGCATCTTCTCATCTTCGCAATCCAAATCGGAGGCAGACAACACCAATTGCAGTAGTTGACCCTGTTCCTCCTGCGTGCCGTACATTAAATCCGCTTCGGTGTCCATACCCTTGAGATGTGTAATAACCTTATAGCTGTATCCCTGATTAACAAGGAAACGTTGGCGCTTGCGAGAGTAACTCATCTCCATAGTGTCCTGGGAAACAAGGGTGTAGAAAAATGCATTATATTCCTCGGCAATGGCGCCCTTCTTGGCACGCAGAATACGACCCAAGCGTTGAGCCTCCTGACGTCGAGAGCCACCGTGCGAGGAGATCTGAATGAGCACATTGGCCTCGGGAAGATCGAAACTAGTATCAGCCACTTTAGACACGAAAATTGTGTTGACCTGGAGCAAAAGAAGTATAATGAGCTTAAAGTTCAAACAGAGTTCCCTTTATTCACTTACCTTGGAATTGAATTTGAAATTCTGCAGAATTTGAATACGTTCATTCTGAGATGTGGGTCCATAAATAAATGGTTTGTTCATCTTGATGGCATAATGCTTCAAAGCAAACACATTATCTGAGAAAACAATTGTTTTGTCTCCACGCTGTTCGTGGTATTTTATCAAGAACTGACAGCTGCGAAACTTAGAAGGATTCATCACATAAAGCAACATCTTCTTTGACGTTTTAGTGGTCAGATATTCGCGGTAGAACTCGGGCGACATGGGACACCACACTTCAGCGCACTGTACGCGTGCAATGTAGCCCTTCTTTTGCAGCTCCAACCAGTTTGCCTCGTACAATTTGGGACCAATTAAGAAATTGAGATCCGCGATTTTGTCATCCTCACGAAGCAGTGTGGCCGTCAGTCCGAGCTTGCAGTGGGACTGCACAATGGTCAGGACACGTCGAAACATCTTGGCTGGAATTGTATGTACCTCGTCCAGTACCATGATGCCCCATTCCTGCTCCTGCAGCCAGCGCATTGTTTGCTCCGCCTCCCAAGAGCGTTTTTGTGTGTGTGTTATCATGGAATATGTGGTGACGAGAATGCCACAGCCCATGGGCTTGTCCTTGGCCTCGGAGGTAAAGCGACAAATCATACTGTCATCTGCTGTGGACCACATTTTGAACTGTTGCTTCCACTGTTCCACGGACACACCGCTGTTGCACAGCACCAAAGCGCGTTTGCGAACTGTACAACAGGCGGTCACTCCAACCAGAGATTTGCCGGCACCACACGGCAGTACAATGACTCCGGAACGAGCTCGTCCATTGCCAAACATCTTCCGCAAGCTCTTCTCCTGATAGGGACGTAGCACGGCAGCTGGCTTGAGGTCAATGTTGATATCCGGATTATTAGTATCGTTGCGAAAATCGTACTCTGCCAGAAGAGGATGCTCGATTTCAATGCATCTCTTTTGTATCAGCTCAATTTTCTCTTGAGCTACCTCAAAGGAAACAGTTTTAAGATTCGCCTCATCTTCATCCTCCTCTTCTTTGTCAATTTTCTCGTAGAAGTCTGTTATGTCCTCGGGAACAACAGTAGCACCATCTGAAGGAGCTCCATCTGCAGTTGTAGCACCTGCTGCGGTTACCGCTGCAGATGTGCTGGCACCATTATCCGCTGGGTTATCAGTCGCCGTGGGCAACTTGGTACCAAACTGTGTTATAGCCTTACTATCCATTGTGCCCTGTATCAGAGCCTCGCCTTCGCTTCTTATAAGCCGGCATTTTTGAATGACCGGATCTTTGAGCAGCTTTTGTAGCACCTCTGGATGCGGTGACTCAATAAAGTATTTGTTGTGCTTCAGTACTAGTTTTACCTTGCCATATGATAGCGTACAGAGACGTATGAACTCCAATATGCCTTCGGGAATGCTAGTCTTGCTCAATCGCTTTAGATACTCCACTATGTCGTGGGTTTGGAGGCCCACAGACACGGCCGCATACAGACTGTAGGCTGTCAGCTTGTACTCGTGTATATGCTCCGGACGACACACTGGTTCCGAGATGGCAATGAGAAAGTCGTGAGCGTGCTTATAGACCGGTGAAAAGGACTCAAGGAATACGTGACCATTGGGGGCAACCCACAGCGGGCGATTGCTGTGATCCTGGCGTAGTTGCATTTGTGCACGATAATCCTTTGCTCCATACTCGTCTGTGTTGATGTTCTCATCGTTAGTCTCAGCATTCTTGGACGCGGCACCCGGCACCCCGTCCGACTCGCTGGCATTATCCATGCTGTCATTGTCCTCCACCAGTTGCGTGTACGCATCGTCTTCAGCACGTCGCTTTTTCGCTGTGAAGGCGTAGCAATTTTACCACATGCTACACTTATTCCGGTTTCACCAATGCTTACCAAATTTATCCCCTGTGCTGCGATCTTTCTTCGATTTCTTTGGCGGACCCATTTTCTACGTCCGCTTCGGTGAAACTTTGTTTCTGATATGACCAGATGTTTTCACAGTGTTGTGAAATACAACTGACACAAAAAAGGGCGCGAAATCTGACGAAAGTTGGCAACTTTGGTTAAGCAACAATTGCTAATGCCACTTTTTAGAAGCTATTTACGCATTAAATATGTTAAATACAAAGCTACTTACGTTTTAACAATGATGGGCATGCTTTTAATTACAAAAGCACTTCGAATTAAAAACTATTTAAGCACCGAAAAAGTTTTATTATTTATTGAGATTGGATCGGCTCTTTCAATGCTGTTAAATTTTATGGTGCTTACACTTTGACAAAGCGTTGCCATATTACTGCACAAACAGCTGCAGCTGCTCCATTATTAACAGATATGGAACAAATAACAGTGTTTTAACAGTGAATTTAAATTTTAGATAATAGAAATTGCAAAATTAAAATTTTTTGCAATACATATATACAAATTCGAAATTAGATTAAATAAACATGTTCATTTTAAGGAAGGTTTAAGTATTCACCCGAAGTTGAGGAATTTATAAAATTTAAGTTCTCGCAATGTCCGCAAGAGAATATTTTATATATATATTTTTTTAAATGTTTCCTATAATAATCGCATATGCGTTGTAGTAGCACTCACATACATCTATAATATATAACTAAAACCACTATTGGACCCCGAATAATGGCTGTAGGCAAGAAGAAAAAGAAGGAAAAAGGCAAAAAGAAACACGGAAAAACCAAATCAGTTATTGCGAATTTTTTTGAAAAGAATTTAGGAAAAATATGTCTTACCATTGGCATATTCGATCTAACGCATGCGCTTTTTTTCGTTATTCAAGCCACAATTTCTTTGGTCACAAGCGTAAGTATTAAAATTATTCGTATTTAAATAAAAATATTAGTATTAACGTTCCAAAAAACAGTTTAATATATATACAATTTTCGCTCTTTTGGGAACTATATTTTGGGTACTGATCGTTATTCTGCTGATTGTGGGTCTAAGTAAGGTGTGTAAAGTTTGGCTTGATCAATGCAAGTTATAAATTTACTGACGATATTTACATCATATAGCGACGCCCTGCCTTAGTTAAAGCGTGGATTATTTTCTCTATAGCTGGTTTTGTTGCGGACATAGGATTTTTAATTTGGGGAATCTTATCTTCCGTAACAGTGGACTGGGATCACTTAAAAGAGTTTTCCATTATTTTTATGGGAATATGTGCGAGTAAATTTAATTATGGCTTTCCAATTTTTCATACTTTTCTAATTGTAGTTATCGAGAGCTTGTGTATATACCTGGTATATAGATATTATCTGGCTATGGATCCTTGTCGGTTAATTGATGAACCCGAAAGAGGAACGAGAAAGAAAACGACGAAACGTTTGGATCCGAAGAAGTGCAAGGGTATGGAAGACTAAAATAAAAATCGAATATATATTTTAAAACTCTTTTTTTTTAACAGAAAGCCAGAAGTCCGCCAGGAAGAGCAGCAAGAAATCGGAGAAAAGTAAAAAGAAACCGGTGAAGAAAAAATGAAATACAATTACTTTGGGGGCTAAAGTTACTGAAATATTTGTGAATATTACTTTGTGCTGGTAGGCTTTTTACTTTACTACTTCTATTAAATATATTTTAAATACAAATTGAAATTTATATAAATTCGGAAATGAAGATGGACATGGTGGCAACGACAGACGTTAGTCTTCATGATCGTGTTTTTGCTCCTATTTGCTGTCATCTATTAAAAATCTGTTACTTTATTGCTATTATCGATTTACTTCAGTCATTGTACTTTCTAATTCAGTCCATTGACTTGTTGGCAAACAACGTCAGTAATTAATATATTGGTATATTTTAATTGTACTAACCAACTATACCTATAGGTTGATTTATACACATTAACTGCATTTCTTGGCTCTATATGCTGGATATTTATGGTTGGATTCTTAATGGCGGGCCTGTGGATGGTTTGTATATCATATAGGCAAATATTATTTGCAATCATTCTTCATTATTGTGATATAGAGTCGCATCGCGTTTCTTATCTGTTGGTTGTGCTTTTCCTTTGTTGGTGTTATACTGGATATATTGTTTTTTATTTGGACAATTTCCATTTCCGACCGTATAGAGTGGAATCAGATTATAAAGTATACATTTCTATATTTGGGCATTGGTAATTAGAAAAATTAACTTTAAAAAACATACTCATATTTCTTGACTTTTTAGTTTTGGAATGGCTTTGTGTTTACATTGTCTACAAATACTGTTTAGGGATAAAGACATGCTCGGTCGTTCATGAACCCGAGAATGGTAACTCTAAACCAATTCATGCAATCAAACATCAAAAAAGCAAGTCCAGGTCAAGTAAATTAGAATTTTCAGATCAGTCTGGAAAAGAGAAATCAAGACATTCAATGGAGTCAAAGCCAGGCAAAAAGTAAGTCTATAAACCTTCAGTTGGATTAAATTTAAGTATGCTCATTTTCAGTTCAAGAAAGAGCAAATCAGGGGCTTCTGACAAATCTGGTCGAGGTTCCGAATCGAAGAAGCTAAACAAAATAGATTCGAATCAGTCCAAGGAAAAGGAAAAGCCAAATAAACGCAATAGCAAAGACAACGAAAATAAGAAAAATAGAAACTCTAAAAAATAATAATCAATATATTATGTTTGACATTTATCTACAAAACTTTTGTCTTTTATAAAAAAGAATGTCGGGATAAAAATAAAGGAATATTCCCATTGGCATTCAAGGGCCATTTCAATTTATGAACCAACACCCTTGCCAAAATCAATCCGCAGCTTCCAGCAGAAACAATAATAATAATTGAGTTAGATAGTATTTTTTTTTTTTGCAATCATGAACTGCGACTTGGGAGAGTCACGTTGTCAATGGTGCAAAATCTAATCTCCAAGCGAAGATGATGCGGCAGCTGACAAAACAAATGCCGTAAATGAAAGATGGCCAGAGGACAGAGAACTTGTTGCCAGACAGCACAGCCTATGCACAGTGGTTTGATGTTATGAAACATGGGAGCAAATATATAAAAGGAAAGAGCATAGAACTGGACACGTAGCTTACGCCATTGAAATTTTTTAATAGAAATATTACTTATATGAATTTTATGCTTGTTTTAAATAGCTTTGCATCACTGTACAGCCGTTTGGCAATCAAATGACATTGATTAACAAGCAGCAAGAGCATTTCCCATATCTCTTCCCCCACACCTTCTATTCTATTGAAACTACGTGCTCATCATCATTATAGCTTTGATTTAGTAGCCAACTTTTCTCTATGCTTCAACAATTTCTGAAATGTTTGCTGGACGACAATGGACGACAGATCTGATGGATATTTGGTGATTTGCAGCTATGCGATTGCGATACTGGATCTCATCTCAGCTGTACTCTTTGCCAGTGTCTCGGGCGTGCTCTATACTCAGCACGTAAGTACTCGTTATAGAGCTTTGCCAAGTGATTGCTGCTAACTAAATACACGTAGAGTCACTGGACATCGCTGGCAGCTTTGTTATTCTCCCTGCTTTGGATGGTCATTATTTTGATGCTGCTCCTGGGCATTTATCAGCGTTGCTTGAGCTATATAAGATATTGGTTGGTTTTTACCTGCCTGGGCATTATGCTGGATGCGATTCTACTGCTCTATGGCTTGACTCTGTCCATAACCATCAACTGGGAAGGTGTTAAGATTACTGTATTGCCATTCGTTGGATTGGGTAAGAAAGTTTACCAACATAATGATGGATAATTATTTGGAAATTCCTTTACAGCTGTGGAAATGACATTCGTTTATATTATTTATATATTCTATCTGGATATGATATATCTGGAACAGTGGATACCTGTGTCCAGATATGCAGGTGGTTGCAGTGAGAGGGAAATCAAAGCCGCCTCCAGTAGCAATGATACCACTCGCAAGGAACGCCAGCGTCTGAAGAAGATGTATAAAAGAGAGGAGAGAGCTGCTCTTAAGGATCTGGCACGAAAACTTCGCAGGGGACAGGTCTAGATGGTGTATCTTCACTATGGCTTATTCAATTCTCTGTCATATAAGTTTATTATCAATTATAATTAGCAGGCCAAGAGTTTTGTTTACTTTTAACTTCGAGAAGCATAGAATTCTTTCCATATGTGTAATCATGCTGCTGAGGGAAGATTCTCTGCTATATTGTGCGTATTCTATTGCCGTCTTTGATCTGCTTTGTGCCGTGTTATTTGCTGTGCTCAGTCTGGGCTTGATTTTAAGTCATGTAAGCGGTTATTCCTACAAGTTTCGATAAGATTAAAGGTTCTTCTTTCAGTTGAGCTGGCTAACTATTTTTAGCGTCTGTTTTGGAGTCTTTTGGGTGACACTTATTCTGCTGCTGATCTCGGGCATCTACAGAGTAAGTTTCAGAGCCATAATGCTCTTTAGGAAATAATTAAATCTTTTAATTTCAGCGTGATTCGGAAATGGTGCGGTATTGGCTTATATTTTCCTGCTTTGGCATTTTTATGGAATTTATACTGATTATTTATGCCTTTCTAAGCAACAGCACTTTTCAAGCCGGCGTTATACAAAATAGCTTCATCTTATGTCTTGGCTTATGTAAGATACAGAATAATTTAGTAGAATCTATTATTATTTTTTTTTTTTTTTGGCTGCAGTTGTTGAAACTATTTTCGCTTTCATCATCTATCAGTTTTATCTGGCTGTATCCAGATGCAGTGTCTGTGTGCGGAGACACTCCACGCCAGACTGCGCCTGCAATTCCCAGCGATCGCACACATTGGTCCAACATCGTCTTGAGCCACAGCCAGTGTCCTGTGAGTCTACAAACTATCGAAGATCAAGCCGAAGAAGTTCCCAGCCCTACAAATGCAACATACTGCAGAATAGGGCACCCACTAGTCCATACACTTGTGGACCGAAGTCCTCTTACTCAACCGTTAAATGGAGAACCGAAAAGTTGTAATGGGTAACACATTTTTAGCTGTTGATCTATTAGTATATTTTATATGAAATTAATTATAATAAAAACAGAAGATTGCAGTGATTTTGTTTACGTGGCAGTGCATTACCTTAATATTTTCTGTTTGTCTTGCCAGCCAAAAGAGCTTTAATCTTAAATTATTTAAAACCCGCAGACACACACACATTTGGAAATGTTAAAAGGAAAATCCTTTTAAAATAATTTGCACAGCAGCAAAAGGCAGAAAAAAGAAATACTTATGCTCGTATGAAATAAAACGGAAACGGAAACAGAAACTCGCAACTGGCAGCTCGCGAATCTCGAGACTCGAGACTCGACGCTGAGTTGGCAGCGTGTCGCTTGTCTATTTATGCAAAAGTGTGCTCAAATTTACATACATACTTATATGCTTATGTGTACACATATATATGCATACTCGTATATTTATAATGCCGCACTGATGAAATACGTGCGGCGACTAAACACATATAACCTCACACACATCGAGTGACTCCCCGATGTCAAATATAATTTACTTTTTTCGCGCTCATTTTCCACGCAGACATCTCGTCCCTTCCTCTCCTATCCATTCCCTTGGGAGCTATGAAATCTTTTCCAACAGTTTCAACTTGAAGTTATTTTTTTCTGTCAAAACATAAACAAGGACAAAAAAGGCAGTATAAAAATAGTTTATCTATGTAAAAACAGAATGGTGAGCGCGGTAAATGGATTTGGCCTGGCCATTGGATCCATGGACATCATAGGAGCAGTCTTTTTTGAGCTGATGATCATTTGCATGCTGTGTCGTCGCGCCTCTAAGAAGCAGGAGCATAAAAATGAGACAAGTGAGAGCTTGGAGATGGCTATTGTAACCACATATGCATCAGTAATCAGCAATCATCAATTCGTTCCAGCTCTGTATAGTCAAGGAGTTGGCCCTCGAATGTTGTGGATTTATCTTATCCTACTGAATATCTGGATACTGGCCTCAAGTCTTTTGGTTATTGGTATTCTTTGGGTGAGTTATCCCTGGACTTTCTCCAACTTGACTTGAATTTAAAATGTTATATCTATATATTGCAGCATAAGCGACAGTTGCTGCTTTTGTGGCTAACATGGTGTCTTGGTGGACTAATATTTGATGTGGTTTTTGTGCTTTGGTGGCTCTGGGAATTGATCTCTGGCGATACTATTGAAGCTTTGACCAACATTTTGATCTCTATGATAACAACGGGCAAGTTGGATATAGATATATATGCAAATATATATACACATGTTCAAATCTTTTTTCCCTTATAGCTATAGAATTTGGTTTCATTTATGTTGTTTACAATATTTATATGAATTTATCGCAGTCTCCCGATGCGCAGTCAAACAACAATTCTTTGTTAAGCCTTGCAAGCGTTTTATTTTAATTTTTACATATATATATATGTATATATTACAACAATCATTTTGATAGTTTTGTTTATTTATTCGACCTTTCCTTCGGCTGGCATCTTGGTAATGGGACCCCTGATTTTCGTCGGTGGCTCCAAGGTTTGATAGAATCTGTAAATGACCAAAATAATACCAATCTGGGACATCACTCGACCCATAAGGGGAGCATGTGTTTCATTCAGCTCCTTGATGAATTCTGCCTGATCTTTGTATCTTTCAGCAAGGAAATATTCATAAGTGTTAACAAACAATTTGGTAACACCTGGCCAATTTATCTGGCAATATGATAACAACAGCCAAACTTTGACCATCAATCTGTTACGCTGTAAAATCCATTTAGAATAATTGATATGCAGCTCGATAGACCTATTATGGAGTTCTTACTGTAATAACACCGAAGACTAAAATACCGAAGCACGTCAATTTGCAAATACCCTCCAATTGTATCATTGTATCCGCCATATCATACTGTCTCAAGATAATACTTGCAAACATTAAATGTATATTGTCCAATATAGCAGATAGATATTTACCTTCATGATTTTGAAAAAGTTGCTCATCTGAAATATGGTCAGCACGGCAAGGTAGCCCTCGTAAACCAGCGCCATGTAGGCAAAGTATTTTAGAATTATGGTCATTCTGTTATTTAACGATTTCCTGAAAAATTTAGTTCAATTTTTCTCGACTGCTGTGGAAAAACTGTAGAATTTCAATTTAAATACTTGTACTATCTATAAAGACAGTTGTTGACAAGAAAATATGATCAGACTGCTGTATGAGAGAAAGATTTTTATTTCTGTATATAGAAACAGCATATACAATAGTATACTTTATTACTAGGTACTATTTTCCCATTTTTAAACTCGATTTAAATCGGGAAGTACTAGGTACTCTTGACTGTCTACTATAAGGCTAAATCTCTTTCTTATAATTGCCATTGCAGCAGAACCCATTATTCGAGAGCCCGTGGATGGCAGGACAATAAGGACCTAAAGCATTGCTGCCACCGGCGCCATTTTTTATGCTACACTTTATACGAGTAGTTGCTTTGTTTTTGCATTCGAGTGCTTTGTAGTTTTTAATGGTCTGCCGCACGGAAATTGATTCATTTCCTTTTTTTGTTTGCCACATCCGTTTGGAGTCTGCCGCTTATGAAGCCGATGAAAAGACAGGGGAACAAGGAATCAGCTTAAAGCCAACTGTGGGTAATCCAATTCACATTAAAAACTCGCCTTAACTCAAATCAAATTCAAATTCAAATATTGAAGCTGAATCAAATCAATGGCATTGTCTACTGCCAAACTGTCACTTGCATCTCGATGCTAAGCAAAAGCAAAATATATTTATTCTTTAATAAAGAGTGCTTGGACCTCCCCTTCGTTGGTAGCTAAGGACTTCCCATGATGCTTCCCATTCTGCTCCACTCTGGCAGCCAGTGGCTTCTCAAATTTATTGTTTGCAAATTGAAATTCTTGTCGACACGCACGAGCAAATGCAAAATCCACTGGGAATCTCGGGCACGAGGCATCACCAGCAGCTCGGAGCTTGTCAACTCGGCAAGCGACTTTGATAGCAGCTTTGGATGGGCAGCGCATCATTGCTTTTCAGTATAATATTTATTAAGATTTTGATGTGCCATGAGACATATTTTGCGAAATAAACAAATATCTTAAAGCAGCTTTATCGAAACCCACTGGGAAATCGAAATGAAAAGTGCTGTCGTTTTGGAGCTGCTTCAGAGAGATCTATTTACCTTTCTGTCGCAATCTGTTGTTCAGTAAGAGTTGGAGAGAGTAAACAACGACTCTTCATAACGAAGGTTCTCTTAAATGTGTTCCTAGACTGTGAGAGAGTGTGTGCTCAACGACATTTGCTTGCCATAAATATAACCAGACTTGTCGATTTGACCGCATTTGACGATATTAATAATGAGGTTGCTGTTGCTATTGATCTTGACGGTTCTATGCGGACTTGCGTTGGCCAAGAAAGGTAAATATTTTACATTTACAGAATGAGTTAATAACTCATATGGAGCATCTTGCTTTTATTAGATCAGTCCAAAAATGATTCCAAGTCTGTCGAAAGTATACAACCGTCGCCCGTTCTTCCTGGAAGAATTCGAAGTTCCAACCAGTTCAATATTTCGAGTGCAGATGGTAAGTTCAGTTTAAGTGAATTGTGAAAACAATTCGATAGTCACCTTAATTGCATTGATATTACAGCGGACAGTAGTTCAAAGAAAGAGGTAACAAGAGTGGTGCTTAAACCAAAACTAAGGAGACGCCGGGCATGTGTAAGCAATGTCCCAGAATCCACACCACATGTATCGCAAAGATCTCTTGGTGTTCGCCGATCTCTCGCAGCTTCTAGAGGCAATGGAAATGGAGTCAAAGAAGAAGTTGGTGGCTCTCGGGGAGTTGGTGGTTGCTCTGGAGTAGTGGGTATCTCGCAAGGTAAAGGGATTAATGATGGAGGGGGAAAGAGAGCCAATGATGCAGCTACCGGGTTTGGAGTATTTTCTTATACCCAAAGTAGCTCGGGCGGGCAGGGAAATGGTGGTAGACGAGGCAGCGAAGGCAGAAAGACTAGTAATGGTAGAGCTGTCGGATCTGGCGGATCCACTGGGGCTCCACGCAGAAAGGGAAACGGTAAAAGAAAAGCAAGAAGAATAGGAAGCAAAGTACCTGTGAGCTGTAGAACTTGTCCTGGCATTCCAGTAGCTTCAAAAGAAAATGATAATAATTCTGGAAATATTAGAATACCATCTAAAAAGTTTTCAGGCGCCGGTGGAAGTGTTAGTATTCCTAGAATAGGAGCTAAAGATGAAGCTGCCGGTTCTGGAGTTTTTTCTGGGGGTTCAGGAGGTAACGATGGTAGAGCCAGAAGTTCCTTTGGCGCCATTAGTGCTGCAGGCAATCAATAAAAATGATATTGATAAAATAAGAGATAGGTGAGAGGCACAGAGAAGGTAGATTAAAAGAGGAAATCCAACCCCAACATAAAAAAGAAGCTAACAAACAACTGATTCAATGAATGCATCCATCTTTTTAATTTTGCACCACTCGAAACAAATGCGTCTGAGTCATAAATAGTTATTAGAAGCAGTTTTACGGGGCATGACTCAGTACCACAATATGGTCGAGTAATTGGCTTTTTAAATTGCCTCATGGAGGAATTTTAAATAAGTTTAAGTCATTGATGACATAATATGGAAAGCAATAAAAAATTATTAAGACATACGAGTATATGAACAGATTAAAGCACTTGCTGATATATTACGTATAAATGCTTAAATTTATTGAAGCTGACATGCAGCTTGTTTAATCTTTCAGGCATCCACCGTTTGTCAGACTACGAGAATTTTCTTTTGAAAATCTAAGCGGCGTCACATTTCATTCCATACAAAAGGTGTTCGATACAAAAGGCAGCCAAATTGCAAAGTCTACGCAGGAAATTGATTGATTTCCGCTTCGTGCAGTGAAAAACAGTGAAAAATATCAACTAAACGAATCGAAATGCCAGTGAAGTAACCTATACAATTTATTTGGTCCGCCTTATCCAGCTGAATGGACATCCTTATGGATAGATATATAGACATTGACACACTTGAGCTATAATAATTTGGCTTGCAATTAGACGGTCTTGTAGTTGGGTGCTTTGTTACACTTTTAGCCAAATGTTGTCCATGGCTCAACACAAATGAAGTATCTGTGTGTGTGTGTGTTAGTGTTTATATTTAGCCTGCAGCGAACATAAACTCAGTCAAAACATATAAAGCGTCGCACATGTTTTTGGTAAATGAAGCCAATGGCTGTCAGGATATAGGATATGCGTGCAAGCCATTTGTCTGGGCTGATATCCCGCTATGTTTGCATATCTCTGTGTACGTTATACGTGTACGTGCCTGTGTCTGTATGTGTGACTAAAAGCAAAAGCTTCACTTGTTACATGCCCAATTAAGCCGGAAATGACACCAGAGCCAACTAAAGTCACGCTTTGTATAGTTTTACAATTGGCGCTAAGCTCAACGCTCCAATACAAATACACACACACGCACACGCATTCCAATATTGCAATACGTTTGTTGGTTGTATGGCAAACAGCCAGCTGAAGATACAAATACAAGTATATTTTATGATATAACAAGCAAAATGGAACTTCAGACGGAACATATTATAGTTGCAATTTCCGTGTCTGCTTTTGAGTTGCAAATAAATAGATTGTCTGAATATTTTACATATTTTGCTAGAGAATTTATTGGGTTTGTCATTTTTAATAAATTGAGTAAAATCAACGTAAATGCAAAATGCTGAATATTGCTTTGTCAAATTAAATTTATTTGCATTTAAGTTTTGCTAAATACTTAAATTGCAAAACTATTCCATGTCATCTGTGTTGATTTGCTTCAGCTTGAACGCTCTTAAATAAACCTGTCGCATGCCTATGAAATAATTGAAAAATATGTCACCATAATTACGGCCGCATCCTTTGGCCTTAAGCAAATTATCGAGCACGCAAAATTGCTTTAGCAAGTCGAGCAGGACAAAGCGCCTGGCAATTAGCGCAACCTGGCACGAAGTCTTATTGTTAATATGCTTAGTCAGGCCAAGTCCTTTTGCAGAATGGCGGAGGACACGTGCGATATGCATAGACAGGCATACACACACACACACACAGCTACGCATGTGTGAATGATTTGCTTAGAATAAAACAACACTGACGTTGTTTTCGAGGACATAATAGTGAAAAGTTGGGCTTTGGCACAGAGTTTAAGGCGAAGGCGCGAAGGACATCAACATACACTGACTGACAGAGGCGCTGACACATACACAGACACGCTTGGAATTGCAAATCAGTCGACTAATGTGTACATAATCAGTCATGTCCCAACATGCGAATTCCATTAGTGGATACACGGAACAAGTAAACAAACAGGCATTAATCAGTGCATAACATGAGTGTGACAAGGAGACTGCTAGAAACAGCAGAGAGTGTGAGAGGAGAGGAGGAGAGAGAGAATATATCTCTATCCTCAACGTAGACCAAGCTGTTTCATTATTTATGTTTTTTGTCTAGCCATTTGTATATGAAAGAGCAAAAAAGAAGAAGTTCTCTTACCTACTTAAGAGAATTCCCAACAATCACATTTACACTCTCACACACACACTCACACATACTCATTTAAATGGGGACATTCGCAGGCGACTTACAAATTACCCCAACTACCTTGATTTATACTCGGATATCAATGCAATGTAGCACAGTGGCACTGAAAGCCGACATCTTATTAATATGCCATTCATTTGGTCGCTTCATACTTCATTAAAGCAGGAGCCGGGCGTCCGAGCAGCACATCCTGCCGCCATGGCCACAAAGTGCAGCCAGCAAAAATTATGCGGCTCGTTTGCCACTGCCACTGCCACAAAAGCAACTTCACGCTTGCAACAAGGACTGTCTCTGTCTCTGGCTCAGTCTGTGCTACTGTAGCTCCGAGTTCCTGCCATTCGTTTATCCTTTTGTTCTCATTTATTTGCATGTCATTTGCTTCGCCATTGCTCTGTATGAGTGTTGCTATGTGTGTGTGTGTGTGTGTGTGTGTGTGTCTGCGTCTGGGGTGTGTGAGTGTGTGTGCGGTTGATTCTTGGGTCACGTTTGCCAGGACGCCAGTTACTTATGACTATTGTGTGCATTATCAATATGCATTGTACGGCTGCGTTGTGCTTTTTATATTTTACCAACGTTTTCTTACTCTAACTGAATGGGTAAATAGACTCGTTGAGGCATTATGACACGTTCAGAAAAGTTGAATATGAACACTGTATTTTATTATTGAATATCTTCTTTTATATATTATTAAGATAAAGATGAGTTAATATATGGGCAATAAAAATACTATTTTTTTAATTTTATATACAATGCCAGTACAAAGAACAAATAAAATAAAAGTATTTTATTACGACGAAGTTTAATAAAAAAAACAATATAATAATATAACTTAACTATACAGAAATATATACAATACTCCCTGTTTCCTTTGAGTTGATGTTATACTTATAAATATACCATCTTTAGGGTATCTTAAGTATTGGTTGTTAGTTTAAGTATTTATTACAAATATCTTTTAAGATTCTGCCTGACAAATACACTTTTTATTTCTGTTCTTGTCGCTCTCTCTCTCTGTATTGCAGTTTTAATAAGGAATTGCTTTTTTATGGTTTCCGGCTTATGGAAAAGCAGAGAAATTGGCAAGGAAACCAAGACAAAATCGTAGCCGAGCAAATTCTTTAATAATGTTTTGTGTTTCTATTTTATTTAAAGCAGCATTGGTTTTTTTTTTGCTGAATTCTTCTTATTTTTGTTATTGCTGTTGCTGCTGCTGCATTGTTGCTTTGTTGGCCAAGTGAACTCTGGGCCAGTTTCCGTTTGCTGGAGTCACTGTTAATGTCGCCGCAGTTGCCATTCCTGGTGCCAGGGCGACTGGCAGGCGACTGGCGTTACCGTTGATATTTGTGCGCCAGGCGTAATTAGTGCCCATGGCATAAGGCGCACTTCCTCTCTACTCTACTCTCTTCACTCTCTTTTCAGCTTCTGTTGTTCTATCTCATTCCGACTGGCATCGTTGGATTTGCTGGCACTGCGTTGCTTTCCATTTGTAATCACTTTCTGCTGGCTCCAGCGCTTTGTTTCAAGGATTTACTAACTGGACAGTGGCTGAAGTCCATACACACACGCACACACACAAACATATACACACCAATTCTCAAAATCACCCACCCATACACTCACACATACACACAATATAACTTGCAGTCATCATGGCTGGGCCATTGTTGTAATTTTAATGTTAACAAATTTGTAATTTAGGACGCATTGAATTTCTGCTAATTAAGGACGTGCCTCAGTATCAAGAGGTTGTTAAATGCAATGAAATTAAATGAGCCTGCCGGCAAATGGCTTTCTAAATTAACATGGCTTTGCACCACTTGACAGAAGTAGAGAAGACAAGTCGTACAATAAATTGAATTACATTCGAAATTTCAAGATCTAATTAAATGTATATATAAGAAAAAGTTTCATTCAAGAACCTGATATAAAAGTATATCTCTATAGTGAACTATGCAGAATCCATTCATCATTTCAGTATCTTTTCTAGATAGTAAATTCCTTATTATCCTCTAATTCTCTATATTAAAGCCACTTTCAAACTGTAATTCATTGGCATTTAAATACAATGAAGTTTACGTTTCTATTTTATTGCGACGGCTTTCTTCATTTTTAGCTCTATGATTTGAAAATAGTTTTCTCTTCAAGTATAAAATACAATGGCATTTGTACACACAATTGCGCTGTGTTCTCCAGTCGATTCAACTTTCTATGCTAATTGCCATTTGGCAACTTTCGCGACTTGTTTCCAACTTCAATTCCCACTGGACTGCGAAAGCATTCAGTCTCCTACTGTCTAAGGATATTTGCCTATGTATGTGTGTGTCTGAGGGTGTATATGTGAGCGTGTTTCGATTGTCGCTTTTGTCCATTGTTGTGAGTTCACGCAGACTGGCCATTAATTTCACAATTAGTTGGCAACCCGTCGCTCAAGGGACAAAGGTAACAGAAGGACAACCAGGGGAACCACCTGACGGCAGTTCAAGACAAAAGTTTAAGAAGCTTTAATTAATTTTAGTCAAGGTAGAGGTATAAGTGTGTATTTGCTCATTGTCTGCTAATTTTGTGCAACTATTTGACAACAATTTACGAGAGAGTTGTCGAAATGGCTAAGAAAACACGGCAAAAACTACGAGTAAAACTATCAAAATTTCCAACTGACGCAGCTGTTGACTGTCCAGTTGTGCACGGAGTTGTTGCCTCTTCCATGTCTCCCCTGCTTTCTACATTCCTCATTTGTTGCCTGACGATTTTTGCTGACTAACTTTCCATCGACAAAAACAAATAACAAGTCGAGCGGCGGTAAATTTAAATGTATGTATTCGAAGGCTGCTTGGCAGCTGACGGGCTCAATATTTTATTTATGTGTGTTGCCACCTTTTACATTTTGCCTAGCATTTGCTTCTAACGTCACCAGCAATTCCAACAACAGCAACAACAATAACAATGAATTGTGCCGCGTCTGCTACGTGAGCGCAAAGCGAATATTTTTGCTGATGCCACATTGTCAACTTTCACTTTAGCTGCAGCTCGCGACAACAGGGGGAGAAAGAGAGAGGAGAGGGAAATAGAGAGAGATAGAAAGATCCCTTATATGCTATTTCATATCCTAGCAATATTCTGACATTAGCTGCGAATAGTCAAATATTGCGGATCACTCATACGCAAAGTGGTACATGCCACTCGCATTTCATTTCAACATCAATTGTGTACAACGAAAAAGGAAGAAAAAGTGACAAAAAAGTTGTGTAAAAGTTTTCGCTGCTGCTTTTTGGCAACCCTCGCTTGATGTAATGAAATTTGTGCAATTGTGTGGCAACAAGAAATCCATTAAAGCGTATTTTTCGAGCTGAAGTTTTGGGTCCGACCATTTCACTGATTGATTGGCATCAACAATATGCCGCAGCTGGGTGGCAATTCACCGAAAGTAAGGGCAACTCTGGTTGACACTGGTCGATGGGTCGACTGGGAGTGGGTGGACATTTTCGGCACTCACTGTTAATGTTGCCAAATTTGTTGAGCGTGTGTAAGACAATAAAAATAATTGAGTGCGTTCGTTGTTGCTCGTTACACTTGCCCCTTGTATTTTGATTGTCAATGTAGTGTAAATTGTGTCGCCTGCCCCACTCCAACTCCAACTCCGACCCCAGACCCCAACTCAGATCCAAGCAATTGCTGTGCTGTGCTGTGCAGATAGGGGCCAAGAGATAAGCCTCAGTCATTACCGTGTAGCAGAGGGCAGTTGTCGTTATCCAGCTACAGGATGTTCTCCGACCAACTACTGCTACTGTGTGTGCTCCTCCCAACTTGTCTGCCTGAACATGGCATTGTATTTGCGAATGGCTATTTGCTATTTTGCTGTAACAATTCCGGATTGTCATAAACCAAGAAACTCATTAAAGGTATGTGATGCTCTTACCTTATTTTTGGCTTTTGTTTTCTGTTGTTATTGTTATTGGTAGCACTTCAAGGCTACATTTATCGCACAAGTTGAAGCCGTCACTTTGAAAGTGGTGCGTTTGGAGTTCATATTAATTTGGATAAGGTCAGATTTTATTAAGATAATCTTTTAATAAAATTCGTAGCAAATATTAAAATGAGGAATTAATGCTATTTAATATTTTGAAAATGTGTCTAAGACTTTAACTAATAATTTAAGTTATTTATATATATAAAATGCTTTGTCCTCACTGAGTGACTGACTAACTGAATGACTGACTTACTGACAAATCACCGCAATGGCCAAACCACATGTTCTTGAGACTTAAAGTATTTTATATTTTTAAATCAGAATAATTTTTAAAATATTCATTTGGGTCTTTACGTAATATTGCTAAAATAACAATTTAAACATTTTTTATATTAAGACATTTCTTTAATTTATAGTATACTTATATATTTTAGAATATACAATTTAAAATGATTAAGGTGCGTTTTCTCACTTATTTTTTATTGCAGTTTTATCTCGTATCACGCACAGTGTCACACAGGCATAAAAATTTAAGTAAATTCCAGCGCATCATTAAATTACTCAAAATTGCGAGCAAAATTACTGGCTCTCTGCTCCCCTCTCTCATACACTTTTCTCTCTTTTATTTTCGTTTACTCTTGCTCTTTTTATTTCTGAAAGCAGTTGTCTGTCGCTCTTTTTGCGCTATTTATTTTTGCCGCCTCAACAAACAAAGGCAACTGCCACACCCTAAACGCCCCTTTCTTCCTCCTCAACTCTTGCATAATTTGCATAGCTAAGTGAGCAAAGAGTCGTCAAAATAAAGCGGATTGTTCTCCCTAACCCGAACTCGTCCCATCACCAGAGATTTCATCCTCATCTCGATTCGCATCCGCTTGGACGTTTGTTCCTCCGACAATGTTGCCGAAATGTGCGTCCGTTTCATAACTTAATTTTAATTGAATTATGTAAATCGCCGGCTAAAAATTAGCAGGCGCAAACTATTTTTTAATGATGCATTGTACGCGTTTAATTAAAAGCGAGCGCAAATTAAATTTAATGAGAGCATTTTGCATAGCTCATCCCAAGCCTTGTGGGCAGCCCCCGTGTTGGGTAAGAGTTACATAGCCAACCCGTCCGACTGCGGACTTTAACCATTTATCATCGTTGGCAAGATTAGCCTTCATCCCTGCCATGACCAGGGACGTTCGAGCAGTCGAAACCAACTATTACTAAGACCACAGAGCCCCTTGGCTGTGGTTCACTTGCAAATGATGTCCACTTTGTCTGCCAGGATGAACCGTGCACTGTGCGTGTGTGTGTGCATGGCTGTGTGCATGTGTGTGTGTGTGTGGATGTGTGTCGTATGTGTGTCAGTATGTTGTCTGTTTGTTGGGAAATTATGCAATAATCTATGGCCATTGCGATGCATCGGAACTGTTGCCATTGGCAGCGTTAACCGAGGCGACTGGCTCAAAGGAGTCATTCAATGGACACACACTTGAACATACATACAAACACACACCGCACACACACGCAGACACAATAGCGACTGCTTCCTGATTATCTGCTGCATACGTTACGGCACTCATTTCCACTGCATTGTGTGTGTGTGTGTGTGTGCTCTGCGTGTGTGTGCGTGTGCTTGTTGGAGGATCAGTTTAAGCGTTTTAGTCGCTCGCCTGTGAAGTGGAACTTGAGCCTGTCCAGCTCTCAAGCGCTTTGCCAGATGGACATTGACCTGGTCCTCCAGCAGAGTGGACAGCCTCATTTTGCCCAGCCTGCCCAGCTTGACCAGCCTAGACTACAGTCGGTCCAGCTGTGCGTTGTCGGTTCTTTGCCCTCTGGAGCTGAGCTTTAATTACGCTTAATTTTAATAGCAAATGTACGCAGGCAAAAAAAAGAATCATGAATAAAAAACCTAAAGAATGACAACAAATTATGTTAATGTCATTACAAAAGCTTGTTAGCACTGCATTAAAATAGTTTGTTGTAATGTGAGAAGATTTTATAATAAATATTAAAAAATTATGTTTAACAAGCGGTTGTAAAGCTGCAAAATGTAGTCTTCCTGCATTGTAAAATAGACAGGAAGATATCCATTAAGTTGTTTTAAAAATATCAAATATGCGCAATGCATTCAATAGACTACAAAAGCTTTTAAAAAACTAGGACTTCGATTTAATACGTCCTTTTGATTTATTAACATATTTTCCTTTATTTCCACTGCTTGTATTAAATTTAAGTAGATTTTTTTGGATGTAGTTTGTTGCTCAATTAAACCCATATTTTTTAATCCATCAACTATGATATGTGCGATAATTATAATGAATTGAGATTTCCAAATGCTTTATGACAACACAGTAAATAGGTATGTTAATCGCCTTAATGTGCAAATGACACCCGCTAACAAAATGTGAATCAAATGAATGTTATACAGAAAAAAAGCAAAAAAGGAAGTGAAGGGAAGATTTATTTAATTTAATTTGCATATTATATTGGATGCATGAGTATACTTATAAGCAAATATACATATATTTTCTGCTTGCGTGTGCTATCATTTAATCAATGAAGCGTAACAATTACATTTTAGCCATTAAATTATCCCATCTTCCCATTCAAAAACAGATTCTGACAACGATACGCGATTGTGGCCCTTATGCAAATTCGTTTTGTAATTTGCATACAAGCTGAAGTAGAACATAAAAACGAAATATAAGTACAATAAACATATTTTATTTCGCCATTCAGCCATTCATATAAATTATTATTATTATTGCATTTTTGTATTTAATTCAGTAAACGCACCTGTCACTAAAATCCCACGTGAACTGAAATTAGTGAATAATCAATTTACTGCAATTTAAACTAAAACAAATTGAATTTAAAATTTGATTTTTTTAAAATGCATTTTATTTATTCCACAAATAACAATTGCAGTTGATTAGCGCTAGAGCAGAATATGACTAATTACGCATACGCCATGTGGTTTATGTTTCTGATGTTGGCAAAAAATAAATCAAACATAGAACGTTAAACAAAACTGGCTATAAAAAACTGGAATATACGAGTATATCAATGGCATGACAGTGTAATAGATACACTCTGGGATGCCGAGGTGCAGGGCAAAATCAGGGGCAGGAACCATCTCGGCTTGATGGATTTAAGCGGCAACCACAGTGGTCACTGCAGCTGTAGCTGCCTGTCTGCATATGGATTTGTCGATAAAAACAACAATAACCATGCATATATAAATGCCAGAACGCCTGTCTGCCCCTTCGTTTCAGTTGTAACAAAAACCTGCTCTATTTATAATGCGCAGCGCGTAACCCCAAGCGAAAGAGATGGACTGAGAGTGAGAGAGAGAGTGTTGGTAAAAAAAAAGCAGATTGACATGACATGACATGCCAATCGTGGAGAAAAATGTTTTATTTGTTGCCAGCGATTTTTAATTTCGTTTTGACATCTAGCAAAGCGCTCATCCCTTAGCCGACAGGGGGGCAGGGGCTGTCCTAATCTCCTCCTTCGTCCTAACATCCCCGAAAAAAATGACTCCAACTGCAGCTGAACTGAGCTGGTTCGACACTCACACACTTAACGATAATTGCGAGCACTCAAGTGGCACCATTGTGCTCAAAGTGCTCCCAGTTCCTGGTGCCCCTGGTGTGGGTCAAAGGAAGAGCATTCTAGCTGCAACTTGCAACGTTTTAAAATAATTTAACAGCATTTTGAAGCTCATTCAAGTCAACTTCCGTTGACGTTCAAGTTGCAGTTGGCATTGCCATTGCCACTGCCACTGCCATTGCAGTTGTCGTTGTCGTTGTCGTTGCCGTTGCCATTTGCTGACTTGTTCTGGCCATGATGTTGCTGCCAGCTTCGGACGATTCTGCAATTTGTCATTTGGCCAAATACACATACTCAAGACGAACGGTGTGTGTCTGTCGAGTGGCAATGGGGTGCTATGAATGCTGAAGGGGAGAGGCCGAGGGCAGTTGGCAAGTAATTGAATGAATTATTGTTGCCATGCTTAGCGCACTTCAACAGCTTCGAAAGCAGCTTAGTTATACTGCCAGCCATAAGTTTTGGGAGTCGATAAAAACAGCTGCATAAAGTCCATACCATAAATCGAAATCGTGGCTACTTCTCTCATTCTCATTCATAATCAATTGCTGTTAGCCATTTATTTAACACGCGCTCTGTTGCAGCTGGAAGTTTTCTTGGCCAAGGCAATTAACGGATTTCAGTAAAATCCGCTCGACAAAACGATGAGCACTTTTGCTTGAACCACTTGCAAAGTAATTAAGTAAAAATTGCACTGCTATTCGTAGATTTCTGCACAATTTAGCGTTCAATTAAAACTCACTTCCAAAAAGGCTGGCAGATGGAACGGAACGGTATGGAATGGAATGGGGGTGAAGTTGAGTCATGCAGTGCAAGTGGCCAAGGAAATTGCACTTGAGTAATTTTTGAAAAAAAATTAATTGCTTTCATTATCATCAAGGGACAGTCACATTGTAGCATCATCCGCATTCGCATCAGCTCCTACTCCAGGTCCATCTCCATCTCCGTCTCCTCCTCCTGTGTCATCTTCTGATTCAGCCAATGTTTAAATATTCATTGTGAACAGAGAAACGTTCCCTTCCGCCCGCAGCTGCTTACGCCCAGTTGTCAAGCGTGCTATGCAAATAAGTTTGGGCACACAAATTGGCTATTGGTTAAAGAGTTTGGCCAAAGAGTAAGGGTATGCATGTACAGCGACGTGACCTGCCCTTCCCTCTGCACATTTTCCTACCGCTTTCCCTTTCTCTATCCACAAAGATGTGCTGCCAATTGAACTGCTTTGAGTTTGATATTGATCTTTGTTGCTTTGTTTTTCATTTGTCTCTTTGCAAATAGCTCAATTTCAATGGCTGCGCTTTACTCTATTTACGGTGAATAAACTGCAGCCATTTGGAGGAGTGAGCAGAAAAGGGAAGAGTTAAAATGGGGATCAGCCCCAAACTGTATCGTTTTGTAGCCAACCTAAGTGCTTCATAATAATTTAACACATTCGTCGCTTCCCACCCGGCCCAGCCAGGTGTTTTCCAAACTTTTAGCCAAGTTTTTCGCGTTTTCTCGCTCTGAGACCTGAAGAAAAAGAAGAAGCAGTGGCAGCAGCAGCAGAAGATGAAGAAAGAGCATTGAGTTCGCTGCTTTGTCTTTGGTATTTTAATTAAAAAACTGTCGTTAGTTGTGCTCCAAGTTTAAATTAAACAAGTCGCTCTTGCTCTCTTTTCTCTCTGTCTATCTCTCTCTCTCTCTCTCTCTCTCGCTTGCTGGGTTGTTTGCTATCTTCTTATCTCCGCGGAGTTGAAGATGGCTTGAGTGTGGCCAGGTCGTGGCCATAAAGCTGCCAACGATATCAGACCATGTTTCAAATTTCATTGAAGTTGCCAGCGCTCCTTAGATTTGCTGTGTTCCGCAGGCTTGTCGAAACACTTCCCCCAAGATAAACTGTTGTGGCGCAAAGTAATCAACATTCTCTAGGGGAATTAAGTTCCAAATGTGTTGACAGCCAGCCGCAGTGTCAATGTCCAAAGGGGCCTAAGCTCATCCTTCGTCCCCTTGTCCTCTTCCCTCAAACTTCATCAAATCTCATTTGATTTTGTCATCTGATTTACTTGAGTCTAGATATGTCAATTTAATTAAATTTTGAAAATACAATTTATAATCAAAACTCAAAACTAAATATTGTATACACAACAAAATTTCTGCTTAAAACTTATTTAGAAATCTATCACTTGGAGAAAATGATAAATTGTAACATATTTATCAGAATTTTTTCTCTTTAAATATTCACATTTTGCGCATTAAATTTAAGGTTCATTAACATTAAAAAGCTCCCAGATAGGTATACTATTTCTTCTCAGTGTAAACACCTTTGAGATCATCTGATGTGATAAGCTTCCAGTTCATTTGATGCAGTGCTTGCAAACTAATTAAAACATATTGATAAATTAGAATTTTGTTTACCAACGACTTTGCTGTGACTTAATGATTGCTAATTATGGAAAATATATTACTAATCACTGAGCACTAATCGCTTTATTAATCGGATTACGTGCTACATACACAAACACACACACACACTTGCTCGCACGCACATGCACAGCTGTCAAAGAGCGTGTGTTTTGGGGGCGTGGCAGTGCGCCACAGTGTCTGATTAGCCATCAGTCGACTAATTTGCACATTGATGGCGTCTTTTATTGAAAGATTGAGGCAGGAAATTCGAAGAATCGAGCCAGGCCAAGTCACGAGGCAAGCATGTTGATTGGCATAATTAGAGCCGTGTGTTGGCCATTCAGTGTGTGTCAGAATGTGTGTGTGTGTATCGGTGAGCGATTTAATGATGTTTCATTAGTTTGCAGCTGAGCTGCAATATTTTGGTCTAGTACTCAGCAAAGCAGCAAAAACAAGTGTGGTTAGTGTTAGTTAAGCTTGCGGCATACATACACACACACACACACACAAACAGACACCACACACATGTGTGGAGGCAACTATTTAACAAGCAAAACCTAATGAAAGCCTGGCAATAAAAAATAAGCGCTTTCAACTTTGTGGCTGTTGCGCGTGAATGAAATCTATGTGAAAAGGCGAGTGTAAGTGTATGTGTGAGGGTGTAAGTCTATTGTTGCAACGCAAGATAAGAAACTCAACTCATTTGACTAAAGTGCTTGACGCAAATTGTATCGAGCAACATTGGCTCGAGATACTCGGGGCGCATATTAACTGAAATTCAGTTTCGAAACTAAAATCATTAGACAATAAAGGAGATACACGTAGGCAGAGAGAGAGAGAGGATAAAAAGAGAAAGAGCGAGAGAGAGGGAGAGGGAGCGAGGGAACGAGTTGAATGTAACCGTTAAAAGCTCTCGTGTAAACGAGCTGTAATCACACCTGCCTCCGGATTTTCATGCAACATTTAAATGAACGAAAAACTTTCGAATCACTAAAACTTGTATTGTTGCATTCAAGAAGAGTGCTCTCGATGTGTGCTGGAATTTGACTGATTAGCCATTTTGAAATGACAGCGCTGCAAATGGCAGCACGTGATGCAGCTGTTGTTGCAGCTGCAACATTAGTGGGTGTATCAGGCGTGGCATGCAACCTGTGAGCTTGCTACCTGCAATGCTTTGCAAGTGCACGTTTTGTAACGAATTGTGAAAACATTGTCAGCGCCCTCTTCCCTCTTCCCCTCAGCCGCTGTTTACTGTGAATGCGTTTTGTGCATTCATGTTGTCATTCACTCACTTGCTCATTTATTCATTCATTCATTCAGATGCTACAACATTGTGCCAAAACAACAACAAAGCTACCATCTAATGAACGTGGCAACAATAATGCTTGTACTGCGATGCTGCAATGTTTTATTTCGCTTTTGGCCAACAACAACACACAACTGCCATAAACGTGCAGTCAGTTGGTTAGACAGACAGACAGACAGACAGACATCCCCATGATATTTCTATCAATTAAAGCGATATTATAGCTGTTATGTTAGAGTTTTTGGATGGAAGATAACAGCATGCAGGTTCTTAATCCCCTGGCCAATTCAAAGCAAATGAATTCGAGTACTCGCAGCCAACGTGCCGTATACGTATTTGTATTCTTATTCGCATTCATATTATATGCAATCTATCTCTGGCCCAGAGCGTGTCAGCTGCACAATGCAAATTTCTGACTATGCAGCTAAGTAGCACACAAAGCGAAAGCCAAGCTCACAGGACAAAAGTTGCAAAGAGAGGGAGAGAGAGGGAGAGCGAGGGAGAGAGAATGAGAGAAAAATAGAAAAAACAAAAGGATTGGCAAATAGCAGCAAAGTTCAAACAAATGTAAAAAATGGAAAATACCAAGCGACCATTCGAAACTTTTGTTGATTTTTGGGTTGCCAGCGAACATGTGACGTTTACATTAGCATAGCTCTCCCTCTTTCTCTCTCTCCCTCTGTGTATATATTTTATCTCTCTCCCTCTCTCTCTTCATCGTTGTCTGACTCTCTTGGTGGCCGTCGCCTTTGTTAATTTAGCATAAGTGACGAGTGAGCGACTTTTGGAAAGCGCTTTGGGCGAAAAAGTTCGATTTAGATTGATTAGAGCGTGAAAATTGTTGGCGTTTCGTTTTCAGAATTTTCCAGTTTTTTTACAATTTTTACAATTCTGCAGCATAGTTCACACTTTCTGATGGCCACTGTCAGTGGCATGTAATATATATAAATTTCATTTTTGCACAGAAAGCTCAGTTCATTATTCGAATATTAAATAAATGTTAATGAAAATGTATCAATTTATTATAATTATGCTACTGACAGTTTTTGTCATATATTTTATACCTTATTTTTTCCTATTTATTACAATAATATTAATTTAATGCAAATGTGTTAAGCTGCTTGGGCTGACGTGGCGTATGATTAATAATTGTGCATAATTGCAGACCTTGTAATTTAATTTACTGCATAATAGTGTACATTATTGTCATACTTATGATTCCCAATTAAGAAGATTTCAGTTTTGATTGTGTATCTTTATAGTCTTTGATATTTTATTATGATTTACTCTTCTATAATAACTATTAATTGAAATAAGTACAGGTCATTTAACATTTGTACCCTGTCAGACTCTTGATGCCACAAAATATTGCCTAACTGCCAATCGACTAGCAGACAGGCATACAGAGGGAAGCAGAGATTTAGTAGCATCGCCCGAGTGGCATCAATCATACGCTACGTAAACCGTATTCCGAAAGCCGCCAGTCGAAAACCATTTTAAGCTGCATATTTATGGCTAAGCTGAGCAGGCAAAAAAAAAAAATATATGCAACAGCCGAATGGGAGAGGGTGAGGGTGGGTCGGGGGCAGGTGGGTCAGCATGCAAAATGTTGCAGCTGCATGTGCAGCGAGCGATAAGCGTGAAGCAGAGCAGGGTTGCGACGATGGGACGACTCCCAAGGGTTGCCGCCGACGAGATATGCATGTTAAGTTGAGTAAAGCAAAGTTATGACCGTGTAGGAGCAAAAGCAGCAGGAACAGGAGCTCGAGCGGGAGCGGGAGTTGTAACACGAGCAACGCTGCAACTGTAACTGCGGTTAAGTCAACAAATTAAAACTTTTTTAAAACCTCCCGTCGTCCCTGCCGTCCACATACGGAAACTCATCTAATGTAAAGCTGCTGGGTGCAATGTGAAAATGAGCTGAGCGGGTGCAAAAGGATCAGAACTTATGCACGAGTTATGCGCATAAACCTGGCAACGCAGCTGAGGCAGCTGCGGCAGCTGCGGCAGCATCGAGTTGAAAGTGCAGCGAAAATAAAATAGTATTTAATTAAAGTTTTGCACGTGGCTTGTTTGTCTGTCAGAGCACTCAGTCTGTCTGTCTGCCTGACCCGTGGGCTATGACTGTTATAATATAGCAATTTTAATTCAATTTACAGTCAACTCTCATTTGTAAATTGACTGCTAAAACTGGCAGGAGACTTGTTGAAGGATTTTCATTTGGAAGCACAATTTGGGCTCCGAGTGCAAATGCGATTGCGAACGCTTTTGGCACGTGTATTTAAGACATATAAATAACAACTTGCGGTCCAGGCGTGTTGCTCATTTGTTCAGCTGGCCCCTGACCACGCCCACATCTCTCCCTGTCTTTCTGTCTCCCTCTCTCTGCGGATATATAAATTGTTCATACGAGCAGTGCAGTCAGCTCCAAAAGGGGTTCCTCTGCTGCTCCTCGGCTATATAAATTGCTTGTGAAATTGAATCTTTATGGTTCAGCTGGAATATTTTGGCAGATAGTCTATAAATTATGGCCACAAAGGGCATACACGCAAAAGTTGTTCATTTTTTTCTTGTTTGGGTTTCATTTGGTATGGGATGGTAACACTGGGGTCTTTGTTTTTGCTTGTCTGGCCGTATTAACGTCTCTCTTCTCTCATATGTTACTTGCCCTGCCATTTACTATTGCTGTAAATGTTGTAAAAATTCGTATCTTGGGTCCATATCGTTGAATTGTGCGTTGAAGGGCCACAATAATTTGGGGGTGTGTTTGAATAGTTCTGTGGTTGCCAAATAGTTGCCAAATTAGTTTGCAAATGTTTTTGTCGACTGTAACTGTTGGGCTTTGTTTAAGGTTAGCATGTGGCGTATACGCAATATTTACAACAATACATTTCTCTGCCTTGTTTGATGAGTTTTTGTCTGGGGCATAAAACTCTACGGCACTCTTACTTATTAGGGCTTAAAGCGATTTGTTTTCTTACTGCATATTACACACAAAATTCAATTAATCTCCAAGTCAAAACATTTCCTGGGACTTTGAAAGGCCCTTTCACTTTTATGAGATGGTAATTTAAACTTGTGTTTAACAAAATATTCAACACTTACTCTTGGACGACACAAACCTAGAGTTAGCTACAATTTTCGCATTTTCGCATTTGCCAGTTGTACAGTGTAATGTGTAAAAATGCTAATCAAATTTTCATAGCATACTTTGCTGCTCATTTGCATGTGTGCTTAGTACCATGGTACACATGGCTCACTTGCCCCATTTTGTTGCTCCTTCAGGTAGTTGCCACATTGGCGAGCGACCGAGCGCTTTTTTATGACTTAAACGTGACGCTTGCATCAAAAGTTGAACTCATTTTGAAATGCTGTCTGCTTGATGGCTTGATTGATGGCTCGCATATGCAAAATTACCCAAGGGACGTTGTTTAAAAAGCGACAGACAAATTGCCATTAGCTCATTATAATTAAGCATATGTAGCCACTTTTTCTCTCTCGCTCCCTCTCTCTCGCTCCCCTCTCGCTCCCCTCTCTCGCTCCCTCTCTCTCATTCTCTCTATCGCTATCTCTCTGCTTCATTTCATATTCTAATCCCCCTCTGATATGTTGTTCTCTTACTTCATTGCACCTTTCACGCTTGCAATATTCATGCTGCTTTCAGTTGCTACCAATTTGAGCTCTAACTCTAACAAATGAGCCTAAGGGGCCTCTCCGTGTCGGTATTGTGTCTTGGGTCTGTGCTCGCTTACAGCTGTAAGTGTAATAAGTGAAGTGTATTTGCCGGGAAGAGCATCAACAGCAGTCGATGGGGTAATATTAACAGACTGACACCATGTTGTCTAGTCTTGTTTCGTCTCAACCCCCTTTGATGGCTGTGTCTTGCCTTGTGGCTATTTTCATTGAAAATTTTATGAAACGTTGCAAAATTGTTTGCAGCCATAAAATTGTGTGCTGGTCAGGCAAAGTCAAGTCCGATTCGATCCGATCCGATCCAATTTGGTAGAGCCCGAAAAGGCGAATGCAAAAGCAAAACCAAAAACTCCTAATGGACTCCTCGCTCAAATTGTAAACTTGAATGGCCCGGCAGGCTGTTTCACATGATGCCAACAGCTCTCCATGGACACTTGGCAGCACTATGGTTCTTTGGCTCCTTGGCTCGTCCTTTCTGTTCTTCGAGTTTATCTTTGGCTATCAAGATATTAAGTTTATGTAATTGCTGTTGCATTTTGCGCCCCTGCGTCTTTACAGCTTGTGCGTTATACGATGTCTGTGTTTGTATTCGATTCGAAATGTTGTGTGGCAGCTTACGAAGGCGTTATTCAACTGCCTATCTAGCAGTTGCCAGTAGCCAGAAGTCAGTTGCAAGTTGCCTGTTCCCAGTGATGTCTGCCAAGTTCGATTTCGATTTCAAGTTCAAAGTTCTTTGTTGGATCCTTTTTAATCAGACTCAGCTGTGCACTGCCCTGCAAAATAATGTGTCAAAGTGTTGATTCAGTGCTATTTGTTAGGCAACACAAGGAGCAGGTGGCAAGTTCATCTACACACATCACTACTCGTAAAGTTATAACATGGCTTGAGCTTAAGACATGAGCTCAGTCCCCTCAATTTGCTCACATTGCTTTGGCTTTGTCAATCGTCACGACGACAGTTGATTAATGATGACAAAAGTGTGTGCTCTCTTTGCCCCAGCAAACGATTCCTTAATCAACAAAATGCGACAGCAGCTCAACCTGAACCCAAGTCCGTAGTCTACTCCAAGCCCCAATTCACAGTTCCCAATCCAGAATCCCCGATCCCCAAATGCCAAGCTTCCATCTCGCTATGCAGCTCTTCATCAAGCGCTTCGCGTTGCCTCGAGCGTAAAAAGTGGGCGCGTCTCCTGGTTACTTTGATGTACCGCACGTAATCGCCCCGCCCACTCACATTTTCAGGGAACGCACGACGCACGTATAAACATAAAAAAATGTTGAGCATAAATACAAAATTAGCAGACCATGAACTCTTTTCAATAGCAAAACACAAATGAAATGCAATTTAAAGCGGCAAAAAAACCGAGCTTTAAAATTCGCTAGCCTTAAAACTGTTTTAAATTAATCAAAGAAAATTGTTACGTATTAAATGCAAATATTCTGTGATAAAACAAATGTACAGCAACAATTATTTTTGGAGCTTAAAGTGCTGTTGAATAAAGTAAACTTGAAAATATTCAATAAAACGTTTGTACAAATTAAAAGTAATATGCGTATTATATATTTAGTTGATAAGTTTCCTATTAAATTAAATTGAAATTGTAAATATCATATCATATTACCATTTAATAATAACTTTTTCGTTAGCCCTTTTTTAGATATGCATTAAGATTGCTTATGAAATGGACGTGTCCTTGCGATTTCCGTTTGCGATAGCTGTGTCAAATTTTTTGATGGAAATTGCAATCAATATGTAAAAATGAGCTTTACATTTCGTTTATTTAATTTCATTTGATGGCATTTTATGGCGCATAAGTCAAAAGAGGCTATAAAAACCCGTACGTCGTCGTCGGCATGTCCTGCCAACAGGCAACTGGCAGCCTTGTACTCGTATTACGCATTCGCCGTGTTGAGCACGCAATAAAAATACCAATTGCAGTTTGGCCGCCCTCGCAGCGGAGAGAGGCGGAAAGGGCCAGAGAGGGAGACAGACAAAGTAAAAGATGTGTGTGTGTGTCTGTGTGAGAAAGAGAGCGAGAGAAAGTAAGAGAGAGAGAGAGGAAGACAGTGGGTTTTGCTATTGTTTCGTAATGTTGCTGCATGCAAAATTTATTGTTGATTTTATTTTCAGCGTCGTCCCTTTTACACAACACATTTTCCGCTTGCTTTTTTATACCTTTTTATGGACATAAATTTACAAGCAGCTACCGGGCTGACATTGCAACTGGAATTGTAGCAAAATATGGAGCTGGAAGGCGGACTGAGACTGGGATTGGGACTGGAATTGGGATTGGGAATTGCCGCCAACGATGCCCAGGTGCGTTTGTCAGCCTTGACCGCCATTGAAATCAGTGAGTGGCCAGCATAAATTCAGCACACAAGCAGCAGCTGCTTAACTTACAGGTTGAGAAGCTAAACACACACACACATACACACACACACACACACATACTGATATCTGGCTAATACTCTTGGCAGAAGTAAAGACCTCAAGATGCTTGTCTTTTGGCGCGGTTCAGTCGCGCACAGTCGCAATGGCATGTGCCCCATATGTCGGTGGCAGCTTTGTCAGCCTTACTACCCTGATGTTTGCCACAGTTTGCGTGTCGTGCAGCCATTAGAAGAACGACGCTGACGACCGAGCACGTGGCAGTAGCACAAGGTAAACGCAAATATTCTTATTCTTAGCGGATGCCTTGAAACGAGCGTGAAAGTATTTGCAGTCTTTTTGGCTGTAACGCCACCCAATTAATAAGGCGTCTCCCTGTCCCTCTCTTCCTCTGTCTCCTCCACGCTCTTCTCTCCATCTCCCTTTACTTCCTGGCCTATTGATTTTCCCGAACTTGTTGAGGGCACAGTTTTTGGGGGCGAGTGCACAACAATTAAGCCATTCCGTTTGGCGGGTTGGATTGGGGCCCTCAATTAGTTACACTTCAAGTACGACCTGTGTCCCCCCTTCTCTCCCCTTACAAAGCACCCCTTCCACCACACACAATTTATTTCGCCTCATTGCGCTGCTCGTGTATTTGTAATATGTAATTGTCTGATTGGACGAGCGAACACATCGCGATGGCTGCCACGTTGGCTCCGATTGGCATTGGGCGGTAGGTGGCCCAGTTTATGAGCCGTTATAATGCGCTTATGTTGAGTGATAGCCAGAACGGAGGCAGCTAATACAATTACGCAGATAACACAGTGCCAGCGCGTCCATCCATGTCAAATGCAATCCAATCTGCGGCAGCCTGTCAAATTAGAGGAATGCGGACTGCAATATATCTATTTTCTACAGAGCATCTGCTTATCTAATTGCAAAATTAAATTACGTCAAATTGTCGTAAATGTAATGCCACTTTGACAATATAGATGAGATTCCCTATTATACACATATGTTTTCCTTTTCCTTTATAACTACTAATATGCCAATAATTGTCATAACAATGATTTTGGAATTGGCCACTTAGTGGCAATCTTGATGAAAAATGTTGCCAAATTCAGTAGACACATGCTTCAGGCTTCACATTACACTTTACACGCACACTCCTAACTGACAACTTGTTGAGTTTTCAGTGTTGGCCTTTGGCAACGTTTCGAGGACACAAAAAAAGCTATGGATTACCCTGATCTCGGGTTGTCCATAGGGCGTCGTCAATTATTTTAAATGACTCGGCATGGAAATTAAGAATGCAATAATTGCATAATGCAAGTGATTGTGCCAACAGCTTGTGAAGAGAATCGCCTAGAAACTGGGCACATGGCCAAATCGACTGCAGCACGCCAAAAGGTAGTGAATAATTTAGGCATTTATGGAAAGTACTCATACACTGATGAAATTGCGAGGTTTCTAGGTCAAGAATATGGTTTCTATAAGAAACTTTCTTATTGTTAAATTTGACAACTTTAATGGAAATACGTAAAACTATTTTACAATTGAAATGAGTTCTTCTTTCATTCAAGAATTTTTAGTTAATATTTTTCACACAAAGCTTTGCATTTTCTGGCATTAAATGTGGTTTAAACACCATTTTTGTTTAAGTGTGAAAAGTAACGCATTCGAGAGGCACATATTAAATTCTCAGCAAGAGACAAATGGTGAAAATGAAAGAGAGAGACAGTTGGAGTGAGAATTTGAATGAAAATGACGGCGACAACAAATAAATCCAAAGCCGCTTAAATTGTGTGCTAAGTGCCGTTGAGCTTATAATGAAACACACACAAAAGTAAACTCCAACACAAAGTCGACTTCAGAGAGACACAGAGAGAGAGAGAGAGGGAGAGTGAGGTAGGGGTACAGCTGGAGGTACAGGAGAGGCACAGGTAGACTTTTCTCATATAGCCTGGTAACGGTCATACGCAGCAGAGCGGACATCCCACGCAGCGACCACGCCCAGTTCCGGCATCAGCTAGAGGTGTGCGAATCTGGCTAAAAGCGTCAACCACTGTCACTGTAAAACCGCAAAACCAACAACACAGACAGAGAGTAGCGTAAACACTACACCCAACTACACACACACACGCACACACACACACTCACCTATACATCTACACGCACACACATTGAGTTGGATCTTTGTCTAAGCGTTTGGCGACCGCAGTCAGGACAACAACAAGAGCATTGTTGCCATTGTTGCTGCTGTCTGTTTAATTTTTTATGATTTATTTAGAGAGAAGCAAGCATACAGTTGCAGTGATTGATGCGCACAGAACTGTGGCCAGAACTTGCCAGGCCTTGCGGTGTCGGGATTAAGTCGATATCCTTATATTAATATGGCTGACTCGCGTAATTAGCGTAATTATTTGGCCATTTACTTGACAACGGACAGCATTAAAGTACGAGTAAGTATGCCAACTAGTGCAAGTCTCGTTGAGAGCGTCAATCATGCCTCTGATTCCCTCTGGTGTCCTGCCGACCGCAAGTTCATGCCACATCAAAATGCTTTGTAACGCTGTTAGAGTCTTGACGCCCGATATGTGCCCCGCCACGCCCCCTACGCCCACGACAGTCCCCAAGGGTCTGTCAATGTTGTCGTTGTTGATCACACAAATTGAATTGTATATACAATTGAGTTTTTGAAAAAATGCTGCACGGCAGAGTTGCATAATGCCGCAAGCAGAACTAGAGAGAGCGAGAGTGAGAGAGGGATGGATGAGTGGGGGAGAAAGAGAGCCAGCATGTGTGGGAAGGCAATGTCGCAACTTGAGTTATGACATTCCTTTAAGGTCAGAAGCAGCAGCTGCATGTGAAGGGGGCAGACATTAAGTCCAACCAGGGGGAATAGTTTTATGCATTGAAAATGACAGCTAAGGTGTTTAAGAAGTTTCCCCGATCCCCCTTCCAAACTGCTTGCGCCAAACCAATGACAATGATGCTGCAATTGCAATGGGTCAAGCCAAAGTCACTCACAATACGTAACAAAACTGTGGCAAGTGTCTATGATGAACAAGCTTCGCTTGAGCAATCAATAAACAATGTTAAAACAATTTTAAAATCTTTAGTTCAAATAAGACAAATTCAATTTAATTTGCGAAAAAATTCTCAGAAATATATTAGCTGAAATAAAACAGATTCAATTGAATTGAACATTGTAGAAAAATTTCCATCTATTTATATATAAATACCATATTTTGTGCACAACAGTAAAAGCTCAACTATGATAGATCTTTGTTAATATTTCGATAATTATAGAAATAACATATTATGAATATATTTTCTTATTCAGCTAAATGGTTAAAGCTTAAATTGTTAAATGACAACCACAAAATTTAGCTAAATATATTTTAGTGGTTACGTCGGCTGCAAGCTGTGAATGGACCATTGGGAAATGTTGTTGATTGTCGAAGGGGCAACTAAATATTGACACAATCAAACAGGATTTGAGGCAGGCGAGGCATTTATTTTGTGGCTAAGATGCTCATTGAATCGATTGTCCAAATAGCTGCAGTTGTAGCTGCAACAACAACAACAACAATTGCGGCAACAATGTTGCACTAGACAAGTGGAAAATGTGGTCAAGGTGCCAAATGCCAAAGCAAACAGAAGCGGAAACACACATACACAAATACTCGGACACACACATAGATACTCACAGCGAAAGTCACACACATATATATAGTAGTAGATATGCACTTATGTAAATGATGCATGCAGAGCTTGTGGTGTGGCTAATGTTGCTTTGATGGAAATTTCGTTTACACCTCGCCTCGAAAGGGGATTTTGCGGTCTTGAGCGGAACAATTCGGTTTCATTGGTTCTTGAAACAGATCGTTGCATTGCCCCACGGAACGGCAAAGCTAAAATGCAAAGCAAACTCACAGCGAAATTTCATGTTTTTTAATTAAAAGCACAAAGAGGAGATTGGAAAATGAAAAGTGGTGAATGGAGAGTGAGTGGAAAATGGTGAATGGAAAAGCGCAAAGTGCGGACACAGCAAATGCGAAGGCGTCGCTCTGTGCGCTGCTTTACACACTCTACTGTACAGCAATGTTCGATTAATTAGATGTTTTGGCTAGTAGTTGTTGTTGTTATTGCATCGCAATGCTTTAAGCTGCAGCATTTGAAGTAATTAAAGATGGATTGAAATGCGCTTAATTGAAATGGACGCGACAATAACAATGCTAATTACAACGAAATGTGAACTGTTCACATTTCTGTATTTTCCCTCTCTGTCTCACTTAAATGCTTGTGAATTTTGGGCCGTGCATTTTTATTGTCGCTGCATTGGCAATTAACAGACAAATACAACGTGCAACAATAAATAGTGGCGAGTCTTGCCACAGCTGCTGCGCTTTTTATGCTCAACCTTTTTGCCACTGAATTATTGGTGGTTCATCGTCTCTGTTTTATTGTTGTTATTGCTCAAGCGTAACGCAGCTGGCCGCCATAATCCAACACAAACACAAGCACGCAGATAAGTGCATATATGCATACACACATAGATACTCGCATGTGAGTCGTAACAACGCAGACAACAATGGCGCGCTGCCTGCTTCCGATTGCCGTTGTTGCTGTGATCTCCAATCCCCAATCCCCAATCTGCAATATGCAATCTCAAGCCCCCAAACCTCGTGGCTCGTTTGCCCAATGCATTCCTGTAGTGATTTGCATGCGGCGTCATGTCCTTCGAGGCCGCTGCCTGTCCGAGTGCCTCTGTGTGTGTGTAGGTGTATTTTTGACCCCTGCTCCACGTTTCAATTGAACCGTAACCGTCCATCCCTTTGGGGTCAACCATAAGGGGTGCGAGGGGCAAACGCACTCTCTGATTGCATCAACTTGAAATAATGTAATTAGTTTTTGCGCCGCGGTTGGCAACATGGGGTCTGCAGTTGGGGTGGACTGAGGGACATCAGTTCGTCTCCCACATCTACCGAATTGGATCGAACTTTTAGTTGGATGTTTTGGCCTTGTAAACAGTCTGTAAAAGCAGACGTATCGAATGAAAATTGACAAAATATGGGATTACGATAATTTTCGGCAGACTCAACTCTTTAAGGACAGCAACCAAGTTAAATTTAATTGTAAATTAAATTTAGAGTCCAAATCATTATCAAATTGTCATTCTGTATAAAAATCAGTTAAGTTCTGACAAAGTTATGATAGTATCAAATTTCTCAAAAAGTATTAAACTCTGGCATTCCAAGATTTTTAGAGATTCACAGATAGGTTTGAAATAAGTTTTGGTAAAAAATGACCGATTTATCTTCTATTTCGTAGACCTGAAAAACATTAATAACTTTTTCTCAGTTCGGATCTGTGTCCGACATTATTGATGCCCACTTTAGACACAATTTGCAGCTGATGTCCATATCATTCATAAACTGTCATCAGTTATTGATTAAAGCTCTTGACAAAATCACGAAAGTAACTTGAGCTTCATCAGGAATTGAATCCCAGTTTGTCTCTCGTTGTTGTCTTCGATCTTATTACGCTGTCCATTTCGAAAATTGGCCTACTTCATTTACGGCCTATGCACACATACTTAATATTTAAGTAGCTCTTATATCAACTTTCCTGGAAATAAACAGGAGGGGAGAAAACACATTTTACTGCATTTCCCATTGCCAATTGACAAGAATCAGAGAGCAGCATCCGCCAATTTAATGGTTGCCATTAGAGGTATATGCTCCATAGGCAATGCTGAAATTATCACAGCATGGTGTCGTTCGCAACGTTGTCAAATAATTAATTAGAAAATAATTGCACGTAATAATTCATTGGCCCCGGCGGACATTCCAATATATACACTGAAACACACACACACACACACGCACACACACCGAAAGAAAGGGAAATAAATAGAGATGGGCAAACGGGAAGAAGACATCACACACAGATATACATAGTCAATGTCCAGAGGGCTAACTTTGATTTCTTTTTGGCCCCAAATGGAAAGTGGAGCGACAGTGTGTTTAAGTGTGTGTGTGTGTGTATCTGTGTTGGCCAATTCCAAGTACTCATTCTGTATGCATTTGATTGGGTGGCCCACACCTCGCGGCCTGTCATGTCACATGCAGAACTCAAATTAATCATTGCTATGCAGCATAATTTATTATGTCACACTGTTGGCCGCAGCGCCAGCCACAGGGCCAATAGGGCGGTGGCAGAGACTGTGAGTGGCAGTGGCAGTGGCAACGTCAAACTGAACTGCCGCATTCAAACTGGAGACTGGGGCGTTTACATCCTGTGGTCGACTGGTTTGTCATGCCCCATTTAAAAACAGCACCAACTACATTACGGATATGCGTGCGTATATCTACTATGTGTGCGTCTGTGTGTGTTTGTGGGTGTAATTGTGTAAGTTTGGCGACTCTTCAATCAAATGTGAAACTTTGTATAATTAAAGGCCTTTTGCTGCGTGGCCCATTTGATTTAGTCGAGGTAATAGCGTTTGCATGTCGCACTCACTGTCGACTTAGGAGGTGTTAAATGTTTGTAATGACCGCACATCAACTTTAATAGCTATGGAATGGCATAATGGAAAAAGGTGCAAACTGTTGATTGATCGCCTATTGTTTCATTTGGTAAATGTGAGTCAGAAATAACAAACCGTTTCCGTTTTGCCACTAAAGAAACTTTGCATATTTTACGTTCCCAGAAATCTGATTTATATACTTACGTGATGATATCACTCATACGCCACGTTTTCTCCTCTACATTAAATCAATTTGCTGCAAATTGATTCAAGAGTGTTGATCTACTGCAAATAACATTAAGTTTACTGCTCCATCAACACGTGTGCAAATAAAAAAAAATGAAAGACTCATATTGTTTTTTCATATTTTTAAAATTTATTTTTATTGCATTTTTTCTTTTTTTTCGTTTGTATGAATTTCAAATATTTTATGTTTCACTTTGCTATTTTACTTGCCATACGCATACATTATTACATTTTCTGCTCGTTTTTCAAGTGATTTCCCTTTTTTTTTGCATTTTGTATTTGTTTTTGTTTTGTTTCATTTTATTTTTGTATGTTTGTTTACAATTTGTCACAACCTTACAAATTGAAAATTGATATAAACCAATATATAGTTTTTGCTTAATGAAATTTGTCTCTTGTTTATAGCCATTTAAGCTGTGTGTCTTTCTGTATCTGTGTGTGTGTGTGTGTGTGTATGTGTATGTGTTTGTCTAAATGAATGTGAATGCAGATAAAGGGAGCAAGAATACAATTATTGAGCATGTTTTCTCTTCCCTCATTTGGGGGAGGGAGCTGCAGTTTGTATTGAGTGTGTTTGTGTGTGTGAATGATTGTTGCGGGAGTCCGCTAATATAATACTATTCGTATCTTCTGTTCTATTATCAATTTTGTTTGTAAGGAAGCGTCTGCCTGGGGGGGACGCTCGACTCCTAATTCTCGTCTCTATACACAATGCTAAATTTTAAAAATATTTTCCATTATCATCTAAATGTCGAAAAATCAAAATAGGTTCATCCATCGTTTCTAGGGAGGGGTTATTCTGTTCTCGAGATTTTGTTGTTGTGTTTTGTTTCTTATTCCTTTTCCTCATCATTTCAATATTATGTATGTATTTTTTTTATTATTATTTTATTTTAATTTGCGTTTTGCATTTGTTTGTTTTGCCCATTCATAAAAACAAATGGTACAACTTACAATTTGGCACATCATTAAAGATTAAAGTTTTCTCATATAATATATATATATATTTATATATATGTATATGTATACATACATATATGTTTATAGTTTATATTTATAATTTTAATAACGCCTATGCGTTATCTATGTGAAAGTGAACAAAAGCAGCGTTGGCTTACGGTTAGACTACACAGCTTACAGATTATAGCTTACAGATTCTCGTCATTATCATTCTTGCTCTTGTACTGGGTGTTTAAATGGGTTGACTGCGGGGTGGATTTGGGGGACGGGAGATGGGGCGCACAGAAGAGTCAAATATTAAATAATAATTAAAATATTCTCGTTTATAAGTAGGTATGTATGTATATTTTTATATATATAGCTGCAGTGTTTGATTGAGTTTGCATTTGCAGTTGCATTTTACATATTTATAGGTTGATTTGTTGTTCATACCTTGCTTAAGACAAAAATTGTGTTTTCATTTTGTTTTTGTTTTAAAAAATTTGCGGTGGAAGTTGAGTTTATTAAATTTTTATATATGTATCTATTATTTGTAAGTTTTTAATAACTACTTGGTTTATTTCGCCTTGATGTTTATCAAACCCAAAGGTGTTCACTTCTTAATTCAGTGTATTATCTTCTGTGTGCGGCCAAAAAGTATGTTATACTTTTCGTGTGTCTATTTCGTTAATATCTTGCTATTTTAAAAATTTATTAAATTTAATTACATGTCTATTTAATTCTTTTGAAAGCTACATTTAATTTGGCAATTGTTGGGTTTGATTTTATTTATTCATTCATTAATTTTTTTTTTTTTATGATTTTTCTTGTGTAACTGTCATCAGCATAAAAACTAAATCTAACTAATAATCATTTTTTAAATATAAACTTTGGCTTGAAAAATGTCAACGTAATTATGCTTAAAACATTAATATATATATATTTTTTCTTGTGTATTTTTTGTTGTTTAATATTTAAAGAAAAATTCAGTAAACATTTCAAAACTGATTATGACATAAATTGCTTCAAGTTGGTGTTTTGTGTGTGTGTGTGTATGTGCGAGTTAGACTGTGGGTAAGTGTGTTTTTTTATTATTATTTTTTCAAGGAAAATTCATAATAAATATGTACAATCTGAGACAGTGTGACAAGTGAGTTGAAGCTCTTTGGACTCAATAGATACCTCTGGCTCTAAAATTGGAGCGAAAACGTACGTATTACGTGTATATATACGAGTATACTTATGGATTAAGTTGCAAGTAATAAGGAGACATTCGAAAGGAACACCTAAAGAACGATTGCACAATTACACACACATAATAACTAATCAAAGATATTTGCTTGATCTAGCATAGATTGTATATAAACAACTAGTATAAATTTGACGACAGTAGCTGTCCAAGAATCGAAAAAGAGAACGACATCGTATTTATTTATTTGAGCATTTTCATAAATTTCTTTGTTTGTTTTCTCGTTTCCATTTCAGTTTCCATTTCTTATTCGTTTCTCTCTTCTCCCACAAACATTTCAAAATACACAACGTTAAAAGTTAATTGTGTGCATTATAGACTTTATAGTGTGTGTAAAATAAATTGTTAGCTTGCTTAGGGAAGATTTGTGGTCTAGGCCGAAAATGAACAACATTGAAACGACGTGAAGTTTTATAATTCATAAATTTTGGTTTTTTCTCAGTTTCTTTCCATTTGGTTTTTGTTTTTGCACAACACACAAAGAAAGTGCTACGGAGTTAAGAGCTAAAAATGTTAGTTTTTTTTTTTTTTGTTGGTTGTTTAATTTTAATGCTTACTACACAATTTTCACGATTTCTTTTCTGAGTGTTTTCTTTCTGTCACTGGAAGCTTGAAGTTAAAAACTATCATGTATTATTATTTGTAATTCATTTCTCATCATTCTTTAGCTTGCTGCTAGGGCCGCATTAAAGTAATTATTATTGTATATTTCAAGGATATGTCTACGTGTTGATCTTTTGCAATTACGAGTACCTATGCGCTACTAGTTGAGCAATTTCATTGAGTTGACTTTGCATTTTAGCTGCCAAATAAAATACTAGGAACAATATGAAAGCAATAGCAAAAGTATTTAAAACATTTCAAAATAAATTCGCTGACAAAATAAATTTTTGAAAATGTACAATAAAAAATTAGTATTCTTTGGAGTTGTAAAAATTTTTAAAAGAATTTTTGTTAATGAATAAAATATGTTCGCGCTCCAAAAGTAAATATATATATTTATATATAAGTTTTTAGTATTCTTTTTATGTGTTTTGGCAACTTTTCAATAGCTTTTTGCGTATATATAGAAAATAATAAAAAAAATTGTTTTTCTTGCTTTTGGTTGACTACAAACTACAATGCTAAATGTAACAATTACATGAAACAGAAATAATCATAAACATAAAGCTAACTTATTGAACAAAAAATATTTTTTTGTTGGTTTTTTTTCATTTTGAGTATGCAGCTTGAAAATACATAAAAATTGCTCATTTTTTGATATACAAATACAATAACTATAGGTATAATAATTATACATATATCCCGTAGGTATATATTAAATATATATATATTTATATATAAATTCTGATTTGCCGCACAAAAATTTCAGCTTTTGTTTTTGGTAAAAATCTACGCATGAAGCACGTTTTGCAAACTAATTGCCATTTAAATATCTTGCTTTTTTTTCTTTTCTTTTCTCTTCTTTTTTTTTGTTTTTTGGACGACATTGATTTGTTTTTGCTTGCTTAATTTGCCACAGATTTTGTTTTTGTTCTGTTTAAATTTAGCTTTGATTTTCAACTCTCCATATTGAGTGTGGGTATCAATTTGTATATGTTCATCTTTGAGCGTCTGTTCAGTGTGGATTGAGTATCTGCATCTATCGGTTTAGAGTTAACTGCTACTTACTGCACTGTAGAGGAGGAGTACGAGTATTTACGTCTAAGTTTTGTTCATACATTGAGCATTTTCGAGAGTAGTCCAATTGCATTATTTGGCTGACTTGTGTAGCTTTTAATATGGCGTAAAACGGTTGAATCCACCGCGATACATTGTTGCCTATAGAAGAGAAAATGATTAAAGAAATAGAAAAGTGGGGATTAAATAATGTAATGTAGATAGATATAATATTCATAACGCAGTGAAAAACATGTAGAAGAGAAACTTACCCCATAGCCGGGAACGGGTCCAATACCATGTCCTAGATAAGGATCCGCATATTCGCGCGCATAACTAAAAATATTTCGTTTATATCTTATTAGTTACATCTTAAATTATTAATTAAATGTTCTTAATAAATTTAGTAAGGCGATAGTTGCTTGATGATTCCAGCTTTGGTTAGGTTTGTTTAGTTTGTTTGTGTTAATTGTTAATGTTCTTCTTTAAATCATTATTCTCCACAGTCTCAGTTTTTAATCTCATTATACTTAGTGTATTTCGTCTTTCTTGAATCGAATTTTTATCAGTCTCCAAGCTTCTTCGTTATTGTTTTTAGTAAAAATTGTTTAATTTTGATATTGTTTTGCAAAAGTGTTCAATTGTTAGTTTTGTATCTTCAGTTTTCGGTCTCAGACTTTTGCTACTCTTGATAGGTGATTTTTATTATGTTTCAATTTGTACAAAAGAGAATAAAATCAAATAAATTAGTCAAGAGTTATTATTAAATAAGAGAAGATAAAAGATAAACAATAATACTAAAACAGTATGAAAACTAAAGATTTGTAAATAACATATAAAAAATAGTTTACATTAATACTTAAGAATAAAATACTCAATTGATATTTTGTAAAGAAAATAAGTGATAAGTAATAAATATAATGATAAAAAATAATATTTCAAGTTAAAAAATCAAACACAACTTTAATATCAGTAAACTTAAATAAAAATACCAACTAAAAAATATTAAAAGTCATCTAAAATAATTTTAAAAAATAATTAAGATAAAATTTAGTTAAGCTTAATATAATTTCTTAGTTTATTTACTTTTAAATATGTTCAATAAATGTCTAGCCTTCCTCAAATAGTTAGCTATTCCTAGATTTTTCGCCCCCTTCCCCTTGTATTGACTCTTGAAGTCTTCAGAGACCCATAATATGATGTTTTTCTTGGTTTTTAGTTTAGGTTAATGCGTTAGGATTAGGTTCTGTTAGAGTTCACTGAATTGCATGGGTTAACTGTGAGTTTGTGAGAGATGTTGTGAATGGAAAGCTGCTCAATCTTGGCTAAGATGGCAACGAATGGAGCTGATGATGGCTTATCGTGGTGGAAACTTACCCCGCTACGGTGGCATAGCCAGCGAGTGCCGGTTGGGCGGCTGCAGCGGCAGCGGCGCCATAGGCGGCCCGGGCAGCTACCGCCGTGTAGGTGGTGGCCGCCGTGGCATACGCCTGCTGCTGGGCCTGAGACAGGGGTGTCTTTAACAGCGGAGCAGTGGCCTGGAATAATGTGAAGCAAATTGTGTGTTAAAGGGAGCGCAGTTAGAGCTAAGGCAACGGCAACGACAAAACTAGCGACAGGTGATAGAGAGAGATAGAGCAAAATGACAAAAAGAGTTAAGAACCTAAACCGAACTAAATAAAAATGGTAACGTAAAAGGAGTGCAATCAAATTAAATCAGAGTGTGTTCATTATCTTTTTTTTTGATTATAAGTACATATAAGTAAAATATTCAGGGCAATGACCAGCGAATCCGAACTACAAAACCCAAGATGCCAAAGATCCGTTGGACATACATAATATAAGTACGATTATTAATTAAATGCTACAAACAAAGCGCCAAATGTGCAGGGTATCATAATAGAACTTATAGTAAATATCGATTATAACTAGGGTTAAGATCATAACTTAGATGTGGGTGCAAGACGTAAAGCGCAGATTTAGATAGATAATTTGAGGTATATGACAACACGCATTTTAAGTAGAAACGAAACACAAAATGGGGCACAACAAACAAACTGATCTAAGTATAGCATAGTATATAGTATACGATTAATTTTTGCATTTATCAAAATCTTGCTAGCTAAAAATGATTATTTTTACCAAAACATTCTGTGGTACCGGAATGCGGTTGATCGTATGTGGGGTACTGTTTAGCGTAGTCACAGTGCGGCGCTGTAAGTTTTTCGATATATATTTCGTATAATTTTTGTTGCATATTGTTTTTTTTTTTTTTTTTTTTATATATATATATATATTTTATTTTTTTAGTTGTGATAATGTTGTAGATGTAGTTGTGGTTGTTGTTGCGTTTGTAGTAACGGTCGTGAAAAAAAGTAACCAAAAAAGAAGAATACATTCTTAGTATTTACGAAAAATGTTTACAGCATTGAAGAATAATTATTTATATGCTACTTAAGATTAACGATTTGTATGTATTTTCCAAGAATATATAAATACATATTTAAATATTGATTGCAAAGCAAAATTCGAGTCAAACAAACAAAATGTAGCGTGAGAATAAACATAAAAACGGAATATCGGTTCTCTTTCAAGATTTAGTCTAAATAGAGAGAGAAAGAGAGCGAGAAAGTAGAGAGAGAGAGCGGCATGCAGCCTGAATATATGCAATGCGCCTTTTTACAGGCTTCTGATCAAAGCGTTTTTTGTTGTCTTATTATTTTCATTTTTTTACTACGCGTGTAAGAATGTAAAAAGAATAATAGTTGCGCTGACAATAATCAAGTAAGGATGCAAATAATTAATCGCTTTAAATGTAAGTTGAAATTGACTTAGGTGTTTCAATCACAATGGATAAATACATACATAAATACATAAAAGCAGTTAAATTTATGTACGGTGATTAGTAAATGACGCTTAGCACTTGGCCTATTAACATATTTTTTAATAATATTGTGATTTCTGTTTTGTTCTTTTGTTTAAATGTAAGTACAAGAATATACGCTTGTATATCACCAAATTTTACAGACGCATTTGCACGACCAGATACCAAAGTAAAACAAAATGTAAGTAAGTAAATAAATTCAAGAAAATGTTTCTCAATGTGTTGTTGTAGATACATTAAGGGCGTGATTGTTTTTGTATTGTTCATAGTTACACAACTAAATCAAATCGCGTCGTTAGTTTTTGAAAATGCAAAAGAAACAAAATCTGCTCGAAAACCAAGTCAAAAAGTGTGTAAATAATTGATGAATTTGGTGTCTTTCACAAGCTACCATCAAAATGTTTAAAATTATATAAAAAAAGAAAATGTATGTAGTATGTGTATAAAAAATACAAATAGTTTAGACAGCGTTCTTAATTTGGTTTTGTGTTGTACGGTTAGCGTATTAATTTGAATAAGTTTCATTACATTTAATATGGCGGCTGGCTGTGCGGCTGGAACTTCAGTGACCGGTTTGGCTGCCTGTAAAATTTATATATAATATATATATGTATATATATTGCTTATTTAATTAAAAGTTAGGGTTCTTTTTAGTTTAGCTAGCCAGCCAGCTTAAACTAGTTCGAATATTAACAATATCTTAAGAAATACTAAACATAATTCTATGCCTAACTATGCCTACCACGGAATACTGAGTATTTTCTGAACTTACCTGGAAGCGTAGATTTGGATCAGCGGAAGCAGCAGCTGCTAAAAAGGGATCATAGTATACGCTGTGTGTGTCGAGAAAAAGGATAAAATAAAGTCAATAGATTAATAACGATTCCACTCACTACTTTCATACAATTTCTCAATGACAGCCGAAACAGAGCAAGTACTTCAAATTATTAGTTATTTATTTATTAATTGTTCTGATTTGGCTGCCAATTTGCTGGCACTTAAAGCAAAATTCAAAAATTGTTATTTATTTTATTTTTGCATAGTTAATTTGATTTATTCTTTTTTAACGCACTTGTGTGTGTATTTGGTTTTTTTTTGGGGCGCTATGAGCAGACGATCAGGATAAGGGCAAAGTTTTGGGTTTCCAATTGCTACAAAAATATTTTAATTTATATCAAAACTTTGCCTCTGAACCAGAGTCTGTTGTTGTTGTATTTTTGTACCGGGTGCATTGGGTAATAATGGCTGAAACTTAAGGCGTAACTGAAGACGTAATAAATTCCTAACATATCCCCGTCCTAATAGAAATGCAACCACCTAAACTTCCTAATAACTGACCATACTAACTTTTGTGTCTAATTCTGTGTCCCTTTGATGAGGAGCTGATTAGCTGAATGTTAGGTAATGCATATGCATAAGTAAATGATAAGTCGAATACTAGCAAGGATAACCAACCAGATAAGTAGGACTCCCACAATATCTACAACAAACATTTCTTGCTCGATTGCTTTCGCTTCGATTTAATTCGATTCAATTCGACAGAACAGACACTCATGCACCTAGCTAATTAGTTTTGTGTAGAATTCAATATATTATAATTGGTTATCATCATTCGTACGCTATTTAATTTAGTTATTTAGAACAGCAGCCACAGTAATAACGAAAGAAACATGTGTACAATATAGAAATAATAATCAGAATATTGAGGAAACATGCGCGACAGCAGCAGCAGCAGACGCATCAAAATAAAATCAACTTTTAATATCAAATTCATCATACGCCTAATGGTACACAATATACAATTACGCAGTTCCCTTTAACCAGATTAAATTAAAAAAAAAAGAATAATTAAATAGTATATTTTTAGATATATATATATATATATGTAGTAAACGATGCCAAAAAACTGTTCTCAGTCAAGGATATATAATATGATATATGCTTAAAATAATTAATTGTTTATATAGTTGTTGATGCCGTGCGTTAATTGGTTGCTGCTTTTAATTATTGAATTGATTTGTAGTTGTAATTGGTTGTTTATACAAGAGAGACAAGTCTAAACTTGCCGTTCAATTAGATGGTAGTGACGCTATGCATTAGATATTACGAGTACGAGTACGAGTACTTATAAAAACGTTACACACACAAGGTAGCTAATATCAAAAATTCACCGCATAGACCATAAAAAAGAGAGACGAAAAAAACAACGTTAAAGCTATGAAACAAAGTTGTCGCTCGACGATGAAGGGGGGAAGCTGTGGTGGTGGTGGTGGTGGGGTTTGTGGAAGGTGTATGTGTGTGTGTGTGTGTATTAATTGTATAAAGTGATGACAGATTTGACAGTGTGAAGGTGTCTCAAGGCAACAGCAAAAGTAATAGAAGCAACAGCATTCACAACATGGCGTATGCGTGATTATTTGTTGCATGCAAAGGCAATCTGATTGCCATTAACTGTTTGTTGTTGCAATCTGCTATTGTTGCTATTGCTGTTGTTGTTGCTATTGTTGTTTTGAGTAAGCGAGTGTGAGCGAGCGAGCGAGCGTAGACACCACATAAACAAAAGTAAGTGCGCTAAAACTACATTCAAAATATTTTAGTTTTAATTAACTAAAAAATAAAATACAACAAAAAAACTACATTGTTGTTAATTTGAAATTTTTGTTTTCTTTTTTTTTTTGTGATATTTGCGACGTCGACGATTGTGGGACAACGTGGAGGAGTCTCTACTTACGGCGCAAATCCATGCAAAGCTGCAGCGTTGTTGGCCGCATTGGCCGACGCTGCCATGGAAGCAGCAGCCGCAGCAGCAGCGGCCGGCGTTTGGGAAGCCGTTGCAGCGGACAGGCGTGCCGCATACGCAGCGGCGGCAGCGGCATTCGCATTGCCCGCCACGCCAGAGTTCTGTGCAGCGGCGGCCGCAGCGAGCGATTGCTGCAGCACCGAGTGTTGCTGGGCGGCAGCAGCAGCCGCAGCGCTGCCGGGATTGGTCGGCACCGCGACGGCCTGGAGCGTGGGCTGCAGCTGCAGGGCATGCGCATGGGCATGCGAGTGTGAGTGGGCGGCGGCGGCGGCAGCGGCGTGCTGTGAGTGTTGGTGTTGGGCTGCGGCGGCGGCAGCCACGGCGGCGTGTTGTTGTTGCTGCTGCTGTTGTTGTTGCTGCTGCTGCTGCTGTTGATGTTGCTGCTGCTGCTGTTGATGTTGCTGCTGCTGTTGTTGCTGGTGCTGCTGCTGTTGGGCGGCTGCTGCGGCCACGGCGGCGGCGGCCACTTGACGTTGCTGTTGCTGTTGGGCGGCGACAGCGGCGGCTGCCAGCGCCGGATGATGATGCGGATGATGGGGATGATGGTAGGGTGTGGCACCGACCACGCCCACGTGTCCACGCTGTATTGCAACTCCACGCATGGCAGCGGCGGCGGCTACGGCGGCTGTGATTCGGCCAAACGAGTTTTTTTTGTTGGATTTTTATTTTCATTTTCATTTTGTTTATATAGATTTTTGGTTTTGTATTTTGCAACGATTTGACACAACATTTTACCAGTGTGTGAGTTTTTAAGTGTGTGTTTGTGTTTGTTTGTGAGTATTTATACACACCCAATTCATGGATTCGTGTGTGTGTGTGTGTGTGTGTTTGTGTGTTTGTTTGTTTGTGTTCGTGTGCAAAATGTAGAAAAAAGGAAAAGAAAAGAACATAAAACGCATGCGGTTAGTTTTCTCTCTCTTTATATAAGTAAATATATAAGTATATAATTGATATATATATAAATAGTATATGTTTAGCAAATTCTAGGCATTATGTAGTAACTGGTTGTATGTATATAGTATAAGTATCGATTGAGCGCTGAGATGATTTTAATATATACATATACATATAACAATACGAGTACATTAGACATACGTGAAGTCAGTCATAAAAAGGGGGATTCAGTTCGAAACATACTTAACATTATAACATATAAGATACCAAGAAATGCTACGCAGTTGTTTTGTTTTATACATAAGTCTATATGATTTATCATGATCATCCATCAACAATACGAAAAAACATTAGACCGATCTGTAGTTTAGTAGTAACATATACATATATATTTAGAATTCATATTTTATTTTACGTGTGTATCTGGCAAGACATTTTTAAGAAACGCATTGCACTTTGGTTTTTTTTTGTTTTTATTTTTTGGTTTTATAGGTGAACATATGTTAGAGACTTTCGTATACAGAAGCATGATCAAACTATGTATATACATTTATATAGAAAATTGTACAATTTAGCTAAAATTAACGTTAACCCTTGAGCCTTTTAAATTACAATCAAAAACTAGCAAAAAAATACATGTATATTAAACAAAATATAGTGATAGTGCGTGGAAAGAGATGGTTTAAAGATGATAGAAAGAGACTATTAAATGGTGAGAGAAGTTATATATCAGTTAGCTTACTATTTCAGTTCAACAAGTGATCAAACATTCTGCCTGGAAGCTATAAATGCGAATATTTAAAATATTATTGCAATCATCTATAATATCCGACAGGGATGTGGATATATCCAGGGATTCCATGCGTCCTGGAACGCAATTAAAAACGAATTTACTGCGCACATAATAAACAATTGGCAGGCAGACCACAATAAGCTGGCACAAAGCGAATTGCGATGAGCATAAGTGTCGACCTCAGCGAGAATTGTGGCAACTTTCACACAGTTTGCACAGTTGCAACACAAATTATAATTGAAATGTGTGAATGGCTTCAGCACAAACAAATTTTACACAATTTATTTGACTAGCATGTAATTAAAATTGGAATTGTGCAATTCGTATGCAAATTATTAGCAACGCAAAAGCTTCGATAATTTTCAAATTGCAGTTACGAACAATGTTAATTTCAATATTCGCTATTTACAAATAAAAATGATTTTGAACAAAGCAATCAAAATATGTACCTTCGAATATTGCTGTCGCATGCAGAAATTCGACAACAATTCCAATTACAAAATCTATTCAGTATCCATCTCGATAAAGTCTGTGATTTTTGATTGGGAAATAGCGATAATAACGAAACAAAACGAAAGACGTGCAAAATTTGCAATCGTAAGTAAAACATATTGAGAATAAAAGAGAGTGGAAAATAGTGATAGCAAGAGACAGATAGATAAATGATTATATTTATATGAATGTAAATAGAGAATTTACGAGAACAGCTAAATAACTAACGCTCTATAAGAAATGCCTTAAAAAATGCTGGCTGCGCAGAAAAAAAAATGGCTACTGGCGAACGATACGATTAAAGGGAGAAGTACTTTATAAAATACAATATATATATTTAAATATATATAGCAAGAAGTTTGGTATATATTATAAGTAAGTACACTATGGTTAAAGCTAGAAAACCTTTACATACTTAACAGCTAATTACAGTATTCAGGTGAATTTGCCACTAGTTGGTCGATTGATTGATTGATTCACTGATTAATTGGTTCTGGGGTACGTGTCTGGATATGTTTGTGTGTGTGTGCCTAGCCGTAGAACAATGCAATCTCAAGGTCGTCAAAAAGTATGCAATATATATTATTATACTTAGCATATAGTCAAACCCAAATGCGTAACCAAATTAACAAGACAACAAATATATATATATGTATAAATATATATATACTATATGTGTATAGGGTTCGAGTATGTATGTATATGGTACAGATCTCATAGCTAACAAATTTGTGGCTTGATGTTGTACTTGTTTGTGTGTGTTTGTGTGTATTTGTGAGTGTGAATTAACGAATCGATTGTTGATCAATTTTTGAATTCTGCTTTTTATTATTAATATTTTTTTTCTTTTTAGCTGCCGCACACACTTTCAACAAATTGGTATCGTGACTTTTCAATGTACCTCCGCCGTGTCGTTGCTGCTGCAGATTGTGCCGATACAGCGGCTGGGACAGCGCTTTGCGGTGGATGACGTGGCGCCAACACAATAGACGTGGCAGCTGGAGCAGCTGTGGGCGCGCTTGCAACGCTGTGTGCCACCGGTTGTGGCACACCAGCCGCTTGCGCCACCGTCAGTGGCATCGGCAGCGCCATCGGCGTCAACGTCGACCCTCCAGCCCCAACGGGCGCCCCCAAAAATGGCCAAGCGGCGGCAACGGGCAGCCGATAACCTTAAGGTTCATATATGTATATGTATGTACACGTTCATAAATTTCGTTAGATTTTGCGTATCATTCAATGTTTGGATGGGCTCTGAGTGAGAGAGTGTGTGTGTGTGAATATCTCAATCTGTGTGTGTGTGTGTTGTATTTACATATCGAATTCTGGGATGCAGTGAATAGCGATTTCGTATTGTGATTGTTTTCTTTTTTTTTGCTTAAAACTAGTGCTAAGTTAAGCTGCTTGGAACACGTCGAAAGTAACCAGTTACATACATTCGTGTGTGTGTGTGTGTGTGTTGTTGTCATGTGAGTGTGAGTGTATGTGTGTGAATACATAAGTAATAAGTAATTACGCTAAAGAGCATTTCCGACAATGTTCAGACCAAAATATGTGAAAACATAAAACGAACTCAGGAAAAAAAAAACAAAACGCACATACAACAAAACTGGTTAAAGAAAAGTAATAATATTCAAACGTAATAATATTGATTGCTCAGATATATATATATATAATAAATATATATATTTATAAATAGAAAATGTATAGTAGGTAGTATGCATTAGACAACACAGCCGCAATATGCTAAATTCATAACTATCATTAGATGATCTCAATATCTTCATCATCAGCATCATCATTATCATTATCAAGACTAGAAAAGAAAATGGTGACGCGCCTGTTTTGTAACGGTTTGTCCAACGGAATATTAATGATATTTGAATTTTCATTTTAATTCATTAAAAAACGTTCATTTTCTATTTTTTGTTGGAATTCTTATTTGACGAACTTTGGGTTATATGCAAAAGAAAGATGGACGAAAAACATAAAACATTTACAAACAGTCATCAAAAATGTATTGTTATAATAATTATTTAGGTATATATATAATATATGCATACAGTTTATATGAATCAACGCGGAGCCTAACGACAAAATATAAATAAATATAAATACAAATGGGCAACAATGAAATTGAATGGATTAGTATGTGACAAATTGAATGCGATATTGAAATGATTTCTCGTCCTGCCAAAGATCCCATCCATATAATATTTAGAAATATGATAGTTGTTTATATAGACCTGACTAGCATAGTATTCTTAAAGATTGTCGTTAATAATTAGTCGCTTATATGCTAATAGGAATCCATGGCTTATAGCTAGATATGATAAACTGAAAATGGATTCGAATTTACTTTAAATATAACTTATTTTTCTGTATCTTTGTGAGTGTGTGCTCAATTGTATGTGTGTGTATGTATTATTTGTAACAAAATACTGCAGGCAATAAATACAAAATACAAATACATCGACAAAAAGTAACAAACTTGACAAAAAACTCACCTTCCGGCCATTGTACACAAACTGCATCCATTTGATTTATCGATATATTGTTTTGATATTGTCGTTGTTTTATACGATATGTTGTTCGTCATTTTGTTTTTTTTTTTTTTTGGCATCGCAGGCATGTAAAAGGCAAAAGAGAATATTTGTATTAGTTTTACATTTAAATAATGTTTTCCATTGATATAAAAAAGCTTTCATTTTTATAAATGACACGCAGCTCAATTACATTTACAAGTTTTGGGCCGTGCTAATGCAATTACAGTGTATTTGATAGCTTGTTGTGATGCTAGGATAGAGTAGGGGATCTTAGTTTAGCACAGAACATGCATTTCTTTTATATTTGTATTTGTATTCAACAATCATTTATTTATTTAGCTATCTATTTATTATATTTATTTTGTTTTATTTAGACTACAAAACGCTTTCCGCCTCAAAGTTGGCTGAAAGCGAATTTGTGTGTTAACAAATTTGTTGTTTATATTTGCTTTTATTTAACATTTGTTTGAGTTTCTCTTAGCGTTTTGCATGCTTTGTTATTACAATTCCATTTCTCTATCTTCTGTCTCTCAAAATGGCCGCCAAATGCAATGGCGAACACAAAAGTATGCAATGAAAAATGTCAAATGAATGACACAAATGCCAGTTAAATAACAAATAAGTTCAAATGCTTCCTGTCGCTCTTTCGGTTATTTCCAAAGCAATCTGCTTACGATCGAATCTAAATAAATTCCACAATAGGAAGGGTTATAACTAGCGAAAAAATGCAGTAAAATACATGTCAGTTAGACAGACAGACAGATAGACCAAAAAGGCAGGCAGGCAGAGGAGTACAGTTGTTGTTGTTGCTCCTCGAGCGCATTAAGTTTAACATGTCAAAGGATCAACGAAAAAATAAAAGAGCTACGCATACAAAAGCACAAGTAGGTATGGAAAATGTTAAGGGAGTTGGAAGGGGGTCGGGGAGGGTAGTGCCAAGTGTCGTGCTGCGTTGAAATCAACATACGAACTAGAAGACAAACTTTCTTCCAAATGCACAGAGATGTTAAGGGTGTGTGTGTGTGTGAAAAGAACACATTTGCATAACACACAACAACAACCATAGAGCAAAAATAAAACGTTTCTACAACGGCCAAAGGACATGGGGGCATCCGGACTTCAAGGAAAACTTTTAGTTTTAATTTTTTTTGCGTTGTATTTTTCTCACAATTTATGGGTATGTATTTATGTATGTGTGTGTGTGTGTGTGTGCCGCAACATGTTTGCAACTTTGTGGTTTATTTGTAATTATCCTGACTACAAACGCTAGCAGCAGGACAACGTGAGCTCTGTGCTTTTATTCCCAGTCCCCATCCTCATTCCCATTCATAGTTTACTTTCTGTTTTCAGGCTAATGTTGCCAGCCATTTGCCTGGCCAAAGAAACGTGATAAACTGAGTGCCTGCTATTCAGTCGTCTGACTGTCTGTCTGTCCGTCTGTGTATATTTCTATAATATGCCGGTTACCGCATAAATAGTCGGGCATCCCAACGGACACACAGCATTTAGTGCAACGCAAATGAAGCGCATTACGGGCCACGTGGCAAGCAGAGGAGACACATGAGGACAACAGCGGCAGCCGCAGCAGCAGCCAGGACGAAACAGGCTAGTAATGTGCAGGGCGAAGGCACCTAAGAAAACTGCCCACAGAAACCAGTCAGAAAGTCCACAGTCGAGTGCACATGACAGTTAAATACCCGGCACAAGAATCTATTACCACTTGTCTTTATTTTATTTTTAGTTTGATTATTACAAGCTCTTTCAATTGAGTTTTATATAAATTCAATCCGTGCATCAAAGGAACATTTATTAGGTCTGATTCGGTTTTTAATTTTTGCATAGACTCTCCGAGGCTTTACTTTTTTATTAAGACAGTCTTAATAATCTTTTGCTAAAATTCTGCGGAATGAATTTAATACAAAGTAAAAACCGAAACAGATTTGGATATAAACTGCAAATAGCAGACAGGAAACTTCAGACGAAGACACCCTGATATCCACCCTGGTACAGGGTATAAACCAGGTTAAAGACGTTGCCAGCAGCTTCAGCCTCATGTGCAGCAGCTCATGTCCTGTCTGTCATAATGTCCAACCGTCTGTCTGTCTGTCGGAAATCGAAGTTGGTTGGCGATACAAAAGCATTTTGCATGTCTCATCCACATGAAGGCAAAAACTCCATCGTGGCAGCAGCTGCCGGCAAATGTTTGAGCCGCTTCCCTTTTTGCCTGCCTCGGGTTCAGTTCGGTTTGGTTAGATTGGGCCAAAAGCCTGGGTCTGGCTGGTAAGCGGCTTATCGTATTTGAGCGAAACTAAAGTATAGATTTTGCACTGTGAATACTTTTTAATGGCAAGTTGCAGGGAAAATACGATTTAATCAGTCGTATTATTTATTATACATGGCATGGACAACTTTCTGGCTGCTGCCGTCTTACTTTTTTCACTTCGGTTTCGTTTTCTTCTTCTACTTGGGAAAACTTTTAAGCAACCACAACTTCAAATGAAATTGTGCGCAAATGCAAACACAACATTAAACATCTAAGAACTTCTTCTACTTCTAACTGACAAAACTTTGAATGAAATACCATACGATGGCACCAAGAGGTACAATTCTATCTGCTTGCTACTTTTCTTTATCTTTAAGATATTGTTTTTCTTAAGAAAATTCACACACTTTACTTAAACGACAGCTATAGTTTGGATTATAAATGGAAGACAACACTTTTGATGTGTGTTTTGCAAAGTTTCATGAATTGAATTGGTACAAGAAATACACGATTATATGTACAGATTATAGTTGACTATCATATAAAAGAGGGCAACGATATTAGAGAATTATCATGCTGGGACTGTGAGTTAAATTACTTATTTTCTTAAATGATATTTGTTTGCAAATGATATTGAATACTTGTAGTATTTTTGTTTTTTTTCCAATTTTGAGGGAGTTATTCGTTTGTTTATCATGCCACCAGTAGCATGCAACATGCCAGGAGAGAGATTATAATAGAGTATTGGTGTTACATTTATTGGTTATGCATGGGAAATCTTTGGGTGCCTACAGATATAGACAACATAGTGTATTTTTAAAGCACATCACAAGACACATATAACAAATGCTATATTTTCTTTTTTAAATTTTATTGATTTTTTTTGTTATTGATTTAAATTTGTTCTCTGGTTTGCTCACCTAGAGCTGGAGCCGGTATGGCACCGTCTTTGGTCAGTACAACTGTGTGTGGTGTGAGAGAAAACAAAATATAAAAAATTGGTTGTTTGTTTTATCAATATCAGAGTGTAATCAATCATCAGTTCAATCAGTTTATAATCAGTAAAAGTATCAGTATCAGTATCAAAGTATCAAATTCAAATGCAGACACATTTTAAACATAAACTAAATAAACAACACAAAATTCAGCAAACACTTTAATTGTAAATGTGTGTGTGTGTGTGTGTGTGTGTGTGATGGTATATGTTTGTTTGTAAGTGTTCTTTGTTGTACTTAGCAGCCACAAGCCCGGTAGAAGTTGTTAGTTTTTTATGGCATTGGCAAGTCAGTTAACAAGTTTTTGATTGCCTAACGCCTTGGCATACGCCCTCTCTCTTTATTAACAAGTTCTTCCAAATGAAATCAATAGGAACAAGAACATTTTCCAAGCGCAAAACATTTTCATTACGAAACATTCGTTGGCAACTCAAATTTTTGCGCAGAGCCAAAAGAAGTTGATGTGAAAAGTTCAACAAAAAGAAAACATAATAAATAAACTAGAAACAGAAAAAGAGAAAATTAACAAAAGGAGAAAAAAAAAGAAAAGTCGAAAAGTATGGCAACACTAAACACAACGGCCAGTCAAATGTTATGGCAGTTTCGGTTAAAGTTAAAGTTTTATTTGTATTTGTATTTGTATTGTTGCTGCTGTTGTTGTTGCCATTTAAGTTGCCGCTTGCGTGCTTCTTATTTCTCATTTCTTATACTTCTTCTAGGCCAGAGACGTAATTGCATTTCTTTGTTCAACATTTTAACTTGTTTCGCTACATACATAGTTACACTTAGTTCTATGTAGGTGTTATGTATGTGTGTGTGTGTGTGTGTATATAAGCAGGTATGTGTATGTGTGAGAGAGAGTGTGTGTGTGTGTTTGTTAGAGCAACTTACCGTTGGGTACTGCTGTCACTTTTTTGGTTTGTACACGTGCAGTGGCGTTATTCACCTTCACAATGGTTGTTATATTGGTAACGAGAGAGTTCGAGTAACGAGTTCAAAGTAACGAGTTCAGTTGAGTTGAGTTGCAGCGAGCGTGGTTGGTATTTTGGTGATGGGTTTTTTGTTTTGTTTTTTTTTTTTATACACATTATATAAATATATATATAAAGAATATGTAGAAATAAAATATGTGTTAGTTAACAATTACATTTGAATGTGGTGAAAGAGTGTATTTAAATGTGTTTCTGTGTGTTAGGGCAACTACAAAGGATTCTGCTGAAATTCACATTAAATTGATTTAAAATAAATATTATATGTGCCAAATTGTTATGCATTAAAGAAATTGTTATTATTATAATGGACTTTTAGACGCATTTTATCAGCTGGAATTCAATTATGCTTTAAATGGAAATTGTAAATAAGATTCTTTTGTGCATTCCTGGTAATTAGGCGGCTTTTTGATATTGTGCCTTGCTGATTTTTCGCTGACACAGCGAATAAAATATAATATATGACATGGAAAACAAATAAATACAGTTGCGGCGCAGTTAATTTGTTGGCACTTTGTGCGTTTTCAGCATATTTTAAATGCCAATTATTTGCAGCTGTCCATTTGACATAAATACGCAGAAATGAAGAAAATCAGAGAGTGGAAATATATAATTGTAATTAATATTTAATGAAAGGCAAACACAACAAATGGCCACGCATAATTTAAAAATCAATCAGAATCGGAGTCTGATTTAAAATGGGAAACCAAATTGCGCTGACAATGCGTGAATTCGATATTAAATACAAAATTGATGAAGCCCCAAGAGGCGGACAATTTTAAAAGGCAGTTGCCGCAGCCGGAGAAACTTGTGGAAAAACTCTTGCGACACGCAAGTGCCACAAGTTGAAAGTCAATTTGTTTTCCTTTCTATTTGATTTTTTTTTATAGTTTTTAGTGGTAAATGGGAAACTTGTGATAGTTTTGCAATTAGTTGCAGATAATAGCTTGCCATGTGACCGAAATGTATCTATGTGTGTGGTGTGTGTGTGTGTGAGAGTGTATTGGTATTGGTATTGGTTGCATGCACCCACCTCGATTTTGCGTCCCTCAACCACGGTGCCGTGTAGACGATCGCGTGCTTGTTCTGCAGCGTTGCTGTTAGCGAATGTTACAAAACCGAATCCCTGCCATTCGCAATCAAACATGCAATTAAAGAAACATATAGAGTATGTATATATATATATATATATATATGTATTTATAGGTACAGTATATATATAGCTTACGATTCAAAAAGTATGAAAAAAAGTAAACTAAAAACATGTTTTATACTAAGACGTATCGCTATGCTACAATATAGTACACACAGAACAGACGTTGGGTGGAGGCCAAGGACATGCTGGGAGGACAGCATCTTGGAGCATGCATCAGCGCCTTAAATTATGCACATTTTTCGGTGTCGTGTTGCAACAGCGCCCGTAACTATGCAATTATATTTATGTGAACGGAAAAGGCTGAATAATGATGTTGTTGCTGCCGCTGTTGCTGCTGCCACAGCGCAAGGACATCCGAGTGATATCTAGAGCTTTAACTAAATGCGCCAAGGTTGTCCTGGGCAACGGTTGCGTCCGTCACTGGATCAATGGCAGCAGAAAGGACTTCACTATGCTTCAAGTGCTCGCTTTGTGCATAATTTAAATGAATCGTGCAACAATCAGAATACTCGTAAGAAAGGGAGCGTTCGAGGTCTTAGACAACTTACCTTGCTGCCGCGTTCATTGAAAATGATTTCCACGTCCAAAATGTCACCAAAATGCTGCAGGCAAAGAGAATAGAACAGAAAGGTAAGTTAGATATAAAGAAATTGCTGAACAAGTACCTCGAGACTCACCCCAAACATGGTGCGCAAATCGGGATCCCTGAAGCGAAACGGTATATTGGAGACGTGTAAACGCTTCGGCTGACTTTTGGCATCCGACGAGACGGCGGAAGCAGTGGCCAGCGCAGCTGGCACCAATGAGACAACCGGTTGGGCCGGGACTAGAGCACTGCTCAGACTAGTTACCACATTTGGTGATTGCACCGAGGCGGTCATAATGCCACTTGCCGCCGCTGCGGCAGCATTTAGATGCGCCAACACTTGGGATGTACTGGCTGGCACACCACAATTGGCATTGCTATCGAGTCCGACTGTGGGCAGTAATCCTGTCGAGAGGTTGCTGCTGCTGGTGGCGGCCAACGTTCCCGTTGCTATCGAGCTGGCGGTCACTGAAGTTGCTGCTGTCGGACTGCTGCATATGTTGAGCGATTGTTGCTGCTGTTGTACGGCTGGTGGTGTTTGTAGCAGCGGCTCTCCGCTGGCAATTGGTGATGTGTTGCCCGATGCATTGCCATCAGTGGCCATGTTGCTGTTGCCATTAACTGTGGTTGCTGCTGCTACTGCTGCTGCTGCTGGTGTGGCAACTGTAACGCTGGACGGTGAGCTGCAGAGCGGTGAGCTTGGTGTACCAATACTACCACCACCTCCGGCAGTACCGGCTGCATGTGGCAACGCTGAGTTCTGCTGTGGCTCGGCTGCCTCATTGGCAATCAATACTGTGGACTGTGACAGTGGCAGAAAAGCGAAAAATCGAAAAGAGAAAAAGAGCAAATTGTAAAATTAATTAGTGAAGTGTGGTTAACATATCGTATATTCTTAAGCTTTAATTGTCATTCCATTCACGTTTTTCGCTCTGAAAGCGACAAAGTTGTAATATTATTTTTAATTAGATTTCTATACAGCCATCATTCATTCTTTTAACTTAGGTATTTGATGGTCGACTTTTAAATACTTTTGACATATTAAGTTTTTTAATCCTTGATATTTCTTTAAAACTTTAAACCGTCAATTATTTGCATCAATATTAAAAAAAAACATTTTTTTTACTATTACTGTCCACTTTATTTTTTATTTACAACGTTCACTTATTAAATGCAATACCGATTCTCTGATGTTTAAATATCCTTAAGGCTTATAAAAATATACATGACAATTAATGAGAGGTTCTGCATGTTGTGTTAATTTTTAAATCAGAATTAAAAATCATACATCAAATATAATGATAATATCGCCTTTACAAAAAGTTGTGTATTAATAGAAGTAAGTATTGTACATTTGTTTTCTTGTTTCAAGAAACCATGTATTTTAATAGTTTACAAATCCTGCAATACTTCTTTCGTTAAATTTTTTTTGCTCTAGTCTTCAGTCAATACGTTTTAGTTTGTTATTTTTACGCAAAAGTATCGAAAATATAAAGAGATAAAATAAACAGCAATTGGAATAACACTTGTTTTGAAGTTTGCTGATATGCATCAGCAAGTATGTATTATTAAAAAAATTGGTGAAATGTGACAGAAATTGTTTTCAGTAGAACCTTCAGCTGTTGTTGTTGTTATTTGTGTTGTTGTTGTGGTTGCAGTTGCAGCAATTGCTGCATGGCAAATCGAATGCGAACAAGTGCCGCAATAAATAAACAATTGAAATGAAAATACAATTTTCGAGTGGTTTACAGACAACCACACACACATACGCAGTCCTTTGAGGGAGTGTATGTGTGTGTGTGTGTGTGTGGGTGACCCAATAAAAAAGTTACAGCGCATACAATTCGACAGGCAGTCGGATAGACAGACAGACATATACATAGATAGTCGGACCCATGCAACTGCATGCACATTTGTGGCACAGACTTTTGTTGACTTATGCAATAAAAGTGTCGCGCAACTGCTACAACTGCAATTCCCCAACTGACGACAAATCCCAGGGAGGACCCTGCGGAAATGTTTGCATTTGTATTTTTGCATTATTAAAACTGAATATGCAATGGCATGTTGCCTATTGGCATTATTGTAGTGTCTCCATTTCTCTCTCTCTCGCTCTCATTCATCCGCAAACTCTGCCTTATCTCATTCTCTCTCTCTCTCTCTATTTATATAAACAGAATTGAATAATTTCATATTATCGTCAATTTACGCACACGAGGAAATGCACTGGCAATTGCAATAACAATAACAATAACAATATGTAATGGCAAATAAATTCGAGGCGGGCCCCATAAAGTAGGCAATAGAAATGACGCCAACTTAATTTGCGATTTGCCTGAAACTCGATATTAAATGCGCACTGTTGATACATAAATCTAACAAATTCTTCTCTCTCCTTTTCTTTTCATTCGCACTCTCACTCTCTCCTTCTTTGTTTCTCTGCCTTTTCTGTTTATCATGCAAAAGTATTCTGTGTGCCATTTCGATTGCATGTTTAGGACACATTTTCGGGTTATTTTCTTTGGGATTCATTTGCTGGTTGGGCCAAGTGAAATGGCGTGAAAAACTTTCACCGTCTAAATGGCCAGCGATAACAATGTGAGACGTGGAGGGTGGGGAATTGGTCAGGGAATGGGTGTCATGGTGTGACATTACTCGGCTAAGATTGGGTTACCGTAAATGACATTTAACGCTTTTTAGTTTATAAAATGCCTTTGCAGACACGCGACGCGATGCCAGCAAAAAGGTCGCTCGCATTTTGATATCGGATCAAAAAATATTTGCATATATTTCGAAACAATAAACTCCTTCAAATCGAGGCGAATTACATGCAAAGGGCGACGCCCAAGGAATTTGAGCCAAATGTTTTGATTTGAATGCGAAAGGTGTTGGCATTTTCGTAAACAAAAAAAAGTGCTGGTATTTTTGTAAAATTACTTTTGAATAGAATTTGGAGCTCCTTTTCTGTTGCCTTTGTGTAAGTGAGTAATAAAGAAGTATAAGTAAGAAATGTGTCAAATTAACTCAGGATGAAGATATTCTAGATTCTGAAATATATGAAATATATTTTGAACTGCGTTTTAATAAACGATCATGGGAATATTTGAATTGTATATTCATTCTGTTCGAATGTAGAATAAATATTTAATGCTAAGCACAAATTAATTTTTACTACACAACATTTGCAGAATTTCATTTATTTATGATGCTTCAAATTCCCGCTGCGAACTCAATGTGATTAATTAATTTAGAAAACAAAAAGCGACATTGCATTTTCATAAGAATTATTATGCTGGACAGCAAATGATGACAGTGCGGAATGAGATGATAAAAGGGAGTCTGCAACAAAGTTTGCTGGAACAACTAAGTAGCAGCTTCTGCTTAATGAACGAGTGGAGCAGGAGCACAAAAAAATTAAATAATATAAAATAAAATAAAACTGAATCTCTAACTGAGCTGGAGAGAAACCCAAGAAACCGAAAGCAAGCTCATGGCACGTATATTTCAATTGTTTGCATTGCTCTAGAGTTTTTCCATTTATTCTTGTTGTTCTTGTTGTTGATGTTGCTGTTGGTTTTTTGTGCATTTTCTGTTTATTTTAATATAATTTTTTAGTTGTGCTTTGGAAGTTGCTGTTGTTGTTGTTGTTGTCTTGGCCAAACTCACAATGCTGAGCACATTCTGTGGGGTGTGCGGTAGTTGTTGCTGCTGCTGCTGCTGTTGCAGTTGCTCCATGGCGTGTCCATTTGTCAGGGATGCGGGTGGTTGCTGTTGTTGCTGCTGCTGTTGTTGCGTGACCAACGTCGTGGCAGTTGTTGCTGCCACGCAGGCAGCGGTCCCATTGCTGATGCTGCCATTGTACTGTGTCTGTTGTGTTGCTTGCTGCTGCTGCTGCTGTTGCTGTTGTTGTGTTGACAGATTTGTCTGTGATAAATTTGCGGATAACAACAAGGATTTGCGTTTTAGTTGGCGTCACAGGCGCTTTAATAGCGGTGCATGTGTGAGTGTATTTGTCTTTATGTGTGTGTGTGTGTGTGTGTGAGAGAGATAAAGAGTGTGAGTGGCACAAGCACTACGACAGGCAACCAGGCGACCAACACCAAAAACAAATTGCTTAGTACACGTTATTATACTAATACAAAGATAAGTAGATTTCAGATTTGAGATGCATGTGTCACGTTTTAGTTGCTGTTTTTTTGTTTCTTTGTTTTTCCTTTGGAACATGCCTCAAATACAGTTAGCTTATTGTTGATTATACGGATATGTTTATATAAAAAATAGTGATATAACAAAATGCGCAAGAACTAGAACTGATTTAACAGTTGATTTTCTTCATACATTAAATATACAGTCTTAAGCTAAGATATAATATATATATAGGTATAAAAGAGAAACCATACCATACAAATACAAGTCAGGGATTATATATATTGTGTATATTTAACTAAGTTGCACACATGTGTTGCCATCAGCCAGTCAATATATCAATATGTCAATAATAATTCATCAATCTGTTTGGTAAACTGTCAGAACTTAAAGCAATGCTTAACATTTGAGATTGGGGAGGGCAGAGTTTACTAACAATAAGTGAGAGAGTCAGATATATACGAATACGTATGTAGTATTGTGAGATATATATATATATAAATATGTATGTATAGATAGAGTAAATTAGATAAATGAGCTGTCAATACATCATGCGACCAACACGTATTATATGAATGTATGAGTAAGTATGAAGAGAGCTAGTTTAGTTTAAATTGTGGGTCAGCAAACGTAACGGGGCGTATGCGTAATTAGAAATTTACATTCAAACTAAATGTGTGAGTGAGTGAGCCCAGCTACGTCTTTATATTCTACCTATATATATATTAAGTTTTAATATTACTTTATATTTATTGCAGACATGTGACAGTTTCTTGTCTTCTTGATGATTCACCCATCAGTTCACCAAATAATTCTTGCATTGTTTTTCTAGTTCTTTTCTTTTCTATTCGTTCTTTATTTTATTTCTTATTTCTGCTAGTTTAGTTTCTGTTACGGTTCCTTGTCATTGTTTTTTTACTGACGAAAGACAGAAGTCACTCCAATGACATATCATATGGACCGAACCGAATTTTGGTTTGGTTTATATTTGCTCATCTGTTTGTTATCTTTGATATTGCTAGGTTTTTATGTTTGGAGTACAATTTGTAATGCATTTGTTCAGCTGTTGTCTTGTGTAAACTCAGCACGAATTCATGTCTGTGCATGATTTATATATTATTTCTGACAGCTATTAAATACTGCTATTCTTGTTTAACTGGCCAATTAATATTGTATTTCTGAGAAGGAAGCCAGCAGGAGATTAGTTCAAATTGATAAGTTATTGTCGTATTTACTATGCTATCAAAAGTGGTAAAATTAATGTAAAGAACTTAAAACTCAGCACGGCTTATGTCTGATCAGAATATAAGTCAGCTGTCAATATAAGACAGATGTAACTTTACACAGATTTCGTTTTCGAATTTGTTTTCTCCCGTAACAACAACAACAAAAAATTAATCTTTTTTGGCATTGAAATATATTGAAATCAGTTGTATTTCATTTTAATTGCACAACGTTGCCTATGCGTATTTAAAATAAAGATAAAGTTGATACATTATACACAACAAATTGGTTTATGGATATAGTTATTAATATTGCATATTTTCACAAAATTAAGTTCAACTACGAAAGGCAAACAACAACAACAACGACAACAATAAGTGAAAGAATAAAATCCAACAACAACAGAGGGTAACTTTATTGTCAATAGTTAAATATTTGTTGATTATTTCGTTTGTGAGGTATAACTTCACGTATAACTAAATGCAAATAATTGCACAAATATTTGTGAGTGTGTGTGTGTGTGTCGCTTACAAATTAAATGTTACACAAAAGCTTAGCCGAAAAATGCAAAGCTCATCTGTTCAATTATTCAAGTGCACGAATCAATTTTCATAAACAAATAAGTACCAAAATAACAAATGGTGGGCGTGGCCAGACAAGCAAATCATTTTGGCTTCCCTTTCCCCAATAGCATATACAAATAAAACAAATTAAATGGATTCGAGTTTCGGTTTTTACTGCTTTTAAATGAAATATTTTTGGTTCAAATGCAAATGCGCAAAATTTAAATTAATTTCATCAACATTTTTAATTTTAAACGAGAATTTTATTTGGAAATAGAAAGGGAAAGAAATAGGAAGAGCGAGAGAGAGAGTGAAAGAAAGGCAGAGCAGCTAAAGTCGCTGCAATCTGAAATTGGGCAAAAATTTTGCTTTGTTTTCAGGTAGCATTTGTTGTTGTTTTTTTTTTAAACAGCTGCTATTGTTGTTGCTGTTGCTGTGGTGCGTGTGGTATATTATTAATTAGAAAAATGAAAATAAAGCGGTAAATGTATAGAACTGAGGAAAATGGCCTCCAGCGTGTTAGCTGCTGAGCATAAACAACAACAACAACAAATGCGAAGTGCAACTGAAAGTATGCCACAAAAATATGAATGCAAAATTCTGAGCGACTGTGTGTGTGACTCCCACTGCATTCGGTGTGTGTGTGTATTGTTTTGGTTGTTGCTGCTGGCGCTGTTTGTGTTGCAGCTGTGTTTGCAACACGTGCGATTAAAAATGTAAAAGCAGCAACAACAAGCACATCTCATGCTGTGTGTGTGTGTGTGTGTTTGTGTGTATAGGCACAACCATAGACTACTAAACGAACCAAAGCAAAGCAAAGCAAACCAAACCGAACCCAAAAGCCAAAACCAAACGAAAGCTACGAATGCAATCCAAAATTCAAACTCCAATACACACACACACAAAAAGAGAGAGGGATAAAAGTAAGTGTGTGTGTGTGCAATTTGTGTGTAATATTATTTGAATGGAAGGATGAACTCACCTTTTGTTGCAAATACAACGGTGTGTTAACAACAACGCCATCGGCAACGCTGGTGGCAACTGCCACGGTTGCTGGTGCCGCTCCTGCGGCTCCTGTGTTGCCATTGCCAGCTGTTGAGGATTCGCCGGCTGCCTTTAGCTGCATTCCCGGCTGCTCACTTTTGATCGCGGCTGCTGTCACGGCCAGTGACAAACTCTCTGCCACCGTCGACGCACCAGCAGCGGCAGCGGCTGCAGCGGCCGCAGCCGCCGGTCCAGGAGCGGCTGCAAAGCCAGCTGGTGCGCCCGCAAAAGGCCCCACGCCGGCTGACACAATGTGCTGCAAGTCCAGTACAGAGACAGATAGAAAGAAGAGTCGGATTAGTATAGATACATTTGGGTATTTGCTTTAAAAATGAATATTACGTGTATTAGTTTAAATACCCTGTACTCAAAGTATAGAAAAGCGGGTATACACGTATTTTAAATTCGATCAATTGAGCATAAAAAAATATGTATATTCAATTTCTTTTCATCTTTGGTCAATGTCTTGAGTGGATTAAACTGACTTAACAGTATCATATTAATTTCTTTTAAGAATCTGTCTTTAAAGTCTATTATATACTAGTATTGTTTTTATTAAAATTCTTAAAGATAATGTTGCACAGTTGTTTGCAAGCTTTTGTAAATAAAATCTATACAAATTTAATGTCTACAATAGTTTTCCCCCTGTATGAAGCATTTCTTTGATTCGCGTTCAAGACTAGGGTATCTCACAGTCCAGCATTCAGTGAATTCTAGCATTTATGGCGACACATTTCATTTTGGTTGTGCCACCAAAATGTTGGTCTCTGTGTACATTACTTTGTGGCAGTTGACTGGCTATAAAAGTGCAAAATGAAATCCATGTAGTTTATTTTCACAGGTAACCCATGACCGCTATCTATGGCATTCGCTAAGCTCTTGGGTAGACAAAGGCAACAGACAAACACACATACACAATATTCACACTCACACAAACGCGCTCACACAATGGGGCGCGTTTTAAATTGCAATTTTTATTTGTATAAATTTTTGGTATTATTTTTGCTACGTTTACCTGCAGAACTACCACACGCTTATCACAGACCAGCACACAGATACAGCTACACACACACACACACACATACAGAGAGAACGGTACTGTCAGCATCTATGAAATATGCAAAATTTGCAGCTTATTGTAGCTAAATAATCCTCGTTCCCTAATACAAGCTCGTAGTACCAACCATTTTGTCAGCCAACTTTTTTTTATCATTTGAGAGAGATGAGTCAGAACGGGGGTGAAAAGCAGGGCTAAGAAGAGAGTAGAGAAATGGCTAAAGGGGCTTATCGTGTGAGTGGCATTTTAATATGTTTTAATGTAAAATTGCTGTGTTTTTTGGTTACAGGCGCTTAACAAAGTCTACATGAAATGGCTATTAATTTTAAGATTTACCAAAAAGTAAAAAAGAACAGATTTCAAAAGCTAGCAAATACTTTGAACAGACACAGGTTTATTTAAGTATTCATAGAATATAATTTAAAGCTGGATATTAGCAGCTGCAATTTAAAACTGAAAAGTGACATCTTATTTACAAATTTGTCAACTTAAAAATTTAAAGAATTGTATTTAATAAAAGTTCAGCACATTTTTCACTTTTTTGTTAGAAAAGCGTTTGACAGAAAAGCATTTGGTTGCCTAATCCTAATAATAAACTGTATTTATGGCTTATAAGCATTTTGGCTGCAGTTTTCATTTCTTATTTCCCATTTCTCAACTCATTAAACCAACCATAGAACATCTTTCTGAATGCGTCGAGATGTCAGTGCTTATATATTTTTATTTTCTATTGGCACCGCTCATCGCAGTCGCACTCTTCGCCTGCTGCTCTCTCCCTCACTCGTGCTGTGGACTTAGCTGCTTCTTCTCTTTTTTCCGCATTGCAACGCCACAGCGATTGGTGCTTTGAAAAATTAGCTTGTTAATTAAATGCAAGCCATATGACATGTCTCTGCCTTCCTTTTCCAACCCGCTTTTGCCTGTTTGACTGTGTGATGTAATCCACCGTGCAAATTGGCGCGCACGTTGCGCATACGCCGCGTTGTTTAGCTAGCGACATGAAATATTTATGTACTAGTATTTATTTCTATATATTTATATGGTATATATGTATTTATATATAGAAATGCGTGCGTGTTGATATTCTGTGACGCTGGCAACTAAAACGAAAATTGTCATGTTAAATTTACATAAAATTCTTCGTGAATTCATTTTGATGTCCCAATGAAAATACTCATATTTTATTTGAATTATCCTCTATATTTTTTGAGTTGGCTTGAACGAAATATGACAAACTGCGACATGACGACGTTACTTATGCCAGCAAATATTATGCAGTTTTTTAAGGCGAAGACGATTCATATGAGAGTCTACTCTCTCTCTCTCTCTCTTTCTCTCTCTGTCTCTCGGGAGGCTCTCAACATGTTGAAATGTGTCGTCTCCATCGTCGTCATAGTCAATGTCTGAGTCAAACTGATATCGTCGGTCGGGGATTCTGTCAGTTGCCCAGACCAAGTGCCACTTAAAACAATGCACACATTTCAACTCATGCACATTTTATATTGTGGACAATTAACGAGACTATTGATTGAAGGCAGTACTTTCATAATTTAACGTCAATTCGGCAAACGATTCTTCCATTTTTATGCACGGCTGCATTGTTAAATATTTTGCATTTAATTGCACTCGAACAGCACTTTAGAGTCATTTTTTCTTCTCCATTTTTGAGCCCTATTTGCATGGGAAATATTTCGCAGTGCAGAGCCTGCTGTCATCGCAATTTGTATACCACGCTGCTCCAGCTTTTCACCAATCTATCCTGCAGTTATTCCTCCTCCTGTTTCACCGCTCAATTGTCGGCATCTGGCGCTGCTTTATTGACTTCGTTGTCGGCGTCGTTTTTGGGCGCAGAATATTGTTTACATTTTGCCGTCGACTGCCGACTGCTGTTCTATGTGTTGTTTTTGGAACATTTTCAACAAAACACTTTACGATTTCTCATTTTTGCAACAATTGCGCTGCGTTTTCAAGTGGCATTTGAAGTATTTGTCTTGAGTGTTTGCGCAAAATTTCATCAATGCCGTGCAGTGTGCAGAACGAGTCCTCACATATACATATACATATACATATATATATATATGTACCTATTTACCTCTAGCATTAACTTAAATGTTTATTATAGAAAGCAATTTTCATTTAATGTATGCATTACACTCGCTCAAAGTATGCGTGCGTCGCCCGCTGCGTATACTTAATATTTAACGGTGTCACAGCATGGAACAAAGTTAACAAATATTAAGTGAACAAAATAAACGTGTCAAAGTAACATGAAAGAATCTTTAGTGGAATAAATAGACAAGTACAGTAATGGAATTTTCTAAATTTCAATTAGTTAAAAACTCTTGAAACTTAATATAGCAATCAGTGTTTTCCTAAATTTCCATGTATATCACGATTGTTTTTCCCAATAACAAGTCGCAAGTTCATTACTTTGAGCTAAAAACACGCACCGAAAACAATCTAAAATCAGTTGGGCAACACTTTCTGATAATTCTGTGTATCATATATTAAACAACAAGTTGGCACAAATACTCAGTGAGCTGAGTGAGTTTCGAATTTATGTAGTTCCATTACACAAACTGAATATTAATAAACAGTGACGTGTGCTTTGCCAAAATAGCTGTGTGCTTTCCCAGTTGTTGGACATTCGACGTTTGTGCGTCAGTTCCATGTTTGAACCTGACACAGTGAAAAGCAAGCAAGCATTTGATCAATTGCTCAATAGTTGTTGCCATTGCTACTGCTGACGCAATAGACAGCAACGAAGCGCCAATTTTGGTCAATGCAATGGCAAATTTGGGGCGCTGGCGACACTCATTTAAAAGCCAGGCCGACGGCCATTGGACAGGCCAATCCAAGTTGGTTAGCCAACGGCACAACGCGCTGCATGCCAATTAAAAGCAAAATAGCAACAACAACAACAGCAACAATTGAAAATAGCAACCAATTGAAATGGAAATTGAAATTTGTTCAACACGCTCGCGCCAAATTCGATTGCTTAACTTTGTTGTTATCTCCGCTTAAAATTGGGTCTCGATTGCTCGATTATTCAATGGGCGTGAACTGGAAAGTTTTCTAGGTCGATGCTGATCACGATTGAAGTAGGTGGCAGTCATTCAGGTGTCGTCGTCGTCTCCAAATATTTCGCTCAGTAAAAACTGCAAATGCAATTGGCCGGATAAAGGCCATTTCCAGATTCCAGCTGTCAATTCAATTAACAAGGCAATATTCGGCAAAAACAAGTTGCATGATGCTCATATTTGAATGTGCTAACTGCTAAAGTTATTTGGAATTAGTGCAGCCAGGCGAGACACATCGGTTTCACTATATTGGATTACAGTTCTGCATCTCGGTACACAGGAAATTATAGCGAAAGCCTGTTGAAGTGCAAAAGGATGTTTCTATCTAGCTGGCAAACGGTTCTTGTTGCAGTTGTGTGTGTGTGTGTGTATTATGCATGTCAGCAGGTAACGCCAACATGACATGTAATATGACTACAGAAATTGCTGCCGCTGTCAGTTACCGCCAGCTGCTGTTGCTGCAGCTACAACACCTCCAGCAACAACTACACTCATTGCCAACAGTATCGTGTTGGTGTCAGATACAAAATACGACTGCGCTCACTGTAAAAGAGGTTTCTGTTTTGCAAATCAACGACACAGCCGGAAATTTATTTCGAAATACTGAATGTGCCGTGTTTTCTCCCCCACACACACACACACACACTCACATACTGGCACACACATCCTGCGCCCTTAATAAGGCAAGAGAGCCCAACACGTTGGCTGTTGCAGACTTTAAAAGTGTCATAGAAAGTGAATGAAAAACGAGCACAAATTAGTGCGCAGCGCACACAACATGGCGTATACGTAATTTATGGAGCTACCTATGAAACTTCAGTTGCCCTTTTTACACCGCACAGCAAGAACAACATAATTACAAAGCGAATTTTAGCTGTAAACTTAAAAGATTTTTATTTTATACTTGTTTAGTAACTTCAAATCTAAAATATACCTTGAATACTGATCAACTATGTCGGCAAGTCTCTTAATAAAACAAAAACTCAATTTAAGTATCTGCAACTATTATAATTTGCATTTAGTGGACATTTAATTTCCCTTCCTGTCGCTTGCTTAACCAATTCCGAACTTCCGCTGGACACATTATTCCCATAAGCTTTGTGCTAACTGATTAATGATTATGTATAAAGTTCTGTATTCCATTTCCTTCTGCTTTTGCAGTTCTTATCAATAGACAACTTACGAGTACTTGTTTTCCCAGAGTGTAGAGTGAAGGCAGCAATTGAAGTGCGAGTAGTCAGAGTCACTTCTAGAGTTACTTTCCCCCAAAGTCTCTCAAAGATTGTATCAACATCCAGACTGTGGTTAACTCTCAGAACATTTTCCCATTGTGTGTGTTTTATGAATGAAATGAAATTGCAGTAACTGCTGCAACTGCTGCAGTAACAGTTGCTGTTCGGTCAATAACTGAACGAATAAAAAGTGTTAGAAAAAAAACTGAAAACTAAAGTTGCGGCTGCTGTTCAAAAAGGCAAAAACGGTAAACCTAAACGTCAGTTGCAGGTGTGCACAACATCAAGCCACAGCAATACAACAAACGTTTGCTAAACACAACAACAACAGCAACAGCAACAAATACGTAGAGTTGGCCCTAAACGGCAAACAGGCCCGTAACTTGAATTGGCCCACAAACCGGTCGGCTTAGAGGTGGAAAAGTTAAAGGGGCCAGGGGGCAGGGGGCAGGGAAGAAGAACAAGTTACTTGCTGCGCATCTGCAAAAAGTTTTGGCCAAGCAAACCAACTAAGCAACTCAACTGAATTGAAAGAACCGGCCCGGCACATTTAAATGTGGTTACCATGTTCCGTCCCATGACCAGAAACGAGTATTTCAGATTTTTCTGCATTTCTATATCTATTTTTTTACTGTTGGCACTTTTGTGTGTCACTGGGCTGCCCACATTGCAGTAGCTGTTGTTATTAATGGCCCAACTAAAGCTGAAGATGTCTCAACGACGACGATGATAATAATGATGATGATGATCATGCAGACAACGATGAAGATGATGATACGACTGGGTGACTGGCTTGCCATTTAAATGGAATTTATGCAGCCAAGCCTGGCAATCCAAAGCTACTCCTACTTTGACTTCGACATCGACTTCCAACTCCAACTCCGAGTCTGTCATCAATCGCCCTCGGCTGTAGCATTGGTAGTTGGCCAAATGAAGCATGCAGCAACTTGGCGGGGGCAAGTGGCAGGTGGCATGTGGCAGTTGTGAGATGGTAGGTGGCAGAGGAAGGCGTGAATGCATCCAAACTCTATGTGCAAGCGATCAACTAAACCTTAATGCCAATGAAAACGTGAGAATGTCGCCGTCGAGTTGCACGCTGAAGATGCACTTTCCGGATTTATATCGCTGCCATTTTTGTCGAACTAAACGAACGTGAGTGGAAAATTAAATAATTGAAAAGCGTTCGAAAAACCAAGCCAAAAAGAGTGTGCGAAAATTGGCAGAGGTCGTAAAATGCCAATCCAAAAGGGAAGCTGGCTAAAAGGTAAAAGAAGCAGTGAACATGGAAAAAAAATTGCATTGTGATTATTCACTGGCTTAGCAAATGAAAATGAAATGGGCCGTCAGCCACTCCCCATATATACTATATATAAATATATATATAGTATTATAAATCAGCTGTAGCAGCAAAATCAATAAAAATAAATGAAGACAAATATCAATAGCACACACTACCAAAATCTTCACGTTCTTTGCCCCGTCAATAAACGAAGCAAAATCAAACAAAAAACGTGAAATAAAAGAAATAAAACCTCAAGTGAAACGCGTGCAAATAAAAGTACACACAAAAAAACGTTGAAATTTGTATTTAGGAGCAAATGTTTAGCTATGCAAATGGCGTGCCAGTTGTCCGAACGACAGACAGACGGACAAACTTGAATTATGGCAGCCAAAAGATGCGTTGACAGGCGCACAGCAGAGAGGGCGAAGAAGAAGAAGACGCAGAAGAAGAAATAAGCAGCAGAGACAACAACAAATTATGCACACATGCTTAAAGGTGCTGTCAACTTGTGCGACATCGAAAGACACAAAAAAAAAAAAAAATTATAATAAAACATAGTAAAATAAATAAACATGTTGGTATTTTATTTTCAACGATTTTTAATGCCCTATATAGAAATGAGGACATTTGCGAGGCCAAAGATCAAACAGAATACAGAGTAGAGCGCAATTTATCTTCAGAGTGGAAAATACAACACTGTAATGAAAGAAATGCCCTACTGTTGTGTATTCACTCTTCTCGCTAAAATAAATATAACTACAACATTTTCACTTGGCCATATTGAATCAATATTTGGCATTAGATCCATTGTGAAGTGCATATATTTTTTTAAACACTAAATGAGGATTCATTCAAATTCCAATATAAAGTTAGCAAAGTAATGGTTTTGACAATAAAAATTCCAATTCAAGTTTTTTACTCGTTAAGTCAAACCCAATGCAACCAGTTATATTATTTTTGATTAGGACATAAATTAAAAACCAAGAAATTGTATATTTTTATTACAAAATTAAATATCAAAACAATTAATTTACTCACTGTATATCACAATAATATCGATTACTTATACATTTTATGTTCATAGCCCATAGCGAGGTTTTCTTAGTTATTTTTTTACTATTTATAGTTTTCGCATGATTTTCATGGTTTATTTTATTTTTTCCTTTGATGGGCTCACGAAAGCGTGTCCAACGTCGTCGTAAGGGCTTAAGTATATTTTTGACACACAGCGAATACCTTTCCTCCCCTTTGCTCTTACCCAGTTGCTGCCACTTGAAATGGGGCATGCGGAAACATGGAAAACTCATGAGTCGGCGACAGATTGCGTTGATATTTAGTCGTGATTCATGACACTTAAAAATATCAACAAATGTGTTGGCATATTTGCAAGAAATAAACGTATTTTTTGATGTTTAATAAACCATAACTCTGGGAAGACATTTATCATATGCATAATTTGACAGCAAGTTAAAGATGAGATGAGACAGAGATCATATATATATGTGATATGTGTATAATATAATTACATGAAAGTAATTGAAAGTTGGACGACTGGAATAACCAGTTGCTATGACAATTTGCGATTTGATTTCACTCTCGACGCACTCTCTGAATGCAATGAAGCCACAAATATCGCATTACAGGCACAACACACACTCATGTGTGTCATAGAGGGGACTTTGTATGGTTGTCTGTCTGTCTGTCTGTCTGCCTGGCACTCGAATTACCCGTTAAGCGGCTGCAATTGAACAACAGCTAAGCCAAAAAGGAGAAGGGTAAAAACACATTCACATACGATTATACTATATATATATTTACATATATATAGTCGTAAATAAATTGCAGCGATGATTGTGATTGCGATTTTTCCGATTGCGACAACAACAACAACTACTACAAATGGGGAAAGGAAGAAAATGCTGTCAGATAACTTACTGACACAACAAATCAGGGCACAATGTTGATAGATAGAGGACAACGCTTTGGCTTCACTCAAGTGATTGATTTGGTAGGGGCATTAAATGCAATCAGCTGGCCACGCCCATTGAGTCATGGATATAAATCACGGCGTGCAGCAATCAATAGAAACACCTGACAACGCTTAACCTTTAAGGCGATCACTTTTGTTGCATATCGATGGAAAATCGCTAAACACGCAAAGGCGCACCAAACTTTTTGTTCTGGCTTATTAGCTACCCCTCCCGCTCCCCTCCTCCTCTTCTGCCGTGAAGCGAAAACGAAAACATAAACAAACAACGCCTCGGAGCGGAAGGAACTGACGGCTAAAAACAAAAGCCCACTTCCTGCCGCGCACAAGTTATGAAAAATAAATGAGCTTCTAGCTTTATGATACCAGAGGCCTTCAGGCGTATTACACGCAACTTATGGATACGTGAGCGTGGGCGTGGCAGGCATAAAAAGTGCCATTAAATGTGCGTTATGCGTTAGGGTAGCTTTAAAAAGCACGCGCACAAGCTATAAGAAAAGCGAAACTATTACACGGCGTATACGTAATATGCACACACACAGCGAGAGGTAACAAACACACACACACACACACATTCCTCGCACAGCAATTACTGCTAATCGGATTGTATTTTATACACATACAAAGTTAAGCTGAAACTAAATGCTCTTTTTGCTGCGCATTCTTTGGTATTAATATCGTTTGTGTTTCTGTATCCATTTGGTTTTCAGTTACCGTTTCTCTTCGGGTTCTTCCTTTTTCTCTCTGTTGTTTGTTATTGTTATGACTGCTTTGCTTTTCACGCTTTTCACACTTGTAAATCAATTAATTTTACAGCTGTTGTTGTTACTGTTGTAGCCGTTAGTCGTCACCTGCTGTTGGTCATTTAACTTAAGCGCCGGCTAAGCTCAAAACGCTCGACTGGCGCAAGGATTGTGAAGCCCCTGCAGTGTGGGAATTGTTTAGTTGTTGTTTTTACTTGTTGTTACACTAGTAGTAGTAGTAGCAGTTGTTGTTGTTGTAGTACACATTTGTTGTTGCTGGCAATTTGTCGGTTAGTTTGTGTATAGGCTTTTCTGATTCGCTTGAGCGACTCTTGCATTGCTGGTAATGTAATTAATACTCAGGCTCTGAAGCTTCATAAGTGGGTCAATTGTGTACGTACACATGTACATATGTGTGTGTGTGTGTTTTTACGGTCGGTAAATGGAATATGAAATGTTATTATTGTTCGTTAAAGTTTGCTATTGGATTTGGCTCACATGTTGGTCTTCTAATAGCGCAAGTTTAAAAAGTTAAGCTCTTCAGCTGCAAATTGAGATTTGCTACCGAAAATTTGTATACGAAAAGTTATCGGCAAAGCATAAGGAGTTTAATTGAAATAATCATGACTTTTACAGAGATTTTACCCGAGTATACAATTTCAATTTAATTCAGAAAAATAAGTAGAGTTGGATTTTGGCTGTTATAGTCCTTAACTGGCACGAGATATTGCCAAAAATATTAAATTTTAATGCTTTTCGCTTTTCAATATTATAAATTTATTGCTATCAATTCAATGCAACATTAATAATTCAATATTTAATATATATGAAAGTGTTCCAAACAAAGCATAATTAAATAAAAGACGCATGCAAATTGCTTAATAAATTGAATTTATTTTTTTTCAATTATTCAATTAATTGAATACATTTTTTAACGACTGCATTTAACTAAATTACTTCCTTCTTTTCTATTGCGGCACAGAATTCATTTCTGTGACATCGAAAGTTCGTATTGAAATTACATTTTGTTGGACGAGATTTTGAGGACACACCTGGCAAAGAGAATTAGATCTTAGATTTGCTAGGGAGCAGATGCTGTTGTGCCACTTGCACTGGGGGGCACCACTCGTTTTGTGGTGCATGTGCCACTCAAGTTAAAAGGCTTGAGCATTTGTTCATTTGTTGCTGTTGTTGCTGCAGTTGTTGTTGATGTTGTGCTCAAAGCATGGTTGAGATGCATTTGGGATAACCGACAAAGCTGTTGCTAAATGAGTGGCATGTTGCCGTTGTGGCATGACACGGACTTGGCAATTAAGCAAGCAGCGGGAATATAAAAGAGGTGAGCGGAGAATGCGGCTAAAAGAGGGAAGGGGGTGACGTAATAGCTACAATGACTAAGTAATTGGTATATATATGGAGCCAGACTAGAGTCTAAGGCAGCTGCAGTCCTATTTACCTGCTGGTTGCCATAGACCGACGTTGTTGATGAGCCTTCATTAAAAACTGAGCTTTCTGCTTCTGTGGGCATCTCTCCCTTTCTCCTTATCTCTCCATCTGTCTCTGTCTGGATGACACTGTGCAGTCTCTTAACACATGTAAAGCTTATCAAGTGCTTGTAGAACTCTTACTGGGCTGACAGACTACATTAAGTGCGTACACACACTCACACACACAACTGCATACATAAATAGCGTAAAAATTCTGGCAGTAAGAACAGTGAACATGTGTCGTCCATTTAGCCCAGCTGACTGAGAATTATTGACGCGACTTGACTGATTTTCCACTTAAAAAGGTTGTCAGCCATTAACCAAACTGCCACTCACTGCGTAATTTGAGATGCTCAACAATTAAAAGAGGAAATTAATGAAGAAAAAAGAAAGGAGGAGGGAAGGGTTATATTTGTGGAGTATTTAATGCCCTGTAATATATATAAATACAACAATAAATCTCCAGCACTAAGACACAAGGTTGATTAGTCCAGTTTTAAAGACTTAACTGTTGAGTAATCTATTTATTTTATAGTTTTCTTCATTTCTACTTTAAAGCGTTACATATTTCTTAACAAAATTAAAATACCCTTTTGAAAGGGTATTAAAAGAAAAGCACGACAACGAGCCACATTTATTGCATACTCTGTGGGGCACAAACCGATGCGTCAATATGTTAACCTCACCAAATTGGCAAACACGGACGTTAACAAGACTGCCTCGCAGACAGAGAGGAAGGAGTGTGTGTGTGACAGAGACAGACTGACTGATGAGTTGGTTAGCGTGGTTTTTCATTCACGGATCGTTGCTCAGATTATTCGACAGCGATACTGAACGTTAATGAACATGGTCGAGTTTTTGTTTATTTTACTATTTGGATTTAGACTATTTTGATATGTTGTGGTCAGTTGTTGCAGGTCCTGTAATTAAGCTAAAATCAAACTAAATATAAGCGCGTTTAAGTGTATTTAGTAAAAGTTGGTTTAAAAGAAGAAGGTTGAAAGTTTTCCAATAGATTAATTGGATTAACTTAAGCTTAACTATTTCGCTCAATTAATGTCAATTCAAGCTACAAACTTGTCAAGAAGTTAACATCTACTAGATCAATGATTTAAGTGTCACTTAAAGCTTTAAGCGACTTTGGCTCATAACTAAATCAACTTTAATGTGCTTGTTAGCACGTGCATAACTTTTGCTGAATGTTTGTCTGTGTGTGTGTGTGTGGGTGTGAGTGTGTGTGTATGTGTTTATATGTGTGAGTAACTTGAAAAACAAACAGAACTAAATAAGACATTTCAAATGCGCAGTATGAGAGCGAGCGAGCGAGAGTAGAGCATGAAAAGCACTCAGCCAGTAAATTAGGTTCATGTCTCAACTAGTTGACCCAAGTCAGCCCAAAATAAACAAACAGTAGAATCGTTGCAGGTGCGGAGAAGCGGATGGAGTCGGAATTGAAGTAGAAATGGGAGGGGGAGGAGTGGTGGGAGGTTGAAGGTGGGAGTTGGCGACTCTCTGAACTGGGCACTTGTTCTGCTTGAGTTGTTGTTTGTTGCAGATGCTCCGGTTGGATGTACGGAGGCAACGGCCCTGAACAACGAGTAAATCATAGCCATGAAATATGTGCCAGTCAAAGGAAAAACACTAGCAACAACGACAACGAAAACAACAACAACAACATCGTCAAATAGCTACTGCTATAAGCATGGCTAGTAATAATAATGAAAATACAAAATAGCCAAAGCGAGTGCTTAAATTTTATGCTACGAAACGCAAATCGTTGCTACCTTTTGTTGCTCTTGCTTGTTACGTTGTTTGTTTGCCCAAATTTACGATACACCCACACACCCACACACACACACTTACACACATACATAAACACACACACGTTAACAAAAGATGTTGTTAAGCAAAAAACGTGACCAGCAAAATATATGTATTTACAAATCTAAAGATAAGGTTAAAAAGAGAAAAACCAAAGAGCAACAAGCATTATAAAATGCATTGCAAGACTTTGCTCATGCGAGCGATGAAATTTTTAATGCCCTATAGCCCGAAACGCACTTCCCCTTATTCCCTACCCCTTAACCCTTCTCCTGCCTTCCTCACCACTGCCGCAATCAAAGCCATAAAGTTTGGAATGACTTGGCACTTTGGCCAAAGCTCACTTAACCTGCCCTACCAAAAGGTGCTGGTGTTCAGCAATGTTTTCTGCATGATTTAATGCGTAATTTTCAGAAGTTTGCAAATTTTTCAGATAATTTATCATTTTTACACCAACAACTAGAGAGAGAATGGAGTCTTTGCCGCAATGACACCTGCCGTTAGCACATTTTTGAGCCCACACTCTCCCCCATCTCTCTCTCTCTCACTCTTTCCCTCTCTTACCGTCTGTCTGTCCCTCTAAGTTATGGGTTAAGTGCAAGCAAAAATTGTGACCTCAGCTCATTGACATTTGGGATTTAGTGGTTAGTATGGAAGGAAAGTGGCAGCTATTACTCTTCCTGCCGGCAATGTTGCCTTAATTAAAATTTCGGTTGACCAGAGTGCAGAGTTGACGGAGTAAGAAGGGGAAAATAACTTCCCCCATTCAGTCATTAGCTGTAAAGTTTCTAGGCCTCCTGTGATAAATGTGCGGCCAGTTGGTTACCATGCAATAGTTGTAATTAATGGCATGTAAATTTGCAGAATATCAGAATTTACAGACAGCAAGTTTGTAAATGTAGGGGAGAGAGAGAGAGAGAGAGAGAGAGAAGAGAAGGGGGATATGAAACTCCAGGTTGACTGCTTTTGAATGGCAGGAAGGCCGCCTAATATTGATTTGGGAACCAGGAAAGATGTTCATCAAAGTATAGCAGATATCAAGAGATAAGTTAAAGATTCTCATAAAAGTAATTTTTGACATCAGATTTCTTTAATCGTTTTACAAATCACAATGAATTATTTATGATAAAACTTAAAATGCTACTTTGCATTAAAGGAAATTCAGCAGGATTCGCTTTAAGTATATCCAAAGTGTATGCATAAAATGCCATTCCTTTGAATCGGCGAAATATGATGGAAACGTGAAGCGTTTCTCAACTTTCAGCTTACAAAGTTGGGTTCAGTTGCAGGCAGCGAAAACTTTATGACAAGGAGGCAATATTAATGCATAATTCATGGGATGCCAAATATTTTTGGTATTTATGAAAATATTTTCAATATTCATTGCAGGGTACCAAGAGGAGCAGGGCGAAGGACGCAGAATGCAGACTGCAGGAAGCAGGAAGCCGAAGCAGCAGGAATGCAATATTAAGAGTCAGGTTGCAGGTCTGTTTCGTATTAATTATACGGAATTAATTTGCATACAAGTCGAAGCGAAAGTAAATCCGGGAAACGTGTGTGTCCTGTTGCAAGCACCAACAACAATAAACACAGCCTTGGACTTTAATGATTGGCAAGTCATATGTGATTCGGATTTGAAATGGATAACTTGCCGCTTCAGTTTCAGTTGCAGCTCAGACCGAGAAGCAGAGATCGAGCTGCATTCTCAATTTACTGGGCATTGTTTGATTGGAATTGATTGATTTGCATGCGGTTTGATTTAGTGGCAGATGAGGTAACCGTTCGACCAATGCCAATCCAATGGCATCCAATGTCCGCCTTCAAATTGTACAGAGTGCAAATTCTTGTTGCTCAGCGTGTGTTTTTTTTTTCTCTGCACATTTCGTCGACTCATCTGGCAGTCGAGCAGCTTGCCCCATAACTCTCACACACTTTGAAATGCAACACATGACGGCAACTGCAGCGATTCTCTTTTTTTTGCACTCCTCTTCTACTGTTTGCAGTTTCTCTCAGTATTGGGTATCTTTCATCCACATTCTCCCATCCACTCTACCCTTCCTCTGGATCCTTTCGGCCTCTTTGCCCGTTATTTGCAACCATTTGCTACAATATCCTTTCAAACTCTACGCCACGTTGGTTTTTCATACTCTTTTTTCCTTGTCTTTTGGAAATATCTTTGTGAGCATTTATCTGAGTAACTCTGAGTGAACAACTCTCTGCGTGCTGTGTGTGCTTCTCTATTTTTATCCCTGCTCGAGCGCCCTCTTCACATTATCACTCGACGCACATACATCGCACTGGATTTTGTCGTAATTGCGTATGGAGAGCTCGTCGTCGTCGTCTCTGTCTCTGTTTCCATCTCTATTTCCATCCCCATCTCCATCTCTGTCGTCGTCAGGCAGTCAAACAGTCAGTCAGTCAGTTCAGCTCTTTAATAAAGTTTCTTCTTTCAGCTCTTTTTTTCATTCTTGTTTTCTTTCATTTTGTCTTTTGCTACCTTCGTTTCAATGTTTCTGTTCTTTTTTCCCTATCGCCCTTTATAGTGCTGTTGAGATTTGAGAGCGACGGTCACCCCATGCTGCGTATTCCACTATGGGCTACCGTCTGAGTGTCGACCCGGACACGGACCCGTTGCCGTACCCGGCAGCCATTCAGGCAACTAGGCAGCCAGTCAGCTATAGCTAAAATTAGACTCCAGACATTCAAGGGACGTTGCACGTTGTAGGAGCTCCGCTCATTAAGCAACCAATGGCAATGGCAATGGCAACGGCAACGTCAACGGCAACGACATACGGCACAGCATTTTAATTTGCGGCATTAATGCGTAGTAAATAAGGCAGCTTGGATATGTCCATATCATGACATACATATAGAGATATGTCTGTACTAACATATATACTCCCTTATTTCGCTTGGGCGTGCGGCATTATAAAGCGCTAACAACACAGTGGCAGTTTACCCAAAAGAGTATAAATACGGAGCTTAAAAGAGGCATAATAGCACTTATGACTGAGCCCTAGGTATACAATACAATATGTAGATACTATTGGATTGCAGAGGAAATGCGTGTTGATTTAGTTTTATTGTGGCAAGACTTGGGTGCACCGAAAGCTGGCAAAAGCATATTTTGCAGACTTGTGTAGCACTTTGCAAGTAAATACGCAGACATATGAGTATAATATATGTAATACCTGCATCGCATTAGTTTCTGTTAACATCGTACATACCTGAAAGAATAGAGAGCGAAGAAGACAACGAGTTAGTTTGTGATTTGTTAAAGCAACTTTCATTAATACTATTTCTTACAATAATAATACTATAATTTCTTTAGAAGCTCATATGTAGCAAATATAATGATTTCTTTAATCCAAAATATTAAATTGTATTTCTTAATTGCATTCCGTTTCTGTAAATTTTATATACAACGTATTTATTATATTCTCTGATAAGTTTTAAATACCACAAATCTTTATTATTATAATTAAAAATAATTTATTAAAAACAATATGCTAGATTTTCATGTTGTATGGTTACCCACATTATGAATAAAGGTAATTCAAATTGTATTCATTGCCCATGGGTATTAGAAAACCATAAAAACTTTTTAGAAAACGTGAGTTTAACTAATTTGTACGTGAAATATTCCTATTGCAACTACAAAACTAATTATTCAATTTATATTATTATTTTCTCGGGATATTTGACTAATTATTTCCACAGTTTGTGGCATCGCAACACGCATAACAAATTAATTTCTAAATAGAAGTTTGCATGCGCATATTTAGTGCAAATCAAATATCTACTCTACGTTCTGAACAAAAGAAAATCGGGAAAATATGTACGGGATATGTGAGAAAATCCGCTTATTTCGGAATAAAAGGGATTCGAACAAATGCAAATAACAAATTGTTTAACTAGTTTAAACAATACTTAGTTAATGCCACTGACAGTATCTTTTCACTCAATAAATCGCGATTAAATAAAAAAATTCTAAATGTGTATGGATTAAAATATGCATAAATCAAATGTGAATATATATATAAACAGGCTTTGTATGCGAGTCATTAAAAAATACAAAATATTTAATGTGTGCATAAATTGAAGCATAAATTGTGCGGCAAATGTTTCAATTACATAAACAAGCGAAAATGCTTGTATTGTTGACACAGCCAGATGTTGACAACGAGAGAGATAGATAGATAGATCGACAAAGAGCGAGAGAGGGGGAATATACACGCTGTGCACTTGTACACACATTCAGTATTCTCCCGCTTTGTCTCTCTCTCTCTCTCTCTCTCGGAGTCTGGTCGTTTAATCAGACTAAATTGACACTGGGGGTCAAATTCATTAAGATAGAAATATTTCGCTTGTTTCGTTATTGTTTCAGCGCTCGAAATCGCGTCGTCAGGGCGTTGGCTTTGAATGTTTATTTTCCATAAATTTCCAAAATAGATAAGCTGCCAGGCATTATTTTCCATTAAACTAAGCAGTGGCATTAGCATGTGCAACTCGTAGTCTTCGAGTACGTAGTGCCCCGTAATTATTGCCTTTCCCGGAAAATTCGAGAGTGAACAGGAAATACTCAAGTGTCTGTGTCCAAACCAAAGCAAATTAACAAAACTGTCTAAGATAACGTGCGGAGAGAGATGCTAGGAGGGGGGAAGGAAATAATGAGAGACGGGGAGAGAGAGCGAGAGAGCCATAAAGAGAGAATGGGGAAATATAGAGATTAAATGTTACAAGGCACGCGAAAATTTATAAATAAATTCTAAAGTAAATGACATGACACAGAGACAGAGAGAGAGAGAGAGAGAGGAGGAGAAGTTGAGGCTACGCACCGTCAGGATATGCGTGACTAGCATAAAAATTAAACAGAATATATATTTATGCTGAGACCTGAGTGTCAAACAGGAGGCGATTGTAAACGCGGCAACCGAATGGCGCCGCCGAATACACACACATAAATAAATGTAATGGCTTTGCAGCAATACAACAACATACAAAGTAGTAACAGAATGTGGGGTAGAGAGAGTGAGAGTGAAAGAGGGAAAAAAAGAAGACACACAAAAAATCAGTAACATTTATTTTATTTATTTTGGTCTTAGCTCAGGGCGTGGCGAAAAGCAGAGTATTATTTTGATTTCCAAAGCGCTGACTTACCAAGATCTATAGCTAGAGACGGCATGTGTGTGTGTGTGTGTGTAGGCGTTGATGAAGAGCACATGTGTACAAGTATGAAGTATAATGGAAACAGATGCTTCTCGTAAGTAGGCAGCTGTGCAAATGCTAAAAAGGCTTTAAATGTTGTTCTTAGAGGAAATGCCTGCTCAAATTTCTGTACGTATTTTAGTGAATAGACTTGTGTTAAGCCATTTATAATGATAACATTGGAGACTGTGGAGTATCTTTCAATTTAGTCAAAGTTATAATTAAATATACTTCATTCAAATTATTTTGTGTGCATTGAATTACGTTACCAGTTTAAGACGTTAACTAGATGCTTATATTAGCGTGTTAACCGTATTCAAATAAGTCATTTATTATGCAAATTTTTGAAACCGTTTTTTATAGCTGCTTTGTCATGTTAACCACATCCAAAATTGGCGAAAATTACTTCAAGATCAACAGACTCCCATTCATTAAAATTGTTGCTTGCTCGCCATATCTTGTCATGTTTACAACCTTTAGGAGTAGCTAAATTATGTTAATGCGAATCTCATTGATATGCCAAATTTGTTAGTACTTTTAAGAAACACGACCAATCCAATATTGAAACCAATTTGTGAATTATTTATTTTCTCTTAATTAATTGAACAAGACTCATTAAAGCTCTGATCAATACGTTTCCAATTGAACAGGAATTAGCAAAAATCGATGATGATACGACCGCAAGCTGCTTATAATAATGTGAACTGTCATCAGAATTGAGACTGCACCAAAATTCAAATTGAGGGCTTTTCAAAATTCAGACCATTCTAGTCGGAAAAATGTATATAAATTTTAATGTTATTAGTAAGTATAACTGAAGCGAGAACATTCCAGTTTATAAGCTGTCGTAGTACTTGTACAATTATATGCGAGTTTACGACGTAACTCTCTGGAAATTGTTCACATAATTGGCATTATAAATTCCATTGCTAGACAAAAGAAAAGATATCACAAATTTGTTCGGCCCACAGCAAACGATCAACGAGAATTGCCTAAATTGCCCCTTTATTAGTTTTTCACACACACTAAAAACAAAAAGAAGAACACGAGAACAAAAATAAAAACATTTCTCCCTCACACAACAACAAATTGGTAAGTTTGCGTGTTAGCCGCGCATTAAATGGCTGCCAGGACACGGCCATCTACCAAAAAAAAAAAAAAAAAAGAAACAATTGGAAGAAGTAACGACAGAACTTAGGAAAAAAAAAGAAGAAACTTGGCTACTTATAGTTTCGTTTTTGCTTGAAACTCAAGCTCGACAGCCCCACTGTGCACAGTGTACAGTGCACTGTTGTTATAAGTAGTTTTTGCTGACCAATTTCTTGTACTTTTTTTTGTTGTTTTCCTTTAATATTACCCTCATTATTATTTCGCTTTCGTTTCGCCTCACACTAACCACATTCATGTACACAATTAAGTGGTTCTGACTTAGGTGGGATATGTGAGATCCTGTGTGTGTTGCGGCCCTCATCAAATCGTTATTGATTGTGTTGTGTTGTGTTGGAACAACAGCAGCAGCAACAACAACAACAAGAACAAAAGGAGTCGTAGTAGCTCCCCATTGAAGCTGAAATTAAGTGCCCTCTTTTAGGCTATCATTAAAGCCTGTATCCTGCGGGCGCGCCTCATAAATATCGCCAGCATATTGATGGCTATCTGGCACGCAACCGATTTGCCAACCAACCGAACAGTAACTTACTTGTATCAGCTTTATTTTACCTTATTTTTTGTTTTTTTTTTTAATACTTCATTGGTATTTTTTTTGCTATTGTTTTCAAAGATAATTTGATAAGTGTTTGAATGCCTGCAGGATGTGGCTACTGTTTACGAGTCACCGAACGAGATTCAAGGCTGCCAATAAGTTGATTTTATCTCAGTGCCATGTAAATTATGAGCACTCCAGTACTTAAGAACACGAGTCAGCAACGAACTGATTTTTTATTCCGTTCGATGTTCGATAAATAAAAAAGTTATGAATTTAAATGACAATACCAAATGCTTGTACTAGTCAAACTGTCTATTTGCCGCTTACTCTATTTGACTCTGAGTCACTGTTTTTATTTTTAAGCCGTACTTTTAAACAGTTCTTTTTAAAAAATTTAAAAAAAAAAAAAAAAAAAAAAATTTTAAATATTGCCGTCCAGACCAAGAGTACTTATAACTTAGCTTTAATCAAATGGTCAAAATAAAAAATTAAAGCAAATAATTCAACAAGAAACTAATAGTTTTGATAATGATATTGGTTGATATCATTACATGGCGGTTTCACAGGTATTTAAACTGTGCATTGTGCAGCTGGGGATCTGCATTAAGTCTTAACTCATCTACTTTTCGGTCACATACCAAATTCCACACACTTCATTATATAACATGCAGAAAGCCTCCTGGTCAGGCACAGCTGTCAGAACGGGCCTAAAACAAATGACACAAGTGCGCATATCTCTCCTCCCTCTCTCTCTGTGTGTGCGTGTGTGTGAGACGTCGTTTCCATGCCACATACGTGTATATCACAACCACCCACCCCACGCCTCCCTCAGTAATTTACACACACACACACACCCACACACTATTACCCTCTGTAAACCGCACTCCCCATTGGAATCCCCGTAACAACGAATCATTTGCGTTGCTATCAACGCCAGTGTCATTTGCATGCAGAGAGTCATCCGAAAACAAATGTCAAAATCATGGAATCGACCAGCCCAATGGTGAGAGTATGCGTGTGTTTGTGTGTGTGTGTGCGTATCAAGGGGTGAATGAGTGAGTTGGGGGATGGGGAACTCAGCATGTTTAGGTTGCGTTTATTGAATACGCAAAAACATGAAAATGACAATAAAGCATAGCAAAAGACAAAAACAGAACAAAGCATAATTAACATGCAAAACATACGACGATTATTGGAATGTTTTTGAAAAAGACAGATAGAGAAGGGAATTGAATCGGAGAGGAGAACCTTTCCTTATTTTGCAGCTGTACCCATAAGAAACGAAAATCTTGATGAAATTGTTTACATGTGGCAACTAAATAAGTATCAAAGGGCAATGACAGGGGCAACCGCCCATTTGCTTAAATTTATAATTTCAATCCGCAATGTGTTCCGAACAAGAATCAGATAATGAAAAAAAAAGAACGAGAATGAACTGCTAAGTCGTTAGCCTATCCAAATATATATATATATATATTTATATTTTATTTATATAATATTATTTTGTGGTATTGTGTAAGCCATCAACTTATAGATGGTTAAGTTAAGCTAATTTTAAATTGTAGCTAATCTTTGAAGAAACACATATTTTGATTATCTTGTCCAATATTATTATTTGGACAGAAAACGGAACAACGTAAGAAAGAGTTACTTTCCCTATAAAAAAAAAAAATTGTGTTGAAAGGTAAATTTATTTCCTTTGTCTAACAATACCAATGACTTATCCGCCCACTGTTACACGATTTAATTTATCATTTTTAGATATAGTCTCATAGCCCAGACAACTTTATGATGTGCTCATGGAACATAGATATTCTGGAAAGCCCCATAAAACTTGTAAGTTTATTCTGGACATTTCCCGGAACCATAAAGTTTTAACTGCAACAACACAAACCGTTCGTTACTATATGATATACCAAGCTGATCCAGCTGGTTCACGCACTTGTGCTGCATGCAACAAAAAGTAGCATCTGTGCCAAGTTTCAACGCTTCAACTGCAGAGAATAGAGTATGACAGTCTATATATATGTATAAAGTGCAACGAAAAGGGTGTAAAAAGGGGGAGTATGGGGGGGGGGGATGGCGGCACTCTCGAGGAGAGGTGAGTATATTTATATGTGCTGCGTGCGGTTTTTTTTTTATCCAGACTTTGCCGTCGAGCAATGCCAAAAAAGCCAATTTAACGCTTGAATACAATTTTCAATTTAAAGTTTGGCGTTTTCTTATATCGCAGTTATTTCCCTGTATCTCTCTATTTCTCTCTCTCTCTCTGTGCCTCTCTTTCTCTGTCTGCCATAGCTTACGCTCAGCAACTTGTTATGTTTTTAGTTGTGCTTTTTATGCCACGCCCCCTTTGGGGTAACGCACAATGTGCGCTTTGGGGCGAATTAAGGAGAAAGAGATGGAGACGATGGAATCAAAACGGATGTGGCGCAGGGAAAGAGAAGTGTCTCAAAAATCCATCAAAGGAAAAAAGCGCCTTAAAAATCTCGCATAAAAGTTGACTTTGATTAAAGTTCGAACTTAAGGCACAAAGTGTAAAAGCAGACGCACACAAGGATATCGCCAAGGATACACATAAACACTTAGAGCAGCTCAGAAGAGGGGGGGAAGTGGGGGAGTTATCAGAAAGCAGGGAAAGATGTGGATTTTCAACCAGCCAGAAGCAAACTCAAAAGCCAAGTCAATGTAACTTAAGCTATAAGTGAGCCAAAGCTGATTGAAATGATTGAGGCGCAATAGCGCGATATCAGCGACAGAGAAAGGGAGAGAAAGAGAGGTAGACAGAGAAAGAAAGAGGGGGCAGCTAAGTGCGCGTTGCTGTAGTGTGTCCACAGACGACGCACAGTGTGTATGTTGCAACATCAAAGTTGATGGCAAGTGGAAATTCGTTTTAGATAGATGAGATGCAGCTCAAATGACATAAAAAGCATGGAAGCATTCTATAAAGGTTGAACAGATTATGTCATGTCCACTTTGTCATCAAATAAACTCAACTTAATTTAACGGAACTGATTTCATGTAAAATAACAAAAATACAATTCAAAATAAAGACTAATTGATAAATTAAAGATATGCAATTTTGAAATAAATTCCCATCCAATTACGAAACTTCAGTTGTAAGATATGTTATGATACCGCATCTTTTGAGCAATAATTTGGAAGAATTTATGTATGCCACGCCCACAAGGCAGACACGCTGAGTTTATTTTCATCAATTTCTACTTAGCACTGCATCAATCTTCTGGCCCAGCCCCATTCTGGAGTCTGTCGTCTTGGTACATACCTGTAAATAGAAGAAGACAAATTGCGTTGAGTGGAGAGCATCGATCAAATATTTTCAAAATTATGATGTTTTTTTTTTCTTTCTAATCAATTGTTTGAGGTTGATAAACACAAACAGATGTACACATGTTGGCTAAAGAGTTGGGGGTAAATATTTAAACATTACTGGCAAAATTCATGTGATATGTTGGGGGGCAAATAACAAACAAACAAGGCCCAAATACAATAGAAGCAGTCGGAACTCGTTAGCCATTGCCGTTGCCATTGCCGCAATGCGATGAGTTGTTAGTTTTTAATGAGTAACGAACGTTGATCACAGCGCTTATTATTCGAGTCGAGTTGCGTCGAGTCGGGGTCACATTATGTGATCTTTATGGCCACGCACAAACTGTTAACAAAGGGAAAAAAGCATAGCGAAAAAAACATAATTAAAAGACCAAAAACTAGTTGGTAAGTGCGGAAAATGTGCGTTGCTTGCGTTTGATAATTTCATAATTTTTTTTGATCTGCTTTTACACGCGCTTTAAACGTTGCTTAACCACACTTTTTGTACTAATGACAGTGAGCGCCATCAGTGCTTGGCCCATTGACCAAGTACAGCGCGAGCTGCCCTTAAAAGGTCATTCCTAATGCAGCTCATCTTTCAGCCAGGTTTTTATAGCAACAAAGTTGGCAAGCTTCATTACGACAGTCAAGTGTGTGAAACAGAAGCAGTAAAAATAGAAGACAACAATGTCTATTGAGTTTTTTCATTTTTCAAATTGTTTTTGCTGCCAGTGTCCAAATGAGTTTTCAATATTCTGAAATGTGTGTGCGGGTGTGCGAGTGTGTGTGTGTATGTGTTGAACTGTTGCTGCTATGCGACACGCATAGAAGCAAACAGCAAACAAAGTTATTTCTTTTCTACTCTTTATTTTGTTTGCAGAGTTTTTGCCCCTTCTTTACAAGAGGCAATCAATGCTTGGACTCAAAATTGATTCTCTTTCAAATGTGAACGATGGCGACAGCTTTGGAATTGTCGTTTCTATGCCTGTGTACGTTGCAAATTTTAATTAAAAATTGTCTGTACGAGAAATGCATGCGTAGACTGTTGTTTACAATCAAATTAAAGTTGTATCTCATTCATGTACAAATTTAAAGCGGAAGCGCAAGAGGAAGAGCCTGAAACCTGACGAAAATTATTTAACAACGCACAATTCCGAGCGAGAGAGTGAGTGAGGGAGAGAGAAGAGATCCTAGATCCTGGGGCACGTCTCTGTAGTCGTTCCATTGTTGCAGTTTTTCATACAACACGCGACATTTTCATTTGAATTTTATGCCCAAGAGCACACAGCACGGCAACAGCAGAGGGTTACAAAAGTAACGCATACACACACACGCACACGCACACACACTCACAGACACACGTTCTCACACACATCTTGTTTTCATTTCCGTCAGCTACAATTGACGCTGCTCAACTTAACCTTCCTCATTCCTGCTGCCGTTGTGGCATTTTCATTTGCATATTCAACAACCTCTCGGTGTCCTCGTTCAGTACCCTTTTGGGGTTTTTAACTTTTGCCATTCCATGGCACCTTCATTTGTTCTTAACCCAAAAGCCGCTTGGCTCATACAACTTTCCCACAAGTTTTGCAACGCACTGAAGAGTGTACACATTCGCATATAGCTTATACATACATTTGTAGCAGGAGAAGAATGTTGAAACCTCATTCGTTTAAAGAGCTCTATTAGGCGACTCCTGTGCTCTTCTTCTGTAATATAGTCAACAATAAAAGACTAATTTGTTTCTATTACAAAGCTCATTTAATTATTGCATTCAAACAGTGTGTTTCCCAACTACACTCCAGCTCTGAATCAGATTTGTATCTCCCTATGCCTTTTAGGACCTTCTACTAAAAAGGTTAAGGGACTTTCTCTTAAACTCAAATGTCACAGATGAGTTATGGCAGTTTAACAATGTATATATATATGTTGTTCAGGAACAACCGCGTCAATACAGATGTCTCAGATCCTACGCATTATAAGAGCTAGAGCCACCATAAATAGCTTTTGTATTCCAAGCAGATTTTGTTTGTTTTATAATCTTTAAGTTTTAACACTTGCACAAAAAGAACAAAAATTATTAATCATATTTTGGTCTTCAGTTGATAATAAATAATATTCTTCAAGTCTGCAGCAACACCTATAATAAGCTCATACATTTTACCAGTATGTCTACAGGGTCTGCCACAGTCAGGTTCTCTTAACTGCAGCCTTTTCTGCTGCAATTGTTGTCATTGCATTTTTTGTATCTTTTGCCAACACGAAATTAAAAATAATATTCGCCACTGCAGCTTTTGGAATTGGAATGATGTGAGGCAGCTGCATGTTTCCACTTTGCTAACTGACATGATAAAGTGTTGCCTTGGCTTGCTTTCTTGCCTCTGCCAGCCGTTGCATGTCCCCCTTTTTCTCGGTCCGCCCTGTCCGCATTGTCACGTTCCGCTGCTGTGGCAGGACATACCGCCCAGAAGAGGCCACTTGTTTCTTATCAAATGAAAGTATATACTATAAATTGATGCTGCTCTCTTTAGCTGTTGACTCGACTTGGAGATTTTCCAGCTGCTGCACAAGCAATTTACAGGCAGCTTCTGCTAATTGCAAAGGGAGAAGAATTAAATTTTGAGAGTGTTTGCCAGGTTGGTAAAATCAGGGAGCACAAGTGTGTGTTACACACATGCACACACGGCACATAATCAACATGACTGTCAGAGGAGAACAACATCCATTGTCTTTAAATGGTTGTCGACTCGTCGCTGCTTTTGTTTCTCATTTTCACCTGCAAATTTGCGAAATATTTCGTGTGCGCATAATTACGTGGCACTACAAAAGTGTTGCTTGCCAACAGGCGCACAACACACAGCTACACACTCTCACACACAGACACAGCTCATCAGACTTGCATTTACCGTTTGCTGCGTCTGTGTCTGGCACTCGCTGATGACGCATACGTCATGTTGCAGGAACGCCAAGTCGCGACTTTGGCTGATGCTGCAACAACGCCACGACGGTTGCATATATTTCTTGTAATTAAAATCACATTGAAGCCCGGATAGGGAGCTAGACTTTGCCTTTGAGGCAAGGCAACAAACTTGTTGACTGGTGTGTATATGGATATATATATATATATTTACATATAAATATATATACATATCCCCTTGTGTATGTCTATATATGTGTGCGCCTGTGTTTGCTGTAATTAAACTAAATTAAGAACTCTCTTGGCATTAAAATGAGATTTACGCTTCAGCGCAACGCAACATTGAGAGCACCAAACTTGGGCAACTGTCATTTCGAATGAAAATTTGTATAGCACGCTCCAACCAGGCTTAATTAATTTCTAAAGCCCAGATGACAAAAAAAAAAATTAAATGTACAGAGAAAGGCAGGCAGGGAGGAAATAACTTCCTCGCAAAACTTTTTCCCAGCTGGCATTTGTCTGTGTCAATTGTGAAAGGCGAAAATTGTCGCCGAAAATTGAGTCGTTTTGCGTCATTTCTATAAAAGGTTTGCGAAGCCAAAAGACTTTACTTTAGAGAACTTCTGAAGAATTAGAAAGCACATGGGAATCTTAAGTGATTCACAATTAAATAAAAGCACAATGTACGAGTTTTGAATTTAAAAGTGTGTAAATTACATTAAAATTTCTGCCTTGCTTAGTTATTAATTTATGGCTTTAAAAGCTTTTACTTTTGCGACTGTCTCAATGGACAACTTTGTCTATTGATTCCCTTGCACATAATTCAATCTCTTAAAATTTGCAGAAAACTTGCACATTTCAATTAAAACAAACCACGAAACTCAGTTGAATGCAAAATAAAAACTGAAAACGAAATGTTGTCAGCTTACTTTGCTTTCAATTAAAATCCACACACAGACAATAAAATGAAATCGCTTTTGTTGCCCGGCTAAAAGTTTCTTTCAACTTTGATGGTCATGTGCAAAGATTTTTTTAGTTTTATTTTTACAATTCCAGGACGAGTACAAGGACGAGGCGCCTGCGCGTATAAAACAAGAAATTTGCATATTATTTGCATATGCATGAGGTGAAATTACAAAACGCTTGCTTTAAGATTTACAAAATGTTGTTTGGGGGTTTTAGATGGGCGATTTCAATGAAATACGCAATTATGCAGAGAGCAAGTAATTAGTGAAGAAAGGCATGAACAGACAGCAAAGAAGCACAAGGCGACTCCCTGGCCCCGACTCACAAATTGTGCCTTGGAATATTACAACTGCCTTTATGCTTTATTGCATTTTTATGCCTTAATTTTTGGGAAGAAAAGGAAATAATGCTAGCGGCATGAAAGACGACGGCTGTGATGACAGTGGATGCTGCGGCAAATGTGTATTTTATGCATGCCCCAAAAGGTGGCAACAACTGGTACACAGTGGTAGACAGTGGCAGAAAAAGCAACGCCAAAAGGGAAGTGCTGTTGGATGCCACAGGAAAACCGCAATGAGAAAATATATATTTTTACATTTTGGCCAAGGCGCGAATTGTAACAAACGATGATGGAACGGCAACAACAGCAGTCACTGTGCCAGCCGAATAAAAAAACTTTAGTCACTTCTGACTGTCTTTCTTCTCTATCTTGTCTCAGTCTCGCGCTCACTCTCTTTCACACTCCATCTCCCTCAGCAGCCATCATTCAGGGCAATTGTTTAGCGCAAAATGCGCATTTAATTCGCTTTTGTGTTGTGCCGCACACGCAAATCGAGCGCGGAAAATAAAGTTGAATAAGTGGGAAGAACGCAAAATGGGCAGAACCGGAGTTTGGGAATCGGGATAAATGTAAATGCGGCAAACGCAGAAAATATTATTATAATATGGTAAATATGAAATGCTGCGGCGCTCAAACTTTTTAACAGAGCGCGCAAGCAAAATTTATGCATTCCAATTATGAAACGTGCCAAAATAAACGTAAAAAATAAAATGGAGTACGTCAGGAAGGAAGTTCAGGGCGCCGTCATGGTACGCCCGGAAATGCACTCGAGAAAAAGTTTTGCGGGGCAGGAAAAAAACAAAAGAAAAATACCAAATATATAGAGAAATAATATATATAATGGAAATTAATTAAATGAGTGGCCAGGCAAAGAGCTGCTCAGTCCTTTACAAGCCTTGATTGCTTGGTCAATACACAAACAAAGGAATGCACACACACACACTGTCAATTGCAGCAGTTGCCCTTCGCGTCTCTCTCACCTGTGCTACCTTCCACCAAAAAAAAAAAGAATTGTGGCATGGCAAATACGCAAACCGAAGGTTAAACAGCAGCAGCCACGACCAAACTCAGGATATTGGCGATGCCAAAAAAAAATAGAAACTTTGACTAGCCTGCCAAATTTTTCTCTCTCAACCAAAAAAAAAATAAACATGAAAAATATATTTAGGAGTATAGAAAAAAGACTACAGAGATTTCATTTCATTTGCTTTGCTTTGCTTTTTTGTTGGTTGATTTTTCTAGCTTGATTGAATGGCAGCTGGGAACAAAAAGAACTTTTGCGCTTCCAGGGCTGCTCACACATTATAAATTGTCCGCTGTGGCCGCATTTGCTGGGGGTGTCAGCTGGCGCCGAAATATATGCAGTAAAATTTATTTTTGCACAGAGCGCGACAAACAAACAAACACACACACACAGGCATTCATATACATAGAGAGAAAGATAGCCTTACAGTCAGTCTGAAAACTGTTCTGTCACATATGTTGTGCAACATTTCCGTTTCCGTCTGTTCTACCAAAACTGTTCACACAACTCCAACGGGCAAAGCAAAGAGAAAACGATGTGCGAAATGTAACAAATACAAAAAAATATACACCATAAAAAAAAGTTACTTACAGAAAGATGACAAAGTTTGCACTTTAACAAGAAAATAATCAAATAAATTATCATAAAGTGTAAAAAAAACCGTTTTGTTTTGGCCGGAAGTCACGTACTGTCTGCAAGAGCCAAGTCATATGTGTGAGTATGTGAGAGAGTGAGAGAAGGAGAAAGAAAGATAGGCATATCAAGTGTAAGCAAGACAGAATGTAACACTGTCTGCTGGGTTTTATTAACTTTGCTAAAAACATCGTAAAAGGCGAGACGTTGCTTTAAATTATGGCCAAGTGGCTAAATTATGGGAATGTCGCGTATAAGGCGAACTCTCCCTCCACCCTTTTAGACAACCCAAAAAAGGGGCAGACAGACAAAAGACAAATGGTTTTCATGTGTAAATTATAATTGGAAAACAGGCTCCATAAAAGGGTAAACGGGAAGTAACAAGCCGATGATTGAGCTAAGCAAAAGGCAGGGGGAAAACTTTGCAAAAGTACTTGAAATTTGAAGAACAAATAAAAATAGGAAATTCAATTTAAAAATGAAGCAGCTAATGTGCTTAAAAGATTACGAAATGTTCTATTAATCAGTGAGAGTCTTGAAAATCTATTAGAAATATTAAAAAAAATAATCTATAAATTTGTAAGATATTTAGGAAAATCTGAAATAAATGTTAAACTATAGAACAAAAAACGTATGTATTCATAATATTAGTACACAAACGAGAAATTTTCTTTAAGAGTGGCATCTGAGTAGAATAGTAATTATATCTGAGGAAATTTCATATGAAAAGTTAAAGAAAAATCTGAAAATTCCTCCTCAGACTAAATGTATATAACCCCATCAACTTGCTAACAATTTAAGCTTATTCGCAACTAACTCAGTTCAGACACACACACACACACCAGAACACACACACAAGCCATCTAGCTGACAATCATAACAGTTCCTCAGGCTACTTCAGACGAGTTATACTGAAAGTTTCAGGCTGGCAGACTAGATGCCTTGTAGGCAGGCCAGACAATGTTATCGTGAAGCATGTGACGTCCCTGGCCAGATAAGGGTGACAAAAATATCTATTAAGTGCAGGGATGGACAGACGGAACAAGGGGGCGTCTATCAAAAAAGGTATGAAAAGCGTACAAACAACGTCGACAATAACAAAGAAGCGGCAGCAAAGAAATGAAATGGAATCCTTTTACACATACACTCAACTGGACCCTACATCGACACATACATATATACATGTGTGTATACATATATCTATATATATATATATAGTTGTGAGGACACAAACAATGGCAACAACGAATGAATGAACGAAGTGGCAGCACAGTTGAAGAGCCAACCGTGTAGATTCTAAAGCGGAGGAGCCAAAGGGCATGACAGCACGAGCACCAGAGGAGAGGGTGGGAGAGGGAACAAGAGAGAGCGAGCGAGTGAGAGAGGCAACAACAAGTTGACACTTTTATGAGGCACTTAAATGACACAACCCAAAGCAAGCATGACCATATGAGCTCTCTTAGAGGGCCACCACCAAAGCCACTGTGCCACAAACCTGTGCTACAGATTGACATGCAAACAATTGTGCACACAAGGGGTCAGTGATGGAGAGAGGGAGGAAGGGCGGGAGGTAGGAGAACGCAGGAGCAACAATTGCAATTGTCCAGCAACGAACTGTGATGAGGGCAGAAGAAGAAAATGGAGAAAGCGAACAAAGAGAAAAAAAGCAAAGCTAACTAATGCCAAAAACTACAATGGCCTTAACAATGGTGGCCCATTGCCCACTGTCTACTGTCCATTGGCCAGGACATAGCACAAATATTTGAGTTGCATAACAAAGGGCAACTAATTTTTTTGTTGTAGAGAGCTAAATAAATAATTGAAACGGGCACTTCCGCTTTGCTACTGAGTACGCCGACAGAGGCAGCGACAGAGGCAGCGACGTCAGCGCTACGTCAGACCATCCATCAATTGGTACATCAGAGTCCCATTGAGTCAGACGACCAAAAACTCGCGCCTTTGTTGCCGTAAATCAGTTGCCTGGCACTTTGCCAAAGAATTTTATGAAAATTGAAAAGTATAAGCTGTGTGTGAAAATTGGAATATTTTCCGACACATTTTTATCGTTGGAAATTGTCAAAGAGTTTAGGCATGAGTCGTCGCTGCTGCCGCTGCATTATTGACAGTTCATATCGATATGCCACATATAAAGATATATGTATGTTTATATATACATATATATATGTGGTAAAGTTAAACGAAATTTGAGTAAGGCTGGCTAAAATTGAAAAGAATTGTCTGACGATACTCGTACACGTAAATTGGGTGGAAGGGGAAAAAGAGAATGTGTCGCAAACCAAAATGTGGCTGTCAGCAGGGAAAGTATTTTCATACCAGGCAGCAGCCTCAAAGCATTTTTAAATTCGGAATCCGTTCAAGGAAACACCAAAGGTAAAAGCCAAATAGTAAATGGAATATTTCTTCAACAGCTCATGGAATGAAATGTAATTTAATTTACTTTTAAAAATAGCTACAAAGTCCTTAAACAAAAGTGGTCTGTGCTTTTGAATTTTAAAGTTTCAAATACTCGCATGTAATAAAATCAATCATAATAAACTGAATACATAAATTTAGTTACAACTAATTTTAATCGCTCATTAAGTTTACTCAATTGCTGTCAAAAGTAATTTGTAAATAAACACAAAGTTAATTGTGCATTACAATGTTTATTTATTGTTAACTCTCTGTCTTTTCATTTTCTGATCGTTATATTTTTGACATGCAATTAAGCACCAAAAATAATTAGATAATAATTTGGCAGCGAAATAGTTTTTGACATAAGCGCAAAATTCTGTCGATTGCCACGCGCCGCTGCCATCAAGGAGATTTATAGTTTATAAAATAATCAAATAAATACATATATTTCAAAATTTGCATATGTGCAATAAACTGACAACAACAACAGCGACAACAACTGCGGCAACATTTTTGGTGCACTCTCAGCTCTGTTAACATTTACTCTCAACATTTTTATGGGGCTAAAAAAAATCGGTATATAAAAAGTGCTGTCCCGGCACGCTTCAAATGGATGATTGCATGGATGGGGCCGTACTACTAGGGGCGTGGTCGCTTTGTGGTTGGCCCTGGTTCGTTTGAAGTGCACCCGCTTTTTGAGCCGTTTCTCTCACTATAATCATTTTAAATCAACGCCAGACACGGCGTCCGACGGCTTTAAATCTGCCACATGGGAGCGAGTTACGTTTGCCTGCTGCCTGCTGCATGCCTGTTGTCTTTTTTTTGTGCCACTGTGCAGTGCATTTTCGGGTGCATTGTTCGAGTAAGGGACTGGAAAAAAATTAATTAAAATATGGTGCATGCAACCATTAAAGTTGCAACAACAATGTACAGTCGAGCAAAAAATTGCCTGTCATATGCTGCGTCCGCATAATATACGTATTTAAAGGGACAGTCAAAGATTTTTTGCGGCTACGCTGCGTATGATTAATTTCCGTTTTAATTAAACCCCACATTTAATCCCGCACCGATTCAACGAAATTTCGATCATTTTGTACGCAGTTCATGGCCATGTTCTATTGTTATTAGTGTTTCACATTGATATCACAAGCAATTTGCTTAATTTATTTAATTGCTTCATTATGGATGGCAACAAAATAACTAAACAAAAGGCAAAATGAAGGGGAAAAAAATAAAATTATAAGCATTATGCCATAAAAATGCAGCGTTAAATTTCTAAATTGTTTACATTTGCTATTAGGCAATAAATAAACGATGGCAACAACAATGGGTAGCATTTGTAGTCACAACAACAATAACAACACCAACAATCAATGACTCGGCTTATTAGCACACACGCCCCAATTGGACGCCCCCTCTTGGCCAACAACTCCGCCTTGGGTGCTAAAACTAAACTACAAAATTGCTGGCTCGCGTGTCGGGTCGCATTTTAGTGGAGACTCCCCCTCCCCTTTCCACTCCCACTTCCAACTACCCTGCAACGATTTGTTGCTTGCCTCAGCCAGTCGCACAGACTGCTGCATGGATAAACTTTGCTTTGCGCTTACGAGTTTAATCAATAAGTTTTTCCAAAGGGTCTAGGACAGAGACTATCTAGCTGTGGCTCCAGGACAAAAAGGAGGAAGCAGCAGCAGCGTCTGTGATAAGCGTTTTAATAGCTCACCATTTTTGATCTAAAATTATGCCAAAGTGGATTGTTATCCCATTGGCCAAGGGGCATGCCAAAGCAATTTTCGCAGAAACTTTTTGATGGCCAACTAAGAGGCGGAACTGAGACGGGACTGGAGCGGGTGTTGGCGCCTCAATTTCCTGGCCTAATGCAATGCAATTTAAGCCAGCTGTCAATTAATTTGACTCTCAGAGAGACAGCTTAGTACAAAGTGGCAAAGTGGCAAAGACACAAAACGACAAACTGTCGACAACTCGATTTGTCTCATAGGAAACCGCAACGAATCGTCTTAGTAAATTTATCTGTCTAAAGTCTAGACAGTGCACAAACTTTTGTCTAGCACTGTGAATATGCTTGCCAAATGGCTGCAATTTTTCAGTGGTTTGCCAAATTGCATTTAATTGCTTTTTTTTTTTTTCTTTTATTATAAATATATATTTGGTGCTTAATTAAGTAAAACAAAAGACACGAGCAAATAAAACAATTTTTGAACTACAAATACAAATGATGGGCAACTAATTAAAGCAACTGAAATGTAAGACATTTATTGAACAAAGGACACTCACTGTTGGTGCGATAGAGATAATAAAATACTCTGAGCGAGAGGGAGAAGGTGCTAGAGATAAAGAAAGAGGTACAAGGTCTGTATTGAAATGAACAATGAATTTGCATTTACATTGATCGATGGCTTTCAATTGCCATTTTCACGGCCCTGTGGCCTATAAATAGACAACAAATGATTAGGAAGTGATTTATCTGTGGCACAAAGCGAGCATATGCGCCACAAGACGTGGCAATATAATCAAACTGAGTCAAGGCAGTTAAATCGAGCGCGAAATTATTTCAGCTAGAACAAGGAACAGAATTTGTAAATGGAATTGTGAAATGTTTAAGCTTAGAAGCTAAAAATAATATACAAATATTTATCATTGAGCTGAAAAATTATTGCTATTTATTTGATCACTTTAATCGATAAATTAGAACATAAAGAAAAGCTCAGAGGAAAGTGAGAGCTGTAAAAAATAGGGAAGAAATGTGAAAGTATGGGCAGTTAGCCAAACTTTCAATATGAACTTAAATTAATTATGTCAGGTTAGAGCTTTTATCAGCTTTCGACAAAGTAAGTGCCAAAAAGTGGGCAGCTTGCCAAACTGAGGTACATTAAATTAATATGTTCATTATATTATTAGAATTAGCTTTAAGCTTCAATATGATTTTGACAAGAAAAGTATGGGCAGTTCGCCAAGCTTTCAGTTTGAAGTGAATTTTATTAAGTAAATCTATCTAAATATTTTTTTGTTCTTGGCTTGTTCTTCTCTTACTTTTCTCCAGAATTGAGTTTATATTTGACTTAGCTTACTTTGACTAACTTTGGTTTTTAATTTCGCTTGGCTACATTTTTATATCAGAGTCCTAAATGTACTTCAAAATTCATCTGCAAAATTGGTGCATGCACCACTTGATTTTCCATTCAAAAGCCACATAAAATACTTCAAACAAAAATAAAAAAAACTATCAAGTTAAATGCAGAAAAGCAGCGCCAACAACGAAAACAACAGCAACAACCAGAACAACATAAAAACAATTTGCGAAATAAACATAAAAACCATTTAATCTGGAATGCATACAGCAGAGTTTCCCACACCGCAATTTACAATACCTACACAAACACACACACACAAATACACCCCAATGTGTGCAGTTTACGCGAGTAAATATTTTGGTTAAGTATACGCCATGTATTTCTCTCTTACTCTACCTTTGTTCTTTCTTCCTCTTCAGTTCGCTGCTGTCTCAATGTCTTGTTGTTTTGTCTGTCGATTGCGTTTCTTTGACATTCAATAGTTTTCATTTCTTTATGCCACAGATTCTCCCTCCACATGCCACATCTCTTTGGCTGCTTATTTAGAATTATTTTTATATGTTGCTCGTTGTTCTTTTATTGCTGTTGTTGTGTTTGTTCTATTGTTGGGGTTGAGTATTTTGCGGGTATTTTTTATTGCATTTCGTTTTTATGCAGTTACAATGACAATTTCTGTTCTTTCTACACGTTGCACGCTTCGAGGGGCATGAAAAGCGCCGAGATAACGATGGAGCAGAAGGTCGGCCAAACGGGAGAAGCTGAGATTTTACATTTGCAACATTTTATGCGACATGACAGTGAACAGCATCATCATCAACGTCATCGTCATCATCAAGAGCATTATCAACGCATGTATCTTGTATCTTTTATGTGTATGAGCTTGTCATTTGCATTATTTTCATTACATTTTATTGGACAGCTGCCGAGTAGACTCCTCTTATATACCAAGTATGTTAACTGTCTCTGTGTGTGCGTGTGTTTTTGTGTGTGGTATTAAAATTCAAAACTGTAACTGAAAATGCTCAAGACTTTTCCCAGCAAACTGCCACTCGAAGTGCCAAAGTTTGTGGCAAATGTTTTGCGTCTTCAAAAGTTACAACTTGTACGACGTTCTAATCTCTGTTCCATAAAAAATAAATAAACTAAAAACAGCAACAGCCAACAAACGAAAAAAAGTGCCAAAACATGTCACATGGAAACCTTGTCGCCACCTCTCCCCTCCCTCTCCACAAAATCCGCGCCGTCAAATGAACCTATGGCTTTGAGTTGTTTTTGCCACAAACGTCGCTGCGAATAATTTACAGAGAACAAACTTTTGACTAAGAAAATAACAAAATGAGAAGAAAAAAAACAGAACACAAAAAATGCGAAAAAGACGGATAAAAAGGGGAGGAAAACAACATTTGCTATGCCTTGACCAAAAGTGAAACAGAGGCAACCGCAAAGCGCCTTGAGTGCTAAGCTGGGCGTTGAACTGGGCGTGGCTGCGGCAACAAACACAGCAACAGCAACAACAACGCCAATATCACTGAGAGAAAAAGGTAAGAAAAGTTATAAAAATTTTACGCTCAGCCAAAAGTGTATGAAATAATCCGTAGAGATTTTTATCTTGTTAAGCATGGAAATGTCCAGCAAAGGCAACTGCCCCTTCAACTTACACCCGACCCTTCTCATCTTTCACTATGCCCCAAGCAGTGCCCCTCCCCCTCTGGTTGTTTCTTTCAGCCTTCGCTTATCTTTGCTGGAAATCTTTGCAGCAGCTGCTTCGGGTTGTTGTTGTTGTCTTATTTTTTTTACACAGGTAGCAAAATTCGCAGCAAAGTTTTGTTGATTTTTTTGGGTACTTTTTATTTTGAAATAAAAATTGGAAACTCTTACATTTCCCCTCACCACACACACATACTCTCTCTCTCTCTCTCTCTTTTCCATTAAATGTCTGGCCTAGGCCTCTTTCATCTTTGCTGTTGTCATTAATTCAATTTACTTTCTGCTGAGAGACTTTACCTGTTGTTTGGCCATAAGTCTGGTAGATTTATGAGCCTGGCCAAGAGTTTTACCGTGAGGCGTGAAGATTTTTGCCTAATTAAAGTCGCTTTGGGTCACTCACTTCGGTCCACAGTTGCGGGGATGTGGGGGGTTAATGTGGAGATATTACTTTTGGGCCCCGCTGGGCTTATGAGCTAACTCTGAGAAGAAATCTCTGTTGAGAACTTACCTGTAATGGAAAAAGAAAGAACAAGAATAAGTAATTAGCGCAAATTAAACAAAATTGTTTATGAAAAGTGAGGCTTATGAGAAAGTGTGTATATCACACTTCGTATATGAGTAAGCCGCTTGGGAAAGTAACCGAAATCTGTTAGAAGCATTTAAAAGAAACTCACAGCAGGGTAAGTCTTTAACATGCTTTAACTAACTTCAAACCAGTTTAGTTTCCTCAACAAGTCAAGCAGTCTATTAATAATATATGTTCTATTTTAGTTAACAGCTTAAAAAGCTAGCAAATTTCTTTATAATTGAGACACACTGTGAGTAACTCGTTATAAAATCAACTATAACTTCTTAAAGCACAGAGATAACGTTGTCAATATCATCATCATCACTTGAGATTTGATATATAAACAGCTTTAAACATCCTTGGACATTGTTTCAAGCTGTTTGCTCAGGTGCTTCAGAAAGTCCCCACAAATACCGTCAATAGCATCAACAACACCAAAATCATGGCTACAAATCCTACGGTTTCATTGCTGCCTCAATATGGGCATCAATCTCGCCTTGTCAGCGCCCAGTCAAGTTGTAGCGATTGTTGTCGCTTGATATTTTTTGTGTCTACACAAAAGCCGCCCTGATGACGTTTACTTTCTGCTGCTGCTGCCGCTGCTGTTGTTGCTACTACGACACTCCCACAACACGAAACCAGTTTTCCATTCCTGTACTAAATAAAAAAAAAAATACAGGATTTGGTTTTTGTTTTTCTGCTTTTCGCCTTAAGGCGAAATTCATTGTCAAAGTCGCAACGGCAGCAGCAACAGCAGCAGCGCCTACAAAAACTTTTGTCATCAGACAAAAGAGTTGAAAACTTTGGTGCAGTTGCTGTTGTTTCTGCTGCTGCTCCTTCAACGCCCACAGCGACACGCCCACTGCACAGGGAGAGAGAAGGAGAGAGACTAGGAGACAGTGCATTTGTCTTATGGGAACACTGTGAACTCCCTCAAGCAACGGACTGACTCAATGACTGAATGACTCAATGTATCTGTATCTGTGTCCGTGTATCTTCTCGATGTGGTTTGCGCCTCGCCTGCTTCACTTTGATTGATGATTCCGAATTAGCGACAAGCTAAGCAGGAAAAATGTACGAATGATCTTTTCAGCTCATGTGTTTTTGTGTGCGTTTTTTTCTCGTTTCGGTTTTCATCTTCTTTTATTTTCTTCTTGGTTCTTAGATAATATAAAATGCGTACACATAAGTTTTCTGAAAGCAACGGAGCAACGACCGTGTGTAGTTGCCTCTCCCTCTCTTTCTGTCTATCTCTCTCTCTTTGTTAATGTTGTGGCCATGTCTTGATCAATATGGCTTGGCAGCTGGACAAGTTGATGCTTGGAAGAGCTTCGATAATCTCCAAGTTCATTGCTTGTTTAGGGAATTAGTCTGTAGTAGTAAATGTCTCAACTCAATTCCAAAACAATTTTTATGGAATGAGTCTATGATTTTTGGCATTCAATTAACTCTATATACATTCATTTAATGATTCAATTCGTTCCTTTTCAATTCTTCAATCTATGAGCATTTGATTTGCGCATTGTTCGCCTAAGGAAACAGAATCTATGAATAACTCAGGTCTCATTCTCTACATGTCATTGATGATTCCTTTTGGCACAACATCATCATCAACATCGTGATGATCATTATCGTAATGATTGTATTAACCGCAGCTGCCTCGTGTGCTTTTTATATATATGAATTTGTATGTGTTGTCTGTCATTACAAATTAGTTTGAGTTACGCTATTTTTATGATTTGCCTTTTTGTGGTTTTTGTGGTATGCCCCATCAGGTGCCAAAAGCGAGGCGCTACATTTGCAATTAGCCATGTGCACGGCCTTTTTGATGGCTGCTGAAATGCCGAGTACCCAACTGGGCTACACAGCAAAAGAACCAGCGAGAGAGACAAAGAGAGAGAGAAAGAGACCCCCTTGTGATATTCAACAAAATGAGACAAGCAGCTGCTTATAGAAGTTACAAAATATATCTTAAAGATGCTTCTAGATTTAACTAGCACCACTTGAGAGTCGTATCTTATTTTCTCTGTCTCTCTTAATGTTGCAGCTGCCTATTGTTGTGCCACTCTTCCTCACTTGTCCGCTGTAATGTATCTGCCCACGTTTTATTTAATTCTGTATATTTCATAACTGTCAAGTGTTGCTTCCTGCCGTTGTGGCTGTCGTCGTCGTTGTTGTTGTTGTTGCTGCCATTGCCATCGTCATTTCCTGTCCTCCACACAACACGTAAATTTTTATTAGACTCACTGTCCCATCTCCCTCATCCTCTGCCTCTGTCGCTCCACCTGCACCTCCCCCTCTGGGCTGTGCCTTAAATGATGGCATCATTAGACAATTTAGGTGTCGCCTGCCGTTGATTGAATAAATTATAGGAACTCGCGCGTAAATATTCAAACAAGCGACAACTTTTCTTCATTTTTACATGCACATAAACATAACATACAGACTCTCAAATAATTGTTTGGACAAAGGCAGAACTGCATATATTTATTTAATACCAGATTTTCTTCAAGCGAATGAATTTCATTTACTCCTTTTCTAAATTGTTATCTCATAAGAAAATATAAATAAATGGCATAGAAATTTAACTATATTTTTTATTGTAAAGCATGTGAAACGTCATATATTATTCAATAATTATCCATATAATATAAAAATTTAAAATAAAAATCTTCTTGTTTTATAAATTTTAATAATTATAGTATCAAAATAATTAACTGACTAACTGTGTAATTTGGTGTTTCTTTTGTGCCCTCCCTTTATTTGACAGTCACCGGAAATAGCTATTTATACGCCCATTAGCTTAGCTGCTGTTGCCGAGTCTGATCTTGCCACATTTGCATACGCTATTCCCAGATCGTAATCGTAATCCCAGCAAATAAAATCCTTGGCATAACAGTTAGTTCGCTGTCTAACCACTTTCACTCTCGTTGACCGGGTTTATTGCACTCGCAATTTACACCACAGCGCTTTTCCACTGGTTATTCCGGTTCTTCTAATGCGCGCCGGTCTGTGACGACTGCCGAGTGCCAAGTGCCTGCCTCTTGCCTCGTGGCATCGGTGTCATAATCAGTTCAACACACACAGACACACACCAGGCACTGGCCAGACCCACCCCGCCCCTGTCAACATTGAGACTGGTAAGCTGGCCAACACAGCCATTAGAGCCAAGAGTCGCTCTTTATGTAAGCCACATCGCTGGCTTTGAGCTCGACTCAAGTGGTTTTTTGGACGATGACTTCAGCAATTCAGCCTCGACTCAAGGACAAATCGCTTGAAGCGTGCAAAATACATTCTACGTTGTAGATTCTTAGTTGTTTGCGTTGTTGATCTTCGATTTCGATTTTTGGCAGGCCTTTTCAAAATCAAAGCATAGTCAAAAAGTTTAACTCTTACTCCAACCAAATACCCTTTAAATGTCATAGCTATAGGGAGTCCTAAACTAAACTTATACATTTCCTTACCATATTTATCTCTCAAGTTCTTGATACAGGGCAACCTCACAGTCATCAAGAATTGGATTTCATGCCTTTTGGTTTGATTAATTATTTAGTCTGCCTTTTGTATTGTATTTTTTTCTCAGTTGTTTGCTAAAATTTTATCTCTGATGATTGACTTATTACAAATTGGAAGCGAAATATGCACGAAAAGAGAATTAATTTATAATTAATAATCACAGCGTTTAGCGAGTGTAACTAAAAACTTTGTAGACACTCATTAGTCGCTGTCATAGTTGTTGTTGTTATTACAATTTGCCAGGTTTTTGATTTCGTTTTTCGATCTATTTCTGTTTCTATTTCTGCCTGCCTGGGATTTAATGATGGGCTCTCATTTGGTTTTCGCTCTGACAGCAGGAAGCCCACAGTTATTATTTTAATTAACCTAATGAACAGAGTTCAGATATTGCTCTGGGTATGGATTTGGGTTTAGGGTTTCATTTCAGATTCCAATCAGATTCCATAGCTAAAGCAATTTTGCGGCTCTTTCGGTCATCAAACAATTAGTGCTGGCAAATTGTTAGACTTAACCAAAATGATGATGGAGATTGAGGCTTGGGAAACAGAGGTTTCAAGAAATCTCTTGATGGGTAAATAGATGACATACTCAGGCAGACAGATCCCCAAAAATGGGCATGATTACATATATTTACACAACATTGAGCATCGATTGTGACACCTTCACCACAGCCAAGAAGCCCAAGCAATTCGAATAGAAATCAAAATTCACAATCAACTAATATTAAATTTATTCACTTGACGGCACTCGACGTCATTTGTTGCCAACACAATTGCAGTCGCAGACAAATAGACAAATAGACAGAGACAAATAAACACAAAACAACAAAACAACACAATAACACACACTCACACACAAAGTTTTTCATCCGCTTCAAGTCTTGTGACACATCGAAATATGATGAGAGGGTAAGAGGAAGATATTCCCAAATGAACGACCGAACGACTGGCAAATTGTAGAGTTATGTGCTCTGCACATCATATATAAATTATGCCAAAATGTATGTGTGTGTGTGTGTGTGTGTGTTTGTGTCAGAAACTTCTCGGTCTCTTGAAGTGCGAATGACGTCTGTGGTGTTGTTGTGTTCGTTGTTGTCGTAACTATGAATTGCATTTCAAGTGCAATTCCGTGCTATGTTTATGCATTTGCGGACAGCTGCTAATGCCAAGCGGATGCAGAATACCAACAACAGCAACAACAGCCACAATAACAATCTTTCACTCTCAGTTTTCACACTTCCACAGATGCCCCATCAGATAAGATTAGCTGCTGCTTGCAACAGCTGCGATGCTGAGCTGATATGGCCTACATTCAGATCCAGAGATAAATGTAACAGCCTTAAATTGAGCTCAATTTGTGGTGCTTAAACAACAAATTTTTTACTTTGTGTCAGTCATGCTACTTGAGATGTTAACTGCCTAAACTACATGCGAATTTTTAGAAAACGAGGACACACATAAAGTTTAATATCTATACTTGATTTAACTTCAACTATTAACTATGTAAACTGTTTGCGAACTATAAGTTTTAAGAGATACTATACAGTCTCAAATGGAGCACAATTTGTCTGACTTCATTTCAGATATTTTATCAAAAATCTTCTGTTTGGTCAAGGAAAATTGAAGTGTATAGTGCTTAAATTAGTAAATTTACTACCATTAAAGTGCTTGTGAATTACACGAGCTTAAAACCTACAATTACCACCCCACAGGGGTTGCATCTTTGTTCACTTTTTCCCACTTGGCTACACTCTTGCCAAGCCCAACTCAGTTTGAATTTAATTAATGCCCTTTTGCCCATGTTCAACCAAAATTGACACATAACATTTTTCGGTCTTTTATTATCAGCATGTTTAGGTCTTTTTGTTTGTGTCCATGTGAGTGCGAGCGTGTGTGTGGGTGTGTGTGTGGCACACACATTTTCATGTCTGTCGTGACATTTAATAAATTTTCAAGCGAAGCATTTTTCGTTTATCCAGCAGGCTAACCAGACACGCCTGTCAAATCTGGCCAGAACCAGAGCTCATCGCAAAGTCTTTAATTAATATTTTATTCATAGCAGATCCCCAAAAAAAGGGAACAAAAAACCGAAACTCTGGCCACACTGACAGCAACTGACGCATAATTAACAACAATTTGGGGTATTTATAAAATAAATATGGTCAAATTGAAAAGAGGAGCAACTGAGCAGAGGGTGTGGTCTCTATTTGAACAGACTGATGTCGTTGCTCACATGACGCACATGGGGCATGCCCCGCCTTGCGTGCAACTTGAGCCGGGTGCTAATATTAATTTATGTGCAGCTTTTAGACACCACGCAAATTGACAGAGTAACTTGTGTGCTCATCAGTTGCATCTACAGACGCTAAATCAAGTTGTCTTTCGCATCTTAAAGATACTTTATGCCTGGTCATGCCCAATGGACGCACTCTAGCCACATTCCGCTCACCGCGTTGATTGGCAGCCAATAAAAAAGGCTAAAAGCAGACAAAGCAATACTTATAGACATACAACACACACCACACAGACACACACACTAGAGTTACAAGCAAACAAACAAACACAATGAGATGACTTTGGCAGGCAAGTGACAGTAACATACATCAAGATAGGCAACAGAAATTCTGGTTGTGCTAAAGACACACAAAGATATAAACACACGCACACACACACAAAAACACACATACGCATAAAGTTAGCAAAAGTTATACAAAAGGCAACAAAAACTTTTTCTGATTGAAGCTCACAAATGGCAAGTCAAACTTTCGATGTGTGTGTGCGTAATGTGGTGTATGTGCGTGTGTGTGACAGCTGCCGCCATTTCATTTTGTGATATGCCACAGTCAAGCGCGATAAAAGGGGTTTCCCCCCGCCCTCCACCGCCGCCCACACGATTCTAATTGGTTTAGGCAGCAGCTTTGGGCGCTTATCTTATCAGAAACCTAATTGCCATTGGCTGTGGCCCAAAAGCTACAGCAACAACAACGTCAACAACATGTGTATACAACCGCCTAACTGACAGTTATCGTTAAACTTGCCGCATATTCATATCGTATACTTATACATATATTAAAGTATATATGGTACATATGTATATGCATAACTCTAATGAGTTGAAGCTGACTGAAAACTTTTTTGTGCAACTGTGTCGCCACATTTGACGAGCTTTTAATGAACTGCTCGGTTCGGATATGGGAAAATCAACCTGATGATGCGGTACTTACACATCTGCGATTCATGCGGGCTTTTATGGTCGGGCAATGCGTTAATTAACATTTGGTTAGCCAAAAAGCCAGCCAGTTAATACGTGATAAGCTTAACGAATGGGGCAGGGCAGGCCAAGAGAAAGAAGGAAGTTGAGATGGCTTATTTTCATATAATATTCATATAATGTTTATACATATAGGTCTGCAGATATTCTTAATAGTTAAGTAAATAAGATGTTTCACTCCATTTATTATGTTTTAAAAGTTACAATTAATTAATATCCAAAACCTATCGAAAATGTTGCTACTTTTATCAAATTAAATCAATGGCATTAACACTTTAGATTGATTGTCAAACTGTTTTAAAATATCACTAAAAGGAGCATTTATCTAACACATTTATGCAAGGACAGAGACTTAAATTTCATATCATTTGGATAAATACTTCCTGAGCCATTATTCTGCATAGCTTTTAAATCAATCTCGAATGAATTCCGACTAAATAAATCTTGATGCTCATCTGCATTCAACCCACATAAAATTTGCATAAATGGTTTATATTATATTATACGAGCATTCAGAATTCTTTCAGCACTTTGATTCATTTGAATGTCTCTTGCACTTGATAAATAAAAATAAAAAAAAAAACAAGATTATAATGAAAACAAAAAGAAAAAAACGTTTGAAAGTAAGCCAAAAATAATTTGCATAAAATTCATATGCAATTTTTTATGTCTTATAAATCAATAACTCGCTTGCCATAAAATAAGTATGTGCATTTTGTTTTTTATCTCAGTGCACACTTTGATTTGTTGATATTTAATCCTTAAATAATTATTTTATTTTTGTTTTTCTGCCGTTTGTGATTTATTCACAGCTTGCAGTATATTTATGAGGCCGCCACAGCTTTTCGTGCCACGAGCGTGTTTACCTTTCATTGACTGCCAACCAGAGCATCGCTGGATCATGATTTATATCGGATATATATGCGTTATATATACTACATACTGTCATATTTATGACCAATAACTTGTGCCGTTTCTTTTTAAGTTTGGATTATCATTTATTAATTTTTGGTGGAATTTCAACAAATTTTCCAACTGAATTTGCGGGAATTTGTGAATGGAAACGAAAATTTTATTTACTTGCCAGCTTTGTGAGATTTTTAAGCTGGAAAGCAAACATTCCAACTAATTATTTAAAAACTTTTTGATTTTCAGCTCGAAATTTGATTTTTAAGCTGTTAAAAAGCTGCCAATAAAATTGCGCAAAAGTTAAACAAAACTCAAAAGCAAACTTCTAGCACAATGAAAATGAAAAACAAATAAAATTCCCAAACCAAAAGTCATATTTTTGTGTAGTCGCTTTTTACCAAAAACAAAACGGATGTGACATTATGTGGGCGTGTCCGGAATGGGCGTTGTGTGGAATGAGAGGATCATTTGAAATTCAAGGGAAATTGTATGCAAATTGTAAATTATGTAATGCGAGCGGAGGTATAATTAAATTCTTTAACAAAATATTATGCAAATTATTTAACGTGGTCGAGAGCGAGACAAATGGAACCCAATGATGCATAATATTTTATGCCATTAAGGACATTATAAACTTGGGCAGTTGACAAAGCAAAAGTTGATTTTATCTAGCGCATATTTTAGCTAATTTATTGTTATTTAAATGCCTTACAAAGATATTACTTAAATTGTTTGATTTGATGTTGAAATTTGAGTGAAAATTTAAAATGCTTAATAAATCGCAATCAATGCGATATATATAAATATTTTTAATGCTGCTTGTAGGCATTGTTCAAATATTGATTTTTAATTATTTTAAGCAGCCAGAGCAACGCCACAAAGTATGCAACACTCGACTGCGCGCACACACACAGACACTTATACACTCGCATACATAGACACACACAGTGGCAGGACAACACACTGAGAGTCGCTTGAACGCGACTCGACGCACACCTCGCACCACTTGGGTGGTTCACCTCGAGGGTTGCTGCTGTGTTAATGGCAAGTGGAGAACTTCAAGAGAAGAGTGGGAGAAGTGGGCGTGGGTGTGGGTGTGGGCGTTGTGCGTGTTTTGTTTTTAGCTCAACACTTTACAAAGCCCACGCGGTGGATGCTGCTGATTCTCTGCTGTTGCTGCTTCTGTTGATGCTGCTGCTCTCATGAGCCTCTTAAATGTCACAATGCTGATGCTTTGGGGTTGACGTTTGGGTCAGGTCAACCCCCCATGCGCGAGTTGAGTGTGTGCTGAGAAGCGGGAGGGGGCAGAGCTGCCATCGCTGCCATCTCTGCCTCTCCCGCTCCCTCTTTCTCTCTCTATGTATGTGTGTATGTATTCGCACATGTAGCATATATACATACATATGTAATATGCATGAGGTTTGTGCCATTATTTTGCACTTGCCACACGACTACGACCCTGACCCCAAGCATTTTTCGCCTTTGTGTTTGTTCATTTCCTATGTCTTCCTGTGGCCCCTTAGATTCTCCCATTTTATTCTTTTTATTACATGCTCTCTATGGAATTTGATTTGTTTTAAGCAGCGTCCATAAATGAGAAACACACATGTGTCTATACAATTTGCTCGCACTGTGCGTTAAACGTTGCCAAACTTCACTCAGCATCGATGCCGTATTCGATTCGAGAAACTGTAACAGATGCTGGCCACGTGTCGGGGCGCGGCTTAGACCCAAAATGAAACACAGACCCGGAGCTGAACCTGAACCCAAACCAAGTCCTGTTTCTGGTCCTGCTTCTGCTTCTACTTCTGCTTCTGTTTGATAGTAATTGGATGATGCGCAGGCAGAAACGGGACAGCGCAGTGCAGATAGAAAGCTAAAAACAAATAAATAGTCAAACAGCATTTCGATGCTGTGAGTGAAATACAAATAACATTTAATACGAAAAGGAAATTGTCTATGCGAGGCCAGGACTTCAGTTTGGACTTGTAATCAAAGGGAATTAGTTGGCCAACACACACAGAGACCGATTCACACATCCTGTGTGTTCGTGATTGGTATTTTCATTAGATTTTTCAAGTGATGCTCGAAATGAGATTCGTCGAGTTGAGACGAGTCGAGTTGATGTGTTGCAAATACAGAAAATTAACACACTTTGCAACGTTCTCAAGTGCATTAAACCCGCTTAAGGCTTTAATTGAATTACATACACACAGAGACTTACTCCCGTATACACACCTTAATTGCAATTTAATATGTACATTCATGTAGAAAAAAGAAGATGAAAAGAGACGAGCGAAGATACATATAAAAAATTGATGGCTAAATCGTGCTGCCTGTTAAGTTGAAGGTCGTCAGTGTAAATATGGCAAATATACAAGTGCATTAAATATACTGCCATATATATTTGCAAAAAAAAAAAAAATAATAATAATGTAAAACTAAATAAATAAGTAAGCAAATGTCTGGCAGCTATTAAAAATGAACATTAAACATTATTGGCAATGGCGCTAAAATTAAACAACCAAATTTGCATTTATGCCCGATAATAAGATTGCATTTACATTAAAACAGGGGACGAATTAAGCATACCCTAACACAATTTAAATACGCTAATAAAACCACTATTAAAGTGCAATAAATTTGAATTACTGATTAAAAAGACTAAAAAACACAACAACAATATATCTATAAGACAAAAGTTTCGAGTAGCTATTTAAATATATTTGGCAGTTTTATTTAGCATGTTTGTTAACTTGTTTCTCACCTTTTAAGTCGACATCCAATTGAATTTAGAATAGTGGCACAGATTAAATTGCAATTAATTGAATATAAAATATTTCTGATTTAAATTGATATTTTATTTTACTCTCTCAATTGCAATAATTAAACTGCCATAAAGGGAATTGAAGGTTAACGACAACAAATGGCCGTAAAGGTCAGAGTGTCAGGTGTCAGATGATGTCACAGTTTTAATGGTCACTGCAAGTTGGCTAACAATAGTACGGACAGGTGCCTGGCCAATATATGCATCTTCATTTATCTGTTAACTGCAAGTCGCCTGGTTTACCTTGCCTTTCCATTGTTGTTGTACCTGTTATGGTTGCTGTTGGAGTTGTTGTTATTAGCTGCCGTTTTATGCTAATTGCCAACAATAAATGCAAAGTAAACACAATTTTCCTAAGCATAGAGCAACGGCACTACCAACAATGGCAACAAATTTGCACATTTTTAACTGGTCAATAAATTAAAAGCGTCGATTTGGGACGCTAGCGATTTTTACGCGCGTTTTAAATCGCATGCGACTTTTATTTTATTTATTCATTTTCTACCTGCTCCACAATATGTGTTTAAAATGTTTGGCATTTTGTATATGTATTTGTAAATTTATTGCAAAAAATCGTGTAAATATGCAGAGGGCATCAAATTGTTGCGTTTGTTGTTGTAGTTGTTCTGTTCGAACAATTAATTGTTGTTTAATTGAATTTGCATATATTACGCATGGATTTCAATTGTAAAAGAAATTTCCAGCGAGCTTTGCTAAATTGCTAGAATCAATGAATCAATTTTGATTGAGCTTTGATAACGTCAATTAAAGAAGCGTGATATATGCGCGTTTCCGGTTTGAAAATAAATTACTTTGCCCAAAATTTATGGAATAGGGAAATAACAGCAAGATAGCAATAATAAAAGTACAAGCGATGTATTATTTTTAATTAAGAGAATTTTTATTTAAAATATGCAAAATTTCTAAGAAATTATAATAAAATTGGTTTAAATACTAGTAAGTTGAAGGTCTTTCAGCAATTTGCTTAAAGTACTCTTGTATTAAGTGTTACCATACAATCTATCAATCAGTTGATGTATTTGAAAGTCCTATTGACAGGTACTTTAACTATTATTCACTTCATTCATCTTTACCCATTTTCAAACTTGTTAATTGCAATCGTAAATAACTATGTAAATGATAAATAGTTACATGTTTATTTATTTTTAGCCTCATCGAGGTGAGTAGCCTTTTAGCTCGAATGCTATTTAATCGAATCGTTAGAATTATAATTTAATATTTCCGACATTGTCTACATTGCAGGTTACTCAATACAATGATATTTTCATAGAAGCAGAGAAAAGTGACAACAGAAATAAGTCGAGTAAATAAAACAAACAAATAAGTAAATAAAACGAGATACAAAAAAACTGTCAACCCAATAAAATGTAAATTTAGATGCTAACAACAACAATATGCAGCGGCAAGTAAACAGAAATTCAAATAAACTAAAAAAATATGCCGGCCGCATAAATTAAAAAAAAAAGAAAAAAAAATAGCAAATATAAAAAACAAAAACAAACTGAGGTGACACTAACGGCCGGCAATAAAAACGGTGGAAATTAAATGTGGGTTGGAGAATGAGAAGGGGAAATGGGGGGCCGATAAATGTGTGAGAATGTTGAGGAGAAACACGTGGGCGTGAAATTGAGAGCGGAACGAACTATGAAACGAAACGAAATGGAATGGAACTAACTCCAAATGCTGCTGCAATTACAGTTTAACGCTGCTGCAGCAGCAATAGTAACAGCACCAACAAAATTAACATTAACAGCCATTAAACCTGTTACAATTTCGTTGCGTCTGCGTCGCTGCCGCTGCTGACGTCGCTGAGTCACTGCGCAGGCGTGCGGCGCTCTGCTAATTGTGGCTCGTGTGAGTGACACTAGCGATTAGCGTCGCTGTCGCTGTCGCAGTCGCAGTCGCTGTCAACGCCGACGTCGCCAGTTGAGCCGAATAATTTGCATGAAACTTTTGCTACAACTTTTGTTACTTTTCTTGTTATTGCCGTTGTTTTTTTGTTGTTGTTGCTGCTGCTGTTGTTGTTGTTGCGGGCGGTCGTTCACATTACCGTAGGTTGCGATCTCTGAGATACTCGATACACTTGTTTGAGATACTCGCGATACTCGTATTCCACATACATATATCTATTTAGCGAGTGCCCGAAAATTAATTTTACATTTGGAATGTGCTGCAATTTGCGTACTTCAATTTAATCGATTCACATCAGTCGTTACAAAAGCCTTAATTGTTTTTAGCTTTTTGGGCCAAACGAATGTTTCAAATAAAATATAAAAATACGCACCCAAAAATTAATGTGAATTTAATTTGGGTTTTTTTTCAATTAAATTTAACTTTATTTCTGTGGCATGTGCACTTTCAGTAAGCAAATACAGAGCTTTAAAAACCTCATGAAATACGTAAGTAATCGGCTTTTGCAAGCTAATTATAATTAAATCGAGTGCTTCTTATCAGAAACAGAAACTCAACAAATGTGTCGCGTCGCGCCTTCAATTTCGATTGTGCGCCATTTATCAATATCAAGCATTAAATCTTTATTTGCTCTGCTGCAATCAAACTCACATACACACGCACACACTCACACATTAGCACACACACTCATAATTATGCAAATACAATATATGCATAAAGCACGTCAGCTAAGCTTAGCGAGGGTGGTTTCAGGAATACGTAAGCTTCAGAATGTCAAGGAAAGATATGACTTAAAAACGTATTATAAAACATTTATCAAATTAAATGTGATTTACTCAGAATTATTTATAATTCCACCATCATTGGTATCTTAGAAGAATGCATATGCTCGACTAATTTTATAATATTTTTCAACTAAATGGGATATAACAAAGTTGACTATAATTTTTAAGTTTCTTCACTTGATCACAAAACATATATTTTAATGAATTCATATTTTAAAGCAATACTGAACTATAATTGCTCACTTTGACCAAAGATGAAATCTTTTTGGAGTGAAAGCTTTTCGTTTCAAAACTACATGATGATTATTATGAAGATAATGTCTTTAGGTACTCATTAAGCCGCCCTCATTGATAAAGAGATCTATAGATACGAGATACTGTACTGAATATCATTTGAATAAACCACATGGTTTTCTCCCTTTCTCTCTCTCTCTATCTCTCAATGCCACTGTTTGCTGTTTATTGCGTCTCTGCTTCGGCAGCCATTTTCATCCATCAACGTGTGGCTGGACCGGGCGGGGGGGAAGAGGGGGGAAGAAGCGGCAACAAAATTTTAAATCAACTCTAATTGAAATAAATTGTCATATCATTTGCTCAGAAAATGGAAATATGGACAACGAAAAGATGAGAAAAATATGTGGGCTACAGTACTCGAATATCTCTTATCTGCGGGTTTTCTCTCTATCATTTTCATTTTCTATTTGGTCTTGTGTGCTACTTAAAAATGCCCATAAATTAGAGCTATCAATCAAACAAATTGAAATTATAGAAATTTTGTTGGATTTTGGGAGAATTTTCAACCATTTCCCACTCTCCACATAACATTACCGCGATTGATGGACAATTGTGAAGATAGGAAATAAAAGTAAAAGTCTAAAAACAGCTGCTGTCTTTAAAAGCAACTTCATTGAAAGGTGATAAAATGCCATTCGGCTAATTAAGTGAAAGTAATAAAGAAACATCAAATGGATTTGTTTGATAGATGTTAGTTTAAGGTAACCTTCAAAGTTGATTGCGTAAGAACAATACGAAAATAATTCATAAAAGTTAGTCATAAAATCAGAGGTATATCAAGATCTGTTGGGTAAAAAATAGTTTACCAACTTTGCGGTTAACTGCGCACGCACAATGGAACAACACCTACAAAACCAACATATACTAACCCCTCAGTCCCCTTCTTCAATGCCTTTTGACTCTACAGATACAATTTACGGCCAAGCGCTCAGTTTATGCAATTTATGTGCAATTTTTCAATTGCGACTCCGACAAACGGCAAACCGGAAGATTTCGTTTGATGCGACTCAGCTCTTTTTTTTGTTTTTAATTTTTTCATTTCATTTTTATTTTATTTTATTGTAACGCTGTAATTTGAGTCACATAACTTTATTAGCTGCCTCGTTAATGTTGCACATTTGTGTTATGTGAATATTTAGTTGTCACTCGACAGGCCGATGTCATTTAAACTTTTAATTGCAATTAATTAGAATGACATTTGAAAAATGCATGACAAACTGTTGAAATTGCAAGTGATGAAAGTCGACAAAACTCGACATTTAGCGATTAAATATATTCTAGATAATCTACACTTTTTAAATATTGAACATATTTAGCTAATGATAAGACTTCCAACAATCGCAATTGCTTAATTGAGATATTAGAAATGAGTGTAACATTTAAACACACAGTAATATAAATATAAAAGCGCTTTTGATTAATGATTCAAGTTCATAAAAGATTGATATTTACAAAATTTAACTTTAAGTTACCTAATGGATAAAGTTCATTCCAGTTTGATTTACATTTCTAAAACTTCTATTTACTAAATAAAGGAGTTTATATTTTTATCTGTTATATGACACATTGCAAACTATTTCCTGTACAAATTTAAAGCTTTAAAATAACTTTAAAAAAAAATCAAATTCCATATAATCTATTCTCAGATCTCTGCGAAAATTAGAATACAGAATATATGTAGTTTCTATTAATCATTTTAGCCATTAGCGATTTCTGATTGATGGCATCTAATTATCTTTATCTATTAGCTTACTTTTATGAGATATCAGATATATATACCGCCCAAGTTGTCAATAAAGTTATTTATTATGATGGAAAATTGGTGTAGTCCAAAATAAAATTAGCAGTTAATAAAACCAAATTCGGAGAACATCTGATTAACTGGACTAACTTAACTTTGCGGAGCTGATATTCATTTAAGCCTCAAGTCGCGAGACATCAAAGCCATTTTATGGCTGACATCATAGCAAACTAGACAAACTTTTGGCATTAGATGATAATCTCTTACCACAACATTCACACACACTGAGATACATTTAGTTCCATTTATCAACATCGCAATGATGTCTGTCAGCCCGTCTGTATTTTAAGCAGTGGTCAACTTCCTTATCAATCATGAAACATTTACATTTAACCCATACATTTGCATTTGAATGCCGACAGTGAGCAAAAAAAATTATAAACAACATGAGAAATTCAAATAAATAAACATTTTGAAAAATTATAGTATACAAAATTTGCATAAATTGCAAATATCAACAACAAAAATGTTATGTATTTTTCGTACAACTTTTTAACGTACTTAAATTACGTGGGAAAATGTTAAAAGCGCGAAACGGGGCGTCAAAAGTTGACACATGAATTGAGTATCATTTCATATAGGGAATTTACAATACGATACAGTGAAAGCTCACTTGAGTGAACTAAATTCGGTTGAAAAAAGTAAACGAAGTAGTTTATGACGAAATAAGTTTAAAAATAATTGAAAGCTGGCTATTAATAAACTTGAGCTGTCCGTTTATCAGGCCTTTCACTGTAAATTTTTTATATACGTCACAGACAACTCGAAAAGTATCAACAAATTGAAAGCCGCAAGTCGACCCGCATTTGAACTATCGAATTACCAGACCCCCGCAAGGGAAGGGAAGGAAGGAAGAAAATTACGTTTAGAGCTCTCAAAACAGAAGACTGTGTAAACAGTTTACGCGCTTTGTCAAAGAAATAAACCGAAGGAGAAGCAAAAGAAAAGTCAACAAAGGATCGGGGGAAATGGAGAGTTTTTTAGGCACACGTGTTAAAACGACATTAGACAAACATATTTGTTGTTGTCTATGCAAATAGATAAACAAATCCCAAAACAGACATGTGGACTGTCAAACGTCAGAGACTAAGAGAGAGTGAGTGCGAGTAAATAACAACAAACACGAGCCAAAGAATTCGAAGCTTCGCTTTTAATTGAGAGTGAAGCGAAAGATAAAGAAAGAGAGAGTAAAAAAAGAGAGATAGCAAATAAACGGCAGCTTAGCCAAACACGGCGAATTGAGCTGTTGTCCAATCGCTTGTCTCAATATTTATAGTGTGCACTGTGCATGTTTATTGTCATTGCAGTTACTGCTGTTGCAGATTTGACTCCACCTTGACATGTCTTAACACTTATATATAAGTCCGTACATATATGGAAACTTACGTATCTTAGAAATACTTTTTTATTGGTCGAGGATTTGATTTGATTGCTTACCGGATAATACATTCCTTGCGGATAATACATTCCCCCAGGGCCCCACAGTTTGACGGCTTTTTGTGTTTACAGTTGCGTCGCAAATTATATGCACAGCTGCCCCGTATAAATTACACCGACAAATTATTTGTGTACTACTAGGGGTAGTCTACTACGCTCTGTAAATAGGGGTAGTCACTCGACGATTTATTTTACTTTATTTAACACTCGATTTGAACACGTCGCATTTGTTGCATTGGATTTATTTATATTATTCATAGATTTGATTTCTTTATCAGTATTTGACTTTTTTGGCACAATTTTATATATTTTGCATTAACTTTAACGAATTTCAGATAACGATTTGATTGATTGGAACTGCTAATAAATATTGAAATTAAGAATAACATGTTAAATAATGGTAAATAATTAAAATATTATGCATGTTATTGAGTCAATTTTTGTATTAAATTCAATGTTTAAATTCCTCTAATCATATAACATCTATACAAACAATGTATAGTATAATAAAAATGATTGCAGAATTCTATATACACAACTCATAAACAAGATATTTAGTCAAATATTTGGACATATACTTGAACACAATTTGCACTGAAAATATTTCACAATCTTTACGATTTTCATAATTTTTGAATATTGTATATCAATGTGCGCAGTTTTCGAAATACGAAATGTGCAATATATTTGAGTTCCAATTCCGTTGGCAATTTAAGAGGTTTTTGGAACAGAAAATAGCCGAGAGAAAATGCAAAATAAAATGTTGTAAAACTAATTGTTGTTTAGGGGTTGCTCTCGCTCTCCGTCCGAAGTTGCGGGTCAAAAAGGATGTTGGATGACGGCGGCTGTGAAACAAAACGAAACGAAAACAGAAAATGCGCAAAAAGACGAAATGAAAACACAGCGCAAACGCGAGACAAAAGAGACCAAAGCAAAAAGCATGAGAGACAACCACGCGCTTTTAGAGGGAAGACAACTCTAAAAGGGGAGGGCGTATACAGGGTGGAAAGGGACAGGGGCAGTGGCAGCCACAGTTTCCAGTTGAATGAAATTATGTGTTTATAAAGAAAAAATACAAAAACTATTGCGATTGTTGTTGCTGTTGCTGTCACTGTCAACATTGTTGTTATTATAATTGTTGTTGGTATTGGTAGATTGGTTCATCGCTTGCATGGCTTATTGCTCGATAAGTCTTAACGTTTTTATTTCATTTTATTTTTATATGCGTGCCACAAAGACAGTGCTTTGTCTCTGTCGCAAAAACATTTTGCATTCTTGTGGCGCTTGTTGTTGTATCTTTAGGTGCATTTTTTGAGTCTCTCTCTCTTTTCATTTCTATCTCTATCTCACATCATCATTATCATCATATGGCACACACATTTTATTTTCGTTGATTGAATGGCAAATGCAATGGCAAAAGCAAAGACAAAGCAGCTGAGCGTGTCCATCTGTGTGTGTGTGTGATGTGAGCATGTCTCTCTGCCTGTGTGAGTGTGTGTGATGCTGCTGGTGCCGCCGCAAGAGAGATGTGAAAAATCGAATCAGAAAAAGAGGCAGCGAATGGCAGGGCAAAAAGGATCAAAGGATAAACAGAAGAAGCAGCAGCGGCCAGCAAAGAATGTGCGCAAAATAAATTGCAAAGGCGACGGCCAAAAACATGTGGCGCATTGAATGAATTTATACACACATTTATAAATATAAACGTATGTATGCGTGTCTGTTTTTTTTCTTATTATGTATGAGCGATGATGCTGCTGGCAACGGACAAGCGGAGGAAAGGGGAAGACAGAACAGACAGGCACAAGAGAAATCACGTCCCTCGCGCCTGTCTGACTCTGTGACGTTGCCGCTACACGACGGCGACTGAGCGAGATGGCATATATAAGTATTTATTTTTAACTTTTCATTTCATTTTGTATCTGTACGTTGCCGATTCGAATTTGTATATGTTTATGTACATATGTGTATGAACATAGCTCGTTGTTGCACTGCACTTTTATTACAAATTTCGATTCACTTGACTATTTTTTTCTTATTTCATGTTGTTGTTGCTTTTGTTGTTGTTATTATTGCTGTTTGGCATATAAAAGATTGATGCGTCTTGTTTAGAATTAATTTTGTTTTAAATTGCTTTCACGTTTCCACTCGAATCTGTAAAGCGTGTTAGTTTTTCACATTATTTTTGTAGCGTCTCCGACTCCCACGACTTGTTGAGAAGAGCGAGAATATATACAACTATAATTGGTAGGGAAATACGCGCGCAACTCTTAATATTACCGCAGCCACAATCAAAGACGTCCGCTCGCAACGAGAAATGAAATGCGAATGAGAGATGAAAACGAAGAGCAGAAATACAGAGGATGCCAGCATAGGTGAGAGCGCGAGGAATGCTTGTACATTGCGCAAAATGAGAGATTGAGGGCGAGAGAGCGAGTGAACGAAAGACCGTGAGAAAGATACAAATACTTTGAGCGTTATCCAGCACTGAAATGTTAAACAAAGTTGGCAGTTGGCGCTCAATTTAATGTTCGAAAAGATAAATTAACATTTGCATTCAATTAAATACTATTAAAATTTATGTAAGTCTAAATTAAAATTGTAAAATGACGTATGTTATAAATGCTTTTTTGTGAATTATACGAACCCTCATCGAAGTATCGGTGTTATTGGTTAACAGCTCAATTACATTAACAGTGCCGCTTTAACAGCGATATTGCGGAAAGACGCCTATCGATAACTAGCTGAGTGCGGCAATTTGAATATCGAATTTGATTTATATTTCGGACATTTGGAAATTGTTGTTGACAGCGAAATCTCGCCACGTCTTAAAATTCTCAATTCAAGGAAATTTAAATGCAAAATTATTTTTTAGAGATGTTATGAAGGCTTAAAGTTGGTTTTACCTTTGAGCCATTAAGGCCAACATTCTAAAAAACTTTTATTAAAATCTGTGCTAGATAAAAACGAAATCAATGCTAGTAAAAGGAATATTAAAATCAAGAAATCAAAAACAAAAGGGATACAAGAAGAAGAACAATAATATTGCAACACGTTCCAGTTGAAGTTAAATAATTCAGTTGCCGACACAAAACAGTTTAATAGCAGCTACAAAAATGTTATGAAACTCTTATTTCCACCTATCTGTCCCATCTTTTATTGCCTTTCCATGCCTCGTATAACTAGGCAGACAGGCAGCCTTCAACATCCCCTTCCCCCAGTGCCATGTAACAAATTTCACACACATATTTAATGGCATCAAAATGCGAACTCTTGTGCAGCCTTTAACCACATTCACAGCTCGCAGATGCAACGGGCCACGTTGTCAAGCGACTGAACAAACAACATAGCAACGTACCAACGTGGCCAAAATGTAGGCAGCCGTTATTGCCATCGCTGCCCCGCAGACATGGCCAACAAATCAAAAATGCGCCACGGAGCCAGTAAAAACCAAATCAAAAGTGACATGCCTCATTTTCAGCTGCCCCAAAACGCCATACACGCCAGTCGCTTGTCAAGATTGCATTAGCCAGAAAACAGAGCAGAAGCCGAAGCCGAAGCCGAAGCAGCGGAAAAACCAGGCTGTAACTGCGCCATCTACTAGGCCTTTTGTATGGGAAAACAGGACAACAGCTGGCTAGGGGCAAAGCGTGTGAGGCTTATTAAGAACCACGAGGAGGAGGGAGGAGGAGGAGAAGGCGATGTTGCAGCGACAACAGATTTGAAATGCAAATAGCCTCACGAGTTTACAACGCTCCCCCATTCGCAGTTGGTAACTGTTGCAGCCACAGGCGGCAAAGTAGCAATTTTTGCACTATGCGTTCGTTGAAGTGACTGCATCCATCCGGCCACATTTTTGGTCCTATCCTGGTCCCATCCTGGTTCTGCTCTTGGTCCTGCTTCTAGCTGCCAGTACATGGCGTGTTTTGGGCTCTGTTGCTGCCTGCATAAATGCAAATCCCGTCGAGCTGGCAACTTTTTAATCCCTCTTGGCCAGCAAATTGTCGCCTTACCATAAATGCAGGCAGCTAAGCTAAGCGGATTTTCACTTGCAGCAGCTGATAAGCACAGCATTTAAGCCATATAGAAATCAAAAATATGTTCAACTTGAGAAAGTGTTGCAACAAATGTTGAATTTAATGAAATCATTCAATTAAGTTAATTTAATTTTATATTCGTCAATTTATTGCATCAAATATATTAAGTAGTTTTCATTTCAGACATTTTATAAATACTAAAAATTCGTTTACTAACGATACGTGTAAGCACGAAGCAAATAACTTAGAGTCTAATTTTTGGAATTTCATTTTGATCATGGTCAAGCATGACCAAACTTTAAATTAATTTGAAAATAATATGAAATTTCCCTCTAGATCTAGATGTTGATTTTAATGCTAAGGTTCCTCCTTGCTGTTCCAAAAATTGATCTCTTCAAATGTTAATGTTTTATGTTAATTTTTAGTGGTCACCTGCTTAACATATGTTTAACAGCAGCTGCAAAGTGTTGTATTCTAGCAGTGCTGTTAAAGCCAAAAACGCTGTTAATGCGCCAACTGTTAAGAGCTGCTTTACACAGCTAAATAAGCAACTTTTTAAGCTGATAAGAAAAAAGGTAAGTTGACCCCAAATGTTGATATTCTTGTTGTTGTTGTTGTTGTTATTGTTGTGCCTTGAAACTATTCTTCGTTCTGGCCAAACACAATCTGTTTCTGGCTAAGACAACGCAGTGAAGCGCGCTATTCCAAGGAAACTAACGCAGTTGCCCCCTCAAGGGGCACAGAGGCAGACAGTTGATATATGGTTGGGTTCAGTGGTTTGGTTCTTTGGTGGGTAAGTCGGTAGTTGGGTAGTTGGGTCGTTTCAGTGCCCAACAAACCGCAAACAATAACAAACGATGGCCAAGGCGAAATACAAACACAAACAGAAAGGCGCCTACAAAATGGCTACAAAGGAGACGGGAGGGGGCGTTGAGTGGGCGTGGTGTGTGCCATTTGGAGGCAAAAAGGATTTATGATGCTTGTTATCGCGCAGCCAGAACGACGCGACGGCAAACGATGACAAAAGGTGGCAGGCAAAAAGGATATACAAAACGGATATACGCAAAAGAAAGAGAGGTGTGTATGAGTGTGTGTGTGTGTGTGTGTGTGTGTGTGTGTGCGCGAGTGCGTGGAAGGGGAATGATACACTGTTAAACAAAAGTATTCTAGCATCACGAATTTTGTCTCAAATACAATATTGTAAAAAAAATACACAAAACTTAAATTTCTAACTCTTTGATTTAAGTACATTTGTTTCTGTCTTGGCAATTTGATATATTCCTTAGAAAGGGTGGCATTAAAGAAGTGAGTCTTTGTGTTTCAGTGTAGCAGCAACTTGGAAATAAAATCTGCGAATACAGAAAACATAGCATACTTTTCTGCGAACGCTCGTAAAACGCTGGGGAAACATGTGTTCATTCATTTGTAGCGAAATTGTTGCGAGGGCTAATCGCAACTTTATGACAGGTGAAATTGTTATACCCCCGCTCATTGTCTAATGATGCATGTGTTGGTCATAAAATTTACATTAATTAAATTGTATAACAGGCTGCCGATAGCAGCGTTGTCCCTAATTAAAAGGCAACTCAAATGAAAGGAATAAGAAATAGAGAAAGAAAGAGAGAGAAAGATACAGAGAGAGAGAGAGAGAGAGAGAGAGAGACAGAGTGAAAGAGGTTGCAACACACATCAGTCTAAGAGCAAAAGTTGGTCATTAAGAGTGCCGAAAAGTATCTATTAGGCTGCCTTTTGGTAAGCATGGCTAAATTAGTCAATAAATTAAAGCACACCACTTGCTCTCTCCTTATTTACCTCTCTCTCTCTCTCTCTCTCTCTCTCTCTCTCTCTCTCTCTCTCTCTCTCTCTCCTTCCCTCTTCCTCTCCTCATCTCGGCCTCGGTCTCGCTCTCGCTGGCCACCATAACGAGCCAAAAACATTGCATTAAAAAATCCATTCATTAAAATGGCAAAACGTGGCACAAAATTTATGGCCCCTGCGAAGACGTCGACGTGGAGCATTGCGTTAAGGAGACGCCTCCTGCCACAGGAGAGTGTGGAGAGCGAGGGAGGTGGTTGCGTCTCAAGTGGCAGCGCATTTGCTTCGAGGTTGCCACAAAGAGCAGTTGCCAGCAACAAAGCTGCCACAGCAGCTGACAGGTAAACGCTGGTCCAGCATTCAGCGCATAGTCTTTAACTCTCTTTAAGTGCCAGGGTTGCCAACAGCAGCGATGACACTGGCTTGAAGTGGCAACTAAACCATCGTTGAAATGAAAAGCTTGAGCACAAAATAAATGTGCAGATGGATTTACCTCTTAAGAGGTTGAGAGAGAAAAAGATTTAGTTTTATCTCTCTTAAACTTAAAAGCACATTAAAGCTCAATAGAGTGCTTTAATAGTTCGCTTAAACATTTAACAGTATAAAGAGTCTGCCGAAGTATCTGATAAATTAATATATTGGCAGATTCAGTTATATGCATCTAATCAGATTGATCGATTAATTAAATGTCAGAGGCAAGATTAAAACCTTTTCTTCAATTAATTCAGAGATTCACTATATGCCACAGACAGCTTTAAAAGTCTCTTAAAGCTCAAATGTCTTTAATCAATGTAACTTAGTATATACAGCATTGCGAAATTAATGAGTTTTAGGAGACGGCTTAAAACATCATAGAGAACTTTAGAATCACATTTGAGTTTTATTGAATTTTATAGTCAGTTCAATAGTTTACAACTTCTATTGCTAGATTAATCCAATGTCAAAGCGACTGTCAACTTATTACAACAGTTGACTTTCGGGCCGTTGCTGATTTTAGAGGCGCCAGTTCAATGCGCTCGTCCTGCACTCAATTATAATTTGCTCAGACAGACAGGCAGACAGACAGACAGACAAACAGCCTGCCCCAAAGCTCGACACACGGAGCCCTGTTTAAGGCCTCCAGGGAGTTGCCTCATTCACGTTCACATGTATCTAACGTCCTCGTCATGCCATTAGCAAAGAGCAACAGCCTCATAAATGTATAAGGATGTATGTGTATTTTGAATGGGAGGACACCAAAAAGTGTGCAACATTTGCAAAAGTTAAAAGCATTTGTCGGTTTATCAGACTCCAACATCCAACATTCATCATCCAACATCCTGCCACATAACCCGAAAACTCTTTTCACTCTGAAAACTTCTTTTCATTTGTATTTCATTTCATTTCACTTAGTTATGAATCTGTGATTTTGTTGCGCATATTTAGCTCTGGATTCCTTTTAATATCAAACGAAATAACTTGAAACTTTCCATTTACATTGATAGAGGATTTTGAACTGTTATTTAATAAGGCACAAAGTCTCAATAGGACAAGTGCTTAAAAATAATTCCAGAAACCTCAAATTAAAAGCTAAAACTATCGAATGTAAATATAAATCACATATATATTTCCCTCCGCAATTCTTATGATAAACTGATAATATATTTTTACTTAGTTGTAATTTTCAGCACTTCAACTTGATTTATAATTTGTTCACTAAGTAGTTAAAACAGAATCGGAACATATTTCAATGCATTTTACTAACTGAAGTTTTCAGCTAAGCCAACAATTTATTTATTTAAATTTTAAATTTATATATAGAATAAAATGTGCTGATAAGAAATGTAATCAGTATTCCCAGCCCTGAAGGGAATCAGAGAAGCGGGAATTTAATTAGAAACTATTTTATTTTTTATTATTAGGAGGTATCTTGTAGTCTTATAATCATTTTGTGCTCTAAAGGCACTCATGCCAATATTGGTATCACACTTCAGTTCACAGCTTAAAAACCTCCGAATGACTGTCAGCCAATTATCGATGCCAAAGTCAATAAAAGAAAATACTGCGCAAAGTTTACGCTAAAAGCCCAAAGATAATGTTTTTTGGCCAGACAACATCAGAAGAGAGTGCAAAAGTGTAAAGGATGAGACGAAGAAACGAAAAAATACGCGTTGGAGAGTGTCCGAGAGATCTAAGACGTGTTTTTAGTGTTGCAACACGGCAAGGGGCAAGCTGGCAAGTTCCACAAGAGAGCAAACGAGCCAACGAGGGTAACTTATAATATCTTGACTAAAATCCAAAAAAAGATATAATAAAATTCAATTGGAAACTTCTCGGCGCACGGCAAATGAAAACAAAATAATGAATATACTTTGTACACACACCACACACACACACTCCCATACATACTTAGCCAGAGGACGCCGAAAAAGTTGGCAGCTTCTGCTTGCCACAGACTTTTGGCCATAAGAAAACACACAGTGTGTGGCAGCAGGGGCGGAGGGCAAAGGCGTGGGGGTTAGAGGTGTCTCTTTCTCTTTCTCTGCTCTCTATCTCTATCTCCATCTCTATGTCTCTCTTATTCTCACTCATTTTCTGTGTAGCCTGCAGCAAACACATGTCAAATGCGCTTTTTAAAAACAAGTTTTTCCTTCTAGCGCAAAGTTGTACAGGATAATAGGGGAAAGGAGAAGAGCGGGGGGAAACTAGCAGCAAAATAAAAGCCAAACTGCTTATCTCGACAAAAAGCCAAAAATGTAAGACGGGCGGGCTTTAGTGGGCGTGGCAGCTGCACTAATGGTGCCAAGCAACCGGAAATGCCGCCATGCATGTCTGCTTCTATTTGAACAAAATGGAGGCTGTGTATCGCCTGTACATCTGTGTGTGTGTGAAGATCTTGATTGCCTTTTGCTACAAGCGAAATTTATAAGAGCTAAACCTCCCCCCCCCTGCGCCATTCCACCTACCATCCCCTCACTTGGCCTTCGTTTTTGCTATGATAATTTCCGCAGTTGCTGTTTTATAGTATACTATGTATAAAACAAGTGCAGTCAGTCGCCATTTTGATTTGATGGCCGACTTTATTCTACCCGAAATCAGGCAAAAGAAACAAGACGATACATTAGAGCAAGAAGTGCATGAAGAGGAGGTAGACATAAAGAAATAGACTCAAATAAAGCCAGTCAGAACGTGATGTGTGCCGCGTGCGAATTGCGAATTGGAATTGACATTTTGGCCATTGGCCAAGAGAATGTTTTAGCCAGTTGACAACAGAGATGCACCGTGGGTCCGAACTCTGGACCAAGCTCAGGGATCGTTATGCAAGTGTCAGTGCTCTTCATAACTGTTACGAATCTACAAAAAAAACAATAACTTCATTGATTAAGGATTTGAAAATTGAAAGAACGTTTAATAAGACATTCATTGCAGTTTGTTTAATTTTAATCAAAAATGTGTGTAGAAAATGCAATTATTTAAATGATAAAATATATTGAAATTAATTTTAAATTCAACTAAGAGTTCATAAAATTCACAACATAAATCTAATTAAAAAACTGATACTTTGAAATGAAATTATAACTTCATTCTGAAGTCAATAGTATTCAGCCAGTCAATGCGATTGTAAATGAATTACAGATACAGTTATTTTTAGACCTCGAAGAAGAGAGCACACAATATCACTCAGAGCAATCGACAAAAAGCTCAGGGAAATGCGTTTGGAGTATCCGACGGTACTCAGAGCGGCTCAAAAATTGAGTGCAATCATGTTAATAACGGCAGCCACATGGCAACAGCAACAATTGTGTGTGAAAATACGTTTGCAACGTGGCAAGTTAATTGAATTTCGTACGGCGAGAGAGAGTATTTTTAGTTAGTTGTTTAGCCACTTTGTTGTATTTGTTGTTATGCTTGTTGTTGTTGTTGTTGCACAGGTCTCTTTGCTGTTTTGGTTTTTTGGTCGGTTGCCTTGCTGCTTATTCAATTGAACTGCTCAAAAAGTTGCACATTAATGGCCACACCAAATTCACTTTAGATGCGATCCATTTTCTCGCTAAGTGTCCGTCTGTCTGTCTATCTGACTGGCTGTGTGTATGTGTGTGTTCGTTTTGGAGACAGCTTAAAGCAACGGGAGAACAAGAGCTTAATGGGGAAGAGAGGAAGAGATGGGAACACTGGCTGTTGCATAGGAATGCTAGAGTTGCAGTTGAATCTCTGTTGATTTTGATGGTGACTCGTCTGCCTGTTTGTTTTTCGTGTAGCCGCTGACGTGGCTCTGAAGTCTCTACCCCGCTCCACTACTCCTCCACTCTCTCTTCTATCCCTATCCCTATCCCTATCTACCCAACTGGAATGCCCTCTGTTGTTTGATTGCGTAAATGGCAGCGCTGGCGGCAACCGGTTGCCGTCGTTTCTGGTAGCGTCGTCAACGTCAACAGTACTTTGCACTTTGCAATTGCAATGGCGTCTGCGACCTGCACAGGAAGTCAATAAAAGTTGGCCTATTCCGCAAACGGCAACGGCAACGGCGATGGCAACAGCAACAACAACAGCAACAGCCGCAGCGACGCCAAAAGCAACGGCAACGTTTACCTCTGCGGCGGTTATTTTGTTGCAACGCGTTGCAACATTGAGCCAACGGTAAGCGAATTAACGCTGATCAGTTTTGACTAACATTTTACACGACAGTCAGAGCTTTGTTGAATTAATGTGTTTAAGTAAAAAGTACAATTGATTTACAAAATGTTATATATATATTTATATCGAAAAGTGTATTAAAAATATTGCCACATATTCAAGAACAACTCTAGAACAACAAGGAGAAATGGTTTTAAAATCTTTTTAAAAATTTCTTATACCCAGTTAATCATCAATTGATCAAATAAAACAAAAATTTGTTCAATTTTAACATTTTGCACTAAACCAAAATATCCATTAAAATTTCCTTAAATCAAATTTCACTTAGTTCAAACTCGGTAAAAGCGACCTCTGGATCTCACAGAAAGCTTACGACTTACACAGTATGCAGGATAACAAAAAAGCTTTCTAGCTTTTCGGGATAAAATTGCCTTTCTAGTGCTTTCACAAAAAGTTCCTTAACAGCGCATTCTACTGCCAAACACAGACCACGGAAGACAGCGCCATCTATCGCAAATATAAAGTAAAAGGATTTGAAAGCCTGCAGCTTAAAGCACCAGAGCTTAAAAGTTCCGAAGATGCATTGAAAATGGTGAAAAGATCAAAACTGTACAAAACGACAGTAACAAAAATGTACAACAAATAATAGTAATAAAAAAGATATAGATGCAAATGAAAATGAAAATAAGAAACTTAAAAACGCACCCAAATGTCATAATTCAGTTGATCCCATTCCTCATTTAACTCGTTGTTCATTATACAACAGCGATAGAAGTTTTTCCAGTTGCCTGTGATGAACACTCTGCGCATTTTGGAGTCATAACTGTGAAAGACCGCAGACCAGTCGTGCTCCATTTTGTACAAATTAAAACACAACTAATAAATAATTAAATCACTTTTGAACACAGAAAAATCCAAAGGAAAATAAATTTGCAAATTAAATACGGGATTTTAATTCCGTAGATTTTAATCTGCAAACGCGCTCGCCTTAATTCTCGGACCGACTGAAGTGCGACGCGTCGTCGCACTGCGTGGGCAGCAACAAGAGAGAGAGAGAGAGAGAGTTAAAGAGCACAGACATATTGTTGACCGTGATTCTTTTTCTGACACATGCATACCAACACACACGCATAGCTGAGTAGCCAAAAACGGTAAATTCCCGATGTTCGATTGAGAACAATGCAAAAACCTGTGCAATAAAAAAGAATTTTCAGCCCGAATGAATATACAGTCAAAAGTGCAGAGTGGACTTTGCATTGTGTGGGCAGCACAGTGGAGAAGAGAAGAGGTGACGAGAGTAAGAGAGCACAGGGAAATTGTTGCCAGTGATTATATGTCTTACACACAAATATATATGTTAGGCTGAGTAACTAACCGGAAAGTTCGAAATGCACGATTGAAAGAGACACGTGAAACCTTAAAAGCTCCAAAAACCATATTAAAAATATACAATAAAATAATTATTAATTAAGATAAAAATGCTAATGAAAATAACAAACTTAAAAACGCACCCCAATTTCATAAATCCGTTGATTCCATTTATTCAACACGTGATTTATTATACAAGTATCCCAGTTGGCTGTGGGGGCACTACAGTACGCAACCACTCTACGAAGTCCTCAGACCGGCAGACCTTTATGTTGCAATAATCATTAAGCATCTAAACACAGAAAATCAATAAGAAAATATAATGATAATAATAATAATAATAAAAAATACTAAGTAAAAGATCACAGGCAACTTGTTGATTGTCATTTTTCTTCACACACATTGCAATATGTTAGACTGAGTAGTCTGTGCAATGAAAAATGTGAAAAGAATTAAACTGGACAAGGTCACAGCAACAAAAAGTTAATGTCAATGTCAATGAAAAGAAAAGTAGGAAACTTAAAAACGCACCACAATTTCATAAATATGTTTTTCCCATTTTCTCAGCTCGTCTTTTATTACACAATTTTTCCAGTTGGAGTTATAGGGACACCTGAAGCCCTCCATTGTTCACAAATCATTACACAACTAATAAACAATTAAATCACTTTAAAACACAAAAAACTCAATCTGTTAATATATGTACAAATTATACACGAAGTGGAAAACTGCTAATGCACTTGACAAAATTCGAACGCCGACTGAATCTGCAGTCAACGGTGCAGAATCGTCAGCAGCTTCGTGGCCAGAACAGTAGTGTGAGTGAGACAAATACCGTGGAAAATAAATGAGCACAGTCTAGTTGTTTGTGCTCATTCCTTCCTTTACACACACTTAGCAACATGATCGGATGATGAATACAGTAGCCAATGAGCACATCTTTGTTGAATTCAATGATCTTGATTTTTTATTCGAATTCATGTTATCACTTTATCACCTGAGCATATTTTAGTCTTTAAAATTATAGAATTTATATTTGCATGTCATATTAATTACTAAAAAACGAAATAATGACAGATAAACTCACCTGTCTCTGATTAAATTCCATCGCTGGCCCATTGCCATTTAGTTCAACGGCCGACATTTGATTAACTGACAATTGTTAATATTTGTTAAAAATTAGGTTGCTTCAAATTGTTAGTACACTATATAAGTTTGGCACAATCACACACACACATATAAGCAGTTGCTATTTATGCTAATACACTTGACAGCCTCTTGTAATTTGGCATTTGGAAGCCTTTGTGTAGAAATACAAATTCCAGAAAAAATACGATATTCTTGGAATTTGAACTCCACCGTTTAAAATAGTTTTTGTCCTTCAATAAACTGTTGATTTTATTAGCTCATTTACACTTACTGACTGAACTTCACAGCTTTTGTGGGTTTATGCAGCTAAAATGAAAAAAAAAGAAAGTAAATTGAATTATTATTTATAGCAAACTGATACTTGACTTTACTTAAGGATAAGGTTTATATATGTAACAAATTTATATCAAATTTATATAATTCAATGAAAATGGAATATGTTATTATTTTGAACAAATATAAACTATGCAAATTCTTTTGAATAAGATTTAAAGTTAAACAGAGGGCATGATGTTTCGGTGCATTTATTTATTATATTATTTTTTCTGATATTTATTCGGTTAATGACCTGCGATTATATCAGCTTGCTGATTATTTACTCATTCTATGATATTCTTTTCTCTCTATTTCTGAGAGCAGGTCACCGGACTCATTAATATCACGAAAATAGGCATACGAAGTACATTGCACTTACCAAGATTGAGAACACTTCGCATATCTGGAACAGTAAAATAAAGAGACACGGCAATTATTTTTTTTTTTTTTTTAAACATTTTTGTGTGTGTTTTTGTGTGTGTTTTTTTGGGCCCCCCTCTTTGTTTTTATAAAGATGTTTGAAAAAAATTGTTAAATGTCTGGACATATATGGTGTTTCATCTGTAGGTATTTTGCTCTGTACTCGTGTGTGTGTGTGTGTGTTAATTTGTGTAAGTCTGTGTATGTGTTGTGCCAGTTGAAATTGTATTGATATTGATATTGATATTGCTTTCTGATAAATCAATTTGATGTGCCAAGTTGCCAAATATATTTTGGCTGTGCGGCGGAAATTGTTGGAAATTTCACGAATTTGTCAGGAGAAAATAAATGTCGAAAATCTCTTGAAAGTAAGCAAACATAAATTAGAAAATCTGTTCCATATTTATTGTAACTTTTAGTATACATATAAGAAATATAAGCTTAAATATGCATTTCTATCGAGCGTTCGAGTCAATGTTCAAGTCTGATCGAACATTTTATACCCGTTGCAGTTCTCTGGTCTGTTTTTGTGTACAAACTAAATGCACAACATAACTTTGTCTTAGCCAATAGCCCATTAGTAAGTGCATTTCTACACCCACTCACCCACTCACCCACTCACCCACATACCCACACATCCACCGGAGTTGTACTACAAATGGCTTTAATGGTCATTGGAAGCGGTTGCCAGTTGGCAACATTTGCTGAGTTTCGCTTTTGCCTTCTTCCGTTTAACCGAATGCCATTGCGATGTCTTTACAACTGCACATTCATTTATGCAACATGCAGCTAACTGTATTTTACACACACATTGCCAACAAAGTCTTTTGCCTTTAGCTGGTCAGGTGAGCAGCACAGAAGAGAAATTGGGAGGACGGGGGCCGAAATGGCAATCGGAAATTGTACATACGTATTTCACTTAACTTCAGCGATGAAATAGCAACTGACAGGCCAGCAAAAAGTTAAAATGGGGAAACAACCAACCAAATATTTATTAAATCAAATGTTCTGATATTTGTACTCCCCCTCGCTCCACCAATCCTTTTCCCTTTCTTTTCATTTTGCATCGTACCGTCTCGTCACATCCTGTAACGTTCTGGACTCATAAAACGTTAAGTGTAAATAAATTATTAGCAAGGCGTCAAGCCGTGTACTTCCTGTGTTAACCCTTTTGGCCGAGCAGTAGCTGCGCGGGTTGCTCGGCAGGTAATCAATTCTTAAATATTCATTAAGATTCACATGATTTATTTGGGTTTTACTATGATTTAAAACTATTAATAACCTGTTTTGAAATGTTTTTATAGCATTTTTTATGATCCAGATACATAGTAAAACTATTAAATAAATTTCTGTGAGATATTTGTATACAGAATATGAAATTTTTTGGATAGACGATATTTCTGAGGTATTTGATTTCAGATTGCAACATTTAAAAAATATTTTTGGGTGAACTTAACTGAACCATTCTTAAAGTGTTTTTAGAAGGTTTAATGTTTATGAAGTTTATTTTGAAATATACTCGTATTCATAGAGCATTTTAGATGGCCTAATTTGTTAATCAATGTTTATGCATTGAGTTTTTTGCTAGCCACATATAATTCTAAATAATTGAGTTAAAGATAAACTTTGAATTTTGTATGATAATCTTATCAATTAATTTATTAAATTTTGCAGGTGTTTGCATTAAAAACTAGAGAGGAGACCCTCGCACAGTGGGGGCGTTGCAAAAATGTGGCATGTTTGCCAACATGCAGCGAGTAACGAGACAATTACCGTTGGGAACGCCAACAGAGTCGACTCAGGAGGCAAGTGCCGATGCTGCTGCCACTGCTGCCCAAACATGCAACTTTGAGCAGCTGCAACACACACACAGACACACGCGCACACAGAAACACAACACCAACGATGAATGTGTGCCGAACACTGAATGGCAAAAACTACAGCACACATTTCACAGCAAACTTTGTGCTGCCTTCATTTTGCTTCTGCGAGGGTGCGAGTGTGTGTGTTTGAGTGTGTGTGTTTGAGTGTGTGTGTGTGTGGGCTATGTGACTTTAAGAGGCGTGGCAGTGTGGCCAATGTCTGCGTAGACAACGTGTTAAGCTTCAGTGGTTTGCCATTGCAAATGGGACACATTAGCAATGTTGCAAGTTGCAGCTACATGGAATGGCAAGTAGCAGCAAGCGGAACAGAGGGAGTAGCAAGTGGAATCAAAGGGAGGAGGAAAATCGGGGCACGTCGCCGAGAAACATGGGAAAAAGGCTTTGGTGGTTGGTTTGAGGCCATCTACATTTATGTGGCATGTGCCAAATGTGTCAGCAGCAGTTTGGGAACATTCAACTGCAAGTCGTGTGAATTGCTTCATTTCGCGTCCTTTCGACGATCTCAACAAATTAGTTGACATATTTTCCCATTTCTCTCCGAGAGCGGCAAATGAATTTTAATGTTCGGGTATTTATTCAAATGAGTGTTTGCTTTAGCAATAGGAAAGCAGACAACTGCCAAAAGAAATTAGACACTGACAAGTGTCAGCACAGAAGTAACTAAATATAATTATAAGGAAATGGAAATTGTCAAGTTCACAGGTTAACACCAACCAAAAAAAGTTCTTTCTATAGAATAACGAATTTTCAGTACCTTTAATGAAGTCATTATATATTAAATAAAATGAAATACAAATACTTGTGTCCTTATATTCAATTAAACTGAATTTCAATTTAGAGGATTTAATGGTGAAAAATAGATATTTTTGCTTATGGAGTTATAAAAAACATAAATATTCTTTTCTTATTAATAAATTAGGAACGTTATTCAAGTCCTACTGTGCATCTTGCTGTACTTAAAGCTTTCCTAAGATAACATTTTTAATCCAACATTTTTCTCTCTTAAACTACTTATGTAATTCTCTTTGTAATGAGTTCCTCCAAGTTGTCCATTAATAACTAAACTCTAGCCAGTATTCATAGACGCAACTGGTCTCAGGACTAATTAATTTCGAATAGCTATTCAAAAGTTCCATTGCTGACTTAATGTTGCTCCTTGACTGTGGCCATTAACAGCACTGCACGGCAGTTTATTGCATTTGCATTTGACGTTTGCCAGCACTGTTTGCCACAATTCCCCCATTTGCTGGGATGGGTGGTAAGGAGAGGGAGGCAGGGCAAGGTATTGAAACTTCGAAGGACGACCCATTTGCAAGTTTTTATGAACTTTGCTGCTGTTGAAGTTGACGTCGCCGTCGACGTCGACGTTAGCGTCAGCATCGATGTTGGCGTTGACGACGTCGTCTGTCTGTTGATTTTGAGCAAAAAGTTTCATGTGCTTGTATGTTTGTTTGTTTGTTTTGCTTTGTGCTGTTTGTTCTGCTAAAAACTCTTCAGCACAGCCCAAGGCAACATCAGCAGCAATAGCAACAACTGCAGCAGCAACAACAACAGCTGTTACAATGCCAACAACAATGTGGCAACAACAAAAGGTTGCGCTGTCACGCGTAAAATATTTCTAAGAATAAGAGATTATGCTTTTACATTCAACGTGACTTTAAGCAGCCTCACCTACACACATACACAAACAAGCACTCTCTCACACACACACACACTTTAAAAATTATATTTTACTTTTTGGCAACAAAAGCGATCTGAGAATCGCAACGAGTTCATGTTTTACTAAGGATTCCCTGCAGTTTGTACCCTATAATTGATTCAAAAACACAGCATGCCATGCTTGTAAAATTAATAATTAACTGAAATTTATTATTCATATAATTTATATAATAATTTATATATATAATTTGCATTTAAATGCAATTAGACTCTAAGTATACCTTCAAAACTCAAAACATCAACTGTTTACAGGGTGACTGTTAGTTAGAACATTTTCTCTAAGCTAGCCAACTGTTGTGTGCTTTGATTTGTCTCTGCAGTTAGTTTTATTATTGTTTTGTGTGGCTCTATGATTTTTAATATGGCAACTGCATAGCTCGTAAATTCAAGCAACAAAATGTTGCATGCTTTGTTTGTTTGGCTGCTTAAACACACACGCACAATACAGTTTCATGTTTGCTCCCCCACTCCCCACACACACGTCTACTCAGAGAGACACAGACAGAGTCAGTGAGTGTGCTGTGCAATTGACAACTAACCGTGGCAACAACAATAACAATTACAACAACAACAACAACTACGACTGTGAGTAGAACTCAGGAAACAACACCCACAACGTCCACTCGTTGAACTCAGCTGAGCTGGCAATTTCCTGCCAGCATTTTCCTACACTCCATAGAGTGTGTTGCATACAAACACACACATATTCGAGACACACATGGTGAGTGCTTCTTCAGTGAGGTTATGCTCTTCCTTCGCTGCTCCGTCTGCCACTGAGAATCCTATAGCCACTCCTAAATACTGAGGAATGCTGATCATTGAAGTTCTAGTTGCACAGAAGTTTCACCGAGCAGCCACAAGGCGTAATCCACCACTTTCCACTTCGACGGAAGGTTGTCCCATTTTTGCTTACTCATCCCAGATGATCGCACAGTGCTGCCCTCTGCGCACAGAGATGCCAGACAGTTAAAATCTACCAACTTGCTATAATCTGTGCGCCAGTTTGAAGTTAGCCAATTTATTATTGCCGGATCGACCAATTGGATAAACACTGAGCGAAAATTATTCTGCGGGAAAAAATTTTTTCAAAAAATAGATCATCTTTGACCTGTCTTCTGCCAACGTACTAATTATTTTTTTCTTTTGACCAGAACTCGCGTATCAAATTGGAAATTAACTATAGATTCTGTGTGATTGTTGAACAAAATTATTAGAAATACATAGTCGTAAAATATAGTAAAATAAATAAATCATTTTACTTTGATATGCACGTGTTAATAAAAATTACAACAGATTTTAAATAATTTTAAATCAATTTTTATTAATAATATAGAATTATAATTATTTGCAGAATGCATAATACAAAATAATTTCAGTTTCGTATAACAAAAAATTAGATGACTTACAAAAAAACTTAAATTCTACGACTTGCATTAAAGGAACATAAGAATTATTTTCAGTTACATTTAACTATTATTTTATAATAAACATATAATTTAAATTATTTGAATTTTCATTGAACAAAAAATTATAGAAAAGTGTTATAGCATACTCTTCAGCGCCAAATTCATTTGGGTGGCTCAATAATTAAATACTTTAATTGCAATTCAAGTATGCTTAAAACTTATCTGTGGAAAGTGCAATTCGAAAAGCTTTGATCGATTTTAAATTAAATTAAAACAATTGTATTTTTATAATGAACATTTCAACAAAATGAAAATACAGTTAGCCTTATTAACAGAAGTAAACTTTTAAAGCAATTAATCAATGCAAACAATGGAATAGGAAAAGTAAATAAGCTTTGTTTAAAATCGTTTAAAATTTAAGTAACTACGTTTTGGGATGAAAAGAAGGAAGAATACAGTAAAGCTGTTGTGTTGACCAACTACCTCAGACTGCTTTTGGCCATTGTTATGTATTGGGTTTTGTCTTGATTAGGAGTTGGACGCAAGGGAATTGCCTGATTGGCTGTGTGTGGTTTTTAGCTTAGTTTATTTGGACAAAACAAACTTGGCAGAACAATGGCAATACCGTAAAGCAGATTTAATTTAAAAGAAACGAAATGTACATATAAATTTATAACAGCATGAAGATAAATTACTTTTATCTGTGTTCACTACCTCGTAGTTCATGGTCCTTGGCCTCGCACCTGGTGGCCATTTTCTAATTTAGCCACAAATATTTGGCGCCCTCAAATACTCGCACTTTTGGCGGAGCGCACAAATTGCCAACTGCATCAACTTTGGTCATTAAACATTTGTTTGCGCGTCAAATTAAACGCACGGCTAAGCCGAAAACGCGATACGCTGCGATTTCCGTTTGCTTGCTGCCTCACTCACTTTCTCTTACTATTTTTCTTGCTGTCTTTCTGACGTATTCGAGCACTCTGAGTGCTTATGGCGCTCGTTTCCCGTTTATCACTTACTCACACCGTGAAGTCTGCGGGCGTACTGAGCAGCAGCAGCTGCTGCCGTGGTAGCCAAGAATGGCGTATAACAGTTTTATAGCACTGTTATGCTTGCGCTCTCTTTGCCAGCAGGTTACGTTCTCTCTTTGCTGCTTGATTTGTTTACATTCACAAATTCCAAGCATTGAATCAGAAAATGCATGTTGCTTTTTAGCTCCTGCTGCTGCTGTTGTGGTTGTTCTTGCAGTTGTTGCTTGTGGCAAAGATATATTTATTCATTATTTTTTTTTTTTGTCGATAACTTGACCTTCAATTAATTGCAGAGTGTCTGACATTGAAACAATTCACGTATTCTGTGGTCGAGTTCAGTCAGCCCCAATGTTGCTCTCAGTTGTTGCTATTGTTATTGTTTGTTGGAGTGCTCAATTAGTGCTGAGAGTTGCTGTTGTTGTTGTTGTTGCTGTTGCACTTGTGCGAAGCATGTCAACCTGGCATTTTTGATTGTCAGTGATTTATGACCTGCTCTCTCTTGTTTTCTAGTTAGTGTCATTTGATGATTCTTATGGTTCAAAAGAGATTTGCACTCAGTTGCAATTGCAATTAAGATGCTGAAATTGCACCTGGAATGCGTCACTTTATTTTGTAGATTCATATGGATTTTTATCAACGCTTGTAATTACTATTCGTTGATTTTATTTTCCCACCTATTATATTTCTATGAAAAGCATAAATAAATAATTATTTATTTTAATCATTAATTATTTTATTAACACATAAATCACTTACAGGTGACGGCTTTTTAAATAATCTTTTGAATATAGCTTGTGATGATTATACTACCAGGCATTAAAATATATTTTTAATATTGTTGTTAAATATTTCATGAGTTTTCTCTCTACATATTCTGTCAAAGAAATAGTTAGTTTAAATTATAAACTATTTCAGAATGTTTTCCAGTTTGTGCTTTCGTATCTGATCAAATTTTCAGCAGAAATTCTTCACATAATTTCCAGTTTATAGACTAAAAATTATGTTCTTTCCTAACTACAAATATTTCAATTAATTGCATTGCTCTAAGCATGATATTAAAACTAAAATTAGACAACTATTTTGTGTAATCGTCCCAAACATTGGTAAATGCTGATCGAAATGAACCATTTTAAATGCAAATTGTTATGTCGCATTCCAAATTGACCTCTTGGCTTATCTACAAGGGTCGATAAGCACATTTTGTTGACAAAAGCAAATAATTTAAATACTTTTAAACGAAAAGTGAACCTTTTGCGGCCAAAAATTACATGTGGCCAGGCAGAAAATCAAAAATAAAAATAAAAAATATGAAAACAACAACAGGATCCGGCCCAAAAGCCGACATAAACACATGTCACATTTTTGTGTAAAAAGTTTTCTTGAATTTCTGTAAGCTGCGTTCTATACTGTGTTCCGTAACGGCCACTTACACATATACTTGTGCAATGCTATTCAAGGATTTTATTTTGCATAAACAAGGACAACAGTGGCATACGGCAGTATATGCGGGTCGCTCTCATTTCATGAGTGTGTGTGTGTGTGTGTGTGTGTGTGTGTGTGTGATTGTGTGGATGTGTGCGTTGCAAAAATATGCAAATACATTTACGTAGTAGCCGAAAGGACATAAGTGACGACAATTTGCCAGCACACAAATACATGCACATATCTCCCACGATGTGTTTGTGTGTGTGTGTTTGTGTGTATGAGTTGGCTGTTGCTTATATTAATGTGGTTCTGCTGTGGCCAGTGCTCATTTGAATTTTACATTTACATATCCATCGCTACTGCTGCTGCTGCTGCTGAGACTGTCAACTGCAAATTGCACCTCATCCAAAAAGCAACCATCGATCAATGGAGAAAATCCCATATAAAATACAACATCACAGCCACAGTCAAGTCATTAAAGAGTCGTGTATACCAAAAAGCACTTCAAATGCCGTTTTAATTGAGCTGCTGCTGCATTCGATAATTACTCTTGTAAATAAGTAGAAAACAACAGAAAGTCAAAGACGAAACGAGAGTTAAATATTCTATGCATTTTCTTTGCTCCTCTCAAGTTCGCTTAAGTTTGTGCATAATGACCCATGGCATAATCCAAAGCACAATAAAACGATGATGCCAAAAAGTATGCTAACAATAGGTCCTTTAACTGGTGGAAAGATATTCAATTTAAATTGAATTAATATTAGTTTGATGCACTAAAGAGAAACAATTTGGAATGGCATAAATTAATAATATTAATAAACTGTCTGTCACTTACATAAATTGCTGGGCAGATCGCAAAGTATTGAATATCTTAAGGGCGGCTTCATAATATGCAAATTTCGAGTGCACATTTAGCCTGAAAATATGCTCAACGGAAGCTGCTTTCAATTTACGTAAATTTTCGGTTGCTCCTTGCTTAAATTGGCAAATCCTTGTTGAATATTTTCGAGCGTCCAAGCGCCTGTGGCTAAAATTAAATTCTATGCTACAGAAGTTCAAAAACCGTTCGGAATTCTATTTAAAAGAATTCATGAGAACTAAAACCTTGTCAAATGCACTCGAACATCAAAATTTTAGACCACATTCTGTTTGAGTTAATGTAAAATTATAATTGGATAATCTGTACAAAAGCGACGTAGTCAAAAACAGTGTGCTCTTACTTATTATCTTGCCACATTATGAGGCACGCAGCAGCCACGTGCTAGCTAATGACTCCAACAACAACAGAACTACAACCAGAACAATGCTAAAGTGTCAAAAATGGAACTGAGCTGAAATAAAATTCTGTACCCCAAAGAATTCAGCGGAAAATTGCCACAGGCTATGCGCGTTTCTATTTACAACTGTGCGGCTAATTTTCACAGCAACAATAGCAACAAAAATGTCAAGCTGAAAATGTAATGGAGCAAAAATGTACAAGTTTCTGCGTGCGTCATAACACCTAAAAGATGACGATGGTAAAAAGGAAAATGCAGATGAAAAGACAGCCATGAAAATGCTCTATACAAAAGTTGAAAGAAAAAATGATCAATAAGTAAAATACAATAGCGGGTAGACAATAAAAGAAGCTTCCAAGAAAATTAAAAAAATGATTTTGAATTCAAAAATAATTGGAGGATGGGAAATGTAAGGAAAAGTTACCCTTCATTTGTATATAATCTTTGAAACTAGATTATATAAGACTTTACTTTAAAAGAGTATTTAAAATTATATCTAAAAGTTCTAACATTTAAATATTTAATAATCTTAGTTAAATATCAACCACATATTAATCGTAAGTATTAAGTTCTCTTTTTATTGACAAGTTTCATAAAAATACGAGTAATGCCATTTTGTTGAAACTGCAATTTGTGTGCTGTCATCTTTCAGGATACTTTGCGCTGCATTATTTTCTAGAAAACTGGTCAGTTCTACCCGCCCCCGCTCGCTTTCTCTCTAACGAACTCTCTAGCCGAGCTTTCATCCGCCGGAAGCCGATGCAACATTTTTTTTTTTTCGTTTTCCTCCAGCTGCCTTTAAATGCGACATCCGTGCGACGGTTTTTCAATTATGCAAAAGATTTGCTCGGCTTATAGGACTGCAGAAATGTTTTGATTACGAAAGTCGAGCGGAAAATCTGTTAATGAAATGAAGGCGTATTTGCGTATTTACTTGAATGGAGAGAGAGCGACTGCTCGGCATATTTACTTTTCATTTATATCATTAATTATGCATTTCTTTAGACTCAGCCTGAGCCGAAGTTTGAGTTTGAGCTGAGCCTGAGCCTGAGCCTGAACAAATGTTGATTCAACAAGCAGCAAATTATGTTTGCCCATTACAAAGTACATAAATCAAACGACTGCTGGCAAGGATTAGCTTCGGCTAGTTTTTATTAAAAACTCCAAGCACAATTATGTCAATAAGCCAAATTGTTTATGGCTACGGAAAACGGCGCCAAAGGAGACTTACAAAATTTGCAATCATTAATCATTTGCATGTTTCGTGACGTGACTGGACCAGCAAATAAGTCGTTATGGACATTATGGACCCCATGGCATTGGGTGCAGTCAGGCATGGCTGCTTTTAAGTATGCCACAGACAATAGACTCAAGCTAAACAATGCCCAGAGATTGGTCAAAGCGGCACAAAGAAAACCTATGAAAAAGGCATCTTTCTTACGGTTCAGCGATAGAACCACAATTGATAATTCACTGGGCATGAAAATTCCCATTCCCATGCACATTACCATTCCAGTAGTCATATGCCATAGTCATATGCCATCGAAATCAGTTAGAAAACAGTTCTGTTATTAATACCCCAATCAGCATAAACATCTGATGCTTTGATATTGCCAACATCAACAACAACTACAACTACAACTACAACAATTGGTGAAACCAATTCACAGACGTCTGTGAAACTACTCATAAATATTCGCCCATGGCCTTCATCGACCATAGAATAACAGTGGATGCTATAAGGGGGAAGTGAAACTACTACAACATGAACTACTGCTGAGCGAACGGTTGCTTGAGCTTATCGCTAAAAGCGAACCGCCAAGTAGCTCTGTGCTGCAAGAACCAAGCACAAGGAAGCATGCCACAAAGCGGAAGTTGCAAAAAAAAGCATTAAGCGACTTTTCATACAGTTCCCAGCGAGAGAGGCATGAAAAACTTTGCTGTGGAGTTGAATGAAAATGGTAGCATGGATGACTTGAAGAAAGGGGAGGGAAAGGAGGTGTTAGGCTACAACGGATGTTCGAACAAGGGTGGCGCACAATATGATAAATAACAGATGAGCAAAGAGTGTCAGCAATGTTACTACCAGGGGGAGAATTGGGTTTGTTGCTTATTGAAAGTATGACGTACAAACACATGCCAGGACTGCTTTAAGGATACGGAAGCTAGGCGACAAAGCAGTCAGGGTTGCACAGTCTTATCGGCCAGTTATCCTCCCTCGCTCTCAATACTATTTCGCTTATTTCTGTAATATATTAATGGTTGTTTTTAGCAACTGTTCCATATTTATAATAAGTATATAGATAAAACTAGACAGTAATGAAGAAGTGAACTTTTAATTTTCGATGCAGGCAAATTAAGGTAATATTGAGAAAATTGACAGTCCTCACGGAATCGGTTAAGGTTTCATAAAATTATGGAACTTTAAAAAATTTTGGAAAATCACCAGGAAGGGTATGGAAAAAATGGCCAGTGATGAATAAAACTTTATTTTTTGATTTTAAGGAGAGTCAAAATATAGAAGATAACAAATATACACTACTAGATTAAATAATTGACCACAATTTTTGCAATATATCATCAACGAAATCATTTTCAGCACTCTTGTCGCCTGTACAGAGGTTGCACGGTAGTACCGGAAAAGATTCTTTTACAAAGTCCCCAGTTGCGACTCTTGGCAAGACTTTGAAAATACATAGACTGTGAGAATGTCATGAATATTAAATTGCGATTATTGCCATTGGCAATGTGACGTCGTCGTCGTCGTTGTCGTCGTTGTCGTCATCATCCTTGTCAGAAGCCCGTGACACTCGCTCAGCATTGACATAGTTCGGTTTAAATTTGTGAGTTGTTGCTTCCTACACGGATTTAGTTCCGAGACTCGATGAGCTTAATTAAATGCGCTTTAATTAAGTCAAATATTAACCCAAAGCTGCAAACAGTGTCATATGCATGCCTGACCTTCCAAAGCTCCACAATGTGCTTTGATAGATGACTAAAGGGAGGATCAAAAAAATTCAAGAAGAGGAAAAATGCAAAAGTGGCTGGATGATGGGAGGACAGAGATGGGAAAGGGTTTGCTGCAATGCTCTCAAACTGATGTGATTGGGAATTTGATTTATTGGCAGACAACTAAGCTTGGCCAGCTGCCTGCGCTTGACTGATGATCATTGCCTTTGGGCCAAGAAGGAAAGTTCATTTGCATATTGCCGAGAAAATTGAGAATGCAGTAGCCAAAAGATTGAGAATCATCACATTGCCTCACGTGTCACAATAGTTTTAAGGTTTCTCACATTTTTAACTCAAAAAATCATTTAACTACCAAATTTTAAAAGTTTTCTTTGTTAAAAAAGCTCTCAAAAATCCGTCTAAAATTTTTAAGTACTGATACCAATCGCATTGCAATGATTCGAATTATTGGCTATTTGACACCCATTGCGGTAAATCGTTTGCGTAACTCAAAACCAATAAAGACAAATTTAAAGATATCCCAGAAAGTATATGCAAAATGGATGTATACTTTCATAAACAATAATGCAGTCAAGGACAATTGTCAGATAGACCAGTCATGTATCGTAAATTTTAATTAAACTGGTACGTAGACGTCTTTCAGATTCAAATCCTAATCTAATTTTCAAACGTATTTATCTAGGTTGAATCGCCAATGTATTGGGTATATATATCTGTGTAGGTGCGCCGATTGCAGTGTATTTTTGTCTTTTTGATTACTTTTACATTTATATAACATTTTCAAAATCAAGCATGTGTGTAAAAGCAATGAAAAATGTTTAAATACCAAATATAGGCGTAAATTGAGAATATACATTTCTGACTGTTCTTTTATTACAACGGGCTGGCAACTCTTTCTCTTCTGCTTTCATCCACTTACCTGACCTCTAATAGGAAAGCGTCCTTTATCCAATCTTCTCTGTGTTTATGTTTTAGAATATATTTATGTATAAATAACTTCCCCCCCAACTAAGGGCAGAGCAACCCCCTTTAGAAATTCCCAGCACAAGTCAATGGATGCTTTGTGGCATAAGGGATGTCATTTGTTTCCTCCTAGGCCCAAAGCCTTTTCTCTCAGCTCAATGAGCTGTGTATATATATACGTATGTATATATAGTACATACGTATACATATGTATGTGGATGGGTATATAAACATTCTAAGCTCACTCTGCTTGTGGCTTTTGTGGCTTAGTAGGCTTTTTGAGACTCGGCCTGAAAAGGCAACAGTAATTGAATTTTTCTTTGTTTACAAACAAATTATTGTTGGCTGGCAAAACAAGTTAAAGCCAAGAATATGTTGTCACTATAACCTTTTGTCTGGTAATCACGTTAATTTGGTTGGTTTCATACTCATTTGGCAGGAACAACAAGCCGCTGAACGCCTGCTAAAGTGCTCGACTAGTAGATACTCTAGATTTATAATTTTACAGGTTGTGTAAGCATAATAATATAAATATATCATATAAAACAGTAGTGTGAACATTGTGGTTCCGTGTTATTGACTTATTCTTATTTCTTAATTATAAAAGAAAAGACCTAATTATTAAAATATCTATATTTAAGTTGAGAGTTGCTGAAATGCTTTTAGTAAGTGGTTCTCTAAAGTCCCGCTTTTTATGTCAAAACAGAGTGTCGATGAATTTTAATACACTTATATTTATGACGTTAAAAGTCGATCACCGGATATTATTGTCGCTGTCTGGACACCGAAGGTCATAAAGTTGGCGCGTGTCCATTTCGCAAATTGGAAATTAAATTTGCGGCCAGCATATGAATTTTTCATGAATGGCACATCAGAAGTGTTTAACCAGCTTCTACAAGCAACACTCACACACGCTGGGAGTGAATCTGACAGCTGCCACTGGATAATAGCCAAGAATGTTAATAACGCGAAAGGAAATGTAAGTGCAGAGTGCGAGTGCGAGTGCAGAAAAATAAATGGCAGTCACAGAAAAATTCAATTAATTTCGATTAATGAAACGAAAGCCATGAAAACTCTCGAGAAATGCTGCATGCATTTTTCAATTAAATGTCTTTTAAATTGTAACAGAAATAAGTCTTGAAGCCAATTTCACTTCAATGTTTTTAGCTTTTCGGCAAGTTGTTGCGTCAAACAAGTTGAACTAATTGTGAGTGTGTTGCATGAATTGAGCTCAGGTTGCCATTGCCATCTTCATCCGCTCAACGAGAGCAACACACGATTACCTGATAAACACATTCGGTATAAATTATTGAATATACACAGACAGAGCCATGCAAAGTATACGTAATATTACGTATACGCATCATAACCAGAATGAAGGCGATAAGACAACCCCCAAACAGAGCTCAGTAAGCGGATGTGCACCTGATCCTTTTTGCCACAACCCACACACACACATACACATACAACCACACCCGTTCTCATGGACACATATGTATATATTGATGCTGTCGTTGTAGTTGCCAATGCCGTGCGCTGTTATTTATGATAATTCAAAGTAATATCCTGCAGCAATTTCATCAACAAAGCCAAGAGTCTGAGGCCAAGTGCCGCCTTGATGTGGTTGTGTGAATGTGAATGTAAATGTAAATGTAAATGTGTGAATGTGTATAAAAGCAAATATCCCTTTTCAGTACCAAGTACACGGAAGCGGTGGGGATGTTCTGGAAAATGGCCTAAACGTGTCAAATGCGCAAATGCTTGTGTGAAAATTGCAAATTTGTTTGTATAATTGGTTGTTCAAGGTATGACAAGTACTCTATAAACGTCGTCTATGGCAACAGCCTCGTAAAACATAAAGTACTCTTAACTTGTACGATTATGTACTTTCAAGTTGAAACGATATTGGTTGCTACATGTTGTCATGTTTCATGCACAATTCCAATTTGCTTACAAACATGAGTGCATAACATAAAGTAAATGTAAATAATTGAATAAAAGATGTGGGAAGTTTACGGAAAACTCTTCATTTGCGACTTGGCGGGACTTAAATGGACTTGAAGAAGCTCTTAGTCAGATTGCATTTACAGAAACTCACAGCTTATTTCCTACTTTTATTTTCCATTGCTTAAAACTTACCGAGCCTTACTTGGCTATTTCAACTTATGTATATATAAAATCTGAAACTACGTCCCCCAGGAATATTTATACTTTATTTCGTATCGCCCCGATTAATCTATGACTATCGATAAATTTCCAACAAAAAATGGCTATGGAATTACAAAATTTTTAAAATTTTATTTGTATTGTCTCTGTATGCCTACAAATCGAAAGAGCTACACATAAACTGCGCTTAAGTTGATAAAATTGTGTTCAGGAATGGAAACATGTCATTTTTAGATTGATATTGTTGTTGTTGTCTCGGTCCCCTACTTTTGTTCGGGGCAGGCCAGCTGATAGAGGAACTGCACCAATGTTCTCGTTGGTCGTCCCGTCATCCGCCAGGTGTTCAGATAGGGAATGATGCCATACTGACTGAGCATACCCGATCCCCGTGTATCGATATGCGCCCAATCCGCACAGGGAACCAGCTCATGGAGCACGGCAGCCGCCAGACACGAGTTGGCCAATCCACGTCCATCGTTGCTGATGTCGTAGCCAAGTTCATCGGTGACTTGCTTTTTGTAGTATTCCCACAGTGGCAGGCGCCACATGCGATCTCCCGTTAGGGACCCAGCCCGCTGGAACTGTTTCCAGATGTAATGGGAATTGGAGAAAATGGCAGAGGCGCCGCCACCGAACGCCTTTTTGGCACCCGTGCCTATTGTGGCCACATCAACCACCAGACGTGGCTTATAGGTTGTCTGGCCATAGATGAGGGGATCGGCCATTACCACAACTCCCGCCTTGTCAAGATCTCTTATGGCCATCGCCTTTGGCATTGAGCAGGGTGCACACATCCCCGGGCTTTGTTGCCATGCCTGAGGGCAGATTCTCGCACAGTGGAACGATGAGCACCACATTGATGGGCAGTGAGAGAGCGGCCACACAACGCATCATTGCCACACAGGCAGCCGCTCCCGACATGCTGGCCCGATACTCATCCATACCCTCGCAAGGACGCAGATTAATGCCACCCGAGTTGAAGGTAATACCCTTGCCCACAAACATCACGGGCTTGTCCTCGGGCGAAGTGCCACAGTATGAGATCTCCATGAGGACGGGAGGCTCACAGGAGCCCTTGGCTATCATGAGAAAGGATTGCATCCGCTGTTGCTCTATCCAGTCCATGGTGCGTATTTCCACAGTGATTCCGCAGGGACACAGCGCATCCACTGTGGCCTGGGCGAACAACGTGGGAGTCATGCAATTGGCAGCCGCGTCGCTTAATCGTCGTGCCAGGTTCTGGGACTCTGCCTTAAACAGACCTCGAGTCCAACCATCCAGATCGTGTGAATTGTACAGATCCAACTTGGGCACAACTCGACGATATTTCTTATTGAGCAACTCCATATGCCGCCAGATGGATAAGCTGGCTCCCTCGGCCGCCTGCTCGGCATAATCCATGCCGTCTATGGACACCTCTGTGCAACCGACTATCTGCAATGATCGTGCACCAATTCCCGCGGCAATGCGAACATTTTCCATGCCCTCGTCCAGCATTTCCAGCTCATTGAAGCCAATGCCCTCGAGGCCCACACCGACGATCGCTATGCTTCTGAAGTCCTGATCAATATTATTGAATACCTTGCCACGTCCCAGCCTGCCATCAATCTTTGTCTCGCATATCAGCTCGGACAGCTTGCCACCCAATCGATCATTAATCTTTTCCGCTGCGGTCGTCAACTTTGGATCCTTTTCGCCCTCCTTTTGGTACACACCAAGCACCAGACCCTTCGCCTTGGCTCCACTATCCGCACAAGCATATCGAACATGATTCACTCTCGTAAGGTAACGCAATGGTTTTGTTTTCTGCAGAAACCTACGTAAATTCTGCATAATAAGCGACTTGGAAATTTGATTAATCCTCGGACAAATTAGTTATATTTTTATATTTTTTGTGACGATTATTTACACATATATACAAAGAATTTTTGGTTTAAATAGAAAAACACACAAAATTTTGGACAAAAAAAAAATGGTATACAGAAATCTAGATATAAAGAGTACAAAACACGAGCACAGTCGACGAATAACAACTAATGGAATAGAAATAGAGACTACTCGTGACAGTTCCTCGAGCTGACATTTAATATTTAGTCTACTCAGATTTTTACAAAAATCAAGGATTTTAAAAATCTGAAATCAAAATTTTTCGGTTTGAGAGTATTTGAAATTTATAAAATAATAGATATTTAAAATATAAATTGGCTGAATAACTTAAAGTACTTAGTATTTTCTATAACATACTTTTAGCATGGTCTGCCTTCATTCCTTGTTTCAATATTTGTTGGAATCTAACTAACTGTATTACGATAATTGGCCAAGTGAGCTTAAAGGGTGTGATACACAACTTGAAGCACAAATTAATTCAGTTGCATTAATTAGTGCAAATGGCTCGGTAATTATCACATTAATTAAGTGAACCACATTGAAATTGCAGTTGATTGCCATTATCAATGGCTGCTCTCGCAATTACGGGATAGAGTTGCCAACTTAACTGCATTAATCGAAAGCCAACAAAACAAACAAGCAAACAAACAAGTCAACGAACGAATGAACAACGAACCAACTTTTCCAGTTTGACTTTTAATTAGTTAAAAACAAATTGTTGTCAAAGCTTAGACGAGAAATGGATGTTGCTCTCGGCGGATTGGCAATTGAAAACATATTTTGAAATTAAACTCTAATTGGAATTGTTGGACTGGAAATTCTGTTTTGGTTTTAGCTGTTATATTCAAATTTGGCCAGCTAACAAAGTCAACAAATGAATGAACAAATATGACTTCTTCAATTTGGTCAAATTAGAAACTTGTGGGACAAATGCTTAAACTTAATCTATTGTGACTACACTAAACAAATATATGTGAAATATATAGTATATATATTATTTAGTCCTCAAATAGCTTTAACTATCGAAAGCATATTCATACAGGGTATTTAACTGTGCAAGCAAACAGTTTGTTATTTTGTTATTTTTGTACTCATTTAGATGAGTACCAAAATGTGTTGGAACTTTTGCTTATCTCTTCAAGTTCTCCTCTAATGCCAATACCATACAAATTGGCTAGAAAGCAAGCAGATCCTGTTGATAATTTTGGTATTGTCTGAATTTTCAAAAACTTGAGCAAACTAAGTTTTAACTGCAGCCCCATTCACGATTATGCAGCAAATGCTTTGTTAAGCTTTAGTATTTATTTTGAAAGGGGATTTCATTAGTGTGGCATTCGTTTTTTTTGAAATGAATATACCCATATCTTATATATGTATCTCAACCGTTGAACCGCACTCGTGTGCTCCAATTGCTTAGCCATTCATATGATTATTGCAAAACAAGTAGCTCAGCTTGGAGTGTCTGTGGCTGTGTTTCTGACTGTTCAAGTCTGAGGTGGCAAATTCCCTACAGCAATCACTGTTGCACGCTCCGCACGTTTCTCCCACTCTCTTTCACTCTCTCTCTTCTATTTATGCCCCCAAGAGTTGTGGCAACTTAACACAGTTTCTTGTTGTTGTTTTGGGGCGTTACACTTGAGTTGGACAACTTTTTGGCTTTGCTGGGGTCTGCGAAATCAGCAGGATGTCTGCATTTTCTGCAACCCCCGGAACCAAGCCATAAAATGGTGTCGACTCTGCCTCTGTATGTGTCTCTGCACATGTGTGCGTTTGTGTGCTTGTGTGTTGACAGCATTTGTTGCCAACAATTTCATTACCGCGCATTTAAAGTTTTACCAACACTCACACACATGCACACACATACAAACACGCACTCACACACTGAATAGACACACTCATTTGTGTGGTGCACAACCCCCCGCAGCACCCGCATTGTAAAACATCCCCCTGTGCATGCACATGGCTCTGAGCTCGTTATAAATGGAAAACTTTTGCTACTTGCTCAAGTGGTTTTTCGTTTTCGTTTTTCGCTCTTCTATTTGATTTTTTCTTCCCTTTGTTCGTCCCTTCTCTTCTTTTTATTTCTTTTTTTTTGTCCCGTATCTGTAACGGCTGCTGCTTCTGCTGCTTTCCATTCGCATTTGATTTCGAAACTTTTACTTGTTTATTTTAGTTTTTAATGAGAGCAGACATCAGTATCGCTTGTCTCTGGACAGCAAACACCTGCCGGACAGCCGAGTTCTACTCGGTACTTACATATATACGTATATGTATATCTGACGATTAGCCATGTGAAATGGGACGTAAATGTTGTTAAACTTTTCAACTAATATGTGTATGTATATGTGTTCTTTTCTGACAATTTCTTTACTTTTCTCTGCATCTCCCCCCCACCCCTTTTTAATGCCTGGTCAGCTTGAGAAAAAGTTTTACGGCACATTTGTCGAGCGGCGTTTAAAGTGTGTGCAACAGTTGAAGGCCAGTTTGCCCAGGTCAGTTGCCAGTTGGCTCTTAAACCTGACAAACTTTATCTGCTTAACTGAATGGGTTTAACAATATCTATCTCTCTCTCCCCCGCCACCACTCTCTCACACGCTCTACTCGCTTTGCCTGTGCATAATATTGATTTGAAGCACTTTTTGTTGGCCTCGTTTCAGTGATTCTCTCAATCTCTTTCTCTAGTGGCTGGGATAACACACAGTTGAGGGTTTTTAATTTGAACTTTTTTGTGCCGCATTCGCATATCAATGACTCCTCAAAGCATTGAAGTGTAAGTGGCAACAGCCGCTGCCAAACAGTGCCACCAAGAGGCACCACCGCCAACAGAAATGCCACCACTAAATAAAGAGTCACGATATCGAGTCGTCCTGCTGGCAGCTGTACAATTCCTATTCTATTGCAAACTTGGCACACAGATATTCAGTGAATTTTCCTTCTGCATTGCAGTGATTTATAAATTTTGATTAACATTTCTCAGCATCCTTTTGGCCGAATGCAATGAACTTTTTCAATGGTCTGTCACTCTTATCGCTGTTCATCAAACAACATCTCTTATATTTATTTGCGCTCTTCATCTGTATTCATTTAAATAACATCATTTGGCCATTGAAATATAATATGTAAATTTATCTGGCCTGAGTGGCATGTAAAATAAAAATCATATAAATAACCAGTCAACTGGCCAGATACCTTGACATTCTGGCATTTTTTAGGGGCAATGACAGTTGAACTGAATAGTTATGTTACGCAAAAAAGTACAATAACTACCGTTTTAAATGTGTACTTTTTTCTTTTTTAAATAAGAAGAATCTTCTGTACCTCTTTATTAATTTATTTAATAACGAGTTGTGTCTTATTTACCTTTTTATTTGTGTATTTATTATCATGAAATTAAAATAATTTTCACCCGCTTGGAAAACCTATTAACGACGAGGTATTTGCGAATCGAGCAATCTTTATGTTTGAATTTTTATCTGCCCTTTATGATATTATTCATATTTATTCGATTACGTGCGAGTGTTATGACTAATTTAGCAGCAACAAATTGCATTCTCGGTAAATTCTCATCAATATTTATGATATTTGCTTTTTATTTACATTATTTTTAAGCGGGGAATTCCCTATTTTTTTTGTAATTTAATTTATAATGCTATGGAAACTGAACTGTTAAGTGCCTTGACAAAACTGAAATTTAATAAAAATAATTGCATGTAAATAAAAATATGAAAGCCACTTTAGACCAGACAAATTTATTTACAGAGAACTCGGCCAAGTTGAGCTGATTTATCAATTTGTCTTTTAGACTTTTAAAGCGAGTTGCGAGCTGAATAAATAATTGTGTTGTTGTTATGGAGAAAAGCTCATTATTTTTTGGTTATTTGATGGTAACTGTAACTCACAGACAACACCCAAATGTAGCACAGTTCAGTGTGTGTGTGTGTGTGTGTGTGTGTGTGTGTGTGTGTGTGTAGAGATTGATGGCAAACATACAGTTTGCTCAGAGTTTCACTTCGATCAGTCTTGGCATTTGCTGCAGCTTTGAGTACAAATTGAAAAGTTAAACTCTCAGACAAATTTGCACAAGCAACGCATCTGTGTCTGTGTTTGTATTTGTGTGGGAGTGTGTGTTAGCCAAACTAAGCCAGGATTTTGCTGTTGTGAGTGATACATGGAGGTGATTGTGCAGTAGTCGGTAGGTATTTCAGCAGTTGTCAAATCGTAGTCTTGTCTATGGGCATTTGTATATTTTCAGCATGGGGACAGGCCAACGAAACGTTGGCAATTGAAATCGCATCAAATGGTAACAAAAGTCGGCTGAATCATTAGGCTAATTGATACATGAAGAAAAACGTGGTACGTTCAATTAGGCAGGCCCGAAAAAGTAGGCAACGCTTTTGCGCGTCTGCAACATTTATCAATTTGCACGACTCCATAAGCTATGCATAAGCCGATTATCGCCACAGACGCAGACACAGACACATTGAACGAGGCAAGTGGCAAGTGGCAGACACAAGTCGAGACACGCACTCAAAACTGTTGTTGTTGTGGATGAAAAAATTGTCAATGTCGCAAATCTGCTTGTCGGCAACTTATCAGACAGCTGAAGCAATGGAGGAGACAACGGAGCGGAACTGAGAGAGTGTAAGCTGAAGTAGAAGAATGAAGAGAGATAAAAAACACGACTAATTAATTTAAAGCGCTCGGGCAATCAGCGTTTTTGGTGCTTGTCAGTCTGTCAAGCTGTCAGGCTGTCAGACTGTCAGTATGTCATTCGGCCAGACTCTGTTGTCAGTCTGAAAAGTATGCAATATGTTTGAAGTATCTTTCATCCTGCTCACGCAATGCTTTCGTCACTTGCAGTTGAATTGTGACATTTATTAATGTGAACGCATCCACAACAAGAACGCACAAGCACGCAGAACAACAGCATGGAAATCGTGGGCGTCAGCAGGGGCGTGGCAATGTGGAATTAAATACGCATTTACGCCGTCAGTTTCAGTGAGCATCAGTCAAACAGACGAGAGTAGTTAAGAGCGCTACAAAGAGATTTATCGTATAACCCCACACTTTGAAGCTCTGCTCAGCTTAACTCAACTCAACAGAACTCAACTGAACTCAACTCAACTTAAGTCGGCTCTCAACTGTGCGTTTAACGTCCCATAAAAGTTTGGCCCAAGCAGCAACTGATGCAGCCAAAGAGCCAAGAAGATAATAAAAATGCTAAGGTGCTTCAAGCATATTATGAAAATGACATTAAAGTGATGACGCGACGTCAGCGTAGTCTGTCAGTCATTCTGGCAGTCAGTTGGTCGGTTATTAAAGCTTATGCCGGCAGTTTATGGATTGCGACTCTCATGATGTGCCAGGGGCTAAGTCGGGATTTACTTGACTCTAAAGCACGGCCATTGGCCATAAAGGCGAATCAAATCATTTCAAGTTTCCCAGGCAGACACTCGACACGCAGTCCTCGAACTGCTTGAGACAAAATGGTAAATTGCAATTGAAAGTAGCTAGATTTATTATAAAAATGCATATTGAATTAAAAGAAGTATGTTTCTGTGACAGCAAATCATTGACTTGAAGCATAAATGTCTCTCAGCCTGAACAATCTTAATGAGCAAGCAGTTTTTGATAAAAATAATATATTTGTCTTATAATTTAAGCTCCTCTTTAAGAAAGTTCCTGGAATTTGAAAAGCGCAGTTGCGGATAAATATTACCTTATATCGTAGAAAACAACTAGACCATGAACTGGTTCCGAGAATATCTTTTAACAACACCGGATAAGTAAAATCGAGATAAAATAAGTTACACAAAGACTTTATTTTCGCAGAATAAAAAAACGCACAAAGCGACATGCCAAGCTTGAAAAGAATGTCAAGATGCTTTACTCATGCCTGAAATGCCAAGAGAAATAGCTCTTAAAATCACAAAGAGCTACTCCCTAGAGCAATTTTATTTATAATTAAAATAATTATGTGAACGAAAACATGACACACACTGCGGGTAATATTTAAGTTAAAACCTGACAAGCTTTTGCACCTGTATAATTAATTATGTTTTATAAAAACAGTTGGCCCCAGTCGCGCTTTTAATCTCTAGGAACGTGTGTGGGCCAGAGAAACTCCCAGCAGACTAACTTCTATGCTGGAAAAGTCGTGTAAAGTTTTTGAGAAAAATAACTAAATCATAAGAGAACAAAAAATATGTAACAAAAGTTATTTTTATTGTGTTGTAGTTACCTCAAAAGTTACACAAAGAACACGCACAGCAACATTGCCAAAAATTCATGGCAAAGCGCCCAAAAGTCTGCAATTGTTAAACTGTTATATGGCCATAAATCGTTGGCCTAAATGTGTCACTGCGCATGACCAAAGAGAGCAGCCTGCGAGCGGGTCGAAGAGAGCAAGAGAGAGCTGCCTGTCGGATGCAGGGACACACAATGTGAACAAAAAAGAATATAACAAGAGCAACAGCAACAGCCCCTCACTTAAGGCCAACAACGTAACAGCGGCCTGACCTTCACCATTAGCGCACTTTTATGTTGCCTGGCTTTGGCTTACAACAATAAAAACCAGCATCGAGCACGTAGTAGAGGAAATAAGAAGAGAAAATATGAAGTAAACGCTACGGTGTACGCGTATATTGGTGGGCGTGGTGCCTGCTGACTGCAAGGCATCTTTCTTGCCTGGCTTTGGCCTGGCTTAAATGCTTTTTGCCTAATGGAGCAACGACAACGGCAATGCCAACGTGGCAAAAACATCGCAGCATTACAGACGCCATTGATAGGCGGAAGTGCGGCCACTTGACGTATACTCAATGTGTGTGCGTAGATGACGTATGACGTCGACGGCAGATGCTTAATGAGTTTGTTAACCCATATTTCTGAAGTGCCATAAAAGACTAGCAAAGTGGCAGTATAACAAGAAGATGTGTATATCATTTTTCAAATTTGATTTCACCAGCATCACGACAAAGCAAAGACTATCTTTAATTTAATATACGAAGATAAAATCTGATTTAAAGCTGTTCTACGTGCCTGTAAAGCGAATACTAATAAGCGGATATGATGGAAAATTTAAATATTTTCATAGAAATCAACAAAGCTTTCATTTCACCCACCATAAACTTTTATACAAATGATTGAAATGCTATAAAATATTTAATATATTTAATAATACGTAGGAACAACATGAAAGACTATTTATTTCATTAAAACAATAATTATTGAAGTGATTTAAATTATGTTATGAGAACATTCTTTATATTTATTTAATAGGTGAAAGTATTTACCGCTTACTGATACTAGTTTATTATTTGTATGATAAGAATTTGCATAGATTTCGATGGCAGAGTGGTTCATTGGTTGCTTTTGACGCTGGTGAAAATGTGTGTGGCATGATTGATGTTGCAAGTGATTGAAATGTGATAAATTGTTGTCTGCTGCCAGAGACAGCGGCAACAACACCAAGAAATACAAGTAGAAACGAAAAACATGAACGTCTCGCACTCTACGCTTGTCATACTCGTATATGAATATATGGAAAATTCTGTGATACTGGAGTTTTTCTGGGCTACGTGCCCAACAAAAAAATAAGCGTCTTTTCTTACATGTCCTGTGCTAAGAGGATTTCCCAAGAAGCAGCAACCACTTAAGTTTGCGTTTGTTTTTACATGTGGTCGTGAGCCAAAAGTTTCGCTGAAGTTGAAACAAACACATTTTCTTTTTTTTCGTTTTCTATGTTACCTTTTTTCTTTTTTTTGGCGAGTTTCCTTTGTATGCTAATGCACAAAGTGCGGAGCGAAGCGTTTAATCAACTGAATGTGGAAGAAATTTCATGCCATGAAAATGGTTTCGAATTGCCATTAGTTTTATTAAAAATAAGTCCAATGGTTTAAGCTGCATGTATCACGATAGCATTAAGTCAATAAGCACTCAAGAGGACCTCAAAGAATCATAAAAAATTAAAGTAATCTTAATGTACTCTAAGAGTTGTAAATATTATTGGCTTTTCTAATTAAATATTATACATTTCGGCTTCATTTTGTTGAAGTTACTTACCGAATAAGAATGGATTCGTTGCAGCTTGAATCCATTCACATTTATTGAATTCGTAGAAAATAAAATTGAAAATATTTATTGCAGTTTTGTGCAAATATTTTTGCATGTGGTGAGATAAATTTTGGCATTGACTACAAGAACTCTGCAACGACAATTCACAACACGAGCACGGATACAAATTGTGTATGTGCTTGTGCTGTATAAATAACTGCAAATGGAGCAGCTGAAATACAGTTTGCCATAAACTCTTAGCTAAACAACTCAAAGTTCAAAACTTTAAAGTAATTGCTGTTTATGCCACAATATTGTGAGAGTTATGTTGGTGTGAACATGTGTGTATGTATGTTTCTATAATACGTATTACGTATACGCCCCACTGATTTATGGTGCACACTTTTTTAAAGCTAGTTGTCAAAATAAAACTTTTTCTGCGATTCGTATGAATCAAAAAACTTTTATTTGCTTTGCCACATATTGTTGTACTTGTTGTTGCACATTTTTGTAGATATTTTTTCGTATTTTTCCAGCCGATTCTCTTGCTTTTTTTTGTTATTTGTTGATGTTTCCGCTGTTCTTTGCTTATTTGGACCATCGAATTTCATTATTGCCGTTGACAGTTTTATTTGCTGCAAATAAATTTGAGCCTATAAATAAGAAACTGAAAAGTTTTTCCACTCAGTTTCTGTTTAATTGATTCTTTCATTTCGATTCAAGTTCTTGACAGGCAATTACAAGTAAAAAGTAAAAAGAATCTCTTATTGAAGCTTTAAAGCGGAAACTGTGATTCTGCTGTGGATTCTACTTGTTGGCTTGATTAAAAGCCATCAACGGGCACTTGAATAACTTTCAAGCGACATAAATAATAAAAGAAATTTTTATGTACACAATGCCACAGACACAGACATAGATAGAGTAACATGCAATGTGCCACAGCGCAAACAAACACAAACACACACCACACAAACACACATAGAAAACGCTTGAGTGGCAGTTTGCCGTGTTGAAGGCGGAAGTTGCTCACAGTGACTGACAATTTTTGCGTTAACAACAACATTTACAACTTTAGCTACTTTTTTTATATACCATATATATTTTTGTTGTACTCGCAGTCATTGCCACATGTGATGTTGCCACATGTAGAGCACGTCTCAGCATCCTTACAGTTGCCTTTGGCAACGGCTTCTAGCTCCTTCAACTTCCTCTTGCCTCAGTCTAAGCTGCTCCTGCTCTGCTACCTTTATGCTCCCGTTTTCCTCCCTTTTTCCCTTAGTTCGTCAGCATAATGAATTACACCGGTACACGCGCGTCACAATTCGTGCTGGCAATCCTTTTGCCTTCATCAGGCTGCAGTCGACAGTCATCGGGCAACACAACAACCACAACAACAGTTACAACAATGCCAGCTTTGTTGTGGCTGCCACAATTTTACAATTGACTGTTTCACTATAGAGGGTGGCACGTTGGCAATGCGTTGGTTTGGCCAGGGGGTTGGAGCTGACAACCGTAAAACGCTCGGCTTGTTTTACGCATTATTTACTTAGTTGGGATGCTGTTACGTATTTCGTGCTGCTGTGGGACTGTGTGTGTGTGTGTGTGTGTGTGTGTGTGTGAGGGGGTGAGCATTACGGAGGCGGGTCCAAATGAACTAGCATTACAGTAAGTTGCGGCAAGTAGCAAAACGCTGGTCTGCAATTAATTTGAAAGTCTGTTTACGGTAAATGGAAATGGGTCTCAGCTGATGATTGTGGGTGTGAGTGTGTATATATACAACACAAAAAAAATATATATGTACTATATGTGTGTGTGTGCTGTTTCCATTGCTGGTTACATTTTAAATGAATTGAAGCCAACCCATTTTAAATGGTGCTGGCAATTTGTCTGCGTATTGATTAAATTCCTTGATAATTTCAAATATGTATATATATTTAAAATGATAAAAACACAAATGATGGAACTCAAAAAGCTGACGAAGAAGCGCTGAAATAATCAACCAAATTCTTTGTACATTTTAATGTATATTTCATGCTTTGTGTAGAGCATTAAAATGTGAATTTAAAACACATTAAAATACTCCAAACATTTTCCCACTGGACTGGCAATAAAATACAAAATTCGCATTAAATTTTTGACATTTTCTTATCTCTCTCATGGCCGCAAAGAATAAAAGTACAAAGGGAAAATACATTAAATTCACAGGGCAGCTTTAATTGTACCTCCCCTTCCTTAGAAAAATAAAGAAGGCAATAAAATGTTAGTAATTTGATTAAATACACAATCCGCTTAGCATTGTATATAAGTATAAGCGGTTTACTTAAGTAATTTCATCAGAAATGCTCATATTGAATACCAATATTTGAACTCTACTCACTTGTGCTTAGTATTCGTGTTGAGTACTCGTTCCGAGAAATAACGGTTTTACCCAAATATTCACTTGTCAATTGACTTGTGTCAAAATATGAAAATATGAGCTGCTCTTGTGGCTTCTTTGCGATGCGGCAGAGTTGGCAGCTTATGCAACATTTATTTGATATTGTATTAAATATTTAACACACAACACGATAAAACACTTTCGGCTCATTAATCTTATACACGAACACACACTAACACAAACACGCACACACACAATACGCGGTGAGGGCGAGAGGGAGACAGAGCTAAGATGCTGCTAATGAAGCCAACAAAAACTGAAAGTTATACGAGCAGGCCTCTAAATATTTTCCTGCCTGAATAATGTGAATGGTTGCGGCTAATTTTATGCGGCAATTCAAACACTTTACGCGTTTCTCTTGTGGCATGCAACACGGCAAGGCAAAAAGCTGTCGGTCTGAACGAGAGCACTGGCAAAGGGAGACTGACGCCTAAAACTATGCAGCAGCTAACGCCTGCTTCATTTGTATAACAGTATAACAGTTGTAATGTACAGAAAGAGAGAGAGAGGGGGAGTGAGAGAGGAACTGAGAGAGGGAGAGTGAGAGAGCTGTGAGGCTGTGGCATTGAGGGGGAAACTCTTCGATAACACCTGCCTGAAATTAAATAGGAAATTACCATTTGACCATAACACGCACAACGACCTTGCCTTAACGGCAACAGCAACAGTGACAACAGCTGAAGCAGCAACAACTATTTAACAGTTCTTGCATACGATATGTGGCCAAGAGACCACGACCAAAATCACTTCCAGCCAATTAGCTAAATGTGCGCACAATATGTTGTTATTCAAGACCGCTAAACGGAATCTAGAAAACGTGCATTACGAGTCCTTTATATATGCGATATGCTTGTCAGCTCGAAATTATGATTATGATTATTTACTGTACTGTGTGGGCGTTGGGTTACATAAACATGCCATTAAATTTAAGTGCCACAACTCGGATTTCAGAATTCCAGCACACGCCACTTGATTCGCCTCAATTTTTTTTTTTTTTTGTTTGCCGAATTCAATTGGAGCTGCTATTCAAATGTCAAACAAATTTTGAAATGCCACTCAGCGTTCCTCCACTTTCTCCTCTCCCCTTCTACCCCTCACCAACTCGCAGCGAAAGTAGACAACAAAGTTGATGCCTGAAATCTTTGTGCGTCTGCAGAGCCGATAGTCAATTTGAAATGGCCATAAGAAAAGGCATGAGATGGCAGACAAGCAAGTTTTGTACGGCAACGTAATTGAATTTTTATTGACATTGCAGCTGAGAGACATTGCCTCGACTTGTACTATAGCTAAAGGCCACCAACTATTTTCCTGATTTTCCCAAAGTAGCCGACAGTTTACAGCAGCAAAAGAAAAAGACGGAAATGTGACCGAGAACACAAACAAGACAACTGGTCAGGTGGAAATGGTGAATGGAGATATTTGAAATTAATTTATGTTCTATAGAAAACATTCCAGCAACCATAATATACACGTAGGTTATGCTAAATGTGATTTAATCAGAGAAAGACAAACAAATCCAATCAGCAGCAGCTTCTCTTTTTGTTTGCCATTTGATCAGCCAAGAGATCTGCAACCGATAGATTATAATTGGTTGTATTACCTTATTAACAACATAACTTACATTTCCATTTTCCAACCTGTACTTTATTGCTTCAAGCTCTTCTTTTTACTAACTCTTCAGAACTTTCTGTAGAGTATTTGCCGAACTTCTCTTCTCTCAACTGTTTTCCCCACATATCAGTAACTCTCAGAGCATCAGAATGAAAGTGTTTCCCCTTTGGCAACATTTATTGTTTGGCTTTCCAGTTTTTTTCTTTTTTTAATGACCCAACTCTAATTGATGGCCCCTTTGTTCAGTTTCTGCTGTGTGGCACACACAATGTGCCACAATTATCATTTACAGTTGCACGCTTTACGGGTGCCATCGTTTTGCTAATTATAAGTGAATTCCCCCGTCCAACTCTCTCTTTCTCTCTTCCTCTCTGTAGTTACTTTATCTCTGGACGCTTGTTGCATGCCACGGCCATTAAATTATTTTATATGGCACATTAAAATAAACTACGCCACCGACGAAAAAAAGAAGAGAGTAAAAAATGCAACGCAGCCGTTGCCAAGTGCAAAGAGACAAGAAGAAGTATCATACATCCACAGACCATGGAACTGAGTCTGGATAGGCCATATAGCAACTCCGACTGTAACTGCCACTGCAGCTGCCTCATTGCGCGTTATTATCGCAGTGTTATTATTGTTATTACTGTGCCGCATGTTGCGCGACTTCTAAGCAATTACTTAAAACGCATCGCTGCCTCTGCCTTTGCCACTCCGCAATTTGCATGCAACGAGACTTCAAAAGGTCCATCATTCCGCTGGGATTGGACTTTAAAAAGCTGGGCCAGTTGCTGCTGCAGCCACTGCCTGTTGTCTGTTGCCTGTTGGGTTCCGTCATAAATCTCCACCAGGCACAATGCTCATACGCCGCGTGTGACCGTCGAGTCGGGAGTCTCAGTGCCTTGATTTGATGACATTGTCAGTGTTGCTGTGGTGCAGCGGTGCTCACATATTTATTAAGTTTTCCTTAAAGCTGTACACTCGATTAGGTCAACAAAGAATTACATCACTTAAATGTTTAATCTGTATTTCATTAGCCAATATTGGGTTTCTGTCTAGGTTTCTCATGTCTTTCTATAGCCTCGGAAATGAGACAACTCAAGTCTTTTATTTCATCCACTCCCGTTCTAGCCTTCTTAATCAAATTTCCATCAAAAGTTTTGGACTTTAGTGGCACTTTGGTTCGCGCGCGTACCCGTGACGAGGGCCAGTCGAAGAGTTTGCTTACTCGGCCATTCATCAAACTAAAATGCTCCAGTTTGCGCCTTATTGCCTGTAGTACATGCTGCTTACCTAAGCAGTTAAAGTTGGCAACACTGCCCTCTATTTTTAGCACATCATCGATATGCACATACGGCGAACGTACATAGACTCCAGGTGATTGTATTGTTTCCAGTCTATCCAAACGAAGCTGCAGCAAATCCAGTTTCCATAGTGTGTCCTCCATGAACGCTGTTAGATTTGCTGAGCGTGCCATGCACTCGACAATCTTCCTCAAATTGGTATTCTGAACGTGCATCCGATTGATACACTCCTCCATGCTTGGGGAATTGGCCAATGCAATCGGCTTGCGTGCCAACTGCGCCCCGATGACGCCGATTGCCGTTAGCTGTGGCAACAGAAGCAACACCAACTGCATTCTGTTGGTCCATTAGGTGCAGAGGTTTGATAAGCAATGTCAGGTCAACTTTAATGAATTGAGTTTCTGCCCTGAGAGCGGACGTCCAGAGAGTTAGATGGTATTCAAACTATTGCTGAAGTTGAGCAAAATGTGTTGCATTCAGTAACTATGTTAGCAAAATTAAGCTGGCTATAATTGTGGCATACTCTTAGGTGCTACTCTGAATTGATTAAATATTTCTATCGAATGGAAAATTTAATTTAATAAAATTAAAGTCTTGTACTCTTTTCTTTATAGAAAATTAATGAATTTTTACTTAAAAAGATTGCACATTTTAAGCAGCATCTTCAATATTATTAACTATTGATGTAAAGCATGAATTTTCAGAGTGCAAGATAAGCTCGTAATTGACCCATCATAAGTACTCTTATCAGTTTGTCTGTCCGCATAACGACCTAATGCTTTATTTTAGAACAGATTTAACCTCTCACATTGCATTTTACCTTCTCAATTACAATGAGCTTAACTGTTCAGCCAAAGTTTTTGTTTGGAAAACCTTTCAGTTCAGCTGGCTTTTAAAGTTCCGCCCGTACAAACTTGGCGCTCAGTTGCGTTTGGTGTAGCGGGGAAGAGAGGGATGAGGCTGCAGGCTGATTTCGGCGGCTTCTCTGGCCGTCCTCTTAAATCTTGCGGCTCATCTACCATTTGGGGTTGGACACGATGTGGCAGGCACAGTTTCCATAAATAAGCCTCACAAATTAAGGCAGTCGCAGTCGGCAAAAAAGCATACGTTAAGCTTAAAATAGCAAGTGCCTCCCCGGGCACACTCACACTCACACTTACACACACACAGCACTCACTTGCTCCACTGTATGTATAACAGTTTAATCAGCCCACCCACTGAGAAGTTCGTTCAAAAAGCTGCCGGCTACACAAAAAAGAGAATAAATAAAAATACATGTAAAAATTTAACTCATATATATCTATATATATATATATATTTTATACGTTAGGGTGAATCGATTTAAATGGGTCAATCAATATAGACCGGTTCCATTTGTCTTAATCTACGCTTTATTCTCCGCTGTTTTCATCAAGAAATCATAGTTCTAAAATCAATTCCTATGGAAAAATGGATGCACTCTAATATACGTATACAGAAACCCCTGCTGCCCCCTTGTGACCCTCAACCCTGGGCGCATAGCAACGGCGTTCGACTTGGTTGCCCAAAAGTAGCCCGGGGACCAATTTCTTCTCGTTTGGAGCGTTGAATTTATTGTTTGCGGAAGTTGTCTTTAATGTCACCACCCACCATTCAGCAGCCAGAAAGCAACCCAAGTTAAACCCCAAGCAACTCTACAACCACTGCACCACCTTCAATATTAGCCAGAATATTAGATGCTGACCTTCAGCTCCAAGTAATTTCAACTCATTGAGCTTAATGTGATGGCAGCTGCTGCGAATTGTGGGCGTGACCTCCGCCAACTTGCACATATAATTCGCAATTCGTTTATTTATCTGGACACGTGTTGGGGCTCAATAGTCAGTTGATTTATGGCCATAGCAAATATTATTCAACATTCATAAATATACATATTTTCCTTATATTTTCTTTTCATTTTTCAAGTTTCCCGTTTCAATTTTTGTCGTTGAACTTGCAAATTGTATTTTGATGCGGGTGCTAGAGCAGATTGTTAACCGACACGTTAGCCACGTTTGTCCTTCCAACGGACACTAATGCGTTTATAAAGTGTTAACATGGCGTATGCGTAACATTTTGTTGTTAGAATTCTGGTTTTGTTCTAGGGTTCGCTTCATTTTAATGGCAGTTATGAGCCACAACTGCCGCTTGTAGTTTGAGCGGGTTTCTTATTGCTTGATTTATGGTTATGGAATATGCCACGCCTCATTTTTATGGCATCTTTAAGTGCTCGTAAAACTGTTGAAGCAGATTCAAGACTTTTCTGTTAACAGTTGCCAGCCAGGTCATAAATTTAATTGCACCGATTATTGCCTGGAATTAGCTTTAATCTGAAATATCGGTCGAGTTTTATTCGTGAACACAAAATAGATTGCAACCAATATATCGACAACCATTCCCATATATATATACACTTAATTGGCTAATCAGTGCCTAATGTTCGAATTTATATTAAATGCTTAATTGCTTTACTTATAAGTAGAAGCAACGTAACAGATTGAACTGCCAGACTTGTGTGAACACATGCTGTTCTCTACTCAGTAACTAATAACATTATTAAATATTAAAAATTTTGAATATTTCGGTACTATTCCCTGGTTATCCATTAACTTAGTTTAATGTTAAGCATTAACTGTTAAGTTACTCTCGGAAAAGTCAGTAAAAGTCTTGAGAATGTTAATAAAAGGCCGACCAAAGTAGCATAAATCTCTAACGTATATATTATTTACCTAAACTTCTAAACAAACACCAGCAAAGAACTGCAAAAATTATCATTCCCTCTTTAAATGGGGAAAATAAAAGTTTCGAAAGAACTTTTCGCTATCTGAGATTCCATTTACATTTATGCAAATTTGTTTGAGTTTTTATGCTGCCGACAATGACTTTCATTTAATTGTTGCTCTTAGCAGAAATCAAATACAAAAGCTACATACACACACACACACTTAACTTTACACACAATTTACGGTTAGTTGGAAAATTAAAGCACTCAAAATAATTCAACCAATTGAGCATAGGAGACAGTCTAATTGCTTGGGGGAATACGATATGGGAATTGTCGCCATTTGCCAATTGCTGTTTGGCATTTTCGGTTTTGTTTTCATTTAAATTTCAGTTTTGTTTATAAGAGCATAATGTGTATTTAGGTAGCGCTAGAGAAACAAGAAGATACAATGGAAAACAGAATGTAAGATGAATATCATTTAGTTGAAAAGAAATGGGCCAAGCATAATTTATGTAAAGTAGCAACTACAACTAAACCGAATGCGAGTTTAAGTGGAAATAAATATACTACAACAAGAGAAAACCAAAAGGAAAAGAAACAGTCGGAAGGCGGGAAGAGAAAGCAGCGACAGCGAGTCAAGCACACGCATTTAGGACACAATCTCTCATTGTCTATTTGTATCTGTGTGTCTGTCTGTCTGTGTATATGTGTGTGTGTATGCCTTATTGTTATGCTCAACACTTTGTTGGTAATATTTTTGCCTTACGATGATGATGATGATGATGATGACGACATCACCGCCCACGACCTTCACACACGTCAGCCAAATGCAAACAACAAATGTGCGCCCAAAAGCAGACTAAGCGTTTTGTCTGCCTCTTGTTCACTTTGTTGCTGTCGGGGGCAGTCATTTAAGCACTCGTGCATCAGACAGTAGCATCCACCAGCAGACAGCAGGCAGCAGGCAGCAAGCAGAAGTCAACATTCAGCACCTTTTGCTATATAGTTAGTCAGTCAGTAAGTCAGTCAGTCATTCAGTCAGTCAGCCGGAAGGCAGTGCATGCTCTGAATAACGAAGCAGTTTTCACCTACTGAATCTTGAGGGTTGCTCTAGTTGCACGTTCTTCGCTTAACATTCCTTATTTGCGTATATATTTGGCTCTGATTTCGTTTTAATGTCATTGGAATTAGCTGCCAAAGCTTAATTAGCTTCACTTCTCAACTCTACTAAACAGAATTATAATTATATACTTCTGGCTATTAACAAAATTGCACTTTCATTTGCATAAGCACTTCATTTAAATTATGTTCTTTATTTGAATGGCTGTTGAATTAGCATTTACTTGGGTGTCAGTGCATTCTATAAATACGAATTTAGCTGGGGGGACTTTCCCCACTGCAATTCAGATCCACACAAATTGAGTTGCAGAATTTGTGTCGAGGTAAGTCTCGGCCCATTCAGATGCAAATGCAACGCACACAATGCCAACTAGCAACCAGAAATGTGAGACACAGAAAGCCAGTCTCAATAAGAGAATGAAACAGAGAGTTAGACTGAGAGAAATACAGATTGCTGCTTAAATTATTAAATATATTCCCATAAATGCGAGTGCATAATGTTGTTGGCCCTTTTGTTTCAATTAAAGCATTTAACAGACAGTGGAAAACATACTCCCTAAAAGTTTCCTATCTTAAACTATGTCCACAAACTGCCCATCACAGAATTAATAAAAATGGGATCAACAAACTTAAGTGTTATTTCTTATATATGTATATTTAAGGAGACGTCCATCATTTGATTAACATTTTGATGTAAACAACGCGACAGTTCCGGAAATAAAAGGAAATGACCGAAGAGGTTTATGTTTGTTTAGGACACTTTTGTCAAGTCTCGAACTTGTGGCAGCTGAAATAGAGAGAGACCACTTCAAGAACTTTGCATAATTTAAGAAGAGCTGAGTTTTCTTTAAGGTTTAAAGAGGCACATCGCAGAGTGGAGGCAGCTACCTTTGCCGTTCCAGTTGCAGTTGCAGTTGTAGTTGCTGTTGCACTGACAGTCGCTACAAGCCATGCATTTTTGGCAAGCAACGAGACAAAGAGAACGTCAGTTCAGGCTGAGTTTTATAATGAGCCTCTGCCAACGAGTCTCTGATAATGGTCCTGCCACTGGCCTCAGAGCTGCCTTAGAGCAGACGATGCACGAACTTCCTGCCTCTGCCATCGCATCCTCTTTATGCCTGTCTGGATTTTGGTAGCAGACAGAGAGGATTCCTTCCCTCTACAAACGTACGTGGCATAGAAATGCATACATAAATTAATGCAGTTGAGATACAATACGCTCACACACACAGATGTAGTTAGAGGTACTGAGACATGCATACGCAGACACAAATGCTGCAGTGTAATTTCTCTTGTCGTTATTAAATAGAATATTTCGCTCTATGACTTGTGTCTGCATCGCAGCAACTGAAGAAAATATAGAAGCTCTGGAAGCTGTAGAAGTGGTCTCACTTCTTTCTCTTTTAACAAATGTGTGCATTGCAGACTTTTGCTTATCTTATGGTACCTCCGGTTCATCTTCTTCTTGTTGTGCCCCAACAAAAAGATCCAGAATTTGTACACAAATATTTCGGATTTGTGTTTGCAAATATTTATATAAAGACATTGTTCAGCGGAAAGAAGTTTTAACTAAAATTCGAACCATATTTCGGGCAGACAATATAACAGCTTTTTGCTGTAATAAATTGCATTAAAAGTATTAAACATATAATATTTTTTAAATTATTAAAATACTTTAATTCAACAATTTTTTTGCTAACTTACAACATTGTCTGAATTTCCAAGAATTTAGCTTTTCTGCTAAGCATATGTAGGCTATGTAAAGGTCAGCAAGCAATCGCATGTTCCTGCTATTAATCTATAATTTAATTAAATTTTATGTGCATATTTTGATTCCTTTTTTGTACAACTGGCAAAAGTTGAAACATTCAAGTTAAATGTTATCTGCCTTTTTTCCGTAATACTTTTGAATAGTTTTTGGTTCATTGCACACAGCAGCCACACAGACACACACCCACACACGTACATACATACATATGGGCTACAGTTTGGCAATCGGAAAATAAAATCAATTTTAATTTCTTTTGCATGCGGCGCTCCGAAAAAACTTTGGCGTCAAAAATGTTTGGCCAGGCACTTCAGCAGACGATGCCGCGCCGTAAAAGCCATCGGAGCAATAAAATTATACACAAGTGATGCCAAAAAGTGGGCATTAAGCCGCACACTCACAATCCCACACAAACACAAACACACACACACACACATTAATAGAAGCGTATAACAGTTTCGAATCTCTTCGAATCTCGTTCTCTTTATTATTTGCTTGAATGTGTTTAATGAAAACGAAAGCAATCGCTTGCAAAATGCTTAAATAAATATTGAATGCCAGCAATTGGACACCTAAATTAATTAAACATGAGCTGAGCACACTAATTAGTCTGATTTATTGATAAAGTTTATTTTTCGCTCATTGAATTGTTATATATATAGGCGATTTAAAAACAAACAGAGATGAATTGGTCGCTCAGTTTGCTTCTATTTGTGGCAAGTATAAGGTGTCAGTTGCGTGTTTGCTTACCTGGCTCAGTTTGCGGACAGCTTTGGGCTCAACATGCTGGCAACATAATTCGATTGGATTTCCCAAGACTTGAGCAGCTCAAAGCCTTCATCTCAAAATGTTTACTATGAGCTGGACATTTGCTCTTTTGGGTCGCTTTATTTCGGGCATTTTTTCTTTATGGCTGCTTCTTATTGAGTTGTTTTGGCTCAACTTGTCATTGTTTGCCCCTTTGAACATGAGCTGGGTCCTAGGTTCTGATATCAAACTTAACAAGAGACGACAGTTACAACAAACAATCGAATAATAAATGCCCTAAAGCATTATCAAATTGAAAGCTGATACTGGCCTTTATAAGATAGAATCTTTTAATGATTAAACGGTTCATTGCTAAGATATCCATTCTTTAAATAAGATTTTGTTTCCTTATCGATTTGTTTATGCAATTACAACTTCTTTAAAGAAGTAAATCTACTCCTTTATAGCAGGGTATAAGCCATCAACCGAAGCCGTTTATCATACTAGAAAGACCCTTTTAATATGGCAAGTAAACGTCATAAAATTAAATATCTGTCAATTTATTAGCTCATTTTAGGTCTAATGAGATGGCCTTGTCAGTTTTGTGGCCAAAAATTGCAACATTTCCAATCAGAACTCTAAACAGAATTCAATTATATGCATTCTACCATATGAAAGCCATAATTCCGATGCTTTGTCAAAAAAATATCAATTTGCATATGGAAGTGGACAAATTGTTTTACAAAATGACACAACTAGATGCCATTATCGTTTGCAATTAAAAATGTTGTAATATCAACAACGTACAACAAACTGTTACAGCAACAACAACAACACGAATTACAAGAACAAAGTACAAATTGTAGTATCATTTGTTTGCCGCATAAATCAAGCTAAAAATGCAAACACAAAATAAAATGGCCCACGAAATGTTCAATTAAATGAGAATGTGGCATGCAATGCGAATATTATATAATCCGTGGCACATAATTGCAAATTTAATTGCCACAGACGACAAGTAGAAGGGGCACGGACTCGTGAGTGAGGAACATGCGGCGTATGCGTAACACACAGCAAATAAAAAGTATAACAGAAAAATGGCTGCCAATATGTGCCATAATATGTGTTGTGCGTGTGTTTGCGGTTGTACGTGTGTGTTGTTTTTGCACGTGTGTGCATGAAAAATCACGTCTAATTCCAATTTCTAAACCAACAACAAAACACACAAGGGAAGTAATGGGGAACTCAATTACAAAGTGTGTGTGTGTGTGTGTGTGTGTGTGTGTGTGTGTGTGGACTTGTGTGCTTCTTCGTTGTGCTTTTAGCTGCTCAACTGCCACATCAGTTTCAGCTTTAAGCTTCAATTTGCTGCATGATAATATTTTACTGTTGCCTTGGCGACTTTTTGACATTCCCCAAGCCCTGCAGTTGCTACCCCCCAACCCCCTCACCAGTCCCCGCTGCCCCAGCTGCATTTAACAAGCTTTGCATTGTACTTTGATTACATTCGCACTGTGGCTTTTTGTTGTTGTTGTAGTTGTTGTTGGCCCATTGTTGTTGCCGGAATTGTTGCCTTGGCTTTTTGGCCGCCGCATTTCTGTTTTCCATTTACGTCTTCGAATTGAATCAAGTTTCCCGCGTTTCCTGCTCTCACGCTATTTTTTTTTTTTTTTTTTGAGCTGTTTTCTGCTCATACAGCTGCCAACAGCCAAGTTTTTTCCGCCGGAAAACGCAGCTTCCGCTTTTTATAAATTCTCAATTGTGCGCACCAAAGAAAAAAAGTGCCAAAGTCGACAAATAAAAGAAGCGACAATTCGAGCTGCTATTTTGATGCTATTCTCTGAAATTGTCATTCAGTCTTTTCTATGTCAAGGATCATCTCCGTCGGGACCCCAACTCCCCTGTCGTCCCAACAACAGGTGTGACAGTGTGACACGTGGACGGTTGGTTGTCATTTTAAGTGGATTTGCAGTGACAACTATGTGTCAGATGTTTGGCACCAACTGTGGAAAGTATGCTGTGAATTTGAAAATATCTATGCATGTGTGATACCCTTCTAGCATTTCGTAGCCTAGGGTATATTGTCTCCAGGAGAAATTAACATTTGTAGGTACAAAGCGTAAATATAATTAATTTGTAAATAATATATTCAGTTGAATAAATGCGATTGCTGACAGATATTTTCAGAATATTATCTGACTAAAAAGATGAAAAAATAACAAATATAACAGATTTAAATAATAATAACTCCAGGGTTAAATACCTATTAATCTGCTCAAAATTCTCTGTGTTTTCCAATTCGAGCAATAAATGTTAGATCAATTACAATTTTTTAGATCCCAACAGTTTTTTTCTGCATTCGAGTATATTTTTCATCCTTTCAGCTTATAATAATTTTAAATTCAGATTTGTCATATTTTTTTTTTAAATAAATTTTAGTAAGTTTGCTGACAATATGTTGAGATCTGAACTAATTTTAACTATTTAATTTTTATCTTTGTTGTCTGCTTATAGTTGATGTTTGTTAAATAATAAATATTTAAAATGGACCTCTCCCCGTCGATCACCTCGTTATTGTAACTTCTCTCTCTGCAACGCCGTCAATGTATTTTTGGCTGGTCGTTCTACCAGCATGTAAAACAAAGCCGCACAAGGATGACAGCAACAACAAGAGTGGCAACAACAAACATGACATGTGTTCAGCATGTACTTTTATCTGCCATCATCATGATGTGTATTATTTTATACTTAAAATCCACACACTTTTTTTCTCTCTCTAGCTCTCGCACTCTCATTGTCTGTGTTTCACTCTGTTCTTAATTTTAATTAAATTGTTAACTGGATCACCGCTTGCTGCTTGTTTGTGTGTATGCAACACTCGTCAAACGTTAACTGAATGGAAATTGTTAAATAAACAAAACCACAACGCACAGTGGCTAACAAGTGAGGTTCTTCAAAGTTCACCTGCGTCTGTCACTGTCAAAGAAAACAAAAAATGGCAAAGAAAAAAAATGGTCAAAACCGAGTAAAAAGCTTAGGAAAAAAGATGGGCGACCCTTTTAGGGGTTTCGCATATTTCAGAGTTGCTTTTGAAAAGCTGCAGCTGCCAATAAATTTCTGGTTGCCATAACTCAGAGTCCCTCAGTTTTTCCTAACGCTTTTCATTTATTTGCTGGACAGCGGCCAAAACAGAATTTTTCTTTCAATTCGTTGCGAATTTACCGACTTTTTTGGCCACATAATTTTCACGCAGTCCAAAGCGTAGTGTTTGTGTGTGTGTGTGTGTGTGTGTGAGTTGTGGGAGGAGTGCATAAAATTTGAAGCACAAATTTATGCGCCATGAATATGCCTAGGCATTAATTAAAAGCGACTCAACCGCTTGACCATTTAGTGGTCGTGTTTAGTGGGCTTAGTCTGGTGTGTGTGGGAGTGTGTGTACTTTGAGACCAACCATAACATTTATGGGACTCGCATATGATGCTGCAACAGCAACAACAAAGGTCCGACTCGGGGAACAAGTGCGCGTAATATGCGCTTTAAATTATGCGCTTTAAATTGAGCTGCAATCTGTGATTCCATTTGCGTGTGCATCGCAGCGTGAACACAGGCAGCTAATCCATTTATTTAATGGACAACGCTGATTATGTTACAATAATTTGTCGTGCAGTTTAAAGCATTTAATTGATAGCATTAATTGTTCTATTGTTTTGATAATATTTATTTATTGCATTCATTTGCATTTCACGTCACATTAATTGTAGATAAATATGGTAAATTGAGCATACTTTTGAGCTTAAATCTGTTAATTCTGTAAATTAAAAATATCTGTAGCATACTTTAAAGTTAAAAATTAAATGTTCTCTCAGCCAAATTTGCCATCAATATTTATTCGAGTTATATTTAAACTTGACATTTGATATGTAGCGATGACAGTGAGATTTCAGAGCTGCTGAACTCATTATTCAATATTACCTTTTACCATAGTCTCATTCCGCATGTCACGTTGCTATCAACCGCAATGCAATTTGCCCACTTTATTGCACGATGCTCCCTGAGTTTCATTCCCCGCTGAAAATTCACATATCAGGAAGTTACAGCTGCGCCCTTTGCAATAACAGTTTACAGAGGAGAGGGAGAGGGAAGGGAGAGGGAGAGGGAGAGGGAGAGGGAGAGGGAGAGGGAGAGGGAGAGAGAGAGGGAGGCAGACGGCAGCTCAGAGTCAAAACGATTTGTCAGTGCTGTCCAAGTTGCAGCAGTTGTCGTTTTCTGTCCATTGCCGCATCCTAAACGTGGCCAACGTCACGTGAGCTGCAACTCTTGCACTATTGCCCCAACACGAACCATAGAGCAAAGAGCATAGGGCATGGGACCAACTGGTCATGCAAGCCATGACAAGTGAATGTCACGTCACAACCCATCACATCACATCACATCACATCACATCACATCGCATCACGCACACACATCCATTTCCTGCCGATGGCCGTCATAAATAACAATGGAAACGGGAAAGACCGGGTCTGGATCATATCGAGTCAACGACAGGCAAGGACAACGTTTCCAACTCAATATCCAACGAGATAAATGAAAAGCGCAGCGAGTTCACCTCACTGTGCCACAAGTAAGTTTGACCTTCGCTGAAGGCATTTTTGTGGCACGCGCCAAACTTTGTGGCCATTACAAAATAATCGCCAAAGACTTTGCCACGCATATTTCATAGTTTTAAGCGTAAGAGTCGACAACAACTGTCGGCGAGGCAGGCAACTGAAATGCATTGCCAGCAATTGAGCCATCCAACTTTGTGGCAACAACTCTTGCCACAGCCACAGCCTCTTCCATATGCCTCTGCTGCAGCTTCACACCTCTGCTGTCAGCAGCTTTGCTCAAGTGCCAGGTATGCAGGATTAAAACGCAACACTTTATCATTAAAATTGGAAAAAAAAATAAAACGTTGACAGGCAACGAAATAAGTTTCAACGTCAGCAGCAGTTGCCACATGGCCTACGCCAAGGACGAGGGCAGACAGAGACGGAGACGTAGACGGAGTCAAGGATAGGTCGAGGATAAGTACCATGCGGCACCAAAAATTGTGTGCAGCATTATGTTGCGTGTGTGGGCGTGGCAACACTGAGCATCTATTAATTCAATTTACAAAGTCTGCAAAACGTGCCAAGAATTATGTGCAATACATATAACGTACGAACTTGAATGAAAATCAATGCAAATGTTAAGCACATGAAAATGGAAAATTGTTACCGACACACACACACACAACGCCATACGCACAGTAACAGCAAATTCAATTAAGTTTACTGCAAATTTATGATGTGTCAACGTTAGTGCTTTAAACTTTCGTCCAAAAACTTTGTCATTTGCTTAATTACAAATGATTTTTGCAGAGTGCAAAATAATGTGAATAAATCGAAGCTGTTATAATGATAAATGATCCACATCATTTGCAGCAGATTGTGTGATGGGGGTTGGGGTGGGCGTGGTAGTGTAGTAATGTTGAACCTGACTTCCGTTTCCTGCATAAATTTATGATAAATTAACACAGCGATTAAAATAAATCAGTTAACTATTGACAGCTGGCTCGACTGTGGCAATCTCATTAAATTTTCCAAAAATAATCTACATAATGTTTCAATTCTCAATATACAGTTGGCTGTCAACTTTAGGCTGCTACGTGACAGGATTTTCGTGGAGCAACTCAACAACGTGCTCAAAACTTGGCCAATGGCTCAGAGCTTATGCTTCATTGATATGCCAAAATGGTGGAGCATCACTACAGTTTCAAGTGCAGTGCAGCTACGTGGATTGTAACAGCTTAAAACATGCTGCATGTGACATATGGAATCTGGTACTTTATGACCGGCATTGACTGCGAACAATTGCCATTGTCAATGCACTTGGGGTTTAGCTACACTTCAATCATCTGCTATTCAATCCTCAGTTTTAAATCCTTGCAAAAGAAATGGCTTCAAAGATTGTTCTATTTAAGTAGGATTATTTCCCCTTAATCTGCTTTTTACTCTCCCAATTTTATTTAGTTACCTTTTCAATAAAAACAAATAATATATTATGCTTAATTATTGTATTTTGAACAATTTGACATCAATACATTTACAGATTAAAATCATATGCGCTTACATCTAAATTTGGTTTACACGTTTGATCGAAAAATTTGATCCTGTGAACCAGAAGTCTGAGATACAGATACACTACACTACATGGTCATGTAATACCGTAACATCTGTAGGTCTGTTCTTACTCTTCTTACTTCTGGTTTCTGGCCATATTTAGGCGTGGGGGAGTGTATTCATGTTTGGAAAAGCGAAACATTTCTACATTGTGTATACTGTGTGTGCAGTTGTGTACGTTTGTCGGTGAAAGTGTGAGTGCGAATCCAAAAATAAAGGCAAATAACTAATTGTCGAAAACCAAGTAAACAAGTCCCTACTTGGGCTCGGGACAGGCCATTTGGTATAGAAATTGTACCAGAGTACGTGTGGGTCGTCCAGTCATCCGTCCGGCTGCCAGATAAGGAACAAGTCCAAATTTACTGATTAATCCTGTGCCGCAGGTGTCCAGATGCGCCCAATCACTGCATGGGACCAACTCATGGAGAACAGCTGCCGCCAGGCATGACGACGCATGTCCATCTCCATCGTTGGCCAGATCATAGCTAAGATTCTCAGCAACACGATCCTTGTAGAATCTCCACAGGGGGAAGCGCCACAATCGATCGCCAGTGAGCGAGCCGGCTCTCTGGAACTGTTTCCAGATGTAATGCGAGTTGGACCATATGCCGGTGGCCCCGCCGCCAACGGCTTTCCGGATGCCAATGCACATTGAGCCGACATCGACCACAAGTCTGGGTTTATACGTCAACTGGCCATACAGCATGGGATCGGCAATGACAACGACACCAGTCCGACTGACATTGCGCACAGCCATCGATTTGGCATTGAGCAGAGTCACAACATCTCCCGGCTTGCAGGACATGCCCGAGGGAAGGTTCTCGCAAAGCGGCAGGATGGCTGTGATGTTGATGGGCAGCGACAATGCGGCGGCAGCCCGCATGGCTGCCAGAATTACAGCTGCTCCGGTAAGATCGCCACGGAATTCATCCATGCCGCTGCAGGGACGCAGATTGATGCCGCCGGAATTAAAGGTGATGCCTTGACCCACAAGTAAGATTGGTTTATCCTCTGGCGAAGTGCCACAATAGGCGATCTCCAGGAGCACAGGTGGCTCACAAGAGCCCTTGGCAATCATGAGGAATGAGTTAAGACGCTGCTGTTCGATCCATTCCATGGTGCGCACCTCAACAGTGATCCCACAAGGACACAGGGCATCCACGGCGGCCTGGGCGAAGATCGTTGGCGTCATGCAGTTGGCAGGTGCATCGGCCAAACGTCTTGCCAGGTTCTGGGCTTCTGCTTTGAATAGGCCGCGTGTCCAGGAATCCATATCGGGTGAGGCATGCAGCTCCAGTTTGGGCACAACATCGCGGAACTTCTTGCCCAGATTCTCCTCATAGCGCCAAACAGCCAGGGCAGCACCCTCAGCCGCCTGCTCCGGATAGTCCATGTGATCCACATGCACTTCGATGCACTTCAGCGATTGCAGAGATCGAGCACCGATTCCCGCCGCAATCCGAACATTCTCCATGCCCTCATCCAGCATCTCCAGCTCATTGAAGCCAATGCCTTCGAGGCCCACACCGACGACGCATATGGAACGGAAATCATTGTCCAGATTGTTGAATACCTTGCCACGTCCCAACCGTCCCGTGATCTTAGTTTCGCAAATCAGCTCCGACAATTTTCCTTGCACTCTATCGTCAAACTTCTCGCCAGCCGGTGTCAGTCTTGGTCCCTTGCCACTCTCCTTTTCGTAGAGTCCAAGGATGATGCCCTTTCCACCTTGCTTATTGGCTTCGCAGGATGCATACCGCAGTCCTAATCTCTGGGTAAATGAAACGCGATCCGTGAATCTTAGGATCCTGCGCAGGCTCTGTCCACGCAGCAGACGAATTTGACTACGCATATACATCTCGTAGATGGGGCTTAATCGATATGCAAAGAGCTTAAAGAAATTTACAATAGACTTTTAGATTTAAATCGATTAAATTTCGACCGCTTAATGATAAGGAATATTTCACGCTATTTTCACAAAATTGTAAATATAAATATATAAACTAAATAGAAAATTTATGCGATCTCGTAATATACGTAAAAAAAATAAAGTCTGGTTGCCGGAATATAAATAACTTGTGTACAGTCGACGTCGAGAACTAAAAAACGAATGAGAAGCAGATCTAACAAATTCCTTTAAAACCGTTTTACATTTTCAATGCCTACTAAGTGAAAATCGAGATTTAGATAAATTTTGAGCTATCTGTCAAATTCGTGATAATGAATGATTCAGCATCAGTTCAATATAATTTAGAGTTAAGTTATATCAAAAAGCTTTATCATTTAATAACATCTAACAACGATATTAGTACTAACATTGGTCTTATACCTAACATATAGAGTTTTTCTGTATATAAAAGATATTGGCAAAGAAGTGTGAACATCGATTATACAAATAAACTGTTAAGTATTGAAATTATCCAACTCTGTAAACATTTTTCAGAAGACATAAGATTGAGTTTAATCAATGTTCTAATGATACAAAGAAAAAGGATTAATGGCTATCAGAAACCTATTGGGAAATTCCTTGTATAATAGAATACTTGAATCCGTGTATTATTATGATAGGTCTAGCTTAGCTTCTCAGGTATCTACTCTACTTTATTTTGATGAGCCTACTTCTATGCAGCTTTCAAGGGGAGTAACTCATAATTGGCAGACTTACCAGAAACTTGAAACTGAAAACTCTAAACAGTGTACGCGCAAAGAAGCGCTCACAATTCTTATATAATTAATGGTCCCTTGATTCGATTAAGAAGCCGTATCAGTTGATCGGTTTGATGTAATCACAGCAGATGTCTTCAGCAATATGTTGTTTTAGTTATGTTAATTTTTTATGTGAAATAATTTCGAATATTTGTTGTGATAAATGAGTTGACATTCAGATGAATAAGTTTGTTTGGATTGCTATGTCGAGAAAATTTTTAATAGAGTAGAAATCAAAAAATTACCCTATTTTTATAAGCTATTGGGTCAAAAGTTAAATATATTTGGACCACTAAACAAATTTTCTTGTTGATAAAAAAAGACAAATTTGACAAATTGCGACTGCTGTTTTAGTTGAAAATAACTGCCAAAATTCTGTGGCTAAAGTTTTTACAATGTGGTCGAGGAAACAATGCATATTTCCCACGTGATCAAGAAAGTTTTCCTCAGCATCAACTGGCCTTGTGAACTGCCATGTGGAAACAAAGTAAAGTTAATGGAAAAGTTATATTATTATTGTTCAATTCACAACAAATGCAGTTTTATTTCTCAAACATAAAGTAACCAAAATGCAGACAAAAATTTCAAATAAAGTACAATTTTTAGATTACTGTAATCTGGAGGTTTTAACTATTCACCTCCGGCCATCACATCGGTCTGGTAGGTAATAAAGTTCGTATGCGTTGCAAATAGAAACTCAAAGGCGCCATTGAATTGTGCCAGATAATGGGCAAAACCTTGGGGCATCCAGTTTTGTAAATAGAGCAACTGAATGCGGAGGTACAAATTGAGAACATCCCACTGCGAGACACAAAAGTGCCTCATGACAAGATTAACTGTGGAATATCCAAAGAATCCGTTCATTAGGAACGTCAACAACCATGGCACAGTGAACAAGGCAAAGACACGCAGTGGAAATAGTTGCCAGCTGGAGGCAATCTTGCTCCTGTTCCGCAGCCAATTCAATTTGACCTCAGTCGCTGGAGAGATATAGGAATTACCGGTGCATTTACTCTCAGAAAAAGAGTTCTGCTTCAGTCGGTCAACTTCGCGTTCACAACGCCAAAATCCATAGATTACGATCAACGAATTGACAACAGCTTGCCACAGCAGTCGACTATTATATTCGTAACCCACACGCAGCTTCAGCTCTCTGGAGTACTCCAAGTTAATGGTATTGATGCTCGCATTAGCCCTAATGATGGGAATCAGGTGGGAGCATATATGCAACGCTGTCAATACCAGGAGAAGAACAGCATATACAAATTTTGGCAACATTTTAGATCTGAATTTCAAACACCAAATTTTAAATAATTTATAAACTTGAATTATTTATTTCAAATATTGCTTTGCCAACTCATTTTCTGATTCGTTCGTAAAATGCAGAGATTTGATAATACGATCTGCAATTTCATTAACCAAACAATCGCGATTGCCTTTAGACACCTGGTAAAGTGTTGCGCCAGGTGAGCATTTTAGTCTTTCCACCAGTGGAATGGGTTGACGGGTATGTGAAGGAATGGTAGCCAGTAGAGGTTGCTTTTGTAGCAGCAACTCATTTACGGCAGCTTCAAAGCGTTTGCTAAACAATTCCATCTTGCCAATCTCATCGAGAATCATCAGCTGTTGTGACTCACTAGGTAACTTAAGAAGTGGCAGCGTCAGCTTCTCAAAATTCTCAACGTACACCGAGTACTTGCCAACTTTGGGGCGACGTACATTATCTATGGATTTCTCGCGGGCCAGAACACCACGTGTGCCACAAATAGTAACCACATCAAATCCAATTCGCTGTCCATTTTCTCGCACCTCTTCGGTATAAAAGCCTTGTAGTTTGTTCTGCTCTCTCAATTTGGCGCATATTTTACGAACTAAAGTTGTCTTGCCAACTCCTACGAACGAGATTTTGTTAGCAATGCTTCAGTAATGCAAATTGTTACTCACCTGGTTGTCCAGTAATTAAAAAAGTCGTTATTTTGTGTTTTTCCATGATTCGGTTTAATCAAAATAGCGCTGACATCGATATCACAGGCGATGGCAAACAATTATCTATCGATATCTTGATTTATATTCAAATAATATTGAAATATTCAACAACACTACCGAAATAGAATAATCGAAAATTATCCAAGCATTGTGGTGGTTGGTCGATTTCTACCATATGTTGAAAAAGGGAAGCAACGCTTCGCGGCTTTTTGACAACGTGAATTTTCCTATTTTGTGTTAAAATTTAATGAAATTTTGAACGTGAACCAATAGAAAGGAGCACAAACATGGAGGGCCTCATCGCTCATGCTGTCCAAAGTGGGGAGCAGCGTACAAGTGATGTCGCTGCCGGGTCAACCAGCTTTGAAGATCTCCATGTCGACCGGAATATTTTGAAAGGGCTACAAGCGCACAATTTTCTGACACCAACCAAGATCCAAGCGGCCGCTATTCCAATTTCATTTGCTGGAATGGGTAAGAGACTATAATATTTAAGAATATTATGATTACATTGTCTTTTACTTACAGATCTGCTTGTGCAGTCCAAGAGTGGAACGGGTAAAACATTGATTTATTTGCTAGCAGCATTTCAGTTGTTGGATAAATTAGTGGCCAAGCCGCAGGTATTAATAATAGTGCCAACTCGAGAATTGGCAGTACAGGTAGAAGATACAGCAAACGGACTGACTTATGCTGCGAAGAACAGAAAACTCTATAAGACCGCCAGCTCCATTGGTGGCACAGATGTGAATAAAGATCGACTTAACATGGCACAGGCTCGTATTGTTGTCGGTACGCCGGGCAGACTATTGCACCTCATGAGCAGCCGAGTTTTCAATCCGTCGTTAATCAAGCTACTTGTGTTGGACGAGGCGGACCAGTTGTATGCTACTCCATCGCTGCAGAAGGATGTGCAGTTGCTATTGGAGCCGATGCTTCCCGAATGCCAAGTCATTGCCTGCAGCGCAACCTATCCAAACGGTCTGGATGAGCGTCTGGCTAAGCTAATGCGCAACCCCATTCTGGTGTCCAACAGTGAGCGTGCAACAGTTTTGCTTGGCGTACGCCAATTTGTCTACGAGTTGCCAGAGCAGCCCAACAGCATGCAGGAGATGATGATCAAGTTGGGTGCACTACGTCGGATTTTTTGATCAACTGGTTTACGAGCAGTGCATACTCTTTGCCAGCTCGCAAAGTCGAGCTAACTCTTTTTGCAACCATTTGCACCGCAACGGCGTCGAGTGTAATCTAATGTCCGGTGCTATGAAGCAAGACGATCGCCTGGCGACCTTTAAGGTAAATTTTCGTATAACTGGAAAGGTTTCTAAATATTCTCAATACGTTTTCAGGCCTATCGCAATTTTCAAACGCGTACTATGGTCTCCACAGATTTGATGGCCCGTGGCGTAGACTCGTCACATGCAAATCTGGTCATTAATATGGATCCGCCCAAAGATCTGGTAACTTATTTGCATCGAATTGGAAGAGCAGGTCGCTTTGGATCCAAGGGCATTGCCATTACTTTCATATCTTCACCGCAACAGTGCCAAAATTTTAAACGTATTATCGCTGAAGCTGGCACTGGTATGTCGGTGCTCTTGTTTCCCGAAGAAAAGCGAGGTGGCTTTGATTTTTGGAACTTTGATTCTTACGATTTTCCATTTTTCAAAAAAATTGAGGCCCATGAGCAGGAGGAGGCCGAGCTAAAACGCATTAAGCAACGCTGGAAGGGAAGAGCAGATCAGACCAGCCCAAGAGTTGAACCTGTTAATGAACAATCGAAAAATGAAGGAGCTGAAAATTTTGCTGATCAGGAACCAAAGCCATTTGATAAGCTCATTTCCCCACTGGTTGCAGATATGGAACTTAAAAATCCACGGGATGACAACCAGTTAGAGAAAGAAGTGAATAATACTGAGGAAATCGAGTCACAACCGACAGAAAAGCTATGCGCTGTAGAATTTTTACAAAAAGATGAGGTGGACCTTAAGAAATCGGTCAACGACAAACCGACTCAACAAGAAAATCTGGACAATTTCAATTGTCCGCAAAAAGCAAACACGGATGAAAGCGCGAAACATCCAGAATCATTTATTCAACCAATAGAGCTCTCAGCTGTTATCATGGAAAACGTCAACATCTATGTAGAGAACCCGAAAAAAATCAAAAGTCCGGTAAAATCAAAGCCAAAACTAATCGAAAATCATCAAGGATCTTCTATTGAACCCATGGAGCTGACTCCTTCTACTGACATTCCTGCGGCAGCTCCAAATTCGATAAATACTAGAACCTATTGCATGATGGCTCCCACTGACTGTAGCTCTACAACGATGCTTCCCTTGGGCGTATCAAACACTGTGGATGATGCGAGCAGCATAATTTCAGACAGCATGGATAATGATTACGACAGCGATGGTTCCTACAGTAGCTTCTTTTCAATAAGTGATGCGCGTCTCATCTGGCGCCGTGCATTATTCCAACGTAAGCTACAAAAACGGCGTCGATGTGCCACGCGTCGCACACGGCTGTTAAATTTCCGTTCTTGGCCGATACAGAAATGTACAAAGAAACCGAAGAAACCCAGCAAACGGAGGATCAAGATTGATTCGGAAGACGAAGAGGATGCTGAAGTTTCCACTTTAACAGTAAGTTTATATTTCCATAATCTCAAAACTTTATTAAAAAGAAAAAAATTATTTTATATTCAGGATTGGCAGAATGAAAAGAATAAGCAGCTGGACAATAAAGAAGATTCAAGTAGGGATCGACTTCAAAGCAAATGCAAGTAATTTTTAACAATATTGTTTGTATATTATCCTAATTGTGATTCTATTTATAGGCCACCATCAAGATATTTAACTGCGTTCGTCTGTTAAAAAAATTTGATAACTCTTCGCAACAGCGTCTAAACACCTTTTTCGAAAGAACTAATATGAGTCTTGAGAAAGTGGACCAGTGGATGGCCCATCTGTACGATGCAATGCAGCACTTTTACTATGTGGATCATAGCAAGCCAAAGGCACTACGCAAACCTGTCGTTGCTGAGATATCAAATCACGATAATTACAATAAGCTCTTAAAATTTTTAAATCTCCAACCACATCCATATATTTGTCGTGAGGAGCTTATTGAAGAACAGCAAAAACAGAACCCAGTAAATAAATTGACTGTGCATGTCAATCAGCAAGTTAACATAATGCCCATTATGGCAGTAGTTGGAAATTATGGTGCTGATGATATGCAATCCAATAGTTCCAGTTCTGAATTGTACAGTGAGAATGACGATGCTGGTAGCGTGGAACCGTACTCTTCCAGCGGGTTTGTAGAATCTACGGAGAGCGCATCATCGGGCATTGACACTTCACAATATGGCAGTAATTCTTCGACAGAACTGAGTTCGGATGACAATGAGGAGGAGCAAACTTCTGATGACGAAGAATGATGATGAAGATGAAACTGAGAGTTCTCAGTGCTCCCATACACTCACTGCAGAAACCGATGATAATGGCACAGTCAGTGAAAATGAAAATGAAGAGAATATTTCTAATAATGATGATACTGATGACACCGTGCAAAATGCAGCCGGTGGTGATCTGGCGTTGGCTCAGGCACGGTGGCAACATCTATTTGAGCGGCAGTATCAATTTATTGCCAGCTACGTGGATAATTATATGGCAACTCATGGACATCAATATTAAACATATTCTTAGGGGAGCTATCGAAAACAGAAACCAACCAAACTCTAGACGTTTTATATTAATTTTTGGAGGCTTTGATTTCTGTGGCACCCTTGTATGTAATTATAGATTTTAGCGCTATGGAAGCGCAATTCCTAGTCTTGAAAGTCTGACAACTATAGAAACTCAGGCATTACATTTTCTTTCTTTTCTTTTGAACGAAGTGAGACACGTTCCCAGAAAGGCTGTATCAGCTTCAATATAGTTAGATAAGTGCTCATTTCACGTATATTAAATATTAAATGTCAGGTACAAACGGAAGAAAACATATTCTAAAAATGAGGGTTTGATTACGAAAAAAAAGCGAATAGCATTGTTACTACTTCAATATTGCAAATGAATTGCAAATTTGTTTCTCATTTTAAATAATATAAAATATTGATCTATTAAGAAAACAAAATATAAACTGAAAAGATACGTTTGTTTGTTTGAATTTTTGTCTAAAATTACTCAGTTGTTGCAAGATCTGAAGACATGCAACAGAGTTGTTAACGTGTCTCCTGCTGCTTCTACAGATGTTATTGCAATATGATTTATCTAAGAGATGTGCAACTTATTTGATAGTTTAGCTAGAGAAATCTCTTGAACATACTCGAACTACAACAGCAGGAACAAACAAATTATGGCGCCAGTCCAATTGGCCATCATAAATCATATGTAGACGCATCAGCGGCAACATTATTGCAACTTTCTTGACTGGGGGACTATTGTCGAACTGGGGTTGAGGTTGGGTCGGGACAAGCAGGGGCAGAGGCGGGCCGGGCTTGGCCTGGCCTGGCCTCATGCCAAGGCGGTTGTGTCGGTGGCAAAGTCAAAGCATTCGCCCTCCGGTTATAATGCACGCAAAGCGCCAATACCGATGTTGATGTTGATGTTGATTCTGATGACAAAGCCGAAACAACGCTCGATCTCCGCTCGCTGTTCGCGTGCACTTGCGTTCCAAATCCAATAAGGAGCGTGAGAAACAGACGGCATGCAAAGTGAGCTGGAAGCAGTCGGCAACGACAAAATTTTATAGATGCTAGTTTCATATGTTGTCGTTGTTGGTGTTGTTGTTGGTGTTGTTGTTGCTGCTGCTGTTGTTACCCTGACCAAACTCAGTTCGATTAGCGATAAACCCAAGATGCGAAAATATGTGCTGTGTGTAGGTATTTGTTGTTATTGGTCAGCTGCTGGCCGGACGACTGCTTGGCTGCCCATTCGGTTGCAGGTGTTAAGCTTTATAATGATGTTAACATTTTTATGGCCCACAACAAAATAAACTACAAAATTTGTTCAGCGCAATCATTTTTTGCGGTTAACATCTAACCATATATGGGGCCAAGCTATTTAACGCTCATAAGTGCTCCGGGTTTGTAAAACGGGGACGCGGTCGTGGCCGGGGCCGGGACCGGGCCGGGGCACTCCAACAAATAGCTGTGTTTGTAAAACTAATTAAAATTGCTAAGAGTCGTTTATAATTATTGGCGAATAGCTTTAAAATTAAATAAATATAAAAGTTTTTATGACATAACTAGGATTCTAAATAAACACACCTGTGGATGGGAAGTTTATTGATTTCAAATATATAAAATTGCCACATTTCGAAAAATGGAAAGAAAATATCTAAAAATACTTAATTTACATTAATTTTAATAAGACGTTTGACATATTTTAATGAGCTTAATCAACATTAAGAAGTCACTCAGATTATGTATCAGTTTGCTGTACGCCTTCATCAGTTTTGGGCGTGGTCATCCCATATTTATGTGGCCAACTGGGTGATGCCTGGGCATGCATACATAAATAAAAGTCATCATTAATTAAATTTTAGTATAAACAACACGGCATGCCTGCAATTATTCACTCATTCTCCGAGCCAAGCCGTCGAGTCGAGAGTGTTAAAAACGAATGTGAATGCGAAGGGAAAAAACGCCAGCAAAACGCACGCGACGCTAAGATATCGACAAAAAACGCGCGAAGCGAAAAAAGAAAGAAAACGGAAAAAACATAAAAAAGCGTTGACAAAAATGATCTGTGGGCAATTATAATGAATTATTTTGACACTTAGGGTTTGCAATGCACAACTAAAAATGCATAAACTTAATTTATGCTCTGCTGTCGACATGAAACGCATTTTATTGCATTTTAAATATGATAAATAAACATGCCTTTTGGGCCAACTACATTTCGCATTTTGAATTTCGCATTTTGGCCTTTTATTTATGCAATTTATGAAAAATACTTAAAGAAACAACCATTACAAGCAACATAAATTGTAGCCTACGCAAATCTTAGTCTCTTGCAATGCGGTGAGTGCAACATGCAACAAAGCAAATTGCATTTTTCACTTAACTGCAGCAGCAACAACAACGTTTATGCATATAGCTGGGAGCGCCCAGCTCGCCATGGCAATGCCATGAAGAATTGCAGGGAGAATCCGTTTTTAATTGGTGAAAAATAGCTGAAATTGTCTACGCTGATTTTTGCGCCCGCTTCGTTGTTATTGTTGTTGCTGTTGTCGGTTTGCCCCAAAAGGGTATTGCAAGTAGCCACGCTCTGACCATGTATAACTAGCAACAACAGCAGCAACTCTAACATCAACAACAACACATGAATGGGCCAAACGGCAAACAATAAAAGCTAGCGACTTGTACGCGATTAACATCGCCCCAAAGATTTGTAATGCTAATAAATTGTACACATTATCGAGCAAAGCGAAACAGAAAGATAGAGAATAGAAGCGAGAGTGAAAGAAATGAAGACAGCAATCGAAAGAGAGAGAGAGAGAGAGAGGGAGAAGGGGAGAGAGAGGGTTGGGGACATCTGGGAGTTAGGTTGCAACCAAAACAAACCGCCAGTTGCATGCGTAACTCGATACACTGTGCAAAGTCAATACCAGAAGATGTATATGAAATATATGATTAAACTTACCATACCATTAAAAGTTTCATCGATTGATTCGTGGAATAAAATTTGAAGCTCATCAGTTCGATCATTACTTAGATTAAGGCAATTGACAATAGAAATCAGTGAATGCATTATTAATGCAGGATTAGAATAGTCAATCATTGGGGATTTGAGTGGCTTACAAAGTAAAACAATTGCTCATCTAACGATAATTCACAATGGGAATTTAAAATATCTAAGGCTGCACTGCGCGAAATTTATTTGAATTGAGCTAAACGCTTTTAATTGTCGGCAGTCTTTGCACACTGCAAATAAATTTAGCTAAAAATAAGGTAATACTTGTAATACCAGCTGAAAATTTTAAAAATTTAGTTGTATATAAGAATAATTTCGTGTATTACATAAACTGATTTAGCTTAGTTTGTAGCTTAGATTTTATCCAGCTGCCCTTTGCCACTTGTTGACGTGACAGTTCGCACAGTGCAGGCCGCTTTAAAAATGCCGCGTGACTTTTAGAACGTCAAAGCCAGCGAATGTGCAGCTTCAAATGGAGGCGATGCCAACAGCTCGAACTCGAACTCGAAGTCGAAGTCGAACTCGAATCGAGTCGTAAGCTGAAAGTGCGGCTTTTGTGGTTCCCATGCGACTTAGAGCCAAAAACATGCGAGTCGCTTTAATTGTTGCCGCTGCTGCCAACTGATTTTTCTAATGCAATTTTTAAAGGCTTACGCAACAGCAGCAAACAGTCACCACAGCAGCAGCAGCAACAGCAACAACAATGGCAACATGTTGCAATGGGGCAACCTACCGCCGCCTTGAACGTGTTGCGCGCATAATTACCGAACACAGTCGCTGTTACGGCCAAGTCAGCATCTGTTGGCCAGTTGGTAACGTTCTCTACGCAACTGCTGTTACCTCTTCACAAGCAGCCTCCTTCGTCCCCTTCTACTTCTCGTTCCCCTCCATCAGTTGCTGCTCAGTGGTAATCATTCCAAGCATACGCGCATATTTTGCATTTTTTAATTGTTGCATTTTGCGCATTTTTATGACAAGATAACTTTTGCAGTGACATTCGCTACCACCGAAGGAGAGCCAAGCCACCAGGTGAGCCACTCACCTGGAGTCCACTCTAAAGACGGGAATGTCATGCAGCTGAATACTGTTAGCCTCACCAGCTGTCTCCTCTCTCTCGTCTGCTGTCGACAATTCGATTTGAATGCATACTAAAATACTTAATTTTGTAAATCACATTAAATATTTGCTGTTCATGCACAAATTGTTATGGATACGACTGGGAGAAAGGACAAAAGATAAATATGTAAAAGGAAACATGTCTTTCTGTAGTAGATATAGTTTCGTTCTAAAATTTAGAAATGTATGAAACAAGCACCCACAATATTTATTTATTTAAATAAATCATCACAACTATAATTGTGATTATATAATCTTTAGTTATTTACTTCCACTAAACCAGTTGAAAGCTAAATTAAATTGAAAATGAACTACAAATAAACACCATAATTATAATTTATTTTGATTGATTAAGAACTTTACTTTAAGTTTGAATAATGTTTAATTATAAGTGTTTCCCTTTACATTTCATTCGTTTTCAACCCACCCACCCGTTATCATGTAATAGCTCGACATTTTAATTTCATAAGCTGTTCAAATTAAATTTGAGTTGAATTTTCATCGTTGTGGCGAGCTGTTATTAACTGCAGTCTAATTACAAATGTTATGCATTATTAAAGCTGCAGGTAGAACCCATGCTGTTTCCTGATAACTCCCACTTATATCAAGTGGCAAATGAACTCGAAACGCTTTAATGATTCAGCATTGCGCCAATTATAGCCCAAAGGCAATTCAATTCCATTGTAATAGTTCAAATGTAAATTGGAGTTTAATGTGTATTTTTGCGAAACCTACGGCAATTATATAGTTTAAGCGTGAATTGGCAGCAGCAGCAACAACAACAAAAAGAAAAAAAAACTATCAAATAAGAAACTACAGCAACAACCTTAGATAGGTATATACTTAGTTAGATAGTTAGAAAAAGGTGAATTACAAGACGGTAAAAACAACAGCAACAACAGCAAGAGGCGAAAAAGCGAAAACATGTTAAGTGCTGGCGCATTATGTTGCAAAATGTCACTTTTAATTGGGCAACCTTGAAACATCAATGCGAAAAGCGAGCGAAAGAACCGCAACAACAACAACAGCAAACAGCAACATGTTGCTGAAGGCCACAACGGCAACAGCAACGGCAATAGCAACGGCAACGGCAACAGCAACAGCAACAGCAACAATGACAAACGGTTAACGAGTGGAGCGGCAGATTTAGATACGAGCGCAAACAGACACATCAAAAGGCCAGGCAAGAGGCGGGAAAGGGACTGACAGACGGACGGACGGACAGACGGACGGGCAGGCGGTTAGACGTTGTCGTTTGCCGTTATGTGTTACAATTAGCAAATTGCACATTTATGCTCACATGGCGTTGAGCCACGCCTCTTGGCCGCCACCGCCCTCCCTCTACCGGACTAACTGACATTATAAATCAATCATAGGTACACACACACACGCACACACACATACACTGTGCGAGTTCTTATTGGAAAGTTATAGCAATAACCTTGAGAACAGCAGCAAAATGCTTTTGATTGGCGCAACTCGAAGGCAACTTGTTGTAAATACGCGTGCCTCTATTGAATAAGGCTGAATGTTGCCAACGAGGCAGCATGCAGCATGCAACAGGCGATGGTAATAAATGTTGAAGTATAAAATATGGCACATCATTTATAATTTCCGGCGCAGCTTGCATAATTCAATTAATGGGCATTTCCCGTGTTTGCAATTTCCTAAGACTGACAACAGGAAATCTCTGCAAATGTGGCTGCTTCACAAAATCGCCACAGGCTGTTGCATAAACGCAAATGGCAAATCGCATTGCAAATAATGCATGTATACACACACACATACACACATTGACTGACTCACATAATGTGTATATTATGTATGCCCCAATTTATTGCATATTTACTCGTCCAAGTTTTCGGATTTTTAAAGTGTTGCCATGAATGATACGCCCGCTTGTCCAATTGGATTTGTTGTTGCGCGTTGCTCGTTGCACGTTGCACGTTTGTTTATATTATGCACGCCCCATACCAACAATTGTTGCCTTGCAATCTGTTGTATTGTGTTGTGTTGCATATTTAGTTCGGCCTCATGAAAAATGCATTCAAACACGATAAACATGATAGCTTTTCAAGCATTTTCCTTTGCAACTCAACATACTTATTTCCAGGTATCATTGCGGTTTGCACTGTGGCGCTTTTGCCTTTTTGAAGTGTGACGTGTAGCAAGTATAAGTAGTAGCTACTGTACTGGGTACTCGTACTCAGTACGTCATGTTCGCAGTCAATCGCAAGAGTTCCAGTTGTTTCACGCTGTGTCTGTTTCTCATGTCTAATTGATCTTTAGCGTGTTATTTGTTTTGTACAACACCTTCCACGTCTCCAATGTCTCGAGCACTCTGGGTCTGTGGGTGGCAACTTGGCAAAAAAAAAATAAATAAAAAAAAGATACAAAAATTAAAAGCCGCAAACTAAAATTGCTAGCTAATTAATGCCAAATGGCCGACGGCAATTGGCAACGAGGCAAGCAGGCACCAAGCAGTATAAAATGTGGGCGCAACGGCAACTTTTAACTATATTATTATTATTATTGGCTTTGGCTTTGGTGGCATTTGCATGTGACATAAAAGTGATTGGAGTAATTGATAATTGTACAGAGACACGAAACCAAATGGCCAATTACAGACGCCCCAGCCTCAGTCTCAGTCTCAGTCCCAGCTTTAGTCTTAGTCTCAGTCTCAATCGCAGTCTCAGTCGCAGCATCGGACGGACGGACTTGGTGTGAACCGAAATGTGGTGACAACAAGTTCGTTGTCTAAGTCTTTTGTTTTTATGCAACACTCAAAATGTAAATGATGTAAAAATCAATGTTCTTTATTAATTTTTAACGGTCAACAATAATTACTATACTTGTATTCATGTGTATGTAGTTATTTTCAGAAATAATAATATGCAGAAAAGTTGCCGGCAAAATGGGATTGAAAAATGTTTGTACAATTGCGAATGCGAGTTGTTTGCTGACTTTTTGGCCAATCTCTTGCCATAAATCAAGCCGCACAATATGACCGCAGGCGCCTTGTAAGCGAGTCCCAGTCACCGACCCGACTCTGACTTGCCAGTGACTGTGACTGACAGCCGTACGAGTCAAGATCTTGACCAACAGACCAGACCAGATCCGAATTAAACTGAGCTGAGCTGAGCTGAGAGACAGATAGACCCACGCAAACTTTAACTTTAAGTTTAGCAAATCAAATACAAATTCAAATCTAGCTAATTTCAAAGCCGAAACTCATTTAACTGGACAACTGGACCAATGGACAATCAACTGGACGATTGGCCTCCTCGGCCGGCGCAAATAGAGCAACAAATCCAAACCGCAAAGTTAATTTTATTTTCCACCTACTGGCAAAATCAATTTGCTTCGTGTGGCACGTGCGCCAAATAGAATGAAAATTGGCTAGAACGGAGCAATGGGGGTTTCTCCCTCTCCCCCTCTCTCTATCACTATTTCTCCTAAACGTGCGCCCCCACAAACAAAAAAACCGAAGGCAATTGGTCAGCTTGTGCTGTGCAGTCAGTCAGTCAGTCAGTCAGTTGGTCAATTCGTGTGCGTCACTCCAGACGAGATGGAGATCAGGCGAGCCAACGATTGTCATTCATTGTGGCCCCGATTGGAACATAACGGTAGCCCAGAGTCGAGACTTGAGACCCAAATCTTTATGCTTTTTTTTTTGTTTTTCTGGGCGCCTTTTAAAAGTACATTTCGATGTTGTGGCAACAATTGCAATTACGATTGTTAAAAAATTGCCTCGAGTGTTTGACTGTTGTTGCCAAATTATCAGAAGGGAAGGAAGAGAGCGGAGGCATTTAATTATCCAAAATAAAAAATAATAGAGGGGGAAACGACTTGATTATTGAATACCCTGTAAATGATAGACTAAAGTTAATTACTATAATAATATAACTGAGCCAATTCGATTAGATAAGCAGATTAGATTGCAAAAAAGAATATATTATTTAAAAATAGTTATTTTATTTTAAATTCGTTTACCGACTGTCAAGCTTTTATTGCACTACACACCTTTCGACAATATTCATGTACACTGCACAGGGTATGCAAGTCCAACAAAAAATTGCTCAATTGAAATATGGACGAGGCTGCACGCCTGCAAGAGTGCAACAAATGGGAAATCGCTTCTTGCAACACATAACAAATGCGTATTTAATGTGTCGAGGGGGCGATGGGGAGAGGGGAGAGGAGAGTGGGAAGCGGGGGAGTTGGCGAGGCAGCGCGTTTACTCGATTTCCATTTAACGCCTCAAGTAACTATTTTTTCGTTGTCGCTTTTCTTAGTTTATGGGTGGTCAGCGTTGAGGCCGTAAGCCCTCGGGCTCTCTTGCATTTTAATTTGTTTTTAATAAACGGCGGCAGCAGCAGCGGCAACAGCAACAGCAGAGACAACCATTTCTTGTGTTGCTTGATATATGCAACAAGATTATAGAGCCTGAGCACTGACCAAGGCGGCAGCTCGGCGATTTTGTTCGTGTAATTTGGAATTCAACACCCCGAAAAGAGTTGGTTATTAACTGGGAAAACTGCGGCACACTTAATCGCTGGTTGTCAATGCACCAGCTGCTCTGACAGACAGCCTAAGAAATAGCCGTAAATGATTGGAAATGTTAATTTAATCGGATAAAACATGGCTTACATATGGAAATTCTCAAATGGACTTATCATAGCTTTCAATCGAAGTATACAAACATAGAGTTGATGCCCTTTTTTGTGACAGTTTCGATGCCTGCGTCGTTTATGACAGAAAAAGTATCGCATACGTAATTAATGCCCGATTTCTAGAAGTAATATCACTAAGCAAATAACCCATAGAGAAGTCATTTTATACAACCAAAAGTACCAAAGAAATGACTATCGCAGCAGTTCTCAATTTATCGTTAGTGATATTCAATTTGAAAATCACTGATATTATTTCTTGTTGCGTAACGTTTCTATGTATATTTCGGTCGCTTGAATATGTATAATCTAATGATTTCCCATTTACTCTATCGATCGCATAAATTCCGAATAGTAAAAAAAAGAACAGCAACTTAATTATTATTGTTATTGTTATTGTTGTTATTATTCTTGCACACATGCCGCGATTTTGGACAAACAAGAAAAATGCAGTCCAACATTTATTTATAAATAGCCCAGAAACTGACAACGGCAATTAACAAGCCTGAGAATTCGCTGTGGACTGACTGCATTGGCATGTCAGTTCAGTTGAGTTGATCGCAGTTCAGTTCAGTTCAGTTCAGTTCAGTTCTGTTTGAATCAGTTGAGTTGAGTGGAGTGGGTGGAGTTGAGTTCAGTTTGGTACCCCCCGTCAGTGGGTAGCCTGCAGCTGACTATGTGAAATGGAACTGCTCCAATTTACAAGAAATCTCTGTGCGCCCCCTAGGAAATTCCTTCGATCCGAATAATTGAACCGGATTTCTAACGTTTGTGCAGTTCGCCATTTGTCGCGATATTTTGGTCAGAATTAATTATCACGTCGCGTCCAACTCTCTTAAGTGGCTGTCGAAAAGCAAAATAACATCTAAGAAAAAATCAAATAAAATAAAATACAGCGAGCAAAAAAAATTAAAAAAGAAAAAAAGCCAAGAGTCTTAACAAATCTTTGAGCTTTAGAGCTTTATGTTGTCTTGCACCTGGCGACAGGTCAGCCCCTTGAAAATAAAAAAATACAAGAAAATAACCGAACGCGACTCGCATATTGCACAAAAGTTACCGTCAGTTGTGAAAAATTAACTACAAGTGCTCTTTGTTGTTGTTTCTGGTGTTGTTGTTGTTGCTGTTGTTGTTACTGTTGCAGCTTTGTCTCTGCAACAGCTGCAAGTGTCTGGCACTTGTATGCTGCATGCTGCACATATTTTTTCTTCGTTTTTCCCAAACAAGACTTAAAAATTATATGAAAATTTATGATACATTTGCCTGCACTTGGTTGTCAACCCGATAGTGGCTGCTGGCTGGGATTTGGAACGTGGTGTGGGTACAGCAACAGGTTGAGGTTGAGGTAGAGTTTGAGATGGAGATGGAGATGGAAGTAGAGGTAGTACAGCTGCCAGGTGAGCACCAGCGACAGGGCTGCCTAATGGCCAAATGGGATGCCATGGCACCGACTATGTTTTGTAATGGGCCCAACAATTTTGGGTTAATTGGCTTTGGCCCACTTGCCTGCAATGGTCTACCAAAAACAGCTGTCTTTGGCAATTTATTTGACAGCTACCCGGCAATCCCTGAATGACATTTGCGAGTCAGTCGAAGTAAGCAGGCATTAGGTAATCCTATTCAAATACTCACGTTTCACAGTGATTTGTGTGATGAGCAGGTCAATAGTGGAAATTATTAAATCTCTACTAGGAAGTCTATACCAAAGAACATGTATGGAAATGAGATTGGTTGAGCACTATGGTTTTTATTAATTTATATTTTCACAAGTAATAAATCAGAAAAATATGTAATTTCAGCAGATATTTTTAAATACTACCACACATATGAGCTTGTGTCATTGTTAGCGTACTTATATCTAAAGAATAATCAATTATAATCAGTTGAATTTCTGAAATCGCTATTAAAACTATGACCCAGTTCACACTTCCGTTCACAGGGCAATATAAAGGTCAAGTAATTGTGTAAAAAATAACAGATTAATCCGATACCATAAAAATCATTGAATGATTCAGCTGCTTTGGCTCAGCCGTCTTCGCAAACATTTGTTTGTAATCCAAATTTATTTCTTTTGTGGGTAACAAAGTTGCCACAGTTTTTTTTCAGAGATTTTTGTTGTTGTTGTTTTGTGGTGCTGGGCAATTTGCATCGCACCACGACACGTTGCAGATCAGGCGTACAGCTGCCAAGCCTCGGCAGCAGCACCTCCTACAGCTTCCCCCAACACACCCAAAGTCCCACATGTGCAACAACAGCACAACAGCAGCCGTTGTGGCAGCAGCAGCAGAGACAGCAACAGTCGGCGTTGTTGCAGCTTTGCCTCCCGCTGCCACTTTGCATAACAAACGACTTTATTAATTTTCAAATTACCGAAAGTCAGAGGCCGGCTGAGCATTTTGGTTTGCAGTTTTGTTGGCCTTTATGTAGCACTTGGAAATGAGTTTAAGCCCGTGTTGGGCATTTTTGCGGTGCTGTTGCCTTTTTCGGTGGGCGTTGTGAGAAAATCTCCGTTGCAAGAAAATGCCATGGATCCGCTTAGCGTGTGGGCAGCAGCTGCAACATGCCCGAGGGGGGCACAAAATGCGCAAATATCTTATGCTAATATTTGTTAAAAGCAAAATGTCGCTTCGTGCCAACTTGGCTAATAAATCAGCAAATTATAAATGCCCAAAGATTGATGAGTCTTAACGTGGCCAAAGCCAAAGCCACAGCTAAAGCCAAGGCTGCGGCCGTGTGACAAGCGACAACTATTTAGCCGATGGGGGCAGCTGCTCTTAACGTGATTGTAAGAAGACTGGAAATAGTGTGGTGAACGGGATGGGGAAAGGGGAAAGTGAGTGGAATTAAACACAGAAATGTAGAATGCTAATTTCTCAATTAAGTTGCGCGGCATTAGCATTATTTAACATTGGCGAATGCTTTGTGCAATGCGAATAAAACAACAACACAAAAAATACAGTCGCCAGCCATAAATCATACAATTAAAAACTAATCAAGCAATGACACAAGTCATCAAAAGCTGCAACAACAATCGGCACTTGGCAATGCAACATCAGCAGCAACAACAACAACTACACCGATGATTTTCTCGCCAAGTTGTCGTCGGTCTTTTGGGCCCACTTCAAAGACAAATTTATGTATTGTCAGCCCAAAAAAAAAAAAAACCTTACAACAACTGCATAATTCAAAAATTATGAGACCCATTAGAGTAACAGAGAACTGACAAAACCGTCGAGGTTTCAGGCAGCGAATGCCTCAAGCATTTCCAAAGATCCGGCCAATGCACGGCCTGCCTGCAACTGCCCCTTTGGGGCAAGGTGTGGCCTGAGAGGAAGTGAGAGGGGAACTAAGCCACACGCCGCAGCCGTAAAAACTTCAACTTGCACACAAATGGCTAGAAAATTATTTTAAGTTATTTGTTGATTGTTTTCAAAATTGTTGCCATGTAATGCGATGCCAATGTTGCAGCCGCCGCGGAGACTCCAACGATATGATGGGCGAGACGGGAGATGGAGGAAACGGGAAAGGAGACAGCGACTGATGGGAAGACTGAGCCAGTGCGTCAGACAATGTGAAGTTGCGGCTCCAGGCTTTGAACAGGCGAGACAGTTTGGTTGTGACTTTGTTGCAAGTATCTCTCTGTGTGTACGCGTGTGTGTGCTTGTGTGTGTGTGCCACATTGGCATTGGTGCCATGCGACGTTACTGTTGCAGGTGTCAGACAGTGCGTCAACCGCAAAGTGCCGGGCCTGAAAGTGCGGGAAATGCCACAAATAAAGCAAGAGTTGCGGTGAGATTTATGTGTTCGCTTGCAGCAGAAATAACTGTTAAAGATGAGCTTGAAAGAAATAAATTAATATTGTATATTTAAATTAATATTGTATTTAAAGTTATCCAAATAAAATTTCAAATTATCAAACATGTGAATGCAAGTGAAAACACTTATGATAAGTAGAAATAAAATATTGTGTGTATACGAGTAATAGGGAAAAAAAATAATTTATATAAAATAATTATTCCAATTCCATTTATTTTACAAATAAATATGTCTAAACCAACAAAATGATCAGTAAATAAAATATCAACTTTGAAATTTAAATTCTTAGCATTTATTTAAACATAAGTTCACTTTAAAATATTTCAGATAATTCTTACGAACTCAGTAAATAAAATATCAATCAGACTATTTTATAAATGGCAAATTAAAGTAGTTAAGAAGCGTGCTTATCTCGTTAAAGTAAGTCTTAAGTCAGCCAATATTTAATGGAAGCTTAAGAACAAGTTGTGCTGGGTGCAGTTTGCAGATATCTGCCTGATGGCCAACAATCAACGGTGCCGCATTGCCACGGTGCCACGGTGCCATGCTGCCACAATGTGCTGCCTCCACAGACAGCCAGACTGAGAGAGATAAAAGTAAAATAAGAAAAGAAACAAAAACACTTTGCAATCAAAAATGTCACCATTTAATTACGCACACAAAACAGTTTAAGCAACTTGCAGCCGTCAGCTGACAGCAACAACAGCAGCAACCGCAACAACTGTGGCAGCAACAACAAACGGCAGCTAAAAGCGTTGCACAAATCTCGTCTGAAATTAACATAAATCCAATCACAAAGCCCGTTGCCAGCTTGGCCAACTTGGAAGCCGTAGGACGGCGGACGTTTAAGCGATTGAGTTCCCCCCCTCTTACTCTCTCACTCTCTTCCGCTCATCTCTCTCTCTCTCTCTCTCTGTCGCTCTTAACTGAATCTCTGTTGGCCGTCATATTGCGCCTGCGCCCACGCGACTAATCGCGCAACTGTGCAACGCCAACTGCAGTTACGTTGTCAGAGATTTTTGTGTTTCGGATTTTTTTTTTTTTTGTATTTTTCTTTTGGTTGTTAGCCTTGTTGTTGCTGTCTTTCAGCCTGGCTGCTGCCTACGGCGCCCTCACATGACAGCCAGTCTGACTTGGATGTTGAATAACTGCTGTTGTATCCCCGAATTCCGCTGCGAATCTCAGACCACGGACCACGGACCAGGGACCAGGGACACTTGCATTTTTATTACGTTTTCGAATTGTGATTTGAACAGCGACTGTTGGTCTCATGAGTGTCCGCATAAATGTTGTTTGCTCGTTGCTGGGCAACAATTCAATTATCCACAAAATATGCAAATGCCAACAATGCGGGCCTTAAAGTGTTTACCTAAAGCAATAATCCCCATTTCAGGAGCTACGAAGGGAGCTAGGGAGTGAGGTAGAGGGATTCTGAATTGCACTCGTGACATATTTCATGGTATCTTGATTTAATTTTTCAATTTTCACAATGAGAAGAGCAACTGGCGACGACGACATGCTGAAGACGCAAATTATGTAGACAAAGTTAGAGTTGCAACATGTTGCCAAGGCGTGCCAACGACACGTTGCACGTAGCAGCATTTCCGTTTCACAATTAACGTTCTACGTGACAAGTGACACCAATTCTACCACCTTTGCTATGTGTTTTATGCTGTTGTTGGCTTGTTGTTGCATGCTGCCTGTTGCAAATACATTTTTGTGGACCACCATCGGGCAGGGCAGGGTCTCTCACTCTAACACAGGTCGTCTCCCGTTTCTCTCTCTCTCTCTCACACACACATTCATTGGCGTGCTGCAGATGCACGTTCTGCGATTGTCTGCGCAGTTTTGTTTAGGTTAATGGAGATGATTTGTTGCCCTATTCTAATGCGACGTATCGTAACGACAACAACGGCAACAACAACAGTAACGACAATGACAACGACAACGAAAACGACAACAACAACAACAACGACTGCAAGTGCCAGGCAAAATGTTGCTCCAACTCTAATAAAAGTGACCCGCATCCGTAATGGAAGCTGCTGCAACAGTTGCCGCTGGAGAAGGAGGAGCAACAGTCTGTGTCTGGCTTTTGACTTTCACATGTGACTCTGTTGCCCGTTGCTGGCCTTCGACTTGGCCTCCATTGAGACAGCATCACTCTTTCCACGTATTCTTCTATTTCTACTCATTTTTTATGACCACTCTCGTGTGGGGCCTCCTGGAGTTAAAGTCGGTGTTAGAGTTGAAGTTGAAGTTGGAGCTGGAGTTGCAGTTTAAGTTAAAGTTGGTAGTTTTAGGGGGAATTCTTGCCGCATGCCGCTGGAATTATGAAATTGACAAATTGCCGCAACCGCCGCAATGACCTCTGAGTGCACAAAGCTGAACCTGACGACGCCTGACCAACCACCGAGACCAAAAACTGTGATGTGGTGTGGTATGGTGTGGTATGGTGTGGTGCCGTCCCATGTCCGGCATATGTGTCGGGGTCAGTGTGTGGGTCGGCACTGACAATGAGCTAAGTTATTGCTGCATAGATGGAAATTGTTTTTCCACTCATATTGCTGTTGTTCCTGTTGTTGTACCTATGTTGTGGAATGCAGAATGTAGTGTCAGGTGAATGTTGTAGCTATTTTGTTGCAGTTGTAAAGATGCGATCATGAGCAAGTTGGTTGCAACACCAAAACCATTTGGATAAAGTTATGACAGACAGCGAAGTTAGTTAGAAGTATGGCAATAGTTGAACATAAATAAGTTCAACTATCAGAATATCATTATTCTACTTAAATAGACATGTGGTATTTGAGTTTTCAATGAATAATTTGTAATGTCCATTCAGTTGGCTGTTGAAGCTAACAATGCAAATTTACAATTTAAATTAAATAAGCTTTTAACTCTTACTAAAATTAATTGAGTTTCAAACAGAAGCTGCAAATTATATTAGGTCTTCAAACTTCAATACAGTACACTTGCAGCTTAATTAAAGCAATCAGTCATAAAGGCTTTAATGCGCTTTGAAAACTCTTTTAACAACTGTTCAAATGCAAGTTGGCCAATTGTTTGTGTGTAGGTTCATTCTTTTTCCATTCTAAATTGTGCTGCTCCCATGATTCAATGGCATCAGATGTGGTGCCAACAAGCTCGCTTTGCGATCCACTTATCGCCACAATTTATCAGCGACAAATACACAAATGCTCAAATCGCTGTGGCATTCTATTGAAAAATCAACAAATCGACAACAAAATAGCCGCTGCAAACATTTGCCAGGAAAAATCAGTTAACGCTAATCACAAAAAGTGGTGCGAAAAATGCGCAATGCGATCAAATGTGACAGATAAACGGAACAAATTCACACGTTTAACAAGAGATGGAGGAGGTGGTGAGAGAGGAGATGTGGAAAGAGGGAGTGACGAGAGAGAGAGAGAGAGAGATGGAAGTCAGAGATGCAGTCGCTGACCGGGAAGGTGTCAAATCAGCGCACGTTGCGATGCTTGTCAAACTCTTCGCAGCAACAGCAGCAGCTACACCAACAGCAACATCAACATCAACATCAACAACAGCAACATCGACAGCGGCAACAGCTGTTGGTTAATTTATGCAGCGACATTTGCATAGCGTTGATTACAAAATGCCAAACGATCCGCCCCCTTTCTTCTTCCTCGCCCCACTCATGTGTAGCAGCTTGCAAAATTTTAGCATTTTGCCTATTGGCAACATTTGGCGCCGCTGTTGTTGATGTTGTTGTTGTTGTTGTTGCTGCCTGGCAACTTTGTGGCTCAAAAAGTGTTGAAAAGATTTTTGACAAGCTGAAATTTGTTGTTGCTGTTACTGTTGTTGCCGTGCAGTTTGTTACCTGTTCCATGTTGCCTATTGCCAATTCAATCATGCGAAAGAGCAAGTCAGGTCAAAAGCCACTAATGAGTTGCCCCACACGCAGCTCGACAGCAACAACAATAGCAACAAAACAACATAAACTACGACAAACACTCAAGGCTATTTTATCAATGTGATAGCTGTGATGTTGCTGTTGGTTTCTCTGCGGTAATTGCAGCATCATCTTGAAACTTATTACATGTCAAGACGACCAACCTATCCTAGCCAAGCCAAGACGGATAACAACAGCAACAACAGCAACAACAACAATGATAAAGCCGTTGCTGATGACAATCGCGTAGACATCGGGGTCTGACTCTTCTTGGAGGCCTTTTGGATCTGCCCGCGCGCCGATGAGTTGAAAAGTGCAGCTGCTTAGATTTATTGGCCTTAAGTAGCAGCAAAATGCGTCTTTTGTCGTGCTTTAACTTATTGGCCATATTATGCGACGAGGCAACAGCAGCAGCAGCAACAACAACTGCAACAGCAGCAGCAGCCGCAAATACTTCTCTCAGTTTACTGCTGAGTTGTGCAGATAAACATCATTCATTTAGCGACGAGTTTATTTATGCCAACGACGACCACATGAACGTTTATTACATTGCATTAAATATCAGATTATCGGCAATTATACTATATAAAATAAAGGAGAAGCCAACAGAGTTTGTGCGTAGAGTTGCTGCTGTTGAGAACATGTTGCTGGCAATAACAGATTACATTATACTTCAAATTGAAGTAATAGAGTTCGTTTTTAAATTGAGTTCTCAACTTGTGGCTTATTGTAATTAAAGATATTTATAACTTGTAGAAAACTCGATTTTCATAACAATTTAGTGTACAAATAATGTGAGTTCTGCAAATATCTAAGTATCCCGTAGCAAAAACAACTGCATACAACTCCCAATTGCAACTATTCGTCTTAGAGAAATGTCAAGCGATGCAACATCAAATCTTCATTAATCTTTTGGCATGCCCAAAATAAAAAATGAACAAAAAAAGTAGATATAGTCAAGGCATTTTCCATAACTAAGCAAAAAACTGTAAGTAACATTCAATTTAGGTCGCAAACATCGTGACGCGTCCGACTAAGCAACAGCAACAATAACATCGCTCCAAATACAAAGCAAACTGAACGAAAAACAAAAAAAAATAATGATAAAATAGCTTAAGAAAACCGAATCAAAAATCTAAAAAATCTGAATAAAAATCAACGTCAAATGCTGCTGTTGACCTTTTACAGAAAATGCATTAAAATAAACATTCATAATTTATGCAAAACCATAAAAGAAATAAACACTGATTTTGTATTTTCTATAAAATCAACAAAAACTGTGAAAAGTGCAAGCAGCAACAATTGCTGCTTGCTGCTTGCTGGTTGCTGTTGTCATAAGCAATCAACATAAACTAAGGCAATGTGTTGACTTCTCCACCCCTTTCCACCCCCTTCAAATGGTGGGAGCGCTTCTACAGAAGCCAATCGAATGACAAGCCGTCTTATAGCCTCCAGTTTTTGGAGTTTGTTTTCGGCAGCTTCGACTCAATCGTCAACTCATTGAGATATTGATCTCCCTTTCTTTCTCTATCGCTCTCGTATCCTCTGTCTCATTTTCTCTATAGGTCTCTGGGTTTGATCTTCCAGCCGTTGGAGCCGATTGTGAACTATTGTTATTTCACGAACTGTGACACGTTGCCTGTTTTTTGCCGCTTTTTTTTTTTTGCTACTCCATTTGATGTTGTTGATGTTGTTGTTTTCATTTGCTATTATTTATTTCTTTATTGTAGAATGAGTAAATAAATTTTTTGCTGCTACTGCGCTACTTATTGTTATTGTTGTTGTTGCTGTTGTTGTCGGTTTCCACCCTCGACCTTTTGTGGCAGCCGCAACCCGGCTAAATGTTTAGCTGCGATTTATCATTATCGTGACTTGTGATCTCGTCGCCGTTTGATTTTGTTTTTTCTTGTTGTTTGTTTACTATTCATTTGGCTGCAGCTTTTAGCCATTTTTGGACAGCTTGCTGTTGCTGCTGCTGTGTTTTTGGGAGTATTTAAAGTTTTGCCTGTTTTGTAAATTAACATGTTTTGTGCTTTGAGTGACATTTGTAGGTGTATAAAGTGGCACAAATGAAGTGAAGTGTGCAACAAATATGGCCAATAGATCGGATAGCAAATGCTTTGTTAAGGGGAGCGCCAGTTGCAACTTGTTGCAGTTGCAGTTGCAGTTGCCGTCAGACTGCAAAAGGGAAGTCAAGTGTTAGCTACAAACTCATTGCAAACTTTGCTCAAGGAAAGTAGCTATCATCAGCGTAGCTATGGGATTAGAGCTAATTCATTTTCAAACTGGAGCTGCAACTTGTGGCAATCGCAATTTCCGCAAATTAAAGAGTCGTCTCAATCATTCCCCATATCTGTGCTTAGCTCACGTTGACTACTTTTCAATCATTAAACACAGCAATTACCTCAAGGATACTCGGTGTGCTCTCTCTGATCACACAGATCTCGCTGCTTACATATCACACCCAAGGAATGCGGCTCAGATATTTGCCATGCCGCAGCAAGAGGCAAAGAGAGCGGCAGAGACGGAGAAAGACAGAGAGAGAGGGAGAGGAGCGGCGATGGGAAATTGGAGGTGAAGATGCCATACAATTAAGTAAGCATGGAAAGGTAATGTGCGTCTAACTAGAAATAAATAAACAAGGCGCTCAGTATTGCCTTGCAACCTTGCACACACACACACACACACACATACACCACAACGAATCGTTGTGGCAGCAACTCCGCAGGCATCTCCAATCAGTTGAACTACAAGAAGGCAGCGAGGGGAGGCATTGAAATTGTGGTGCCTAATAATAGGCCAGTCGCTGTGGCGTTAGTCGGTGCCGCGCTTACTCAATTACCTTTGACTAAATTATGGCCAATTGTTGCATTGAACATGTGTTGCATAATTACGGGCTGTGTGGCAGCCACCACGTACGCGTGTACGTCGCGACGTTTGCTAGCTGCAAGCACAAATTTGATTACTACTTATAGATTAGATTTTCGACTTTGATTTTGCTGTTGTTGTTGTTGTTGCTGTTGCTGTTGCGGCTTCTGTTGCACGGACCTTGAGGCCTTTACTAAATGTGTTGCAAACTTGGCCACGTTGACAGGTTAATGTGGCCGGTTCGATGGTGTCGGTTGGCAACTGACGAAGTGCGGGGGCATCGTGATTAGGCTTAGTTATGGTTTAGGGCGTTAACACTAGGTAAACTCAAATCAATTGTTAGCAACGCAGAAAGCATTTGGCTGCCCACACAACAGACTAATGTTGCTGCTGTTGTTGTTTGTTTATGTTGCTGTTGCTCTTGCTGTTATTGAGTGTTGTCAGTATTTGCTGGGCAATTAGCGTCGCAACATTTACGAGTGCCAGACAAATTACCGGGCAACATGTTGCAATTAAAATAACGGCACGCCAACTTTCGCCGCATTTGCCGGGCACACAAAAATGTTGCGCGCGTGCGCAGCAGCAACCAGCATGTTGCTGTTGTGACTGTTGCTGTTGCTCTCGCTGCTGCTGCTGTTACTGGCCAAATTAAGTGCGCGACTTTATGGCGCAAAACACTTCGACAAACCTTCTGCACACACGCACACACATCTATACACACACGCACACACACATTTAATTTGTTTGCATTTTAATTGTCGTTTGTCGCCAGTGCTAAAAAGAAATATTGCCAACAACTCGTCGTCAGTTGTCGCCGCAGCAAACAGCAACACTACCAACAACAGCAATACACATTTTATGGCTTTATCCTACGCATTTAACGCTGTTAACAGCTTTGTCAGAGGGTGTGTTAAATATATTTTTATGGTTTAGTTTGCGTGCCTCTCAATTTTTTCTTTTTTCTTTTCTGTTTTCGGTTTTCAGTTAAAAGTTTTCAGCTTTTCAGCTTTTATTATTTTTTTGGTCTTGGTGCGAGAGTTGCATTGACTTTTTATGGTTATTAACACGCCGCTAGCCGCATTTGGCCTCTTAAATGTTGCTCTTGTTGTTGTTGCAAATACCACAGCAATGGTTGTTGTTGCTGTTGTAGCTGCTGCTGCTGCTGCTGGTGTAGGCGCGCTTAACAAAATGCTTTTGCGATAATTATGCGTTAAAAGTCAAGTAACAAAATGCTTAAGATAAGTTGGAATTCAGGGGCATGACATAAACATTTGCAGGAATTAATTTCTACATAAAATATAATTTAAAAATATAAAAAAATTTAATTTAATTTTTATTTAGAGCGTTAGAAGCATAAGTTTTAATGTAGCTACTGAATTGAATGCCATTTAACACCATTGACATAAACTATTAAAAAAGCATCAGGCTTAGTGAACAAATAAAAAAAAAAATATAATTAATACTATAAAATTGCATGACCGGGAATTCTATTGATATAAAAATTTAAATTTTAATTTAAATTTTAATAAAGACGAATCTTTTAAATTAATTGGTTTATTGCTTTTTCCAATTACTTAAATTAGTTGGAGCCTAATCTATCCCAACATTGACCAAGTCAATGAATTTTAATATACTTAATTTACTGAAAGCATTGTAGATATAAAATTGTTGAATGGACTGCTTAATTAATTTTATTTCAATCTTATTATTTAAAAAATACTAATCACATTATTGAATTAACAACATTCATCATATTATGACACCAACCCACTCATTTTTTATCCGTTTATATTTCAACATTTTATAGTCACTTTTGCAAAACTAATGTCATTATTATAATAAGTTTGCAGACCTTTTAATAGTCAAATGAAAAGAGACAGAAGCTGAGCTCAACAATAAAAATAAGATTTTTAATAAACGTAAATTGAAAAGACGGCGACACCTGCAGCCAAACGCTTGCCAATTGTCGGCAATCAATCAACAAATGTTGTTGTTAATGTCGTTGCTGTTGTTGAGTTGCCGATTGTAGATATGTGTTTTTTATGGCCAAATGCATTGACCATAAACACAAACGCAGAAAATATGACAAAAACAGAACAACGACCAAAAAGAAATAAAAAAATCCAGAAAGCTGTCAGTCACCAGGGTACATGTTGCATGTGGCATGTTGCACTTGTTGCCGACGATATTTGCATCTGCCAATCGAAGGCAACAAGAGCAATCAGTTGATGTACTGAATTTGATTTGCCAGCTTGTTTGCTGTTTCTGTTGCTGTTACTGTTGCTGCTGATGATGTTGCTGTTGTGATTGCTGTTGCTGCCTGTTATGCAAGCGGCAAAATGTCAGCCACTTGGCAACATGCGGCTTGCCAATGAATGTCAAACATATTGGACCGTTGCAAATGTCAGCAATTGACAGCTAACACACACACACACGCACATGCACATGCACATGCATATAGCTCATTTGGATGTTGTTTCACTTGCTGATGCTGTCGTTGTTGCTGCACTTGTTCAAGTTATGTTGCCAGCAACATGTTGCCGCTGACTGCCTGATTGGGCTGGCAAGCGACAAATTAGGCGCACAATCGCTTGACTTTTACCGTAGCAATGTTTATGGCCCATTAACTTGGCTTGCACAGAGTTCAAGCTGGCCAATAGCCAAACGGCCAACGCCTTTAAACATACGAGCCATTCGCCTACTCTCTGATTAAGCAATTTTTTGCTCAATTTCGACTCAGCAGCAACTATTTTATGATATCCAATTAATTTTAATACATACGCTTGTCTATGCCCAGACATCGTTCAGATAGTTCGACAACGCCTCTCCCCAACAACCGCTCAAGGGTCAGCAATTTTTTGATTAACCCCGGTCACGCTAATAACTTGGTCAATGGCCAGTGATGAAACCATTATCACTGACCACTGCGAAAATATAAATAACTGTGACCCGATAACTTTCTCAACTCTCTCATTCTCTCAGCAATTGCAAATCGATGCTTGTTTTGAGTTTTGACCCATTTAACAAGATATCTGTCATTAGTTTGCTGGATTGGCCTGATGCGAAAATTATAATGACCAACTGCCTGGTCCACTCCCTCAATCGATCGATTGGTGAATTATTGTCTTTGGCACCGACCACCATATAATTTATGTTTGCCCCGAAAAGTCAATTGATATGGTCAATGCGATAACAGAAATTTAAGTGTTTTCCTATGCCCAAAGCAGACATTGAGACGGACTATGAGGAGCTGAGGCTCAAGTTGCTGATTGACCGAAGGCAGATGGAGGAGCAACGTCTGGCTGAATGTCTGAATGTCTGAATTGTAAGATCTTTTGGCATTTGGCATGACGCGACTCGCAACAAATGCTGCCCAGAGACTCTGTCTATCTATCTAACTATCAATCTATTGGCCAGTATGACTAAGAGGACTGTGTGATAAAGTTGTAGACGTTTTGGCAAATTGATTTTACGGCTACAGTTTCAACTCTGACTGCGAAATAACTCAAGTGTTGCTCTGGGGCATACTTAGACTTTAAACAGATCGTTCGGCTGCGATTCGTTTGGTTGCTGTTGCTGTTGCTATTGCTCTTGCTCTTGCTGGTACTTACCTGAACAACAGCAGGGGGTCTCCCTCGCAGTCTCTATGTCCCTCTGTCTGCCTCTCAATGATGTGGCGATAAGTAACTGGTAGATGATTGTTATTTTAATGTTATGGCCGGGTTTTATGGTTCACTGCACACAAAAGTGGGTGTCGAATTGTGTGGGCGTTACTAACGGATTGACAAGAACGAAGAAGGAGTGAAAGAGAAATGACCTTTCGAATCGAAACTGTTTGAAAGTGGAACACGTTCATATACATTAAGATAGATGAAAACTCTACCCAAATAAAAAATTACGAAAGGGAAACTTTTACGTTTTGAAAAGTTTTTAAAATCGGTTTAAAATCGCGGTTATTCTGTTTACATTTCATTGCAATTTTGCAGTTCTAATCTCGTATCGAAAATAACTCAACCCACACAAAATGCAACTGGACCGAACCCAGCACAGCCCACAATAGACTTCAAATCTCTAATCTTCTAACCTTGCGCCGATTTCTCAGCAATATCAGAAATAGCAATAGCACCAACAACAACAACTACAAATACAAATGAAACAGCAACCCATAGAATTGTTCAGGCATTTGAGTGCATTATTGGCGGCAGCAGAAAATTATAAATTAAGTACTAATTATATAAAATGCAACAACAATAAAATCAACTCAACAGCTCAGTCAAAGTAAATCAAACGAAGCCGCCTCCAAAAACGCGGCACAGCACTACACAACACAACACTACACACAAAAAGAACAAACTATCAAGTAAAAATACTTTGAGAGAGAACGTGTGCGAATTGTGGCCACGCCCACCGAATGCTAACTGCGTGGGCGTAACGCTAATGAACAAAACTTTTGCATATTGCATTGCTTGGATGGAAGGTTTGATTATTGTTGTTGTTGCTGCTGTTGTATTCATGGCAATTGTTGCTGTTGCTGTTGCAGTTGCATTTGCTGCTTGCTGTTGCGTCTTGAATGGGTGATAAATTATTTCCCGCCATTTGCATAAATGCTTTGAATGCATTAATTAAAGTCCAAAGGCACACAAGCTTGTAACGCCCTCGACACGCCTCCTTTCCCCCATCCCCCATCCCCTCCCTCACCCTCCACAACCGTCATTTGTTGCCATTGCGTGCTGCAGCTCAGTTGTCGATCTAATCAATTGCAGTTTATTGTTGGCCAGGCCCATAGAGAACCCATAGAGAGGCCCATTAACCATGTGTGCGATACACTTGTATTCCATATATGTAATACGTATTGCATTCGGTAACTATCCATATCTGTCTATCTGTATCTATGTATCTGTGGCTGTATCTGTTGCTGTATCTGCGTATCTGTATCTCAATATATTCGCCTCTTTAAGTGGCTGCCGCCTAATTGTTCATAAAAGTCAACAGTCAATAGCTCTTTATGTTTGCCTTTGAAATTTATATTTATTTATCGTCATTTTCAAATACAATGGATATCGCATATTGTTGTTGTTGTTGTTGTTGTTTCTGCTGCTGCTGCTTTTGTAGATTTGTGTAGCTTCATAATTTTGCAAGACATTTGCTTAGCAGTAGCCATTGGCTGACTGAGCCGTTGATTTGAATTCAAGGTCTGCCATTCTTTACAATTAGTGACAGAATTTATGAGCGATTTCAATTTTAAATTGTTCGCAATCGTTGCTGTTGCTGTTGTTGTTGCCGCTGCTGCTCTTTTTGCTTTTTCTGATACTGCTGTGGGTTAACGAGTTTCAAATGTTTCAGCAGCATTGGCCAAAATTAACCTTACATAACTTTAATTCAATCCCAAGCAATGTCTAAGGCCAAATATTTGTTGAATAGTTAACTTCTTAAATACAAATCTATGTAAAAAAGGAAATAAAATTTAAATTATTATCAGATATTTTTAAAGCATGAAATGTGATTTTTCTCAATTTTTTAAGTACCAAGCTGTTAAGTATTAGTGGTAATAACTTGTTAATAATCTGTAAATGCCATCTAGCTGACATAATTTCTTACATCAGCGTTGAATTTAGCGTTCATTTATTCAATTGAATAATATTTGCCTCTCGGCCATGCAATTTTTATTAGAAATAACTATGACACTTTGCTACGGGGCGGTCACGTTAGAACAACCCGACCGACCCCCAACCCTCAGTGCCAGGTCCAAGCAGCTAACAATTACGCGGTCGTGGTCAAGGGGCCATTTGGTAGATGAGCGATAAGGCCCAGTTGAGTTGACTTGGCTGACAGACTGAGGCTGGGAGCAACCGGTCAGGCACGACTTGAACTTGGATGTAAATATGTACTCGGCGATTGATTGAATTGCCTAGCTGTAATTGCCTTTAGATCTGATAAGAATCAATGGCCAGCATTAAAACTAAGCTGGTTGCACTCAAACAGACATAGTGTCCTTTAAACGTGCTCCGAGGCTTAACTGTTCCCGCTGACTGCTATCTGATTATAAAAGTCTAAACATTTTAACTCTTCTTTTGTTATTAAAATGCAAGTTGCTTTTGATAGTAACACTTCTAATAACAAGTGCACCTTCTATATCTGGAATAACAAAAGTAATGCTGCAACTCAACGCTGAATATAAGTTAAATCTCAACATATTTATTAACTTGGAGAATATCTCCATGGATATATTGGACCTAAGCCTACTTGAAACGCCTGCAATTCAACTGCAGCCATCAATCAAGAAATTTAATAGGTTTCGCTTACTCGGAAACTTTGCTGAAAATACGTTAATTGTTGTAAACATAAAGACGCCTCCACTTGATCCTGCAGTTGCTTACATGTTGCCACATCTTCTGAAACAACTTCATGAACTACATATAGTTTTCATTACGGAGGAGGATCCCACTTCTTGGCAGGACGATCTCTACAAATTCTGCTTTAGAGAAGGTTTTATCAATACTCTGCTGATTTACTATCAGAATCGAACGCAGTCACTTTACACCTACAATCCGTATCCGATAGTGCAAACCGTGAAAATACAAGCTATCGAAGATTATCTTAATAGATGGCAACAACTTCACAACTTTCATCATACAGCACTTCGCACGGTGCCTGATATAGTAGAACCTCGCATAGTGCGCTTCATGAACCGTCAGGGTCAAATGGTCCATGCAGGATATATTTATCATGCCTTCATGGAGTTCATACGGCGGCACAATGGCACTTTGGAATTCGTTAAACATTTGCCCGCAGATAGAGCATTTCAGGTGGGCTATGCTCTGTTACAACGCAAGGAATTCGACTTCGTTTGCTATCCCATGGAGCTCACGTGGACAATATCGAGCACTGCACCACTTTATCTACTTAAGCAGTACATTATAATGCCACACCCTCGACCCATTGCCAGTTATCTATACTTTGCCCGTCCTTTTACCTGGACCATGTGGTTAGCGGTGATTGGCACTGTAGGATATGGAATGGTAATGCTCTACGTCAGCTGTGGATCTGAAAGATCAGATATTGGTGTGCACTTCTTGCGAAGCTGGTGTCACTTATTATTTCTGCCACAATCTCAATTCGTGGCCAACAATCGGCAACAGTTCGCAATCCATGTAATACTGATTGTAAGTGGATTTGTCCTTACTAATTTGTATATGGCGCTCTTATCAAGCATGTTAACATCGGGATTGTTTGAGCCACAGTTGAATACTTTAAAGGATCTCATAAATTCTCCGTATCCTTTGCTCGTAGATGATTTCTACGTGGAATATTTGCAGAATTCTGTTTCCCTTCCGAAGGAAGTCAAAAATCGCATGCTTTGTGAAAGCCCAATGAATATTATTAATGCTCGGGTTGGACTAAACTCTAGCTTTATGTATTCATTAATGGAAGACCGAATGGAGGGTATTATGTACCAGCAGCACTTGTTGAAAGTGCCCAGATTTATTGTGGTTCCAGAGAGCTTTGCGGATGGATTAATGGCGTTTCCTGTGGCCCCATCCTTGCCCTATCTGAATATGTTGAATGCCTATCTAAGACGCATCTTCGAGTGCGGCATTTTGTCCAAGATGAAGAGCGATGCCTGGAGGGACACAATCGATAGTGGAATATACAAGTTGATGAGAAATGAAGGCGTAGAACAGACACCTTACAATCTGGAATTCTATTTCTTCGCCTTTTTATTGTGGGCCTTAGGATTGACTTTGTCTGGTCTGTGCTTCCTCCTGGAGTTGCTCAGGTTGCGTTTGGCTTGATTTGTAAAATATCGTAATGGATGAGTTATATTAAATTCTGAAACAACTGGCTAATATATGTTTAAATTTATTAATCAATAAATTCTGTTAGGAAATTATTTAAATTATTTATTTATTTGTAATCATATAAATATGTTTGACCTTTTAATAAATAGTTTGATTAATTGGATATATTTTCTGACTTATTGTATATTTTTAACTAATGGGTTTGCTTAATTTTTCGTGTCCATCAGTTTCAGTCAAAAGAATCCAAATCAATTATATCCGCTTTCCTATTGCGACATTGTAGTACCTTTCTTTATACTTTAACAAATTAATGTGGATGTCAGTCAGCATTTTTTCATTTCATGTGTTTTAATTGCCACAAGTCACAAGTCAATTTGGCTTTGAATTGACTTTGTCTCCTTATGTCGAATACCTACATTTCTGTTCATAGTTTGCTATTTTAGTATTGTCAGTCTTTGCAATGCAGTCGCTTCGGGTTTTAACACTGCTTCTGTTAAATGGACTATTCATAGTCTATTCCGAGCAAACTTCTATATTTGGGATAACAAAAGTTTTACTACAACTCAATAGCGAATACAAGCTAAGTCTAAACATGTTTATTAACATGGATACTGTCTCTAAGGATACATTAAATTGGAAACAACTTGACACGCCTGCAATTCACATCCAGCCATCAATGAAAACTTTTCACAACTTTCGCATATTTGGAAACTTTACCGAAAAAACCCTAATTATTGTAAACATCCAGACACCACCACTTGATCCTGCAATTAGTTATACTTTGCCATATCTATTGAAAAAGTTGCATGAACTTCACATAGTTTTCATAACAGATGTGGATCCCAGTCCTTGGCAGAAGGAACTCTACATTTACTGCTTTAGAGAAGGTTTCATTAATTCCCTACTGATTCATTATCAATACCGAGAGCTGTCACTTTATAGCTACAATCCATACCCTGCAATTCGGATACTGAGACTACGACAACTTGAGGATTACTTCATTAGTCGGAGACAGCTACGAAACCTTCATCATTTTCCAATTCGTACAGTACCTCTCAGTGCTGAACCACGTATGTTGCGATACGTGAATCCAAAGGGTCAAGTCGTCTATGCAGGATATATGTATCATGCCATGAAGGAGTTCATAAGACGTCACAATGCGAAAATGACAATTTTGTCGGAGAAAACCAATTTGGAAGCACGAAATATAAGTTTCTTGATGGACCATAAGCAAATTGACTATGTCTGTAATCCCACAGAGCTAATGTGGAAAATATCAAATACAGCACCACTTTATCTCATAAAGAACTATATTGCTGTTCCACATGCTCGACCCATTGCCAGATATTGGTACTTTGCAAATCCCTTTACTTGGACAACTTGGCTGGCGGTTATTGTCACTGTAGGATATGGAATGCTAATGCTCTACGTCAGCTGTGGATCTGAAAGATCAGATATTGGTGTGCACTTCTTACGGAGCTGGTGTCATTTATTATTCCTGCCACAATCTCAACTCACTGTCAGCAATTGGCAACAGTTTGCAATCCACCTAATACTGATTCTTAGTGGATTTGTATTGACTAGCCTTTATATATCGATGCTGAAAAGCATGCTCACTTCGGGCTTATTCGAAGCTCAGATTAATACCCTGGATGATCTGATACACTTTCCATATCCAGTGCTTTTAAATGCATACTCTGCTGAAACTTACAACAGATCCACTTATTTTCCAGCTTCTGTAATGAGCAAAGTTCATATAGTTTCTGCAGACCTTGTTAAATACAATCGGAACACTCTTAATTCAAGTTACATGTACATTGTCTATGAAGATCGAATGGAAGGAATTTTATACCAGCAACACCTGCTGAAAGTGCCCCGATTTAAATTGATACCCGAAAGCCTGATGGACGGACTCTTTGCATTACCTGTGGCCCCATCCTTGCCCTATCTGAATATGTTGAATGCCTATCTAAGACGCATCTTCGAGTGCGGCATTTTGACCAAGATGAAAAACGATGCCTGGAGGGACACAATCGATAGTGGAATATACAAGCTGATGAGAAATGATGGCTCGGAAATGATTTCCTACGACATGGAATTATATTTATTCTCCTTTGTTATGTGGGCTATTGGAATGGCCTTGGCTGGACTGAGTTTCCTCCTCGAGTTGATGAATCGGCACAGGGTGTTAACACGCTGAAGACCCCAGTTTCTATTGTATTCTTGTAATTATGTAATTATGCACCTGTCAAATCGTGTGACCACTTCAGTTAGATGTCCTAATAATAGTTCTGTCCTCAACCATTTGGCTATAAAAGCGATAGCTTAGTCTTGCCTGATTCAGATACTCGTAGGCTCGATGGATCCGTTCTACTTAAACACGCTTCAGAATTTAACACTGCTACCAAGTTATTTTATCGGCCAATGTATTGAGCAGCTCAATGCATTGTACCTCATCGAACTTAATGTATACCTACAATTTGGCAATAGTTTGGCTTATGAGAGTCTGATACCAGTTAGGGAACCGGTGCTGCCAACTCTCCGGCCGGACAGTGAGACGCAACAACTCGTCCTCGCGGGCAACTTCAGTGAACGGACCCTGACCATTATCTATCTGGAGGATTCCCAGGCAGGCAGAATGTTTAATTATCTAACCACCTGGATGTGGCGTGCTCAACAGCTACAAGTGCTCATCGTTTACCCGGAGGCAACGGCAGGAAAACTGTTTCAGCTCTTCTCCCATTGTTGGCATCAGGGAATGGTTCACATCTTGGTGTTGCTGCCGGAGACACAGCAGCTTTATAGCTACATGCCTTATCCGAAACTTGAGTTGCTGATCATGGAGAATACCCTGCAGTATTTCCATCGGACGCGTGGTCTGCTCTGGGACTTTCATGGCTTTGAGATAACCTGCGGCATTCTGCCCAGCGGCGCTCCGCGAGCCTTTCTCTTCAGGGATCATCGGAATCGTGTGATATACGCTGGATATATGCTGAGAATGGCCTTGGATTTCATTAAGCACTTTAATGGCAGCATTAGAACTCGCACCCTGGAGTCCTTAAGGGAAGCCAATGAAGCGTTGAGCTCTCGACTTGTCGACTTCCTGCCATATCTCCTGGCGGAGACTCCAAATTTCACAGGCAGTGTTGTGTTGTGGCATGAGAACAGTTTCCTGATGGCGCCATCGGCCAGGCTGCTGCCCAGGTATATGTATCTGCTGAAGGCTTTCAGTTGGACCACTTGGCTGGCCTGCTCTTGCATGTGGATGTACTGCAGCGGAGCTTGGTTCCTGCTCTCTGAAGGGAGACTCAATTTGAGTGCCGCCTTTCTGCAAATTCTCCGACTGACGCTTTTCCTCTCTCCTGGCGAGGGATTGGTGGCTCCTCCAGCTCCTCGACGTCTGCTGATGTTACAGTATGATGACCATAGTTGGATTAATGCTGACTAATCTTTACCTGGCGAAGCTCTCGAGTAATTTGGCGGCTGGCGTCTATGACAAGCAGCTCAACACCTTCGATGACTTAGAGGGCACGGACTACAAGTTACCCCAGGATGAAGTCGAGTTCAATTACTTGCGTCACTTGCCCGATTTGCATCCACAGCTGGCCAAGCGGCTGCTCCTCACACCGGAGCAACTGGTGGACCGCTATCGACGGGATCTCAACACAAGCATGTTGCACAATGGCTTCGAGGACAGCATTGAGTTTGCTTTGTATCAGCAAAAGTTTCTGCGCCTCCCACTGTTCCACAAGCTCTCAAAGATCATCTACCAGCAGCCCTTCTTCATGCCCTCCGCATTCGGTCGTCCCTACCTTAAAATCTTCAATTTCTATGTGCGCCGCATGTTTGAGGCGGGAATTCTGCTGAAGATGAAAAGCGATGGCTTCGGACATGGCATTCAGAGCGGACGTCTACACTTTGTTAACCGTGCCCGTTACCAGGAGGTGGACTCCAATGATCTTGAGTACTATTTTGTGGCAGTTGGCGTTTGGTTGAGTGGCATCTTCCTGGGCGCCATTTGTTTCGGCTGTGAGTGCTGGCTGGGATCAAGAAACACTCTAATATAGGAGTCAATCGTATGCTTTCTTTTATGACTTACCCTAGTAAATAATATTTTCAAATAATTTGTGCTTTATAATGTTTTTATTTGGTAACAAACAGGTACTAAATGAACCAACAAAAATGCAATTAATAAACATAGCACTTAAAGTAGAAAAATGGAAACGATAATGTTTCAATATCTTTGAAATCCTCCCATTGGCCCCTCTTTGGTTATGGGTACTAAAACAGTCAATCTTTGGTTTTGTTATAGAAAAAATATATATTTTTTTAGCTTAAAAAAATTCCTAAATTCAATTAATAAACTTAACACTTAGAGTAGAAAAAGGTAACGTTAAAGATTTAATTTATTCGTAATCCTCCCATTGACCTCTTTTTAAAGTTAACCAACCTGTGGCGAACAATTGCAAATGCCTCATTTGCATTGCCGCCGGCCGCACTTGTCGAGTTGGCTTAGAGGGAAGGCGACCTGGCGATCAGCCAACTGCCAACTGCCAACTTGCAATAGGCAGTTGCCAGTTGATAGTTGCCAACTTGCAATTGCCAACTTGCCGGCAACTGAAGGTGTCTTCGATTATTGGCAAACATTAATTATTTGCTCGCGCGCGGTTTTCGACTCTGGCACCTTCTGTGCCACAGACTATGTATTTATTGTTGTTGCTGTTTTTGTTGTTGTTGTTGTTGTTTTTGTGAAAGGCAAGTAGTTCAAATGTTTATTTTTTGGTGTATCTTTGATTGCAGACTTGCTGCACAGACAGACCACAAAATTTGCGCAATGAATGCGCCCAGGCTTCGGTCAGGTCTGAGCTCAGGTCTCTTCGAGCCTTTTGACTATTTATTTTTTGGCCAAAATTGCACATTTTCCCATGCTGCCGTTGTCGCTGTTGCAGTTGTTGTTGCAGCAGTTGTTGTTGTTGCTGTTGCTGTTGCAGTTGTTGCTGTTGTCGTTACAGCGTCGCGTCTAATCAAGGAGCGGAGTCGTTGCTGCAGCTGCCTCTGCCACACTCAAAGTTGCAGCCTCCATCCTCTGTCGTCTGTCCCACTGTCGCTCTGTCTGTCTGTCTCTGTGTCTGTGAGTGTGTTAGCCTGGCCGGGTTGTGCCGGGGCCGCCCGTTGCCATTTAGACCCCGAGGCAGCCAAAACGATGAATATTGATTTAATTGAAAGTCATTGAGCCGCACGTACTCAGAGACTCCATGGACTCCATAGACTGTATGGACTGCAAACTCATAGGCACATCGATAGACACACGCGCATTTTTTCATTTGGCGTGGCTCCAACTCCAACTCCAACATCGACTCCAACTCCAACTCGAACTCCAACTGCAAATCCAAATCCAAAGGCTACACTTCAACTCCAACGCCAATCGCTGCATTGCCCTCCCACATGCCACCAATATCTGCCACACACACAATGTCGCACACATACACACACACTTGCAACGCCCCAACATTTGTTGTTGTTATTGTGGTTGTTGCTGGCACATTGACACAGTTTCTATGCAGCGGCAGATGTGCCTCATTCCCTTCGTCTTCTTCGGCTTCATCGTCATCTTCATCCTCTTCTTACGCTCCCCCGCACCGCACTACAACGCCCTCCCCGCTTGTTATTGCCATCATGTTGGAATTTTGTCGACTTGTTTTTCTTTTGCTTGGCGACGTTGCTGCCAAATGTCAAGAGGTTAATACGTGAATTAACAGCAAATTTCTTTGACTTGTGTGTGCCTTTGTATGTCTCTTGTTGTTGTTGTTGTTGTTGCTGATGTCGTTGTTGTTGTTGCCGCTGTTGCTTTTCGTGCAGCTGCTGGCGCTTTCATTGGAATGCGGGCGTTGCTCAGTTTGTTGTTTTTGTGGCTTTTCTTTTGGGCGAAGATGAAGGAGAGGAAGAAGTGGGAAATGCATTAGGCAAACGGAACCAAAACCGAAACCGAAACCAGCATGTGGTCGATGATGTTTAGCTCGGGAATTGCCTATATTTTTAAAGACATTACATTAACATTTTTGATGCTTTTAGTAAGTCCAAATAGCTGCTAATAAATCAAATGGAATTTCACTTAATCGAATACTTGGCATTTCACACAGCCTACAAATGCATTTAAAGCTATTTTCAGGGATTAAATATAGTTTTGGGTAAGTGAAATAATTAATGATTTTCAATTAGAAATGTGAAATAACTTTGATTTACTTTAAAATTAATATTTATGGTTTTCAAGGAATTCACTTAGCCGATAAAAAGAGCTTTATTTCTCAACTGTTATATGCCAAAGAAAAAACGAGACTGTGTCAATGTCCTGGCTATTAGTCGAGACAAGAACCCCACATCCTTGCGTTGTTGCAGCCTACATGCGCCAGATGGCGCCACAAATGCACTGTGCGCGCGCGTATTACTTTAAAAATAAAACTATTAAAGATAATTTTCAATTAGGAATTCCGTTCGCCCCACAGTGGATCGCTCGGCATATCTAACCCACATAGATGACCGAACTGTGATTAAACAATTACAAATACCAATGGAAAATTGCAATGCACACACAGACAGTGCGAAAATAGAGTCGTACGTCTATGCAAATTTCTGCTGTCCAACTCTGGCCGGCAAGTGCATAATATTTATTAAATATTTTTTGTCGTATTTTATTTACGTGGCGCTTGGTTGAGTCTGGACGCTGGACCGCACAGACAGACAGACAGAGCGACAGAGAGACAGTCAGACCGAAACAGACCGACCACGCCAAATGTGACAATCTTGAGGAGATCAAAAAGCTCAAAGCCTACGAAGCAACAGCGGCTACCCACTGGTTGCCCCGTTGGGGAACTGAAACTGGAACTGGAACTAAGTATGAGTCCGAGTGTGAGTGCGAGTGCGAGTACTCGCAATACTGGCACTCACTGGGGGCCGGTGCTGGCTCTGTTTTCGCTATGACTCTGACTCTGACTCGGACTCGACTCGGTCTCGGATTCGAAGTCGGACTCGGTTTGTCTGGCGATAGCAAAAAAATTCAATTCAATTCATTAACAGCGCACAGCAAGCGATTAAATCGCACCACATCTATATTTTTATGGCATATACTTATCTGCATATATGTGTGTGTGTATTCGCATACATCTGTATGTATATATTTATTTTCCATTTATTTATTTTTCCTCAATAATTATTTGTAGTTTTGCGGTTAATGGAGCAGCAAAGTTGCGCATACGCCACATGGGCCGGCCCGGCATAATCTGCTGACAATTTATTGGCGTTTTCATGTAAATTATGTTATTTCAATAAAAATGCATTTTTCTTTTATTGCCACACTTTAGACTTTATCTTTATCTTGTGTGAAAAGTGGTTCAATCGCGATAACTTCATCTCAGCAGCAGCAGCAACAGCAAAAGCAACAATAAGAGCAATTTTTTTTCACTTTTATGATCGATTTTTGCATTTTAATTGATTCTTAATGGAAAACTTTTCTTATCACGATTGTAAATTTATGAAATGTTAATTACAAGTCGCGGTATTTCGATTTGTGCAAGTGCAGCTCGGTAATTTAAGTTGATATTTTTGAAAGTTGTCAAACCTTTGAGTTATTGCAAGCTGATATTGTGCACTAATTGATCAGTTTCGTTTGCGGGATATTTGATATTTCGATATATATTCAAACAGCAGGTGGTTGAAATTGCCAGCAAGTCGTTACTTGACTGAGTTCTAATTGCAATTACGATCACAGAGAAGATAGAGCAATTTAAATGAATGACTTATGTGTGGAGAATAATCCAGTTATACTCGCTATCTTACAGATTAACCATTAACCACTTAAGTAAAGCCATAAGGTATTTTAGCTAGTAATCAGATGATTTTGACGTATACTAAATGTATATTCCATGGATTTATCACAGATAATCAAATGGACAGATATAGATTTAGATCAAATTGACATTTTCTAATATACGCAGACACAAATGTTATTTTAAATATAAATCCTAATTTTCTGTATTAAATTGAAATGCTTTCAACATTGTGTTCCATTAACTTCAGCCGATTTTATGAACTCACATCTGACTAGAAATTTCCATCAGTACGATCGCTATAAACTTAATTCTATTGCTCAATATAAATGCCATCTGCTTTTCAGAAATTGCTCCACTTGACTAAATTAAATATCATAATTTAATTTTACAACATTTTAATGCGCTTGGCTGAATCATTTTATGGTTATTTTTCTAAAGTTGTCTATTTTATTAATGTGCCGCCTTCTAGGAAACAGCTGTGCCACATGCTGCAGTTGCATGGTTGCATGTTGCTCCATATGTTGTTGCATTTGTCGTTGTTTCTGTTATGCTGACTGCTGTTGTTGTTGTTGTTGTTGTTGATATGTCGCGTTGCTTTGACGCCATTGTTGCAGCGACGACGACGGCAACAAACAAAATGAATTTTCATATTTTCTTATTGCAAAAAATGTTGTAATGCCGCCAGGCTGCGAGACGGAGACTTCATTTAATATACTTCGCCCCCGGAGGATCTGGTCGGAAGGGTGGTTAACCGGGGGCAGGGGTGAGAATGAGAATGTGGGCGGTGAGGGGATTACACTGGGACAGTCGCAGGACAATTGCAGACCATGGCCAAAAGCAACGTCGCAGTCGCAGTCGCATCCTTTTGGTTTTGTGAAATCCTTTTTGTGTCTGCGGCGCGTCGCTTCTCGTTTTGGGCGTTAATATTAAAATGCATGTAAAAATGCAAACGTGGCAAGTGGGAGTTGAAGTGCCTGGAGAAACGTAGAAAGGATGGGAAAAGAAAAAATGTGAAATAGTGGTTAGAGTGGAAGTAAATGCATATGAGACCATGAGCAGCTTCGGTTGGCTGGATAGTCACTATAAGGAATTATGATACGTTTAATTACCAGGCCACCGACTGACGTGCAGCACGTGACTTGCAGGCAGCTAGTAAACCCAGCCCCCTACCCCTCCCCTTTCACGACGTTGCCACATTTCAGCTCGTTCATTAACAGCTGTCAGCTTTTTGGCAGCACTTGGCTCTGCGCCGGGGTTCGTGGCATTCCCGACGCGCCGCTCGACGCGTTTTACAATTTGCACCTTTTTAATTAACGTGATTGCAGCGGCACTCACACACACACACAAACACCCTCACATATACAGACATACACAGACATACACAGTCAAAGTGTTGAATGTTGATCTATGCATTACGTGCTGAATGCATCTCTCAACACTCTCAGTTCAAGCTTAGTTACCTGCCGCGCATGGAGTCGTCTCCATGTCTCAAGTGTGCACTTGCAACAGCCCCAACAGCAACTCGTTCCCAAATAAAAAATGCCAGTCGGATACATTGGGATTGGGATTTCCAGCCAAATTCGCAGCTGGAACTGGAACTGGAGGCGTTGCTTTGTCTTTTGCATAAAGCGAAAGTCGTCGCGGGTTTTTGGCGCTTTGGAGCGTCATCTTCCAGCTCAATGATGTCACACAATGTCACGTGCTGATTTGACAGCAGATTCTCAGGCAACCTTAGAAGAGAAGCTGCATAGATTGAGGGGTAGACGGTTAGTGGGATGTGACTGCCTGAATCCTGTGTACTCAACATTTACGCACTTCAGCGCGTTTCGTGCACAAAGACCAGCAAGTTGTGGGAGTTGGTGAGGGGAAGGAAGAGGGAAAGGGGACAGGGGAAGGCATCTTGAAATGTCAACAGAACTGACAGCTTTAAACTTCTCTGATGTGTATTTATCAAAATTCGAGAATTTATTATGCGAGACATGAGTTCACGATGTTTAATTCGTGATATGTGAATTATGCATACAAGTTGAAAATTACATACAAAACTGTTTTTAGATGATCTCAAAAGGTGAATCGCAATATTCAAGGTTTATTGTTTAAAAACTTAAAATGTATGAATGTAACTTGGGTTTGATGAAGATGAAATACTCTAACAGACTTGTTTGGGAACATAAATAATACAAAACATTTTATTTTAACACTGTGAAATTATATGTTTGAAAATTTCCAGAAACTGTCTGAATATTAAATTTATTAACAGTTTAATTTCATATGGCAAGATTAAATTGATTAAGCATTTGCCGAAAATTATAACTGACTTCATTTTTATATCAAGTCTTCTATTATTATACCAATAAACCTTTTGCAATTGCCGTTCCTAATCTATGTACAACTTTTACCTCCTCAGGTCAACTCACGTTGTATCTGTTGGCCATGTTGAAAAGCCGCGTCAATTTATTATTTATTCAATCTTAATTGACTGTCACTAACTCAACGCCCGCAGTGTGAACTGAGTCTTTGCCATATCGCCTGACTAGCCTGGCAACTCTAAGCGATATTCGTGTTTGAACCCTTTCGTGAACCCTTTCACACCTGAACAAAGTGATCGACGTTTGAGTACAGTCTACACGACTCTCTCTCTCTCTCTCTCTCTCTCTATCTGTCTCTCGGTCGCTGATGCCGTCTCTCTCTGTTGCAGTTTCTTTTCGTTGGGGTTGTAGTCAAAACAATTTATAATTTCAACGCCTTGAGATAACAAATAGCCCCGACGGAGTGCACGATTCGACAATTAATCACCGCGTCGCATTTTGCTTGCCTCGTGTTACTTTTTCGGGCATAATTACGGCAAATGCAACATTTGCAGCATTTGCAGCATTCGCGTAGTTGATGCCGCCTGGCAAGACAGTTAAAAATGACGACTAAGTCCCAAAAACCAACCTAAAATGAAATGACAAAAGCCAAGTCAGGTCGCAAGCTGGCAGGCAGGCAAACTGGCAAACTGGCAGGCAGGCAGGCAACAAATGCAGCTCAAAACATGGCCAAGATGATCGATTAGCAATCCAAATGCAGTCCAAGCCATGAGCGAGTCATGCAAAACAATTGCGGACACAAATATTGGGACAGCGAAATATTGGCAATGCAAAAAGCATTGCCATAATTTGGCAATTGAATTGATTTTCTTGGCTTTTTCACTCTGTCCAACTGTCTGTCTGCCTGTCTGGCCGTCTGACAGTCTCTCTGGCCAAGCCCTAGAGCAAATTTGGTTACGCTCACGTTTGTGCAGGAAATCGAAATCGTTAGTCTAAACTTTATGTTCATGAAAAAGGGTTTGGCTGTGTGATATTTCATGTTTGCCGCCGCCAACGCCATCGACAATATCGCTGCCGACGCTGCTGCTGCTGTCTCTGATTGATTGAGCGTCAGCGTCGGCGTCGGCGTCGACGACGGCGCCTGCAGCGGCCCCTTGGACGACACGTACTCCTAATGCCTAATGCCAAGCGCACTCTCCACCACATCCCCTCCCTTGATTGCCGCCAAGACATTGCAGTTCAAAGGTGCCACCGTTTTCTCCCGTAATGAACGATCATTTGATATGCCGCCATCGTAGACACAGATACAATTTATGACCAAGAAGTTTGCCGTGTGCATTTCCCAAAATTGTTGACGATTTTCAACTTGACAAACTTAATAAAAAAAAAACAGAAAAGAAAAGAAATAAAAGCGAGTCTTAAAGCGACAAACATTTTATGGCTCGCATTGTTGTCGCATTGTTGTTCGCCCAGCTGCGTCCCCACATTTGTTCCATGTGCAATTTTGCATACTTCAGCAAACGCGTCATATTTTCGAGTGGTTTCGCTAACATGCAAAGGACACTTGAGAGCCCAGGCACACAAGTGGATCCTTAAAGAGCATTTCTTCTGCTGCCGCCGCTGCCGCTGCCGCTTCTGCTGCTGCTTCTGCTTCTGCCACCGTCCAGGCAGCGACTTGAGTGTAGCTACATTTTGAATGGGAACAAACCCCGTCCTGGGTACATGTCTTGCTAAGGGGCATGAGAAGATGTGCTGATGACGCTGCTGCTGCTGCTGTTATTGATGATGATGATGACGCTGACGATGATGATGTTGGGATGTGCCTTGATTGTGATATATAATACATACGCATGCATATCGGATAATGATGACAACTGCTGCTTCAGCAAATGTGGCAAGGTAAAAGTTAAAATTATAGCAAATTCAATCAATTTTATTCAAACAGTTGCTCTACACTTACTCAGCAAATAGTTGACTTACAGTTGAGCTACAAGCAAAACATTTAAACAAGTAAAACACATTAGATTGGTCATTAAACATGCAGTACCGACAACTAGCCGGACAATCTCCATCACACAATGCAATCGAAATGCGTTCAATATGGCACAGACAGACAATGCTTGCCATTTCCGTTTCCTGTTTGCACTGCAGCATGCACACACTCAAATACACACACAAACACACAGGGCAAATACTCAGGCAATGACAACGTCATATCCTGCAAATAATGTGCATATCATTTACGGTGTCAATCAGGACACTGGCCACAGTCAGTCGGCCACAAAAATCAACAGCAGGACACTTCAAACAGCGCTTCGTGTGCAATATCCTGTGTGTGATATGCTAGGCGTCATTCGGCCATAAAATGTATTGCGGTCATTTTAATATAAAATAATTAATTTCAACGTAAATATTTATAGCAGCAAGAATATGCCGCATAATTGATTCGTTGGCAGCCATCACGTATCCAATGGCATGGGTCATTATTGAATCAGAAAGAGATTCCGAGTTGTGGACAGTGTCCATCATTGGCATTCAATTCAATTCAATCATTACAATGAAATAAGCATAATAAAATACAATATAAATACATTAAATGCCTGGCAAACAGTTATGACTGCGTTTTCTGCATTAAAATATTGATAACAATTTCCCGATATTTCATCTCATATTATTGAAAACGCGACTCGTTTACAGGCGTCGTTTATTGGGACCCAAGCGACAGAGTGGGGAGAGGATTGGGGAGGGGAGTAACAGAGACTACGCCATTTTGCAATTATAAGCTTTACACTTTGCAATCAATATATGAAATAATTAAATAAAATGATGCTTAATTAAATTGTCACGACCTTTTGCGCAAAAACAACGAATTCAACAAATAGTACAAAATAATGTCGCCGTGCTGATGATGCAAATGATAAGCTGCCATCAGGGAAAAGGAGAGAGATAGAGTGAGAAAGAGAGAGACACGGTGAGTGAGAGGGAGACACTAACAAAACGCAGATCTGAGGAATGCGTTTAATTTGTGTGATGAACTCGAATTGCGAATATACTCGGTACTCACAGAGTAAGAGGTATAATGATTATTATTATCAGTGTGCAACGGCAATATATGTACAAATATATTTAAATTGTGTGGCAAATGTAGAATAGTTGTTAATATTTTAACAAAATAAGTTGTATTCAAAAATGTAAAACTACTTATTAAGTTGTTGAAATATTATTAAGAATAGTTTAATCATTTCTAATATGCTACTACATCATAAATTACAGTCGAAGTCGATTTATTATTTATTTTGTAAAAGAAGAAATTTAATCACATATATTCTATAAAATATCTATTGGCTGCTAATTTAAAATAGTAAACTTCTGTGTCTCCGATTGTCACGATTTAAGATTAATTTAAAGATGTTAGAGTACTTAATAGTCTGCTTTAAATACCATTTCATCACCATCATTGCTTTTCTTGCTTCACTTTTCTAAATTGAGTTTCTTTGCGCGCATATCACAGAAATGTGACAGCTAGTTAATGTACCCTCCCCAACCCACTTCTTGCACGCATACCATACCCGCTCTTTTACCCGCTCCCCCTCTTTCTAGCCCCCCCTCACGGGTTTTATTCAGCTGCCTTTCGGCAGCCCGCCTTCAATTAAATTCAATTGGGTTTGTGCCGCTTTAAACGCCTGCGCGCGTGCTTCAATTTAGTTAGAGTTTTGAGCTTAAGCAAAGAAGCAGCAGATGTGGAGAAGGAGAATACAGAGGAGAAGGATGAAGAAGCTAAAGCAAAAGATCAGCAGCCATCTACAGTGTGAGTTAACAAAATGCACTTTGCTGCTGCTGCTGCTGCTGTTGCTGCTGTTCGCGAGCGATAGGCAAATGAGTTTGCGCATTAGAAGACGTTGCATGGACAGGGGCGATGAGTAAAGGGGATAAGTGGGTGGTAGGGGGAGGGGAAGCTTGGCCCGCTGTGCGCCGCCTGTCAGCGTATCAACGCAATTTGTGCACTCGCCAATAGACGGCGGCAAATTATGGCCAGCGAAGCTCGGCGACTGCGCAAAGTGCCTCATAAATTCACGTCGCTGATGAAGTGATAGTGAGCCGCATCCACAGCTTCAACCGCAACCAGAGCTGCAGTTGGATTTTGAGTTCGAGTTAGAGTTGGAGTTGGAGCTGCATCCAGATCCAGTGGCAGGCAGGAGCAACTGCCGCAACTGTTGCGTCTCACGGCAGCTTGAGCCTCGTGTCTGCAGATTGTTTATGGCAGCGGCGAAATTTGCTCAATGGCTCAACTAATGTGCCACAGATAGGCTGAGTGCTGCCACCGCCAACTGGAGGCAATTAGAAAGTACCTACAAATTGACAAGCCCAATGATAACTACAAATTACACTGTACTTCATTTTCTTTCTTAAATTTCCGAGAATCTATGAACATTATCAATTATGAAATTCGCAGCTGTTGTTTATTGACACAGTTTGTAGTTCGATGAGAAACCGCATCATCCAGAGCTTAAAACACTTCCGTGTCCTCGTTGTGGGTCGACTGACCTTCGTCTGGGCTGGAGCCTTGACAGATTCAAGGACAATGTCGTGTAATTGAAAGAACGCGACTAAATCTTACAGCAAATTTAACAACATGAAGTGCTCTACAACGATGGTAAGGATAAGGATACGGATAAAAATGAGGACAACGAATAACGGAGGCAAAAATGTGCCATAATAAAAATATCTTAAGCCTGCCCAAGAAATTCAGAAGACGCTGCCATAAGCACAAAAACAAACTGTTGATAAAAATTTCAATAAGCTGCCCCAAGAGCGCGACAGGAACTGTGGGAGGCAGGCACTCGAAGGACGCAGGACACGAACTGTGACCGCTAAGCTGGCTGGGGTAGGGGCAGGGGCAGGGGCAAAAGAAGTAGGAGCAGAAGCAACAACTGTGGTTAAGAGCGAGGCCAATAAATAAAATTAATAGGAACTCACTCGAACAACTTGACCAGCCTGTTGCAGAGAGTGGAAGCAGGAATTTGCCAGTATCTATTTTTATTATTTTGTTGACTTGTTGAATGTGGCAGGCGATGGCAACTGTTGAATGGTCCTTGGCTGCCCCAAGAACAAAGTTGATTCTCCAGTCTAGGTCTAATATGACATTAAAGTTACTTCAAACTCTGTTAAAGTGCAAGTATTTAGAATCTGAAAGCTGCACAGCTTTTAAAGTGTTTAAATATTGAAATTCAGTATCTGTAAGCTCATTAAAGAGGCGTCAATGCCTGAGGTCAGATTAAATTTAGTTAGCAGAAAATATGACTTTGATGAAAGCACATTGTTTTAGCCAAAACTTGATTTTAATTGCTGCTATTTTCAGCAGGTGTCAGTGACATTAAAGTGAGTATTTCATTAATTATTATTGGCTGAATATCTCTCCGTAGCCTTTTAACTGCCGCAATGCTTGTAAGCCATCAATTAGACAATCCCCCGGCCTGGGCGTTCCCACAGTCCAAGCCAATGAATTGGCCAAAAACGGCATAGTGGCAGTTGCATCTGCCACGTCGCCGACCTCACATTGAACTGCCATAAGAAATCACTCTGCAAGTGTGCAAATGGCAACAATTCGATGGCTTTAAAGGGAGGCAGTGTGGGGGGAGTGATGGGTAGATGCCGCAACGCCCACTTTCAACACTTGCCACAACAATGGCGCGCAAATATTTGCGGGACCCACAAAACTAAGAAAGTCACAACACAACACACAAACCAGACAGACACGGCAGCCAGGAGATCAATGAGCGACTGTCTGACCGTCTGCCTGTCTGACAGTCTGACAGTCTTACAGTCTGACTGCCTGGCAGCCGCAATTTGAAATCCAATAAAATTTAATTGGAAACTTCATCACGGGTGCGAAAATTCACACTTGGCCAGGCTAAGACGGGGCTAACCGGGCCTAGACGAACCAGCCTAGGCAAAGCCAGGCCAGGCCAGAGCAGGGAGCAGTCACGGGCACGACTTGGCTGCCGTTTGCCGTAAATCTCGTGCACCTGGCGGCGACTGGCAACTGCCAAGTGGCAACTATGGACTGGCGACTGCAACATCGACAGCGACTTCAACTGCGACGTCGACTCTATGCAGCGCATCGCGATAAGGAAATATTTTTCATATGAAAACGCTGCGCATGCGCAGAGCCGAGCCGAACCAAGCCGAACCGAACGGAGCCGAGCTGAACGGAGCTGAGCGGAGCCGTCTCAATGTTCCGTTTCGTTCCGTTATTGGCCATGGCTCTATGGCTTATTTATGCTTTTCCTTTAGCCATGCCATATCTTGTGGCATTGTCGACATTAATCGCTGTGTTGCGCCAAAAAGTATAACATGAAATTGGATTGATTTATGTTATAATTACAAAAGCTGCACAAACACAAACACAAACACACAAGCTCTCGATACAAATAATGATGGCAAGTTGATAGCCTGTCTCTGCCTCCGTCTGTCTACCTGTCCCACTCTAAAGTGTTGGCCAAAAGTCATTAAGATAGCCAACTCAAAGAGGCCAACAGCGAAAGGCAACTGCTGGACAGGCATCCCCATTATGCTTGAATTGAGAAAAAGATTGAAAGTAAAATGTTGAAATGATTTAAGATGAGTACGTTTGTTGGCCATTAAATCGGTGCGGTTAACAGACTTTGGCTAAATGTTTAGTACATTCTTAATTGCAAATAAAACACATCGTTATTCCTGTGGCATTATGTGACTGTAGAATTTTGATATCTCTGGCGGTTTTAACCAGAGAGCAAGCCAAAAGCAGTTGTTGTGACTTTTTAATAGCTCAAACCGAAATGCAATAAAAATATAAAGTCTTCAGAGAAATGCGTGTCGTATCGTGTCGTAACGTGTCGTGTCGTGTCGCGACATGTTGTGTCGTGACATGACGTGTCTGTTATGCCAATCAAAGAGATCGATCAGTGGCGTGTTACCATCTAGAGCAGTTTACAACCGTGCAGTCTATTCGGGATGAGTTTATTCGGTTTCAGTATCGGTATCGGTATCGTATCTGTATCGGTATCGGAATCGGTTACTACTCAATGAAATCCCACCAGTCCTTCTCATAACCCTCCCGCACATGACACAGGAGGACGGTGCGACGCTTGCGACAATAATGCGACAAATCGAGGACCTTCTGCTTCACCTCGTACAGATTCTGGACGGTGATCTCACGCTCCAGGCACTCGGATATCTTCTCGGTAGCCATCTCCATGTCCCGCTGGTTGTCCTCGAAGATGATCTTCTGATTGTTGTTGCGCAGATAGAACGCAAACACGTAGCTGTACATGAGTGTGGCACGACACTGGCAAAGGACATCGACGGCCTCCTTGAGGAACTGCACCTCAATCCAGCTCATGTTCTCCTGCATGTCGTTCATCTTGGCCTGAACGTTCGCATACAGTTTGTTCTCCATGCTCATGCTCATCATATGATTCATGTATCGATTGTAATAGTGCAGATATCGGGCCATCGAGGATCGCTGGCGTTCCTGCGCTTGTCTCGCCTGTTTGCCCTCCTCCTCGTCGAATCGATTGCAGCTGTACCAGGAGGAGCCGTGCGGCTCCCAGGAGCCCAGACAGACCCAGCAGAAGTCGTAGCGACACGAGGGATTCTTGCAGACCATGTGATTGCATCCGCCATCCTTTTCGATCGTTACATTGCACTTGGGACACTCCTTCGTATGCTGCGCTATCCAGTTGGACGTCTCCGAGTCCTCGTTGTTCTTCTTGAGCCAGCGCTTCAGCCAGGAACAGCTGACGGGCTCATGCCAGTTCTCGCCGCATCCGAAGCAGAATTCGTGGCCACACGCGCATCTCACCGCCCTCGGCTCACAGTAGCTGGCTTTGATGGCATGGGTGCAACTTGGGGCAGGACACCAGCGCATCAGGGAGTTGCACTCGACAAAGGTGTTGGTGATCAGCTGCTGATAGCGGGCAATCACCTCGGGGTTGTCGGCCAGCTTGACGAAAGAGACGTCATCGACCAGGATGTCACAGTCGGTGGCGGGGCAGGTGATGCTGTGGGCCAATCCCTCGCTGAATGTCTTGTTGGTCAAATACTGCTTCCAGCAGGCGGCACAGAAGGCATGACCACAGGGCAGACCCTTCAGCTCATCGCAGGGGCAATAACAAATCCCGCACACCTGCTCCTGTCCACTCACACTCGGCACGGACTTGAGACTGAGCTTGGAGGGCGTGGCAAAGGGGTTCACGACATGGGCGCGACGGAAGAACTCCTGCGGACTGCTCTCAAAGTACTTCTCGAAGAGCGTCTCCTTGTCCCACTTGTAGTGATTGAGTATAATCCGTGTGACCTGCGGCGATAGATGCAACACATTGTTGACCTCGTCAATGATGTTGCGCTGGTGTTGCACTATCTGATCCGCCGTTAGCACCTTGTACACAAACTCATCGACCTCGACGCTGCGCCTGGGACGCTCGGGCAGATCGATTTCCGTGCAGGTGTCCTCATCGCTCTCCACACTCGTCATGAACGAGGATGTGCTGTTTATGGAACGATGCGAATCGCCGTGATCTTCATCCGAGTATTCGTCGTCAGAGTTCATATTCGAATTGAAATAAGAAAAGTTCAAACAGCGGATTCTCGGACTACTTCGATATACTTCAAAATGAAACAAACCAATTGCTTCTTCTTCGAATTCTTCTCGGACTCTATCTCTATCTCTGTCTCTATCTCTGGCCTTTCTGGTCTCTGGTCTTCTCCACTACGACTGGAACAACTGCCACATTCGTCTTTTGGTTGGCTGCCACAAAACTTGTTTCAGAATTGCTTAAAAAATTGAACACGTTTGGTCTAATGAAATGTTCTGAGTTCTTCGTATTCCTACTGAAGACTGAACTCTGGCCTGACAGTTCTATTCTATTTCAGGAATTTACAATTTGATTAATTTTGCAAAGGTGATTTTAATTTCATATGACAATTTCACATTTCAATTAATACGAAAAGTCATTATACAATTTTAAGAGTTATTTAAATATGCATAATAAATTATTGTATGAATAATACAAACAAGAAACTTGAACTTTCTGGCTATTACAAGAATAATCCACATTTGTTGATACATTTGTAGATATATTTGACAAAAGGAAAACCACAAGGGGATAGCATCAAAGTCGAATCATAGGCATGTTTTTAACAATATTAATGTATCTAAATGAACAGAAATTCTGGTATTTTCCCTCTTTAATATCATATATGGATCACAAGTTTAACTTATGTATCGAATCATCAAATAGTTTATAGTATGTTTTAAAAACAGAAGTCTTTTAAAAATCTAAAACACTTTTCTTCCTTATTTTGACCAATTACAATATTCGTGTTTTTGTGGATTCAAAGTTGTGGTTTTTTCCACACTTTCCGCACAGCCAGAATGCATTTGCTCTTTCACTCAGCTTTTAGGACACAAAAAAGTGGAAAAAAATAAGTAAATACAGCGCCTAAAAGCTTTCATAGCCATAACCCCTTCATTTTTAGAGCAGAGCAGAACAAAGCAATGTCTCAAGTGGCAAGGGTAAGGCACAAAAATTGCGATAACAACAACAACAAGAGAGCAATGAGAGAATCAAAAGCAGCAGCAAAATTGCGATATAAAAGTACAGTGCAACACACATACAAAACACAATCTACACAACGAGTCGAATGAGTATGCGAAATGAAAGTGAACGAGCGCACAAGGATAATGGCGAATGGCGGTGTGGGTAATGAGTGTGCATAATGCATATGCAGCAGGAGCAGCAGGAGCAGCAGCAGCAGCAGCAGCAGCAGCAGCAGAATGGGGGCAGAAACAAGAGCAGTTGTCGGAATCGGCGTCGGAGTCGGAGCAGCCTTTCCCATTGAACGTGGCGAATGTCGCGAATGAATTCAATCTGCCGTGTGCTGCATATGCATATAAAAATGCGAATACAAATACATGTACATATATACATACATACATGTATATTTATGTGCACTCGTTCTGCGATGCCTTTTAAAACAAAAGCTGCCTGCTAACCCGCCAAAAGCAGCAGCCAGCAGCAGCAGCAACAACAGCAAAAAGCATTACAAATAAAAATGCAAAGTCGCCAAAAAGCAGTGGCAGCAGCGATGGCAACGATGGCAGCGGTGGCAGCCACAAATCCCTTTCATCAGCATGGAATCTGAGGCACAGGCAGAGTTCGAGACTGAGAACCCTTTCCAGCTGCTTTTTAAGTCTCAGCCAAATTACAAGAAATCCTTTCGTGCGCGTGAATGCTTTGGAAAAGCAAAAAAAATCCAAATACAAATACAAATAAAAATGAGAAAAAAACATGAAAAAATGGAACGAAAAGCGAGCCAAAAGCCGGGCAAAGAAATACGGAAAAGGAAATAATTTGACCATTTGCAGCAAATGCACAAAAACAGCCGGCAAATGACAACAAAAGGCAGTCAGCCACATTGCCACAGGGACATTAAGGGGTTGGCTGGGTGCGGGGGTCTAGAATTGAGAGATTGCGGACTGTGGTGATCGAAGGGGGGAAGGTAGAGGTAGAGGAGGGGAGCGTGTCATGTCATGTGTGGGCGGTTTTGGGTCGTTTGAGCATTATAAGAATTTCTGCGCTGCCAATGCAAATGAGGACGCGCCACTTGTTGGCCACGACTTTTTATCATTGACAATCGGGTGGCAGGCTCTGCCGCAGACTGTGGCACAGACACAGACACAGTTACAGACTGTGGCATTAGCTGAGACGCAGGCTCTGGCCACGTCCGGCATTTGCTGATGGTCAGCAACGATGACCAAGTTCATGGCCCTGACGTGACCACGCCATGCCAAGCCTGCAACTGCAACTGCCTCATTGCCTGCACCATAATAATGATGATGATGATGATGATGATGCCACTTGGCTGATAGGCCAACTCGTCGCATTTTTCTGCGCCTACTTTGGCACACAACTATTTGCGGTACAATTTCTTGAGAAACTATGTTTTTTTTTGTATTTTCTGTATTTTCTGCTGGTTCGGCTTGACTTGGCCTCTTCTTGGTCACAGCAGCGGCCAGCTGATTAAATGCACTCATCGTCTGTCTGAGTCACACATTTTGTTTGGAAGGATGTTCGCTTGAATATCATGTAAATTAGCTAGCTAATTACGAAAGCTTCTACACAGAATACACAATCGGAATACTGAAAACAGAGAATTGAGGGAACTGAACGGATGTGTGTTGATCGTGGCGATAAATGTGCCGCATCGTATTATAATTATTGTCCATTGTGTGTGTAGTCAGTTTTCGAGGTGCTACACAAAATTAGCTGGAAATCAACGAGCATGAAGCGCCACACACACACACACACACACGTACACACACAACTGTAAGAAAATCAACGCTTGGAACTAATTTGATTTTGATGCGACGCTTTAAAATGATATAGAAATAAGTATGACTTAGTTTTAAGCTGCGAGTTGAGTGATTACATTAACAGTTTCTATAGACAATCAAATTTATGTGCGCTGCTTCATTCCATTTCTTTCCGTTTCGTTCCATCCCACTTTGCTCCCCTCTCGACCTTAAGGCATGATTTTTTTAGCGGGTTTCAGGTTCCGGTAGCGGTAGCGGTTAGCAGTAACTTAGGCGCCACATCATATAATTAAAAAATTAATTTTTGATTTTAGCACTGTGGCAAAGATTTATTATATATCTTTTTGTTAAGTTTTTCAGTCTAGACTCTAGACTTAAATTGCAATTAAATGCGATATGATCATTTATCAAATGTCTGGGGAAGGTAGTTAAAATATTATGCGATCTAGAGCTAAGATTTCGGTAGGAAAGAAATATTGTCGAATTAAGAAAATACCCAATTAAAGATAGTTAAAAATATTTTTAAAGCTTTATGGTTTATTCATGGAAAACGTTTACACAATTTCTTCTATCTTATGGTAGCTTCAATTTATTTTTTCCATATTTTACATACCACATATCATGTACTGACGTATCCCTTTCATATTCTTTGAACATTTTCGATTGTCATCCCATTTGTGTCTTTATTTGGCTGCTTTTTGAAGTCGAAGTCAAACCTTTGTCAAATTTGCTTTGATACATTGCCATTGCCGTTGCCGTTGCCGTTGCTACCCCTAAGGCAATGAGACAGCGCTCAATCTCCACCCACAATCCCAGTGCTTCCAATCAAATGCCAACAACACAAATAAATTGCTGCCAAAAAAAAAAGAAAAAGAAAATGAGGAGGAAAATCAATGCGACAAACATACAGTGACTTTTGGCGTGAAGAAAAGTGAAAGTGCCCCTTGGACACACACACACATATGAGAAAGCAACCCCCGAAACGGGGAGAAAACTGATACACACACCCCACACACACGCACACACACATGAGATAAGCAAGTGTATGTCTATCTCTCTCACTCTACACACATGCTTATCACATGTGTTGCTAGCGCGGCTTTTTGCCTTTGATATTTAAGCATTTCCGCCATCTTGGGGCTGGAAAGAGTGAGAAAATGGGGAAAGAGGCAGAATTAGGGTGCGAGGGTGGGTTGGGGGTGGAGTGCACAAGAAAGTGCGTTAAGAGGCGAAAACTACGCCACTTCAAAAGAAAAAACAGTTTTTCATGTGAAGTGGCAAATCGGTTTTGGCCCGGCTCAGTTAGTTTTGGCCAGACTTCAAAGCGGGTTTTGCATTTCGCCAATATTCTCGCGCTTTTGTGGCTTCACATCAACTGCGACTTCTTCTCGCAGAGGGACATTGACTTGGGCGTCAGTTGGACGCTGCCACATGCCGCACGCCGTATGCCGCCTGCCACATGGAATTACACACTGTATGTTATTTTAGTTACGACATTGAGCAGTGAAAGTTCTACACTGGAATTTTGTCGTATTTTGCGTGTTTAGTTGACATTTAGCCGGCTCGACATGTTCACACTCGCACAAAAGGGGCGGCTACCTTTTTATGTGCCCTGTAATTATGGAAAATACCTTATTAAAGAGGGTACTATATTTTTTTGTTATTATTATTATTGTTTTCTGTTCCTTGTTTTTACTAATTCTCTTAAAAGTTGCGCCAGAGTGCATTAGCTGTCCAGCTGAATTAAGGTAACTTGATGGATGGCATGGATAATACCCATTAAGCTGATCATTTTATTAGAGATCTCATATTAGCCGTACTTCTTGACATTGCATGTGCTAAAGGGCAGGGGGCTTCTTATTCCACTGTTTGGTTCTAACAATGTTCCACTGATTATAGGGAATTTATTTGTCGTTTATTCTTAGCTTATTTTGTTAATTCCTTCTTGACATTCTTTAATTGTTTGTCGTTTCGTTTCGTTTCTTTTATATTTTTATTTTTTTTCGTTGGACTGCGGCACGTCTTAGTTGCCTCTCCCACTGTGTCTCTGTGTGTGCCTGTGTGTGTTTGTGTGTGTTTCTAATGCATGTCACGTGACAAAATTGTATAATTTCCAAACGGGCAGCGGGTCGCACGTCGCCCATTGTGACATTTCCGGTTAATTTGGCGCCAGCTCAGCCAGGGGGATCGGGAATGGGAACAGCGGACAACGGAGGTCGGACATCGGAGGACGGACAGACTGCGGTGACTGTAACAATGTCTCTGAGGCTACCTCAGTTGCTGCCACACATTTTTGACACTTGGCCAAGCAAATCACAAGAAGAGGAAGCATACAATAATAGAAAGAGTGAGAGAGAGAGAGAGAGAGAAAAACCTTTCCCTTTCCCTATTTTTTTTTTATTATTTTGGCCTCTGCTGGCACATAAATGCAATTACCTTTCCCTCTGGTTGCCCGGAAAGTAAAGTACTCGTTACTTGACAAAGTCGTAACTTACTTTTCCTTTCATTTTGTGGCCACAAGCGAAGGCGAAGCAGCGGACTCAAAGATCAATGCCAGTCGCAGTCAGTTGGCCGGAGAGTCAGAAATTAGTAAGTGCAACTAAGCAAGCAGGGCGCCCACTCGCCAACCACTCACCTGGTGTTGCCTCCTCTACCTGCCCCATCTCCCTCTCCCTCTCTCTCTCTGTCTCTCTGTCTCTCTCTCTCTCCCTCTATTTCTCAGAGCAGCAGCAGCTATGCCATGAGTAACTGACATTAATTCAAATTGTTAATTCATGCCTGTCACGCTTTGGTACAGCGGTGTCCCCACAACATTTCCTATAGACCCCGCAACGACTTTGACTGTGCTGCTTGGTGGTGCTCGGTGGTGCCCGGTGCTGCTGTGGTGCAGTGCGGTGCGGTGAGGTTTGCTCTCTGTGTGTGGTGATTGTGTTGACGGCAACAGCTTGTTGTTGTTACTCCAACTGTCCATGTTGCTGCTGTTGTTGCTGTTGTTGCTGGTCTTGTTGTTGTTGCTAATCCAGATCACTGACCAGTTCCACTTAGTAAGTACAATGCTAAGGGCGAATGGCAAAGCTAAACAAAAAGCGAAAGAGAAAGGAAAAGGCAAAGAAAATGGAAGAGGCAGAGGAAGAGGGAAACCCCCTTTACTCAATGAGAAATTAATTTAATTATGCGACTTCAGCTTAATTACAGTCAGTTCCAGTTGTCAGCTTCTTCATTTCCGGTCTCCCAAACGCAATTCACTCTCAATTGGAAAACTCAACAAACTCTTTGTGTGTTTTTTATTTTGCTCAAGTTACTCTACTGTTGTTAGTATCGGAATTGCTATCGATATTGATATCGGTTTCTATACGATACGAAGTACGAAATGAAAGTTGTTTTTAGAAGTTGTTTCTTGTTTATAATTCTTACAACAACAATCAAATTGCAAGTGCTGCGATTTTTGTTGTAACGCAAACTTGGTCTTGAGTTATTTTGGCAGTTGTTTCTCTCCTCGTTGTTGTTGTTGTTGTTGTCACACAATTGACGTCATACAGCTATGAGAATTCTGCAACTAACTCTATTAAATACATATCTCTCTATTGAAGTTTGTACGTTATATACGTATGTATTTATTTATTGATTGCTATTTGCTGCCTGGCAATTTATGTGCACGGCTTGACTTTTTTAATAACATTTTAAATGCCATGGCATTTATTACCATATTTTGTTAGTCATGTTTTTTTTTTCCTCTCTTCTGTTTATAACTTTATAAAGCGCGCGATAAACATGTGCACACACACACACACACACACACACACACGTGCAGAGATAACTGTGTCATTGCATAGATTTTATAATTGCAACGTTTAAATACAAAATAAAGCTCGTAAGAGTCAAATGACTCAATTCTGCAGTGACATTTATTTATAGATTTCATATTTTATTACCCAAAGATTATAGAACGTGCAGTTCAATGGTATTTTATTAAAGAAACTCATTAGGTTTTTATGCATATCAGTTATTGAGATTGTTTATATAATAAATATGGATGAATTGAAGATTAGACTGATGTACAAAATCTATTTTATTGTGCATTTTATAAATAATATTCAGAAAATATTTAATTTTAATTATTCAGATTGTTTATATAATAAATAAGGATGAATTGAGAAATAAATCTTTTTTAGTTATATTTAACTAATCAAATTGATTAAAGTGAGCATTAATCAAAGTATTGAATTGTGAACTGCTGATATAGGATTATATTCAAATGGTGTAGTCTAAAAGCTTCATCCTGTTATAGTTAAACACCTCTCCTTGCCATAATATTTCATCCATTGCGTACCACACTTGGGGCATTGCAACCCACCGCTGTCTCTTCACAGTCTCCACTCAATTTTTTGCCCTTTTTGCTAATTAGCCAGCCAGGCTCTGCCCCCAATGCAGTTGCCACAACGCGTTGCAAGGCTGCAATGCTGCATCATTACAATCAGTCAAGAAACTGCACGCTACTTGATAATGAGCATGAAGAGAGGACGAGGCACTAGGCACACGGAGAGAGTGCACTGCATATGCAAAACAAAAAAATAGAGAAGGAGCAAAAAGAGAAGGGCAAAGAAAAACACTTCAACCAATAAATGCAACGCTGCGCGATGCAAGCTAAATGAAGTGTAGGCTCAAGTAAAATACGAAATAAAAAAAATTGAAAAAAATTTCACATTTTTAACCCAAACCAAAGTGCAAAAATGTGCACACACACACAAAAAGGATAACCGAGCGGCAGTTTGCAATTGCAGCATGCTGCATGCCGCATGCCGCATTTGTACAATACCTTCTGCAGCCTCCTGCTGCCAGCTCCTGAGGATGACGACGCAGCTTGCAACTCGCAGCTCCTGCCTGACTGACTGTGGCACAAGTACACGAGGCAGCACTTGAAAATGAATTTATGCTTCATGCATGATACATCATCATCATGATCATCATCATCATCGTCGTCGTCGTCGTCGTCGTCGTTATCATCATCATCATCGTCAGCATCCCCACCACATTTTGGTAATGGAATTGTATGGGCCAGGCGCTTGAATGGCTGCCAGCAAGCACGCATGACGCCAGCTCATCTCTGTGCGTCTCTCTCATCTCCGTGCCTCTCTCTCTCTTTCTTTCTCACTTACTCTTCGTGGCTCACTCTGCTGCTTATCTGCTCGCTGTGGCCCGCTCCATTGTCATCATGAGTGTCGTGATATCCCAGGCACAGGCACATTCTCACTCTCACTCCCAGTCCCGTCTCTCTCTCACTCTCAGTCCCACTCTCAGTCACAGTCGCAGGCTCTGGAGCACTTGCAGCATGTAATGCCTGGCCATAAGTGTTGCTACGTGCTCAAAAGCGTTTCATATTAATACGTCAGACAGCGATTGTTGATGGCATATTCCATATAGTCCACATACACATATATGCCACATATCCACACCATGCTACTCCTGTCGATGTTCTCAATGGCGTCGCCTGTGCAAGCAATCAAATCATGTGATCCTTCTATTTAAGCAAGGGTAGAAAGTGACTTTGGCGCTATCCCGAAATAACAAACACTCACACTTGCACTCAACTCAGTTGCACTCACAACTCACACTCACACACATGTGACTAACTCGAACAACATCTTGGCACTGCATTCACATTCATTGCATATTCATATGACAGCTAGGGCAACTGCCTCCTCCTTTGCCGCTCCAAGGCGAACTTAAAACCCTTCTCAATGCTCCACGTTCGCCAAGTTTGTTGACTTTTCATTTTGTTTGGCTGGCTGGAAAATTCATTGCGCCTTGTTTACTTTTAGCGCTTCGCATGCTCAAAACAAAACGCTATTCACTCGCCTCGCCTCGCCTCTCCAGCCCTCGCCTCACGTCTTTGCTTCTCTCGGCATCCACGGCGTATGAATAATTTAGTGAGTCATTAAAACGAACGAGGCATCCTCAGCCAGCTGTGATTGTTATGACACTTTTCATTTCGCTCACTCAATGGCCTCCCCAAAGACCGCATTAATATCGCCGCACATGCAGCTCAGCTGCATTTTCCTTTTGCTTATTTATCGCTGGCAAATATGAAAACTATGCCCAAACATTATCCTTTTTTTGACTTTGGCTTTGGCTTTGACTTCATCGTCATCTTCATCTTCAGTTTCGGCATTTCATTCCCTCGACACACCCACTCAAATCATTTCGCTAATTGCAGTTCACTCCCACCCATAAAAATGTGTGTGGTCTCTGCGGGGAATTTTCCTCTTGGTGGCTTTTCTCTGGCATTTTGGCACTTACACATTTCTCAAACTGTGTGAACGCCTTTAAAAATATGGCAAATAGTTTTTGCTGCCTTGCATAAACAGAGTTATTGGGGTTCAATGGGTCGTTTGTTCGCGATTAAAAGAGAGACAGATAATAACTGAAGAAATCGGATTCCGTTATCTGTTCTTTTAATTGTTATTAGCGCTTCTGCTTATTTGTAGATTTCTTCTTCTGCTTGTGTTTTCTCCATATTTTAATTAAATTTTCACAAATATTGCCAAAGAAGTCTATCACAGGAATATTTCCAATTTCTTCTTTCATTTTACTCTTGAGCATTTCAAACACATCTTCCATGTTCACTTGTGGTAATTAATCACACATAATTACTCCACAGCCACCTTTATTATATTCATAGAAGTTGTTTGCTCATCGATTTTTGGCAACTTTATGGCAAATATAAACATGAAATGGAATTCACTGCCGCAGAGCATATCTCTAGTCCATGTTGTTCAGCCACGTATCCCTGGCAATAACTCACCCCCCTCACCTGGCTGTCCTTCCCTTGGCTCTGCAGCTTTCACAAAACTCAACACAAATTGCTGCCTACGCCAGACTGTGATGAGAGCTGAAGCCAAGGAAAGGTGTTGCTTTGTTAGAAAATTTCATTATTTTAGCTTAAGCCGCACACACACACACACTGACTCACATCTACATTGTATTTATGTGCTAGGTATGTGCACACATGCCATTTATAGCCAGGGATTAAAAGTCAAATCCTTTTGTTTAAGTGCCAAAATTAATTTGCATTTGACATGCAATGGGCCAGGGCCAAAAACATGTAGCCAGACAATAGATAGGCAGATAGGGGGTATCTGCACACACACACACACACACACACATACATATGGTATATATATATATATTTGTAGTAATGTAGGGAATGGAGGACAGCTCCTCGTCTTGGGAGGCGTTGCGGGCTAAATGCAAAAGTGGCCAAGTGGTTTCAAAAATATTTGGTTAGCCACATAATGCAATTGAATGGCAATGCAAAAATCTCACTAATCCGTTGATTGCACTTAATTGAGTTGGCCATAAACGGGCAGGCGGAACGTGTAGCGTTCATAGAGAGCCAAATATAATCAAATACCAATTTAAATTAACTCAACAGCAATTTAAGCCAACATCAGCAGCAGCCACAACACCAACAACAACAGAAAAAACAACTACAACTTTGACGGCGTATTGGCAGAAAAAATTAAATTAGTGCAAAAATGTAAACATGTTGTATGCTGCATGTTGCATGTATGCGTTGAATGCGGACAACGAGGAAGGCGACTTGGACATGTAAATGACGCCCGGCACCAGCCCCAAAACATGTTGACTGCATGTAAAGTGCCTCAGCTCGAATTGGCCAACAGCAGCTTGGCTTTGGCCTAGACCAGACCAGGCCAGGCCAGGCCAGGCAAGACTGGACCTGATCACACCACACCACAACTCTGATTCACATTCAGATTGAAAATTCCAATTCGGAGCAATCGTTTAACAATTTGCCAGATCATCGTGAGGAGACGAGTCTCCAGGCTGGCGGCTTATTAATTATTATTCTTTTGTATTTGTTTATATGTGAAGCGCATGCACTCGACTGACTTTCGCATTCGCATGTTGCCCCAAAAAGAGATGTTGCCTCTTGCTCTTGTGGTTTCTTGTGGTCAGCTGCCAAAAAAGTATCGCATTTCAATCGAGTCTGGTAACATTGTTGTGCCTAACTTGATGTTAGTTCCATGGAATTATGATATTTTCTGCGTAATTTGAAACGCTTTTAATTGGCGCCTATGCCGCCCACTTTACTCGCTCTTCCTCTTCCTATCGCTCTCCCTCTCTCACATAATCATTCTAGATGTCTCCGCTTCGCTCTCTGTAGATTTTTCTGTAGAATTGCTTAACATGCACGTAACTTGATGCTAAGCGAATTTGAAATTTTATACAAAATTGTGCGGCATAAGAAGCAGTAAATTTTTCGACTTACCACCAATAGTGCGAGAGCGGGAGAGAGATGTAGGGAAGAGAGACAGAGAGAAGTGTAGAGAGAAGTCGTGCCGTTAAAAAGAAAAAAGTTGGCAGACAGGAAACTTAAGTTTTTTGTTACCTACACTGACTTTGTGATATGGCCAAAAGTAAAGGCCCGACTAACAGCATAACATATTTTTGTGTTTACCCTTCGAACCGCATGGATTAGCCCCGCGACCCCCTGTGGCGGACCAGGGGGAGGGGTGAGAGTGTAGGCGCCGCATTCTTATCACGACAAATTAATCAGCTTAATCCGTCGAGAACTTGCCAAGTTTTGCATGGATGGAGAGCCCCATCACCACCCCCTCACCACCCCCTCACCCCCTTCACCGACAACTTCCCCTCTCGCCACCTCTTTCGACAAGGAAGTTGACTGCCTTCATAGATAAGCGAAATGTTTGCAAGTTATTGTTGTTGGAACAGTTGTTAATGCTATTGTTGTTGTTGTTGTTGCTCTTGCTGTTGCTGTACTGTGTGCAACATGCAACATTCACATGTTAGGCGCCCAGGTAATAACGGTATTGTACCTGTGCCCAGTGCCCGCTCCAAAACGTTGGCGTGTTCCACCGGATTAATGCGCACTGCTTGAGGGTGTATAATACATATAATCTAATAAGCTGGTGAAATTGGTAAAGGGTCTCTTGGATTTGCTTGGGGATCTGTAATGGGCAAAGTTTAAAATTGCATTAGAACACTGCATAAATAACAAGGCAAATAACAAGACCAACTGTCATGGGAATGAGAGCATTTATTGAATCGCTTCAAAACCAACAACAGATCTTCGTGTTCCGATAATGAAGGTAGACAACAAGAGCTATATTTACATACATAAATATCTCACGTGAATAGGCGAAAAGCCTTTTAAAGTCAGATACAATTTAAGTATAAATCTTAACTTAATCTTAAATTCAATTTTGATATTGTGATTTTCTGTTAATTTTAAAAAAGTGCAAATTTTGTATTAGATATATTTTGATATTTAAGTTTACTTTGGAATCCTTACAATATTTTAAATCATTCGTACATGCAGAATTTGAATAATCCCAGATTACTCAAAGCCAATTTATGGGCATTTTCTTATCAGATTTCTTCTCGTGATTCTTTTGTTTTCAGCTTAAACGAAGCGCTTTTATTAAATAATATTTTACTTTTCTGCTCTTAGCTAACCAAAATAAAATGATTCAAAGAATTTCCCTATTTCAATTGAATTTTAGATATTCGCAGCTTAACAATAACTCTGAATTCCCTGCAATTTAATACCCCTGTTATACATATAGTATTCATTTACTAAAGATTTTTTTGTTTTGTGTTGAGCCATTTGAAAAGCTTTGTTCAAATCAATTTTCATATGAAAATTTTGCAAAATAGCACTGCAAAAATAAAAACAGCGTTTTGTGCCTGTTCCTCTGCTCTCAGTCCCCCCGTCTTCTGTCCCTTGCCCCGAGTCCTGTGGCCAGAGTCCGTGGTCCAAGATCCGTTGCCCGTTGTCCTGCTTCTGTCATTGGCATTAAAACGCATTTGGGTTTGACAAACGCAATTGAACGAAATAAGAGCGTGTTCGCTTCGGGAGTGAGTCGAGAGAGAGAACAGCAGCCAGGGTTATTGAATTGTTGCCACAGCCCGTGTCCATGTCCATGTCCATGTCCACGTCCACGTCCGCGTCCAGTTTGGGGCAACGTACCCTAACCAATCAGGCGCACACATCGACAGCGACATTAGCATCGACTCGTTGGTCTGTCGGTCTGTCTGTCTGGCAGCCTGGCAGCCTGACGGTTTGTTGGTCTGGGGGTCTGGGGGTCTGGCCTGGACATACATATTTGTGAAACTACTCAACATAATGGCCATGGAGTGCCATTCAGACGCACCAAACATGAGGCACCAGTCGACTGAGGGACTGGCACAGCGGTGGTCATGACTAACAATAAACAAAACATTAAACTAATAGCGGAAGATTGGCATGGTTAGACCAGAGTGGAGGGTGTGCTGTGGTTTAGTGGGTTTTGTGGGTTTTGTGCTGTGGGCTGTGCAGTGCGACAGCGAATTTCATTTTGTATACTAGGCAAACTTTTTATACCCACTTGCTAAGTTCTTTTTTTCTGTCTTTATTTTCGTAATATTTTAAACAAGTAACGGTTACTGGTGCCACAGAGAGACAACCAAAAAAAACAACGGACCATGGCCCGTCAACGGGCATCGACATGGACATCGACATCCACATCCACATCCACATCCACAAAGACATCCACATCAGCCAGTCAGGCAGGGAGAGGCTCATCAATGGAGGCAAATAAATAATGCAAACGGCAATTTGAGCCAGAGCGTGTACAGGACAGCGCGAGGCTGGCATTGTGTGGGTCTAAAGGAGGTTTCCCCTGCAAGTGGAGAGAGCAGGTGTCTAAGGGGGTGGGGGGAGGGGGGATAGCGGATGGCTGCTGCTCACACATTTGCCTGCATCTTTTGAGTCAAAGGAATGTGTTTCATGAATTTTAAATTGCATACCAAATTGCAAAAAGATTGATATCCAATCTCACGCAAGGCGGCGAACCTGCCAGCCCGACTCTTGACCAGTCCGACAGTCCAGCAGACACAGGTTGCTATTTCAGTGGCCAGTCGACAGTGTTTGCCATTGCTGCAAGTGGGCGTCGCAGGGAGACGCGCCCATGTGGACGACTCCCAGCGAGAGGTGGAGGCAGTGGCAGAGGCAGAGGCAGAGGTAGAGTCCGAGCCACAGACAGTGCCACAGTCACTTGGCGACAACAAACATGCGACAACGCGTTCGCATTCGGGCAACCACTTTGACCATATCCAGGAATAGGTTGAGGAGAGGGAGCTAGTGGAGGTGGAAAGCGTGTAGGGGGAAAGAGGCAGGTCCGCATTGATTGGCATTGGTTCGATAGCTGGCTAGTCGGCTACCCGCGGGCTATTTGCTGGCCAATTCTCCTCTCCACTCTCTCCCTCTCCCTCTCACTCTCTTCAGTCGGTCTCTGTCTCTGTCTCTTCTCCTGCCTGTCTCCTGTCCTGTTTGGCCTTCCGTGCAGAAGCCTGCGCACATACATTTAAAATGTATGCCTTCCGTTTGCTCATTTCAAGCGTCGGAAAATTGTGATTTGTGACTTAATGTATTTATATAAGTCAGCGTGGCAGGCAACTGTGGATAGGCAACCAAATGCTTTGTGGGGTTGCATTTCCAATTGCATGCAACTGTCCAACTGTCCCACTCCCCTGTCCGTTGTCCACTTCTCCATCTGTTCATCGGTCCAGTTGATGTGGATGTTGCAGTTGTACAAACTAATTTTATATGTAAGTGGTGTAAATATAATTTTCTGGACTTGCATGTTTCCCCCTTCTCTCTCTCTCTCCATTTCCCTCTCTTTATCTTCTGTTATTGGCATTAATTTGTAAAGGTTTTTCTTCTCCACTCTCTTTCGCTCTTTCTTTCTCTTTCGCTTGCTGTTCATCAGATTTTTCTTTCGTTTTTGTGGTGCCTTTGAAATGGACAAATGCCAATATGTTGGCGTTGATGGTTGTTGCATTGATGTTGCGTTGAATGTGATGACTGTGGGAAACTTTTAGAAATGTGTAGATTGGCATGAGTTATTGTGGCAGATGAAGCCATGGCTAAAAGAGTGACATGTGTTGCAATTAAAACTTTATTGGCATTAAAACTGAACAGAATTGTTAGCTTAATCAGCACTGTTTGATTTAGTTTTATCAATTAGTTCAATTCTATTTACCATCCACATAATTTTTTCAGCTTTCCATATTTGAATGCACTTCATATAGAAAATATCCAACTCCGTCGATTTTAACAATGATAATTGAAAGTTACTTAAAAATTGAATGTACAAATCATTTAAACTCCTAAAATAATTTAAATATGATCTCATATCAACATCAGAGATCTGACTGATGATTTACGTTATCTTAACGTTATCTCAAGTCTGTTAATTTATTAAGAGCTGCTACTTAACATGCCAATGTTGCAGTGCTTCAGTTTATGGAAGTAATAGCTTATTATTTTAATCAGCAAATGCATATATCAATGATTAGATAGGAGTACAGAAATTGCGTATTCTGGAGGCATATCAAATTTCACGCTTATAAAGAAACTGCTGCCATTGCCGGAGCTGACAATTAATGATGTGATATGTGCCATAAAAGCCAACTTACACTTCGGTTTAGGCCGCATTCCAAAACAGATCTAAGTGCGACACCAGCTCAAGCTCAAGCTCAAGCTCAAACTCAATATGCATAATTGTGTCTGCCAGGCATTACTAATTGATGTCCCGTTCTGGTCATGTCCAAACGGCAAACAAAGCGCAAATCAATCAGCAAACAAGAGAAGCCAAGCCAAAGTAGTCAACGCAACAAACAAACAAATAAACAACATGGACAACCTGAAGCCAAAAGTAAACACTATCGCAAAAATGAATCTCGAAGTGAGACTTTGACTTGGACTTGGACTGGGACTGGGACTGGAACTGTGCAGTGAGGCCTACATGTATGGGCCATCATATTAATTATGTTTATAATTTGCACAACGGTTAACACGCTCTATTAATTCCGCTTGTCGGCTGTCGGCTGTTGGCTGTTGTCTGTTTGCTGGTTGTATGTTGCTTTGGACCTTGGGGCAGGCAACGAGTGTTGCGTCCTCGTGGCGTGGCGATAAGCACAAGCCGCAATTTACACAGTTTATTAACGTATTAACGCATCGGCCACTGAAAAGTTAACAACAACAGCCGCCGCTGCTTACCACAACTTATTGGCCAAGTTTCAAAAAGTTAAAGCAACCACCAGCCGGATGTGCAATTGCCAATGGGTGGGTGGGTAGTGGCGGGTGGCGGGTGGGTGGCACGGTGCACTGCTCTCATGGTGGATTGCAGCGCACGCTTAAATGCACTTCACTTCCTTTTATTGTAATTGCATTGTAATTGCAAAATAACGGAACTGCGACTCAAACAAATTCCGAATACAAACCTTCTCCTTCTCCTTCTCCTTCTCCCGCTCCATCTGCTTCTCTCCCATTTTATCTTGTTTTCTTGCCCCGCTGCTGAACAATTTGCTCAGGCGCCGTGTAATATACACATTTACATTATAATATATTATAATCATGATTATAAATGCAATGCATGCGATCTGCCGCGCCATAAATCGCACCCGGGCAGGCAAAGTAACTCCCCCACTGTCCAATAGGCTATATATCCACCATCCGATTATTCCATCCAACGTCTATCCGACTATTCCAATCTTGGCATGCATAATTCATTGCAGATCAATGGGCTGCGCCAACTGCGGCTGTGCCACACAAAATGCTTGGCAAATATGTTCAGGACTGGGGGCCAAATAATGCAACCAACTGGCTACCAAGTTTGGCGAAGCGAGCCAAAGCCAAAGCCGAAGCTGTGGCAAGATCAGGCTGCAACAACAGCGAAAACACAAACAACTGAAACAAAACGTGCCAAGAACTATGCAAAAATTATGGCTCATAGCGCACTTGAAATGTAGAATGAGGATTTTCCAACTAGCACGCCTCCACCACCCTCTCCCCCTTCTTTTCCTCATCCGCAATTCACCATCCTCCAACCTCCAACCATCGTCTATGGCATTTAGCCACACTAAAGAGGTTTCAATTACGGACAGTAACGGCTATCGGCTACCGGCTACCGCCTGCCAAAGGCCCAAAGCCGTTACTGAAGTCGGCCCGGTTCGGTCCGCTCCGTCCCGAATGGCCCGAATGGCCATCAAAGCGCTTGCTGCAAAAATTACTGTAATTCACATCACTTAGAGCGCATATTAATGGCCATCGAATGCCGTATGCTGTATGCTGTATGCCGTATTGGAGCAATGGTCCATTGCTCTGCAACGTGCAACGTGCAGCGTGCAGCGTGCAGCGTGCAACGTGTTGTTGCTGGCAACATTTTCATGTTTTTTGCATATGTGTATGCCCAAGCTACTAGACCAGACGCACCCTGCGGCCCAATTCAATCGACTTTAAGTTCAGTTCCAACAAGAGAGATGGCTCACGATGCGAGAAGCTCATCAGTAAAGTGGATAACTTTAAAGTAGAATTAAGAAATGTGAGAAATAATAATAGAATGTATTGAATAAGACTTATCTACCAATTTTAAAAAAGCTTGCACAAAAACTAATAAACTTTTTAAACTATATGCGAATCAATAAAATAAGAAATCCAACAATCATCTTTTAAAATAAACTTTGGATTTTATAGGAATAAAGTTAGTACTTAAAGAAGATAATAAGGCATGAGGAAAGGCAGAATATAGATCTCAAAATTAATAAGAGGTCAAACCTGTAAACAGCTAATTTCTAGCGAAGCATAGAGCTGATATTGCTTTTCAACATATGTTTAAGACATGAAATCAATTAAAAAACCCAAGCTTCTAATTGAAGTACAGTTGAAAGAAGGAAAAACTCAATATAGAATACAGATCCTAGAGAGACTTATTTGTCATAGATATGTGAGGTGTGAAATCAGTTGAGTTCTGGGTATCATTGGGCAATTTGACACCGATTGAAGTAGATCGCTTAGGATCGTTTAAATTTGCGCGAGAGATAAACAATTTTAATCAATGGCTCGCTGAATGTTTCACATTTTAGCATGTTGACATGCCACGGCTGTCAACAGCTGACAGACAACAGCTTTGAGCTCTAGAGGAGCCATAGAGAAGCTCCGGCCTTTTTGCTTTGGCCTCCAATGCGACTCATTATGGCCCGTTGACGATGACCAACTTGGGCAAACGGAATGAGCTGCATAGTCAATGCAGGCGATGGTCTCAAGACTACAACTTCAGTGTGGAGTTTTCATATTGTTGCTGTTGTTATTGTTGTGCGCTGATGTTGGCCTGGTCAGTGGTGCATTGGTCCATTGGCATTGGCATTGGCATTGGCAATACAAAGCGCGTTTCGATCGTTTGCTGCTTCGACTGTTGCTGTTGTTGCTGTGGTTGCTGTGGTTGCTGCTGCTGCTGAAATTCCTAGAAAATGTGCACATTTCATCATCATTTTGAGACATGTGCTCCATTTTATGTTGCTGCCTCCAACGGCTGCCTTAACTGACTGACATAACTAAGTGAAGATGAATGCGCGTTGCCTGCAGCGTACAGATATCAATCATATTTGAGTTGAGATACAGTAGCTCTGACTCTGGCTCTGTCTGCGTCTCTGGCTCTACGGACTGACTGCATCGTTGGCCAGTCTATTGGCTAACTGGCTAACTGGCTAACTGGCTGACTCGCTGGACCAGTGGACCAGTTGTTGTGGCCATGGCCGTGCCATACCGTCTGGCATGGAGCTGCGCACCGGACCATAATTATATTATGTGGCATGAATTATTAGACCATATTGGAGCGGGGCTAATGCGTTTCTGGGAAATGCGCTGCAGCCATAGCGAGAGACCGGAGAGGCCTGAAAATGATATTGCCTTAATGATGGTAATGACTGCATTGGTGGCAGCCTCCCCTCTCTCTCTCTTACTCTTTCTCGTCCCGCTTTTCCTCTCTTACTCTCTCCTGCTCTCTATCTATCTCTCTTTCCTTTGCCGTTTTTGTAGCTGCGGCTCGCGCCCAAAATTGGTCAATGTAACGTTAATTAAATCAAAGTGAAGCTAGACTGTGTGGTAAAAGAGGAGGCTGCCTGGGGAGGGGAAGGAGGGGCAGGATAAATAAAAGGAGACTAAGAGGGAGGGCGGGAGGAGAGTTTTGCCATGACAAATAGATACAAATGGCTATTGGCACGTACGTGTCGTTTGCCATTAGACAGTGCGTCTGTTATGTGCAACACTTGACCAGAAAGATACAGCAAGAGAGTGGCAGAAGGAGAGACAGGGGGAGTGGTAGAGGGAGAGGGAGAAGGAGAGAGACAGAGCTTAGAGTATTCCATCAGCTGGCGGCTAAACAAATAACCAAATGGCGGTGGGCGTGTCTGTTGCGCTACGCCCACAAATTATATGAAGCCATGACGAACTCAAGGAACAGAAAAAAAGCATAAGTCACTGCGGGGTCGGAGTTGGAGTTGAAGTTGAAGTCGCAGTCGGAGTCGGATTCGGTGCTAGGCATAGTCCGTGCGATATTTGCATGCATCGAGAAAGATAATGACAAGAACATTGCCTCCAACTCCGTTATGCATAATTAGATGCGTGCTGCATGTGTTTTGTGGGCGTGGAACGGCCAACACTCGTTGCCACTCGATGCCAGCTGCGGAATATGAATGAGAATGATTATGTGAGTGCCAGTGCCAATGCGAATCCGAATGCGAATGCGAATGTGAGTGCCGGTGAATATTGTGAATATTATTCGCACTCTCAACTCTTGTCAGCAGTCAAAGTCGAAGACGAAGGCGAAGCCGGGCAAATGACATTATAATTATGGTCGAAGACGGAGGACCTAGGCCAACTCTGAAAGACCTATAATTATGGGTTGCACTGTGTGAAAATCAGGTGAGGTGTGAGGTCTCCAACTTCGAACAGAACTTGTTCGATAAGTACAGATGGAACATGTTCGATGACACTGCAATTCGATGATAAATTTATTATCATTCTGATCTTGCAACATTTCAGCTGGCAACACATAGTTAAAGTGTATAAAAAAATGCATCTAGCGACTCAGCAACATAAATACAACTGGGCAACATTTTCAGCTGTCGAGCGCTGAAGTCTGTTGGCTCTTTTCTTTTCGTTCAGGTTGCAGAGTGACCTCTGTCAGCTTGCAAAGCCGCAGCCACAGCCACAGCCACAGCTACAGCAATCAACAGCAACAGCAACAGCAACAAATGTGGCATGGTAGCATGGAAAATATTTATAAAATCCAACAATGCATTATCAAGCGGAAGTGCAATTATTCAACGTGCAACATTTTGCGGCAAACTGGCCAAGTTGCTACTGCTGCGTATAAAACCAGCAATTTCTAGCGTCAGCAAAGCAGCACAACAGCAACAACATCGGGCCAAGGCTCTAATTAGTTTTGCAATTTCCACGCGTTCGCAGCAATTGCAAAGGCCCCAACAACAACCACAACAACAACAATCCGAGAGTCCGAGATAGTGTAGAGACCCCAGTCCAAACTTGGCCCAGTCTGTTGCTACTTAGCGTCAGCAACAACTACAACTAAAACAGAGGCAGCAGCAGCAGCAACAGCAGCAACAGTTGCACTCGGAGACCCTTAGACAAATATGCAATTAACAGTAGCTTTTGTTTTTGCACCATTTGTATTGAGGAAATCGAGAATTGAAATCCAACAACAGCAACAACAGTAGCCAATCTGACAATCACGAAAAATAGACCAACAATCTCTCTCTGCCACTTGGCCAGGTTGATTGCGAGCTGCCAAAAGTGCCGGGCAAATATTTAGACATATAATTTGTGGGCGTTGCCAACTCAACTGCATGAAGTCATTGTACGAACGGTTACATTTACATTTACGTATACGTTTACGTTTACGTTTACGTTGAATGCAACCCTCCTCCGAAAAGAATTGCAAACTGGCAATTGCTATGTAAACTACTCGAATGTAACTGACAACAACAACAGCAACAACATCATCATCAACATCGACAACATCGGCAACATCGGCAACATCGACAATCGACGCGACGGCGGCGGGCATAAAAAGGTGCGTTTGCATTTCTAATGAACATGCTACGCACTTCCGCTTGCCAGCCCGCCATGACTGATGATAGTAGAGTCGGAGAGAGAGATAGAGAGAGAAGAAAGAGAGACCTATTTCCATTCCCAGTCAGACCATGCAAAGCACCAGCCCAGCCCAGCCCAGCCCGAGTCCCAGTTCCAGTCCCGGTTCCGATTTCGAGCCCAAGCCCAGAGTGTGCCTTGCCTTTTGTGTCATATTTTGCAATGCCATAATTTTGAGTCTCCGCTGGTTATGCGTGGCTGCAGCTCAAGCCAAGCAAGAGGGGGTATTTACAAGGGGCGGTGGCAACTCTAGCACTAAGTATGTGCTACGAGTACAACGTGGTAACATAAATCTTTCACTCTAATTGCCCAAAATGTTAGACCCATGCCACAGACTCCATTACAGCTGGTCGTAATCAATTATCAGCATAATTAAAGAGACAGAAGTCGCGACGTCTTCGGCTATGGTTGCCACCCTCATACAAATTAATAAGCAGCAAAGCATATTGCGATTACGGCAACAATTTACAAATTAGTGCCACATGAGGCACTAATAACGGACAGCAACAACAAACAGTAGCCGGCCCAGCAATTAGGCGCCAGTTTCAGTTTCAGTTTCTACTGTCACATTGCTCTCTATTAATGTCCCCTCCTCTCTCCAACCCATTCCTTGGTGTCCCCTCCCTCCATTTATTCTAATCGGCACTCCCAAAGCAAATCGGGCCACTCGATGACCCCCCAAACAGTCGGCAGCCGCATAAATAAGGCGTCAGCATTAGCGCCGACAGCGACGCTTAGCTGACCCCTTTAAATGCTCTACCCTTGGGCTGATAACGGGTCGCATGCCTATCTAAGCGGGCTTGCGATAAACGTAATATATTTTTGGGTACAACCTAATAAGTAATTTTCATAAATTTCAATGTCTGTTTAGTTCCGTCATCTGTTTACTTTTTAAATAACCGTCTAACTGCAGTCATGTTAACTGCATTTAACAGCGGCTTCACAATGTTAACTGTCAACTGTAATTGGTCTCTGTTAGCACTACAGTAATTAACATATCATCAAACATACGTTTTCTAGCTAATATTATTAGTTATAATTGTTTATAGTGCATTATGCATTATAATATGTAAAGTCTTGTAATATTACTACTTATTTCATTTCATTCAATTATTTGAAAACAATTCATACAATCACATTTCTTTAAACTGGTCAACGTGCATAAATATCTTCTCTTTTTTAAGTGCATTCGAAGTGCATTAGAATGTCGGCTGTAAATTTTTCTTGTCGTTTTTTGAGTCGTAAAACTGAATTTACCATTTTAACGATGACACACCAATCAAAATTTAAATTGCCAACTGAAGCTGATAACATAAAGACTGCGTGTTGAGTCTGTATGGAATTGTAAGTTTATTGTTAAGGCTTTCAACACTTAAATAAAAATGCCCACAGACAGATATACTACACATACATATATATTTACACATGTCATTGACATTGGCTCGAAACGATGCGCATTACAATAATTTTTAATAGGCCATAAAATGTCATTGTCTAAAATTGACAACAGCAACAGCAAAAGCAACAGCAAAATGCAACATTTGTCAGCAATTAGGCACGAAATCAACAAATGAAATAATGTAATTTGTAGTATTCATTAGTCAGCTGGGATTGTCGATTGTCGTTTGTCGATGGACGATTAAAGATTGGGGATTGGATAGTGAGATAGTGGGATGTGTTGTGCCCGCATCTGAGCTTTCTTCTAGTTGTTACTTGGACTTCTTGTTGTAGGCGTTTGTCGATTTTAATTGCAGGTTCAGTAACCTTTACCCGGCACAGCGGGTGACACACAGCGCTGTTTAAGGCCCAGGGCCAGACCCAGTTCCAGAGTCAGAGTCGGAGTCGGAGTAGGAGTCAGAGTCGGAGTCAGAGTCAGAGTCTGGCTGCGAGTGTGAGTGTGAGACAGGCCCAGTGCCAAGGGTCGTTCGGTCAACCCTCATCATGTCTTGCAACATGCGAAATCCCAACCGGGGCCCAACACAAGCGTTCGTTCATGTCATGCCTATTGCCATGTTGTGTAGTGTAGTGCAGAGCAGGGGCAAAGAGGGGACTCTGCTGCTGACCAGCGGCCCGCGTCTAATGCGGAATGTCAAATGTCAAAATATATGGTGAAAATGTGTCAACTTTCTTATCTGATTTGGTCACGCTGCTACTTTATAACGCCAAATGTGCGATTGTGTGTCAGTGTTGTTTTTGTTGTTGTTGCTATTGCTGATGTTGTAGTTGTTGCTGTTGTAGTTGTTGCTGTTGCTGTGCGTGCTTCAGCGCACAATGAGCGATGGTTGCAGCAGGCGGACAAAGAGGCACCGACGAGGCGTGGCGGGGTGAGACATTGGCGGGCGAGACCTGTTTAGAATTCAATTTTCATATAAAACTAACCAGTCACAGCCCCGTTACACGTTACCCCGCTCCACAGTCCACCAACAACCGTCCAACGTCCACAATCCATTCCCAATCCCAAAACCCACTCTTATACCTCTATCCATACCCATTCCCTGTTTCAGTCGTACCAACTATATTCTGAGTACTTTGGCCTCGGACATACTTTGTATAAGCGCGCTTTGAGTTAGTAACACAAAAGGCTAGAGAGTAGATATAAATAAAGAAAAAGTTCAAAGAAATTGAGCCGAAGTTTAAATACACTTTGATTAAAATTAATACAATATATTAAATTAACAAAGGATACACATATTCAAAATGTATCAAATTCAATCAAACTATATTCAAATTACTATCTATTTCAAAGAGACTGAAGAAACCATATCAATCTTAGAGTGACAAATTTATGCTGAATAGGAAAGTGGAAATTCCCCTTGGTGTAGAGTATGCAAATTAAACGTATATTTGTTCCCAGCGCGAAGCGGTTGGTCGACTGCAAATTAGAATATTTTTCTGGGCGGCATTTGGTGGGGCGTTTAATTTATGTACGCAAGTGTTTTTCATTAACTGAAGAGCAACTGCAGCTGGGAGGAGGAGTTGGCGGTGTTGGCTTTGATCTGGACAGCCGTTAGTCCAAGCAGCAAGTGCTCAATGATAATAAGTTGTCCATAAACTTGGGGAGTAGGGACCGAAAGAAACTCTGGCCAGCTGCTTGTCTAATTGGTATTAAATGCATTTGATAGTAAATCTCGATTTAAGTGAAAAGCATTCGGCAAGCAACTCAATCTAGTTGCAACATCAGTTTTACTTGGCCAGGAGATCATCAAGACAAAGGCTGCCATCTCGTTAGGTTAGCATTGCCAATCACTCACTTTGGCTGACTGCTTGCTGCCTGCTGCCAAATTATGTAGTATCAAGAGACAGAGACTGAAACAGAGACAGAGACAGAGACAGCTACTTAACAGAAAAGCCAGAGATAGTCCAGGCCACAGTTCAAGTCCCGGTTGCAGTTGCAACCACAACACGCGCCGCAGCTGGGAATGGTAATGGTAATGGCAAGGGGAACGGGAAGGGGAAGGGGAAGGGGGAAAACCGTCAGTGCAACGGCGAGGCGACATCAACATCGACCCAAATGAACTTTGCTTTAACCCCGAAACGTTTGACAAACAAACCGAGATCTGTTGCATCTAAAGCTGACAATCTATAAGACTAACAGTTGCAGTTGCAGTTGAAGCTGAAGTTAAAGTTAAAGTCGAACCGAACCGAACCGGGGAGAAGCCAGGAAGCGGAGTCGGAGTTGGAGTTGGAGTTGGAGTTAGAGTCTGTGTGAGCTACTTTGTAAAATGATGTGAACCAGTTAAAGTGGCTGCTATCTGCTGCTGAGAAACCGCTAGCTGAGACAGACAACAGTCGAAACAACCATTTAAAGTATATTTTATCATTCATTCAGCTGCATCTGACTTGGACCTGGTCGAGTTGCTCATTATCATACAATGACATTTCGCTGCGGCAACTGTAAAAAACAAAACAAAACAAACAGAAGAAACTCAAAAAAACCGAAGTTTGAAGCCGAAGCCGAAGCTGAACTAACTGCATACTTGCCACAGCTAACCATTTGTTTCTGTTATTGTTGTTGTTCTCTATCTTGTGGTTGCAACTTAGTAAATTCCTTGCTGCCGCTGCCATTTCCTAGTTAGGTTGTGTTTTGACTGTTTTTAAGTATCTGCAAAAATTTCGTATGCATCTGATGGACAGCAACTGCAACAACAGCAGCAGCAGTAGCAGCAACAGCAACAACAACAGCAGCAGCAACAACAACAACATAGCAAACGGGGCCAGCCAAAAGATCAGAGCTGTTTCTCTATATTTTTCCTTTTTCTGATGTTGTTGCCAGTTTTTCAGTTTTCCAGTTTCTCTATAGATCGCATGTGAGTGTGTGTGCGTGTGTGTGGGTATGTGTGTAGTAGTACAAGCATTTGAAGCCCTTTTGAACCTTTGCATTGGCACGTAAGTAGCCGCAACAATCGCATACAGAGCAGCACAAATCGATTGTCATGTTGCTGGCGTCGTCGCCATCATTGTCAGCATTAATATACCCTATCAGTAAAGGGTAAATTAAAAATTTAAAATTTCCAAATAGACTGAGATAAGATCTCCAGCATACAGTTGGATAAATTACACATTTAACGATTTATAAAGTGAAAAAACAATTCGTTGAAGAGTTTCGGAAAATCCAACCAATTCTAAAGTATGTTAAATTAAATTCATATAATTCATAGTTTTGATTTCATATGAAATTATAATACGCTTCATTCGCATATCATACAATATAAATATTTTCAAGATTATATAGTATTTTATTTATCAATTATTAAAATATTATAAGTCTATCAAGTAGTTCAAATTGTTGAATAGCGTAGAAAATAACCAAATCAATGTAAATGTCGTAAATCAAGAGAATCTTAAACTATAGTCAGGTAAAAGACGTGATAAATACTTACAATAAAAATTGAAATCGAATTAAGCAATATCTTTATGTAGTATAATACAATAAAGTGCTTAACTTCCTCATAAAGCAAAACACTTGATTCGCTGTTAACGCTGCTTCGACTTTACTTTAATAGATAGTCATTTCTTGGTAATAGAGCACAAACAGTTAACAACCTTAGCGAAGCGAATAAGAGATTCGACTTACCAAATATAGTTTTAGTTTTGTTTGGCTCGATTGTTGTTGCTGTTGCTGTTGATGTTGATGTTGTTGTTGTTGCTGCAACGACATATCTGTCGTATAGCGCTTTACAAATGATCAACACAGATACTAGCTGACTGGACGGCAGCTACTGCAACTGCAACTGCAACTGCTGCTGTTGCTGGTGCCGCAGGCAACAACTGAACCCAAAACAGCAGCAACATACAGTCATTGTACGTGTGCAATATGCCTGCTGTAGTTGTTGTTGTTGTTGTGGCTGTTGTTGCTGGTGCAGCTTTGGCAGCAGTTGTTGCTGTTGCTGCATTCGCTTTTCCCAGAGTAGCGTCGCTTCTTTTTGCAACGCGGGGATCTTAAGTAGTTCGTGAGTTGAATAACTTTCAATTGAATTGTAAAGTAAACATTGTGTGTCTTGGACACACCCCAGCAGCAGCAACCGGCCACAGCAACAGGGCAGTCTTTTGTTTTGTTAACATTTCCAGAAAGAAGAGCAGCAGCAATAAGCAGAGTGAAGCAGAGAGAGGCAGAGAGAGAGAGAGACAGGAAGAGAGTAAGCTGTTGTGGGAGGCTTCTGGCGCATCGTGCTTTTGCAAGCAATTTAAGGATTGAACCAACTTTGTCCCTGTCTCCCTTCTACCTATCTTCCCACCCTCTCTCTCTCTCTTTCTCCGTTCGTCCACTTGCCGAATCGTTTAATTGTCATGCATTTGGTGCATTTTTCTCAGTTGCCCGCATGCAACCTGCCTGAAACTTAATATGGCCTCAGCAATTTTGATAAGCATAAAATGCAAAACCTGCTGCATAAATATCGAATTTCAGAGCCGTCGCAATGTCGTTCCGCCGCGTCGACGATTGTCAATTGAACGCAACCAGTTGCATAAACATGGCAAAGAAATTGTCATGATCAAAATGTGATATTAAACGTGGCGATCCAAAGTAGGGGACCCCATTCCACATCATCCCCATGCCCCCCTACCACCAATCGCCTACCTGATACCCAGTCCGTATTTGTATTTGATTTTATTTGCCTAGAAATTATCGTGGACTGTCGGTCGCTTTGGTTCGCTTTGGGGAATTGTCTCTCTCTCTCTCTCTCTCTGTCTGTTTCCTAATATAACTGTCTGTCTCTGTCTGTGTCTCTGTCTCTGGTCGCTGTGCCTGTCGCATAAATAGCAATTTTCTGGCATTTCATTTGACATTTAATTGAGATCGTAAAACTTTGTAAAGCTCTTTGTTGGACACTAACTGTCCCTGGCTAATGTAAGATCTTTTGCTGCTTATCAATACTCTCGACTGCGATTGCGACTGCGAAAACAAAAACAACTTTAACAAATTTGTTTGTCTCCTTGCTGAGACCGGTCCTTGCCCAATCTCCCTCCTCCCCCTCTTTAAGGGACGCCCCTGCTCAGCACTTGGTCATATTAAAAGACTGACAATCAAGGCAAGAGAGTAAGTGGCTCACAGTAGCAGCCACGCATCTGCGTAGCCAACAGCAGCAACAATCTCAAATGAGGCTGATGTCGATGTCGAGGTTGTTGATGTGGTGTTCAGTGTTCACTGTGCTCCAAACAGTTGCCTCAACAGCCCACACATCCGTCGAAGAGCGCCACAAGGCATAAACGTTTTGTTGTTTTTAATAGAGGCAAGCGATTACAGGCAGCAGCAACGGCAGCAACAACGGCAACAGCAGCAGCAGCAGCAGGAGCAACAATTGCTGCCTTTTGCCTATGTCAGGAACGCGACGAGCGCGCGTAATCAATAAATCTAAAAATAATTCTACCAATACATGTCAAAGCCGTAATAGGGAAACCATAAATTCTTTGTTGTGTCCAGCTAAAAATGTCCAAGGCACGACAGTAGCAGACTGTTGCTTGTTGCTGTTGCTGCTGCTGCACGGCTGCAACTATTAACAATTGTTGTTGTTGCTGGCAACATGCTACGTATTGGCAATAAGTAACGCTGATTTGGCAGTTAAATGCCGCTGTTGTTGCATGTTATTGTTGCAGTTGTGGGCAGCCGGATATGCAGCGGCAACATGTTGCTGGCAGCCAAAACTGTTAAATGTGACACTAATATCCGGCTATGTTAACTATTAGAAAAAAACGAGCAACTGAAAAAAAGGCCACTCATAATGAGCAACAGTTGCTGCGGGTGCTACTGCAACAGCAACAGCTGCTATTGGCTTACTTTTTCTATGACCGGATAATTAAAATCTATTGAAAAATCTGTTAAGCAACACTGCGTAAGCAACTAGTGCAACTAGGCAACATGTGGCACAGCGACTAAAAGTTTAGATAGCCTTAAGCTCAGCTGCTGTTGCTGCTGCTGTTATTGCTGGAACAATATCTGGTCAGTTATCTATACGGACATGCCACATGTTGCCGTAAGCAGCAATCATTTGTCCCTTTGTTTGTCCTTAACAACTGCTCCATATTGTCGTTGTTGTAATTGTTGTAGTTGTTGATTTGTTGTTGTTGGGCTTGTTGTTGCTGCTGTTCGAGCATGGCAGTTGCAATTGCAACACAATGACATTATTGGCAACTCCTACTGCGTCGACTGCTCGTTCTCGCTCGGTTGGTCAGTATACTACATGCAAAGCGCCACACGGCGCTTGTTTTTCATGCCACGGCTGCCACTCCAGCACCAGCAGCAATAACAACAACAACAAATGCCGCAGCAACGAGCAGCGTGCAACGAGCAACATGCACATCCGAGTCTGCTGCTTCGTTGTTGATCTTGATACTGTGTCATGATTTATTTTTAATAGTTTGCGCTTAATATGCGCCAGCATCCGCCAGAGAAGGAGATGAAGACGGAGGCCGAGAGAGTCTACCTATGGAAGTCGTCGTAGTCGTCGTCGTCGTCGTCGTCTAGTTGTAAACAACTGGCGTTGCAGTGGCGGCAGCAACAACATGGGCAACATTGCTTTTTTGTCTTCATCTGTGAGGGAGCAGGCAGTCAGCCATCGAGTCAACCAGTCAGCCAGTCAGCCAGCCGTGTGCAAAGTAATTGTTGGTAACACCTGCTTCTTCGCGTCGGCGTTGGTGGCTAGGCCAACCAGGCTAAGGCTGTAACTGCCACAGTCGGAGGCAGAGCCAGCAGCAACCTTGGCACAGACAGGATGCATGTTTAATACGCCGTCTGTTTTTGTTTTTTACTTTTGCCAGTGCTGCTGATGTTGCTGATGCTAACTGCCGCTTTGGAGCTCGATTCTCCACAGCGTGGTAGTTACATTGATTCGTTGTCAGCATTGTATTGTTTTTATGAAAGGTTGCAGTTGCCTCAAATGCAGCTGAAACTGTTGCTGCTGCTGCTGCTGCTGTTGTGTGCAATTCGTTGCAATCATTTTGAAACGTCAAAGCAGCAGCGGCAACAGCAACGTGTTGCTGCCAGTCCGCAATCAGCGTCATCAATAGCTTTAAGAGATCTCAAACACACAGACAGAGAAGCTATGCCATTATTTTGCTATTATATTGACATCAATTTCTTTGCGTTGCTGCTGTTGTTGCTGTTGTTGCTGTTGTTGCTGTTGCTAGTGCATTTCGTTAATTGTTTCATAGACGCAAAGTTATGTTTAGTAGCTTTAGAACTGACGCTGTTATTTCAACTGCCGCTGTTTCTGCTGTTGCTGGTAATTTTAATAATAAAACTACAAAACGAAAAGTAGACAGCAACAACAATCACAACTGCAACACACAGAGCACAACGACAATTGCCTTGCATGGAGTGAAAGGCTTCAATCAAAGCGACCAACACAATCAGAGACAGAGAAGTAGACGTAGACGGAGCGATTGCTGCTGATGCTGTTGTTATTGCTGTTGTTGCTGCTGCTGAAAGCGGACGAAGCTGTGCCGCTTTTTTATACATTTATTTTTCTGCTGCTTTTTCGGCAGACAATGGCAATCAGCAATAGCAACTAGAACGGCCAGCAACAGCAACAGCAAACGGGGCAATTGCACATAATAATGCCCAAGCGAACAGCAACAACAGCAACTGGGATCAACAACAGCAACAACAAACCGTCGCGTCATGTCATAGTCACGTCAACTGTGTTGTTGTTGTTGTTGTTATTGTCGTTGTTTTTGTTGATGTTGTTGTTGTCCAAAGCCAAAATCCAAAGCTAAGGCCGCATTTTGAGGCTGTGCATGAATCATTCGCTCAGCGAGAGCCCAAAAAAATAAATAAAGAAAAATAAAATAAAGCTAAAACATGAAGAAAAAAATATTAAACCAAAATAATCACACGATACTTGCCGCGTACGGGAGTGTGCACAACAAAACAACAACAACAGCAAAGGCAACAGCAACAACACCAGTTGAAAACCAAAAGAGGGCGAATCAAGCTTTGATGACTGACTGACTGTGTGTGTGTGTGAGTGTGTTGTGTGTGAGTATGTGTATAGGGGTGTACACGGGTGTAAGGGTAGCGGGGAGGTCGGCTTTGGTTTTGCGCGGTTTTTGCTTTCGATTTTTTTGGCGGCGCGCGTCGAGTGCAAAAGTCAGGCGCATGTCACGCGTATTTAAATCAATTTATTCATTTTATTTTTTATTTTATTTACTACAACAAGAACAAGCCAACATTGTAGGAGTACGTGCCCACAAGCCCATAGTATTAGAATGTAAAACATATATATTTTTATTACAAATGGAGTGCAAATTAATATACTTAGCATATTATAATTATTCTAGATAAAAGCACATTTAATAAATTGAACATTTCATTGGTTAATAATAACAAACCCATCACCGATTGTATAAGGTAAATTCCTGAATGACAAAAAATACCAGAGTTGGTAATTAATTTGTATAAAATTGGTATGAATGTTTAACTACTCGCTTAAAATAAAGTATTATATCATATAGGAAACCAATGTATTGTGGGCTTATTGTGAGAAAACAAAGTTGCAACAAAGTTGCGAATTATTAATCATGCTTACACACTCTGTTTTCTGAATCCCCAGCGCAGTATTCTTTATTATGTTCCCCTTGTTTTATTTTGCACTGGCCCCGTGGGTGTTATTCTTGCATTAATCAACTTTATACGATTTTAAATGTTGTTGCTTTTTTTCATGATATCAAAAACAACACCACTGTGGAGCGCTTTAATCGAACGTGTTTGCTTTTGTTGTTGCTGGCAAAATTAAAACAGCAATTAAATGGCCAAAAGCCAAACCCTGTCAACGCCTCCAATCTCAACCTCGGCAGCGGCAACGGCAGCGGCAACGGCAGCGGCTTCAGCGTCAACGTCGACGCCAGCGTCAGGCTGTGCATGGCAAATGAGTTGCAACTGAAATTCAATTAGCTAACAAAATTCCATTTCGGACCGCAACATGAACACAGCCAGAGCCGCAGCAGCCACAGCCTAGCATACATAGCAACAGTAACAGTAACAGCAACAACACTGTCGACAATAACAACATTGGCTAAAAACTTATAAACACTTTGGTCCAAGGAACACCGCCCTCAAAGCAGCAACCCTTCATGGCCAACAACAACGTATCAACGCAGTTTGGTCAACAGAATTTTAGGTTTTGAAAATTGAATTAGATGCAGCAGACCGTGTGGCAGACAGACAAACAGAGACAGACATAAAGACAGACGCAGACTGAGATAGAGATATAAATGTCGTGCAGCCATTTCATCAAGCTTGCCAAAGTTTCCAACTCCCACGCAGCAGTGCATCCCCCTCTTGCTTTCCCTCTCCCTCTCCGTCTCCGTCTCCGTTTCCCTCTCTCTATATCCGCATTCCCTCCTCATCAGAGCTACGATCTGCCGTCAATATTAACTGCATTATTGAGCATTGTGGCCTGCCACAAACATGTAATTGAATTGCACCCTTCCGTCCATCAGTACATCGCTCCATCCCATCATCCCACCATCCCTCCATCCCTCCAACCCACAATCCGTCCATCCCTCCACTTACCCAATTGTCCGTTAGTCAGTCATCGCCTCTGTTCTCCACAATATTGTTGTTGCCTTTTGGGGTTAACCCTTCTCGAGAGAGACCTACAGAGAGAGAAGGAGATAGATGTCGATGGCTGCTTGATTGTGGCACTGGCAACCTGGCTATCTCACAACTCCCCATCGCCTCAACCCCTAGTTGCCACGGAAAACGCAAAATTTAATTGTTCATAGCTAAATTGTGCGGTTATAACGCTAAATTTAGAAATATTTTCGTGGATATTGCACTGCTCAGCAGAAATACGAGATTCATATCTTGAATGTAAAATTGCGGTTAACTAAAATGAGAAAAAAAAACATAATTAGTTTCTAAATGTGTAATACATTCTAGAGGAAGATTTCAATGATTTTTCAACATACAGTAGAAATATTTACAGAGAGAACAAACCTTTTTTAAGCTTTTGAAATATAAGCTTTTAATAATGACATACCGTAATATATTCACTTAATTTAATAGTTAGTAATTAGTTTAGGGATTATGTAGGAGGAGTATTTTGCTCAATTACAAGACTTACTGAATTGTATATCAAAATTAAACAACAGTCAAACATGTATTTAAATCTAAAAAATATGTTGTGATGTTATAAAGTTGAAAGTTGAAGCTTGATGAACAAATGCAACTGAAGAAGCATGTCGATGATTAAATTAAATAATAAACTTTTTTTTTAGAACTTAAAATAAATGTTTGCAACTCATGCACATTTGTTCAAAACGGACTTCTGCATGACAGTGTAGACTTTAAATCATAAATATGCTGCACACAAGTGTATATATATATGTGCGTGTGTGTGATTGCTCTATTGCTGCCACAAAATATCATATCGTATATGTATAAAGCAAAATTAAGCCAATTGCATTTGATGCATTTGCCGAAAACAAATTTCATTGTTGATTTATTGTTGACTTGTTTGCTTATTTTGGTTCTGTTTTGTTTTGTTGCGTTTTGTTGCGTTTGTTTTGGGCTTTATGGCCCCTAAGTGGAAGCTGCTTAACATGTGCTTTCCATTTTGGCCAATGAAAATGTTTGCGCTATTCAATTATTGCCATTGCCATTATTCATGTTGTTGCTATTGTTGCTTTTGTTGGCTCAATTACAAAATGCGCTTATCAGTGTATGAGACGACTCTCTGTTGTTGTGATTGCTGTTGTAGTTGTTGTTGTTGTTATTGTTGCTATAATTCCTCATTGTTAGTTGTGCTTAATGTTTGGAATTGTGACAACAATGGAATCATTTCAGTTTCGCCATTAAGTCATCAATTTAAATAAATAGAAATTAAAACGAATAAATATTGTATATTATATTATGTCCTCTGGTAATTGTCAAATGTGTCACGAACAATGAGAACAGTAATATTGATAAGCACGTGTTGGGGTTCAAATTCTCGGGTCAACGAGGAAGCGAATTACACCCCCTTTTCCCTAGACCCCATTGACAGGTTCTATTGTTTAATGGACAGTCAGCTGGAAGTCTAAAGATCATTAAGTATGATTTCTCAGATAAGGCAGCTGTAAATAGATGAATATATTATTTTCAATAACTAATGATTTTTAATACGCATTTAAACGAAGAATAAACATTAACTTCATTCATCTTTGCATAATCTTTAAATTTAAAAATTACAACAATTTTATATTTTAAGGAAATCATACATTTTATTTCAGAAGTTACATTCGTTTTGCTGTTATCAAAAATGCATAATATTTAAGTATTGGTATTCTCCGTTTTTAATGACTAAGAATGTAAGAACTTTCAATTAATCTTCATAGAATCTGTATATTAGAACTTTACCAATTCATATTTTAATGAACTTTCCGAATACATTATTATTTATCAATTATACCTAGATTAAGAACAAGATGTAGGGCATTCTATTAATTTTCGTATAGTCCCTAAGTCAGGAAATACCCAAATTATTAAATTTATCAGAATGTAGTTATTCCATTTTAAGGATAAAATAAACTTTATTTTGAAATTAACATTAGTTTTGCTCTTATCAAAGATCACTGGGTGCACTAGCGTAAAGACGCACAAATTCTGGTTGACAATTCTGCGAAATTCAAGGGAGAAAGATAGATAAATTGTATGTAACTACACACACACACACACACACATTACGCATTGGTAGCTTGGCCAGAACAGCAATCATACCCTTTCCCAAATTCTCCCAACGTTTTGGCTCACGGGTCCAACTTTTCAGTTCGGTCGAACAATAGTTAGTCATCATCTCATAACGGACTCGAAATATCCACATTTTCAGCACAAGTTTGGAATTTTGAGAGTATTTATCGTAACAATAATCTTGTATTTTTAGATTGTATATTTGTGGTGTATTGTATTATTTTTTTTATATTTTGTATAAAAAACCCAGGGTATTAATTTTACAAATATTCGTATGTATTTGAAAAAGTGTAAGAGCAGAACGGGAATATGGAATACTGAATATGGAATATGGAATGTGATCTGAGCTTCGACTACAACTAGAATATCAATGCTCGGCCAGCTACGTTGACAGCTTTGACAACTCCAATGGGAGTTGAAAACTAGTTAATTAATGGCTAGATACACATACAAATTGGCCAGATTCGGGCTTAAAAAATGAACCTGTCTATCTATCTCATTCTCTGTCCGACTCAATGACTTAATTTTAATTTGCAGCGACAAATAATCAATTTAAAACTGTTTGTGTAAAGTCTGACGCTTGATGACATGATGTCCAGTCCCTGGCAGATGTGTGTGCACATCTCCATCGAGAGAGGCTGAAATGAAATAAAAACAAGAGAAGAGTGATGAGAAGAGAGGCACAAATGACTGAGCATACAACAAATGTTACTCAAGTAAAATGTTTGCTTTTGCTTTCATTCTAAGTGCAGAACACAGTCACAATTGCGAGTATCGAGTACGAGTGCGAGTGCGAATATACGAGTACTCACAGTCATGGGCAACTGTACTCAACTGATAGCGTAGGCTCATCGATAACAACAATCGCCCATTGGACCATTGGGGGCCATTGGACTGCAGCTGGGAACTGGCAACTGGCAACATGGGGCAGGGGGCAGGGGCAGGGCAGGGACTGAGACTGCGACTGCGACTGTGGCACAAGCCGCTGTCGCTCCACTGATAACATTTGGCAAACGCAAATGCAGCGCGTACTCGTATTAAAAATGTCCAAAGAGACATCATCAAATCATCATGTCGATGACGATGCGATGCCACAGTTGGGTGCAATGCCCCTTGGCCGTTGACTGACCGGCAGCAGCAGCAGCAGCAGTAGTAGCAGCAGCAGTTGTTACCACTGTCTCTTCGTTCTCGGCCATTCATTTGGCCCGGCAAACATTTGCATTGGCCATTCTCGGTCAATATAGACAGATTTCCATGCAAATTTAATACGCAAACATTCGGGGCGGCCCTAGCCAAATTGAAAATCTCATCTGTGCAAAGTGGCTGACAGGCAGGTCAATGCGAGAGAGGGAGTGGGAAAGGGGAGAAAGGGGTATCACCTGCTGCCGTTTGTCGCTTGCGCATTTTGAGCAGCTGCCTAACGGTAAGGCAATCAATTATTGGCCCGTAAGCGCGATTCAAAGACTCCACACTCATATTCGGATCTACATCTATATTCACACTCACACGCACACTCACACTCACACTCACATCTCTAGCTTTGCGCTGGCGGATGTGCTAAGCGCGTTGCCAATTTAAAATACAAACAACATGGTCCAGAGAGACGCGTCTACAGTGGGAATCAACTTCTCGACTGACTGCATCCGTTTCCGCCAAATACGCTCCTCACGCCCCCTCACTCTCTCTCTTTTTCTCCCTCTCTCAGTGTCCCCACTCTGTGAGTGCATCGATTGTGGGCGGCTCAAAAGTTCCTTAGGAGTACAGAGAGGAGGAGGAGCTGAAGTTGAAGGTGGGTGCATCAAGTGATTGGCATTGCCCTTGGGCTAATGCAACATTAAACAAATCTAAGGCCTATGGCAACATTCGCTGCTTAGTGCAAATTTGCACTGGGATTTCTCCACTCTTAACCGGGCTGAAATGAGCTCGTAATTGCCAGACAAATGGAAGTTTCCTATAAATAAGTGGCTTTTTTATGCAAACAGATTGAGATAATATTAGTTTTGCAATGCAATCGAATTCTAGCAATGACATTGCTTGAAATTGTCTAATTTTATATGACACTCAGTATTACACCATGTGAGCGATTTTGTTTGTAAAGTGTTAAGCTTTTGACTAACTTAATTTTATGCATTCAACTCTATATGCAAGTTTCAGTTGCTCTTACAATTTTTTGTTATTTTTTAATTACCACTTTCAGTTAAGGGCCAACATTGCCGCTGGGCGTGCACTTCTCAAAGAAATGAGTTGAAAGTTGAAAGCAATAAGATCTTGTTATTATGACTTTTACTTAACTGTCATTTCGTTGGAAGCCAATTACATAAAGCCAAATGACAGCAGCCTTGGGCCAGGTATCTGCGCTATTAGCCAACTGTTTAAACTGCTGCTGTCCATTGCTCATTCCCGAAAAAAACATAAAAATCAATTAACGCACTTCAATGACGATACCTTAACTCTTTCCTCCTCCTTCTGCCGCGGCTGCTGCTGCTCCCCAGAGAAGTGTCTTTGCTGCCTACTCAAGCGCTAAGCAGTTAAATATGATTCGTGTGAACACCAAAACGGTTACAGGACAGCCCCTACTTGACACCAGACGCAGACGCGACCCGGGGACCAACCGCACTCGACAACAGCAATGGCAACGACAACGGCAACGACAACGACAACGTCAACTTCCGGACTTCCTCTTGCTTGGGCTCGTTGTTGGCGTACTCTGAAAATTAAATGCAATGACAAATGCACTCCGTCAAATTGAAAAGGGATTTCTCTTATTAATTATGACGCCGCCGCAGCCAGGACACCAGAAAAGGGTTGATGACGATGACAACATGTCGAATGAGGGACAACGAATGAAAATGGGACTGGGAATGGGACAGGAACTGGGAATACCAACAGCCAACTGTCGATTTTATTTTAAACCAAGAGGCATCTGTGTGTTAATTTGTGTGTGTGTGTGTGTGAGTGTGTAAAGCACATTTAAATAATAACTCTGCGGTTGGCCGCAGCATGGCCGCCTTTTGTTTTTATGCCTTTCATGCAATTTTTATTATTTTTCTGTTTTATTTTATGCATACAATAAATGTCATCAGCTGTAAGCGCCTGCGCAAATTGCTTGCCCAGACTTAATCCTTTATGGACATCCTCTCGATTTCAATTATTTCAAATGAATGGCCAGCAACGAGAGAGAGAGAAGGAGAAAGAGAGAGTGAGTGAAAGAGAGACGTGAGCACTTCATATTAAAATTAAAAATGAATTTAATTCACATTGACATTCATAGCCAGCGGTTGTGGAATTGGCAACGCCTTTAAATTATTCAAATCAATTCATTACCCAACACTGAAAGCGCTAGAAGAAGAGCTGTCGACCCAATGAGTTGATTGTTCCCCAATATTTCCGAAATTGCTTGTTAAAAAATACATTTGAATGCCACTTGAACATTGCCACATAATTTCGTATGCCACTCCGTCAACCTGTCATGTTGCATGTAATTAAGCGATTAAAAATATATTCGAATTTATATCTTCTTTTCTCTTAACTTTTTTTTTTGGGACTGTCCGCTGGTCCGTTTTATGGTGAAAGATGAAAGTCTTTTTAAGGCCCCAGTGACAGCATAATTAAACCCCATGTTGTTGTATTGTAGTTGTCGCCTTGTATGTTTTCTATTTAAAGCGATGAAAATGCTTTTAACAAATCTCTTCACCACATTATGCAGATGAGTAAAAGTCGATGTTCCCATTCCCATTTTGGAAGCCGAAACTAAACAGATGCATCTTGGATAATAGCACTGAAAGATTCAGTAGTGTTGGTCGAGGTGAGATTAGAAGTGTACATGATCCATCATTCTAATTAGCTGCTTTTGTTTTCCTCATTTTACTTCTTCCTAATGATAAGCAGCGCCTTTCAGTACTCTTAATTTATTACACTCATACTAGTATGTATATACATATCATATGTGTGTTACTATATCCGCAACCTACTCAAAGTAGGTTGTATGGTATATACATATTTAATTTGATAAGCCAAATCGTTGTGTATGTATATTACGAGTAAGTTCCGAGAATCTTTTGAAGAAATTCTAATAAACGTCTCGACATAAATTGACATAATGAACGCCCATAAAAAATATATAGATACAAATTGAAATGACGGAAAATGTGTGAATATAAAAGTGAATTTCTGACCATTAAAAATAAAATATATTCGCATGTATAAGTTAATGGAAGAAATCATTAAAGCTTCTATGACGACACAATAGAATGGCGCTTTCATTTTTAAATTTCAAATTAAATTATACCCTACGAAGAGACTTTTATTGCATCGATATTGGGTAATTTAAATGCTCCGAGAGTAATTGTAAACCTAATCTTTATCATAGTTTTTGTATCTTATCAGTTAAGAATCATAATTGATAATCATGTTAATAATGTGTTTAATTTCACTAAAACTCATATTAATGGTTTCTCTTTATCTATATTCTCTCTGTTGACTGTTTCATATTTTATTCATATTTTCTTTCAAGATATCTGAATGTAGAGTATTGCTTAAACTGAAATGCATAATGCTGTTTCCCTCCACTTCCTGCTCCCCTATCCGCTCTCCCTTTCTGCTCCCCCTTCCCATTGGTGACTGCACAACATTTGCCTAATCCCCGATGCAGTTCCCCATGCTTTTGGTATTGTTGCTTTTGTTGTTCTGCGGTAGTCAACACGCCGACAACTTAGTTGCTGTTATTGTTGTTGGCCTGATGTCGTGATCGGCCAGCCAGTTACGAGTACACAACGAATACACTCATAGTCATTCACTCTGGCAACTGAGGGAACTCAGGCGACCAACGGGCAAAGTGAACGACACAATGTTTGGGTGTCAAATTGATAATCGCGTGAGTTGTTATCACAACAACGTCCACACACACACACACAAACGCACACTCATACACACAGACATATATACAGGTGTTGTGCATGTTGTATAAAATGCATTAGCTGCCCGTCGCCACATTTTACTGCAATTTACAAGTCGAGGGGTTGCCGAGTTGTCGAGTTGTTTGAATTGAGCCAACTTACCAACTTGTGTGTGTGTGTTGTAACCCAAATATTGCATTATTGTAAGATATGTATGTAGTATATGCATATGTATAAAGAATATGTACCGTTTGTTCGCATAATTTGCTATCGCTGACCGTAAATCGCTTGGACATGGCCAAAAGCCCATTGAAGCGCGCCCGAACCCAAAAAACAGCAACAACAACAACAACAACAACAGCAAATTACCCGCTGACTGTCATTTAGAATGGTTTACACTCACACTGTACACTGTACAGTGTATACTGTACACTCGACTGGTAGCTGCTACCGCCTCTGCTGCTGCCTCTGCCGCTGCCAGTTACTGTGGTCAGTTCTTGGCTCAAAGGGGGTTGGCCCAAAGAGTTGTGAGTTGGTTAAGGGCGCTTGGTTTTTGGCGTTAAGCGCGTCTGTTTGCTCACATGTCCGGATGAAAGGTGCAGATAAAACGCAATTACATGCGATTATCACGAAATATGTAGCGAAAATTATGAAATGTATAATTTACAGTTACAGAGCTGTTCCCTCTGTCCTGTTTGCACGTCCGTCAGTCTGTCCGTCAGTCAGTCTGTCAGTTTGTCTTCAGCATGTTTCTCTTTCTCTGTGCATTTTGTGTTGCAGTCGCCTGCCGATGCACTTTTCAAACATTGACGACTTTGCTGTTGTCTTTCAGCTTAGGGTGTGTGCCAAACCATAAAAATGTTGTTAAACACAAGGCAGACAAACTCGCACACACACACACACACACACACACACACACCACACAAAGTGGCTGTGCGTGTGTCGCCGTTTTTGTTGGGTGCATAAAAAGTAAACAAAATTGATTTGAAAATTGCGCGAACAGTGAACTTAAACCACTAGAGCGACAGCAACAACAATGGACACATTATGATGACGACAGCAGCAGCAACACAGCACAACACAGCACAACACTACACAGCAACTTAGCAAATACAAATACAAATACAACAACAAGCGAAAACAACACAAACACTAAAACATGCAGGCGCACTAAAAATATGAAAATATGAAACGCGAAAAATAAATGACTTTGTTGGGAAAATTCCTTGTAGTGCTCCAACAATCACTCATTTTGTCCAGTGCAGGCAGTTCCAGTTCCAATTCCAGTTCCGCCCATAATACCATATGCCACAAACACGCACACACACACACACACATATACATATATATATATATACATACATATGTCCGTGTCGTTCGCTTTTTATGACGCTCGACATGTTTATTTTGGCTTAAATGTTTTGGGTGTTGTTAAAAACGGAAAAGTAATGTGCAAATAACGGTGCCCATGTCCGTGCCCTCAGCACAGCAATCTATCAAGTGTTAATAAGCGGGCTTCAGTTTCAGTTCCAGATAGTTGTAGGTACTTGTTGGCCACCCAACAACCGGTTGTTAGTAATAAGTATGTGCACTTGGTAATGCCGGCTAAATTTGTAACTGCAACTAGACGAATCGACATTTGGTCAGCATTTGAGCTGTCGCAAGTTCAAGGAAAACGAAAGGGGAAAACTCTTTTCAAGTTATTCACAAGCGAGTGTTGGTAGAGACAAAAATATCTAAAACTCTGCAAAGTTAAAGATTTTTATCGATACTTGTCCAACAATTGAGTGGGTCATATAATAAAGGAAACAAATGGAATGGAAATCGGTTTAGTTATGACAAAGTTATGAAAGTTTACAAGTCCAAATTGTTGTCAAATTTGACATGAGTTCCCACTAAAAAATGAAAGCCCTCATAGTCAAGTTTGAAGTGTGGTTTAATATAATTTATGAGTAGAATTCTTCTTAAAATTCCGGACACACAAATCAACGACATTTCATGAGCTTTTCACTATGCAATTCACTCATTCTCAGTGCATTCCATAATGTCAATGACATTTACAGCCTAAAAAAGTATTATACAATCGTTCAGTTTATTTCGCAAGTGATAAGCGTAGCACTCGATTGCATTACTCTCTTCCCAATCGCATTTCGCTCATTGCGAGCGGTTCATTAATCTGCCTCGCCTGACCGCAATTAAATACAATTTGCAACATTGTTGTAGTTCTATTTTCAGAGTCTCCCATCTCCCATCTCACACTTCCAGTTTGAGTTTGAGTTTGAGTTTGAGTTCGAGTTTTATTTACGGCTCTGCTCAGTTTATTGATATCTGATAACATTGTCATGAAAGTGGTTGAGTCCCTGTCAATGAACCACGCTTTGTATGGGCTATTTGCATTCTGTATCGGCTATAAGGTATTGGGTATAAGGTATTGTGTATTGAGTATTGCGATTCGATGTGCGCTTGTCCCCGCTAATCAGCTTAGGAGCAGTCAATAGCCCCTATTTCAAGTCCAGTCCGGCATGTTTGCACTGTGTGCTCTCAGCCGGCTGCTAAATGGATTTGGCCGCTTTAATTAGCAAGAAATGCGGCAAATGCAAAGTCGCGTAGATGGGCCTATTTCTATTCCTCTCTCTTTCTCTCTTCCTCAACATCTTTCTCTCTTTGTAGCTGTCCCTTAATGGCCTGCCCTGAAGCAAAAGCCACAAAGTAGTTTTACCAATAACAGAGTCTTGTCGATTGCATTTTCTGTGGCGGCGTTTTCCAATTTTTGGCAACAACTTTTAGCGGATTTCATATACGTTTCTGTCATTTTTTATGCATTCCTTCTTTTTGCATAGTCGTCGTCTCATATAAATCAACTTTTTGTCATGCAAATTCGTTAAATAAAATACGGCAAAAGAGAATTTCGAAACATTTATAAACGCCACAGCAATGACCTGTGCCTCATAAATCACTTTGATTATTATTTAAGTAAACCCAAATAAATTGAAAAATTTAGTTACGCGTTGTCTCTCTCTCTCCCTATCTCCCTTTCTCTCTCTCTTCTCTCTGGTTTTTGGTGTCAATCTGCTTATCAGCTGTGGCAACAGCAGCTGCACAAGTTTTTTAATTTCTTTATTTTGTTTTATATGAATTCCATTTTGCAAAATACAATATTATAAATATCATAAATATATGTTAACAGAAACTAACAGCTGCAACTAAAATGGAAAACAGAATTTTCCTCGCTTGAGAAATTATCTCGAGTTCTTGACCACACGACATGTTCAATAAAGAGCATCATAAAAAATGACTGGATTATTAAGGCAGTCGAAATACGCTAATATTTAAAAGTTATTTAATATGAGGGAGATGGGATGCCTTGGGGAAAAGCTGTTGAAAAATAGACCATTTCCCCGAAAATATCTGTAGATATGACTTTCTGAGAAAACAATGTCGGAATCTTGACTTTATTTCCGCATTTAACAATTTAGATGAATTATTAGCTTATAATATTTATTGTTAATGCGAATACGATAAACCGCAAGCCGACAAACATCACTACATAACATTACTTACGTTATTTTTGTCTTAATCATATTTGTTTGTTTCGCATTTTGCTCTTTTTATTTCAAATTTTTGTTGTCAAACAATTTGAACTTGACCTTCATCATTTCAGCGTCTCATTTGTCGCCAGTTTGTAAAAATGGTCTATTAAATATACATTATAAAGCTATATATGTCATGTACTCCACGTGGCTGTGTGTGTGTGTGTGTGTTGTGTGTGTGCTGCGCGGGTTGTGACAAAAGTTTGCCAAAATTGGACACACAGCAGTCGGAAGATGGCAAGGCAAAAGCCTTGAACACGCCACCAAAAATACGCTCAAGAAAATGACTAATTCTTTTATGATTGATGTCTACATCGTTGTTCTCTTTTTTTTATTTTAAATTATTTTTTTAGTTGTGTGTTGATTAAGTGTATGACTAGTATACAATCAGAAATGCACACACACAGACACACGCGATCTTAATTCGAGTGTTGGTCAGTTGAAAGAAAGGAAACGATGGAGAATCATTTAAAGCGCAAAGTTATCGGCTATATGTTATATATTCCTATAGACTATGTGTCACACACACACACTATCATAAATCATAAATGTATGAATCTTAAACACTTGTCAGTCAGCTGGTAGCGTCATAATTTATAATCAGTTTGCCTTTCAAGCTGATTTTTATTTAGGCAAAATAGCAACAACACTAAAAACATCTCTAACAACAACAATACCAATTCTCTTGTCAGCTTGTCCGTTGCATACGTGTGAATAATTCTTTTATATTTTTTCTTTTTTTCTTCTTTGTTTTATATAATTCTAACATATTTTTTCCGCAGTTTTTATAGACGTTTAAATGAATAATGTTTTCGTTTGTTTCGCTGTCGTTTTTTATAACATAGTTTCTTCTTTTTGTTGATTTTTTTTTGCTAATTTTTGCTTTATTTCTTGCTTGCTTAATTTTGTTGAAGTGTTCATTTTGTTGTCATGTTGTTTCCATGCGCCGCTCTGAGTTGATTTAGTGCGTTCTGCTGCCAAATCTTCCGCCTGCTCTTGAGAGGTAGGGAAAAAAAGAAACGTAGAAATAGAAAAGGAAAAATTGAAGAAAAAGACAAAAAAAAGCGAAGATAAGAAACTTTATGAAACACAACTAAGGAAGACCTGCTAATTGAGATTATAAGATGTGTTTTAGGCGGCCTCCAGCAAAGTATCTGAAAGTAATCAAACATGTCTTCACAATGATATCCAAAAAAGTATCTAAAATCGATAATATATAGCTGGACAATAACCTTTTGGAATTGCTTAAACTAGACGCCGTTTTAAATAATGCTCAAACGTTTGGTAGTATATCTTTAATCTCTTAAAATTTATGGCTGAAATCTTTTCACATTTAAAATCAAGATTCAATAGCAGCTTCCTTCCACCGTGTGTTGTGTGTCTCTGAGATCTTCTCATGCCAGGCAACAGCAAACGGTTCACCAAATTAGCCAACTCATTTTGTTTAGCACAACGCCAGCCATAAATAAAATTAATTAACAATCACAGTCAAAAAAAAAAAAAAATGAAATTAAATAAACAACGAATCATGCTTGCAGTTTTTTTATTCACTTTATTTATCTCTTAAATTTATTTTATTTAAATATCAATTTTTGAAATGTCTTTATAGTAAAATGTTATCTGATTCAACAATTAATTAGTATTGCTTTGTGTATATAGCTGTATATCCCAGTTTGCATATGCAGCTATACCATTTGACAAAAGAAAGATATTTACTTATTTTATTGTGGTAAATAGAAATCTGCATAGATTGTGATCAAAATTAATTAAACATTATAAGAAACGATGATGCGGACAGTCGGCACTTCATCATATAGTCATCAAACGGGGTATCGATTCTCATAAAACGCACTTCTCACACTTGAAATACCCCATCTCTTTCCCGCCATCCCCTTCTGTCTCTGTCTCTCTTAGGGCCCGACTTGCCGACACGTGCAGAAGTCAAGCAATACTGGAACCATTAAGAACCGCAATACACTTAGTAAACAACAATAAGAATAAAGCCAACGACTCGATTTGGCTAAACAAAACAAATCTCACTCCAAGTCCGATTGAATATCTGTGTGAGAGAGATAAACAGAGATGGAGGAGACAGACAGAGAGACAGAGAGAAAGAGAGAGAGAGATCTAAGTGGTTCAGCAAGTTGACAATTTATAAGAGATTCAATAAAATCAAATTAAATACGCGACAAAAATGCTAATTACGTGGAGGGAACATTCGTGCGCCTATCTGCCACATAAATTGTCGAAGAGGCCGCCACAAAAGTTGAAAACTAACTTACGATATGGTAAAATAAAAACATAGAGAAAAAAAGGGAAAAAACGACAAACTTGGTAGTAGGCGCAAAAACAACAACTTGATGAAAATATATATATATATATATATATATAGAAGAAATATAAATAAAAAAACACAAAATTGTAGTTAGGTGTGGCATTTCAAACGGTTCGACGCCTCGCAAGTGACGCGGGTTTCTATTGTCGCTGTTGTTGTTGTTGTTGCTGCTGCTGCTGTTGGCTGTTTGCCCGCAGTAGTCGCAGTCCCCAGTCGTAGTCCCAGCTCAAGTCACGGCCAGGGAGAGAGAGAGAGAGAGAGAGAGAGACTTCGACTTCAACTTAAGGAAAGAGTTGGATTATGAACGACTGAAATATGTAAATTTATCTACAAGTCTCTCATATATGAACTTATAAATACATACATATGTATGTCTACACTTCACATATGTATAAATTTATACAGCTTCGAGTTGTAGTTGTTGCTGTTGCTCTGTGTATATTTTTCACTCGTATTTTTTCTAAATTGCTTGAAAGCCGCATTTGCATAAAAAGGGTTGAGTAACTGAAGATTAACTGGCAGCACAACAACAACAACAGCAATGAGAACAACCGCAACAACAATAGCAACAACAGCAGCAACAGCAGAAGCAGCCAGATTCGGGCGGGACTTCTCTGTACAGGGTGGGGCTCCAAAAACGCCCCTGGGCTCCCCAGTGAAAAGCGAGCGAACTCAACTCATTTGTGGACAGATAAATATGCCTAATGAATAAATAAATATTTATTGTTATTGTAATTTATAATTTATGATCTAGATTCTTGAACTAGACATTCTCACATTATTTGCAGCTTAAGAAGCGACCACAATATATGTGAATAAAACTGCTTTGCCAACATAAATACAAAAGTATTCATAATATTTGATTTAGTGACAAGGCAGAGACTCACAGTATTCACTGTGCGTTGTAAATTATTCAAACGGCCAAGGATGAACCGCAGGTAAGCTGTTAACTGATTTTGTAATATCTATAAATATTTAATATTTACTTTAATATGCAGATAGGCAATCTCAATATTTATAGTGTAATTACACGCATCCACAAGATACACACACACACACACACAACACACACAGAGACACAAAGACGCACCATTGCCATAAATTGCCATGCTAATGAAATCGTGTAAAGTGCAAAAGTGCGTCTATTGATAAGCAGAGAAAGAGGCGACAGGCAACAGCTAACAGCTATCCGCTAACAGGTAGCCGTTAACAGGAGAGGACAGACACCTGTTGCTAGGAAGCCAGAACTTGACGGACGGTGTGGGCTTCCTGGTTGCGAGTTCATTGGCATTTGCAACATTGCAACAGAGAATTGAGAGTATTATTATTGAGTCGCATGTGTTGCACGTCCTGTGAACTTGTAGCCTGCCTGTCATCTGCTCTCAGCCAAAGACAAAGGACGTTTATTCGCTGCCTCGCTGCCTCGTTGTTTTGTTGCTTCGTTGGCTAAAAGGTTGATGACACCAATGTCGCGTTTGGGCCAATTGCGTTTACAGTTGCTTGAACTAGTTCCCTTTTAGGCCACAGTCGGAGGCAGAGTCGGAGGCAGAGTCGGAGTCAGCCTCGATGTTAGAGAGCCAGAGGCACGTGGCCAAAAAGGGGCGCAAACTTTTGTTAGCTGATTGCATAAGACTGGCAGCTGGCCAGCAAAAAACTAGCAGTTTCTTTCGTGATGGCTGTTGTTATTGTTGCTGTTGTTGTTGCTGCCCGCCTTGCCAAATCATAAAAATATTTATGTAAATTAATCATTTAACCCAAATGGGCCGACAACTGTTCGAAGCCCGCTTGAAAATGCGCAACACGCGCTTAGACAGCTAAATATACACAAAAAAATTACAAAAAATAACAACAAATACTTAAAGAACCTTAAAAAAAAATCTCTTCAGTACAACAAACAAGAAAACAAATTATGGCGCACGGATTAGCATAAATTGTGAACAGGCCAGGCCAACTACGCATATGAGAAGGTCCACGTCCAGAGGCCCATGCCTAGGCCCAGACCCAGACCCAGAGTCAGAGTTGTGGTTTTATTTTCTGACCTGCCAAATGGTCGTCAGTTTGGCTGCCAATCCAATCCGACGATCGATCCAATCCAATCCAATCCGATCCGATCCGTGGCGATCCGAGGTGATCGCTTATATGGCCCCGGTTTGATAAGCTCTCTGTGCACCAAACTCGGCATGGAATTCCAACTCATATTTATGTCAAAATCCATCAAAGCTTATGTCGCCGACCGTTAGACGCATACACACATACAAATATATACAAACATATATACACACCATTACAGATACAGATACAGATTCAACTGAGCGTACTCATTGTTGTTGGCTTAAGTAATATAGTTCTCGCATCCAACTTGAAATCGGCTTAAATCGACGATGCCAAACAATGTGGAGGCTTTTCGCTTTGGCCAAATCTGACAGTGAAATAGTATGAATGCCTTTGTACAATCACATGTGAGATACAAAGATACAAATGTACCAAACACATGTTGGCAGCTTGCAGTATTTAATTCATTTTAATGAATTACATATGAGTTAAATGATTTGTTTGGCTCGCCACTCTGAGATACATTCTACCAATTTAGTTGCGAATTATTTCGCCACTGTCTAAGGGGGTGGGGGCTGTTTAGCCAGTTGTTGTGCTGACTCAACTTCCGACGTGACAACCGGCAAGTTGGCCCCCAGGGTCTCGAGAGACTTGCATGAATATGAACAGTGTACAGTGTGCACAGTACATAGAATAAGTGAGTGTACGAGTACTCGTAAGTATATTTACTTGTAACCGCTGCTGCTGGCAAAACTTAATCGATTGAAAATTGATTCTTGTAGTATATAATTGCCGTCGTCTGACGTCAGCGTTAATTACATTAATACAAAATACAAAAAACAAAGTATCTCCATTTGCCCAGCACGACTTTAACTTGAATTCGAATCTTGTATCCGATTCAAACTGAATCACTCAAATTGCACGTGGCTGATTTATTATAAATCTATGAGTCTAATTTATATAGTAACAAAATATCATTTTCCACAATATATGTGCACATAAGTATGAGTACATTCATTCGCATGAGTCTCTTGTCTTTTGTCGGCTTGGCTTTGTAACCTTTTTGTCCAATAGCCTTGACCGTCGACATTGTTGTCTCTGAGTAACTGCCTGACTGAATGACTGACTGAGTTGCCTGAAAAGAACTAACCCAACTAACTGGGCCCCATTGGTACGAGTAATTAGCATATTTTGTGCTGATATGGGTCAGCATTTGTGCTGAAAACTGGGCTGGGCTGAACTGAACTTAGCTGAGTTGCGTTGGGTTGGCCTGGTCGGGAGACTGGGGAGCGGGTATTGAATTGAATGACAAGCTTAACTTGGGCAAGAAGCGTTGGAGGTCTGCGGGGCAAATGAAATGAAAATAAACACAATATGTGGGTATGTGGGATGCTCTTTATTCGTATATAACAAATTCATTTCAAGGCATTATAACTTCAATAAATAAAGAGTAAAGAATACCACAAATTCATTTTAAAGCATTAGAATATCAATTGAAACTGACAACTATCGTTTAAAATTATCGTATAACTTAGACTTGTGACTTGTCTATAAAATTACTGCATCATTTTAATTTATTAAATGTTTTATTTTTTAAAGCATACCCTTGTCATTTTGTCGCATTACAAGGTATTCAGAATTGCCGCTTGTCAGCATGTTTAGTATACATACTGAGTTATAAGTACATATACTTATTTGCCTTAGTTTGTTTGATTTATAGAAGTTTGCCGACGGCCATCGCCATCGCATTGCGTTCGCCATCGGGTTCGACATCAACATCAACGTTCACATCAACATCAACATCAACATAAGTATCGTCATCCTCATCGTCAGTGTCATCCGACTGCTACGACTCACTGTCACTGTTCATGTCCACTTACTAAAGTGGAAGTGGAGTTAGTCAGCATTTTGGTCGTGTCAACGATTAACATTTAACGACTTTCGAGCTTCGACTTTAACTTTGTTTAAGTTTAAGTTAAAGTTCTCATTCTCATTTTCAGTTATATTGTAACTGCCAGCGCCCCATTCTGTATTGTAGGGTTAACATTTTGGCATCAGAACACACCCAGTAAATATGTCTCTCTATCTGTGCACAGTATATATGTGTGTGTGAGTGTTAGTTACTGCCCAGCTATCTATCTATCTATCTATCCATCCAGTAGTTGTCATTTAGTCTACTATTTACTGTCACGCTCTCAAGTGCTCTTCAAGCTCACGTTGACTCTGACGATGGGCATAAATAGTTGGGCTGGGCTGGGCTGTGCCACATGTGGACTGGGCTGGGCTGGGCCAGGAACCCAGATCAATTGCTCTGTCGCTGTTACTATGCAATTACTTCTATAGACAGAGAAAGAGACAGATACGGAGACGGGGGCGCTGAGAGTGTGTGGGAGAGATTCTTCTATTCATTCAAATCGCTTTGACAGTCAAATGGCACAGGTTGGTAGCAAATGTAAAATCAATTGCTTTTAACTGAATTGCATACTGATGAAGCAGTCAAATCTTTCAGATATATTTTAGCTCTATAAATCGGTAGAAAGAATAACAAATCTTTGGAATCAGTTTTTTTGTTTTCTGTATTTCATTTAAAAATATTTAATATTTCAATATTATTTGTTTAATTAATAGTATGTACATTATTTTTCATAATTCTTTTTTAACTTAACATTGTAAGTCTGAATTATTTTTATTTAATCTATAGATCGAATTATTTTCTTGTTATATCCAAGTAAATATTTCAGAGTTTTTCTCATTAGGTTTATTTATTTAGCAAACTCTTTTTAAAGTTCCTGAAATATTTCTCCTATTTAAATATAAATTATATTAAGATGTTTAAGTCATTTAGTTCTTTGCTTAAGTTTTGCAAGAGCTCAATTTTGGATTTTTTTGTATTCACAGTTGGTGCCAAAAAGCAGCTGCCTGCAATTTGTGTGTCTTTCTGTGTGTGTTGTCTGCTGACCACGTTAAGGCTGTGCTTTTTTGGTTGCTGTGGTTGCTGTAGTTGTTGTTGTTGCCATTGTTTGTCAAACGTCAAGCGGCTGTAAAGTTGACAAACTTAACAGCTCCAGCCCCCAATTCAGTTACAATTCCGGCTGCCTGTCGCCGCTGTCCTCCTTTCATTTCCCCCTTACCAAAAATAAATAATATAAGACCGAAATATTGTCTCTGGCTTCGTTTGTGAGGCTGGCGACAAAAACGCCGTGTCAAAAGCAAACATTTTGCGCGGCACAGTTTTGATTTATGAGCTGAAATTAAATTAACTGCTGCAGCAACAACAAATCAACAACAGCAACGCAACAGCAACAACAACAGCAGCAGTTGCAGGAACGACAACCGCAGGAATTTAAAGCGTTGAAATGGACAACAAAATGCAATGCCCCAAGTCCAAGTTGGTTGTCCAGTTCCAGTTGCGACGACTGACAGCGTCAAAAATAAAAATAAAAATAAATGTACAAAATTAAAATGAAAAGAGACCAACAGAAAATGCTATTATTGCCGCTGTCGTTGTTGCCGTTGTTGCCGTTGTTGCAGTTGCTGTTGCAGTTGCTGACGAGGCTGCGAAAATTGCAAGCGGCAACATTTTCGGAGTCACAAGGAAACCAATTGCAATTCCACTTCCAATTCCCATTCCCATTCCCTTTTTCATTCCCATTTCAGCGATAAAGTAAATATACATAGTTAATTCTTTTTTCTTTTTCTTGCGTATTATTATTTTTTTCTGTTACCGCTCTGATAAAAATGTATGGCGATAGTGGGTGTGTGTGTGTTGTATCTGTGTTATTACTTATACTATATTTTATTCCACGCTTATCGGCATAGCGCACAAATAAAGTTGTATGCATTTTGCTTGTTGCTATCAGCGTATCAGTTCAGCAACAACAACAGCAACAACAGCAACAGCTGCTGCGGCGAGTGAGGCTGCTGCTGCTGATGTTGCTGCCTCCGCTCGAGGCGTATCTATAAAATGAATATCTTTTGCTTATGTTTCTGTTTTCATTTCTGTTTTCCCTTTTTCGACTGGCCGCACATGTGCCTCACAGACTTATCGCAAAAGCCAAAAGCTGCAAAAAATGTGCGTGTGCAATTGCTGGGGACTGTCTGGGGCACTTGATGATGATGATGATGTTGCTGCTGCTGCTGCTGCTGCTGCAACTCTCTGCTTTGCCTCAGCCTGTGCCCTGTGGTTGCCTCCAGTTTTGTCTGTTTTATTGTTGGACCATTAACTCAAACTGCGCTTGGGCTTTTGGCTTCGATTCTTCGACTTCAGCTTCGACTTCAGCTGCAGCTTCAACTTTGGCGCGTTGTTGCACTTTTTGAAAGTCGACTCGGAACACAGCAATTTTAGCTGCATTTTTCTCTTGTATGCTACAATTTATTTTTCTCCTCATTTTGTCAAGCCGCCTGCCTGACAACGTTGCCGAAAGGTTTTTGACATTGCAACATTCGAAGGTCTTTGGAATGGTGCAACAGCAGCGGCAACAACAACCGCAACTGCAACTGAAACTGCAAACTGGCAACAAAATTGCAACATTGTGATAGCAGTTGGGGAATTGGGAATTGACTTAAATCGTAGAAATATTTGAAATACTTTCCATCTAGAGCAAACATCTTATCAGCACTGTGAGAACCGTTTTCTGGAACATCCCGCAGATACAAAACTATATATATTATATTTCCATGGAATGTAGAAAATCTCGTTACACGCAATTCTCATTAAGTTCTAGTTTGTTCTCCCTCCTTTAATAATTTCCCCTCTCACTCTCACTCTCTCTCTCGCTCTCTGTATAAATATCTCTCTCGTTGGAATGTGTCCGGTAAGTTTAATTATACAATTCTCTTGTTAATCAACATTTTCCATTAACAATTGTTGTTGTTGCAAGTACAAAGCTTAATGTGCAACTGATACACATACTCATATATTTTTAACTAGCCCCAAACGATTAAAGCGAGAAATTGCTAGCTATTAATCCTAATAAATATTAATATGAATATCCATTCAAAGCAGTGAAATGTTAGATATAAATTTTATGACTCTAGTTAATTTGCTTGATTTAATCCTGACTATTAAGGATTTTTAGTTTCCGTTTCTATTCTCCCTCTTTTTTAATTATTGTGTATCAACTATGCCTCCTTTAAATTTTTTTAAAGTGAATTTACGTTTTACTTTCCTTTCACTTACTGTAAACACTCTTGATTAATTATTTCTGATACCGATTAATATATTGAAATCTGTTTGTTTTTTATCTCTTAAACTATTCAACGGCTTAGTTGCAGTTGATGTTGCAATTTTTAACCAGTTTTTGGTCTGTTCGTGTTGCATGTGGCGAGCAGAGAATATTTCAAGCATTTTTCATGTGTTGCACGAGTTGAAAAGTTCTTTTTTATGGTCATTTAGCACTTGTTATGCTAGCTTTAAAACGGCACGTAACATTTCAGATTTAGCCAGCAATTTCGTAGCGATTTTTTGGCACGTTTACACTGCATGCAAAGTCGCTAGCGTTTTTGCATGTGTACGGTTAAATTCGCGCTCTGTCGTTTTGTGGTTTTTCATTACTTGTTTTTTCTGTTTTGTTCGTTTCGTTGTTTTTTGGTCTTCCAAGAGCACGGTATGAAGTTCCTACGAGTATTTAAATTGAACGTAGGAACTCTATACCTCGCTGATGGCAAAAACCAGGTAGCATATTTTGAAATTTTTCGTTCTTCACAACATTTCCTCTTTTTTCCTTTTCTTTTCCAGCAAATACAAAATCCACTCAAATAGACAGCTTAAAAGCAGATTCCAGATTTCTGTTCTGTTCATTTTTTCCATTGTTGTTGCTTTTTGGGATTCCGCATGTAAAAAAGTGGGAACTTAAGTTTCTTTACACTGCTTTTCGCTTTCCATCGTCTCTTTTCTCCAGTTTCCAGTTGGCCGTTACTTAAATTAATTGTGAATTATTTTACACAAAATGTAAATATGTTGAACTTTTATTGGTTGAAGATTTTCAAAAAAATCTCTTGCGGAAAGTTTTTTATAAAGCGAGTCAGTTTTTTATTGGCGTATTTTATGACTTGCCTCGAAATTGTTAATCGATTGATTTTGAATTTTTATAGCTTATTTTATGGAAGTATGGCATTAAAATCGTCTGTATAAATATGTGCTTGTGTGTTTGGAAGTTACGGCAATTTATTCGAAGCTCAATTAGAAAAATTGTAGTTGTAATTGTTATAGTTGTGTTTTATAAATTTGATTCGATTCATTTCATTTATTCGCATTCGTTTATTTGAATTTTTTTAAATTATTTTATTCGAACACAGTCAATTAAATGATAATTTCGTTAAACACAGTAAAAGCTTGAAATATTATTCATTTCAATTAATTTTATTTAAACTGTTTATATTTTTTTCTAACTTGTATTCTTTTATACGAATTATTTGAAATCGCGCAAGAAACGTCGCGTCGGCAACACGGAGCGATTTGTTAACGTTTAGTGGCAGCTCCAAAAGCGAACTGAGAAAAACGCAAGACAGTCGCGCAGAAAATAACTCGAAATCGGGCAGCGCAGCTCACGAAGCACGGCGTCGACTGCGGCTGCGCGGCGGCGTCGCTGTCGCTGTCGCTATCGATGCTTTGTACGCGGGATCGGCCTGTGTGTGTGTGTGTATGTGAGTATTGGTGTTGCTGCAACTGAGACGTTGCTTATCTGCTGCGGCTGCTCTTACTATCAATCGATAATCGTCAGATTAGAAAACGTTGACGTTCACTTGGGCACGTAAGCAGCAGCAGCAGCAGCAGCGGCAGCGGCAGCGGTCCCCCAGTCGCAGTCAGTAGACGCAGCAGCAGCAGCAGCGCTACAAGTGCAACACACATACACGCGCAAACACTCACGCACACACACCCACACGAATGAACGAACGAGCGATCAAGAAATTCCAGTTGAACAACAACAACAACAACAACGCAGGAGCAGCAAACGTTTTACCGTTAACACAACTGAACACGTTCGCCATCAATAAGCGACTGACGCTACAAAGCTACAAAAAACCCGAAGCCGAAGTCTCTTGTCGGCTTGTCGCTGCTACTGCCGCTGCCTCTGCTGGTTGGCTGCTGCTACTGCGCTGCTTCTGTCTCTGCTGCTGTCGCTGTCGCTGTCACTGCGCTGCTGCTAACGTTGCTGTTGTTGCGGCTGCCGTTTGGTGGTGGTTTGTTGCCCTCTCAGTGTGTTGAGTTGTGTTGCCGTCGTCGTCATCGTTGCCGTCGCTGCAGCAGCAACATGCCGATGCAGCGGCTTCGGCTTCGTATGCTTGTCGCTTTGTCGCGCACGCAAACGCAGATATGACGCAAGCGAAGGCAACGGTGAACGGTGAAAGCTGTCTTTGAATGTCGCTTTGAAGTTGTTGCTGTCGCTGTCGCTGCTGGTGCTCTTGCTGTGTTGCCGCTGCTGCTGCTGCCGCTGCAGTTACTGCTGCCTTTGCGTTTATTGCTGCTGTTATTTTGCGTGGGCGCCGCACGCGTTGCCAACTCAATTAATATGACAAAAAAGCAGCTTTTAATTAATGAAAATGAAAAAGTGACCAAAAATACAGAAGCGCACATACTTCAAGGCCAACGGCAGCAACAGCAATCTATAAACAGAAGCAACAACTGCAACAACAATAACAACAACAACAGCAGCCATTCGCATGCTTTTGCAAAGGGAGTTCGATGATCTGTTTATGATTATTTTGCGCGGTTCTTTATTGTTGCTGTTGTTGGTCGTTGCCTTCACGAGCAGTCGCAGCAGTAGCAGCAGCAACATCAGCAACGAGAGCAACAACAACAACAACTTATAAGCCTACGAGACGCTCGCTGCGCAGTCAACGCTGCGTATGTACAGTAGCACGCCTCAAGTGTATTTTCATACAGCTAAATATTTATACAGTTAGTCAAGAAAGTGTTTTGACTAAATCACAAAAGTTACACAATGTATCCAGCATGAAATATATGTAGTAAACAACATTTAATTATTTCTCATTTAATATTTTATTTTTAGAGCAAGTAAAAGAAAGAGAAAATGAATTTTTAGCACATATTTAAAGGAAAACACCTATATAAAATGGTTTCTTCTGTCAAAACACTTTCTTGGCTTACTGTATTTATGTTTATGTGTACTCCGAGATATTTATCTAGATACGCGCGCGCCTTTGTCTACTATTTACCGTAAGACTCTCGTACAACAACCAAAACAACAACATCAACGACAACAACAACGACAACAAACAACAACACGCACACGACTTTTGAAGTGGCAACAACAGCAGAAACAACGTCCATTTATGATTAGAATTTGGCGCGACGAGTCTAAAAAGTTTTTGGCGCCTTTTTTGTGTGTTCGCTATTGCCGCTGATTAACACCTCAAAGCCATTGCCTTTTTGGCCTATTCATTAGCAAATTTGGCACGTGTTTGCTGCAGTTGTCGCCTTTGTTTTATCATATACCCTTGCAATAAGGCATAATAATTTCTATTTTTTTATGATACTGTGCTATGCATATCCGATTTTATAATGTTCACACTCCGATCTTAAGCACACCTATATATGATCACTAAAATTTCAGATTTTAAATGAATAAAAATTTGAATAGGAAAAATTACAGTTTTCTACGGAAGTTTAACATATTTGAAATGAGATAATCTAATCATATTTGGAGATGACATAATCTCAGTTTTGAAAACGAATTAATTTTGATTCCAAGCATTCTGAACTTCAACCTGACTGTAAGTGCATTGGATCTTCGATGTTGAGTATAGTTTTTCTTGTTTCTTTGCTTTCCAACAAATAAAACTTTGTTGTGGATGACATCAGACACATTGCACAATTGTTTTTAAGACTGTACAAAAATAATCGTTGGCCACAATAACATTTGTTTCAAATTGAAGTGCAATCAAATGCTGGTGTCATTTATTTATATTCTTTTCCCCCATTCTATACTTGAGTTACTTTTTGGTGCGCCAATTTCAGTTTCTTTGTTTGCCTGACTGACTGACTGAGTGACTGTCTCGAGAGTGTGTGTGTGTATGCGAGTGTGTGTATGCGAAAGTTTGCGTAGCTCTCAACTCAACTTTTTGGGTCTTAAAAAAGCATAATGAAATAAATGTTAACAATAACACAAGAAACTCACACAGACAACAACAACAACCTGTTTCCAAGCGAAACACCATATATAAAACCCAAACACACACACACATAGATACACACACATCTGCATATGTGTGTGTGTGTATTTTTTGTTAGGTTTGATTTTCGCTTGGCTGAGTCGCTTTGTTGTTTTTGTAATTGTTTTTTGATTTCTGTGCGTTTTTTGAAGGTCAACTTTTATTTTATGTATTTCATTATTTATTTTTTGTAATTTTTTTTATTTAACTTTTTTTGTTTGTGAGTTTAATGAGCCGTTTGCGTGGATAGGTGGGTTGATTGTGTGAGAATTTGGCTCTTTGATGACTTGTTAATGCTTATGCAACGGGAACTGTTGGCTGCCAAAAAATAAAAGTGTTGCCAAACAAGATTTCATCTGAAAATAACATTAGTTGAAAATACCATCAACGATCATCAGCGATTTCCCCACACATCAGGTTACCTTATCAAAAACCCTTGATATTTTTAGTATTAAGTAAGTTTTAAGTATTACTCACTTAAAGTTAAAGATTCCACGGTTCAGTTAGAGATACATATTACTGGCAATCAGATATCAAAAGTCATATATTCCAAGGAAATTACGACCAATGTGTCAGTCAAAGTAGTGAAACTGTCGTGGCAACATTTAATTGAAACTATACGATATTGTGACTAACCAAATACCCCCTCTTATTTTCAGCTTCTACCCAACTTATTTTCTATATGAATAGCATATTGCGAGCATTTTCTTTGGGCTTAGACGTTGGCCGAAAAGATGAACATAAATTTCAAATTTATGGCTGACACTTCAGCGCACACCTTGACGGGGCCCAATAGATTTATGATTATGCCTATACAAACGCATACATTTCGTACATCAACAGTTCCTTTCGTAATCTATGGACAGGTTTGTATTTATTATTATTAATATTACTATTTTTTTTTTGTACATTTAATATGCCTGTGTTGTTGTCAAATGTTGTCGAGGCTCAAAAAAAAAAAAATAGTATAAATTATAATTTGTTTTATGTGCTAAAGCATAGGGCGTCATAATGTATGTGTATGCGTTTATGTATGTGTATCTGCTCTGTGTCTGTTTCCCCCATATATATAAATCTTAAGCCTCGCGACGCGTAGGTGCAGCCAAATCCAAATCAAAGGCAAAATCCAAAAACCAAAAATCAAAAAAAACCAAAGCCACAACGGCCACACATTTTCATTGCTCGCAGCACGCCCCGTTTGGTATGGTCGACATACCCAGCAAAAACTGGACAAAAGGGTATATAGAACAGAGAGAGAGAGAGAGAGAGAGAGAGCTTTGGTCAAGAGAAATCCAACCCACTTGAAAATGAAGTTGAATATATTTTGCATTGACTCAACAAATTTCCTCTTATTTGTGCTACTTAAACTTGAAATGAAATAAGTCTGAAGACTTCTATTCTTAAACAACATATGTTGTAGTATACTAACTATACATTCTGTAAAATACTAATTGAAACCCTTAGTAATGTTCTCAATTTTAAATGGAAATATCATAATTAAATACCAATAATTATGATGTCAGAACAGATGAGCTGGTAAGTATAGTTCTGTTAACAATTTGATTGAAAATATCATTAAAAATTTTATTATTATTATGCATTCAACTTTCCCTGGCTACAGGGTATCTGTGAGTTAGGCACTGACTGCCCCACTTTGCTGACTTCATTACAGTTCTCTCCACTCATTTTTGAAAATTCGTTTTGGATATGTTTTTTGTGTGTTGGCTATTATGTTTTCATTTTGAATATAATTCTTGTTGATCACTCATGAATTTCAATAGAACTTACGACATAAATCAGCTGTGATAGATCCTACGCACAATCTAATGACTTGCAGATACAGTTTCTCTTCTTTTCTCATCTCTCGGCTCGACTCGATTCGGCTCGGCTCTTCACTTATTTATTTTCTTTTTGTATGTGTGTTGATGTTGCTGTTGCTGTTGCTGCTGCCTACATGTCTGTTATCAGCTAAAGAAACGGTATCAGTCGTTGCCGTTTGTGGTCTGACATCATTCAAATTTCGCAACGGTTGCTTTTCAATTGCTCATCGACTGGACGTGTCGAAGCCCCTGACGATTATACATTAATTTGAGTGTGAGTATCTGTATGAGTGTGAATATGGGAGCTGATAAGATTGACACTCTCTGAACCCCGTCCCGCCCGACCACTCTAAAAATAAACACATCCAACGATAAACCATAACCATCTATATATATCTGTTCTGTTTACAACAACTTCGTCTGTGTGTATGTGTGTGTATGTGGTAGAGAGAGAGTGTGTGAATGTGTGTGTACATATGTGTGTGCCAGTTGCGAAGTTCTTTGCCAAGTTATTGGCACAGTTTTTAAAAAGGTTTTACAGGGTCTGCGGGTGCAAGTGAGACAGTCATAGGGCGACGCCTACAGTACATTGTGTGTGTATGGCGGTGTGTGAATATGTGTGTGTGTGTGCTGGGCCAACACAAACATGGCAGACACTGTCGGTCTTTAGCTCTGGGCCAAGAAACCACCACAAACTGCCGACGAGGAAAAGTCACAAAAGTTATGAACTACCCAGAAAAAGTACACACACACACACACACGCACTCACAAGTGAGTGTGTGTATCCTGTGGGGGTGGCTATATTACATATACACACACACACAACGCACTCATAAGTGGAACATTGACTTCCTCTTCGAGTTGTTCCTTTTTTTCCTACATCCGAATTTCTTTTACCCTTGTTTCTGCCCTGTTCCAAGTCTCCTTCCCATTCCACTTGTTATTCCTATTCTCTATACGGCCTATTGATTATTGTTTTCCATTAGTTTGTCATTTTCCACACAAAATAGTACATGTGACTCGGAGTGAACGGAGCAGTTGCCTTGACCTTATCGTTATCCTTTTCTAGCTAGGAAATTATGGATTTTCCAGCAAATGTTTTTCCTTCGCATTCGATTTCTGCGTTTTGCTGCGTTGCGTGACTATTTAATATTCAGTAAACGTTGTTGTTGCTGCTGCTGTTGTTGTTAAGGGAAATGTCTCATAAAAATGATTTATGCCTAATTGCGTGTTTGGGCCGGAAAAGTCTTGGCAATGTGTTGGCAAAATACTGGCTCACTATAGTCGAGTGAAAACCAGCTGATAGGAGTAACATTGAGTAAAAGCTCTATATCATTTGCTTTCCAAACGCATTTAGATTAGATTCAGATTACAATGTACTCAATTTAGCAAGATTAAGCTGTATCCAACACATCTGACTCAGAAGAACTTATTGGAATTCTCTAAATTTTCAATTTTCTTTAAAAATCTATATAGTTATAAAACCAACACTTTCATTGACTTCTAATTCCATTTACTGTACAATAAACTTGTCCTTGTAATAACTCAAATTCCAAATTGGAACTCTTAGTGCTTCAAAGTTTCAGTTAGTTATTTATTTTCCTTTTTTTTACCTCACACCTTGTATTGTTGTCTTTTCATTGGTGTTGTTTTTTAAGAGGTTTCCGGCTAAGCTGCACTCTTCGCTTATAAGCCACAGTTGAGACGCATTAAGACAAAAGCCAACACACCTTCGGGTCCACTTTCCCATTGAGATAAGCGTGTGTACACTGTACACTTCAGAGCCATAATTTTATATTGCCGCCAAGTGCAATATTAACAAATCTTTTCAAATGGCAAAGAGATACAAAAGCAACTATGTGTATTTGCAAAATCAACACTTGGCAGCAGCAATGCTTCCACTTCCACTCCCAGGCGATCAATTGATCGGGAAACATGAGCAAGTCAATCATATAGACATATATATACATATATATATACATATGTATGGATATATCTGTGAACACTTGGAAATCAACATATCATATGCCCCAACAACAACTACAGCCTTAATACATTTAAAATAAATTCAGCTGCTTTTTATGTTGTTGGTTTTGGGACTGCTTATGTATTGTGTGTGTTTGTTTTGCAATTGAAAGTCAATTGGGCGATGTACCAGGGGCGTAGAAGGGCTAAGTGCATGACTAAGGAAAGGGGGCAGGGAGGAGGGGAGTCTGCATTGAACTTCTTGCTGGCATTCAGTGAATTCGACTTTGGGTTTGGGTCGCATGTAAATGCAAATTCACGCAGCGCTCGCGGGCAAAAAAGCCTTTTGAACTGTTGGTCAGACTCCGACTCTCGATTCTTGACTCCCGATTCTTGGCTCTCCACTGGGAGAAAGGCAGGGTATAGCAGAGCTTGATGGCTGCTGGGGAGGGGAACTTAGGGGCAGCTGCTTTTGCTGTCATGCGTTTTAGCAATTTGCAAATTTACAAGTTCTACATGCCCCGTATGTTTAATATCAAATTATGAAACGGGGCAGCTGCTGTTGCATGCCCCCGAAACGTAGCATCGACGGGCTCTTTCCTTCAGTGATTGCGAATGCATTTTCAAGTGCCACACGGCAACATTTGTATGCAAATTGCTTGGGCGAGTGCACGAGTGCAACATGTTGCCGCTGTACCGAGGAGCACAAGTTGCAGTTGTTGCTGCTGATGTCTTCGATGTGGTTCGTGTTGTGTTGTTGTTGTTGTTGTTGCTTCGACTTTTGCTGCGGTCGCCTGCAAATAAAGAACGCATTGAGTTTTTATTAGTTTTTGATGATGCTCATAAAACGACGCGACGGCAGCAATGATAAAAATCTGTTTGCTTAAGTAAAGTGAGGCATTTAGAGACGGCACAGTCGGAGTCAGAATAAGAGCTCCGATTCAACATTCACATTCACATTCGCATTCGCTGTTCGCAGTTTGAGTTTGAGTTGGAGTTCGACTCGGAGACAGGGACGAAGTCGAAGTCGGAGTCATCGCCAATTGAATAAAGTGTAGAATTAAGTTGTTGGGAAGAGGGGGAGGGGACAGGGGCGAATTCACTTTGATTGTAAAATGTAACTAACCGTTGCTAAATGTAATAAAACGAGGCAAGTGTTGAGTTCTCTTTGAGTGCTTGACTTTTACAGCCATTGCCAGTGATTGTTGTTGTCCGTCTGTTCGACTGTCTGTTGTAATCGAAGTGGGCATAGCCAATGGCAAGAACATGTGTGGGCAGTCATATAGTTGTAGCAATCACTCCCTCTCTCTCCCTCTCTCTCTCTCACTAACTCACTGTTTAGTTGCTAATCAAACATGCGATTTTTCTTTGAATAATTGCAAGTTAATCAAATATGTTTACCACTCTTTTATGCTTCATTAAATGTCTATGTGAAGAGAGAAATCTTGCTCTCTCTCTCTCTCTCTCTGATGTTATTCATCAAAAATCAGTTAACAGTTCACTGTTTCTTTTTTCTCTTCCTCTAATGATGATGAGTGACCATAATTACGGCTATTGAAGTTGGCTTAAGTACAATTACCTTAATAGTTGCAATACTAACATATATTTGTAATAAGAACTATAATATTAAATTGACTTTTAGCTAAATTAACAAAACATACTCCAAGCGATAGATAGAGAGAGAGAGAGAGAGGGAGTGTGTGTATGCGAGTGTGAGTGAAAGAAGCAGCAACTAATCGCGCGGCAGACGCGCCCCTTTGAATTGTAGAATGTGTATCTCTGAGTACGTGTATCTGTAGCTGTATCTCTCTCCCTCTCCCACTGTTTCTCTCTCTCCCTTTCGCCCTCACGGTCTGCCTGTTTCGTCTAATGACACAACATTTCATTAAAAATAATTTCACTAAACATTTGACGTATTACGTCCAATTGGCATTTCTAATGACAAGCACACACACAGACACATTCTCACACACAACACTCACACACACACACACACACACTCACTCACTCAATGCACTGAAATAGAAAAAAAGCACATAATGGCACTAATCGTCAAATATGTATTTAGTTTTGTTGTCGCGCTTGTTACACATTTGTTGTTGTTGTTGTTGTTGTTATTGTTTCTGTTTTGTTGTAAATTTCTTGAGGTTTTTTTGTGTGCGTTGTTATTGTTTGTGTGTGTTTTTGTTGCTTTTGTATTTGGTTTGGTTTGGTTTGGTCGAGGTCTTATCAGTTTGTATCGCTGTTAAAACGTTTTTAATTTCCTATCGCTGACCAACGATCATTTAATTATAGTGCTTGAAATGTGTTTAGTTAGCTGCACAAAGGCGTAAGTCAGATAGTCGGGCAGTTGTCAAGGGAGTGAGTCAACCGACTCACGACTCACGGGTACTGATAAAAGTGAGAAAACAGGAAACGTGATTCACAGACAAACTGACGAATTTTCAGCTTCAGCTCTGTCTTTATCAGGTGACTGGGTCAGGGCAATTATCAGGCCCCTTTGCTGACTACGCCACTGGCTTCCAATTGGATTTCATTTTCCAATGAATTGTCGTTTTGTCTCTTCGCCATTTGAACAACATGAAAACTGTTGACCGAGCTTACGAGTCGATCAATGTGTGATCCAAAATTGATTTGATTGTCGATCGCCATCTGATTGTGAGCTCATGTTTTCCCACTGATTAAATGGGGCACTCACACAGAGAGAAGTGAAGAAAATGTGCTGGAAAACCAGTTGAAAATTGCCGTTGCCCGTTTGCCGTTTGCCGTTGCAGCTGCCACAAATATATATATTGGGGAACTGCATTTAGGCCATTGGCCAATCAGTTAGTAGTACCAGGATTTTATTAAATGTCATTAGAGATAGAGTGGAAAGGGGAGCGAGCTTGAGATACTTTGCAGCAGCTAACCGAAAGATACAAAGATACAGTCGCTTGTTTATGCAGACAGCGCATAGTCACCATATAGATACTGAAATTATACTATTTGCTGTCAATCAATGTCACTGCAAAAGCCGAGCCATAAACAATATCGGATTTCTGGCCACAGAATACTAATTAAATTACGCAAAAAGGCAAAAGGCAGCAGCCAACAGCAACAGAAGCAGCGGCAACAACAGCAACAACATCAACAACAGCAGCCGGCTAAATGTGAAGTGAAAAGCAAATGCGAGATTTCCAATGTTCAGATAAGCACACGCCGAAAGGAAACGCTCTGCGAATGTATCTGCCAGATACAGATACAGCTACAGCTACCGTTCTTGTTGTTTTTGTAATGCTCATGTTGCTAATAATAATAATAATGATGTTGCTGCTGCTGCTGTTGCAGTTGCTAATTTTAAATGGCAACAACAACATTTTGGGCTGAAGTTTCTCTGTTTTTGCACTTGCTGTTGTTATTATTGTTGTTGTTGTTGTTGCTGTGTTTATTGTTGCTGCTTGTTGTTGCTTGTAATATATTTTAATTTATGCTCGGTTGGCAATACTTTTGGCCAGCAGCAGCAACGCCACATTTCAGGCACGCTGTAAAATTGCGCGTAAATAAACATTAATTTTAATTTAATGAATTAAACACACACACACAGACACACTCACACACTCACACAGACACTAGCACTGACCAGAGTGGACACATAAGTATAAAGACATCAGCAGTGGAATTTAGTCGCTCTTCTCTCCCCTCTCCCTTCTCACTCTCCCGCTCTCCCTTTAGCTGCCACAAGTTGCTGCTGAGTCACTTTGTGAGCAGCTCACACGTCGCCTTGGCACAATAAATATGTAAGAGTTTCATTTTTCTGCTTTTTTTTCTATGGTTTTCCTCCGTGTGTAGTTTTTTGATGGTCGATTATGCGCATAGTGCAAGTGTTTGCCATACATTGTTGTTGCAGATATATACAACTATCTCATAGATACATATGTATCCATTTGTGCCGAGCCTGCGTGTGGGATTTGTCATTCATAGAATCGGCTAAATGTGGAAGCAACTCATTGAGGAATGCAGCTTAATCAAGTGATTCGCTTTAATATAATAATGTAGTTATAGATCCCATAATAGACTAGGAAAATGGCGGAAATAACATGACGTGTTGTGGTTATATTCTATTCGTATCTCGTACATACGAGTATATTAAGAATTATGGTTGATTCATTTCAGTCTTAAAAATATCGTTTATTAAAAGGTACTTTAATAAACTGAGAAAATTATTGTTAATTGTCTGAAAAGTCAGCTGATTGGGATTATTAGAAATCTAGACACAAAGTTTGTGTTAACTAGAAAAAAGCTGAAAGTAGATAGAGCATTACAATAATTATTATAATCGAATGCGATGGCAATTCAAATAGAACTCTATTTGGTTAGTCAACTAAATGGAGTTGATAGATATAGCCGATAGATTGTTCACAGATGACAGTGCTTAAATAATAGCTCAATCTAGATATTATCTAGATCGTGGGTTATGCAAACAGAAAAACACTTGAGGTACAGTCAGCGCTGTAAAGTGTGCAACAGGCTTGTTATTAGTCATGGCCGTAAAATGCACCCCACAATAACAATAACAAAAACCATAATAACAACAATAACAACAGCAACAGTCAGCAATCAACTGACAGCAACCTCAACTAGCTGCAAGTACAACATAATTAAATATGCAACCGAAAACTATGTACAATTAAATTAGCCAGCCTGTAGTTGGTGTTGCAGCTAGAAACTCGTAGTTTTAGTTGCAGTTGCAGTTGCAGTTCACATTGTTGGCTTGCGGCTTTATCTTTATCAGCCATGCATCGCCAGTTGCCAGTTTGCCAGTTTGCCAGTTTGCCTGTTGCCAGTTGCCTGTCGGTTGCTTGCAGCTATTTCCTGTCAGATTTTGCATAAATAATTTTTGATAATCAGAGCTGTGCGACGGGCACATAAATTTAATTAGCAGCATATGCTGCATTTAATTAGCAGTAAGCTCATGACTCTCAGTGCGTCTAACTGTTGCTGTTGCCGTTGCCGTTGACGTTGAAGCTGAAGTTGCAGTTGCAAGCAGCTCTGTTGCTGTTCCTGTTGCTGCTGTTGTTGCCGCTAGTTTAATTGAAATTCACACGATGCGAATGTTGCCGCTCATTTGGTAGGCCAACTGCGTGATTCGTTGTTTGTATTTTTCATTATTTTGTTGATGCATTATTATTATAATTCCTTTCTATTTTTCGCATTGCATAAGCTGGCAGCCTGTTGCTGCTGCTGCTGCTGCTGCCATTTCTAATGCCACAAAGGGGGGAATCTGGCTTGTGAGTGCGAGTGAGAAAGATGATTGGGGCTTTGGCATATGTGGCATGCATAATTAGCAGTCAAACCAGGGTTCGAGTCTCAGTCGAGTGGCGAGATATAAAGAATTTTCATTTTCATTTTTATTCATATTACCAACAATAAATTTGTAATCAAATCACACTACCTCGATCTATGTGTGTGTTCGAGTGTGTGTGTGCCCCACTTGCAGCTGCTGCTTCTTCTTCTTCTTCTTCGTCATCTTCATTTTCTTTCAGTTTTTCTCTGTTTTTCTATTTCTTTTATTTTAATGAGCCATTAAGCTTTAGATTTCTGTGTTTAGATACGCCCGAAGTTTTGTCTGTCTACAAACTGAACCCAAACTGAGAAACTGAAAAAAATAGGAATAAAAATGGAAAATGCCTATGAAACTCTCGTATTCAATGCATTTCCACGAAACGAAACGAATTAAGTTATTAGATACGGTTGAGCTGGAAAACTGTATGAAAGGCCATAGAATCAATTTGTGAGATTATGTTTTCCTCGCTCTCAGCAACTTGTTAAACTGATAGATGATCTTCAAAGTGGGAGGAGGAAGAAACGGCAAATATGACGGAAACATGCTGTACAGAATTCCACGCGCCATGAGTCAGGTGAGAATTCAGCAACTTCCTCGAAAAGTCCGCCATAAAATAATACAACTCTCTAGATTAACTCTTGTCTATCTCTCTGTCTGACTCACTGTCTATCTGTCTGTCTGTCATGCATGTCAACGGCAAATGACGGTCATTTAGTTGCCAAGCGCCAAAGAAACAGACAGTTGAAAACTTCATTAAAATTGTGCCCACAATTAGTGTGGCCAGGCTGGAGTAATAATAAAAATAGCCCACAGTTTCAATGTTGATTTGCAACTGTCAAAGTTTGTTTATTTATATTTACCAACTTTTCGCTCCATCTCTCTCGCTCTTCTATGCTAGAAAGTCATATGTTTATTTAGGCTAATTTTAGTTATTGAAATGTGCAAGCCTCGTTTATAATGTAGAAAAAAGAGAGGGGGATAACAGGTTGGCATTGCATGTGGAAATTTGTTCAAACAATAATACAAATATTAATAAAAAATAATCAACAGTGCAAATATAACGACGAATCGTATTACAAAAGCAGTTAGACAAATAAACAAACAACAGATAGCAGAGTAAAGAATAATGTATAAAGATAGAGAGAGAGGGGAGAGAAATGGAGTGAAAGAGATGGTTAGCTGGTATGTGGCTGGCAGACGAGCTGACGACAACTGACGCTAAATTCTGGAGTCGTGCAGCAAATTCATGCCAACTAACTGACAGACAGACAGACAGACAGGCAGAGAGACGGACAGAGGGACAGAGAGACAGATAGAACCATGGAGTATATATTAAAGCAAGGGGGGAGGGGGTCATAACATACGGCAGACAAACAAATAATAATAAAATAATAATTGTTTGTCAACATTCGTTTAGCATGTGCGTCGCACATACAAAAGAGATACATATGTATCTATCTATCTATCACACAGTTCGAATACGCGCACGAGATACATTCATACCAACAAAGCGGACTCAAGTGCTTGACGGTTGCAAAAAGGGGTGTTTGAGCGTTCTGACTGCCACAAATTGACAATTGTCTACATTTTGGCATGAAATGTAACAAGTAACACACAAGTACACAAATATACAAATGTACACGTACATATGTGCAAGTGTGCATGTTTATAGATACGACACATAGCGAGCGGTTCCCATTTAAACTGCGTTTTGCGGTTACCCCCCAACTGAGGTGAATGCCACACGGCAACAATGTTACAGGGAAAAAAGAGAATTATTTCAACTGGCATTCAGCACGTCATTTGCTTATTCAATTTCATGACACGATGTCGCCTCACACACACACACACACACACACAGATACACAGATACACACTCACTCTTAGAGTTAGAGTCGCGTGCGTCACATCTCAAGCCAGGCAACAACACTGCGATAATTGATGATAAATGTTGTATAATTTGACAAAAAACCAGCTGAAGAACAAACGAACCTCAACTCAAAGAACTAAAAAAAAGTGGCACCCGCAATTATCGCTAGAAAGCATTTTCCAAATAATTACAACACATTTCCAGAAGTTCCAAAGGAACTGCAACTACCACACGACAGTGGTGTTTCATAATAAACTAACAAATGTGGGGCGAGAGTATCTTTTAGTTATTACTTTAAATATATTTAGTGGGGCGTGTCTGCGTTATTATGTAGCCAGTAATGGGCATAAGAATACCCTATGAGTGGCCAGTTGGACGGTTGGATGGATGAATGGCTCGGGTCCGATAAGGGTAGCTACTTAATAAGCTGACAATTTGGTTATTTAGCCATTTAAGTGTATAAATTACACTATGACATTCAACAGAAAAATTAAAGAAAGAAATTCAAAAGAAAAATCTTGTAATAGTTGATGAAATTTGCATGGGCATTAAAATTACGTATACGTCATGTTCAATCAACAAACAATTCTTGGCCAAATTCTATTTAAATGCACAACTGAAGACCACAACAACTATAGCGCATATAAATACGTTAGCAAGTGTGTGTGTGTGTGTGTGTGTGTGGCAGAGTGTCGATGAGTAATTGCCTCATAAAAATTATGTGGAAATTAATTTTCAGTGTTTTCCGTGCAGCGGCGCATCTATTTATAAACATGGAAAACAACAAATAAGAGCAAACGAGCAACAAAATATTGAAATATGAATGCAGTTGCGTCTGCTCTTGCTCTGCTTCAGCTTCAGCTTCGGCTTCTTCTTCATCTTGTTGTTGGTGTTGCTGTTGCCGCTGCTGTTGTTGCTGCTGTTGCTGTTGACTTGGGGCACTTGTCGTGGTTCCACCTGCCAAAAATTCAAAAATACACTCGCTACGTCGTCGCTTGACACTTTTGCCATGCAACAGCAGCCTTCCACCGAGCCCTCCCCGTCCTCATCCCCCTGCTCCTTCCACCTTCCATCTTCCATCTTCCACCTTCCTTTCTGATCGCTGCACTCGCATGTTGGCTTTCTTTCTTCTTCATTTCACTTGGCATCTATTTTTGGCTTGGATGCGCCTTCAAAGCCCGCGTGTTACGTATTAAAATTAGTATGCAATATTTTTGTTTCAACCAAAATAAAATAAAGGAATAAAAACAAGAAATGAAACAAAAAGAAATTCATGTTGCGCTTTTTTTGTTCCTCTTTCTTTCACTCTCATGTTTATTTCTGAAGCGTTGAAAATAAACCGTAAATAATCGCGTCGGACGGGGTCGGGCGGCTTTACAATCAATTCACTTGCACACTCAACACACACACGCACACACGCACACACTCACATGTGTACACATACACACATGTGTGTAGTATATAGGTATTTCGATCTGCGGTTATATTTATAACGAGTTGCCTGCTTGCACTCGTCGCAACAAATTTCAAAATTATTGGTAATAAAAATCCACCTTCCCTCCCGACAATCTCTTTCTCTCTTCCACTCACTGCCCGGTATCATCCTTTTCGGTCCCTCCCCCTGCTCGCATTATGCATCATAAAATCTTGATATTTAATATAGTATGTTTTGAGTGTGTGTCTGAGTATCTGTATTTGTATTTGTATCTGTAGCTGTATTTGTATCTGTAGCTGTAGCTGTAGCTGAATCTGCCTGCTGTCTGCCTGGTGTGATTTTAAATATTTAAAAATGAATTATATAAATATGCATAAGTTTAAGTTTAAGTGGGCACAGCTGACATTTAGCTGCATGTTGTCATTGTGGCTGTTGTGCCTCTTTATCAATAATATTATTATTATTATATCTGTTTTTAATTTCGTTGATTTTGAGCATTTTATTCGATTCCGTGACGCATACGGAAACTCACAGCTAGGGGTCGTCAACATATGGAAAGACCGCACACAGTTGACCGGAGTTAATGCCAAAAATGGTTTTTATATTCATGTAATTAGACATTCATTGAGCTACTCTAGTGTTGCCACAGTTGAACAGTTGTTCTTCAAAAACATGGCTAATGGGGCTAATGGGCGTTAGAGATTACACGTGGATGGGCCATAAACATTTGCAGATAAAATAGAAAAGAAAATGACTACTTCAATGGGATTATTTATAAGCAGTTTTCGTTGTAGTTCTCAAGTTCTAGGCCATAAAACTTCAAATTAGTAATCTCTCTTTATGGCTCAAACTTGGGCCATTTGTTCGACGAACTTCTGTTGCAAGTCCAACTATCCATGCAACCTGTCCCTCTATTATTTACGAGTGCTTTCCCCATTCTGTACAGCCCACACTCGATAATGGGGCTTTTATTAATTTAAAATATAGGACTTCACGTCGCATTTTATGTGTTATTTGCTCCTTGTTTCTCTCTTTTTTATGTCTTTCTTTTCTCTCTTTTGATGACAAATTGTCACGAATGCATTGATGCAAAAAGCTTAAATGAAGCGACATTTATTATTAAACCCCCCCCTGTCCACAGTTCGTTGCATGCATCTAGAAGATACAAAACGAACTTGTGTACATTGCGTGCACTTGCAGATACTTGAGCGTCAACGGCCATTGTCAATTTATTTTTGGGATCGTCTTTTGCACTCGCACTAGATGTTGTTGTTGTTGTTGTTGTTGTTCTCGTTATTGTTGTTGTTGTTTGCTTCTTTCATGTTCGTTGGCTCATCATAATGAACAACAATGTGAATGTGGAAGTCTTGAAAACTAATATGCCGGGCCATGAAAGGAGCAGGCAACAGCCAAATGACTAAGCCCGCACTTTCAGCCCCAGCAACTACAACAGCAACAACAACAGCAACTACAACAGCAGCTACAAGAACAACAATGACGGTTTGCTTATCTGGCTACCTCTTTAAATTGTTGTTGTTTGGGCCGCTCTCGGATTACATACCAAAAAAAGAAGAGAAGGAGGAGGAGAAACAACATGTGAGCGTCGCGTCGTTGTTGCAATTGAAAACTGAGCTTGACATGTTTGTTGTTGTTCCTGTCGCTGTTGTTGCTGTTATTGTTGCTGTTGTTGCTTTGTAGGTTTATGGATTGCCCGAAAAATTGAGCTTCGACTGGTTTGGGGGTCTGGTTTGAGCAGACTCTAGCTGGTTACCGTTAGAAATCGGCATATATCCTAAAAGTTTCGCTCTCCATCTCTCTTTCTCTCACTCTCTGAATCTCTCTCGGTCTCTCTCCCGCTCTGTCTGTGGATCTTTTTGGCATTTTTAGGTCTTCCTGGAAGCGTAAGCAATATGTCGCTGCGGGTGCGGGATTCGTTAGGTTCTAAATTTCGGTTGGGAGTGGGAGAACGGAGTTCCAATTAAATGAGCTGGTTGTTGGAGAACAGCAGAAGCAATAACAAAAGCTCGAGCTAAAGGCGAAGCAGAAAAACAGATAATGAAAATAAAAATACAAATACAAATACAAGTGAAAATGAAAATGAAATGAAAGCAAACGAGACGAGTGCATGGCAGCAATAATTCAATTAGCACTGTTTCGTTTCATAAAAGTATTAGTTGATTTATTTTAATTAATGTGCAGTTATCATGCAATCCGATTAAGAGTCAACTTTACATCACTTCACTCTGCACTCCAAGTCGCAATCTTTCTCTCTCTCACTCTGTCTCTGCCTCTGTGTCTGCCGTTGTGTTCGTTATTGCAACGTGTTTGTTATTTGTAGTCCTCCAGTGACTGTTGCTGTTGTTATCTGCCAAGAATGCTAATTATAAGATTAGTGCAGAGTACTAACTATGCGCCATGCAGTTATATCTCCGCACTCATCTCAGAGCTGACTGATAGCGCGCACGCAACGGGACAAAGGCGGCAAACTGTTGACAACCATGTTGAGTCTGACTTGGCAGTCAACAGATATGTGTACAACTAAAGCCACGACTACAGATACATTTACATCTACACAACAACAGCTACTAAGATACATTTATGCACATTCGCCTTTACACTCTACCATATATTGCCATATTTATTTGGTTTTCGATTCGCATTCGCATTCGCATTTTGCTTTATGCATGAAAATTCGAGAGTGTGCAATGTTTATTTAACAAATATGCTCGCAATGTGTTAGATAATATGTATGTTTGGTAACCCTATTAATATGTATCGCGTAACCACTGTGGTTGCCAGCCAACAATGATTTATAGCGCTCTGACTCAATGCGATAGAATGTTTTCAGATTTTATTTATTTGCAACTGTTATTGCAATCAAAATAAAGCCGCTTTCAGTGCTGCAAACATAAATCTTATCACTCAACTTACATTTCGATAGATTCCAGTTTCAAAAAATAGCTCAATGCACTCAAGTTAATATTATTTTAGGCTTTGGATTACCTTAAAGTTTTCAGTAGGTTAAGAGAGTTGATTTTGTAGAAGATATCAAATATTAAAAAACTTCTTTGAATATATAGTGTAGATTTTTCAAGGCAACTTGTGAAAGTGTTTATTTCAGATTAAATATTAATTCTAGTATATTAATCCCTCTTAGACTTTCTCTTCCATGTTTCTATATTTCTTTTATTAACTGCATTTTTCTATATTTTTATCACTCTTATTTCCTTTATTTTTTGGCTTTGCTGTTGTTTCCCAGCGACTGCAGTTCAAGTTGAAATATTGTTATGCATTTTTTTTGCTGTTGTGGTGGCAGCAGCAACAACAACAACAGTGAGAGCTCAGCACACATCAGCATCATCATCAGCCGCCAAAAGCCACAGCAGCCGCAGCTTCAACAATAACAACAACTTGTAGTACGTCACCCATTGCAATATATATGTATATATATATAAGAAATATGGCATCATACGAGTACACACTCTGCCCCTTCCTCTCTCTATCTCTTTATATATCTCTTACACTCTCTCTCTCTCTCTCTCATTCTCTCTCTGTGTGTGTTTGGTATCTGTCGTGTGCATCTCTTGAACTATCAATTTAAATGTCAGTTTAAATTGTAGAATTTTTCATTTCGTGGACTTCGTGCATGAAAACTATAAAATGGTTTTATTGTTTTATGTTTCGTTGTTGTTTTTGTTTCTCTCTTGTGTGTCTTTTATGTTTGCTTGTTGGTTTTTTGTTTTAGTTTCATTTTGAAAAGTTTGCTTAGAGAGTTAAGGAAGACTATAAGAATGTATGGTGTGTGTGTGTGTGTGTGTGTGTGTGTGAGCGAACATATAGAGATGTTCGCTGATATGCGGCAGGCGGGTGAGAAGGGGCAGCAACTTTGGGGCACTTTGGGCCATGGCCATGACTGACTCTGTGGCTCTTTGGATGTATCTTTAGCTGTAGCTGTAGCTGTTGTTGTAGCTGTAGCTGTAGCTGTATCTGTATCTGTGTCCGACTCTGACTTGTTTTAGATTTCTGTATGGTTGTTCTCTTGCCATATTGTATGTTGTTTTTGTATGGGGCTGGGGCCTGGCTTGCTTTCAACATTTGACAGCAGCTGTCAAAAAAACTTGAAAGAGTTTCGCCGAGACGTCGACCAGGTCCAAGAGCTGCGACTTGGCTCGAAGCCCCCAAAGAGCCCCCCAAGTAAAAGTTGGCGATGTTACGATGCTTGTTCTCTTTGTTATTGCCACTTTGGGGCGTTTGCCCTTTTTCTTAAGTTTCTTTTCTTATTTTGGCCAAGTTGTAGTTCTGCTTACCTTCGGAACGAAGCGGGAGAGGAGTAGCTGCCAGTCTGAACTGAAATGAAGCCAAAAACGAAAGATTCTTATTAGAAATTATTACAAAAATGATCATGTTTCGGGTCTTACAACAAGTAACATATTTCGTTTACATATCTATCCACATATCGAGATGCCTGTCTATCTATCATGGCTTCAAGTAATCTTCAAAAATAAACAGAGAGAAATAAGAGAAAAAAATAAACTATGAAATGTTAGACAAATCGATTTCATTTACCAACAAGACGTGGGCTATTAATTTGTCTGTTGTTGTGTTAAAGTTCCGAACCACTTTAACAACTCCCTCCCCCTCTCACCCTCTCAGTCCACTCTGCCACTTCACAACACTACACATTAACCAAAACAACAACAACAACAACCGCAGAAAGTGAAGTCTCAATATGCGAGGCCAGTTTTGAATTGGACTCCTTTGTAGAGAAAACCTTAAGTCTCCATTCCACATGGTACTTGTTGTTGTTGCTGTTGTTGTTGTAGTCTGAAGTTGTTGCTAAGTTATACAAGTTGTCAGTGCAATTGAGAATATTTCAATATACTTTGAACATTTTCTGTTCCGCGTTGTGAAATAATTATAAAAGATTTATGGTTCGTCCGGTTTTTGGGCTTATGCAGCAACTTGACTTGATTCATCTTGTCTCGTCGTGTCTGGTCGTGTCGTGTCGCTTTTTATATGCATTTCAAATAATTTCTAAAATATCGCTTGTATGGCAATTAAATGTCTGACACTAATTGCTGCCACCGTGCAGACAATCGAGGGACAACAACAGCAGCAACAACACTCACACTTTTTAGCGACTGTTGACCGTCAACAAGTTATCGAATTTGGCATTGATTGGTATTGGTTTTGACTGGCGGACCTAAAACACACACACACACATACACACACATTCAGAATGAATTTAATTAACTTGTTGTTGTGTGCAATTAAAACATCATTAAGTTATTATCGGCTTGGCATTACGAGATGTTTGTTGTCGATGTCGTTATTGTTGCTGTTATTGTTGCCAAAATGCAATGCGCCCTTGACATAACCCTACAAATGTATCTTTTTTCGCACAACCGAGGGGTGAACACGATAGCAGGGAAGGGGCAGGGGCGAGGGGGTCATCGGCGCAGAGGGTAACGTGCCAAAAGAGTCAAAGAGTCAAAAGCAACCCCGGGACTCTCGTCGCGCCATTGTCTGTTGTTGCTGTTGCTGTTGCCATTTCAAATTGCCAATTATCGATGAATTTGCAAAAATGACAACGAGGCAGCAGGACGACAATAAAAAGGGGGCGCGGTCGTTGGCAGCTTAAGCGGCTCACAGTCACTCAGTGAGTCCCTCTGTCAGTGAGTGAATGGTTGGCCAGGTTCTGCCCAGGACTTGCATTTCCCCTTCTGTCCTGGCTGTCAATATTGTGCTAGTTGGTTTTTGGGCTGGGCACAAAACGCAGCACGTAACACCCTTCCCCTATATTTTTCTCCTTTGCTTCCCCATCTCCATCCCCATCCTCATTCTCGTCCTTGTCATCGTCCTGTGTGCTGACTGCTAGAATTATGCAAATCAAATGGCACATATCGATGTCAGTTGCAATATTATTGCTGCAATTCAGCATTTTGCCATTCGAAGCAATTCAATTGGCAAGGGCTTCGGCACATGCCGACAGAACTTGGGCGTTGCCTGCTCCTGGATAATCCCTCAAAGGACACACACAACACTAAATTGATTCCGAGAACTGCACAGCAGGCGAAACCTTAGAAATTGCGCAATTTCAGGTATTTAAAACACATTCAGACATTAGTTTAAACGGGCTTGCTTTAATACTCGTATTATATATATCGTTGAGAAACTTGGGAATTTTAGGACAACACCCATTAAAGATAAAAAGATCAATTTATAATTGTGATTATTAAATTGTTTGAAGACTGTCACCGGACTCCAAACGTTAGATATTAAAATACAGATTTCCCTCAGTCTTTTTTTTTATCGTTTGAAGACCGTTACATTCACTATAAAAGACCTTAAGAATTGTTGAAAATTATTAATTGAAATCCGAGCTAAAAGGCAGCTGCGTCTTGCCCTTTCGATACGGCCACACCCCATTTTAGTGGACTCGCCTTCTTTTCGGCTTCTCAAGCATATATTTACATATGACTGCGCCTGTCAGAAACTTTTAAGAAAACACCAAAAAACCAAGTGAAAAAGCGATATAAAAAGGTTTTGCTTTTAATAGAGAAACCTAAGCAAACACAAGAGATGAGAGAATGAATGAAAGAGTTGTTGGCTCGGTTCTGGCTGCGATTTCCTTTAGAAATCGATGCACAGAAAAATAGGGAAAAGTGATGAAAATGAAATGTTGAAATTAATTCAGCAGTAAATACAATTTACAGGGCATAAGCGAGTGATGCAGCCGCAGCAACTTTTGCTCCTGCCGCGACGTCTGCTATTTAAAATTCAAATTACAAATCCTTTTTCCCTTTCCTTTTCCTTTTTTTTTTTTCTTTTATTTTGTTGTTGGCTTGCTTTTAATTTTGAACCCCTTCTAAGCCTCGTTGCTCGTTGACTTCATTCGCTCGAACTGAACCCCGACATGACGTTGATGTCATTGTCCTGGACTCGGATGCGGCTGATGCGACTGGCGTATCTGATAGATACAAAAGTTGGTTGGTGCGTGAGAAAATTGTTAGCATATTGATTCGATGATTATCAACAGTTATGCGCATATTTAATTGCTGTCTCTCTCTCTTTCTCTATTTCCCATTTATCTGCAAGTTGCATCCGCGTTTTCATTTGCATTCGCATTAAGTTGAAGTGCAAATATGCAAACGGCCACAGAATTTGACAAATATTTGCACAGCACCCGAAAACTGATTGACAATCGAAATGGAGGCATCGAAATGTTGAGTATTTAGTCGTTATTTAACTTTCCTCCCCGCCACAGCTGCTCGGCACTTCAACTTCATTTACATGCCGAGCAGCTGACCCTTGTCCTCTGGGACTCCGTCGGAGTCGAAGTCGGGGACGGGAATGGGGACGGGGACGGGGACGGGGTCACTGCTGATTAGCCCGAAATAGAGGCGTAATTAGGCGACTGCCACTGCGAGGAAAAGGTCGAGGAACAGGCGGCGCCGTCGCACAAAAAGGATCAAATGGTTTTTATAGTTGTTCAGCGCTCTACTATCTAATTTTACCTTGCCGCCTTTTATATGCTTTCCCTGCCCATTTCCATTTTTATTTCCATTTTCATTTGCCGGGCCCAAACAGACCCCATTCCTATCTTCCCTGTATTTCCCATTCAATGGCTGACTGATCCCGAATACCCGCTGTGCATTTGGAAGTCTTGTTTTGCATGTGGAGAGCATTTGTTGACGCCAACGTTGATGAATGCCACGCTACAACGTGCCACGGCGAGAGAGTGCAACTACAACGCACTTGCTTTCAAAAGCCAAATCCAAATCCAAGCCAAAAAAGGCCACAGCTAGAACCAGAGTCGGAGTCGGAGCCAGAAAACCAAAAGCCGAAACCAAACAATAACCCCAGCTAAAATTCCTCTAACTAAAAGTTGTTGTTGCTGTTGTTGTGCTGTTGTTTAGTTGTTGTTCTTGGGGGGTGTTAGATGTGGCATGTTTGCTTGTTGGCTCTTTGGCTGCGGCATTAATCAGTTGGCGGACCTGCCACTAGGACTGGGCCCTGCCTTGTCTGGCTGCCAAACTATGCGCCATGCACATGAGCAGCTCTGACTCTCTACCATCTATCTCTCTGCCTTATTATTCCACTGTAATTAATAAAGATTAAGCGTTGTGACACAGCCAGCAACAGCAACAGCAGACGAGTGCCACAAGGCATGCGGCAAGTGGCAAGGGGGCACAGCAAGTCGAAGCAGAAACAGACAAGGAGCAGCCAAGTTTTCCCTGCAGTTCGGGTTAAATGTTTCAAACATTTTTAGTTGCCCTGTAATTTCTGCCATTGTTGTTGTTGTTGTTGTTGTTGTTGCAGTGCTGTTGTTGGAGCGGCAGATGATTATGCACTTGACAGTTTCAATATTTAAAGCATAACAAGAAACAAGAAACAAGAGAAAAGTCAAAAGATTAATGAACCAATGTTCCTAGAAGACAGCAGACAACAAAAGCCACCAAAACTTATCTGCTCAGATACATATATATATATTTATATATAAGATTCTGTTATATCTTTAGTATTTTCAAGTTTAAAATTGAAAATTGCAGTGCTAATATTTTCTCAACTGTTTAAAATATTAATATGTTCCAAAATAATAATATTTTATTCCTGAAAGTGCACTTTGATTTCTTATATTTCATTTTTCTAGCTGTACTATCTATCTATCTATCTATCTGATCGTTAAATGAAATCTTCAATTATATCGGCAAATTTAGGCTTAATATCGTCTCGTAAAATGACTATTGGTGCTAAAATTCTATATGGCTGGCATAAATCGTAAGTGCTAGTTCTTGTTTTAATAAGCGATCGTATTGCACATTTTGTATAAAACTCGATACCCACACACACGCACTCACACATAGACACACCCGTAATAAATGGTAATAAACATAAACTAAGATTAATGCATTCATATATCACTCAATAAGAGACGAAATGAACCATTAAAAAAAGACGAAAACTCTCGGAGAACTTTAACGAGTGAGAGAACTAAAAACAAAACAAAATTCGCCTTAATAACTGCGAGAAACTTATGAAAAATTCAAATTGGGTCACAAAGTGCAGTAAATGTGACTATGTGTGTGTGTGTGTGTATCTATGTGATGCCTTGTATGTTTAGCTACATGGAAATGAAATTGAGGCGTCGTCTTTTGCTTTGTCGCCTTTGGGGCGCCTCTCAGTCCCTCGGCTGAGTGTGTTGGTGTACTTTTAGTTAATTGCACTGGTAATTAATAATGTTATTTATTAGACATACACATAGATTCAGAGATACAGGGAGATTGAGAGGGAGAGGGAAATAAATGCTTTTATAGAACTACGATGACCTCACCCAAATGTGCGCGACTCGTGCCCATCTTTGAGATACATTTTGTTGTTGCTGTTGTTGCTGTTGTTGCTGTTGTTGCTGTTGCTGTTGCTGTTGCTCTGTTATGTGTGTCATTAAGTAAATTAAGTAAATAAACATATGCCAGCCAGTGGCCCAACACTGAGCTGAAGCTATGACCATAATTAATTGCCAGTCAGCCGGTGCCTCGTTTTGGCTGCCACACAGCCACAGTGCCGCAGCGAGTTACCCCCAGCAAAGCTGCCACAGCCACAGCACACAGACAGCAGCTGCCCCTTCTGCGGCTCATCGACTCATATGCAACTGAAGCGCGTTAGTTTTTGCGCCCTTTAAGCAGGCGCAAAATGGCCCAGGTTAAAGCCACAAACAGGACCAGGACCAGGACTTGATCATGCGCATTTCAACGCCTTCATTTGCATCCGTTTTATGGCTTAATAGTGGCAGCAACAGCAGAGTAACAGCAGAAAACAAGAGAGAGGCCGCTGCTTATCTGGCCAACATTTTGGGCCAATAGATTATTGATAAGCAGCAACAACAAGGCTTAGCATTTGCATTTCATTGACAGCCCCGCAAAAGGGTCGGCATTTTTTTCGTTTAATTTTGTTTCTTTCTTGTTTGTTGGTAGCCCTTGAGGCTGTCAAACCGACAAGAAGTAGAAAGTTTTTTTGGTTTCATTTTTGTTATATTATTTTTTTTTTTTAGTGTTCAGCTTCCATGTAATTGTGTGAAGAGCTCAAGTTGCCTCCTTGGGCCACGTTTGCGCACTTAACTCACGCATATTGCGGCACCTCATCAGATCTGGCCACTGGCAATGGACGTGGCTGTGGATGTGGATGTGAATGTGGCAACTGGAACTGACCAGTCCCGCAAATTGAGACACAACTCGACAGAAGCGGCAACCAAAGCGTTTAATTTATTTTTATTGTACTAGCACGATTTATTGAAATTGTTTATCGATTGCTGTGGTTTTTGACACTGTTATTGTTGTAGTTGTTGCTCTTTTGTTGTTGTTACCCTTGATAATATTTATATACCCTAGGCAGAGTTGACGGAGTTAGAAATGTTCGACTTTAAAGAGAAATTACTTTATACGGAGTGTTCAGACTTTTTAAATAAAACTTCCATTGAAATCGATTACAGAGTGTTTTGAACCTATCCTTCCCACAATAAAACATTTATTGCTGTCTTTTATTTTCAATACCTATAAAATTTATAATGTCGCTGCAAAGTATTTTATTTCAATATCGAATTGACAAAATACAATTGAGGAATGAGCTGAAATAAAATCGCTGACAGTAATGAAAGAATGAAGATCACTGAGTTTAATGAATTATGTATTTGGTTAGAAACCTGCATGGGATATAGCGATAACAACACTTATTTATGGTTGTATATTGTGGCAATTTATTGTCATATTTATAGTTCGAATCGCTGTAAAAATTAATGATTTTTGAATACGATTTTTATGTGTTCGTTGTATCGATATTGCATTGTTGTGTTTGCTTGATTTGTTAACCTGATTTTCGATGAACCTGATTTTCGATTTTCGGCTGTCGACTTACGAATTCAGATGGTATCCTCATACTTTATTATACAGTTTATGCAGTTTTTGGCAGTGTGAGTTAATCTCCCGTTCAGATACAGATAACTGCACTTGATTTCGATGATATTAATCGATTCCATTATCATTGTGAATATGCTAACCTTTAGAATGTGATTTTTATGACTTCGGTGGCATTTGAGAAACTCATTTTCAATTATGCTAATGCCTGCCAATTGATGACTCGATTTTCAAATTGAGTTAGCCATATTATCTGTGCACTCATATACATTTATGGTTTATCTGTCTCACTGTCTGACTGTCTGACTGGCGCCCTCTGGCAAGTGTTGGTCTATTGCCATTTAGTCAAACACGTCAGCACATTTGTCAGCCAAATGTCGACGCTAGTGCAGTGCCGTGCGATGCCGTGATATTGCCACATCAAACTCTATATCAATAACAGAAATATAGCCAATAGATACAAAATGTATCTATGCGATAACTGCGATCGCTTTAAGACAAGATATTGCATTTTCAGTCTCGATCTCGATCTCAATCTCCATCACAATTCTCTTGCCAGTTGGTAATCTGAACTATTTAGCCAGGCTTATTTGCATATTTATAACTATCGACTATATCTCTCTGTCCAACAGTCTGTCTAACTAACTGACCGTCCGTCTGTCCACTTTATGTTAATTGCATAGAGCTATGAAATTAATACTTTTTATCGCTTGCTCAATCGCCGCGAACTTGTAGCTCACATGTTAGCTGTAAATTAAGTTGACAACTTGGCGCTGCCGCTGACACAGCTCTCAATTGGCCCAAAGCGGTTCGAGTTGGCCCAAAGTCGTTCGGCCACTCGGTCATTTAGCTGTTCAGCCACACAATTGAAATGAGATTGTTGCACTGATAAATCAGTTAGTCAGACAAAACCAGAGCTATTGCCATTAGCATAACAGTTGATATCGCTGGCATAAACCGCAGTTATTGCTTTACTATACGAGTATATGAGCAATCTAAACTTGGCCCTAAAACAGAAAACGAGAAACTCTCAATGCTGCCTCTTTCAGCTGTCCGTTTTATCGTGGCTCAAGTGCTTCACTGTACTGCTGAGCGTAGAAATCATCAGTGTCAGTCCGTCAGTCCGTCAGTCTGTCAATCCGTCAGTTGGGTACACTTTACTACGCAAATAGAAGCCGCTATTTAAACGGCAAAGCAACTGCCATTAGCTATCAGCCATGAGCCCATGGGCTGTGGGTCTGGGCCAGGTCTATGGGCCTGGGCCCTGGCTTTGAGCCAATGTTTGCCAACGTTGGACTGGGCCTGGGCCTCACCAAGCCTCTTGCCACTGGTTCGACTCCGATTGCTGTCTTCTCTATTATTTAGCAAATATTTAGAATATTTGAGCAACAGCAACGACTCCGTTGCCAACTTTACCAACTACCAACTACCAACTTTCAACTACCAAGTACCAACTACCAACTTACCCACTTGGGACCCACTTGGCTACCGCGTGCGGTTGAGCAAACAAATCATGTGAATGTGAATGTGAATGTGGAGGATCGAACTGAAGAACTACACATCATAGTCGTTTTATGTTTTGTTGTTTTCTTTAAATTATTGTTTAAATATTTAAGAGCGCGGGCTTTTGTTTAATTTGACTGTCAACTACAGATGTGTGCGTGTGTGCCCGTGTGTGTGTGTATGTACATAATGCACGCCTCTTTGCCATAAAACTTTCTATAAATATGCTGGAAAGCCAGAAAGCCACCTGCTGTTGCCATTTCCAAGCCAACTTGGCTACCCGTCTACCCGACTCCCATTCCCGTGGCCTTTAACCTCTTTTGGACTCGCACTCGCACTCGCATTCGAACTGAGACTGAGACTGAGACGGAGGCGGAGACTGAGTCTGGTGAGGCTTGGTGTATGTAAGTTTTGGTATCTGCATCTGCATATTGGCCAGACGACGTTGTTAACAAGCTTGTTAATAAATTACCAACAAAATGGCCATAAAAAGTGCCAGGCATAAATCAATTCCGCCTCCTTCTTCATATCTTCTTCAAAGTCCCCGCATCCCCCTTTTGGCCAACACGCGGCTCTCCTGTCTTTCTGTCTGTCTTATTAGTTTGCTCAGCTCTCAGCTGGCAACAGCTTTGGCTCTTTTGGCCATTTGGACGCTTGGCTATGCATAAATAAATAAATAATAGCAAGTGTGGACACAAAACAGACAACGGACAACGCAGATGAAACTTATAATGTGCTATCATTGATATTGATAGAGCAAAAAACGAAAATTATGCTATGGCAACCAATATCGAAACTAAATAAATTCAAATTAATCAAATGGAATTGGCCACAGCAACAGAAACAAGCAACAGCAACTGTTAACAGAAAAGAGCAAACAATCGAGACAACAACAGTTGGAAAATACTTCATTAAAATGCGCGACATGCATAAATCAATTCAATTAGTTGGCATTATACTTAGTAGTCTTTATCTGCTTCTTTATCTTTATCTTTATCTATGATATATCTTTATATTTATACTATTTCTCTTTGTCTTTCTTTTTCATTTCGTCTTTCCTTTTTGAGTAGATTTGATTGAGGTGCAATTTGGCAAGGCTTAAAGTTGAACAGAAGCAGCGCGAAGTTGAGATTCGCTTAGCCGCGAAACAATCAATTGATTGATAACAGCCTTAAAGGTCAATCAAGACAAGCTAAGGTCAGCAATGATTAATGAAACATATTCAAATATATCAGAGTAAATTGATTGTGCTCTTACCAAGTCATTAATGCCATTGATTTTGTATTAGAAATGGGGATCTGTTTAATTTAAAGTTTTTGAAAAAGATTTAAGAGGAATAAATTGACAGTGAGGAGCCAAAACTGTAACTTTTAAATTTTTATGCAGAATTAAATTAATTAAATACTCCGACATGAATACAAATTTCGCACAAATTGAGTTGTTCAGAAAGCTAATTGAAGCAATATTTGACAGTTACTATGCAGATTGTTTGTTTGACTTTTGAAATGTTGACGAACTGGGAAACATAGACTGCTCTTTTTTTTATTATTGTTATTGTTATGATTATATCTGTTTTTATGACATCCACGCTGAATGTGCAGTTCAGTGGCCGATGCTTTGGGTCGCTTGTTGCATACGAAATGCAAATGCCATTTGCAGAATGCAACAAGCCGCAAGGCACATCGTTATATTGCTCACTCGACTCAATTTTATGGCCCTGCTCATTTCGTGTCATAAAAAAACATTTTCAACACATTTTTTTAACGACAAGTGACTATAAAAGTGCTTGGCAACAACAACAATACCAGCTACAACAACAATATTGAAGACAACAATGATGAAAACTTACCCAGCATTTGCAGCTTGTGGCCCAAAGGCGTTGGCGTTGTTGTATTCGCTGGAGACCTGCAATAAACCAGAAGAGAGAGAGAGAGTGAGAGAGTGAGCAAGAGGTGAGGTGAGTGAGAGGGGAGAACACAATGTACAAATTATAATAATGATATGTGTGAGCAGCACACGTATGTGTGAGTGAGTGTATAATATTGTATGTAGGGTTAAGTGTGTGTGATATATGCATGTATGCTTCGATCTTTTATGTCAAAGCCATTTGTATTTTAGTTTGCTGTTTTAAATTAGCCAAAATTACGTTATATTTATAAAGTTAAATTCGAAACAGATACACACTCATGCACACACACACACACACACACCGCACAGCACAGTAAAACAGACGCCATGTCATGTCAGATCATTAAGAAAATATGGTCAAAAATGTTTCAATTAAAAAACCAAACTAGACGAAGGCATTAAAAGCAGAAACACACACTCTATAACACACACACACGTACATCTATATATATATATATATGTGTGTGTGTGTGTGTGTGTATGTGTATGAGTATATGTATATTAGTGAATGAAAACTGATTGTAGGCGGACAAGTTTGCCATAAATTGTGTAGGCTACTTTACTGTCAAGTCATTAACAGCAGCAACAACAGCAGCTACAAAAACTACAACAACAACAACACCGACAACAACAGTGCGGCAAGTGAATCATGAACAACAAAAGGCAAAACCAAAAAGCGAAAGAGAATTTGTTTCCTTGCTTTATCTGACGCTTTTCAAAGCCATACGAATAGTGTTTAAATTTTATATTTTTTAATGCCTGCATTTTGAAATATAATTTTTAATATTTTTTATTTTTTATCACTTTTGCGGGTATCACAATGTGCTTAGTATATATTTTTGCTTCCAGTTTGTAAATTTTTCCGTGCAGTTTTTTTTGTTGTGACACGTGTCTTGACAACGGTTTATGCAAATCTTTTGATGGTCTATAACAATTTAAAGTGTTTTCGAATTAAAAAGTGAGTTTTATAACTTTTAGTAGAAAAACTAGACAACAACACGGCTTAGTTTGTGCGCGCCTTTTGGGCGGATTCGTTTTTATGGCCGGTGCAATAAACTGTTTGTGGATTTGTCTGATGTGGGTTACTCAATATGTTAATTCCTCAGTTTGTCAGTTTGTTGTATGCTAGTCAATTTTATGCATTGCCCATAAGCCGAAACAAATCGCGATTTGGGTAGTAAAAATACAAATTTAATACTTAGATTCGAACAGCGATTTAAAACGCCTGCGAATCGCGCGCAATACATTAGCTAAACCAATGTATCTAATTGAACCATTTAAAAATTATAATCCAAATTCAAACGAACATATTTATTTTTTCATTTGTATGACTTGTGAATTGAATGACTTATATTACAAAATGCAATAAATATTCAATTGATAAATGTGATAACAAGCTGTTAAAACTGCTAGAAGCCTGAAAACGCGTCAAATCAGTTGGATATTAAATAGCGAAAATGTATTACTTTTTAATGAATTTATTTAAATATTGCATAAGTCTTGTATTATGCTCTTTATTTTTTAATATTTTTAGATTAAATGCTGCTTAAATTCTCTTCAAATTTAAATCTAACAATCATCTTTGTTCGATAGACAGTATAATAAAAAATCGAAACTTTTCTGTTGTTGTTAATGTTGATTTTACTGTTATTGTTGTTGTTGTTGTTTTTGTTATTGTTATTGTTTTGTGCACGTCATGGCCCAATGGCTTGTGTCAAGGCACAGACACCCACAATGATGTCGATGTCGGCACACTATAATGGAAAAATAAATCTTCAGCATGCTACAACAACAGCAACAACAACAACAACAACAAGAACAACAATAACGAAAAGAGCATTGGCAACAACAAGAAAAGTTAAAAGCCATGTAGCTAACAAAGTTTTGAAAAGGCGTTAGATTCGTTGCGGACTCGCGAGTCGCGCGTCTCGCGCGCGTTTTTCAGTTGCGCACATCAAAGCGTCAAAAGCCGCTAAACAAAATGCCCACACTTGGCAATATACAAACACAAACATACAGAGAGAGAGAGAGACACACTCACACATGTGTGTGTGTACAACAAATGCCTAATTGTCTTGGCGGCACTCGTAAAACCTACAAAATTATTACGTCTGCAGAGAAAGACGAAAAAATAACACGAGGCGGAGAAGAGGAAGAAGAAAACAACGCGCCACTTCACATGTTGAGATCGTTTCGATCGGGTTCGCAACACCCGGAGACAGGGGCAAGGGGCAGGGGCAGGGGCAGGGGCAGGGCAACTGAGGGGCCATCGTGGCGACGGGGCGACAAAAGTGCCAAAGGGTAAACTAATGACAGTTTAATTTACTCCCATTGCGATGAAGTGTAACGACTCTCAAAACTCAATTAGAGCCCGGCCAAGCGGCCTTTTTGGTCAGGTAGCTACCTTGACTTGATGGCCTGAATTGCTGCTTTTGGCCAAATGCGACTCTAATGCGGCAGCGACTCTTGGCTGTGTTGTGGCTGTGAGAGTGTTGCAGGTGCAACATTCGACTTAAAAATGCATAATTTTAAGGCTTTATGAGCCGTTTCTCAGCGACAGAGGGCGCAGGGATCAGATATATCTCTTCTCTCTCTCTCCCTCTCTCTTTCTGTCCGTCTCTGCCTCTCGCCATCTCAATTAATTCGCCTAGTTTATGTTTATGACGCTATTCGACGCATATTTCTGGCCCATAAGTTTGGATAAGAGCGAGCCAACTCCTTTTATGCAATGAACTTTAACGCACTGCGTATCTCATAGATACTAAACTGCAGTCTATACAAAAGGTCGTTTTGTCGTTTTTACCCCCACCCCCTACACCGATCACCGTTTTAACTCATGTTATTTATGTTATTAGGCTCGTAATTTTCTACAATATTATTGCATTTATGTTTCGTAGGCGATGCGCCTAATGAGTTTTTCAGTTCGTCTCCTTTGCGGCTCCGAAATTTATGCATCGCCATTGTTTATAAGGTGCCCCAAAGGTGGGCGGCTCAGTTTCCCCTTTTAGCATTTACCAGTTTTTCAGTTGCCAGTTGGCAGTTGCCAGTTAGCGGGTTGCTAGTTAGCTGACTGCATTTTGAAGCCATTAAATGGCGAGATGTGTTTTGGTGAACTGCTTAGGGTTTTAACATTTTTATAGCAATGCGGCAACAACATATAATGGTAGTTGTTGCTGTTGTTGTTGTTGTTGTTGTTATTGTCGTTGTTGCAACGCCCATGCGGTGAGTTTCTCTATAGATCTCTTTTGTTGTGGTGTGTGGGAGTTCAGCTCAATGGGGTCTGATCTCTAAGGTATCCAGAGACATCGGCTAATTGGCCAGCTTGTGTTGCAGTTGCCATTTAAGTTTATGGATACTTGAGGTAATAAGTGCACTGGAAGTCGCAGCAGGCCTCTCCCAAGTTGAACTTTGACCTCTTTCAACGGCCATCAATCGCACTCAATCATCAAAGTCAACCACAAAGCAACACCTATCCATCTAATGGTCCAAAACTCGTGTCATGCTCCAATTTGAATGCTTTTCAGTGGCTGCTTAGTGTTCACTGTACAGATGGTGGTGGTGGTGGTGCAGTGGTGCACTTCCTTATCGTTATTTGTTGCACGCTGTGTGTCTGAAGACAATGCGACGCTGTTGTGGCAAGTAAATTCAATTAGAAAATACAAAAGATACAACAACAAAAAAGGAACCCTGACGGAGGGTTATAAAGGCATTCTAACTAAATAGCATTCACCTGTCCAGGAAAACAACTTCACACACATACAGCTGTCAATTTGTTGGCGCCAAACAAGAATACTATAGATATTTTCGAGTCAAAGATCCATGGCCATCCATTAAATGCCTACCGTCAAATCATAATTCATTTTTTTTGGTATTCTTCTTTTTTGTAGTTATTCTGCTGCTTCTCCATCCAGTCGTTGGTCCGTGTATTCATCTGCTATTAGGCACGGCCACTCCTAGGCACGCAGACCCATGAACCAGACAGGCAGTCAGATAGTCAGAAAGTCAGATAGACAGATAGGCAGATAGGCAGATGTGGGCACAGGTAGGGCCCAATCTATGCAGCCAGTTTGCACCTTGCGCAACGACCAATCGACCAACGACCAACGACCAACAACGACAAACGATCCTCACTTATTCGGTTGCATCGCCCGCAGCGCAAGGAAGGTTCATTGATACTTTGTTGCAACAGCAACTGAGGCAGCAGCAGCAGCAGCAGCTCAGGTGCTCAATCAAAGGCAATTAATGGGTAATCGGAATTTCATAAAGAGCCAGAGGCAGATACAAAGTTTAAGATGCAGATGCGAGTCTCTGTCCAGTCAGCTGGAAAGACGACGGAAGTTTTCCATGCCCCTTCCCCACCCCCTGGACATTGGTGCTATTGAAATGTCAGCTTTTCATATATGTGTGATTGCTTTGGCTAATTTGTTAGTTGGCCATTTGGCTATTTGGCTGGCAAGCAATTTGCAGACACAGATACGGATACAGTCACAAGCATAGCTATAACTTGCCAGATGCAGTCACAGATACAGCTAGAGATACAGATACAGATACAGCTACAGAATGCATTAGCCAACTTTGTCGTCGTCGTCCCCAAATAACCAAATACAAAATATGTCGAAAAAAATATCGCAAATGCCAAAAAGTGAAATCAAAAGCAAAAAGGCGACACGAAACTTTATTAGCCCGTTGACGCAAATTAACGGTGACCGCTTCCATTTCGCATTTCGCATTTCAAAGCGACAACGTGGCCCAAAGTTGCTGGTGGTGCACTGCCAGCACCACCGTGCAGCACCGTGCACCACCGAACACCACCGGCCACCATTGGCACCCCACGGCTGCTGCCAGCAAAATAATTTGTAAATGTCAGTGCATTTTGACAGTTTGCGGTGATGTTTTTCAAATTACAATTTACAACTGCAAAAGCAGCAGGAAAACTGAAAACTGAAAAACTGAACTCAAATTGTAAATGAAAACAATTTTCGCAAAGTAAAAAAAAATTGCAAAAAAGGCAAAAAGAAAAAAAAATAAATATGCAGAAACACAAATTTTAATTTCAGTTTTTATTAATACTCGTATTTGCAATGTTATTTTTGGCATATTTGTGTACACTCGAGTTGATGTTTCTGATTAAAAATGTGTTCAACATTTACAATGTAAATGGAATTGAAAGATTCGAGTTGACGTGTGACAAGATTACTTAACTGTGACAAGAGGAAACATGTTAATAACACTCAACTGGACGGTCTGATGGATAATAATTTCAGGAATAGTTTTAAACTTAAAATCATTTTAAAAGGGGAATCAATTTGACTTTAGGACGCGAGTGCTTAGTAGGTATTTATATAGTACTATAAATTACTACAATACAAATTCATTTTCTTTTTTTTTTTAATAGCGTCTATTACTATTTTCATTTTATTGTTATTATTAAAAGTTATTTCAGTTAATTTTATATTCTCCTATTGTTAATCACAGTAAATGACTGTGAAAAGTTGTACAGCTAATAAAACTAAATTCTTCATTGAACTGACGGCTTAACGAGCAGTTTTTATGGTCAAAAGCTGTAGCTGAGATAAAGTGAGATAAACCTAAACTCGAGAAAGAAATGGGAAGATTTTTGTGAAAGGCCCCCGTGGTGGATGCCACTTTCACCTGGCCAACTGCAACTTGAACTGCAGTGCTTTTTCACACTGAGAATGAGGTTGGTCAAGACGTTTGTTTGGCTTAATTAAATTAGGTAAACAAGAGCTGTAGACGGGCTAATAAAATGTCCGAGTAGAGAAACCGAACAATAAAATGTGTAAATAAACTTGGGCGTGGTTTCAATTGTAATTGAGACTGGGATAACAGTTTACAGGGAACGCGGGAAAATTAACCTAAAGTTATTTTAGAGCTGATTACAAAGGAGAGCGGATAGTGGAGAGGGGTCTCCAGAGAGAGAGAGAGTGAGAAAGAGAGAGAGAGAGATAGATAGATAGAGAGTGATGGAGTGAGAAGAGAAGGAATTTAACCGGCAGAAAGGTGGATTGGCCGAATGCCAAACAAATGCGATAATAGTTGGCAAAGTCAATGGCTAGACAGCAAAACCAACAACAGCAACAATAGCAGCAGCAGCAACAACAACAACAACAACATACTGGAAAAACAACAACAACAACGAAATTGAAGAAAATTACACTAAATTGGCTTCAATTATTGTATTAATTTGGGTTCCGTGTTGCTTTCCGGCTTATCCCTTTTTTCCACGTTGTTGCTATTGTTGTTGTCGTTGTTGCCTGAGTCTCGTTGGTTAGTATTGTTGTGTTTTGTTTTGTTTTATTCAGTTGTGCTTGGCGTGGCTCTGGCTCAATGACGCGACCGCCTGGCATCTGGCAAACTGGCAACTTTGTTGGACTGCAATCATTTTATTTTCTAACTCGGTTTTGGCATTTCGATGGGCCACTTGGCCAAAGACTTCGTCTTCATCCTCTGCTTAGTTGAGTTATTTCAAAATTATATTAGACAGCAGCAGAAAGAGATGCCAACTGCAGCTCTAACATTATTTATTAGAGTTGCTGTTGCTGTTGCAGTTGTTGATGTTGTTGCTGTCGTGCAGGAAGCAGCGCCATGGCGCTGACCAGACCAAAAGGAAGCTGGCGATTAAGCCTCTCGTACTCGTATAAGCCATGTACCATACATATGAGTGTGCATAGGTGATTACTGGTTTTGGTATTAGTGTATGGCTTGTTCTGACTTGCTCGAGGTCTGGTTCGGGGTCGGGGTCGGAGTCGGAGTCGGGGTTGGACTCAGAGTCAGAGTCAGAGTCAGATTCAGATTCCGAGTCGGGCTCTTTGTTGCGCATGTGTGCGATGGAGATTGAGAACGAGACGAAGACGAAGACGAAGACTGGGAATCAACTCGAAGGCAGCAACCACAGCCGGAAGAAGTTGGCTGCTTGACATTTATCTTGAAACTGATTGTTAGACAGCTGCTAAGCAGTCAACAGTCACTACTATTATGTAGTTGTTGCTGTTGTTATTGTTGCTTCAGATGATATGTGGTTAGCTTAAGCTCTGGCAAAATATAAGCTTCTAGCCTGAAATATATGAGCTTTGACAGACAATGGAATAATAATAGAATAATAAATTGATTTAATTTTATATTCGCTTAACAATAAATTGTAGAAATATAAATTTCTTATTTATGCAGAGTATTTATTGTTCTCTTATTGGATTCTAAATGGTTTATTGTGACAATATAACTAAACCTTTCACCTTAACTTTGTCAGAGTATTTATTGCGATTTAACATAAATTTGTACGAAAAATTTGTTTTAAATTAAATAAATGTCTGCGAATTGAATACATTTTAAAGGTGAAATTAATGTACATTTTAATTCGATTCTATTGACTTAATTTTGAACTGGAAACATGGAAAGTCAATTTAAATTGTATCACAAAATGTACAGCAAATTGAACAATATACAAATTAAATATGATTTCTATTTTCTCTTAACTTACAAATTTATATCTTAAATTTCAATTTTGCTTACTATATAATAAATATAGTTATGTACACGATTTTATTCACTTTAAATATTTTAAATAAATAATTCACAAGTCAAACTCACCAATTGAGTGCATTTATAGTTTTGTCAGCCACTGTTAAGTTCTTCAACTGAATATTTAATAATATTTAAAAGTCGACACTCAAAATGTTCTGTTCACATAGCCAAAATATTTGCTTGGCCCTCACACAAATTTCGAGAATTCAGCAAATGGAGAATTTCGAATTACGAAATGCGCAATGTGAAATGCAAAAGTGGAAAGTGCAAAATGCAAAATGCAATTTCCTTTCGAAATGTTTCCGTTAAAAGGTCACAAAAACTTTTGCCGTCGCCAATTGGCAACTGCACGATTACAACAATTCAGTTTTAGTTTTCAGTTAACAACAATAAGCACACGAAACACACACTGACAGAGAGAAAGAGAGAGAGAGAGAGATTATCAGAGTGAGAGAGAGAATGGAGGCACGTAATATTTGTTGGGAACCCGCTAGGATACTACGATTGAATCGCACGCGTGCAATAAGTTCTCTAGAGAATTCTCTTGGTTTTAGCTGCCGCGCGGCACGAAAGCCGAAATGCGAATGCGGCAACAGCAACTGGACTGCTAAAAAAGCGACTCGCACTCGGAATCGCAATCGGAATCGACAGCGAACGACAACGGCAACGTCAGCTTTGGTCTTATAGGCCGGGCGGCACAATTTTCGCAGTCGCTGTCGCTGCCGCTGTCTCCGTTGTTGTTGTTGTTGTTGTTGCTGTCGCCGTCGCTGCTGCTGCTGTTGCTGTTGGCGTCGTGAAGTGAGTCGAGACCCATGCAAGCTCCCCTCGTCATGTTGTGTTGTGTTTTGTGAAATTGCAATTTAGTCAGCAGCTGCAGCAACTGCAACATGTTGCCTGAGTTTTGTTGCCGTGCAGCTTTGTCGCGCCACAGAATTCACCACAGTTGCTGTTGCCGCTGTTGCACGTGTTGTGGCTCAGGATTAGCTAGAACTGTTGTTGTTGTTGTTCTTCTTCTTGTTGCAGTTTGTGGGCTTGTCGCCTGACTGACATTTCCTTTTGGCTTGGATGTGCCTACATGTGACTGCAACAATAACACCAGCAACAACAAGACGTTCAAGTTTCACTCAGTTAAACCTTAAAGCCTGTGTTGCTGTTGTCGCCGATCGAAGGTGACATTTGCCAGGCGCTCAAAGCTCTTCAAAATTGCACTGAAAACTGAAAACTGAACTCTGAGCTGTGACTCGATGTGCGCATGACAGAGCAGAATGAGGGGAAAAATGAAGAGTTGAGTGAGTGAGTGAGTGAGTGGACAAGTGAGTGGCATGCATGTGAATGTGAATGAGTGATTCTTGTTTCTCACATCACACCAGTTTGCCAATTGGCAATTGCATTGTTTCTGCGACACCCACTTGCGGCAGCAACAATAACAACAGCAACAGCAACAACAGCAACAACAACCACAACAACCACAGCAATTATAATAGGTGGGTGTTGCTGTCATTTAGTGTTGCTGCTATTTGCATGCAATAACTGAAGAATTCCCATTTAAGATTGATGTGAGACGAGATCTTAAACTGCGTTGGCTGTTAATTAAATGCCAAAATGCACTGCAAATAATTTATACAAGCGAATCAATCTGTTAGGAATTGTATTACAGTTTTTAATGCATCAAATATAAATGAAAAGAGTTTACCTTTCACACTTAAATTTTGATTTATATTAGAAAACATACGGCAGCTTTTAATCTGATTTGTTTTTACCTGCTTAAATCTCAGTTGGATTTAAAACTGTGGATCTGCTGTATTTTATTTAATTAACACAGTCAAGCTGGCCTACAGTCTAATAAATATTAATATGATGCCAATAAATTACAGCAGACATTAATCTTGAAGTCAATATTTTGATTTTTGATTCAATTAACAATTCGAGCTGAATTTTCTCTGAATGCACAGCAACCACAGCAGTCATCAATCAAATTGCGGCAAGTCAATCACGACCACAGCAGCAGCAACAAAAACAACTTGGCATTTGTCAGCTGCACATCTGCTAAAGGCAATGCCTGAATATCGAATACCGAATACCGAATACTCGTACATGTGGCAGACAACACGGCGTATGAGTGACCCGCCCCAAAAACGCGTCAAAATAGCGAAAAACGAGAAATGGGAAACAACTTTTCGGTTTGTTTGTCACAATTTGTGTGGTAATTTGTTTGCACTTTTTTGGTTTTTGCTGTTGAAGTTGGAGGCTCAAAAGCTCTGACTAACTTAGTAGCAGGGGGTGGGGGGTGCTGATAGCAATACCAACAATTTTGTGGTCTACTTTTGCTGCACACAAAAACCGAGAAACAAGCAAAACTTTTGGTAGTTGCTGAAACCATTAGAATTCATGGCAGACACCGATTTGGGCCAGGAATCTGAAAAGGCTGAAAAGGGTCTAGGGAAGTGCGCGAGGGTTGAGCAACTATTACAGTCTGTGGTGCATGAATGAAACTAAAACTGACACAGAAACTGACACTGAGACTGAGGCTGGCACTGAAACTGAGACCGAAACGCCCACATAACTCAGCAGCATGCCACATGGCCCTTGGCTAATTACAGCAGCATGAGGCACGCCCAGCAGCAACACTTGCTGTTAAGTAGTTTAGTAGTTGCTGAGTTGCAGTTGCAGCTCCTCGCCGCTTATCTTTATTACATTATCTGGGAGAGTCTGGCGAGATGACCGCAAAATAGACAGGAATTTATTTGCTCAGCAATCAACAGATTTTCAACGAGTATTTATGGCACTTCCTCCATTCCGATCGACTAGAGCTGCGACAAGAACACATGTTCCCATTTTCACATGGAATCTGGTCACAAAACAAAGGGTCGCATATTTATTACATCATCAGGAGCCCGAAAGGAAGCTGAGCACACACACACACAAAAAACACTCACAATACATCGCAATCGGAGTCGGAATCACAGACGTCAGTCGGTCTTAACCCACGCGGTTGTTGTTGTGAATGTGAGTGTGAATGTGAGTGTGGCTGGAAACCGAAAGTGCCACGGTAGCCTATAGACCTACTTACAGATCGGCACAGACAGTTGTAGTTGGCTTAAGAACAGGGGCTCGATTCTGGATGCGAGTCGCATCCATTGTTTCGCTTTCATTGCCCTCGACAGTGGCAAGGGGCAACTGGAAGGGGCAGCGACAATAAATCAAAGGCATAAAGTTGAATGTACCAAGCGGACGAGCGAGCGGATGCAAAAGTCGTCGCTTGGGAACCTGAAAACAGAAAACCGAGGACTGAAGACTGCAGACTGCAGACTGCAGACTGAAGACTGCAGACTGAAGCCTGAATAGTAAGTAACCCTTGCCTACCTCAATGCCGACTCCGAAGTCCGAATCTGGCAAGACAAATCTGAGTCGCAGTAGGAAATACATAAGGAGGAAAACAAAACAAAAAACACAGACAGCCAAGTGACGCAGTTGTTGTCGCGCTGAGAAACGTCAGCTGAGCGATGGACAGAGAGAAGGGTTCGAGTTGAGGCCAGGCAGGGAGTAAAGGGAGTAAAGGGTTAAGGGTAGGGGCAGCCAACAAGATGAAATGATGATAATCCCCCTTTAATTTGTGTGTCTCTGTGCTGCAAGGACGAAAGGGTCTTAGCCGCAGTTGGATGCCACTTTGCATTTACCAGTATAGCAGATAAGTAAATTCTTATGACGACGCAAAGCGCAACGAATTTCCAGTCAAAGGAAAAGCATTTGCTCGATTAAAACCCAGTATGAAGTGCTACGAAAAGGGTTCCAAAAAATCGACAACAACAACAACAACAACAAAACAGAACAACAACAGAACAACAGAGAAATGCCATAATTTGCTTAAGAAAACTTTTCCAATTTATAAATGACAAACAAAACGACAGAGAAAAAATCATCAGCATAATGAGCGAAACTTGGGAGACAAACTTGCAACGGCGCGTTGCCAAATTAACGGCATTTTTCTTGCTCCCCTTACAGCAAATGGATTCCTTTCTTTTTTATTTCTAATTAAAGTGCCGGCGATTTGCATAAAGCTGACAAAAATGGCCAGAAACGAGGAGAACAGCATCCGTTTAAGCATTAATCAAAAAATCAGCTGAAAATTAAAAGCCGAGCACAAAGGACAAAGCAAAAGGTACAGCCAAAAGAAAATGCTGTTGAACAAAAAGGGAAAGCAAGGGAAGGGAAAAGGAAAAAAAGGATTATTGACTGAAGGAGTGAATGGTACTTGCACTCAAAAGTAATGAGTCTGAGTCTGGGGGCGGGAATTGATTCATAAAGCTATCAAAGTACACATAAAATGAATTAAATGCTAGAGAAGTTTCGCTTGATGAGTTCGCGACAAGAAAGTTGTATGAAAAGTTTCTTAATGAATGTGAACAGCAAAGAAAGTCCTATTATAAATGAGTTTATAAATATTGTCCAACCAAATGTATAGTATTTTTCTGTACTGATTGAAATGCCAAGACACTCTCGATATATCTGCCTTAAAATATCAGCCGCAATTCGGGAAATTAACTTGCAACTCTCATGCGTATAAATTCTCAGTAATATATGTAGTTTCCCAGCCCACATTTCTTAACCAGAAAAGCATCAGGGCGAATCTCATCACAATTTATGTGTACAATGCAGACGAGCATTGCGAGGCGGCTTCATCAAATTTTAAATGGGTCACCGTCACCTGATGCAGGTAATAAATTAATGCGAACTCCACACACACACACACACGACACACACACACACATTCACCTATATTTGCGCAGTTAACTTATATACAACCTCATCATGATGATCATAAATATATGAGCACATTTCACTTGTTGTTGTTTATACACGAAATGAACATTTTTCTTGCTTTTTTAACGATGAAACATTTCATTACCATTGACTGGTCAGCGATGCCAATCCCTCAACCCCGCAATCCCCCAGCCGATTCCCCAAAATGCTGTCAGTCCAGTTCGGAAATCTGGACCCGACCTCCCTCCCCCCTCTCCTCCCAACATCTCTCTTTTGGCATTGCAACCACATGAAATTGCAGTTACCAGCACCACCCAAAAATAACTGACCAAACTTCATTGACGGACTGAAGTGATGGGACTGAGGCTGAGAATGAGTCTGGGATTGAGACTGGGAATGGGACTGACATTGTGGTTGGGAAGCTGGGGCGGCTTTTAAGTGGTACTTGATAAGCGGCTGGACATCGTAATGCGAATGCCGTAATGCGCTTTACTAAAGTACACAGAAAAGCTGTCTTCTCTCAGATTGCAGCTGTTGTTGTTGTAGTTGTAGTTGTTGTCGCAGCAGTTGTTGATGTTTTCTCTGTTCAGTTAAAAGCCTCAACTGATGGAATATCAATATTGAAGAGGCAGACAGAAATGCAAAAAAAGCAAACCAATTTAATTCGTCAGCACTGAGATTCGCGATTCTGGCAACGGAATTGGGTTTGGGAATGGCGTTAAAAATGCCACTGATTTAATTGAATGAACTCGCTCAGGTGCTCAGGTGGTCAGGTGGTCAGATGCTCAGGTGAACTTTATCAGCAATATGCAATTTCCATTAACAAATTAAAAGAGTTGCAAACAAGTTGACATTCATTTCAGACTCTGACTGCGACTCTGCCTCTGCAAAGGGTCCACATCATATTGAGTAATTAATATACAACAACTATTAAAACAAGCAACGATAAACAACAAAGTAATAAAAGCTTCAAATGTCAAGGGGTTTTAATGAAATTGTTTTAAATATATAAATAGTCAGTTGGGTGCTGCAAAAACTGGTTATCAAATAACCAAGCAATAAAAAATACTACAAAAATAACTAAAAATTATTTCAAATACAATATATAAAATCAGAAAGTTTATTAAAAATAGAATTGAATAAAAGCTTATACTGATTTAAATTAATCATAATCATTATTTAAATAAAGCTGCTTTGATGAACAAAAAACCTGTAATTAATATTTCTGAGTAAAATATATCTATAAATATTTACTGTTAAATTAGTTGTGATGAGTTCTTAATCTTGTTAAAAGTATATAAAATTGAGTAAATAGAATATAAGCGTTTGACATTTAAATCTTAAAGTAATATGGCTTTTTCGATAAGTTTTTAAATGTTGACAAGTAAATTATGAGGAACGAATTATAATTAAAATGTCTGAAATCAATTAAATATATTACGACCCTAACTCTTAAATACTTAATTAAACTGTTGTACATATAACATATAAATAATTTAAGTGCAATTAATAAATTCTATTGAATTTGTTAAAGTCAAAGCAATTTATTAAATTAATTAATGGTGTATTTAATGAATATAGCATATTTAATTAATCAAAAAGTCACACGTAAAATGTGAAATGTGAATACAATATTCCTAATTTAATGTGCAACTTACTTGTTGACGGTTTTGTGTATTAGTCATCCTCACAGCGATGTTGTTATTGTTGTTGTTCTTGTTGTGTTGTTGCAGCGAATGTTGTCACATGTTTTATTAATTTTATGATTTTATTCGCGCCATATAATTTATAACGATTTTCTGTACAAAGTTGCACTCAGTCATTCATTTGATTTGTTTGTGAAATGCTGCCCCCTTTAAGCTTAGTCAATGTCACAGCAGCAACAGCAACAGCACCCCACAACAGCAGCAGCAACAACCACCGCAACAACAACAACAACACATGGACACGCGCACAATTCACCAACACATACGCACAATTTACAGTTACAGTTAGTGGCTAACAAGTTGAAACTGACCAGACACCAGACACTGGATACTGGATACTGAATACTGAATTCTGGACACCAGACGGCCAAATGGCCAAGTGGCTCCACACACATTCCAGTCCCGAACCAGACAATAAAATTTGCGCCATAAATCAATTTCAAGTTGCAAAGTCGTCGTCGCTCGTCGCTCGTCGTTCGTCGTGCTGTTGTTGCTGTTGTTGCTGCTGCTGCTGTTGTTGCTGCTGCTGCTGCTGATGTGGCTGCTGCAAGTGTCAGTTGGTCTGGCTTACTGGGGGCTTACTGTGCAACTGACTGACTGACTGGCTAACTGGACAGTCTGCTGTTGACTATGACTAAGATTTATTTGTCGCGCTCTGTGGCAACTGCCAACTGCCAACTGGCAACTTGCAACAGCGGCTGCTGTTGTCATACTGCACAAGGCCAAACGCCAGGATAAACCACGGAGCCTGAGCACGAACTTGTACTTGTAGCCGGCGCACGATCCGCTCGCTTCGCTTCGCTCTGCGCGTGATGGCGGACGACGACGACGACGACGGCGACGTCGACAGCGGCCAGCGACCAGCAGCGACCAGGGGGTGGCATTGGCCATGGCCCTGGTGGTCCGCCGAGTTGCCCCGTGCTTGTTGGTGGTGTGTGCAAACCGCCAAAAACAAAAAGAAAAATCGGACAAAAAATAAAAACAATCTACTCCAACACACACACAGACACACAGACACACAGTCGTACACGTAACACTCTAACACACTCATGCATATGCAAATTAACGGCAGTTTGTTGGTGTTGAAAATAAAAATGGAAGCGCAGCCGCAGCAGCAGCGACGTTAACCGCAGGACAACGTCGACTGCGCAGCCAGCAATTTTTTCTAATGAAGCGGCGATTTTTGAGTTGCGCTCAAAGCTCACAGAAAAGCGGGGAAAGCACACGAAAAAAGCCAACAAGCTAAGAGGGAGCAAAAGTAGAGTGGAGTGAAGAGGGAGGAGCAGGAGGAGGAGGAGGAGGGGAGAAGAAGGCAGGAAGATGTACAAGTGCAGAAGACTGAGCGAACTAGTGAGCCAAAAGATACATCAATACATAAGCGACGCACACACACACACACGCGCACACACACACTTACACCCATACATACGAATCTAAGCAGCAAGTAAATCAAAGCCACAAATGAAGGCGTCACGCGAATAAAAAAATACGTATACGTATGTTTTATATAAGCCTGCGTGAGTCTCTGTGCATGTGTGTGTGTGTGAGTTCACCTAGCAACAGTGAGTAACACACACACACACACACACACACACTTGCAAACTCAGCACTCACCAATACCAACAACAGGCATCAATACACGTGCCGCACACTATATACAAAATTTATGTGCAAACGCCATGAATAAAAAAAAAGTAGCAACAACAACAACGAGGCATTAAGGGAAAAAATGCTTGCCACCCTGCCACAAAATGAGGGTGACTCGCAAACGAACCACCCACAAAAACCACCGGCATTTGAGTCACAGTCGCGGGCAAAGGAAAAAAACAAACAGCGAGCAAAAATAAAAAAAGAAAAATGAAAATGAAAACAACAACAAAATGTACTAAAAATCCAATATGGCTACAATTTGCCAAAGCGCCTGAGAGCAAAGGCGACGACGACGACGCGAGAGCGCACGTAACAACAACAACAAGAACAACAACAACGACAACAACAACAACAGCAGCAGAAGAAGAATGAGAACATTGAGAAAAAAATGTACATGAAACTTTTATTTGCCCTGGCAACGCAGCAGAAGGGCGCGCGTCACGGCAGGGGGTGGTTGGGAGTGGGGGTGGGGGGATGTGGGTGTTGGGCGTCAAGTGGCGCGCAGAGTTTATATCTAAAAAGAAAGAAAAAAACTCCGCCCCCTTTTCAAGACGAGCGTCTGCGCGAAGGTAGCAACGCTGGCGCAGCGCCAGCAGCATGGCAGCGGCAGCGGCAGCGGCAGAGAGGGAGAGAGAGAGAGAGAGAGGCAGCGGGAGAGGAAGAGGCAGAGCTGCAGTGACTGAGGTAAACGGAGAGTGTCATCGTCATATCGCTGAGCTCTTGCCTGATGTGTTGACTCTCTCTAGCTCTCTCTCTCGCTCGCTCGCTTTCGCTCACACACTCACGCTCTCTCGCTCGCTCGCTCGCACGCTTTGAGTAATTAAATGCTTATTAACGGTTCGCTGAGTCTGTGCGCCATCTAAAAACTCGTTAGCCTCGATATAATTAAACTCAGTTGCTTTGCACTCGCGACTCTTGCCGCTGAGTGCAGCTGTGAGAGTGCAGCGACAGCAACAGCGGCAGCGGCAGAGGCAGCGACAGAGGCAGAGGCAGCGACAGAGGCAGCAACCCCTGTAACTCATGCTACCCCCGAGCAAACCTCCCTCAACGAGCAATGCAGGTTCTAGCTGTTGTTGTTGCTGTTCTTGTTGTTGTCGTCTTTCTTTTTGCGGCTTCTGCAATTCTCTGTTATTTTTTTTTAGTTCGTGTATTGCACTTTGACGCCATTTTGAAAATGTAATTGTGTGCATTTTAGCAAGTGATTGCCGCAGGCAGAAACTACAGCAACAACGAGTACAACAACCGCAACAACAACAACATCAGCAACACAGCAACAGCAACAGCAACATCTCACATGTGAGGCTTACTCATATGTTAGAGAAACTTTCCTGTTTCCCTGTCACAGGATGTTTCCTTTTCTCCCGCAGGCTCTGATTAATTAACTTAAATGTTGAAAGTGATTTTATTAGCCAGAGTTTTAACCAATTATTCTGAGCGGCACAAACTTTTGCTTGCTTCGCCATTTTATTTCATTAGTTTTCGGGTTGATCATTAATCTTGCACTGTGTCCCGTCATTTAATAGCCGTTTTAATCTAGTCTCGCTGTGTTTGGTCGGCAACGGCAATAAACTTTAATTTCCCACCCTTGTTTCACCTTTTTAACCATTCACAAATTGTAATAATCATCCGCTTGACAGAGTCCAAAAAGTTTTTGTATTCAGCATTCGGTTCGTCGAGGGCAATTAAAATAAACTAATATCGAATGATGGATTTACAGCGATCTAGCACAGTGACAACAACCACAACAAATTGAATAGCAACAGCAACAGCAACAGCAAAATACACATGCATATTTTTAATTAATTTAATTAATTTGCAGTCCAAATCGGTGCTCATTTTGCGGCTCATTAAAATGTCATTAAAAGCGACAATCGGTTTTCGTTTTTCCGCTTATTTGTTTTCTCAGATTGAAATCGTCCGTTGCCTTTTGTGTTTTTCGGTTTTTCGGTTTTGCCGTTTTTTTTTTAAAGTTTTAAAAGCTTTTCTATTTTTAGATTGTATAATTATATATTATAATTCATAGCAGTTATATCGATAACTTCATTATGTTTTGTCAAATTCGTTGACATGTTCAAGGATTTCAAGCGTTTTTATGAAATAAACCAATTTGTATTAAATAGTTAAGCTGATTTGAATTCGATTTTAACAGATTGCTTTATTTACCATCATTTAACGTGATTGCTCAGTCTACTTTCCATTTTCAATTGCCGGAATGCCCATTGAATGTCCTTTAGTTTGATCCAAATGACTCATTTCCATTGTCCTGCGACTCCTTTTAAATTTACATTTAATTATCTTGTTTATTTCGACATCTTTTTTCCGCTAAATAAAATTACGCACTTTTATTAAAGCGAAGTCACACACACACACACAGACACAAACACACACACACACACACACACGTTTAACCCTTTTGCGACACGAACTTTTGTGGATCAAGCAAATGCGGAATCGCTATCGTTATCGTTGTTGGACTCGGAGTCGGAGCTGGACCCGGAGTCGGAGCCGGACCCGGACACGGACGCGGACTCTTTTGGGGTTTCTCTGTTCAACGCGAGCGACGCCGGCAAACTGTTTGTGTCGAACGTTGTTGCCGCCGTCGCGGAAAAACGCATCAATTTGACCGGCACTTGAGAAAAGAAGACAAAAGCAAAAGCTGCGTGCCCATTGTTGTTGTTGTTGCTGTTGCTATTTTGTTGTTGTTGTTCACCGTGTGGTTGTTGTTTGTGCTACGCTCAAAACTTGTTCGATTTTGGGCGCACACACACGGAAAGGGTTGAGCGCGTTACGTTACGTGACGCAGTTAGACATTAGGGGTTGCGGGGGGAACGACTCAGTGCGTTGGGGTTGCTGGAGGAGGGGGAGTGCAAGGGTAGGGGTGGGGGGAACTTAAATACAACACAAACAAACGACGCACGCACTAAAAACAACTCAGCCACTGAATAGGATGTACACTGGCAAAGGGAAAGGGAAATGACACTGGGTGCTGTCGCTTTTCCTGCTGCTTCAGCCATTCGCCTGGGTCGAAGTCTATCTCGATGTCTATCTCGGTGTCGATGTGGCATGAAGAGACTCTGCCGCCGCTCTCTGAGGCATGTGGAATGTGTGTGTGGTCAGCGCAAAAGTGTCAACGTTTAAGGGTTAGCCAAAGGGTTGGGTTTTGTTCTATTCTATTCTATTGCTTCCTGTTTTGTTAGTTTCCTTGGGGAGGGTTTTTAACTCGACGACAACAACGACTCAAAGTCCACGCGAAAGTCACTCAAAATATCTCCAGTGTAGGGGCAAACGTGCTGAACATGCTGTCATTTCACTCGTCGGCGATGTTTTGCGATGTTTTCTGTTTGGCTCGCCAGCAGCTGCTGCTGCTGCTGCTGCGCTGCTCACTCGCGTGTGACGAGTGCTCCGCCTACTTTTCGTGTTGTGTTCGTATATTCTCTCGCATTAAGTGAGTTTCGTGCGCTTTGAGTGAAATCGCTTGGCAGGGGAACGGCTATGAATTCGACGCATTGTGTTTGCTATGTCTTTCTATGAGCTCACACAAAACTGTTCCCAGGTCCTTAGAAAACGCCGCAGTGAAACCTGGCTATAGAAATGCTGTGATTTTCAGGTGCATGTCTTGGCTAAGTAGATATGCAAATGAGTGAAGTTTCGTTGCCATGTTTAGTCTATGTTTTTTTGTGAGTGAAATTGTGATATATGACGTTGTATGCGAGTTGAAATAAATGAAATTGAATAAAACTTCGATTTAAGCCCGGTCATAATATCATTTATCTTTATTATTCACAAACAACTTCCATTTCATTAGCTGCTACACAAAACTGTCCAATGATACCTTAAAATATCGCAAGAGCTTCGTCTGTGCGCATAGTTTAATTTGAAAACTGCTTGTAATTGCTGCGACAAATTAACATAATTGATGCGCAAGCCAGACGACGCTGGCGGAGATTAGTGTCACAGACCCCTGCCTCTTCTCCCCTCCGTCCCACTCATCGATTAGATGGGGCACAAAGGCGCAGCAGGTGGCCGCCAAATGAACAGAGGCAACAACATCGATTTCCATTTGCCATTTGCCATTTCATTGAACGTCTACGCAATTGCTGTCAAAGCTCAGGCTGCCAATTCTCCAGTTCCTGTTTTGTCTTCCCTCTCCACATACATATTTATTTGTTGTGCCTTGCCAAATCCAATAAATGTTGGCGATTTTCCTTGCAATAAACCCAACGCTACAAATTTGCGAAATCATTGCATGTTAATTGATTTTTATGTGCAACGTTGTCTGAAATCCACTGAGAGCTGAGTCTGAATTCGAATGTGGCATGAAGCGAATGAGCGTTGCATCGAAAAAGTGAAAAGTGAAATGTGATTGAGCTGCAACCCCGGGGTAATAAATTCGGTATTTAATGCTGTATTTCACGCCATCTATTGACGGAAGTGTGAACTGTATGTCATGTCCTGGCGATTAAATTGCCAACTGCGCATCTTCAAATTTGTTTGAAGAGCGTTAGAAAATTGTGGTGCGAAACTTCTCTAGTTGCGGCAGAGTATTTCCAATTAGAATAGTATTAGAAATATCTTACCTCGTAGGACTTATCTGGACTGAGAATGTTTAATGAAGAAAACTAAACCAATATCTGCAGATAAAAATATTTTTATTTCTTCATTTTTATATAGCATATCTTAAAATGTGGATTTACAATATTTCAATAAGTATCTGGAGAATTTTTTTTTATAGAATCCATTTTACAACGGAAAGCTATGGAAAGAATGGAATTTCTCAATCAGAATCAATTTTTAAGTCAATTAATGATCAAAATGTGTTCGGATTGAAAATCAGTCAAGTTTTCGGGAAGTTATGAGAGTTTTATGCATAAAATTTAAATACAGATTAAATAATGACGCCAAATAATGACCAAAATGATAATCCAAATGAAAATCGGACAAGTTTTGGAAAAGTTATGACAGGTTAAAATTTTATTAGAAGTCAGACACATTTATAAGAATCTGCGTCTTTGAAATTAATAAACTATTCAAATTTCATGTATTTCGTATCTTTATATAGCACATATTGGTATTTTTAGTATCCATCATAAGCTATGAGGGGTCATCTTTTAATTTAGCATCGGTTCTTCCTTCCCCTCGACCCTTTTGCATATTCATAACTTAACGCATCATTGCCACAAAACTCATCAAAATCGAACGGGACATCGGGTTCCTTGCTGAGGGCAGAGCAAATACCAGAGGTGAACCCTGTATGGGTTTACTTTACCGTTAATCAACTTGATACGCAGGGCAAATCCGCAAATGTCGGCCAAATGAACCGTTATCAATTACGTAACGGGTGCGTGAAACGCATCCTTGCAATCGCAATTAAACGTTGTAATGCAAATGCTGAAAGATAAAGTGCCAGCGATAGGAGTCCACGGCAGAGACAGCAGGCTGCAGGCAGAAGGCAGAAGGGGTTGAAGTTGCATACATAGAGTTGCCCCTAAGCTAAGGGTTCTATGCGTCTCTCTAAGACGGGCCATCGGTGCAACGGGCAGAGGTTGATGAACTCCCAAGAAACTTGCACATCAATTTGTCTTCTCTTTGTTGCCGCCTGACCCACAGGATATTGAAGGGAATCAAATGGAAACCCTGCTCAAAGTCGGGAGTATATTATTTGATATATGATGTGTCGAGCAAATATTCTTATTGTGTATATCTTATAGATTTGAGTATCGCAAGGGGTTTTGGTATTTCCATACTGAGACAAAAGAAATCTGAAACATGTGAGAATAGGTACAATGTAATCGCTCCTTATTGAATTACGAAGGGAAAGTTTATTTTAAATGAACTACATAATATTATATCATTTAATTTATGATACACTTGCTTTGAATTTTATTCGAATATGATGATAATATAAATGTATATTTGAATACAAACAGCATTTTCTATTTCGCTGAAGATTATTCTATTTTTATTGAATTTTAAAACGTATCTTGTATTTATCTAATTTTTCGTAACTTTTATTTAATTTTAATAACATAAATTTAAATAACTTGTTATAAATACATATATTGAATACTTTCAATGATAAAAGAAAGAAAACAAATGATTTAAATGTTTTTTATTAAAGATTTGTTTATTAAAAATATAGATACATATTTAATGGAAATTTCTTCATTTTATATTTTACATTTAACAATTAGTTTTAAAACAATTCTCGTTTAAAACAATAGCTCACACTTTCACATCACATTTAATTATTTTGTTATTTGCTGGACGACAGCCCTCCAAGAGCACGGTATTAAGTTCCTACGATTATTGCGATTTGCACGTAGGAACTCTATACCTCGCTGATGGTAAATAGGCTTCGGTATCTTGTTGTTTTCTTTGTATCTCAAAGATTTCGTTTCACTTGTGCACAATGCAACTCACATGTCTACTTATCCAATAGCAATCCGTAAGCTTCTCCCACTTGGGTTTCTGTGTTCGACTTGTCAATTTTGAATTTTAAGCTGCAATTAAAGCCATAAACGGATTATAGACAACATTCCTTCCTCTGTTTTTTACATGTTTCTTTTTTTTTTGCCAGTTATTGGCAGTGTCTTAATAATGAAATTGATTCAATGGTCGCCTGTCTGTCTGGGTACACCAAAAAACTGCTTTAGATACATGCAAGCACTTGTAGATATAGATAGATATTTAGGTCTGGTCTTAAAATTTTATATCTTTACATTAGCCGTCGCCTGTCGTCTTTTCCGGCAACCTGGAACAAAAAAGAGGGTTGAGATACACTTATGCCTTATGCACATTAGCCATAAAAAGATGGAAAGTAGAAGATACGCTTACTTTTTAAGCTGCTACCAAGCTGAAAAACTAAGTCTGTGTTTGTGTCTGTGTGTGAGTGTGTGTGTGTGTGTGTGCGAGCCACATTTGTGACTAACCGCAATTCACTTAGCAAATCTATATATACCATATATATTGACAACTGGCAATTGGCAATTGGCCATTGTGAACAATCCACACATGAAATTAAAACAATTCCAATTGCTGATTTCTAACCTTGAATTATCTCGATAATTTTCCACCCGCTTGACAGACAGCCAGGCAGTGGGAGATACAAAGATACAGTGTCTTATAGAGCAAGTCACACCCGACACTCGACTTGAGTCGACTTGACTTCAATTGAGTCGATTCGAGTCGAGTCGGGCCTCACTAATTACCTGCTGCAACACAAAAAACTAATCAACTTGATTGATTTATCTGACAGAACTGCACAAGTTGACATTTTGAAAAGGCAGCAACAGCTACAACAGCTACAACAGCTACAACAACAGCAACGGCTTTTTAACGCCCACAGCACCAACAACAAAAGCGACAAAAACGACAACAACAATATTATTAACAACAACAAAACACTTGGCTGCACATTGAAATTATCATTTCAATTATATGCAAAGTAAATGCATTTGATTGCCAAGTTACTTTGGCTATATGCCCTGGCTACAAGTATCTGTTAGATACATTCGCCTTTAAGTGTTAACGTGATTTGCATTTAGTCTTTGCTGCCTTTTGGGCTTTTGCTTTACGCTTTTTCAAGTCTGTGCGCGGCGTAAATCAATTTTGTTAGATTTTCTTCTACTTCTACGAGTCTGTCAAAGATACATATATATTTAGCTTTGATTCGGTAGCTTGGTAAATCGGCCGCCCGCTGTGACAAAGGAGATTTTCAATATGTTCCGCCAATTGGCAATTGCCGACATGTGTGTGACATGTCACGAGAGTTGCAGATACAGTTAAATCGAAGGCTTAGCTTTTGTTGCTGCTCCGTTGCAGCTGCTCAGCGTCATATAATGGCGCCATAACTTGTGGCAGGCAACCAAAAGTCCACGTTGAGTACATAAACTGGCGGACAGTGCGCTGATTAGCATCAGGCAGGCATCCAGGCAACAGGCAACAGGCAAAGGCAACCAGGTAACCGGTAACCATTGAGCGACGACTGCCTTTGATTGACAGTTTGCATACAAAGCGCCAACAAAGCAAATGGAGAAGCAGAAGCAAAAGCGGAGACAGAAACAGAATTCGCACATAAATCGACTGGATGCATGTGGCGATTTATCTGAAAGATACACTCGCTTGGAGCTTACAAATGTTGCCATTGAGTGACTGACGAACTGTCATTGCCAGATGAGAGTTTTGCCCACTTCGTTTTTATCGCCGACTCTAAAGTGTTGACGTTTCGGGCTGCCTAATGGGTAAACTGATTAGGCTGGCTTGTTTATGGCCCAGCCTTACGTTAGGGTCAATAGTTGCCACCTGGTTACTTCAATTTGTGGCAGGATCTACTTGCAACGTCTGTGCTGCAATTGAGCTTGCGAAAACTCAATTTCGAATGGGATTCCGTTCACATTTCAAGCGCACAAGCTTCTCCAGCTGACAGCGACCCATTTCACTTTGACGACAGTCAAGCAGACATACAGACAGAGAGACAGACAGTGAGACAGACAGTGAGACAGACAGTGAGACCGACTGGGACTCAGACTGAAAGTCAGGCAATCTTTCACTTAGAAAGAATTAATTAAAACGCCAAATTGCTAAGCACAAAAAAAGATACAAAAAGTAAAACGGCAACTGAAAGTCAAGAGTTCGCAAGTTTCAAGCGTTGAAAAAATTAATTAAGCCGAGTAAATTAAAATGTATCAAGTTGGCTACGCTACGCCTGATGCACAGCCACGCCCCTTCAGCGGCAAATGTGCAACGCCTCCAAACGGTAAAACGTGCTGTGAAATTTTGATGAAGTTTATTTTTGGCGTTTCTGTTCCTTCTCTTATTTTTTAGTAAAGTGAAGTTTATGTTGATCCCTGGGAATGAAGACAGAATGAGAAAGAAGATTATGCAGCATATAATGTTTATATTATTTAATTTGTACTACTCTTTTGTTGTAGCTTTTCACTCTGTATCTGACATCTGCAGGTTGAAGTCGTTTGTCGCTCATTTGTAGAAATTTTTCCAGTAGTGTTTGACGAGCTGAACAAAACTGTGAGAGAGAGAAGGAAAGAAATGATTTGAATCACATTCATATAAATTGTAATATTAACAACAATTCCTCGGGTCAGCAAAAGTGTAAGACACATTGAGTGGCAGGCGCCATACGCTTGTCATTCTCGTACTGAACTCGTACACTGATAAAAAAGGTATTGAAATACAATTTTTGTAACGTGGTTTTATTTTCATATTAACACATTTTTATCTATCTAGAACTTTTAAAAATAGTCGTTTAATATAATTTTCAATAATAAGGATCTGCGACCCAAAACCAAAGCTTTCTTTCCTAGCAATTTATTATATTAAGAGTTGCGATTTCTTAGATCTAATTTCGTCTTAAAATAGTCTTATTAGTGGAGCAACAAATAGGAGATTAATAATACTGATTTTAGACCGCATTTTTATCAGTGTACTGCAAAATTGTACAAAAGTGAAGGTCTGACCATGGCGAGTGGGCAGTTCACCTGCTGTGAACCTGGTATTGCTGTACTCGTACCATATACCATATACCATGTACAAAATACCCGTGCTATTAGTGTAAACGTTCAGTTTTATGTTATGGCAAATTGCCGTTGACAGCGAGTGCAGACAGCATGTGAGATACATTCGTTGCTCTGGCAATCCAATCTGTATATGGTGAAATATACATTTGAGTGGAGTGTTTCTCTGACTCTAGCACTAAAAGCAATCTGCATCTGGAAGTCAACATTTAATTAGTTTACATAAATGTATATTAATATCCATGAGAGACTTTTGAACGTCAAGAAAGTTCCGCTTTAATTTCGTGATATAAAAGATGCACTAGACTCGTATCTCGTATCTCGTATCTGCCAGACAAATATCAGGCACTTCAATTACAATTGCCTGGACAGATATGGCATCTATCAGATGCAATGGTCATGTTTGGCAAGGCTTTGGCGGCCTTTCATTTAACGCACTCACAAATTCAACACTTAACGGCAGCTACATCTTTGTAACTGTATCTTAGTATTTGTATCTATGCACATCGCATACATGGACGTTTTCATTATGTGGTCATTATTCGTTATTATTATTATGTTGAATTTTATTGCTTTATAAGCGCATTTTAATTTTTGCCTTTCGCCGGTTACCACAAAAATTTATGTAGCTCACAGTTGGCGCTCTGAAGACAGCGTTATCCCGTAGCTCGTAAAAAATGCATGGCACATACGTTGATGATCAACGGGCTGCCAACTGTCGGACATTGGACAGTAGACATCGGACACTGGACACTGGACACTGGACACTCGACGTAAACTCAGACGTGGATGGACGAGTCGTGGCGTTTGTGGCGACGACAAAGCTGTCCGTTTTCCATGTGCCATGTCCGTTGTCAACAATGTCTATCCGCTGTCCGAGTGTCCGACTGTCCGACTGTCTGCCTGTCTGGACCGTCTGTTGACTGCTGACCACGTTAAATGTCTTTTGTGAAAGGCAGCCAAATTACGAGCACACGCAGATATATGCATATATGAGAAGATACATTTATAGAGACACAGCTACAAAGTGTTGTATCCACAAGATACTAGCTGAAAGTGACGCTTCAGTTAACGTTTAATTTACACAAGTCAGAAAAGTATTGTCTATAATTCTCCTGAAAGCATCCTCTGCTCATCTCTGCTGACTTTCAGCTCGTGTGATTGTATCTTTTAATTTTAATAGCGAATGCCTGCAATTTGTTGAATAGAAAGGATTGGTCGTCAGGTCTGGGCTGCTCATCGTTCGCTGTTGTGTACATTATAAAGTCATAGACTCGTAATTATTTAGCCACTGACAATTTGGTGCGGCGGGCCTTTGACGCTGATTGATTGCGCTTGTAACTAATCTGTACATTTATTGAGTTATCTGCCTGGCATTTATAATGTGAGCAGAGCTGTGCGTCTTGCTGCAGTTGACCAATTAAAAGCAAACGGTTTTTGCAACGCAATTAAACGGCATTTAACGGCAACGATGAAGACCAAGACGGCGATGGCCAAAAGCACATGCACATGCAAAATCGCTTCCTCATTGGCAGGCAACACACATTAAAATTCCATCAGACCAACATAAATTTTCGCACTGATTTCATGGGCTGTTTGTAGATACACAGTGTGTGCGTGTGTGTGTGTGTGTGTGTGTGTGTCTGCTTGTTTATTTGTGTATGTGTGACCAGTTCCAGAACATGTTGTGCCAGCATTTGGACATTGAACATGGCCACGCAGCACGCAGCTTATCAATCGTGCCACCGCATTCAGATGCAGATGCAGATGCAGATGCAGAATCAGATGCAGGTAGAAATAGAAATAAAAATAGAAGTTGAAGTTGAAGTAGATGTAGAGGAAGAGGAAGAAAACCCTCCCAACAGGTTACAAGTTGCTAGCTACAAGTTTGCTATTAATTTGCCCACGCTTCACCTCCCTCCCCTTGCTCCCACTAAGCGGCATTTCAGCAGCTGCCTTGTTGAGTTGTCAGCTGGCATCGACGGCAACGGCGACGGCGACGCCGACGGCAACATCGACAGCGACTTCGACTTCGACTTGAGACTTGAGGCTCTCGGCCAGGCGCGTGGTTATTAATGAAGTCAATCAGCAGTTTTGACAGAAATTTATCTATAAGCGTCGGCATTCTGCCAGGCAACATGTTGCACAGTCACACGCACTCACACACACACACACACACACACACACGCTGAACTGTCTGCTACAAGTTGCTAATTTTGCGCGGCGTTGAAACATGTTTACAGGCATCTTGGCAACCTGGAAACGTGGCAATGTGGCAATGTGGCACCGTGGCAAGCTGACAACAGCCTGGCACTCAGTTCCGAACCTAGCCAGCACTTTTATTTATTTAATTTTATTTTATGTTAATTTGAAACCTGTTTAATTACCAAGTGGCTTTCGTAGTAAGCACAACGTGGCCTTCTTGCTTTTTTCTCTTTTTATTTTCTATAAATTTGTAGACAAGCCTGGCTTTCAACTCAAGTGCACTCCAGAGCTTCCACTGGAGGATATTTCAGCTGTGGCATGCAAATTAACTGCAGCGCGAATTCGTCTTGACAGAAAGTTTGCCTACAATTGAGGATATTAGTTTGCACAAATGAGACATTATTTTTAAGGTCTTAAATATTTAATAACTTTATAAACTTCTAAATAAAATGGTGTGTAATTAAAAATGTCAAGATTAATTGTTTTAAAAAAATGTTTAAATTGAGATGGAAGAATAATGCTAAGGTAGCTGAGTTCAATTATCATATTTATTTAATTATAATCATTAGTTTATTTACTTAAAATATTACTTGCATTCATATTCTGGCCATATCATTGTCAATCACTCAAAATTACAACTATCTGGCCATTAGTTACAACATTTTATTGCATTTAATTGCATTCAATTTTTGTGTGCACTTTTATTTAGATTGTCTTGCTAAACTAGCACTAACGGAACATTTAACTATCGCCATTTGTTGGTTTGTTTGTTGCAAATGTTTTTCGTTAACCATTAAATGCCCCTCCCCATAGTTGATGCTGTTTAATGGCCTTAATCAATTTACGTTTTATGTTGACCAAATTAATACTGATACCAGTTTGGATCGCAATGCTGTCCTGTTAGCCACTACAAAGTTGACGTTGTGTGTATTGCCGTGTGTCGTGTTGTCTGAGCCAATTAGCTGCAAGTATAAGTGAGTGAAACATGTAAATAAACAAATAATTGATGAGGTTTAAAAAATGTTAAGAGAGAGAGAGAGAGAGAGAGAGAAATGCTTTGATTAATGAGCAGAAAATCATAAACTAGTTTGACTCAAATATTAATGAATATGCCGTGTTTCTGAACTTGTAATTAATCAGAGTTGAGAGTCTCTGTTAAGTAGTTCCTTGCCCCAGTTGAGGCTGCTTGCAACAGGTTGTTCCCTTGTCTCATTTCCAGTTTACACTTTGCCCATTTGTTTTGCTCATCATCTTCGGTTTCTTTCATTCATTTGCTTTTCTAATTTGCCGGCAATTCTCTTATTCTTTTTCGTTGTTCCTTTTGTTGTTTTCTCACTCTCCCACAATTTTATTCCCTTTTCTTTTTCCTTTCCCGTTGCCATTGCCTACCGCATTTTAATTTCACTTTTCGCGGCAAATTTTCTTTTACATTTGCTCGCTTTTCTTTTATTTTATTCAGCAAGGACGACAAGGACGAAGCCGGCAAACTTTTTAATGTCGCGCGGCTGCTGCAGCTAATTTAGCCGGTGGGTGAGTGGTGCTTGTGGTGGGTGATTGGGTGGGTTGCTTGGCTGGGCGGCTGTCTCGACTTGGCGCACAGACTTTGCCAGGCGGTGTCTTTTGGTTTCGGCTTCATTTGCGCGCAAGGAGACGGAGACGGAGAGACGGAGAGATGGAGAGAAGGAGACGGCGACGGTGAAGGTGAAGGCGGAGAAGACGAAGGCACCGCGAGGCATCTCTTGCTCGCCTTCGTCCTTGTCGCTATTCGTTCATTTTCTTGCAATGAAATTAAAAACAGCAAGGAGTCGTTGCACACACACACACACACACACACAGAGAATGACACCAGCCAGACGCCTGGGCTCCACCCGCAGCCTTCCAAGTTGATGTTCGCTCCTCGACCTCCTCCAGCTCGCAGGACTAAATGAAAATGAGTAAAGTTTGCGTTTTTCGCACCCACAGGAAAGATGAAAGGGAAGGCAACAGCAAAGCAGCCCAGCAGCCTCGGAAAGCGTCTTTTCCTGATTATGCACTTCTCCCAGCAACGTCATCATCTCCATCATCGCCAGCGTCATCATCATTATTGTTCTCGTTTGCTTATTAACCCAGTTTCAGTCTCTCGTCTTGGCTCACAGCTGCCGGCTGTCTATCTATCTCTTTGCCTCTCCCTCTCCCACGCTTTCTCTCTCTCTTTCTGTGTGGGTGTGTCTGTGTGGGTTGTGGTGTTTATTTTTTGTGTCCTTGTTTTAATTTTAATTTTTGTTTGGTCTACGTTTCGTTTTTTCTTGGGCTTTTCTTGCTGGCAATTTGGTGACGTCGACGTCGACGTTGCTGTCTGCTTCTGCTTCTGCTTCTTTTCTCTCTTCTCCTTCATTTTCTCCACTCTCTTCTTCTATGTTGTTGCTCTGGCTTATGTCGTCATCAACTGCCTGTTTTCCTTTGTTTCTAGGTCAAGAACTTTGCCGGCATTTGGACTTGTTTGGTGGTCTGGTATCTGCAGTTCCCTGACATTGAAATGGGCAACAAACTAATTGAACGTGGGCGTCTCCCGCAATTAACAGAACTTGCTTGCGGTCTACACTGCGAATACGTATTATTGGAAAGCAATTTAAAGCCAAGGAATATTTAAGACATATACAATTTATGCAGTTCTGTCTTGAATAGTCAGTTAAATATAATAGATGAACGATTGCAGCCCTCAGTCTCCGGTGGCGTTGTCGCTTTTGATAGGCAACTGTCAGGCAAATGACATCACGCACTATAGTCATCAATTTCGCTGTGAACTCAGCGGAGATGCTGTTAGCTGTTGCCAAATCCCCCGAAAAACCCAAACGTATAAGAAGAGAGAAAATATAGATGAAAACCTGCCACTTAAAGCTTAAGCAGAGACTTTGACATCGTGTGTTTGAGTTTGAAATATTCGCAATTGCGAATCCTGTCGTATTTGTCACAGGATACACACATACATTTGTATGTATATATGTATGTGTATATACAAATATATATATTCGTATTTAGATTGCAGACTCCGCCACGCAAGACATTATTATGATGGAATCCTATTTGTTACAAGGCAAATGGCAAAGCGAACGTAGCTGGCAGTGCGAATGACAGGCAGGAGACGAGACGACAGGGAAGCTGAAGGATGTGTCATGGAAAATGGCAGGATGGTGATGAATGGAAGGAGATGAGCAGCTACGAAGCTTCCAAGTTGCGAGTAAATTATGCTAATGTCTAAATAATGCATATTCGATGATGATGTGGAAAGAGAGTCGATTTTACAAGATATACATAGTATACATAGTATATAGAGAACTTTATATATATTTGTGGCTGTGGCAAGTGGCATGTGGTATGTGGTATGTGTGGGCGACAACTTGCGTATTTTGTCAGTCGGATTGATTTTTGGACGCGTTTTGCAGATGCGGATGAGGCTGCTTGGACAGCAGCTACAAAGGGCTATATAAATCAGATTTATGTTCGGCTTCAAGTGCCGCAACTAATGATGGAAATAAATTCACGGTTGCCACGCAGGACGACAATGCTGACTTTCAGCTGCCAACTGCCAACTGCCAAAAGCAGCCAAAATACGAGTATAACAAAAAAAGAAGCGGAAAAGAAATGAGAAAATTGTAAGCAACTTGTAGTTTGGCGATGGAGATGAGCATAAAAATGGGGACCGAGGGTTGAGAATGGCCAGGTCGGGAGGTCGCAAAGGTTCGGGCTGAATTGGGCGGAGGGGGGGTAGGTTGGAAGGGGGTTGGGCTTGGACTTCGCTAAGGGAGGCGACTCACTCGACTGTGCCGCGCAATTTTTGGCTGCTTTTGACGCCAGGCCAATATGCAGTAAATCTGCCAGAATTCGCCTCTAGATTTGGCAACAGCAGCAGTGGCAGCAATGGATGTGGCCGTGGCAGTGGCAGTGGCACTGGCAGTGGCAACTTGCAAAGGATCCTTGCCTTCGTGCTGGCTGCTTGGCCGTTCTCTCTTTTGAAATGGGTTACATATTTTATGCTTAATATTTTGCATTTTATTTCGCTGATGCGCGAATGCGAAACTGCGAATGGAGGAGTTTTGGGGCCAAAAGGCAACGGCAATGGAAAAGGACCTTTATGGCAGCCAGAGAAAAGGAAACTCTTAACTGCCAACTGTACTTGAGTCGAAGTGTGTGTGTGTGTGTGTGTGTGTGTGTAAAGGAAATTGAAAATTTCTACAAGACAACAACAAGAAGTGTTTGTTATATTTGTTATTTGAGATGAAAGCAATGCAATGAAGGCAAATAAAAACAAATTGTATCCAAAGCTAAAGAAACGAGCCTGAAAGCTGAGCTCCAAATGGGATATCTTTGCTTATTTAATAATAATGCATATTTTATTTAAATTTAACAGTTTGCACAGATTTGCAGCAGAGCAAATAAAGTTGTCAACTCTTGATTGTCAGATTGTTGCTGTCGTTGTGTCGTTGTGTTAATTCTACAACACTCGAAAGTTGCTGAGCTTCAACCTCAAAATAAAATCGATAACAACAATTTTTGCAAACACAATTTGCTTATCAAGCACTCGCAACTGCAACTGCAACCCTCAACCCTCAACCCTGCGAATAGATGTATATTATATATGTATATATATGGCGACCGAGAGGCAGATAGCGGAGGGGGGTGGGTGCAGTTTGTACATTCGCTTGCTGCCTTTCAATAAAACGCAAAACGCAACTTGAAGTTAATTTGCATATTTGCCAACACTTCGAACACGCACTGCAAAATGCAGAGTTGCAAAACTAATAAAAATTTGTACGAAGGTGACAGCAAAGCAGGGAAAATGGCCCGGGAAACCCGGGAAACTCTGAAACTGGGAAACAGGGTGTGCCAAATGCCAAATGCCAAATACCGAACTGACAGACTGACAACTGACGTTCGCTAAAAATTTATGCAAATTTATTGCGATCGAACGATCGAACTGAACCGACTCGGGATGTTATTGATTTGCAACGCAGACAGAGACAGAGCGAGTGAGTAAGAGAGAGAGGAGAATACTAAAAGTAATCCCTGTTAATTTGCATAATCGGCAGGACGAAGGATTGCTGCCTGCCTTGTTAAAGGATTTGCGAAAATAAAACTTTTCTTTCGTTGTCGTTCTCGTTCCCGTTCTCTCTAATAAGCAAATTGTTGGCATTGTTGACTTATCGTATGTATCTGAGTGTATCTGAGTGTATCTGTGTGTATGTGTATCTGTGTTTGTACATTCGCTCTGAGCAAATATTTTGCCAATGAGTAGCCTGACAGCAACTGACAGCTCCAGTCAGTCAGTCAGACAGTCAGACTGTCAGACGGAGCGACAAGAATACCTAAGTGAAAATATTTGAAAATTGGTTTTAGCGGCGCACCTGACAAAGGAAAACAGCAACGAACACTTCTGGCAAATACAAATAGAGACAGCTTGAAAAGACGGTTGCATGAAGTCGAACAGTGCATACCCTATAACTATTGGCTGTTGAGAACTATTTGACTTTAGGCAAGGACATCGCTTGTGAGAGGAATTTATGTATGCACAGATATAAATTCAATTCGGTTCAAGATGTGCGACAGCAAGACGACAGCTAAAGGGGGATGGATGGTGGCTGAAGAGGGGGGTTTTATGAGGGGGAAGGGGGAAAGGGACTTGGCAATCCTGTCAGACATTTTCTACATTTTGATATGTACTCGTATTTTTCGTTTGCCTGCTAAAAAGGATTACGCTAACACAAAGCAGTCGCGCAGACTGAGAAGGCAAAGAGTCTGACAGGCGAACGAGATTGAGAGAGAGAGAGAGAGAGAGAGAGAGCCATAGAGTGAGTAGCAGAGACAGACAGAGCGACGCTCTACATATAAAATATTTGGATTTTTGCACATGCCAATATGAAATGCAGACCCACCCAGTTAGAACCACATCGTACCACCCCCCATCCCTCTACTATCAACCACCGAGCACCACCCCTCACCTCATACAAAGACTGTCTCGGATTTTCATGTGTGTCCCACGCTTTTGTCGCATTTTCCTCCTCGTTTTCTCTATATTTCTCTTCTTTTTTTGTCATCGTCGTTGTCGCTTTTTGCTTTGTTCGCCAAAGCAATCACCCCCGCCATGTGTGTCTATCTGTGTATGTGTGTGTGAGTGTGTGACAGAGAGAGTGTATGTGTGTGTGACTGTTGTTTGTATTTGTACAGCAACCATCAAACATTTGCTTATGTGTCTTGTACAAGAAAAACGTTAAAATGTACATATGCGAGTGTGCGTGTGTGTGTGCGTGTGTGTGCGTGTGTGTGCGTGTGTGTGGCAACAAATTTGCAAAAGCCAAAAGAAAATGGTTGGTTGCTGCTGCTGCTGCTGTAAATTGCGGGTTGCTGCCACGACAAAAGCGGATGGAGGGGTGATGAAAGGGGGGACGTCCTGTGGGTGGGTGGCAATTTCCACTTTAGTTAGCGGGTTGAAAACGCTTTAGATTGAACTATGGCTGTCATAAATGGCTTTGCATCGCATATCTAAAACGGCTTAAGTGCAGATTGATGGCAACACACAAAGAGGCAATAAGTGTAAAACAGGCTTTCAGATTTGGCCATAAGAATCGCACTTGATATCAACTTATTCACAGGCAACTGCTGGCGGGTATTGATTTTATTATTTTGTGATTTGCAGCTATTTACATACACGTATGTAAAAGTTATTTCAACTCAAATAGTCCAGCTGAAATGTTAAAGTATACTTAAAAATCTAATATTTTTCAGAATACTTTATCTTCCAAATGTTAGATAATTACATGAAAGATTTCGAAAAATGTTTCGTATTTTTTATCCTTTAAAATTGTTTAAGAGATTTCCCCAACTTGCACTGTAGTTTCCTCTAAATGTTTAGAAGCTTCTGCAAACTATAACCTAAAATCCTCTCAGGCTGTTTAACCCGCATAACTTGTTAGCGATCTCGCTGTGCAGCTACTAAGCCCATAATTGGCAGGACATAGAAGTATCCTGTAGGCAAACCCTCAATCACTCAAACACTCGTAGGCCGGGCACAATCCCAATCAATAATTGACAGCAGAGTCGTATGCAGAACATGATTTGCAAATAATGCACTTGAATTTGCATAAGGTTTGCCAAAAAAGCAATACTACAAAAAAAAAAAAAACTGCGAGTTTATGCAAATTAGCTGCAAGTCTCTACAATTAAATCTCCCAGACCCGGGTCTGGAATAGAGTAGAGACAGCTGACAGCCTAGGGGCAAACAGAGAAAAATAGAAGGTCTGACTTCTAGGTCTGTCAGGTAGACAAAAAGCTCATTTGCATAAAAACGCAAATAGAAATATGTGTGCGTGTGTGTGTCTAAAAAAAAACGAGAGTGCGTTGAAAGTGAAAGGGGTAGCTCTGTCTAGGGGTAAGCTTACCCCTCGATCGCGACCCAGCAGCCGCTCATTAACATAAAATTAAACAAAACAGCAAAAAACGAGAAGGAAAAAAAACTAAATGTGAATCCTAAATGAAATGGGAAATGGGAAATTCTGATGCTGTCTGGCAGGCAGCTGTATCCTGGCCTCGCATCGCATCGCATCCTTACATCCTTGTTGTCAAGTTCAACGAACTGCGCCAAGTTGTCTCACTAACCCAAATTAAAATTATGTTAATGAACGTCGAGAGTTGCCGGGCGGAGAGAAACAGAGATAGCGAGAGAGAGAGAGAGAGCCAGCAGTGAAATCACGGCCAAGGACGACGGCAACGTTTTCCGTCCTGTGCTTTTCATTTTGCCTAATGAGCGCGCGACTGCGACGCAGCCGTCGTTGTCCTCGTTGTCCTCGTTCTGGCCGTGATGCTGCAACTGGTCCTGGCTGCTTCGGATACTGCTCCTGCAGCTCCTGTTACTGCCGACGCGACGCTGCGCCGCTCATTAATTTTGCCGTCGCTTTTTCGCACATTTTTGTTGCATTGCCATCCATTTCCGCAACGAATTTCTCCTTCTCGCTTTTTTTAATTTTCGTGTTTCATTTTTCATTTTGTACCGCGCTCATTTAGTGACGTCACAACTTGCCTCCCTTTCTCTCTCTCTCTCTCTCTCTCTTTCTATTGCTATCTCGCTGTGTCTCTGTCTCTATCAGAGGCTCGACCTCTGCCTTAGTCTCAGTTGCTGCCTCTGCCACGGCCTCTGCCTCTGCGCTGCCTCTGCCTCTGCCGCCGGCAGTGAGTGCCTTCGCATAATTAAGATTTTAATTTATGCAATTATTTTGCCGGCTGTGCGAGTCCTTCTGCCTCATCAAATGTAGGCCAGTCGAAGGATTCTCCTTGTTTTGGTTTTTTTGCCGTACTCTTCCGGCATGTGCTGTTATTTTGGTGTGTTGGCTCGTTGGGTGCGGTTGTGTTTTTAAGCTCTTAACTGATTTTATGTACAAACTTTATTAGTATTGGCAATAGTGATATAAAGTACCACGACGGAAATGGAAACTTGTCAAAAACAAGTAAAAAGCGAGTGAAACTTGTGACGGATTTTATGCGATCATTAAAAAGTTGAACACTTCCCTTACATATTTTGAATAATAAAATTGTTAAGCAAATAGTACAACATTTATTTGTGATGTTACGCGGATTTTATAAAGTTTATACCACAGTCAATCGAATATTACAAATTGAGTTCTTCCAAAAAATTGTTTTCGAAGGTTTAATCTTATTTCAATGCTTGAATTCGTTTCAAGGAACAAAAATAAGGAATCTGTTTATAAACTGAAAATATTCCCGCAGTTCAATTAAAATCTTTAATACACAATCGTTATGAAAGTAACTTCATATTTTTTAACAAGAGATCAACAAATTAAAAGTTACTTTAAAACCGTAAAATATTTCAAATATCGCATAATGAGCTCTATTTCAATTGAATTGAATTTTTTAATAATTCCAAATTTTTTAACACTTTTTATTACTTATTAACTTTTAAACACATCTTAAAGATTAATCATTTAACTTACCTGAAATGGAATTCGCAGCCATTAATCTTAATCAAATTCTAAATGAATTGTAATTTTTTTAGATATTATATTTTCGATTAAAATCTTTTGACTTCTTTTGAATATTTTAATCAGAAATGTCTTAGTTGTGAAACTGCACAGTTTTAAAGAATTGAGAGAAGTTCACTTGAAATCGCAGAGTAGTAAGTTGTATTATCCTTGACACAAGTAAATTTCTTAGAAGGAAACGCACACATCCGAACCGATACACGTCGCATTAAGAAATGATTTCGACTTTGACTCCAACAAATACTTTGGCGCTCAGTTGAACTGTTGGATTCAGTTGGCGTCTCGCGTTTCGGTTTCGGTTTCTTATCACACGCACACGCACACGAATTGGAATTGGAGTAATCACGCAAGATGAAGGCGTCGTCGTCGGCAGCGACGTCGCTGCTGCCCCAAGATGAAATTCAAGCGAAGTCGCAGACACAAAGCCGCCAAACGTAAAGCGTGTGTGTCTCCAAGAGTCCCGTTGTTGCCGGACCATAAGAAGAATTGAGAGGAAAAGGTCGAGCAATGCCAGATCAAGACAGGACAGGACAGGACAGGACGCACCAGCCGGGCGCAAGGCCCAACTGCTACTGCCCACAAAATTGCTGGCTGGCGTTTGTTTCCGACACGGACTTGCCACTGGAAGCACTCGAGTCGTCGAGCAGTCGAACAGTCGAGCAGTCGAGCAGTCGATTTGCCACCCCCGAATGGCCGTCAAGTGATGCGCTGCCGGCAGCGACGCGTCGGCCATGAAGTTCAAGTTCTGCGCACGCGCACTTGACGTCTCTGCTCTCTTTCTCTGCCACACAGCAGCAGCAGCAGCAGCGGCAAAGAACAATCGCAGCTACCCCCTCAGGTGGATATTTCTCCTTAGCCAAAGAAGAAAAAAAGGAAAACTGCAGCATGCTTCCAGGCGTCGTCGCCAGGCCGAAATAGCAGCCATGGAAAACGCATTGCGTGCTGCGTATTTCATTTCCCCTTCGTCTTGGACCTGGTGAATCCACCACGGTTTTGAAATCAAGTTGGTGTCGTTGTAGCCGTTATAGCCGTTATAGCCGTTGAAGTTGCGCAGAGGAGGCGGCCTTAAGCAGCAGTCAGGCAGGCCCATCAATAGTTAGAAGAGCTGCCGTCTTATCAGCCAGCTGCCAGGCCACGCATTTTGTCATTTTTTGGTTTTGCGCACGCAACAAAAGCAAACAGAGGCGCCACCGATGAGGCCAAAATGGGGCAGCATTGGATAAACAGTAAGGGATAAGGGGAGAGGCAGATGAAGATGAGAATGGCAACAGGATGAGGATGAGGATGAGAATGAGGATGAGGCGGCGCTAAACTGAGCAGCTGAAGTAGAAATGCTTATACGCTGGGGATTTGAGCTTTACAAGCGTAACAAAATATGTAAAAAGAAATAACGCAGAGTCCTGGCATGAGAGCGCACTCACACATACCATATATACTGCAGGATATCTGTGTGTATGTGTGTGTGTGTGTGTGTGTGTGCGACTCTCGCGTATCTATGAAGTTCCTTCCGTTCGCCACAGACATTTGCGCCAAGTGTTCGCTGCCGTTGATGAATGATAGATGGATTATGATTTTGTTTGGCGTAAATTGAATTTTGCATATTTTTTATGCTTTACAAGCAACCCCCCGCCAACGACCTCGCCAAATATTTAGACAGCTTAAATATATATAATAAAATATATGGAAAAGTGAAAACAACTAAGAACTTAAAGTTCAGTTACGAGAAAAGTCTGTTGAGGCCTTTCAGTCATTTCAAGCTGTCAGCTTTTTCGATGACTGCATTCGTTTCGGAGCGGAAATCAAGTTAACGAAGTAAAAATTCAGAATGCAACAGTGGCACAACAGCGACAACAACAGCAACAGTGGCAACAACCACAACATCGAGAGATGCCAGTTGCAGCAATAACGAGGCGACAGCCTCAAATCGATGTTTGTAGTCTGAACAAAAATCAAAAACCAACAACTACAATTACATTGGTTTAAGCAAATAGTTTACTCTTTAATCAGATAATTTTTATTTCAATTAAATATTAAATATTTCGTGCTACTTATTTAAAATATTATGAACTGCAAGTGAAAATACACTTAGCTGTCATCCGTAATATTCAGTTTTAATTAATTTCAAACCAATCAGAATATCTCAATTAAATAAAATCATTTATTAATAAGAGCTAATTCAACAGTTTCTTTGGAAAATTAAATCTAAAAGAAGAGTCCTAGTTGCTTACCCAAAAAAAGACCCACAGTTTACGATTTACCTCAATGAATTTAATATGAATTGCATTTAAATATTGGTTGCATTCATTGACCTTAATTTGTGCTTTCAATTTAAATCCTTTGAACATAATGTTGAATTGCAAATGTTGTAATTGAAACGCTTGACTTTGGTGCAACTATTCTGGAATTGTCGTAGAGACTTGATACTTGACAATATTTCATATTTTTTGTGCTGGGACTCGCTTGCTGCCACATTTTGTTGAATGTGTGTGCCGTACGTTTTATGAGGCACTCTGAGGCAACTAGTCGTAAGTAGCAGCACTCGACAAATGCTTTTGTGTTGCTGTTACTGTTGTTGTTTTGTTGTTGTTGTTGTGCTGCATGCAACATACTTTTATGGATCAGCTGCAACTTCAATGCAAAACAAGCCCGACTGTCGACAGTCGGGGTAGGTATAACTTTGAGTTGTGATTTGCCCAAGGAACATACCAAAGTCAAAGCCAAAGCTTTTGTTGTGCACACACACATATAGATAGATATTTTATAGCTGTGTGCAGTTGTTGTTGCTGCTGTTACTGAGTTTTATAAGCAGCAAATTTTTATTTCCGTCTCATACTTTGGCTTACAATTCGCATGCGTCATAACTCAATAAGCAGGCAGCAAAGGCAACCATCAAAAGCTGGCAGCAGAGGCAGCAGAGGCAGCAGAAGTGGCAGCAGCAGCAGTCGAGACTGAGGCAACTATAAGCTAACTGTAATCCTAATGAAACTACAACACATATTATGTATATTGCACTGAGGCGGCTGCTGCTGCTTCCCTAGCAACATTTGCATGCAACAATTTGGGCAAATATAAAAAATAAAGGGGAAAAATGGCAATAGAGAAAATGAGAAGAAGAAGACAGGCAGAAAAAACTATGTGGAAAACTTGAGGCAACTCCTGACGCTCATCAGAGCTCGGTTGCACATATGAAAACGAATTCTAGTATGGAGCAGCCTCTTCTCATCATCATTTTCCTTGTCGTCGTCGTCGTCATCTTGTTGCCCATAGTGGAATTTATTATAAGATCCTTTTCTTCTCCTTATATGAATGCAAGAAACTTGTAGTTGCTCTTGTTGCTGTTGCTGTTGCTGTGGTTGTTGCCTGCATGAATATTTTCTACAACATTAAAAAGGCATTTCGAGTTATTTGGCTTTCAACATATTTTTTTTTTTTTTACTATTATATTTTGTGTGTATAGTTAGCTAGGCATGTGAGGAGAGTCCGCTCCTCTCCCCGCTCGCACTCCAACCAAGTAGTTGGCGATTTTGTGTAGTCAACTTTGGCATCCAATAAGCAAAATTCCTGAGCAGCGACTAATGACCGTAAAGCCGCTGGCAAAAGCTAATCAGAAGTGGTTTGGGCATCAACAGTTTCTTTGTGTGTGCGAGTTTTGTTGTGTGTGTGTGTGTTTGTGTGTGTGTGTGTGTGTGTGCGGCGGAAGGCAAATTGCGTTTTTAGTATCATTAATCTGCCACACTCGGCGCAGACGTCAGCGGCAGGCATCGAATTGAAGAGATGATGCCAATCCATGATGTTACCCAATCCACAAAAGGGAACATTAATTTCCTCTGGCTGCCGACAGAAGTAGTACACCGAGCTACGTCTCCGACCGAGCTGATACATTACCTAGGCAGCGATTTGGCAAATCCGATAGCTTTAGCTGATTGCACAATTGGAAATGCTGTGCAGCAAAGCAGCAGCTGCAGATTCGCTCCACGTCCGACAGAAAAGTAAAAGCTCTTGAAATTTGGGCCATAAGTTGAAAACGTTTATGGCAAATGCGTTGAAATACGATTATGAGAGGTGTCCTTAAAGCGTGAGCGAGAGTGAGGGAGAGATAGACGGGGGGGTAGGAGAATCAAAGTGTGCACACATTACGCATACGCAGCGTGTTGCGTTATGGCTGTTTGATGTTTAAGCCATTCTACTGCTGCGAGTATGTGTGTGTGCGTGTGTGTGTGTATCGTTCTTTATGATGACATGCCAAACATTTATGCAAAATGCTAATTTAAAGCCAAGTCTTAGACGTTCTCATCGTTCAGCAAGGGGAAGTTCCTGCTGCTCGGGCACAGTGTGACGAGCTCTGATTAAAATTCACTTAAAATATGGCTATATTTGTAGACTTTATGTATAGATAATAAACTTTCTAATCCAACTCAGTCTTAATGGCCTCAACAATGGCTTTCGGACCACTGTGGCGCTAGGTAAACGCCTCCTCATCAGCATAACTCGTCATGCATAACTCGGGAACTGGCGCACACTTGAGCGGCAAATGTCCCATAGGCCAGTTGCCTGGTTGACTGACTGACTGACTGACTGAATGACTGAATGGCTGACTGACTGACTAGTACTACTTAGAAGCCAGCACGAGAGCTGTGAAGTGGGAAGTGGGAAATGGGAACTGGGAACTGGGCTGTCATTTACTTGCCACGCCTTTAATGCATGTCGCTGCCATTTTGCCGAGCGCTCAACTTGATTATGCGAAATATTGAAAATGGCTTAACAGGAAATTAAGCAAAAACAGCAGGGAGAAACGACAGTTAGACGGACAGACGGTTGCTTGCCTGATCACTATCTTTTTCTGAAGCTGAATCGAAATTGATATCAAACTGCTGCGAATCTTAAAGGGAAATTGGCTGCGAAAATGCTTAGCGAATGCCAAATCGTATGCGTATATTATAAGCCTCTATCTCCCCCCTCTCTCTCTCTCTTTGGTCTCTTTCTCTAACCAGCGACTATGTGTCATTGTTGTTGCGAAATGTTTATTGTAATTCGGCAAGTATTTGTGGAATATGAATTGCGAGTATTTGCATAAATGAAATGTGTATGTAAATGGCAACTCGTAATGCCAATCAATCACCCCAAAAAGAGCTGGCACACACACACACACGCATACACACATGATTCCAGCTCCTCCCACAGTCACACACACACACACACACACACACACGCACATAAAACCAATAAACCAAATTCGCATAAAAAATGTGTTGGAAAAGAGAAAAGAGAAAAACGAAACGTAGCTGAAATCGTCAACAACAACACAAAACCCCATACATGATGAGAGGGAATATGTGTGTGCGAGTGTGCGAGTGTGCGAGTGTGTGTAGGGTGTATTGCAACCCTTATCCTTGGCAGGATATTACATGCTTCAACAATGTTGTAGCATTCCCAATAACAACGACAACAATAACAACACCAACAACATCCCGAGCATTCCTGCCGAAAATGAAATTCTGTTTTGCATTTTATGTCGACGACTCCGAAGCCAAAAGCATAAAGAAGAACAAGATTTGGAGAGCACCAAAGCAGCGAAAACATGACGAGTACAGGAGGCGACTCAAAATGATGGAGAAGTAGAAGTAAGAAGAAGGAGCCGAAGCAGAAGCAGAAGCAGAAGTTGCAGAAAGGACGAGCAACAACATGAAAAAATGAAATCTAAACAAAATGCGTTCGAGCGTGTGTGTTCAATTACAATGTGTGTGATTGCTGGATTCGGTATGAGGGCGGGCAGGGACCAGGAGACGCCCCCACACACACCATACACACGCACACCATGACATAAAAATTTACAATGCGAAATAAGCGAGCGAAACGCTTTTTGTTTGCTGCTGTTGCTTCTGCCGCTGCCACTGCTGTTGTTGCTGTTGCTGCTGGTCCTTGCCCAGGACAACGAACTCGCAGGCGAACCCAAAGCAATCCCGGACCCAGGAGCCAGCAGCCAGCAGCCAGCAGCCAACGCCATTCCCGGACAGAAGCAGGCCATCCTTATGCAAATAACAGCGAGGGCACATAAAAATAAAATAATAACAATACAATATTTTTTGATGACAGCCGCCAAACAAAACGACGTTGGCCAGCCCCCGTTACGCTCCTTTCCCCCACAGTCTGTCCTTGCCTCTCCCCTAGTCTCCCCTCGTCACCCTCGCCACGCCTCCGTTTTGAGGCTCTCGACAAAGGCGCACTCCAAAAAGACAGCGCATAAAAGAAAGGTTTAATCGACGCGCATTTCACGAGCAGCTGACGAAGGGGCAGAGGTCACGGCGGGAGGAGTGTGGAGTCTTGCAACACTTTAAATGTGTTTTAGTGGAAATTGTGAACATTTTCTTATGGCACCATCATGATGCGTCATCAATTTGGATTTTATGTCTGTGCTGTACGAAATATTCCAAAGGGGCTCATAAACAGCTGCGGGACGTGTTGCCAATGCCACACTTGCCCCAAAAGCAATGACAAAGAATCGATTCACCATATAAATCTCTGTGCCAAAATACACAGATTTCTTTAATAAGTTTGCAGATCCTTCGATGCTATAATATAATAAGCCAAATGCCAACGAAATGATAAAATTAAGTACCAAATCTGTAGATCCTAAATTAGTTAAATAATTTAGTCTTCAACCTAAATATATATTTTTATCTTTCAACTGTTAATTTAGAAAGCAAACTAAATATATTTTCTATATTACATTAAAAAGGAATAAATCGGTTTTATTGTTGCAAAATGTGTTTAGCAAATTCAATTAAATTTCAATCAAATTATGTAGCATAGCTTTCTCATATATGAATTATATTTTAAAATTATGCAACCTGTTTTTGGGATTATGTGGTGTGAGCAGAATGAATGGTTAGTATTCAAGAAATGTGATCTACTGGTTGTGTTCCCAATCAAATGCTAATATCATTCTTAGAATTTTTCAAGTTGATTGCTATGCACAAATCAAGAGGTCAATGGCTCCAGTTTTACACCCCCGCCCCCGCCCCCGCCCTCGCTTAACGCCTCAGTTAACACACATGCAACTCAAAACCGAAAATCGGAATTCTCAAATCACATTCTTCACATGCCAAATGCAACAATCTAAATAATTATTTTTGCATACAGAATGTTAAGCAAACAACAAACATGCTATAGAATCGGGACCAGGAGGGAACGGAAATGAGAATGGGTAAAGGATTCGAGGATACGCTTGCCAAGGACAAAAAAGAAACTGAGCACTGAAATCACATTTGAATAACAATCATGCCGCATACAAGCTATTTCGATTTGAGGGGAACGGAAGCATTGAAGAGATATTGAAAATATGAAAAGAAATACAAGAAAAATAATAAAGTGAAAAAAGTAAGCGAAATCACAAAGAATTCATAATAAGCGTCATTGTCATGCGAGAAATGAATAAAAATCAAACGACGACAACAACGAGCGAAGCTTGTTCAAAAGGTAAAAGGGGTACGGGAAGCTGAGGTGAGGTGAGGTGAGGTGGGGTGAGGGGACAGCCGAGGGAGGAAGGCAGCGAGGTACTTCGGATAGGGAATGTTGAATTGAATGTGTCGCACAGGATGCGTGTGTATATATATGGGTATTGTAATGTGTGTGCGCGTGTGTGTGATGGTGTGAGTGTGTGTATGTGTAATTCCAAGGATCGTCAACAAACATCATCTGCATATGTGAGAGGAGCGTGGGCTGCATGAATTTTAAATGCCATGCCAACAAGGAGCAGCAACTGGAGCTGAAGCTGAATCAGAAGCTGTGGCCATTGTGTGGCAGCTTGCCAAACGGAACGCGCCACTTGAGGCAGGATGTGACCATGCAACACCCCCTTCCCTTCCCCATCCCCATCCCCATCCCCATTTACTTCAATTCAACTTGAACCCTAAAATTCATTGAACCAATCGATGTTGCGTCTTTTATGCGTACGTTGACAAATTGTTGCCCGTCGCTTGTGGCATTTAATTTTCATCAGAGCAACAGCAACAGTTGCTGTCATAATTGATTTCATTAAACGTGCCCCAGAGAGACTGCGACAGCTCGTCCGTGTGGCAGCAACAAGTGGCACAAGCGCCCGCAAAAAACTTTCAGCTGAAAGTAAAAACAAATTAAGCTGCAAATAAATGAGCCGGCGACGTAGCGACGTCAACAGCAACGTCGACAGCAACGTCGACAGCAAAAATAATTGAGGGAATTCCCACGAACGCGCCAGACAGCTAAAAAGGACGAAGACGAAGGCGCTGACGAAGGCGGACAGAGGAGGGCAAAGGGGGCAAGAATAAGGGGAAGGCAGCTCCAGACACTTTGACATAATTTCCCAGTCAGCCAACCAGACGAGGACGACGACGAACGCGCAAGGACACGACCATAACCAGCCCCAACAAAGTTTTAATTAATTGCGCTCAGCACACACACACACACACATACACACACACCCACACCCACACCCGCTTACACGTACACACCAATACTAAGACAGCGACAGCGAAAGGCAAATGAAAATGAAAATGAAAATGAAAATGAGCCAAAGCACAGAAAGTTAAGGGCAACATTTTCATTTTCACGTACACAAGGCAATGAAAATTTTCTGTGGTGCTGGGGGGTGGTGCGGGTGGTTTATCAGAGACACAGGACTCAACAACCGAGACGTCGATGGCGGCAGCGCTGCTCAGCTGAGCGTCGCGTCGCGGCTTAATTTCATTTTGTTGTTGTGACTTGTTGTTCTTACTTCATTATACAGATTCAAGGGAGAAAGGGAAAGAGAAGATGTACGATATGAGAACTAGAGAATTGGGTCAAAACATCACCAGTTAAATAAATAAATCTTTAATAGCTTGTCTGGGATGTATTCTAGAAATATCCAGATCAAAAAGAACACGTAAGAACAACGTTTTATTGGAATAATAAACTTTTAATAATTTCTCAAATATTGTGCTTTTAGTTGCATAACTTTTTCCCTTCAAACAAACTTTCGCTTTCAAAGTTTTTAGATAATAAAACATGGAGATTTATTCGGAGCAATATTTTAAATTTATTTGGCACAGTTCGATGGCAGCTCAAGCTCCATAAGGAAGCTGCATCAAATTATTAAAAATAAAGCATGAAATCCTCAATCAATTTTATGATGCGTGAAGACAAAGACAATGCGTTGTTCAGGTAGGAAATAGGAAAATAAATGATATGATAACCATTGAAATAGGGGCATTTACATAGATATCTATGCCATATGCAAAGAGCCCCTCTCTCTCTCTCTGTCTCTGTCTCTCTCCCTCTCTCTCCATTCAGATCCCACATCAGCAATTTAAGCATGAAATCTACTCGGAAACTTTTGTGTGTTTGTCTGTTTATAAAACTCTAATTAAGTAGAACCACAGACACTCGAGTCTCAGCTCAATGTTTGTGCGTAGCGAGCGGTGGAAAGTCAGGTACCCCATAACCATAACCATAACCATACCTATGCCCATACTCATTCCAAAATCTATATCTATATCTGTGTGTACATTGTTGAACCCTCTGGTAGTTTGCTTGACAGCAAAACCAACAAACATGCAAGAAGGATGCTCTTGAAACCCTTTTATCTCCTGCCTATTGTCTGCTGTGCCATCCGAAGGCGATTTATTGCCGATTTGCGCCGAAAATCGAAAGTGGTTTGTGCGCATTTATCGATAGATATGCTGAATGTGAAACACTGGATAGGGGGTAGGGGGTGCGGTTGTATTATAAATTTGCCTTTTAATTCACGTTACGCCGATTTTAAACAATGCCGAATCAAAAATCGAACTATGAATATTCATAATGCCCCTGCCAACTGACAATTGTTAATGGGCGAGCATATGTTAAGCCCATGGCGATGCAGGGGACAGGGATTCTCTATAGGTCTGCACACCGTTATCTCTGCAATTGCAAAAAAAAAAAAAAATAAATTGTTGATTTATGCGCGATGCTTTGAATTTTATGCCGATTTTTCTTTATGTCCTACGCGCATTTAACACAACATTTACATGCTGGCTTTTTATTCAACTCTTTCTGGTGGTAATCTATTTTGATGTCACGGGTTTTGTTTGAAGGGTTCAACACAGATTGGCCATGAAATGCCTGAAGTGCAGAATTTGACTCGCGAGACTTTTGATAGTTTTTAAAGCGAATTTCTGAATCGCAGGCTCGTAAAATTCAATGAATATCATTAAATATTCGTTTATGAAATGCATCATCAAAGTAAAATCCCAAGTCTTAAGTTTTAATGCCTTACAACAAAATGAAAATGAAGAAACGCCTGGTCATCAATCAAATGTCAGGGACTTAGCCAAATGCTCGGAAATTTGTCAGCTGATAAGCCTGATAAGTCGAAGGCAGCCAGGACGACAACTCGTAGGCCTCCGAGCGCCTCCATTTGTAGCTGGGAATTCGCTATGCTACGATTGATGTGGACATTACGTGACCTGCCAGTTGGAAGTTGCTGAAGTCGACACGCAGCCAAAGGGGTTACCTTTACCTTTCTCTCTGCCAATTTCGTTTAATTTATGCGCCTGCGTAAACGCCTCAAAAGAGACAACCACACGGAAGCTGCGCCTGCCTCGTCTGCCTCGTCTCTGCCTCGTCTCTGCTTCCGCTGTCTACCTGGGCAACCCCTTGGGCCCTTTGACGCTGCGCTCGCAGCGGGTTTTAATGCATAAATTACAATTTATGGCGATTTGCATGAGTAACAACGGTTGCTCATCACAGCTGCATGCAAATCCTGCCCAGCTCAGCTCCTATCCGATCCCATACGATTCCATCCGATCCGCTCAGTTCAGTTTAGTTTGTGCGTGAAGCCCGCGAGTGTTGGTCGAGTCCAAGCTACAAGCTACAAGCTACAATCCGTTGTTGGCACTTACAATTTAAGAGAACTTCGAAATGGAATCGTAATGAAAACGTTAGCGGGGCCACGCATGCGTTAATTTTACGGTCAAGTGGCAACGCGATTGGCACTTGGACCCTAAAAGGGGAGTCACTTCAATCTACACTTTAACACTAACTTCAGTTCGTAGTTCGTTGCTGGTAGTTCTTCAGCTGGATGGTTCTTCTTCTTCGTCCTATAATATCCCACACATGCCACACTCGAGTCAAGTTAATAATATGAAAGAAATCACTTTGCCGCTCTTTGTGCATTGTTAAAAGTTTTTAAGCCGCGCCTCAAACAGACTCAAGACTCCGACTCATACTCACTCCCATACTCACACTCACACTCACACTCACATTCACACTCACACTCACACTCTGTTGCATATGAGGAAAATGGAAGGAGAATCTCGCATGGGGCAAACAAAGTTGTTTGTGCTAGCGCTTTTGTGGTTCCCTCTGCGTCTCTGCAGCTCCATCTCTTGGCCTGGTCACAAGGTAGTCAATACGCGGTACTCGGTACTCGGTGCTTGGTGCTTAATACTTGTTACTTGGTACCCGGTAGTCGCCTGTCCCGCGTTGGGCGCCAGCAAACTTTACTGTTTGCAAAGTTTTTTTTCGCAGCCGTTTTTTGCGCCATTTCTTTGTTGGACGGCGAGGACGAGGACCAGGACGTTGAGAATCTGGCTGAGGATGAGGATGGAGAATGGAGCAGCCGTTGCGTAAAACTTTTCACTTTGACTCCACTTTATTGTATTCCTAATACTTTGCCTTTCAACCAAGTTAGTCGCAGCGGCAGCATGTGAACAATGTAAGCGGCCAACACGTTGCTGCCAAACTGTGTAAGCAGCTATGAAAATGTGTTGGCCATCTCTGAAGTGCCCGCTCCCCCCCTCCCGCTCTGCCTTCAATTCCTCCACAAATTGTAGACAATTGAAAATTTTACATTTTATGACGCTGCGCAATTTGTGGCTGAGGTTGTATTATATTTTTTTTCTTTCTGTTGCCAACTTTTTTAGCGTCACAGACTTTGGCAAATTGTATGCTTAGCTATTGTGAAGAAGAGCGGTGTGAGTCGGAGCATGGCCAAGTAGTTGAACGATGATAAAGCAACTATGATAAGGTTGGAAACTGACGGGTTATTGTAGATCGACTGCTATCAACTGGTGCCAGACAGTTCGCTTGATGGCTAAACAATGAGACTGTAAGATTGATCTGCAGATAAGCTGAGATATGATAGTGTTAACTTGTCTAAATTGAGTGCGTTTTTAAAAGAGGAAACTAGTGTAAGGCGAACAGATAAAACAATCTTTGGTTTTTCTTTATTTGTCCAACATAATTGAATATCGTCGGATGAAATTAACTTCAATTAAACTAACTAAATAAATTCATGTGTGTTTTTTGTCTTGCAGCTCCACATCACATGAAAGCTTTCGTCACACAAAAACCCATTAAAAACTCCAACTGCCAATTTGGGCAAAAACCCGAATTGGAAACACATTCGCAACAGAATGAAGCATGAAAGTAATCGGAATGGTGACGGAGAAGGTGGAGAGAACAGAGAAGAGAGAGAGAGGGATGTAGAGTTCCCTGTTGGACTCTTTGACTGTTTGACTGTTTGACTCGAGAGTCGAGTCAAATGAAATGTGATGAATTGTGTAATTTGGACTGAGAAATGGCATTTGCATGCGAGGCATCCCAAAGTGAGCGAAATTTGTTTGGTCTGCACTAAAAGCGCAAAAAGGCGAAATAAAAAACCGGGCAACAACAACAACAAAATGGCCAAGAAGGTGGCAAACTGGCAACTGGCAACTGGCAACTGACAGTTGTCGCTGGCAAAAAGCTGTGGCACTCACATCTCATTAATTTGTGATTGATACGCATTGCCACCCCATCCCCCGGACTCCTCCTGACTCCCTGCTCTGTCTGCCTCTCCGTCTGTCTCTGCGTCTGTCTTCTGTCTGTGTGTTTGTGCGTAAAGCGTCACAAATGAAATTGAAGTGTGTTTGTGATCCCATTACAAATAAGCGAACGCACTGAGCCAAGTCCTTAGCCCGGTTTGGGACTCATGTGCTCGCATTTGATGGATTTGAACGCGTTGTGACACAAGTCACTAAAATATCTTATTACACACACACACACTGGCACACGCTCACACACACATGTGGGTGCTTGGCAGCCATTTTAATTTTAGCATGCACGCATATAGGCCGTATAAACAAACAGGACACGGCAACAGGACTCGAACTCCATGCAACATCCTCGCATCTCTTCCATTTATTTTTCAACTTCGATTTTTGCCCGTCGCGTATTTTTATTCTCTCCTTTCTTCTTTTTTTTGCAAATTGACACCCTCACACACACACACACACACTCAAATAGAGTAAGAGAGAAAGAGAGAGAGAGCTTGTTAGTGTGTCCTCGTTGATGTTGCTGCTGTTGTTGTTGTTGTTGTTGTGTCTATCTGGCTGTCAAGCTGCGGCCGGGACGACGGCAGCTTCATCAATGTTTTTCGCATGCCGGAAGCGTGAAAATCTACAGCGTTCAGTGCAAAGGGAAAAGTTCACAAATGGAAAATTACGGGTGCACACGTGCAGTACACACACACACACACACACATACACATACAGTGAAAGAATAACACCCACCCTGTTAACAGCAATCCCCTTCACCAGTCTCCCCTCTCCATCCCCTCACTGTTCGTTCGTTTGTCATTTCAGGTTGTTTTATTCAATTTCGAGGCAAGCGAAATTCGCAAAAAAAAAACTCTTTGAAAATACAACGCGCAAAATGTCATGTGATATGTCACACATGTAGCTGTAGCTGTAGCTGTAGCTGTTGCTGCCACGCCCCTACTCCCCTCCATCCTTAGGCAGGCAGGCGGGCAGGGGATGCCTTATCGGCTGCCATATTAATGTACTGGAAATTTGCCATTTTCTTGTACCGAAAAAGGAATCGCTGAAAGTGGTAGTAGAAGTAGAAGTAGAAGTAGCAGTAGAAGGAAAGCTTTCGCTCTTTAATCTCATTTGCAATAAAGAGCATGCCAAATAAAAGCCATTAGGCATAAATATCAACGGAAATGTATACGAATATAAGTATATACCATATAAGTACTACAGACGATATATATATCATGACATATCTGTAGCCTTAAGCCATTCAGTTTCAGTGATGCGTGTCGCTTGATTCTAATCACAAACATTGGCAATATTCAACCAGGCAGCAAAAGGCGAAATGAAACTGTGACATTCACTGCTGGAAAATGTTCTTTTCTTTCGTTTCCCTTCCCTTCACTTCCCTGCCACTCCCCCTATCTACCCCATCTCCATCTCTATCCCAAAAAAAAAAGGAGCAGAATGAATAAAAGGTCAGTTAAGGTCCTGTCAATTGCTCTTTTATGTTGCCTTTTCGCTTCTTGCTTTCTGCTTTGCGAATTCAAGCAGATTTTCTTTTGAATCATCACAGAAATGACTTTTCTTTAGGCCAAACAAAAGAGTTGACTGAGGATGGGAAACGAAAAGCTGGAAAGGTGGAAATTTTGACAAGTTTGTGGTGATTGTCCACTGATTTGGGGAAACTGTGTGGAGTTTCATTCTGTGACAGGTTTCGGTGAAGGATACTCAAGTAGCTCTGATTGCAATTGAGTTAGTCAAGTAATTAAGTTAAAAGACAGCTAGTTGGAAAGTGGAGATCGAAAGCCAGTTTATGATGAGAGGATTACCGAGCAGATCTTTGATTAAATTTTTTTAAATTCTTCTATCTTTTTCAGAGAAGCCTGTGCAGAGTAAAAATTAAGTATTATTGAAGTTTTTATTGGTTGTTTGAAAGCGATTTTCAAAAACAAATTGAAAGGATACTTTCAGAGAGAGAGAGTTGAGATTTAATAATAACCTCTCTCTTATTTGTTATTATTTATTATATCTTATATCAATTGAATGCTTTATGTCAGCGGCAGAACTCTCAAGTTAAAATTAGTCTTGTTGTATTTCTGAACTCAAAATCTATTTCCATTTGCGTCAATTCCCTTGGGCTATTGACAAGTGCAAATTTGTATTGTTATATTTGGGAATCCGGCAATGTTTTGCATATGCCCACATTCGACATTCACACATACACACACACACACAGACACACACACATGCTTAGCTGTAGTGATTGGAGTTTCCATGCGGCTATAACAGTTTCCAGAGTCCACAATCACATTACAAACTCCTCCACACGCTTTGGCCATTAATTTATTTTGCCATTTTAATTTCGCTTTCGTTTTCAGTTTTCGGCTGCAAGGCCAAATGCAATGGAATAGAGGAATGGGAAATGGGAAATGGTAAAGGGAAAGGGGGTGGTGGTAGACAGGGGGGCTGGTTGGGGGTGCCAAAATAAAAAAGAAAACTGTTGCATTAAAACGGGGGCACAACAGCCGGCAGTGTGGCAACGTCATTGCTGCTGGCTTTGCTGTTGTTGCTGCTGCTGCTGCTGCTGTGTGTGAAAATGAGCCAAGTTCGTAGTTAGTCAGTGGGAGCATCGGTCGACGTCGCCAGCGGCTGCGACGTCGACTGCGATGGCGACTGAGACAGCGGCAGCGTCTGGCTGCTGTGGCTGCTGTGCTCCGCTTGTTTCATTTCATTTATATCAGACGGTTTGGCGGGACATGCCTCCCTTCCCACTCTCACACACCTCTCCTCTCTCTCTCTCTCTCCACTCTCTCCCCTCTCAGCCACCTGCTAGCTGCCTGCGTTATAATTTTGTGCGCCCATTAAAAATTGACTTTGCAACCCACTTTGCACCCGCTGATGGTGCAAACGGATTGTGTCGGGTTGCTTCGTCCTCGTCCTCTACCTTCTCCTCGGCATCCTCCTCTGCCTCGTCCTTCGTTAGTTTGTTTTGGCGCAAGCCACAAGAGAGCGCCAAATGAATGGGAATGAATGAAACGAAAATGAATAAATGATAATGAGAGCATTCGCAGCTGATGAGGCGACGGCGCTGACTGCGCAGCCTCTGCCACTGTCGCTGCCACTGCCACTGCGGCTGTTGCGGCTGCTGCTGCTGCTTCGCCTCATTTTCATTCTCAGTCTCATTCTCATTTTCATTTTCGTTGATGAGATAATGGCTGTGTCTCTGTGTTTTTACTTTGCCGTTGCCTCTGCCGTTGCCTCTGCCTTTGCCGGCTGCTGCGACGCCGCCTCTGCCGATGCTCATTATGATGATAATGATGATGAAGTTGCTGCTGTTGTTGCTGTTGCCTGCGCTAACGAGTGAATTATTTTAAATGTGGGTTTCAAGGTCAAGGTGATGCCGTCGCTTGAAAGTTATTGTTTTGCATTCTGCTTTCGCTTGCCATTCATTAAGCGACGCCAGCGGCGAAGTCGACAGCGACAGCGACGACGACTGCGACGTTGATTAGCAGCAGTGCAGGATAATGAAGGAAGGTGAATAACCTGCGTTATCAACTGGTGGTTCATTTGTTTGGCAAGTGTGGCAAACACTTATCTAATTGATTCGAGTTGCAACACATTAAACATTGCGAACTTCAAGGCGCAAACAGTTGAGAATTTTACTTATAAAATGTATAAAATGTGAAAATTGCAATTGAAGAAGGCAGAGAGATTGAATAAAAGACTGTCAGTCTGTCAGTCAGTCCGTTTGGCACTCAGTCAGTCGCCTCGTTGCTGGCAGCGTCGAACGACAACGACGCACATCAAAATATGCAAATTGGAATTTCAAAAATACAGCAATATTGTTGAAGCGTTGCCAACTCCCTCCACAGTTTGAGGATTGCTCCCCCCCCATGAACATTCCCGTGTTCCTTCTCTCTCCAAACATTCGTATACATATGTACATATATATACACTCACACATATAGTTAACCCGATTTTGGGCGCATGCAAATTTTGTACACAGCCCCTGCGGCTCTGTCGCAGTCGGCGTCGCCGTCGCTGCTGCTGCTGCTGTCCACGCAGAGCCCGAGGCAGCAACAACAAGAACAACGGAGCTGGCAACAGACCGAGCCACCATTATTCGCCTTTAGCTCTGCACACGCTGCTTCGTATCAGAGGAGGCTGACAGGGGAAACAAGGCGGCGACGTCGACGACAGCGGCAGCGACGTCAGCAGCGTCCAGTGCGCAAGCGTCCTGCCGCTGCATGTTGCCTCCCTGTCGCACACATGCTCAAACGAATGCGCTCTTCTCGCTCGCACTGCGTGTACCAAAGGAGTGTGAGAACAGCCACCACCAGCAGCAGTAAAAGAAGCAGCAAGAACAACAACAGTAGCTCTGTTCTATTCCACTTTGTGCCGCATAATTGCCAAGGGGAATGCTCTGGCATTTGGCACGTGGAAATTAACACTACGCCCCGAACTGGCAACCGAAGCGACCTGCCGCTCAGCACGTAATGAATGAAAATGAAAATGAGAAACAAAGACTACCGAAAATTACCCAAAATGAAGTTTTTCCAGGAGCAGCAGCAGCGGCAGAGGCAGCGACAGCGGCAGCGACAGAGACTCGCTCATTGGCAGAGCAGAAAACCAACATTTAATGACGTAACGTGGCGTCGACGTCGCTGTCGCTGTCAGCAATTAAGCAACAGTTAAATTAAACGGGTTTCTAGTTCAAGGACACGAGTCAACAACAACAACAACAACAACAGCAGCAACGATAACAACGACGTCCTCTGCTGTTGTGGGTGACGTGGAATGGATGGCAATGGCTTATGGGACATGGGAATTGGCATTTTTGTTGTTGTTTGTTTTAATTGTGACTCTGAGCCTGACAAGTGTTTGAGAGAGAGAGAGAGAGAGAGTATTGGAGAGACAGACAGATTTGAAAGAGATGCAAATTTTGGAATTTACAATCAAATCAATTGATAAAGTGTTTGTAAAATAATTAAATGAAGAAATGGTAAATATATATTAATAATGCATTCAGTTTGTCAGAAAAGAGTTTTCACCAAATAAAAAGTCACACATATTTGTTTTTTCCACTAGTTCAGTTCAATGAAAATAATTGTTCATTTAATTGTTCTACTAACCAATATATTTAAATAAAGATTTAATGTTACTATCAATAAAAAAATATAATATAAAAAAATATAAATGGCCAGAGAGCTTTTATTTTTCTCAACTATGCTTAAATTTGTTATTAATTTCTATTTAATATACATATTAACTTTACTAAGAAGGTGGAGAGGTCTTATTTGACTGCAGCTGTGATTAACTGGAAATATACAATAATAAAATCTTTAATATACAAAACAATAAATTTGTCTTTACTAACATCTGAGTATCATCATAATTTGTATTAAATTGGCATACAATTTGGACAACTTACAGTACTTTTTAACTATTAATTGTATGCTTAGCTGTTATAATTTATATTCTTTAAATTAAGTAGTATCAATATTACTTGCATTGAACTCTCATCCATCGCAATTAGTCGAGTCCATTTACTGTCATCTCTAAGCATTCCCACTCTCTCTATCTCTCACTCTCGCTCCGTTTCACTTCATTTTTCTCTCTCTCTCTTTCTCTTTCTCTTGGCTGCTTGCGAGCCGGCAACACGTGCTTTAGCGCTCATTTTCATTTGCGCGCTTTTCATTTTCATTCATTTCGCCCACTCGATGTTGCCTCTCCCTTTTCCCTTCCTCTCTTCCTTTCTCCCTGCCCTGCCTTTCACCATTTTCCTTCCTTCGTTTGCTAATGACGACAGAGCAACAACGACAACAGCTGATGACGTCGTCGTTCATTCATTTGCCTTTAATTTTTCTGCGATTTGTTTTGTGCGCTTTCCTTATTTTTATCGGCGGCTTCGTTACGCGATGTCTCACCCAAAGAAAAGAGTTGAAAAGGACCACAAAACCGGCAAATGAAAATCGCATAGTTTATGCAACAGATTTAATACAGAGTCTGATTTAGGGCAGGTTGAAATCCTTGGCACTCTGCATTGTGTTTAATTGTGCGCATAACAAATATCGATTGTTGCCCAAAAACAACAAGAGCAACAGAGACAGAGAGAGAGACTACCGCAGAGGCAACAGTGGCAGCAGCGGCGAGGACATCCAAAGGACAGCGGCATAAAAATCGCAACATAAAAAAATATACTTATGCATAAAAGTATTTTCTGGCACGGCCTCGTTGGGCTCTGAGGGTACAGTTCCAGATACTATAATACAAACATATATTTTTATGAGATAAAATAGAGAATGTTGTTATCAGGCAGCTACGGCGAAAGGATATAAAGCAGCACACACACACACACACACACATACACCGAGAGATGCACACACGCACGTGTATGCTTTTGTAGTCATGAGTGTGTGTGTGTGTGTGTGTGAGACACTTGAAATGGCAATGGCAGCTACCCTCAGCATGCTTGGCAGCTTCTTTCACCGCACTACAAACGACCCCCGGCCCCACCTTCGCCTCCGCCTCTTAACCCGCCATCTCCCCTCCCAGCTTGGTTGGCGTTGCCACTGCCAACGGAAAATGTCTTCGGGTTGAGTGCTTTTCCGGAGAAAATGTAATTTTCTCATGGCAGTCAGGCTCGTTCCACGTTCCACGTTGTCCCCGTCGAACGTCGCACGATTGAAGTGTCGGTCGGTCGGTCGTTCCTTTGGATTGGGTTGCTCTGGGTACCTAGGCGAAAAGGAAACTTAGAGGATGCTCCTTTGCTCCTTGCGCCTCTTCTCGTCTCTTGTCTCTCGTCTCTCGCCGCCTCGTCAGTTTCCTGTTGCCCTTTTTCACCAGCGCCTTGCAAATTGCTCACGCTTGTCTCTGTGTCTATGATTGTGTGTGTGTGTGTGTGTGTGTGAGGCATTGTCGTGGCTGGCACTGTCTTTGTCATTATCCTTTTGGGGGTATTGCGACGTGTCAAAGCAACAACGCCACGCTTGAATGTCTCCTGCTTCGTCCTGGCCCAGTGTGCAGTAGCATCCATCAATTTGATGGATAAATATATGCAAATTGTGTATTAGCTCTCCTTGTTGTTGTTATCCTTTAGCAAACAGCCCCCGCACACACACACACACAGATACATCGATGGCATGGAAATGAATTTGGCACACGTGTAGTTGAGCACTTTTTGGGGCAGGTGAACTGAGGAGCGGATTGGTCCTGGATTGTTGCCAGCCTGCTCGCATTCAATAAATCATGTTAGCAGACAGTCAAAATGGAATGCATAAACAGTTGTACCGAGTACCGAGCACTTTTGACAAAAGATAATCGAAATAGGTCTTGACATGCCGTTCTTTACCTTTCCCTTGCTTTCCTATTCTTTCTTTTTCTTTCGCTACTTTCCCGCCAAGTCAAAGGCCACTAATTGAATTACCGTGCAAGTTCACACGGCTCAAGTGAAAGGTCCTTTTTCGGCTTCCTTCATTTGCCACCAAGTGTAAATCGAGCCCTTTCACTTTTCGCATCACTCACATGCAAATTCCGCGACATCTCGGGGTTGCAATCCTTGCAGCTGGATAAGGAAAAATGATTTATATGCAAAATGCTGCGCAGAAGAAAAGGTAGCAGGACCTCATCGAGGATCGCAACGAGAGAGAGAAACAAAAACGATCAAATGTCGGCGCTGTTGTTGTCATTGTTGCCTCATTTGCATTTGCATTTGCATTTGAATGCAAAGGACATAGGACATAGGACATAGGACACAGGACACGTCAAACTGTGAAAATTAATATTTTTGCTCGTTTTGGTTTTTGACAATTTTTGGCGCTGCGCAAAATTTATGCAAATTTCGCACACAAAGAAGTTGTAACAGTTTTTTTTTTATTTATTTTGGCATGTAAGGTGTGAAAGGGTTTTCTTTTGTTTAATTAGCGCACAAAGGAGAAGGGGATGCCACACTGAGCGAAAGTTAAAGGTAGTATTCGAGTTAATCTTCACCTGACTGCTGCAAAACTCCGCCATATAATCTACAAAAGGTTACTGCTATAAATCATTTGATCATAAATTTAATTGAATTGACGACGCTAAGTTCACATGGGGTAAATCATAATTTTATTGTAAAAACAAAACTTGTTTTCAATAATAAATCGACTTTTGAATATGTTATGGCATTAATAGTTCGAGTCTTTTTATTATTATTAAACTACGCTTCTGAAAAGTGAGTGCCAAAGCTGATGACTATTAAGCTCGCAGCGACGACTATTAACACTTTAATTAAGTTAGCAATATAAACTTTCAATTTATAACTTGAATTTTATTATTTTTAATATTCAAATTCATATTTCGCCATCGATTTCCATCAGCAAATTGCGCAGTTGTCTAGCTAGCGCCATCTATGGCACAACCTTGGAAGCGCAAAGGACACGCACTCCCGCTAAGCAGTGCAAACGATGCTGCATAGACAGCAAGCAGTGCACCGCTGAGATAATCATTCAAAGCATGGAAAATAAATAATTAATGATTAACAACTTTTAAATTGTTTTTTTCTTATGATTGCAGCTGCAGACGAGCAGAGAAAAAATTTTAAATTTAATAAAAATACCATTGCTAATTATCAGGAAGGATGCCGCAATAAACAATTAGCATTTTGAATTGATACGAAGATATGTAAAACTTGATAATGCAAAAATGAATTTCAACAATTTCCGCACAAGATGCCAAAGAGTAGAATGCTTAATTGTAAAATGTAAATGATGAATGGAAGATTGTAAATTGTTTTGCAGACAGAAATTATTAAAAAGCAATTAATAAACGGACGATGGTCAACAAGTTGCCCAAATGCCTATTCATAATTATGGGGCATGAACAGAGGAGCTTCACTGAATGAATTATGTTGTAAATGCCGCGCATACTAAAAAGACTTCTCCAGTCCGGGCCAGTCACTTGGCCAGTCACTTGGTCAGTCACTTGCTGTGTTGGCCAGTGTCTTGACCAGCCGTCGTTGTAATTTCAATGGTTAATGAGAATACCGCAAGTTGATGCCGCTGATGCCGTTGATGCCGTTGCACTGATGCAGCTGCTACCGCATTTGAGCATTTGTTGCAGCTCCTCAAGCTGCGCATTAATTTCAAAATAAACGCTGTCAATGGGGGGCAGAATGGAACGGAACAAGTCGAAGCAACTGATCGACTGGTCGACTGAAGGACTGATCGAGTCGAGAGCTGATCGAGCGACTTCGATTTGATGATTGCTCGTTAATTTGCGTTAACGATCGGGCAACAAAAGCAGCAGAAAACTAAAGAAAGGCAAGGCAAAACAAACAAGATATGTTTAAGCCGTTAAGCAACAAAGCTCGCAGGATCGGTGTTCAATCGATCAGTTTTGACCAGCAAATTATCTCCTCTTTTTATGGCTGTTCCGGAGTGCAAACATGCACACACAGGCACACACACACCACGCACACCAGACACACACACACACAGTTAGACTCAGAGTCAGGGGATAATCGCCAGTGTAAACATGCAGCACTTTGCGTGCCGATGCCACAAGACATGAAACCCTTCAATCAGTCAGGTTCGGAACTGGACCAGGAGTAGTAGAAGGAGCAGGAGCGAGAGCGGGAGCAGGAGCTGGAGCAGGAGTGGAAGCAGGAGCTCAGTTAAGCCAAATGACCGGCGTTAGGATTCGCACTGTAAAGCAAACAAAATGACTGTTGTTGTTGCTCCTGTTGATGTTGGGGATTTGAGGGGACTAAGGATAAGAGAGTGGAAAGGCTAAGCGGGGAGCTCAGGCAATTCACAAAATGCTGTTGGACGCATTCTCAAGCGCGCTTCACATTCATTCGCATCAAATTAAATATAATTATTTCTGAACTGCGTCCAAAATGCAATGCATCCATCAAGAGAGCCTCTGAGTGCCAGGCACATTAATTCCAACTCATCTGAACTCGGACACATGGGAAGATCCCATTACAATTGCCAACTGGGTTTCTGTTGTTGTTGTTGTTGCTGCTTTTCTTGTGTACTTGACATCATTTGGGCCACTAAAAAGTAAAAGTTGCAAAGACAGCAAACTGGTTATCGCTATTACCTTTGTAAAGATTCTGACCACAGTTTTGAACTAAAAGAATAAACGACTGGAGAGAAACAGCATACTTCAATTCTGTAACAGTTTTTATTTTTAGACCTGCTCTTGCTTTATTTAAAATGGCTTGACACCTTCAGAGAACAGCCCATTGGCCAGGTTGTTTGGAGCCAACTTTCATGTCAAGCAGAAATTACGACAAGCGCCAAGAAATTAACATGAAAAGCGCATAATTCAATTGTGCCATATATTTAATAGCCACTGCCTTGGTGTTGTGCATTCTAATTACAATGTTTGGGGTTTCTTACACGCAATCTCCAATGAACCTCGAATGAAGAAGACTGAAACTGATACTGAACTGAGATGGAGACGAAGTCGGAGTCGGTGTCCAAGCTGTGTGAGTCGTTATGTCTTCATAAAGATGGCAATCGGGCTTAAAGCTGCAGTCCGAGTCACATGTAAACTGGGCCAAAACACTTGCCCATTAACTACTAATAATAACAGCCTAGACGGACTGTGCACATGTGTGTGAGTGAGAGAACTGAGTAATAAACGTATGTATATTTCATAATGCATGTTATTATAATTATTTTTAAATATATCGCACACTTTGTATGATTTTCAGCTCGAATGCTTGATTAAGTCTGATGTGCAGTCGAGGCGAGGGAGCAGCAGGAGGGGGGATGGGGATGGGGTGGCAGGACATCATTTCAATGGCACTCGACAGTCGACAGTCGACACTCGAGAGTGCACAGACGACAACGATCTGTTAATAAACACCTTCCTCTCACTCGGTTGCATTGTCTCTCTGTTGCTCTTTGGTTCTGTATATCTGTCCTGCTCTCACTCTGCCCCTGTTTGTCTGTCTGTCTGTCTGTGCAACGCAACCTGCAACCCCGACTGCCCACATACTTCACATGTGTATGCATTATTTTAATGACAGGGCCGCGCACGCTGCTTGTGACGCACGCCTCAGACATTAAGTACGACAACGAGGACAACAACGACAACGGCAACTTCAACTTCAACTCCGACTCCAACTCCAGCTCCAGCTCCGACTCCAGCAACAACAACAACAAGAACAACAAGCGCTGAGCATGCGAAGGACAACGAGACGAGGCAGTTCTGGGAAACGGGATCGGGAACATCGTCAACTTACTCGCATTCGCTGGGCACTTGTGTTAATTGCAAGGCGACATTCACCGCCAAGTGGGATGGGTTGGGTAACGGCAAGCAGCAACCAGCAGCAACCAACAACATACTCGTACAACATACAAACTTGCAACTGCAACTGCCAACTGCAAAATTGTAAATTGCGCTTACACAACGCACAACACTGGCAAACCTGCCTTCGAGTTGTGTCACTGATCGAAAGCTGGAACCGAGATGCGAGATCCAAGTCCAGTTGCCAATTCGGAGCTCATTATGTGGCACGTTGGATGATGAATTGTTGCAGCAGAGTGGACATGCAAATTATAAGGCGAACCTTCTTTTCTTATTTTTTGCCCTGTTGCAGTTGTTTATTTTGCATTAATGAGTTTGTAGTTGAGTGTAATAATGGGGGCTGCAGCACAGTGTAATCGTTGGCCTATATTTCCTCAAACTCGTACGTAGTCCCAAATTATCGAAAGGTAAAACCAAGCGAGAGGCGTTGCCTACAGTTTGGCAGCCACTGTATACTGGCAGGCACTCACCGCCAGGCGGCGCTGCTGTGTCTCGATTCGAGTCTGAAATATTGATTTAGGGGTTGCTTTGAGTTGATTGGGAGATCAATAGAGTTATTGGAATTCTATTGCTGGAGTGGGTTTCAGAACTGAGCAAATGAGAGAAGGAGATATCGAAAAATAAGAAATATACAATAAATTTATCGGAAAGTATAGATTGCAATGAAATTCTGTCAATTTTCATACCTGATTTCTCCGTTTAGAGAACTCCATTAAGGTCTCCAATTTCATGTGCCGTTAGACTGTGACTCCATCGCCACATTTCAATCTGCTCCGAGGCGAATCTAGCAGCCAAGCGGCGATTCAGGCAAACAAACAAACTTAACGTGTCTTATTGCTCAACCCCTCTGACGCTTCCCCTTTGCCCTATGACCTCGGGCACAAACAGACGGGCTAGACAACCCTTTCTTTGCACAGTGCCCGTATCGAGGCCACGGCAATCAGTTCTCAACGTTCTCTTTTTTTCTCCACTGTCAAATCGTCATGATTTAATGAAAAAATCAACAGAAAAAACTTATTTGCATACGGATATAATTTAGCATTAAACGAGCCAACGACAGGCACAAAAAAAAGGATTTTATAGCCAGATTTCCTTTTTTTTTTAACAACTGAGTATTGTCTGTCTGTCTGTCTGTATATGTGTGTGATTATGTGATAGGAAATGGTTCGTTGATATCTGTTTGTTTGAGATTAATATGCCGTGCATCTGTCGGTTTGTGTCTATCTCCCCGACTGTCCGTCGGTCTCTCTGTCTGCGCCTGTGTGTTTTGGGAGGATTGTTCTTTAGTTTGGCCTGTCAGCTCGTTTTCAGTTTCTGCTTTGAATGATGGTTTGAAAATTAGCATGGATACGATTTCACTTTTATAATCAGCGACGTTTTTTCATCAAATTCGAATTTGGTTTCGTAACAGATATCCTTGCCGGCTTCAGAATTCGAAGATTTATCCAGGAAATCAAACCCAAACCAATATCGGTTCCATATTTATAAAGTTTGAAAGTATGAAGTTGTTTTTCGGTTCTTCAAAATAATTTATTTGGCTTAAGATTGCGGTTTACTTTTGGTTCATGTATTAGAGTGTAATTACCTGGACTTTTTAGATAACCAAAAATCTCTTTTAATTTATGATTTTGCTGAAAATAGCTAAGATCTCCTTGGTAACAAATCGAAGTCAAAACTTTCGGTATCAATGCTAGACGTTTGGTAACTTAATCCTCAGCTTAAAGTACAGGACACGCCCTCAATCATTATGGAGCGTGGAGAACACAGCTTAAGCTGCAACTGAAATATTTATTATAACTTAAATTACCTTCTAATTACAGCAAACGCCCTCAAATTAGCATTTGTACACGTTTTACCTGCCACAAAATGTAACTACCTCACCTGACACGCTCTGCCCAGTGGAGGAAAAAAACAACATGCAACGCGCAGCATTTACATAAGAAATTAGCTTGTAGAATTAATCCGCAATAAGCTTGCCTCGAAACAGCCAAAATTACCGTATTAAAAAGCAATTAGCATTTAAATATCGGGGAAACAGTCAAAAGGCGTTGCCAGCGAGGCAAAAGAGGCCAAAGGGAAGCGATGGGGCAGGTTGAGGCTGAGAGGCGTTGCAAGGAATCAGAAAGAAAGCCACAGCGTATGGGCGGCATTAAGTGGTGCTCTCTTTCAGACTCTCTTGGCCATGTCTCAACTTTAGCTGAGCCGAGCTGAGCTGAGTTGAGCTGAGTTCAGGTTGCCGTCAAAAGTTGCTTGGAAATTAAATTTCCGTTTAGTAGTCGAGGCGTTGAGAACGGCATTAAAATTAAATTTGCGCTTGGCGTTGGCCAAATCAAATATGGCCAAATCAGCGAACGTTGCCGATAAACAAACGCGTTCGGAAGCCATTAAAAATTATCATTTGCGCATATTGATTAGGACTGTAGCGTCTACAGGCGGGGGAGGAGCGAGGGGATAGCAGGGTAAACTTCAGCAGGCCTCAAGGCCCCAGAGAGACGCGCACGAGGCGCATTAGATTAGGCCGACGTTGCGACGCGTCGTCTGGGTGGCAATTCAGTTGCCTGTTATAGAAAACAAATATCGATTCCATCCCTTAAGTTTACACCCACAGCACGGACACGAACACGAACACGGGCACAGTCAACGTTACCCTCAATGGCTGCCAAACAAAGGAAATGAAGAGCAAAAAATAAGCAGAGTACAAAAAAAGCACCACCCACCCACAGGCGCACCACCCTGACATCGCCAGATGACGACGGCGACGGCAACGGCAACTCAAGCTGGCAACTGCGAAGCGGGCAGACGATGAGGGTGAGGGTGAGAGTGAGGCAAGCGGACAGTGGGAACTGGGAACTGGCATTGGGACTCGCCTGGGCTGCCTCTTCAGCGCCTGCTCAGCCGAGCAGCGAGCAACCATTAAAATTTCGAAAATCCATCATTGGAAAAATGGTCGAAGGCAAAAAAAAAAAAAAAACACAGCAGAAAAGCAAAAAAAATGTGTGCACCACTTCCGAAGCCATGTTTTTTTTACTCTGTTGTATTTTTGGCAAGTCTGACTTGAGGGTGGCTGACCAGGAGAGGGGAGGGGGCAGAGCACTTTTTGCACAGCAAACATTTCTATTTAATTTTTCAATATTCATAAATTTTGTTGCATAAACGTTTTGTGGTACACAGCTTCAGTTGGGGCAACTGATTTGATTTTCTAATTTGCCACAGAGACTAAAAAATCCAAAACGAATTTGAATTTTTGGCTGCTCTCTGTTTCTGTGTGTCCTGTGTGTGTGTGTGTGTGTGTGTCTAAGTGTGTGTGTCTGAGGCAGGCAACCATGTAAACACAAATCCAATCAAATAAACTAAATTAAGTGTACGTTGATTGGAGGCAAATCTGTTTTTCAGCCTGAATGATGACAATCAGCTGGGAGACTTTTACTCCATTTGCGACGGCAACAAATCGAATCAACATCAGACAGCAAAAAGTGAAACTTGTGGAGAAATAAGAATTGATTTTTTCGCAAAGCTGGCACAAAAATTCGGAATTATTTTTATTTAAATTTTTGTCCAAGAGGCAGAGTCACAAAATATGCCACACACAAATTTGCATTAGGCGGAGGCACCTGTAATTTCTGGTTGCGGCAATTTCCAGGCCAACAACGGCGCTTATCCTGCGGCCGAAGATTACGAGTACGAAGGAGCCTGGCTGCCAAGGCAATGGCAGGAACATTTTGATTGTTATTTGTGGGGACAGTAAAAGCCAAAGCGCTTGTCCCCCACAGGACACGCAGGACAGTCGCTGTAGCAGTAACTGTAGCCCTGGCAGTGGCAGTGGCAGTTGCTTTTATTATAATGCTGGTCCATAACTTGCCACGAAGGTAGCAACCGCAGCCTATACAAAACGAAGTGCGGAGCAAGGGGGGAAGCCGAAGCGAAAGATTGAAATGTGGAATATTTTTAAAAACCAATTTCGTTGAGCTGCCGCCCCCACGAGCAGACGAGGAGTCCCAAGTAGGCGGGGCATTCAGAAAAAAATGACCATAAAAGAAATTGTTTTGCGTTGAATTCTTATGAATTTTATTGAAGCTGAAGCTGAAGCTGAACGCTAAACAAATGTTGTTCTATTAATGTTTAAGCTGCACACAAAGACAAAATCATAACGAATCAACTCAACTATTTGAAAGTCCTTTCAGATCTTTCCCCAGAGAGCGAGAGAGAGGGAGAGCTCGATTCTCATATTGTTTTCTATTTCCACACCTCAAACAAAGACAAATCCTGAATCGGCTGTCATAGGCACTTCATAATTAGCACAACGACAGAATTGGCACACTTTCCCGGAATACAACCCCAAACGATATCCGATAACAAAAGAAAGCGATTTGCGGTGAGAGTGAAAGTGAAATTGCGAAAATAGGCGCAAAAAGGCGACAACACAACAACAAAGGGAATTAGCAAACATGACAATGTAAATGACACACACACAACAAACAAAGTTAACAGGGGATTTGCGACCCTCAAAAGTCGCATTCATTCGATTTGGCGACTTAATTGATCTGACATTTGACACTGTCGATTTGGCAAATCGGCAACTGAGAATCGATAAGCGATTGGCCAATAGAATGCAACGGGGGTTGAACGACTTTTACTTTCACTTAACACGAGGGTGAAAAACTATCAATGAGGATTAGCAATTTGCATTTGGCATTTAGCATTTGCCAAATTGCAAGGGAGTTGTCATCGGGACCTGTTGAGCTCCATAACTGATTAGTTAATGATGATCCTATTATTCTCTATACGATATCATTTAAGGCAGCTGCAAATGTCTGTGCGGTAGATCATCTCAAGGTGATCAAGATCCTGTAGATCCTGCGAGTTTCTCACGCGTCTTTTGCATCACTTGCATTATGCATGAGGCATGCCCCTTGGAAGCTGCCACACTCACTCTACTCTGGTTCTCTCTATCAAAACGTGCCCCGACTTGAGTCTCATCGTCGCGTATCCTTTGTGGCAGCCAGCAGGCTGCGTGACAGGAAGCGAATGTCCTGTTGTGTCACTCATATGCAAATTGGCAGGCTGGCAGACTTCTTATTAATTAGAATAATAATTAATAAAGCAACTTCTCAAGAACGCTGCACGTGCAACACAGCAACCCTTTTAATTTCGTGCATTTCGTGACGTCTCCGAATAAATTAGTTGCCTCATTGGCTGACACTGAGACTCGCATTGGGACCGAGACGAAGGCAAGTTACCTGTTCAGAAGCCAAACCAATTAAATTACAACAAACGGCAAATGATGCGTTCTTAAACACGTCGACGTGATGTGAAAGCGAAAGGCACTGAAGATCCTGGAAGTCCTGAGAGTCCTGAGATTCCTAGCTGGCCAGAGTGTAACCAAATATGATTTCTCCGTTCTGCTTTGGACTCTCATTTTAGGGTTAATCGAAAACTCAATTTGAATTTGCATATGATTTCTATTTAATTTTGGAAAAATAGAAAAAACACAACCAACAACAATGCTGAGGGGAGGCTGAGGTCGAAGTCCTTTTTTTATATTTCACTTTTTTTTGTTGCTGCTGGTCTGGGCAGCTGTCGGATGACTGGCAAAGTTTAGCGGCATTTTTGTAGCCATTTCTTTGACGTTGTTTTCACTGAATTTCTACAACCTTTCAATGTGCACACACTTCCTGCATAGACAACAACAACAACAACATTACCAGCAACAACAGGAGAGAAAAAAGTATCACATCCGCATCCTGTTCAGCTGCTGCGTATGCAAATTTCTCGTTTTGTCTGCAACCTTTTTAGCAGTTTTTCTGTTTTTCTGTTTTTCTCTTTTTTTTTTTTTGGGCAGCTTGTTTTCCCATTTGATGGAAAGTGAAGCATTTTGTTGTCCCGACAATATGTAACTGACACTTGAAGGGGTGTTAGAGCACCATTTGATGCTGTTGTGATAACCGAATCCGGATAAAACCAAAAAAAAAACACAGAAACATCAACGTCAGCCGCAGTTTCTGCCCCTGCCTCTGGTTTTGGTTCTGATTCTGGTTCTGGTTCTGGGCAATCTCTAATGTAAGAACTCCATTAGCAGCATTAGCAATAAACATCGCAGATCGGTACAGTGGCCTCTAAAAGTTGTCGCGTGTTTGATGATTTACTGAAATATAAGCCTGATTTATGATGCCCAAAATTCACTGTCAGCCCAGCCAACAACTTAGCCGTAACTTTCCGTTGCCCGCAAATATTCTCTACTACTGCATTAAAACCCTGCCGCACTCTTGACAAAATACGGATAAAAGCACCAAAAAAATAGGCAAGAAAAGCAATGAAGGAAAATAGAAGGAAAACCATCAGAAGCACGCGTCTGAGCCAAATTGATATGAGCCATTAGGGTGGCTGTGTTTCTTATTAAGGCTGATTTTGGCTGCAGATACACGTGTGGCTCCTTGAGTGTGGCAAGCAAGTGAAGTGATGTTTGCTAGGCTGCACTGAAATTTAATTGAGCTACAAATAATTAATCAGAATTTGTATAATTTATTTTACAACTAGCATGTGTAAGTAAATCTAATATCCGTAACAGATTTTTAAGAAAAAAATACAAATTTTTGTAATTAAATATTTAAATTTTATATAAATCTTTATAATTTTTCTATTTCGCTTTTTTACTGATAGTATTCATAATAATTGTTTTAAAACTATTACAATATTTGCAGATATGAATTAAGTGATAAGTAGCTAGCATTTTCTTATATTAAAAACACAGAAAGAATTCTACAAAAGGGTATTTGAAATCGTTATATGCATATCTCATCCAAAATCGAAATCGCCAACTTTTTAGCCACAAACTCAGCCGCAGAGGGAACAAATATGGCGGCGGTGTGTGGGGTGTCTGCAAGATTGGGAGTCGGGTTGGGAGTTGGGCCGCTCGTCTCATCCAGAGGCAATGATGAATAACGGTGCTTAGGCGCCGGACATTTGATTAATGATGCGTTTACCGCCACAGCGCGGGGCATCTTGCGCGCGCACAATTTTCAACGCCATTTTTTTTGTAAGTAGCAGGAAAAAGTGAAAATAAAATGTGATAAAAAAAGGCAACCGCACACTATTTCTCACAATTTTCAGTAGATTTTTTATGCCTGGGCATAACTTTATTTTATTAGCACTACGTGGCAATCTGCTGGATTTTCGTGGCATTAAAAGACAATTTTTACAACTTACCAGAGATGATTTTTCCCTTACTTTATTTTCATTCATTATTTTTGTGCTTTTGTTTTTTTTACTATTTTTTTTTATTCATCCCGCCGCAGACGTTGGTCATTTTGGTTTTGTGGCCCATAAAGCGGGGTAGTGCAATGTTTATTAAATTCTTGCGGACAAGTTCATTAGACAAAAAGCTAAAATTAATCAGCCGAGCAGCAGCGGAAACTGGAGATGAGAATGGGAGACTTCCCATCCCAATCTTGGGGTCACTAATCGCGACCTCTCATCAGCAACATCAGCATACTGTACACACTTTTTGTTATGTTCAACGCGGTGGCAACAGTCAGGGGCAGCATGCCACCCACAGTGAGACTTTTTGTGGCCTGAGACTTGCGCAGCATGAGGAGCACAATCCGCTGTTCCGTTATCGGAAGTTTATACCAAGAACTTGTGTAAATGATACAAGTGCAGTCGTCATTCTGAGCAGTGGACAGAAATCAATTCAAAACAACTCTATGCGAAGTAATTTCCTAACTTTACCCACCGAATTATCCACAACGGTGCCCAGGCCGCAGTACAAGTAGAGATTCGCTAAGTTCAAGAGCATGAAGAATGGAGCCGCAGGCCAAACTCCAATCAGCATACAGTACACGGTACTCACAACACTCGTGGCCGAGCAGAATACATGAGCCACAATGATGATGTAAAATATCTGAGACGTACAGAAGAGCAACCTGTAGATAAGCTTTAGATAGAACCGAATGACTGATGGCTAGGATGGTTAGGAGAATCGACATCCCACCTGAGGTACTCTTTATGCCAGACCACAATATCGACCATTGCATCTCGCACTTGATTGCGTGTCGGCTGCGTTTCCCTGTCCATGATGCCATTGAGATCCTCGAACTTACAGCGCAGGATGTTCTTCAGGAGCGGCACATTTCCGATAAAGGTGAGCAGATACATGTCGCTGGCAAAGTTGCCGAAGGCTCCCAAGGAGAGACAGAAGACATGCAGGGCACTAAGCAAATAAAATCCAGTAGTTGTCGCAGGATCCAAGCCTGGTATCAGGAACTGCATCATCAGAGTCTTTTCATTGTAGAGGGCATCGTAGACGACAGGAAATATGGAGCAGGCCAAAACAGCGATCACATAAATGAAGGCAAATGCCTTGATGCCCTTCATCGTAGCCGCAATACTCGCTAGAAGAACCTCCCGATAATTTCCCCCTCTATTCTCGTAAACCCTGTAGGTGTCATCCAGAAACGTCTGCGCCTCTCGCACCCTCACGCGCTGCGATAAGAAACATATCATTTTCACATTACTCTGGACAGCAGCAGTCACAAAGCAGGTGGCCTGCAGGATGATCGTGTAGGTCCCATCCTTGGAGACAGTCGTGTGAATCGTGTACACGGTGCTGCAGTAGAAAATAACGAGCAACGCTATCAACGTGTAGGTCATCCCATTCATCCGATAATTGGGATCTGCTATATCTAAGCCACAGATTCGAGCACAAGTCTTTACTAGATCTATGATCCGACGATATTCCAACAAACAGCTTTTCTCAACTATCTGAGCACTTTTCAACTTAGACGCCATACTTCCGACTGTCTGCAATCGAGGACAACTAATTGAAAAATTGTCACGTAATTCTCGCTATTTATACCAGGGGACAAGGCCATTGTCTTCACGTGGACAAGTCGCATGCAACATACTTCATATATAGTATGCAAGTCGAAGGTGTTCTATTAGCTAAAGATATTGTAAGGACAAATGGCATTTTCATAAACTTGACCTTATTACTGTAATAACTTATATCCGGCTTAACAAGTAAGAGCTCATTTGTCAAGAGTCTTCGACTACGAGATACCCTACACATTAAAAAAATAATGTGTAATTCATGACAATCATGATCTTCCTTCACACATAAAGTGTCGAAGTACCAAGTCCTGTTCATAGAGAGTAATTTATATAATTTAATAATAGAGTGTACCTCATGCCTGTTACATACAGCTGTGCGAACTTATTACACCTTCGCCTCTGGGCATTAAAATCAATAAAGATAACACTCTAGCTGGGATTTACCAGCTGTTAAATTAATAGATTGGGAAAACCATATAAAAAACTTTATGCGTAGCAATTTCTGATGTCTGTGCAGAATATCTCCAATGTGCCGGCTTGATGATTAATTATTATAGATTAATAGATTTTATGAATCCTTTTTAATCCTTTAATCCTCAAAATGCTATACTAATCAATAAATAAATTGTTATTTATTATTGATTTATCGATTTCTTTAATAACACAAGTTGATTTAATACTCAAAGTGCTTTACTGATCAATAAAATATGGTGCATATAATCTAATTTTATTTTTTGTCAGAGTTGGCTTCACTTTTCGTATTCCAAGTAAGTGAACAGCATCATGCTGAAACTATATATCCCCTTGGTCAACTGTAGAGCCGTAGCCATCGACAGTGGTAGAAAAGAGGCTGCAGTTAGAGCCAACTCATTCTGGGACTTGGCCAGCATGAGAATGATGAGTTTCTGCTCCTTCGTGGGCAGTTTATACCACAGGCAGTTCGAGTAGATCTCAAAGTTAAAGTCTTCGTTCTAAAGAGGAAATTTAAGTTAGGCATAGAAATTTATTTTAGGTTTCCAGGTACAACCGAAGTCTCGACGACCGTTCCCAAGTAGCAGAAGGTGTACAATACGATAAAGGAATAGATCAAGTAGACAGGAGCTGCTGGCCAAACCTTAATGAAAATACAGGAAATGGTGCAAAGGATGCCAACGCAGGCAGAAAAAAGCTGAACACCCATAACAATATTATAGATTTGTTCCGTGCCGCGTAGAATGCTAAAGAATGAAGGATGTTCAAGGAATTTGTCAAACTTCAAATTAAGCACACTCACGAAACATATTTCTGATGCCAGGCAATTAAGTCCCACATCATGGCAACCATCTTCTTATACTCATGTTTTTGCTCGAGAACCTCGTTGAACTCGTGTAGCTTCACCTTAAATACGTCCTTCAGTAGTGGTACATTTAAAATGAACAGAAAGAGATACATGTCGCCACCAAAGTTGCCAAAGGCACCAAAACAGAGGCAGGTGACGTGCAACGTGATCAACATTAGATGTCCAGTGTCGCTGTCCCGATCGATTCCCGGCACGAGGAACTGCATCACCAGGTACTTTTCGTTGCGGAAAACCAGACAGAAGATGGGATGGGAGACCAGTCCGACAACGAGAATGATATAAACCCACATGAATGCCAACATCAGGTTCCAGAACTTATTGATCCGATGATTCAGGTATTTGGTATACTCGCCCCCTTTCATTTCATACTCCTCGTAGATGGACTCGTAGGTTCCTTGCAGGTGTCGCATCAGGGGAGCCTTGTTCGCCGTGCACAGCAGCTTCGTCAGACCCTGAATCGCCGAACCAACCATGGCACAAGCCTGCAGAATCACCGTCCAGTCGTTATTTAGCACCAAGCCCACATACATAGTGTATGCGCTAGCGGTGAAAAAGAAGAGAATTACGGCAATAATGGCGTAAGTCAGCGCCCACATATGATAATTCGGGTCAGCCACATCTGTTCCACAAATCCCAACACAGAAGCGTATCAGTTTTATAATCCTGCGGAACCGAGTTGCAACGGAGTCGATCATTGTGGAGGCGAGAGAACAAGTGAAACTGAGAACCTCAAGAGGGTTCCTTTTATTGACTTTCCTTGACAGGACATGTCAAAATATTAACAAGTAAATTGAGGAAAACACTATTATTGGGCCTAACAAGCAGCAATTAGTTTCAAGTGTCTGTCTTTAAACATTGTATTAATTTATTCAAATCGCTTGAGAACTGTTTTTATTTCACAATATCTTAAACGATTATAGATGAAGGTAATCCTCGAACATTTTTAAAAATAAACTAAAAGAATAAGTCAAATGTGAGACAAAAAAAAATACAACTATTCAGCAAGAATATTTTAAAGTAAAATAAAAAATATCGTAGCTCGAAAACAAATAGTAACAACATAATTTCTGGTAAAGATGTTGATTGGTGAAAACAATTCAAAGGGGGCAATTACACTGTTTAAAAACAATTTTTAGTTACCCGTAGAGAATATTTAATTCTCGGTTTCCCATGCCCGTAATATGATTTATAACATTTGATGTGGGCATTTTACTCTCCCCCTCCACCCGCTTTATGCATGAGCACATTCAACACCCCAACGAAAGCTGCACGCAATTGATTTAATATACAATTTTTTAATATAATCTTCTGTCGAAAATGAAAAAAAATATGTATGCCAAAAGAAAACGGCAGAAAAACAAGTGAAAAAATTGTATTTTCATAAGAACGATTCTTTAATACGCTTCCAATAGAAAAAGTATCTTATGACATTATTTAAAAGTTGACAGATAACGGAAGTCAGTTGTAGGTTTTATCAACATTATTAATCATAAACATTAAATTTGCATGTGTATAAAGATCTTAGTGAATCTTGTATTCGAAATTGAGTAAGCAATCATCTATTTATAATACGAAGTATTTACTGTAGTGATGTAGCCAAGCTCTTGTCAAAGTCTATATAGCTTATACCGTTAAATGCTATTTACACAAAGCACGAGGCCACATCTCGTCAAATCTCGCTTCCATTTTTGTTTGGGCCAAGTCCAAGCAGGAAGTGCAAAAGAAAATGTAATGCGCCTAAGCTTTGGCCCAACAACTAATAAAGGCTATCAACAACAGTTCAAACAACACAGTAACAACAACAGCAACAACAGAAACAACAGCAACAACAACGACAACAAACCTAACGACGTGCAATGGACAATGAAAAACTGGCGAAGGAAAACAAACAACAAGAACAACAACCAAATGATGATGATGCTGGCTGAGCAGTTGAAAATGTTCCTTCATACGCACTCAAGTGTATATTTTCTCATTTTCTTGCATTTAACTTAAATTTGCTTTGAAGTTTTGACATTTCATAAAGCAGATTTCGTTTCCCACCCAATCTCGTTCTTGCCAAATGTAGATTTTTATTTATATACAGCCAAATTTTCCTCTCTTTTTCTATCGAAAATCCAAGCTAACAAAAGTAAAAGCAACGTCGACAACGCATGCAGAACATTTCAGTTTCAGTCACCCCTGCAGAAGGTGTGGCCTCGGCAACAAAACAAGAAAGCATATACAAAAAAAAAAAAAAAAACACAACAACAAAAAAACGACCCTCACCGTCTAAGGGCTGAGTCCAAGTACAAATCCCTCCCTCTGCGCTGCGCTCACATGAGCCAAACGCGGCGTATACTTAATATGAAAGACACGATGACGACGTTGGCTTAAAGTAGCCAAGGCAACGTTCGAGAAGCTGAAGCGAAAGTTCAGCGTAGGCCTTTGAGGCAGCATTAGTTGCCTCACAAAATTACTGGCTCGTTAGTTGCCAGGTAGCGACAACGTCGACGTCGACGTCGACAGCAGCAGTGACAGCGACGCCAACAGCGACTGCGACTTATCTATCTCTCTCTATCTCTTTCTCTCCCTCCCTTAATCGGCGTTTGTTTCGAACTTGCTCGCACACGCACTGTGTGCTGTGTTGTGGTGTGGTGGTTGAGGTCGTGCGGTACGGGGGGGAGGTCTCAGGAGACGCTAATTTCCAGTCGCACAATTCCAATGGAAAGTGCGTGCAGCCGCAGCCGCTGGCCGACAGGCGGCGCCACCGTCTGAAGTGAACTCTGAAGCTCTGCTAATTGCTGGTGCTTGTTGCGGACTTGTGTCGACTTGTTACGCCTTGTTTCCACTTGTTTCGTCTTGTTTATCTCTAATTATATTTTAATTTGCACAATCTTTGTTTATTTTTTCACGTTTTCTATATTTTTTTTAGTGTTTTTGCGTTGATGCCCCAAAGTGTTTGCACTTCACGCGCGGCATCCTGGCGAGCATTTTAATTGCAATTATGGCAGCCCCGCAAGGTCTGTCCTTGCCGCAAGGCGTTGTGCTTGGCACGTAGCAGCATCAATGGGCCACTAATTATTCCGGCAGGACACGGCAAACAAAATTGATGCCAAATCTTTCAGTTTTCATTCGGGGGTAATTACTTTGTGGACTCAAGGAAATTGGGCGAGTGCACAAATTCGGAATTTTAAACAGCTGCTTAAAGTTGGCAACTTTTTGGAGGATAACTCGTTTCTCCAACTCCATCACATCTCGAATAAAGTAACCATCGGGTCAGGCAATTTCTTAAGAAATGTTGCCCAAAACTTATGCAGCAAACAATCAGACTGCCAAATATTTTCATAGAGAGGCTTTTGGTGAAACGAGTCACGTTCGGGGCAGCTCATTTCCTGGCCACGGGGCGCAAAGGTGTCAAACGGATGTAGATACGTGCCGCGTATGCTCAATGTCCTGTGGGATCTGTGGGTTGGGCTTCTGTTTCAGTTTCTGTCTCACAGTTAGAAAGAAACCCGGGCAAACCGCGTTTTAAATTTAAGCTAACGCAAACTTTAAACGTTTCTTAATTGTTAAACTGCCGCTGGCCAAAGGCCCCACTACCACGCTGAGCAGTCACAGGATATACAGGACGAAGTGCCACACAATTAAACAGCACCAGCAAAAACCGCCAAAAGACAAGAAAATACAAAGCACGAAAAAATTGAAGAAAACTCTAGCAAGTTTCAGGAAAAGCTGCAGGCGAACGCGCGCAATGTTAATTAATTTGCCAGGACATCCGTGAAGACCAAGCTTGGGTAAGGGAAGAGGGGGGCAGTAGAAAATGGGAGTAGCAGGAAGTGGACTGTAGCTGCGTGTTTATTTTATGCCGTCGCGCTTAAGTGGTAAGCCCCATTAACAACTGCCTGTCGTTTGGCAGCAAAATAATGGCGTTAGATCATTGTCGCCTTGGCCAGGACTGAGGATACGGGACAGGACACAGGACACGGGATACGAACCATAGGACGAACGCCCCAGCACAGTGCGTCATTTGAGCGTTGAAAGCTTTCAGCGTAAATTGTTGAAAATTAAGAAATGTTCTTAGTCAGTCAACCGCCCAACCACCCAACCACCCAACCACCCAAATGGTCGCATTCAACCACAAACACAAGTGAGGTCCAACCACAGTTTAACTGCCCCCCGTTCAGGTTCCATCATCGTCATATTTCATGGGTATTCCGGGATCTGTTCTGTTGTTTTATGAGCACCATTTCGAGTTGTTGTGGTTGTTGTTGCTCTTGTTGTTGTTGTCCGTGTTGTTGTGGTTGTAGTTGCCATTGTTAATGTCCTGGCAACCACAAATGGCGACCAATCTGCGTCTGTCCCACCTTCAGTGTTTGGCTTGTCCTATGCGGTTTCATTTCTTTCTGCTTTTCCTGCTTTCTCTTCCCGTCTCCGACAGTGTCTCCAACTTCTGCATGTTTTTCTTTAATTTAGTCACTGGGCAAATGGCTTCCTTGTGGGCGCGCTTACAATAATTAGATGTAACGGATATTGTAATTGGTGTTAAATTGCGTCAGAGACCGTGTTAATGTGTTGTTGTTCTAAAAGAGAGGGGACGTTTGCAGGGGCGTGACTAGGACATTTTGTGCAGGCGTCTCGGGCTGAATAATTGCAATTGAAATATGAATTCGGCTTCATTTTTCCAGATATTATTATGTCTACTTAAACACGACACTTTAATAAGAAGGTGTTCCTTTTCAAATAATTCAATATTATTTATTGCGTATTCTTGTTAAGTTACTCGACACACTCTCTTCCTTCTGGAAGAACTATACGCATTGACATTGAAGGACCAACTAAAACTCACATCCTGCATAGATTCAACCTCGCCCAGCGACAATCCTACCTGATTGTTGTTTGTCTCACAAATTCTCTCACACTCAACACAACATCTTTCATCTTCTCATAGCCCGGCAATTAGCATGACAATGTCAGGGACAAGTTCAGGATGCGAGGGAACAATGCACAAAGGGTTTCTGGCTAAAGCATAAACAAGTTTTGATGCGAACAGTAAAGTACACAAAAAAGGCTCGAGTCTTATGACAGCGCATATGATTGAGTTGGAATTTAAATATGAAAGCCGGTGAAAACGGCGCTAGAAATTAAGACACAAAAGCGCAATGCGAAAGCGTGTGAAAGCGATTTACGATTTGACGTACTATGAAATACAATAAAATATTTCAATTTACCGAATCTACTCGTTGTCTAGTTATCCCAATGGAGCAAACTTTGCAGTCTCGCAGGCAACATAAATCACAATGTTTAAATTTGCATAAGTTGGTAGCCCAAAACGAACGGGATTTGTATGCGCTTTTCCAAATGCGTTGCTATTCCTCATAAAACTTTGTTTCTAACTCAACTCTCTAATCAAATTAGCAACAGTTAGCCGGAAGTGCTAAAATCAGCCAACCACTTTCACCTTTGTGTACAGGGTCTCATTGTTTGCTGTGTTTATTTTCGGTTGCAATTTTTATTGTGTGTGGTGCATTTTATTTTGATTTGATTGTTCACAGATCAGCGGGTAGCCTCGAAATTCTGCCGCCTATGCCTCTCCCATTGGAATCCGCCCCTAACTCCTGGAAGACCCACCCAAAATCGCATTGGTTGCAAATTTATGCAATTTGCATTTCGCATTTGGCATTTGACATTTGCATTTGAATGTGGCTCGCGTGCGAGGCATGAATCATTCATTCACTCATCCATTGTTGCTGCTGCTGTTGTTGTTGCTGATGATGATTCAAGTATCGATTTGCATTGATTTGCATTTCAATTGCACTTTTTCGACACTTTACAATGGATTATTTTGCAGTTGCATCGACTGAGTGCGATCCCATCCATGAGTCCGATTCAATCCAATCCAATCCCATGCCAATGCGATGCGATGCGATGTGATGTGATTTATTTATGGCTGCATTACACTTTCAAGTGATTTGCTGGCTCCTCGATTGTTGTTGGGTATAATGAGGCCTTTGTCTGTAATTGTTTGCATCTAATGATAGCCCTTGAATTTTGACATGTGTAAAACATAGATATAAACAATATGATGCATTTCAATTGCGCATTTGAGCTGTCACAATAACAAATGCCAGTTGCATCAAATCTGTATATATATAATAGCCAATCTTAAAAAATGAAAATAATAGAAAAAGAATACAAATTCAATTAAACGATCTGAACGAATCTGTATATATATACTAGCCAATCTTAAAAAAAGAAAATGATAGAAAAAGAATACTAATTTAATTAAATGATACAGTACAACAACAAAAACAAATGTAACGAATGTCTGTCTGAAACAGAACACAAAATATACATACGATTATTAACCAAGAAAAAACAAAATGAAAACGAAAAGAAAAATAAAATCCAAAAGAAAACAAAACTAAAGCATAAATAAAATTAATTTAAGTGTTAATTGTTTTAATTTAACAATTTAACTTGTTATACAAAGGAAACACGCCAATATTTTTATTTTAGCAGACCCACACTTAAAGTTTCAGAGATATTAAATGGTTAATGTAAATATTATTATTTAAATTATTTCGTCATTTCCACAGTGTTTGTACAGTTCGCATATTATTTTGAACAATAAAGATCCAAAATAAATACAACAAATATTTATATGTTTTCAGTAACTAGAAAAGCGGCATGCAACCTCTCAATAGTGACCATTATTAAATTACAAACAGTCGTGCTAGCACTGTTATCGATTAACTGTCGACAATATTGTCTCTATCTTGACAGTCACTGCCATTTTATCGTCTTCTACTAAAATTATCGAAATATTGTTGACGTACGAAGTAAAACAAGCTGACATCAATCAATTCATCTTTTTAATTGAAGAGCTGCACTAATCTGGTTGAAGAAATTAATATGGAGACTGTAAGTTGTTAATTAGGTAGCTTTTTGGATAACTACAATTTATTTTAACAATATATTTAAACACTTTTAACCAGCAGACAACAGATGCATCAAAACCACAAGAAGCTGAAGACTCACAGCAGACATCCCGAAAACGGTCCTCTGAAGAATTCAGTTCAGGGGAAGGAGCAAAGCGTAAAAGAACGTCTCTAGAAGATGAGATTGAAACCGTGAGAACTGTTGAACAACTCAAGTCTCCAGAGATTGAAAAATCAGTCAATTCACCCAAGAAAACACCCAAAATGGAAATACAAGTGAATGAAGCTAAGGAAATTAATAAGAAAATTATAATGCCAGGCGATGATGATAAAAAAAAGAAATGTGGTACACAAAGCTGGTATAACTCGGATTCTGATTCTTCATCAGAATCAGTAGATTCAAGAATTCAAGAAGAATTAGATAAAGAAGTAGTAAAAACAGGTAGGCATATTACAGAGTATTATATACCCGCTAGCGAATCTATTCCTTCGCCATATTATAGCTATAAGGATGAATATGAATATGTTTCGTTAGATGATTAATTGAATTTTTAAATTTACGCAGCTCTTTTTTGTATCAAATAAATAATTCCAACTCCAATCTTTATTATCAGGTTGCAATCGAAGCTCAAATTCATTCAGTCCAAGTCCATTAGAGTTAAGCAGTTTACCAAATTTGACAGATGAACATAATCACCGTTCATCCAAAAAGGAAAGGTTAACTTTAATTTAACACTTAACTGGTTGTATGAATTACTAAAATTAATTTTTTATCGAACAGCAAACAGCCCAGCAAAGTGTTTTCTCCGGGACCGCTTTCCCTTATAGCCGAAGCAATGCAATCATTTGATTTCACATTTCCCAAATTTGATCAGCCACTAACAGTCGAGAGACAAACCACTAGTCAAACTAATGATTCCGAAGAAATTATAGGAAATCAGACAGATGAAATTGACAAAACAAGTGGAAAAGAAAAGACCAGTAAATCAGTAAATTTTCAGCAAACAAATTCAACTGAAGTCCACAAGGGGACCGATGTAAATAGAGAAGAAAACGATGATAGCTCCTCAAGTTCAAGTGCCAACGAATGTCCTTCCATTATTAGCACAGCAGAGAAGCTAAATCCAGAAGAGTTAGATTTACCCGTCGCTGTAGAAGAGAATGCTAACATGTTGCCAGCCGATGATAACATCTCGGCAAACTCTGGAAAGGAGTCCGACAGCGACGATTCCAATTGGCGTCACAAAAACAAAACTGCAATATCGGAGGGAATCAGTGGCAGGGACTTTTACGAAGATGACAGCCACTGCGAGGATGACAGAGTAAACTCACGGGAATACGATAGGATCAACTCGGACTATGCGCAATCCAATGTTTTGAACGACTATGAACAGCTCTTTCATGAGTTTCGCAATCTCGTCGATAAAGTTCACAATCGTTTCAAACATGAAGTGTATAGTCTTCTGTATCCGGTCATGGTCATGTCTTATCTCCGAATGATTGCCAGTGGAAAGTTCCGGAGGGGAAAAGCCTTCGTGGAGGGCTCTCTGCGTTACATTGATGATTCGTACATGGGTCGAGTTGACAAATTGTTGGCCTTACAATCCGCAGCAGACTTGCCGAAGAAGGCCAAGAAGTTGCTGGCCAATGAGAATGACAATCAGATTGTAGTCTCCGTGTGTGAGGAGACTTACGAATTGTTATTGATTTTAATATCGTCCTTGAGTCGACCACTGCAGTTAATCTTTCTGAGGCATTTCAATCTCGTTCTCAATAATAATGATCGGCAGCCAAATCAGCATGTTCGTATTGGCTGTGCCACATTGGAGAAGATTTACTGGGCCACTACCGAGACAGTCAAAGAGCCAACTAGTCCGAGACCTTTGCGGCGCAAACGTCCCAAGAAATCCAAGGCATCTCCCACAAAGAATTTGCAAATGCCCACTGGCAATCGCCTCTATACTCCCATGCCAAAGCGTTGGGATCTGGAGCGACAAAAGGATGACGAGGAGCATCGCGTGCCCCTCAATCGTGAGAGTCTTCCCTCAGCCTATATATACACGGCCATCGGGGACACGGAGGCTGTGATCTGCGCCTCATTCTCAAGTAATACAACAATGCTGGGAATTGGAACTACATCGGCCACAATTCATGTCATCTCTCTGACATCTTCGAAGCTGGTCCAACTCAAGCCGGCTGATTGCCTGAAGAAACTCGACACCAGCATGTCCGGCATTGACGAGAGTATGTTGGATGAGTCCAACAAGAAGATGACACGCAAACTCTTTGGTCACCAGGGTCCTGTTTATGGATGCGTCTTTGCGCCTCACGATCGTTTCCTGCTCAGCTCTTCACAGGACCGGACTGTACGCTGTTGGTGCCTGCTCACTTGGAGATGTGTCGTCATCTATCCAGGACACTCGTCAGCCGTCTACTGCGTGAGCTATGCTCCATTTGGATACTACTTTGCCAGCGGATCAGATGATCGTACGGCTCGCATCTGGACGCAGGACAACAAGAAGTCTATCTGTATTCTCGCTGGCCACTTGGCCGAGGTTGTTTGCTGCAAATTCCATCCAAACAGACACTACTTGGCCACAGGATCGGCCGATTGTACCGTCCGATTGTGGGACATCATTAAAGCCCTCCAAGTGCGAGTCTTCAGCGGTCACAGAGGTACTATCAATGCCATAGCCTTTTCCATCTGTGGACGCTACATGGTCTCGGGAGCTGACGATCGCTATATAATTGTTTGGGACATCGACAAGGAGCTACTAGTTCGATCTCTATTATATCACACGAATTTCATTAACTGCATTGAGTTTCCGTTGGATAACAACATTTTTGTAGTCGGCGGACAGGATTGCCAGATGACGATTTGGGATTTTGAGCGTCTAGTTCAGGAATACGATGCAAATGATGAAAGTCAAGCTAAAAATTCGACCACCAATTGCTCCAAGTTGACCACTGAAGATTTCCTGATCAGGTCATACGCCAGCAAAAAAGCTCCATTTTATAAGCTGCACATTACGCCCCGGAATCTATTGCTCGGATTCTGCGTCGAGACAAAAAATAATGTGTCAGTGAAACCCAAAATATCTGCTGATAAAGCAGCTGATTTTGAGGAATGGCTGGAGTTCCTCGATATCCTTAAGATAAAAGCTTGCTTCGCACAGAAAGATTATGAATCGCAGCTTCGTGAAATTGCACTTGAAGAAGAGAGCGAATCCTCCTCCGATGATGATGATGATGACGATGCTGACGATGATTCTTTTCTTGATGAATATGACCAACAGTCAGTCGAATATGAACAGCAGGATGAATCACAGCAATGGGAGAAATCTTATGAAGAGCGGACGAATTCCCCAGATATTAATGCCGCATCTTTCAATGACAACGATCAACAGGCAGATGAATATGTAAACGAGAATGAACAGATACATTCCATACATGCTGATTTATCACATCAAGATCATTTTTATCAACAGGAGGATCAATCGCAGCAATGTGAGGCCACAAATGCAGAAGATCAGGAATACTTCGATAATAATTATGTATTTGCGGATCAATTTGATCAACAGCAAGTTGTCTACGAACAGCAGCAATGTGAGAGCCCACAAGATACAGAAATGCAAGCAGAGTATCAATATTTGGGATATGATAATAATAATTATGTTATTGATGCAAATGAAAATGATCAGTATGATGATGATAATGCTGTTGCTGATGAACAAGAACAGCAGGAACGAAATTACGAGCAGTATTATGAATCGCGCCAGAGTGAAAGCTCCAATGAAGTTGAATCCTCAGATGATGAAGATGAAAATTATGCTGAAGGGGAGGAGGAAGAGGAACAAGATTATGAATCGCAGCAAAGTGAAAACTCAAATGAAGTTGAATCAGCAGAAGATGATGATGAAGATGATGGTGAAGGTGAGGTGGAAGAGGAAGAGAGATCAGGACGATGTATCGCAGCGAAGTGAAAGCGAAGGCTCCCAAGAATATGAATACTCGGATGATGATGAAAATGTTGCAAATGTTGCTATTGAGCAAGTTGAAGGTGAAGAGGAGGAGGAGGAACAGGAAGATGAACAGGAAGATGAATCGCAGAGGAGTGAAAGTTCAGAAGATGACGAATGCTCGGATGATGGTGAAAATACTGTAAACTATGCTGGTGAAGAAGTTGATGGCGAGGAGGAAGAGGAGGAGGAGCAGGAAGAGCAGGAAGAGCAGGAAGAGCAGGAAGAGCAACAGGATGAATCGCAGCACAGTGAAAGCTCCCGAGAAGAAGAATCTTCCGAAGAACAGGATGATGAAAATGTTGCGAATGATTCTGATGAGCAAGTTGAAGGTGAAGAGGAAGAGGAAGAGGAGGCAGAGGAAGAGCAGGATGAGCAGGAAGAGCAACAGGATGAATCGCAGCACAGTGAAAGCTCCCAAGAAGAGGAATCCTCTGAAGAAGATGATAATGAAAATGTTGCGAATGCTGCTGATGAGCAAGTCGAAGGTGAGGAGGGGGGGGAAGAGGAGGAAGAGTGGGAAGAGGAAGAACAGCAGCAGGATAAATCTCCGCGAAGTGTCAGCTCACAAGAAAATGAATTTTTTGATGATAATAATGAAACTGAAGTTGGAGGTGAGATGGAAGAGGAACAGGACGATCAATCCCAGCTTAGTGAGAGCTCTCAAGAAGATGAATCTTCGGAAAACGAGGATAATGAAATTGTTGCGAATGCTGCCGATGAACAAGTTGAAGATGAGGAAGATGAGGAAGAAGAGGAAGAAGAGGAAGAAGAGGAAGAGCAGGAAGAGCAGGAAGAGCAGGAAGAGCAACAGGATGAATCGCAGCACAGTGAAAGCTCCCAAGAAGAGGACTCTTCCGAAGAAGATGATGGTAAAAAGTTTGCGAATGCTGCAGATGAACAAGTTGAAGGTGAGGTGGATAATCAACAGGAGAATGAATCGCAGCGAAGTGCCAGCTCTCAAGAAGATGAATCTTCGGAAGATGATAGCGATTTCATTCCAGTTCCTGATACGGTATTCGAAGGAGACAACTTTAATGACTCACTATATCAGGCAGAATACCAATCCTTACTATATAATGAAAGCAATTCAGCTGATCCACACTTACCAATGGAAGTTGAGCGGGGGGACAACGATAGTGATATGAGTTTCTAGAGGAGCAGGGTCGACTGCTTACAACATGTTCTTGTTGAAACCCATTTTGGCTGTAATATATGCAGATATTGTGACCAAAAAGATGAAAATAAAAGACATAAATAATTCCGTTGGCCACCGTCGACTACCCCCAAAGGAGCAGCAGTAACAATTTGACAGTTTCGGGAAAACTGGTCAGGCCACGTGCAACGCCCACCAAAAGCCCAACAGCCACAAAAGGCGTGCAAAATTTATAGAGGCACGCATTAAAAGCCGCCAGGCACGCTCGACTAACTGCGTCGCACTCGTCCACATCCACATCCACATTCAGATCCACGCTCAGAAGGCAATGCCCACGGCCAGGTCCTGGATTGTGTCTCCTGTTCGTGGTAACCTCCTTGCAACCCCACGCCAAATAGCGACAGGACAATATATTTACGCAACTTCTTATGCTTTTTGTGGGGTTGTTGTTATTGCTGGACTCGGCAAGAAAATAAAAAGCAGTAGAAGAAACTCAAGTGTCCCAGCTCCTGTTGTCATTGTTTATTGTTGTTGTTGCTTACGTAGTTGTTGCTGTTGTTGTTGTTGTTGTTATTGCTGCTGGCAGCATCTTGTGCCTCGTTTGTAGCAGTTATCGTTCTGCTCCTGCTGAGCTGGCCGCGCGAAATGAAATTGTTTACTCCACTGTCATGTGCACGTGAGACGTGTCCTTGCAGGCCACTTCTGGTCCTCTTTCCCATCCTTCGAGTACTGCTGGCGCTATCAAAAAACGAAATTTGTTTTTCTTTTTTTTGCTGTTTGTTTTCCTTATGCTGTTCAACTCCCAAAAACGAAAATGCGAAAGAAAATTCAATGTAATAATTCTTTTCCGCTTGGATAAGGTGCGAAGGGTATGAGCTGACTGGATGTAGAGATGAAAGAAGAAAGAAGGAGAGGGACAAGAATCCTCCACGCAATTGTGCGCAATTTTTGTGGCGATTGTGCAGTCCACTTGCCCGCAGTTTGAACATCTTCTGTTCAGCATTTTTCTTTCAGTTTTCAGTTTTCTTTAGCTATTTTCTTTCGTACCTTTTCTGTATTCTGAAACTTTCCCTCACTCTCCCACTCTTTTTCACTTTCTTTCTCTAGCTATGGCCAATTGTGTGCTGTTATTCATCGCCATTTTGTTCTGTACACACACATGTCTCTCATACACAGCACACACATGAGCAATTGTTGCAGTTGTCCTCAGACCAACTTGTCTAGAGTCCTGGTTCGGTTTTGGCCTTAAGCCTTGGCCATTATTCATAGGGCTTATTAAGGGACAGCGCGAAAAACTGTCGCACCATACAAAATAAACACGGTACGGTCCATTTAACCGATTTCAGGGACACAAAAGAAGAGCAGAGCAGAGCATAAAATAAATATAAATATTTATATAGAAAACAATGTTCTGTCCTCTCGCGTCCTGCCTGTGGGGAGGCGTGCGTCCTTCTGCTGATGATGAGCAAACAACTTGAAGCGCAAGCATTTTAATTTACAATTTACAATTGTCGCAGCCTGTACTTGTCTTGTGTCCTTCTTCTGCCAGTCTCCTGTGGCGCATCGAGTCCTGCACTTGACAGCCAGTCACTGTCCTAAGCACACCCCATCTTCCCCAAATCCCAAATCCCACTGACTCCATACCCACTATCACACAATCCATTGCACTCATTAAACTTAAACCGCATATTAGCAGGCCGTAAATACAGGATGTGTTTTTCGACTCGGCACTTAAATATGATAAATGCGTGTATTGTATTACGTTTGGATTTAGGGCAACTCCAAAGACAATAAATTTCGTCGGGACACACACCGATAATTGCACACATGCTGCGCCTGCGCCTCAACTGTTGCATATATATTTATATATATATATACATATATATAAATTAAAATTTGTACTGTAATTTTATGTTAAGAATGCCCCGAACAAGTATACCCTAACTTACAAATTATGATTATTATTATGTTAAATTATATAAATGCGAATTTTTTGCATGTTTATTGTGATCGAAATGCAAGGAACTCAAGGATATTTTAACACAAATTATATATATTTGATGTAATCATAACTATTAAATTGTTTATAGAATAAAAATCTGTACTACATAATTTATATTTGTATTTCAAGAAAGTCACGGACTAATATTTTTATTTTTTTGGCAGGAAATAAATGAATAAAGAAATAAATAATTAATAAATATGTTGTATTTAACATCATAGTAACAATAAATATAGTAGAGTATTTCTGGTGTTTCCTCAAGTCTGCAACTGTGCGGAATTAAGGAATTATTGTGTCCCTCCACGGGGAGTGTAAAGAATGCAACCCGTAATTATGGAAACGGACAACATGCAATCCTCCCAGTTGCCCAGTTTCCCTGTTGTTCAGTTGTTCAGTTGGTGTCGTCGGTGCAACGTTTGCCAAATTTACACAAATTCCGATTGCCAGGCAAACCGACGACTACCGGAGTTAAGCGGGTTGCTGGTGAACGTGGCTGCTTTATGAAGATTGGACCGAAAACGTGTTTTGGCCTGGTCAATAACGAGAGCTGGCCAAACTTCTACTGTGGTTCGGGTTTGGGTATGGGTCGATTATTATGGGCAGCGGTGCGCTGCAATTATGTCGTCCAATTAATATCAACACAGCGGGAGGCGGCGAGATAAAGGTGTGGGGCACAAAGGGGCACAGGCGTGGCAAGGGGGTTGAGGGACAGTGAGAGAGGGGGATAATGTATAGTAGTTTATGCAAAAGCTATTCATGAAATTTATTGTCTTTGATGGCATTCATTGAGGGGAGACCACCCGTTGGCGATCTCTGCTGAACTTATGCAAAATGCAAAATGCTCCGATCGACTTTTTCGATTAGGCGTAAAAATGCTAAACAGACGTCGGGATCGAGCTGAACGTGCATCAATCAAGCTGTCAATATGTCAATATGGCCAGTGCAAGGTGTCCGCATAATTGTGGTGTCCAAACTTAAAATTTATTGTAATTTCCACACTTCAGTCATAACTTGGAGACTCTACTACTTATACTTATACTTATGCTTATTCTTATACTCACTCGATCGTCATTCTCTGCTCAGTGTCATTACTTTGATAGACGGTGACCAAGTGGCAGCTGCTGCTCTTGCAACGTGACATGCCCCAGGCTTGTCCTTTTTGTAGTCAGCCCTTTAATTAACAATTAACTTGCAGTTTTACATATTACAAAGTCGCCTTTTAATCCAGTCTTCTGCCTCCTTCGGTTCGTCTGCTTATTGAATTACGCATTCAGCTCGTTTCTCACACGTTGCATAAATATTCAAGTGAGTGTCCCAAAACTCCCATTGAGCATTGTGGCTGCAGCTGCAACTGCCACCGCAGATCCGACGACAATGATATGGGTCTCCAGCTTATCTAGGACTTGCGGCTTTCGACCAATCCGCTTGCCGCTTGCCACTTGCCACTTGCCACTTATCACACAAGCTGGCTTAAATTGAATTGGCGCTGAGCTGAAAACGCGTTAAGTCCGGCTTTAACTTGTCGTATAAGTAGTTTTGCATGTGCCATTGTCGTTTTATTAACATGTTAAGGGCCACGTTGTAATTTATGCTTTAAAGCCAAGTTTAGCTCCAGCTCCAGCTCCAGCTCCAGCTTTTCTGTTGCGAAAAGTACACAAAGCAGCCTTAGGGTTGGCCAACCGAACCGCTGATGGATTACAAGCAAATTGGCCGCAGCTCTACCATAAATTTTGATGCAATTTTAATGAAATTAATGACCTGACACAGTGGCAAACTGGCCCAAACAATGCGAAGGTTGAGTTCGAACTCGAACCAGTTTAAGCTGAAGATTACGGGGCAGATACCTGTATATGGTATCTGTATCTGCATCTGTATCTGTATCTGTTTCCCCAAACAAATTCGATGAAAGCGCACAACATTTTGTGCGCATCATAAACGTAGAGTGGAAAGGTGATGAAAGTAACTTGAAGTTCTGATAACCCTTGCTGAAGACAGACCCTCAAATTGGGCTTATCCATAATATTCGAATATTTTCCACCTTTTCCCCTTATTCTACGTATTTAACATGCAGTTGAGAAACGCCTTGAGGTGTGCTCTTATCATTAACCCGACTCTGGCTTTCACATTATAAATGACAAACGAGTTTGTGTTTGTGTGTGTCTGTCAATTGACCATTTTTCTGCATTAAAATGAAAATTACAATTCTAAGCATGGCTCGCTGTGATAATTAGGCTTCGGTATACAATTTGAAAATGCATTTTACATTAACTTAATTATTTTTCATAGGAACGCGACATGAGAATGCGAATTCAAGTGCAGTTGGCCAACTTTCGAGCGGAGTTGGCATTGTTTATGGCCTTGTCACACGCACTACTCAACCTGGGCCTAGGTAGAGTTCTTCTTCCTCTCCCCCGTCTCCCCTCCGCTCCACCCTATTGTTTAGATAGTCACCACTGATAACTGAGCTTGTATCTAGTTGCATACGAGTATAAGCATATTTATTTGTCGGGGGGCAGTGCCACAACAAAGTTGCATGCATGCAACCTCTGCTTCCGTGGAAATTTGCTGGTGGATTCGACTAGGGGTTATGCCTAATTATGGGGCGGCAGTTATCGCCCGCAAATCGGCCATCAAATATGCAACACAGCGTGTGCAAAGATAAGACCATACAATAAACATAAATTCGCCAAGACATACGGGCTGCGATCATGGAGAAATGTTTTCCACACACTCTTAATTCCCTTGGCAATTAACACATTTTCCATCTTGCTAAATTGTATATTCGTATGGTTCGCATTCGTTTGACATTCGCTCAGAACTCAACATGTGGTGAATACGAGCTTCTTTCACCTGTATCAATCTGCCTCCTCCTCTCTATCACTCACCCTCTGTCTCTCTCTCTCTCTCTCTCTCTTTCCCTGTCATTCGGTGTATCAGTGTATCTCTGTCTGTTTCATTCGTGCAACAACAAAATCGATACGCGTTGCATGCCTCTGTCGAGTTGTTGGTCTGTGCCGGCAGGACCTCTGATAGCATGACGACATGGCAGGGCGCACAGGATGCAGAAGCCGAAGCTGAAGCTAAAGCTGAAACTGACGCTGAGGTTGAAGCTGAGGCTGGAGCTGAAACTGCGGCTGAAACTGAGCGTGGGGAAAGCGAAAAGGAACGCAACACGCGCCCGCCCGGCATTATAATGCCAGACGCGACATAGACCGACCCCGACTACTCCCCCGTCCCCCTCCACCACCCCCTTTATACATATAGAAGGTACATACAGACATATTGAGACACACGTATAGACAGAGGGCAATTGCTGAAACGAACTGCTGACTGGCAACGTTAAAACCGGTAAATCTTCATAGAGTTTGCTGCGTACGTTGCTCTGTTCCGTATAATTACCCTAACTGAGGTTATCGGTCACACGACTTTCTCTTTCAGCTTGCAATTGGAATTGGAATTGTTTATGTCAATCAAAGAAATTAAATCTTTCAATCAATGAATTGCTTGATTGAAGAGATTTTTAACTTCAATATTTCTTGATTTTCGATGAGAAAAAAACATTCCAAAGAGATTTATTTAATTAAGTGCAAAGAAATTATTTCTCTTAATGTAAAAACAGTCTGGCGATTGCATTTTTAAATCTAATTTAACTGTCATGCTAACAAGAGCTATGTAATTTGAAATAATTAAAAGAAACTTGAAAGACGTGTTGATGTCTTGATTGCTAAGCATATCAATTCGATTGCCAAAATGTTTTCTAACATTTCCCATTCATTTTGAAAGAGCATTTGAAGTGCATTATGTCTGAGCAGAGGTTTGATTCTTGGATTGCACTGCAGACAACGTAGCTGCCGTTGACGATGAGGGTTTATTTCATGCTTACTTTGGATTTCTTTGCAGTGCCGTAAGCAGCCCCCAATACGAGTCGCCGTAGATCTGCCACCACCCAAGTTTAGTCAAACAAACCACCCAACCACCCAACTACCTAGCCACCGAGTCACCCACCCAGCAGTCAATTCTCTCTGTAGCTCGCTACTTTTGCACATTCTTTTCAATTTGAAAGTCGACAGTGTTCCTGGGTTCGTTTGGGTTGGCTGACTGGCTGACTGGCTGAGGCATTTTCTTTTGCGAAACTTTTGCAATTTTCTATTAAAGCAATACACAGGCACACATGGGCGGATATGCTGCCACTGGTGGTGCGGTGGTGCGGAGGGTGGTGCTGCTGATGGCGCCGTGTGTGTTTGTATTTGTTTTTCATATAAAATGGGAAATTTTCTTTATGTGTTGGCGCATGGCTTTTGTTAGTTTTTGGCCCGTTGCGTTAGCCATGCCAACTGCCTGTTTCCTTTTCTCTTACTCATGTGTCTTCCTTGCTCAGTCTCTATCACCATTTCCATCTCCATCTCCAACTCCATTTCCATTGCCATTTTCTTTCTTCTAATTTCAGAGCTATTCAGCAAATGTATTTACAAGGAACACCGCCATGTTTGTTCTCATAGAACCTCAAAACTTTATACGCATTTTGGCAAATTGCGTGCGCTTTCTTCACTCGAACTAAAGAAACCGAGCCACAACACCACCGAGCCACTGAACAACTAAAATACTGAAATCCTAAAATACTGAACTACCACACGTAGACAAGTTTTTGCCTTTGACTTTCGCCAGTGAAGCGTTGCAGAGTTCTTGGCGTTTTGTGCGGTTTTTGCTTTTAGCCAAATTTGCAGCTGCCGCTTTTTAGATCTTAAAGACTTAAAGTAAACCCAAAGGGCAAAATCAAAGCTATTGGCCCGTGCTTAATCAGTCAGTGGCGGTGTGTCCAAAGTTCGTTCATGCCTCAATGATGAAATGAGTTAACACTTGAGCGCCACACGCAGCTCCCAATATGCTTCCAATAGCTCAGAAAGGGCTGCGAATCTGTTTGAACTAAGCCACAGTTGGCCAACTTAAAGTTGGCCAGCTCGAAGCTGGATATGTATAGAACATCAAAGAGTCAGTTGGTGTAAGAGTCCCTCCCAGATACCCTGTAATCTAGAGTAAAGATTACTCTATCTTCTAGCGGAGAACTCATGTCTGAAAGACAAAAGAAATGTTGACTTATTAACATATATTTCACTTGTATTAATAAAGCAGAGTATCAGGTTTCCTTAAGGATACAAATGCTTTTTTAGTTTCAATGTCTTCTGCTTTAATAGTTTCCTATCAGCATAAAAAGTTGTATATCAAGTTTGCAGTTGTGGTTCATATTAGGTTTAACTGTGTTTTACCTGTGTCGGTTCACCTGCGTCTCAATGATACGATATTTTATCAGCTGCGTGTGGAAAAAGTGCCATCAGCATTTGGGCCACAACGGCCAGTCATCGTCATGGCTAGTGGTCCTTGCTAACTGGTCCCTGGACCTTCTGGTCTCTAGTCTAATGTGTTCCTGTTCCAGGCAAAAGCGTTCAAAGCCATTTTCTATTTTTATGTGCGCACAAACTGTAAAAAAAGATTGCCGGCAAAGCAGGATGAGCGAGAGAGAGAGAGAGAGAGAGGGTGAACAGCAGAGCGAGTCAGCAGCTGAGTAGACGTTATAAAAAGCCAGTTTCGCAACGGTGGCCATAACAACACGGCCAGAACGTACCCAAGCCAACGACCAAGTTAACTGCATTTTAACGCGCATTTCAATTTGGAACGGATATAATTTATAGACGACTGACTGGCGCTCGCTTATGTGTCCAAGTCCAGCTCCAAGTCCTGCTGCATGTCCTTGTCCACCTCCGTGTCCACCTCCATGTTCAACAATGAGGCAAAATGTTTGTTGCCTCCAAATTGAACCGTACGCTTCACTGCTTCCCTTTCTGCTTTCTCTCCGCTTTCTGCTCATTCTACTGCTTCTCCCACATCGTCATATCTGCTTGCCATATTTATCTAGATTTTGTTTTGCCAGCTCCGACATTTTCCGCTAATGTGCAAAATCTAATAATAAAGTATTGCGACCCAACGGCGGTTAAAGAGTTTAATGTTGTTTGTTCTGCTTGTTGTTCCTGTTGTTCGTGTTGTTCGTGTTGCTGTTGAGGCGGCAAATGCAATTTCATGTAATTTGCCGATGCAACGTCTGAGCGTCTGATGCGGCAAGCAGCCTTAAAGTATGCTTCAAACTATTCACTGGCCAAATTTGTCCCTGGCTGCAAGTGACTGACTCGCCTGACATTTTCTTTCATTCGTCTCGTTGTTGGCCTTCTTACTTTGTTTTCCTTCTCTGCTCCTGCTGCCCTGTAGTCAATCCAAATAGACAAGAGGTATACGTGACTTAGTGGACATAGTAAAAATAAGATAAATCTGATACTATTATTCAATAGGCAGCAAAGATTACAGGGCATCTGCTAGTTGAGCATTTCGTATTTTCCATTTTCCTTGACGTCGCACATTTTTCCACTTTTCCAAATGTCTGCGTGTTTAAATTGAACAATAACCCTAAGTTGTTGTCGTCGAAATAATATTTTCAGTGCCCTCCGTTGCTGATTTCTCATACAAATAAATGTGCGTCGCCCTCTTCATCTTTCTCTCTCTTTCTCTCTATCGTTCTCTTTGTCAGTCTGCCTCTCTTTCTTTCCAACTCACGCGCAACAACAGCGAAAATCGCAAAGCAATCAAATAAAATTTGAATAAAAGATTTTTGTCTGTCGTTGATTTGCGAAAAGCACAACAACAACAGCAAACATGACAACAACAATTGGAAAATGGGAAATTGATGGGCGGCAACTTGTGCGCATTTGGCAAGAGTTCTGTCTGATCTTAACCTGGGGATGCAGGCATTTATATACACATATAAGTGTATATAGATATATGTATATAAATGTGACAATCTGTTTCCTTATGTAAGGTAAGACTGTACTTACAGTTGTGCTAAAGTTGTGCCAAAAGCTGCACTCTGAAGAAGCGAATGTCGCTGAAGTATCTCAGACGGTTGATAAAATTAATTGAAAACATACAATGAACCCTTCAGCTGCCCAACATCATCTTAAAACCTATTACAAATATCTTTAAGTTACCTGAGTTATTTATATTCATTTTTGAATGCTCCCACATTTCATTTGTTTCTATATTTAACTCTTTTTTGAAGTACTAAGACAAGCTGAACCTGACCCTGACCATGAACCTGAAGCTAAATTTATGTTGACTTTGGCCTTGACCGAAATGTTACCAAATGCAAATTAGTTAAGCACACAACAAAAACCAGGGAATATAAAAATATAAACAAAAACTCATTACTAAGCGCTGTCCCAACGCGACACTCCACGCGGTCTAATTTAATTTCATACCAAATTACACAAGCAAGCACAACAACAACAACAACAACAACAATGCCGACCCACATTTATGACGTCACAAATGGAGCAAAGTGTAAACGCGGAAGCGGCTAAAACCTAATTAGCCAAGCGTCTCGGGCGTCTCGGGCGTCGCATCATTTTCACTGTCACGGGCAGCGACCCAAAGAGTCGTTTGTTCCGCCCCAAAGATGACACCCGCCTCCCCCCTCCAACCACGCCTCGAGTGCTCCCACATTAAATTACCGACGTGTCCAGGGTCGAGGGTAAAAAGTTATTAACGCTCAAAAAAAAAAATAAGAAGAAAAGCAGAGAAGAAAAAACGTCGCGCCAAACCTGTTAAGGATACTTTTTTATGCCAGGAGGTGGAAGGGGAGTTGTTTTGTATTGCTTTTGTTAAGACGGTGCCGGCCTGACCTTATTGCCAAAGTGTTGACCGCAAAACGTGCTGCCATCCGTGGCAAGAGGGGGTGGTGGGGTGGCATTCGGGTTGCCACCATTTGGGTCAAAGTTGGCGGCAGCTGACGCTAATGTAATTAACACTCCGACACTCACTCCCTCCCTCACTCTCAGTCTTTCTGCCTCTCCCTCATCTCTCTCTCTCTCTCTCTCTCTCCGTCTATCTATCACACGCACTCTCTGTGTCTCTCTTTGTGACATTCATCTCAGTGCTGTCTCGCTCTCCAGCTCTCCAGCGCTCTTCTGCTCTCTTTCGCTCTTGCCGGCAAGCAGCGCAATTGGCTGTCACTTGTAACAGGCGCCCAGCATCGAGAGCACAAGGTTTTAATTAACTCTTGGCGCCTTTGCAGTTTGCCAGTCCCTCTCCTCCCACTTTCCACTACATCGCCCCATTCGCCAGCTCCTATTGCTGCTTTCCCATTCCTCTCATAGATTCTCCCGACCGGCATTTTGCTGTAAATAATTGTGACTTTGGCTGCTGCGCGTAGCAGCAACTTTTTGTCGCATGCCACACTATGTCTATATGCGTGTATATGTGTGTATGTATGTGTGTGTTTGTGCTCTTGTTTGTGTGTGCACGGGAATAATGTCCTTGCCCCAGTTTAGCAGAAGTTGTAGGTGTGAATTGGCATTGAGTCTGGAGCCAAAAAACCACTGGGCGAACAGCAAACTGTGAATGTCACTCTGCGTGTATAATTGCGAATGGAATGAATCAAATAGAGAAAAGACAGCACGAAGCAGACAGAGAGAAAGAGAGAAGGAGAAGAAGAGCCAGACGTACAGAGAATAAGGGGACGAATTAACCGCACTGCAGTTGACAGCCTTTGAGTTGTAATGATGATTAAGCTGAAAGTCCATTAGCTTCAGAGTTTCAACAATTTATAACAATTTTTTATACATTATTAATCTGTTAATATTTTAGATGTGATACGACACGCCCGCATTGCCGCGAAAATGTGCTTATCAGTTCTTTTTTATTTATATACATATAAAATCTATTTATATTTCTTAAATTAAATTGTAAATTAAGCCAACAAAACAAAGAACATTTTTCTATAATCAGTTTATTGACAAGCAATTATTGATATATTTTGATATGTATATATGTTTTAATTAAATACTGAATTTTATTATTTTCAATTGCTGGAAACTTGAGCCATTTATTATACTTCTTTGAATTAAACATTGTTTTATAATACCTCTATAAATGCCGGGCTCTTCAGCAGAAATTATGCATATTGCGAGCATCAGAAACACTGCAGAATTGACAACCCTCATAAACAATTGTGAAACTGATAAACTAACAATGCAAATTGTCACTTATGCCATTGATTATTGCCAATTGGCAATCATTATTATTTTGGTGGCTGCCACAAAAGGGGCTGCAATAATATCAATTGCCAATGCCAAATGCCGCAACGTCACGTCAAAGTCCTTACAGGATGAGAGGAATGAGAAGGCAGTGGAAGAGGAGCGGGAGCGGGGCAAGCGGCAGGAGGGGGAATGGCAACCTTTTGTTGCTGGCAGGCATAAAAAAGGCACTCAATAAAACAAACAAAGTCAGCCAGCTGACTCGAATGCAACGAGTCCTTGCATTGTCCCAGGCATGCAAACTCTCGGCACTTGACTTGCAGCAGCAGCAACAAAGGACATACGAAAGGATACAAAAGGATGGTGCATGCAACGGACTCTGAATGTTGCAATTAAGCTCAGCAACAGCAGCAAATCTTATTGCTGACATTGAGTCTGAAATGTCAACCTCTATTGAACCTCTATCGGTGTCTTGGTTATCCCCTCATACGAGTATTTTTCATCCCGGGACATCCCCTGTTCGCATGCATTTGCATAATTTCCATATAATTCTCTGTCAAGCAGTTAAAGATACAAAAATATAGAAACCGCCGCTCATGTTTTCATTTTTTTTTATTTTTTTCTCGTTGCCTTTCAACAAACTCTATGCAAATTTGGTCGGCGTGTGAATTTTTCATGCCACACTGTCAACTCAAGACAGCTGCAAAGCTGCAGAAAGAAAAAGACAGAAAGAGAGAGTTGCAGATAGAGATAGAACCAATCTGCAGCTTCGTCTGAAGTCTATAAATATTCAACTGCTGCATTGACAGCCCTGACAAAAGTTTTGGATCAAAGTTTTATCGCGGCGACAGCTTAAAACAAAAAAAAACTATGGTCAAGCATCGGAGAGGAATATACTTACTTACTACATCCATAACTAAGCTAAGTTATAAGTTATATAGAGAGGGAAAACTGGGGCCAAATTGTTTTTTTTTTTACGCTGATTTGCGTAACTTGAAAGCGTTAAACTTTGTGACACAAAAGAAACTGCGTGTCGGAGCAAACGAGTTGCAAGTTTCGGACAATGTAACAAAGAGCAATGCAACATAGGAAACTGATGAACATACTGTGTTGCAAGTTGCATCTGAAGAAAACAACTATCAAACGTGAGACATATCTAATTTTTGGAATCCCTTATGAATGGCATTTCATATTTGTTTTCTAATCAAATTAATAACAATATTATGTTGCAAGTAGAAAGAACTGGAGAGAATATCATGTAAATTGAAGAATATTGAATATTTAATGGCTTATCATATGGATAATTTCAGGCTTCATAAAGTGCGCCACAATAAAAATAAAAGAGCTGAAAAGCCATCGAGCTGAGCAATTATCACGCCATAAAATGCATGCAACGAGAGTTGCGGCTTTTTGCGGCAACTGGCACACGGTAGCGCCTCACAATTAGCCAAGTTAATTAAGTTGCGGATGAAAAGGAGAGAGAACTTTCAAATACACAGAGTACAGGAGAATAATGAGACGAATTTGCATAATAAAGAGCAAATTAAAAGTGTTTAACTAGCTCTTAAAGGTGCGGCCAAGCGAGCCGGCTAATAACAACAGGCTAAGCCTGCGATGTGAGCTGCATAGCAGACAATGCCACTGCCACTTCCACTTGCCACTTGTCTTCTTCAACTCTGCAACTCTGCCATTTCCACTGTCTCTCATGTGTCATGTTGGTGGTGCAGTGGATTGCAGTCATGCTAAGTTCAATTTATATGCAGCCATTGGGTAGGCAATTCAGCAATTCCTCCCTCTCCCTCTCCCTCTCCCTTAACCCACCCCATAGGACCATAAATTTGACCAGTTGGCCATGTCCGAGCAAATGGCGAACTGGCCACAAACTTAATTTCATATTTGTTGCCAAAAACAAAGGCTGCGTGGCAAGAAAAGAACACCAAGCGATCCTACATATCCTCCAATCCTATGGTCCCTACATGCAGTTGGCAGTCGACGGCGGTGGCTGGGACAACTGCTTTCGGCCAGCCCATTGGCCATTTGGCCAAACATTTGTCTGCCACAGACAACGGGGCGTGCATTTTGTTTACATTTGCCAAAAAAGAGAAGAAGCAAGATATAAAAACACAGGCGACTTCATCTGTTAGCAAGTTTATTAGGGCGTTTGATTAATTGACCCTCGCAGGCGCCGCCGCAGCCCCAGTTAGGGAATCCAGTGGTTGACCCGGGCTATGGCCTAAATGCCTCAATCGTTAATAACACAAAACTGACGGTAATTATTACAGTTACAGCTACAGCTACAGTTGAAGCATCGGGGCGTGACAAGAGAACAATTAAAACTGATATGCGAGCGTCATGAAGCTGCAACAAATTTGTTGATGCCAAAACGTGGTAAGAAGTCAAAGGAAAATATAATAAATCGATCTGCAATCAACACTGCATTGATTCGTAAGGAATTCCGTTAACTGACAACTCAACAACTGATTGCAATTATAAGTTGTTTTATTGCCCAGCCAAGCAAATGACTTCAGTTAAGGCATCAAGCTTCCATTCTCATTCCCATTCTCATTCCCATTCCCATTTCCAATCTCAATAGAGGGCCTTACTAATATTTTGCAATTGTATCTTTCGCATTGAATGATGCTTCGCTTTGATATCTATGAAATCCATCTATCCATCTATGGCTACTTGCAACAGTATCTATGACTGCTGCTTTAGCTCCATCTGTAGCTGTATCTGTATCTGTATCTGTATCTGTGCATTGTGCATTGGCAACCTGGCGTTTCAATCAAAACCGCACTAATGAAGCCCATTCAAAATGCAATGCTTAAGCAGCAGCTTCCGATTGGAAGCCCCCTCTCCCCCTATCCACTGCCCCTTCATTATCATCCCCCTGTCGCTCATCAAGGCAGCTTAACCGCATTTCAAAGCGCAGAGGCTCCAATTCCCGAGGCGCTTGCAACTTTCCGCTTTCCGCTTGGCGTCAATTTTAATGGGCTCGCAATATTAATGACATTTTCATTTCCATTGCATTGGCGTTGCCAATGGCAGAAAATATAAAAAACAAACAAACACGATTCGAAAGTATCTATATCTATAGCTTTTGTATGTAAGTTGTCAGCATAATTATGACTCTCCCTCTCTGTCTGCCCCAACTGCTGCCCTCTCTTTCCCTCTCCATCTCTCCATGTCTCCCTCTTTTCTCTTGCTTCAACTGCTGTTGATTTTTGGTCTTTCATATGCATTAAAAACCAAGGGAAACATGGTTGCCACTGTGTAGGCGTGGCAGACAGCTGAACATTTGTATATTATTTCATTTTGTATTTATGTAAAAATTGCACTAGTTGTTGCTGCTGCGTTGTTGCATGCTTCAATGCACTTGCCATGCAAGGGGAATCAGCCAACCACTGGCAAAATAGAGTTCTTCTCGCAGTTGTTGCTGCTGTGGCTGCTGCTGCTGCTGTTGTTGTTGTTGTTGTTACCAGGTAGCTCTTCAAGTATTATTTTCCACATTTTTCCACATTTTTTTTGCATTTCCATGTTGCCATAATTGCGTCGTCGTCGACTGCAATTCTTTCATCCAAGTGCGCCTCATCAGCGTCGAGCCACAACATGGAGAGCCGCTTCAGAATATGCTTCATCTCTTGCCTCACTCCCCCTCTCTCTCTCTCTCTCTCTCTCTCTCTGCCTCTATCAGTCTATCAGTCTCTATCTCCCTCAATCTCATTCTCGTTGGCTCAGGCTCGCGGTAATTAAAGGGAACTGCGAAACATTTTTTTCGGCGCTTTTCAGCGCTGTAATTAAAAATCGCAAAAGTATTTTCTTGCTTTTTTCGCCCTTCCTCTGTCTTTCATTTCATTTACTTTTTATGTTTTTTTTTGCAGAACAAAAACCGAATGCTGAAAAGCTGTGTGGGAAAACCGCGTCAAAAGCTACAGAAATGCATTGGACAGCCCTTTTCTCTGTGTTTCGCTCCTGGCCCGAAGGCCTTGGCTGGTATGATTCACTTTTATTTGTTTTTTGCCTGTTTGGTGTATGGCATTGATATCTGCAATGGACTGGGATTTGGTTTGGGCATAAACCACAACTTAAAGTTGCCGGTGCAACTTAAAGAACATGTGCCGTTTGAGGATTAATCGAGTTTGCAGTCGCGTTGAGAAAACTCCCGCAACTCTCACTCCAAATTGACAGGCGACAAGCGACAGGCAGACGAAGAAGGAGTTAAGATTTTGCTGGCAATCAGGAAAAACTGTCAACTAACCATAAATCCACGGAGGGAGGCCCAAAACAAAAATGCACAAATTAAATTAAGCCAACGCTAAGACGGAGACAGAGAGAGGGAGAGAAAAAGTGATAGAGAGACTGAGAGAGAGGGAGAGGCGGCCTGCAATTTACAGAAAAGTGGCAACAAATCAAATTGCCTTATAACCAGATGCCAACTTCAGCTAACAGTCAAGTCAGCGCATTGGCAGTGCGATCGCCGTGGCCAATTCCCGTGTGGACAATTGCGATGATGGAGCAACCACAGCAGCCACAACAACAACAACAACAACAACCACAGCAGCTGAGTAAATAATTTCGTATTGCCATAAAAGTGCAGACAGTGGCGCGAGGGTGGGCAATGTTGCCTCCTGTCACACGAGGTGGCAAGGTGGAGAGGTAGATGGGGAGGGAGCGACTGTCTGGCAGCATCTGTCAATTGCTTGGAGATTGATGCCCCTGGATAATAGCGACGCGAACAATTTGCAGACGACAACACGCCACAAACGAAGCTGCAGCTCCGCCGCCGCCGCCGTCGCTGCGGCGTCGGTGGTCGCCATGTCCCGAGACAAACTGAATGACAACTCTTTAGCCGGCGGCTGCTAACGGGATTTCTTAAAGCAAGTTATTTGCCCAAAAATGGTGGCAACAGGCGGCGAAGTGTCGCGGCCAAAGACAAGTGACAACGGCGCATGCGTGACTTGCCAAATGGCCCAAGAGTCGATCGGACAGATCGAACGATCAACCGATCAGCCGATCTACCTATACTCAACTGAGCAACTGATCAACCGATCGAAGCATCGAAGCATCGAACGATTGCCAATTAGACGACACACTCATTGTTGGCCAACTCTCTGGTCGATATCGATGAATATGGTAAACGCAATGCTGACTGACTGACACTTTGTCAGCGTACGCAGCTTGGACAAATTTGCCTTGTTGCCCCAATGCAACAATGAAACGGGAAAAAGAAGACGCAGTTACTTTTCTTTGCTGTTGCATCAGTTGCAGCAGCTGCCTTTGTCTCTGTGGCAGCGGAGAAGTCTTCTGTGGCAAGTAAAGGGGTTTTCAAACTAAAGCCAGCAGCTGCGTGCCTAGACATGACTCTATGCGTGTATAAGTGTGAGTATATATGCATGCGTGTGTGTGTGTGTCTGTGTGTGTGTGTGCCTAGACAAAGGCCACATTGTTTGAGGCCCGGCGGCAGGATGCAATAAAACGCAGTCACAGGTGCATCAAATGTTGGTCCAAGTTGCAGTCAACATGTTGCCAAGTCATTAACTTGAGCCTGTTTTGGCTTTTGTTACATGTTTGTGATTAAATCCCCCCTCGGACTCCCTCTCCACCCCCCGTCAGCCGCAACACTGCTCAGAGCGGGCGCCAGGCGGCGGGTGTGCAACAAAAGGCGGCCAGGACATGGACATGGGCTGTTGTTGTCGGTTGTTCGCTTGTCGCTGGATAATTGCAGAAACAGAAGCAGAAACAGCTATACAACTTGCAACAGCAACAGCAACTGCAACTGCAACTTGAGGGGCAGCTGGCGTTTTCGTTGTCGTTGTCGTTGTCGTTGCCGATGTCGTTGTCGTTGGCAGCGCCTTGAGCGTTTAGGCCATTTGAAAATTGCAGCCGTGTGGTGTGTTGCAAGCAAGGGGTGCAACAACCACTTTGGCCCAACAACAACAAATACAACAACGCTCCTCCTTCTCCTCCTTCTCCGCCTCCTCTGTCTCCCTCTCCTGCCTCCTTCTTCTGCTCGCCATTGTCTTTTCCGTGTGTGGGTTTCTCGCTCATGTGCGAATTTTTATGGCCAAGAAAAACAACCCCCAAGTGGCAAGTGATATGTGTAGGGTTGTGTGCATGTTTTGTATGTGTGTGTGTGTGTGTGTGTGTGTGTGTGTGTGTGTGTCTGTGGCAATGTCAACTGGGGCGGCTACAAGCTGCTAAGTGCACTTGCCCAGCATTTCTTTACCTTTCATTGCTTTTCCTTTGCCATTTCTCTGGGAGTGTGTGCTCCTGTGAGTATGTGAGTGTGTGTGTGTGTTGGTGAGTGTGTGTCGGGAGTGTACATTGTACACAGGCCACCCTCGCACCCAACCCCATGTGTGCCTTCTTTTATTATGTTTCGTTTTTTGCAGCATTTGCCATGAATACATAATGCACTGCACTTGAGGCGCTTGCCCCACGCTCCGAGCAAGTGACAAAAGCGGACGGCTAATTCAAATGACGACGTGGCTCAGGGTCCTGTGGCCGACTCGGTCCGCTAGATAACTGCATTCTCCAAATGTTGCCAAAGGATGCAAACTCCAAGCCCTTTTCCTTCTCCTTCCTCGCTGGGCAACATCTTTGTTCGCCCTCCGTTGACGCTGCCAGTCGGCCGGAAAGTAATTAAAATCTGCGCTTAAGTGCAGGTCCTTAAAAAAATGCATGCAAAAATAAGCAGAAGGAGGAGCAGCCGGAATGGGTGCAAAAGTGTTGAAAGAGCCACTGAAATATGCAAAATGAAATATTTAATAGGCCTCGAAAGCCGATTGAAAGCGGCCAGATTGGGAGTCTGTCAACTGCTTAGAGCCACCTATGCAAATATCTGGCAAATAAATCAGTGCAAGTCATAGAATTGCTAAGCGTGTCCTTTGCAGCACACTGGCGCCATCTGGCGTAAACTACAAACTGTTCCCACATCGCAAATATTGCAGACACAAGACATCGTGTTGGGAACAGTTTCCCCGACAGCATAGCAGAACATCGACCAAAAGGGGTGCGAGTATTCGATGTTAACATCGCACTGAGTAGAGTTGATTTGTGAGTTGAGAGTTGAGTTTCACTCAATCAGGATGCACTCAGACTCAATTACCCCTGCGAATATATTCACTCTACTCAATGCGCTGCTCGCAGGAGCACGGAGTGAAAGAGAGACTCGAAATTTGAGCGTCAATGTGAATCGTGAATTGTTTTCGTTTAGAGAGCATTTCCAAAATAATTGGGTGCGAGTCGCTCCCGATGTGCTAATTAAACGAAACTTGCATTGAAATATCGACAGAAGTATCTACTTAAAATAACAGGAAAGTTTCTTTAATAATTTAGTATAGATAGTATAGATTGAATTGATAACTTTGCTCTTATCATTGTACTAGTTGTTGTTAGAGCTTCTGTCTGTCCTTTCGTCGGTTCCTGGTCATATTAAATAATTCAAATGGCAAAAGTTTTCAGACCCCCGACCCCAGAAAATTGTTGGCAAAGAATGTTAACCATTTTTCAATATGCTTTTTTAAGCATTTCTACAACGCCATCGCAAAAAGTCTGTTCCTTGCCACACGCAGCTGGAAGCAAAAGTTTTGTGAAATGCTAGAAAAAAAATAGATCTCAATGTTGGAAATGAGCAAAAAATGTTGCAAGTGGACTGGGATAGTTGGGAAATGTGAAGAGTTTGCGGGTGGACACAAAACTGCGAAAATTGAAATGAAAATTAACCATTATGGCAGCAGCATTTCAATTTGAGCTGCCATTTGCACGTGCCCCATGCCGCATGCCGCATGCCCCATAGACAATGCCCCAGTCACAGTCCCGTTCTCTCTGCTCAGCTAATGGTCTATGCTCAATGGTAATCGCTGGATTCTCGACTGCCTGCTCCGTGGCATCCACAAAGTCAGCTTTGCATTATATTCATGTCGTCGTGGCGCGACGTCAACGTTCGACTTTATTAGTTATTTTCTGCTCAATTTGTGCTCAGGAGGCAGGATAACAAGAAAAATTATTTTCATTTCATTCAACTTGAACACATTTAGCATAATGGAAAAAAATCAAATCTTTGCACTCCTCGCAAATTCATTCATTGCCACTCGACCGAGACAAGCTCCAATTGGATGACGTGTAAAGGGAAGGGAATGAAAGGTAAGGGGTCGGACTGGCTATTCATAATTTCGTTTTGGCCTTGCAGTCGAGGCACGTACTAGACCTGGTTTCCATCAGCACGGGTTAAACTATTTTGGCTTGTTTAAATTTTCATATATTATTTATATTCATTGAGAAAGCTAAACTGATAGAAGGGCACGTTTAAAAGCGCTTTGACTATGCCTTTTTGCATTGTTTCTGATTAACTACAATTATCTTGAGAATATTGCTGCTTATTAAAAAATATTAAGAATATTCCTTCATTTAATTATGATAATATTGTACAATCAATTTCAATTAACTTAAATAAAAGTAGATAATAATATTATTCAAATAGATTCATTCTTTTTAAGTTGTACACATTACATAAAAAAATGTTCAGTATACATATAAATACACGATATAGAAAGTGTGTTAAAAGACATCCAAATATATTATGAGCTTAATTTATATTAGTATTAAAATTAGCAAAATGAGTGTTAAACATTAATCCAAGTGTTCAGTGAAGGTCGCAGTAACTTGGGCCAATTAGCTTTACAGCTCCTCCCAATTTCTGAGAACCGCACAGCTGAGAGTTGATAAACTTCACAGCTCTAGGGGTTAATTACATTGACTGTCCATAGTTATTTCTCGGGGGAGGAGAAGAGTTTTAGTAGAAGTGAAAAAGTTTACGCACAATTATCAACACTTGGCCCAGGCGACATGATGGGGCACAAAAAGTTAGGAGCCACGCCCATTTCATGGAAACTATTCGGACTATATAAAAGCCAAGCATTTTAAGGAAGACAAACAGTTGTTAAATTAATCGAATTGAAGTCAAGGCACATCATGAGCACAGCTTTGGTGAGGAGTCCAAGTTCCTTTGCAGACATGATGCAGGCACCTGTGCGACTTTACAAGACAATTGGTGAGGACATCTATGCGCATCGATCGACGAAACCTTTGAACTCGTTGCTGCTGAAGATCTACTTGTATGCGGGGTTCATCAACTTCAATCTGTTGGTCTGTGGCGAGCTGATTTTCTTCTACAAGTCCATGCAGGACTTCGAGACAGTGCGTCTGGCCATTGCAGTGGCTCCTTGCATTGGATTCTCCCTCGTAGCGGATTGTAAGCAGCTTACTATGGCGCTGCATAAGAAGACATTGACGAGACTGCTGGATGCACTGGAGGAGATGCATCCCAAGTCATTGGAGGATCAACGAGCTTACAAAATGGAGAATTACGAGCGAACCATGAAACGCGTCATTGGCATCTTCACCTTCCTCTGTCTGGCCTACACGACCACCTTCACTCTATATCCGGCTGTCAAGGCGTCGATTAAGTTTAATTTTCTCGGATATGAAACCTTCGATCGCAATTTTGGTTTTCTCATCTGGTTTCCTTACGATGCGACGGGCAATAATCTGATCTATTGGATTACCTATTGGGATATCGCTCACGGCGCCTACCTGGCCGGCATCGCCTTCCTCTGTGCTGACCTCCTGCTCGTCGTGGTCATCACTCAGCTCTGCATGCACTTCAACTACATTGCCACACGCCTCGAGACGCATCCCTGTCATTCGGATCGGGATGTGGAAAATATGCGCTTTCTGTCATCCATGATTAAATACCACGATAAGTGCCTGATGTAAGTGGCAAGTGATTTTGGTTTGAAGTTGCTTTAAAAGCACTTGAAACCAGGGATACTAAAATTAGATAATTGGAATAGCTATAAATTAATTTTTAAAAGATATCTTACTCTTTGGTTCATTTTCAATTTTTCTTTAAAAATCATAATATAACCCTGATAATAATCATTTTAAATAAGAGAAATGTTATTGTTTTTAAAAGATATTTCAATTGCATTACTACATAATTTATTTTTGATCGAAGAATAACTGTTTTCATGCAATTTAATAATTAAAATATTTCTTAGAGAAATATAGATCACCTATACTTACTAACCACCATAATAATTTACATCCTAACAGACTCTGCGAACACATTAACAACATGTATAGTTTCTCCTTGTTACTCAACTTTCTGATGGCCTCCGGGCAAATTTGCTTCATTGCCTTTCAAGTGACCGAGTCGACAATTGAAGTAATTCTCATCTATTGCATTTTCCTAATGACATCGATGGTTCAAGTATTTCTAGTATGCTACTACGGCGATGCTCTAATAGCTGCGGTAGGACATTAAAGACGTAAATCTTAAGCACATTCCAAGTATCTGACTATAAACAATATCAATTTACAGAGCCTGCGAGTGGGAGACGCTGCCTACAACCAGAACTGGTTTCAGTGTGGCAAGTCTTATTGCATTTTGCTAAAGATGATGATAATGCGTAGCCAGAAACCAGCTATGATTAGACCCCCCAACATTTCCACCGATTTCGCTAGTTACCTATATGAAGGTGAGCTTCATTTCGAAGAGTGCTCAATATTTGGCTTACTCTCATTTAATTCAATTCAGGTAATCAGCATGTCGTATCAGTTCTTTGCATTACTGAGAACAACCTACTACAGAAATTAAGCTCTCTTCCCAATATTCTCGTATATGTATATGTCGACGTCTCTCTCTGCGCTTTTCTAGCTTGAAATTCCCAACGACAGCTACACACCTAATGACAGCAACGACACACTTTGATAATATTTAATTAAAAATCGCATTTAAAATTAATAAGCTTAAATTGAAACCAATAGCGCCTGAACAAGCATCAAAAGCCAAGAAAAAATGTGTAAAAACACAGGAAATAAGAAAAAATAAATAAAAAAGAATAGCACACGGAGCAAACATTTTTCAAAAGGAATATTACAGCACCAATAACAAAAACGCTCGCTCAATGGCCTCCAGAGCAACGTCCAGTCTAAAAGAGCGAGGCCAGAGTAGTGTTATTTCCCCATTTCTTCAATTTCCCCCACTTTTCCCCGTTTCCCGCATTTCCCCCATTTCCCACTCCCAAAGTGGTAATAAAAGGAACAACATAAAACGCAATCACAATCATCGACAATAATCCGGCAGCGGCAAAAAATGCTTATTATAAAATTTCACAGTTTTTCAATGAGCGGCAAAAAGCAAAGCAAATCAACAAAAAAAATGAAATGAAAAATAAAAAAAGCAAGTGAAAAAAGGAAAATAAAAGAGGGAAATAAAAAAGCAGCAGCAATGGCTTTTCAAAATCATAATGGCAGCTAGTAACAAGAGTTTTGTGTACAAATAAGTGGAAAAAAATTGCCAGGCAGCGTCATGCCGATCGGCATCCACATCCACATCCACATCCACATCTACATTCACGACCACAACCCCGACTCCGATTCCAACTCCGACCATGTTGATGTCCATGTCCATGTCTCGGCGTCAACGAGAGCAGGCAAATACTACGTCAGCAGCTCCAATGGCAACTACAGTACCATACCTCTCCACTCCCTCCCTCCGTCTCTGACACTGCCTCTCCCTCTCCCTCTGCCTCTCCCTCTTCCTCTCTGCTCCTCGACAGTTCGTCGTGCACGTCACGCGCAACCACTTAAAAAACCTTGAGCCACCAAGCCAGCTCCATTTCCATGCCATTTCCCATTTCCCTTTCCCCCTGTGCTGCGTCTCCATCTCCGTCTCCATCTCCATCTCCATCTCCATCTACGTTCCCGCTTCCATCTCCGCTCATCGTTGCATTTTCCCTTAACAGGCCGTTAGTCGTTATTATTTTGGTCCATTGACGCTGCGGGCCATGGCAATTCTATGTACACTTCAATGTATATATATGTATGCATGTAGCCTGGCCATGTACATCACCTACCTACCTCCCTTCCACCCTCTCTCCACTGCCTCTCTCTCTTTTACTCTCTCTCCCTCTCTATCTCACTATGCTGAACTTAATGCCGCGTTCAGGCCAACGGCAGTGCACGAGGCACATTATGTACCACCACCAGCAACACCACCATCATTCGCAGCATCGGCACCACCAACATCACCACCAGCAGCAGCAGCAGCAGCAGCAACAGTCCATCAACATCAGCAGCCTCTCCCACCTCCTGGTTGAGCTGCTTTGCCACCCTCGTTGACGTTGATGTCCCGTATTGGAATCGCGTTCGTCTCGTCTCGTTCGTCCTTTCGTCCACGTTCTCCTCCTCCTCCTTCTCCTCTTCGTCCATTTCGTCCTGGTCGCGCACTCTCGGCAACAGCACCACCAGGAGGGCAATTTTTATAATTTTAGTCTCGTTTGCTTTGAATTTATTTTTATTTTTCTGTTTCTGCTTTCTTGTTTCTGTCTTTTTTTGCATTTCTTTGCCTGCTCGACTGACTTGACTCCTCCCTTCCGGCAGGACACAAATGTTCCCCCGTTGCGGGCGTTGTTGATTTTGTATGTCTGCTCCTTCTTCCCAACATTGCCTCTTGTCAGCTCTGAGTTGCTGTTGTAGTTGTTGTGTACACACTCACACACACACACACACACACACACGCACACAGATTTACTTATGGATTTGTATTGGTTTCATTTGACGCTTTTTTGATATTACAAAATGGCGATAGCTGCTATTGATTTTTGATTTGTTGCCGCAATTTCTTTTAAACAGCTTTTTAGCCTCTTTTGGCCGAATACGTGTAAGCCAAGTCCGAATTTACAATACACAGCTGTACCAAAAATCTTGCAGTCAATAGACAACTGTCAAACTGGATTAATATGAATCTAATCAATATTATTTTAACTTACAAGAGGCTTAATATTAGTATTCTTATATCATTATTTTAAAAGATTACAAAAATGTACTTTAATTAATTTATAAAGTTCATAGAATTTTTGTTTCCACAGTAATAGAAAAGCTCAAGAGCTATAATTTAAAAATTGACGTTTTCAAAGACCTTAGTTACTTTGCCATAAAATCTATTAGTTGTCCCTCATCATCATCACCTCCACGTCCACTTCGTCAGCCTCCTCCTGTTCCTGTTTTTATTTTCTCAGCTGAGATGGCAAACATTTTGTATTGAATTGCTTCAGGCCACTGGAGGCGACTACAAAGTGTGCGCAAATACGCAAAATCTTTTTATTTTGCTCGTCAGCTTTTAATTTTATGCTTTCCCTGATGTCCCAGGAGCGGGAGCAGGAGCGGAGTTCGTGCTCTTCTTTCTTTATGCTGGTTTTTTCGAGATTCCAACTGGGGAATGGGAGCTGGGAACTGGACAGGAATGGCTGCCATTTAGACGGCATTGGCAACGGCAACGACTACAGCATACAAAAACAACAACGAGTTCAGCTCAAAAGACGTCCACGTTTCGTGCCCGTCTCCTCTCCCTTGGCAACGCTAATGAGATCCAAACGTAGAGCGTGGAGGCAACTTTCCATTACGTCGAATTTTCTTCTCTTTTTCCAGTTTTTTCAGCTTTTTTCCTCGTTGTCGTGATGTTGTTTCGTTCTTGTGCCATCCCCCAATCCCCGTCCGTGATCTGGCAAATGTCCTTTTGGCTTGTTAAGAAAATGTCGTTCTCTAATGCCCGGCAAGTTGTGCTCGACAAAAGTGACAGGGGGTCTGCCCCTGGGGATGGGGGAGTGTGGGGGGAGTGACAGGAGGACAGGGCTGACTAGTGGCCTTGTTGGTATTGGAGTTGCCGCTGCCGTCGCGCTCTTAAATTAGAAAAATGTAAATTTATTTTAATTAAGATAAATAAGTAACAAAATGTTTTATGGAAATTACGTTAACAACGTGGGGACAAGAGGCGGTAATGGGCTGTGGAGTGGCTGGAAAGAGAAAGAGAGGGAGAGAGAATGCTTTCGTTTTGGCTATTACTTTCAAGAGGCGGCACACTCCAATGCGTTGCAAATACCGCAGGAGGACGCAGGACATGGCAATGGCAATGGCAATGGCAGTGCCAACTCCCAACTGCTTTGCCATGCAAATATACATAATCAGAAGTCGGACAGACGGTGAGGAATAAGACGCCAACTACAACAACAACTACAGCAATTGTAGTAGGTCCCTTTCAGCCTTCTCTCCCTCCTCCCCCCTCGCCAACGTCAGTCTTGTTAACAACAAATGAAATTATTTTTTCCATTAGTACATATGTATTCTGGTATATATTTTCTGTTGTTTTTTTATTGCTCTGTATAAAAGTTCGCCATTGAAGCTGAATCGATGGAAGAATTTTTATCATTTTGTTTTTATGTTTCACATTTTATGTATTTTATTATTGTGTGCACATACTTTCGCAGCGACTGTTATCGACACTCATTGAAGCGCTTTGATGGATGCTGTTGAAACTTTTAATTGAAGCCAAGCCGAACCTTTCGCAATTAATATATTTGCACTTCTGTTTACCACACAATGTTTTCAGCAAATACAAATACAAATAAATTCATTCATGCGTTCATTTTTTCGCTTCCTGTCTCAACATATTATTATTATTTTTTTATTTTGTGTACAAAACTTTTATTTATATTAATTAAGTCGCTTAATTTGCCTACTTTTTTATTTTAATTGCCTGCTCGGGCGTTATATTCAATGGCCCGGCGGAAATTTATGACCATTAATTCAGGTTGCTGCCATGTTTTAAATACTTACAATAACAATATAAATCGTACATAATATTAAATAATTATAGCCTGGACAGGCAAAAAGAGATATTCCATAAAAATGGAATCCTTTCAAATGTACTGTGGATATTTAAAATTTCTTTAAATTATGACAATATTATAGTTTACTCCATATTGATATAAGATATTCTGAAAAAGCAGAAAGTGAACCCTTAAAGTGTTTTTTATGCAAATTAAACACTCATATATATATGATTCATTCATTTTTGATGGCATCTTCATACTTTGCATTCATATTCGAGCCACTTGGCCAGTCCACTCTTCAGGCTTAATGGTTTAAATATTTACTCGTAATTAAAATTCAGCTTTATGCACATCACATCAAGTGCATAATCACAGCGTCGACGTCGAGCTGGCCAGGATCATTCTCAGCCTGTCAGCATCCTGGCAAGGCCATTGAGACAATTTTTGAGTGAGATGGCGTCCAATGTGACTGTCACCGGACGGGTGACTGGGAAGAGGGAAGAGGCAACTGAGAGTCAGGAGTCAGTAGCAGGAGCAGAGCTGGCAGTAGCCAACGGACAGGGTAACTGAAGATGTTGTCGCCCCCTCAAAGTAAATGAAACTTATGCACAAATTACACAAGTCAGTTGACTAGCTCCCAACTCGTCCTTCCCTCACCTTCTCACCTTCTCCTCTCTTGTGGCTGTAAACCACTTCTCTGCCTACATCTGCTCCACTCCATGCAGCTCTGCTCATAATTAAAACCGGCGCTGAATGAAATCGCATAAAATGAATTAAACATTTTAGGGCTATTTAGGGAGAAAGGGGATAGAGGTGTAGCTGTAGGAGTGTGTGTGTGTGTGTGCGTCGTAGTTGCTCTCAGGACAATTGCAGCGTTAAATGAAATATTAATGGCGCTGATGACATTCGAGGCATGCAGCAGATTCTCTCTCTAATAATGGAAACCAGACGCAGATGGTATTCCTTTTTTTAATGATTTTTTGCTCGCATTATTGTTCTTGCTGATGTTGTGCACACACACTCCAAAACATTTTCAAGTGCATCATTATTTGTTGCGAAATGTATGGGGGCGGGAGGCGTGGCAAAGGTGGCAGCTTCGTGCAAATTCAATGCGTTGCATTTTTAATCCTGACGCAAGATTTTTTCTGCCTTTCCTTTTCGTATTTTTTTTTTATTTGTTTTTTTCTGTGTTTTATTTCAATGCCGCAACTGAAGTGCATGCCACGCCCACTGCACTTCATATGCAAACATTTATGATGACGATGGCGATGACGACGACGACGACGACGTCGGCTGCCTTTCGCTGTGGGCACAAAGGTAGTCCGACTGCCTTTGTTATGCCTCTCCTAACCCCCAACAACACCCCCCATTAACCCTGCCACACAGTGTGTGGCATGTGTGGGCCGCTTGTCGAGTGCAGTCCTGGTTGCATAATGGGATGTCTGATGAAGCTCTTAGTCGGCATAATTACTTTTTTTCCTCATTTTCTGCTGCTGCTGTTGTTGAGAAGCAACTGATATGCGTTGAGCTTCTCCTCTTTCTCCCTTTGTTGCTCTCTCTCTCTTTCTCTCTCTCTATGTCTATCTCTCGTTCTGTGTCTGCTTTAGCAGATGAAATGAAATTATTAATTATGTGTATGAACTACAGCAGCCATTAAGCTTCTGGCCAACACTAATGAGGTAAACAGTTATTAAGCTTAGCATTGGCCAGGACACAGGAGTTGCTCCTGTATCAACAGGAGCAGCAGGAGGTGGCTGCCTTTGATCGCAACCACTTGAATGCCAATTAAAAGCGTGTAAATAATTTTCAACAATTGCCAAACATACAAAGGCCATGCATAAATTATATTTTATTACATTAGGCTGCAGCTAAACCTGTGGCAGGACCAGGAACGAGAGTTACGGCTACTGCATTAGCATACGGATTTCGAGTGCGAGTGCGGCATAGTTTGACACGGGTTAAGTGAAGGCAGCAAGGAACCGAACAGTCTGAGGAAGCGGCAATCATAAGCATAAATCGTGGGAAAGACTCTGGCGTAAGGAATATTCAAATTAGACGAATGTCACTTCACAGGACACAGGCCAAGACAGTAGGATAATGCGGCATTAGAAACTGGCGCTACAGTTTTGTCAACGTACACAGAATAGCTGAATAACTGAATAACTGAATAACTAAATGAATGAATGAATGTTTGAGTAGATGAATGAAAGGGTGATTGTTCTTGTTCTCACAATGTGCGCCCAAAAGTGGCGATCGCTTTGTTTTTTGTTCTATTATTATTTAGACGGGTTCGTCGATCGCCAGAATCACAGCAGATGATGATGATCCTGATGCTGTGCGTCTTTTCAAGCTATCCCACAACCCTTTTCCTCTTTCCTCTCCCTTTTTTTTGCATATTTTCCAACTCATTTTTAATTGAAATTTTTACCTGGAAATTGTTGAAACTTGGTTGTCATTTAGGTGCCCGTCGCACAGCTGCGTCCCGCTTCGTTCAGTAACTTATATTTGAGTCCCGGATTAATATGCAATTCTCTATTTATTGAAATGTTCCAAATATTTTCATAAAAAATATACCACAATATTTCTAATGGGAACCGGTTAAACCGGTCTGTTACAATTTACCCTTTGGGTAAACTAATAACTTGATCAGACGTTGTAGATAGAAAGCAAGCTGATCAGAGACCTTGAGATACATTTGCACCTTGTAATGCCTAAAGATCATGTATCTGTAGGATGTTCTTCAAGCTGTGTCACTGGGAGCCAAGATTCCAAATGATTTCAACTTTAGCTGAGCAGATAAGCAAAGAATTTTGTAGTTGAGAATTGAATCCTTTGAAGGAGGGGAATCTTTAAATGAATCAAGGATATTCAGAGCAAAGTTTATGGGTTGATTTCCTACGAATTCACATCGGCTACACTATTTTAACCTCTCAACAGAATTGATAAAATAAATGATATACAGTCTGCATTTAATTTACATTTTGTTAATTTTCTTTTTCTAAATATGAACTTCTTTAGTTGACACTTTCCACTTTAAAAACTTTGCCAATCTTTACAATCTATTGGAAAACTTGGACAACAGCGGCAGCTGCGGGCAGATGAGGATTTCATTTTGCCGCCCCATTTTGAGCAAACAGGAACTTAATTTACGCTGAAATCCATTTGACTTTATCTGACATTCCAATCAAGCCGTCTAAAAATTTGTAACAACATAAAAAAAATTATAATAGGAAGCAAAAAATGGCCAAAAAAAATGAAAAATAAAAAAGTCCTCGCAGTCACGTCGAACAACTTTTGCTACAAATTTTTTTCAAAAGCGTATTTTTTTCATTTTTTTTTATTTTTGTAGTGATGATGAGGAATAGTAGCGATGGCGATGATGAGGACGTTCATGACGATGATGATGATAGTAGGGTGGCGCTGCGCTAATGGGCATCGTCCCACCCCTCGCTGATTTCACGTACAGAAATAATTCAATTGTTCGTGAGAGAAGGACTCGGAAAATTAAAATAGTGTGGCAAAAGCAACAAAAAAAAGCACACAAAAAAAATAATAACATCAGAAAACTGGAAGAAATGTGCCCTGGCATGGCAACAATATGTGCTGCGTACTTACCGGTCACAGTCCGGGTCTGATTGCCGTATACGGATTGCGTTTGAGTTTGAGTATGAGTTTGGGTCGTGTTTCCTTTTAGCTCTGCTGCCAGAGGACCAGTTCCGTCGACGCTCTCGCTTCTGCTCCTATTTCCCTGCACACACATCATTTCCGCTACTTTTAATATATTTTTTTTGTGTTTTTATATATTATTTTTTCATGCTGGCAATCACATGCTGACATATTCTTCGTCAACAACAGAAAGGACTTATTCTATATACAAAAAATGTAATTTTATAGCCAAACTGTAACAGTTTTTTTCAGGGGTGCAAATCAAAAAAAAAAAAAAAAAACAAAAAAAAAGTAAAAAATATTTAAATGAAATTAAAAAAGCGCACAGTTTACGCTCTATAAATTTTAATGCAAATGGATTTTGGTATTGTTGCTGCTGTAGTTGTTGCTGTTGTTGTTGCTGTTGTTGTTGCGTTTCGTTTCGCACACGCTTGTTAGCTTAAAAGCGCATTGTTTCTGACAAGCTGTCGGATGCGTTTTATGTAATATATTCTGACTTGTTTTCGTGAAGAGCCAGTATCGAAAAAAACGAAAATAAAAAAAATAATAGAAAAAATCGCATAAAATGCAAATGCGAGTGCGTTAATATCTTGTTGACTGACTCTGAGATTTGGCTTAATGTGCATACCGAAAGCAGCGTTTTATGACTGAGGTAATGACTACAGTTGGTAATACTTGATTTATGGCTTAGTCACATGGCTATGTCATGTGTAATACATAGGTAAAGTGTTGAGTTTATGCCCACTTCCGAAGAGTTAAAGTTACAGCTTCATTGTTGAAGCAAAACATAAATGCTAATCACAACATCTTAGGCACTTTCATGTTGTTCAAAAAGTAACAAAATAGGGAAATACTAATCACATAAAACATCTGACTATCTAAATATTGATTGGTGGTATCTCATGAATGCTATCTTACTCAAATAGTATTATTTTTCATTTAACATTTAAATACTGTGAAATTCTATATGCTGGCTGATTAATTGGCCCACGATTTCCCCGCATTGCTAACATTTTCCAGCTGAATGGTTTTCAATTTCAACAACTTAATTGAATGGGCAACTTCATCAACTACTTATATAAAAACCGACTGATATACGTACTCCTATCTCCTATCTCGTAACTCGTGGCTGGCAACTCGTAACTTTTCCACTAACTTAAAACCACATTAATCTTGGCAGCTCATCGCTGTCTACGTGAGCACATCAATCAACAGCCAATTTGCTCAACCCAAAGCAGCAACAGGCAGCCCACAACATGGCGGTATCTCTTCTCTCTCTCTCACACACACACTCCATCTGCCACTCTGTCTCTCTCCCTCTGTCTGGGCGCCCTGTTCGGATTTTTTTGCAAATTTATTGACATACAAATGGGATTTTGACGGCGCTAACAAGTCAATAAAGCAAAGTCAGAGACCTCTCAGCCGACGACACAAACTGACAGCTAAAATTGTCAGTTTCAAGTGCTTGGGCAAATTTTACAATAAATAAAAGTCGAAAGTGTGTGCCAGAATTAAGCCTATTAACCTTTTTTCCCAATACAATATATACAAAAAATATATATGCCAAAAAAGAAAAAAACTGTGACGGGTCGTTCGGCTAGGGGTTGTCCCTGGTTCACCCCTGATGACGCACCCCTCGTCGCACATTTTCACACCAAACGATCAATGCTCACTTTGCTGATTCTTTTTGTTCCTGTTCCTGTTGTTGTTGTTGTTGCTTCTGTTGTTGTGCTTGTTAGCTGGCTGTGTGTGTATAAGTGTCGATTTGCGATCGATTGTGCGGTCTGCATTGATTTCATTATTGATTATGGTCTGTTTACCGTTTACCATTTACCAATCACCTTTGAGACTGCTCTTAATTGTTGTGATAGAAAAAGGCAAAGCCCTCGGGACAATTCCCTCCCCCCCTCTCCCCTCCCACCGGAAGAAAAGTCGCACTAATTTGCTGCTCATAATTGCATTGTCTGGTTTCAGTTTCAGTTTCAGATTCAGTTCCCCAGCGCATTAATTTATCGTAATACTTTAATTTGCCACCTGACTTAACCGGCGACCCTTGTGCAGTTTTCTTTTGGCCCGTGACAGTTGCAAACCCAAATGAAAATGCCAACTCAAAGGAAATTCCACTTAGACCGCAAACTCGCGCAGAACATGTAAAAGTACAGTCACCAATGTAGCGCAGCCACGCCCACTCTGATGAAAGCTTTCCCACTTTTGTGGCAAATTTCTTGCAGTTTCCTTTGCGGTTGCCATGCTTAGGAATCTGTCTTAAACATAGGATTGTCAAGTAAAAACGTATTTGCAGCAACTCTAAGGTAATTTTGCAAATGAATAAAACTTATTTAAAACAAAAGTGCAGATTGAGTTAAGAGGTCAAATCATTTACAGAATGTCATTGATAATATACAGAATGACTTGAAAATCGATTCAGTTTTAACATAGTTTTGAAGGTTTGAAGTAGGTTGCTTCAATTTTTTCATTTATTAGCAGATATATATAAAGAATTTATTTCAGTTCGATAATGACATCGTATTATTCGGTTATCAGTAATGTGTGTGAAAGTTTTAATGAGTATTCAATGCAAATATTGTCGGTATTATAATATGTGTATGAACTGAAATGTATATTGGTTTATATGAGTTATGAAATACCTTGAGCAACTGTACATTCAAAATGTAAATTCCACATTTAGCGCAAACCGCAACGGGCAGTGGCGAGTGGCGAATGGTTTCTCCATCTCTTCCTCATCCTCATCCTCATCCTGTTTTCGCTCTTCTCACTCCATGTGGCAAGCATTTCATTTGGAAATGCCACAGCCTTTTCATTTAGCATTTGCAGACCGCTTGCGGGGGCAACTCGGCAAGAATGCCTTCGAAAATTTGAATGCCAGCCAGAAACTCGCTAATATTTCTTAATTACGGGCATATTTTGCTTCGGCTTGAACCTTAGCTTTTAGCCACAAAAATATTTTGCAGTTCATAAAATCGCGTCCCGTCGTCTTCCCGCCAACACTCCGCTAAATGGCAGTGCATTTAAAAAACTATTATTTTTTCACACAAAGTACAATATAAGCTCGCCGGGGCTTCCTTATTAAATTTGCAGCTCAGACAAGGACGACGGCGTCGCGTGTAATTCCTTCAAGGGAAATCTTTTCAATTACAATTCGTGCAGATGGTTGCGTTTCCTTTGCGTCGCCTCGCTCCCTCCTTCTATCTGTCTCACAGTCGCACAGTCTCTCTTTCTCACTTTACTCGCTTTCCTTTGGCTTTCTCTGCGGGCTTTGCCCCTTTACTCGATTTTCCCTCTTTTATATTATTTTTTGTAATGTTCTTTGCGTTGGTTCCTTTACTTTTAAGCCCGACAGACAGTGGCAATTTCTTTTCATTTTGTGGCGTGTCTTACAGCATGCAGCCTGCGCCTGTAGCCTGTAGCCTGTGGCCTGTTGACAAACAGCTGGGCCGGGTCCTGGCTGCTTTTGGCCTGCTTTGGGCTCCCTCGAGTGGCGCTGCGACATTACAAGTGTCTACTCGAAACCCGGGAGTCGGGACTTGAAAGCATTGCTGAAAGGTAAGGCGTCTTCTGGCCCAAGACTTCTGGCAGTTAATTAGAGTGCGTGGTGCGCAGTTCTAATTGCATGTGACATCTGCCAAGGGAGCAAAATCCACAGCTAATTGGTACTGAATCTGGCTATCAGTGCATCGGTATCCGCAAATAGTCTCGGGTATTTACGATATTTACGATATTTACGATATTTACGAAATTTACGATTCATAAACTCTACACAAATCGCATGTTCATAATTTTTCGGAACACTTGGTGGCTACAAATTATGACATCATTGAATGTTGCCATTCGTGGTGGTCTCTTGGCCAACTCGTAAGTTAGCAAAAGCCATTACGAATTCGAAAACCATTTAAGCTCTAATGAAGATCAGCCCATTGCTTGTAGCGCCGGCGCATGTAAATTATTGAACGACCAACCCAAAGGAGCGAGAAAGGAACGTAGATGTTGGGAATCGGGGTCGGTCATCGTGGTTCATCGAATCCGCTGCTTCTGAGGAAAGATTTGTACTAAGATTAAGTTGCCTCTGCTGCTGAGTGTAGCGAAGCAGCCTGCAACCTGCAACTTGCGAGTTGCCACAACTTTACATCGATAAAAATTAGTTTATGGCCGACAATGATTGAGCAGATTTCATAATGGAAACTCGCGCGCACAGTTGGCCATCAATAGCCGATGTTTGTAAGTGGCATTTGGACACCTACCAAGAGTAAATCCAGTTGCTAATCTCCCTCTCTCCCCCCTCTAATCTCCCTTAGCATTTGTCATTCCGCGTGGAGGTAACGCCCACAATTTCAAGTTCAATCTCTTATCGATGGAGGGAAACGCCCGCCTTTTGTCAGTGGCCGCAGGCCAAATGATTTGCGCACTAATTACATTTAACATTCTAAAAGTCGAGAGTCTATAGTTGTGTTGAGGCTTTAGCGACAGAGCTGACAAATTTTTGTTTTGCCATAGTGAAATATTGCAATTTTTATTTACAACTAAAATGGCAATATTCTGACATAATCCGCTTAAATGTATGCAGCTTTTGTCATAAATTCCAGTGCATTGTTCCATGTCACTAAATCATATCAACAGCATTTTATGCAAACCCACACAGAGAATCGACTCCAACTCACAATCAGAATGCAGGTCCAGTTACAACCTCAGCTCAGACTCAGACTCCGAGTCAGACTCAGACTCAGTTTTAGATTCAGATTCAGTTCTCAATTCTCAGTTCCAATTCAAAGTTCCAGTTTGCAGTTCGCCCAATTAAAATGCAAGAATTGTTAATGCGCGACATTAAAATTCATTATTATTACATACGTTTATTACTATTACGGGTATTTCGCATGCCAATCGTTGTTGCTGCTATTGTTGTAGCTGTTAATCTCGTGCTTGTTCTATGCAAATGCTTAAGCCAAACGATTTAAGCGCTTTGCCACAGACTGGAAGCTGGTGCAAGTGGATTACGCAGTGCTGTCTTTTCCAGAGGGGGAACAATGACACTAAAAAGAGCCTGACATTTTTTAATAAACTTTGAACCTTCATAACTTTGTTAAATCCTTTGTTAATCCTAAACATTAACTGTCCTCTTTTTTGATTCTGCATTGAAATGTATTAATTTAAAAAATTACATTTTCTGGTAATCAATGTCATTTTTTTCTATGCTTAAATACACTTACTTCTATACTTTCCCCTTAACACTTTATCAAGAACTTCAAACTCACATAACTTTGCCAAAACTTACCCGATTTACATGCAGAATATCAATTTGATCAGTTTGATACTGCATTTCACTTTTATTTATTTAGAAAATTAATTCTTTTAGGTCATCACTGCCAAATTTTTCTATAAATACCCCTTGACCTTTTATTCAATCCGGAATATCATTTTGATAATTATTTTACATTAAAGTAGTATCCACTTAAATTCAATTTTTTGATTATCACAAATTTAAATTGTTTAACAAATATTTTTGACTATCGAAAATTTGAAGAACTCATAACTTTGCCAAAACTCAATCGATTTAAGTAATCCTAGTATCAGTTTGGACCCCCTTGGAATGGATAACACCACGCCAGTGGCCAATCAGCACCTGAGGCCAAGCAACTCAGACGCCGCTTTTAACTCCTACCGTCTGTCAAACGCGTCAGAGACTGGCACCAGTCCCATTGTAATTATTGACAATAATTTCTGTTATTTCTTGTGTCAGGCGGGTTCGAGTTGGCCAAGTTGTGCGAGTATGGGCCAACTAGCTGCAGCTCTACCTTCATTTGGTGTCATTAAAATTGAAAAATGTTTCAACATATTTTATTCGTATGTTTGTTCATGCCCACCAAACAACCAACTCGTTATAATTTATGACCAGAACTCAGGCAGCAGCTATTTTCTGTCATTTTCTGCAATTGCAAATGTTATTCTAATTCGCGTTGTTATTATTATGGTTACTGTAGATTTTATTGAGTTGTTGCCCGATGCTTGGCTTGTCGGCTAACCAAAGGCGGCAGGCTGTAAAAACCCCAAAAAAGCCCATCATCAATCGAGGTCCGTATGCAGTTCGATCAACCCTGCGGCTGACCCTTGGCTTAAGCTCAAGCAGTGATAGCCCAGACTAGATAACGACAGCTGCAAACCAGTTGTGTGACCAGGCAATCAGTCGCACACACGTACCATACAAGGATCACAGGACCTAAGCTCACAGTTGGCTGCACAACAAAAGCCTAACCCTTTACCTCAACCTCAACCTTTAGTTCTACCACTACCACTACTACTACCTAAAAAAAGAAAGAGAAAAAGAGTTGCCGCTGCCGAAATTTTATTTTCATTTTAAAACATTTTTAATATGCACGCATGAGGAACATGTTGAGTTCGTTGTTTGATTTGCAGTTCATTTCGGGCTGGTCAGAGCTGAGGTCGGCTAGACAGCTGCCCGGATGACTGGCTGAGTAGCCAGCCAGTCAGTCACTCACTCGCCCCTGCTGCTGCCCCTCCCTTCTGCATAGGACCTGCCCTTCGACCCGTCCAATAATTACACGCGGCATTTGCTTTGTTTTCAGGTTCGTTTCTTTTTTATATTCTGTAGATTGCCAGCATCCTGGCAGTTTGGCATCCCGTAAAAGGACGAACGCGCGCTTAAATAAGCAATTACCGTGCAGCAGCATCCTGTCAAAGTTCTGCCCAAAGTCCATGCAAATCGAGCAGAGGTTTGAGTCCAGCACAATGCGAAGGGGTTAAAGTAAAATACAACACACTCAACATGTTCCAGTCGCAGTCTCTTTATTGTACTTGTTGTTTTTGTTGTTGTTGTTGCTGCTGTCAGCTTTGATTTAAATCTCTTGGCCATGATATGTGCACAGCAGACGAAGACTCTTTTCCTGTCTCTCTCTCTCTTCTTTCTCTCTCTCTCCCTTTCTGCCTGTCTCTCTACCTTTCTCTGTTGAAAATCAATAAGCCCCAAGGCGCCGCTTTAAGCGCCAAGTTCAAGTTCAACACTTGATAATTAATTACGCGCCAGCTCAGAAAACCCGGCATAACCCGTTGACCCCCCGCACCACCCCGCCCCGTCCCGTTGGTCCACGGAGCGAAGCCAAAGTGCGTGCCGTTTCATTAACGAGCCGGCTAAAAGGGTCGCCCGTCGGGTCATTGTGCTTTTAATTAGAAAGCGGACCAGAAAATATAATAAAAAAATAATGAAAATAAAATAAAACTCATTAAGATTTGCGCACCGTCTCTAGCTATGCATATATATATGTATATATATGTATATAAGTATGTATATATTTAAACCCTTTTGCTCGTTATGCTGCTGACCCAGTTAAAGTGGCAAAGGGAATGAACCAACGACGACCAAGTGGTAATTAAGTAATTAAGCTAAAAAACACTTTCACCCTTTTGCCTAACTGACCCAAAGGCAATGGAGAAAATCCCTGACCCAGGACAAGCAACTTTCGCGATTCCCATTTAATCACAGGTGACGTTGACTCTATCTGTGTGAGTGTATACGTTTGGGTGTGTGTGTATGAGTGTGTGTACATGGGTGTCTGCATTTCCGGTCATTCTGTAACCTGATTGCATTGCCATGGCAATATGTGCATATGACCTTCTTCTTTTTGCTGTTGTTGCCGTTGATTTTGTTCTTGTAGTTGCCGTTGCCGTTGTTGTTGTTGTCACAGCTGCGCTGAACTTAGGCCAACAGTTGGTTGGCCAAATGCAGCTGCAACTGCCAACAACCCCAACGTAGTTGACGTTGCCCTTCACATTGACACAAATTTGTTGATATTGTTGTCATTGCCCCGCATGTCATATGCATGAATTTCAACTGAGAATTGAAATATTGGTAAATCAATTGACCATAGATTGCTATGTTTTGAAGTTGGAAATTCATAGAAACAATTCATTAATATATTTATTTCATTTATATATTGTGGCCGACTCCACTTATTGTCATTTTATATTTGACTTAAAATAAATATTTGCAATTATAATGAAAGCTTTTAAGGTTTATTAAATTTTTTGATTTCCCGCATTGTTTTTTTATAAATTTTACTTTTAAATTCATTTGTTGATCGAGCTTCTTAACTTTAATGATATCATTTTTACACGGCTGCTTTTAGTCGGCATTTAAATCAAATAAATAAAGTATATATGGTAATCAAATGTTGTTTGCTTGACTTAGGAAAGTGCCATTGATTTCACTTTATAATTTCCAATTCTCATTTACTATTACTTATTCTTTCTATTGGTTTTTCCTGACCAAAGTCTTAATTTTCGTGACATTGATTTTAGCGAATTAATTTTTCCCAATTCACAAATTTATTTATTGAAAAAGCCTCGTGTTAACTTTTTAGAGAAATGTCTTCTGGATTCCAACACTTTCCCATTTTTTCTAACCCATTTTTGCAACTCACATCAATCTGTCTATCAGATGTCGGTCATCATCACTTGACCGCGAATTGAACATTCCTCTGGACACGCGCCAAAAGGGACAAGGAACATCACTCAGTCTGTGTCTGTGACAGGTTCGTATCTTGCCGGGAATCATCATCGAGTAGCAGATGTTTCTGATGTCGTCGTCTCCCTCTCGCTGGACACACAATAAAAATGCAAAAAGTTGAATATCTTGAGCCATCGATCAGTTAGACGACTGTGTGGACATTAGAAGCTTCCGACTGTGAGGATCTTTGAAACTTGATTTATAGCGTCGTTTTCCATCGAAAGCAACTTTTGCTTTCGATAATACATACACACGCACACACTTACACACACACTCGCACATGCACACGCACATAAAATAGTTTGAGCTGGCAATAAATAAGAAAAAGATAAAAAGCAGCTCGAGCAACAAATTTGTATTTAGTTTTCAATGCTTAAAGGCGTAACGAATGCGGCTAATGAGCTTCGAGAGCTGCCCCTGTCCCTGTCCCTGTGACTGCCTCTTTCTCTCTTTCGCTGCTCATGCCCCAAACGAGGGGCAGTTACACAATCGACTAACTGCCGGCGGCGGCAGAGGCGGAGGCGGAGGAGGGGGCGTAACCCGCATGCAACCTGCCCCTGAAGCTGAAGCTGCATTATGTTTGCCGGCTGCCTGATTTTTCGAGATTTTGATGCACTGAAGCGACAGCTGCTGTGGCTGTGGCAGTGGCAGTGGCAGTGGCTATGTGGCACCCAACAGCCGGCAACCGGCAACCGGCAAGAGTTGAGGTCGAGGTCGTGAGTGGGTGGCTGGGAGGTGGGGCGGTTAGGATGCAGCTATTGTGTTGGTTGCCAACCGCAAAAATGCTCTCTGACTCGCCAGATTGCTGTAGTTTTTCACTGTTGCCATGCCGAAAGCAATGCCAACTAATTGAATGTGCTAAACTCTCACACACACATACACACATAGTCATGCACCCGCACATTTGCACACTCACTCACACACACATGCGCACACACACAACAGCATTAATATCGCGTTATATGGCGCATTAAGGCGCTCATTTCAACTATTTTTTCTTTTTCGCTTTGCGTTTGGCTCTTTTTGTTGGCATTGCCATTTCCCTGACCCGCTGAGGGTTCATTTCAGGCCCCATCACCCATCACCCAGGGGAGCAGGGGGGCAGAGGTTGTGGAGGTCCAAAGCAAAGACAGCTGAAGAGACGACGGATGCAGGGAACGGGGCGTGGCACTTTACACAGTGATGACGATGTTGATGATAATGATGATGATTTCTCCCTAGCGCTTTGCATTTGTATTGGTAATTACAATGTCAATTTTTGTGTGTGTGTGTGTGACGTCTGCTTGCTGTCCCTGTGCCACGGGGTGGATTTCGCTAGCTTTTTTTTACTACATTTTTTATATCATTTTTTTAGCTAACTTTTCTCGCTCGCACTCACAGTTAACAGGAATGGGGGACTGAGCGACTTCTCGTCCGGCAATTTTTTCTCTGTTTGCCTGCGTCGGAAACCGCCATTTTTTATGTGCGCTAACTACGCCACCCTCTCTTGCAATCCTCTCAATTCGTTCGTCGCCTCGCCTCATCTCGCTCTTTCTCACTCTCGCACAGCCCTCTTCCTCTCCCTCTCCCTTTCCCTCAGCCTACCCTCACCCTAAACAACTCGCACCCTCGCACAGAATTTGCGCATTAGAAAAAAATGTGGGATGTGTGTGTGAGTGTGAGAGTCTCTGAATGTGTGTTCAAAAATGGCGCTTTTGTTAATAAATCAAAAAATCGATCAAATAATTTGTACATTTATTTACATGGTAGTTTAGCAAGAAAGTTAAGCATTATTTAAAAAACAAATAAACATATTTATCTGAAATCTACTGCGATTTATTTCAAACGATCAATCGGAATTTTTAAGAGATTAACCAACTATATTAAAGGTTTCTATCCGTAATTATTTTTCATTTAATTATAGTTTGAATAGTTAATTTAATAAATGATTTCAGAACAGAATTTAATATGTAACTAAATTGTGCTTAATGTTGACGCCAACTATTGACAAGCAGTGCAACACATTGCTACTGGCGCCACCTATGTTTCAATGCATACGCACTTTTCTGTTTAGCGTCCTCTTCTGTGTGTTTGTAGAACTCAAATGCGCCACCTCTTGCATCGTTTTACTTCAATGTTAGATCTGAAAATGAGAATGGAGCTTTTTCTGGGATGCACACGTTTTCTGGCACCTAAGGTTATTTCTAACAGGTGGCAACGGTTTTTAACAACAAACATAAAAGTTACTGAGTAAAAATTGTTGCGCCAACTAACAGCATAAGAGATCGACTGCAAAGTTGGTAAGTATATGATTTGTTACCAACAAAACAATGTTGCAAAAAAATAGCATTCTTTAAAGCAGAAATATATTGCGGCGTGCTTCCCGTAATCCCTGCTTCCTACCAACTGCACAAACTCGCAACAACAGCAACAACGTCAACAAAACCACCAACATGAACATGAACAATGTCAATAAAGGCGGATACGTGCCTCCAGGCTATTATCCACCAAATGCTCCGCCAGCCGAGGGCGCACCTTATATCCCACCAAACGCGCCCTATCCCCCTGTCCCGCACGGAGGACCACCGCCACAGCAGGCCAACTACGTAAGTATTTTTTAGGGGGCGTTGTCCATGCACCATTCAAATACATACAAACATACATATTATGAAATACAAACATACAGTGATTCTGTTATCTGATGTCATGCGACGCTCATTCATTTAAACAAATCATAATTCCCTATAGTATTAGATTACATTGAAATATATAGTTCTGAAAAGATTAAAATAAGATTTTTAATTCAATTATTAACAGTCTTCTCTGTAGGATTTCATTTAGTAGAAAGTCGAAGCTCGTCAGCAACAGTCGAAGGTTTGTTATAAGCAGGTTTCACTGTATGTTGACTAAAACATACAATACAATATAACAATACAATTTCTTTATTTATTTATTTATTCACTCACACGCGAATTCAATTATTTAATTGTTAACTGGTTTCACAATGTTTGGATATCATCAAAATAAGTCAGTAGAAAAAACCGGTAATCTTTCTCTCTAAATTTAACTGTGGCCAGTAGCTGTTTTTTAAATGAAACTGCAACCCAGTTCATATTCTTATTCTGCGAGTGGTCACCAAGCTTGCAAGTTAGGCAATTTCAAACTGATAGTATCCGTAGTCTGACGTCATCCTCTGATAAGGTATTAGGTCATATAAAGAATAAAGGTTTAAGAAATCCAAGCTATTTTTCACCATGTCGAAATTAGCACCAGCATTTTTAATTTGTATGCTGTAAATGTGATTGCAGAAATTAATTTATTATAATCATTTCAGGGGTTTGTGCCTGCACAGACACACGGAGGTTACGCACCAGTTCCACAAATGCCGTATGGAGATGCTTATAACACAGGAGGAGGAGGAGGCGGTGTGCCTTTCGGTGCCGGTGGTGGTCCTGTGGTGCAGCCATACGGATATCCACCAGGACCGCCTGCACCAAATGGTCCACCCGGATCCTATGGACCGCCTATTATAACACAGCCAGGCATGCCGCCGGCTCATCCACATCCCGGCATGGCACCAGGCGGACCAGCAGGTGAGATACAAAGGCACAGTCTTTTTCCTTTGCAAAGGGGGACACGTACACGTATATGAAAGACCATACCAGGGACAAATATTGAATACAAATATGAGTGCCACAATCAGCAAACAGCATTGAATGCAGATATGAAAATATGCAAATAAAACAAAAGAAAGGCATTGAGAAGCGAACGAGTTCTACTCACAGATCAGATGGATGTCAATGTACTGTAATTGTGATAATGACAAGTCCATTGTCATTTGAACGACAGCATGGCATGCACAGTGGTTTCAGAGCTTGCAGTGGCTTCAGGCGGCAGACAACAAAGAAGTAGTTTTCTATTAGCACCCAAAACTGAACTGTAAATATTGGAGATAAGATGCGTGTTCCTTTCACCCAGATGATCCAAGTTATGTATTTTGTTGTCAGCAGCATGTTATCATCATTGTTGTTCCTACTGTTGTTCTTGTGAATGTTTACACGCCAAACACGTTTACTCTTCCAGCGGAGATTGCAGAGTGTCTGTCTGTTATCATGAAGCGGCGCGTTCGTTTTAATTGAACCAATAAAATAATACAAAGCGCTATTTAAAACACGTTCGGCTATGTGGATGCTACGATGATTTTCCGGCACGACGTGCTGTCAACTTGTTTGCCCTCCTTCAGGCGGGCACTTCAGTTAAGCTCGCTGCTGCATCGAGAACAGTCGCATTAGCATCAACATCAGCAATAGATTGACATTCGCCATGCCGTCAGTTGCAACCGCAGTTGCAATCCCAGCATGCAGCTCGAATTACGTCTCAACTTTAGATTTAACCAAATGTGAGCCGGGGGATCAGAAAGAGGGAAACGCCAGCTGGTGCTAGTAGTGGCTCAAAGGTGTTGCGCTTCATTTGGCACACACTATACAACAAGTACAGCTATTTCTGTACAAGATCACAGAACCTGAAGCAGTTGGTCTGCCGCGAGGCCAATAAGCCGTTGCCCAAGAAGTTCCGCCACACAATGCGATTAAACAAGTCGGCCAAGCGAAAGGGCTACGAATTTTATATGAGTGATGAGGATCGAAGGTAAGCTGGCAATTTAAACACAGATTGAAATGGCACTTCAAGGTTAATTTAATCTGAGCACAGTTTATAGAAAGATATATTTCTATTCAAGGCAGATATAAGTGCCAAAGATAGCATTCATTGTGATGAAATAATGATAAATTTTCCTAAACTCATGATATGTATATTGGTATTGTCGTCAACATTATCTAAGTCCCTGCCAAGATTAGATATAAAAGCGTCGTAAACAGCACAATAACCCGCTGTCGCTGAGGTCGCGGTCGGACCATTGTAATGCCCTCAATTAAGCAGATTCCATGCGACGTAGAGCAATTGACACGATGATAGTGACATTGACCAATTGACACGCTTTTGTGGGCGGCCACGAGCATACGTTGAAACGTGGTATTTGGTTTATTATTTATGTATTTGTGTTTCTTTTCAAAACAGGCGACTGGATGAGTATACCTTCAGGAATTCCGAACTGTCCGCGCGGATTGGAGTACCTTACGAGTATCGACCAGCTTTTAGTTAAGCAAAAGGTAGAACTTCTCGAAGCATTTACCGGCTTCGAGACCAACAATAAGTTTTCAATCAAAAACGCACTCGGCCAGAAGGTCTATTATGCGGTGGAGGACAACGATTGCTGCACACGCAACATGTGCGGCCCGTCCCGACCCTTCGATATGAAAGTATTCGATAATTATCAGCAAGAGGTCATTCACATGTACCGTCCATTGGCATGCTCAGCCTGTTGCTTCCCCTGCTGCCTGCAGACCATGGAAGTTTCGGCACCACCTGGCAATGTCATTGGATCCATCGAGCAGGAGTGGTCCATCTGCTCGCCCTCTTTTCGCATACTCAATCACATTGGCGACACAGTGTTGCGCATTGAAGGTCCTTTCTGCACCTTCTCGCTATGCGGTGATGTCGAGTTTAATGTAAGTATCCATATATCAAAAGCCCTAGTAACATAGCTTTATCAATCACTTCCTATGGTTTACAGGTTGTATCACTCACCGGCGAAAAAGTGGGAAAGATCTCGAAGCAGTGGTCCGGTTTGGCACGTGAAATCTTCACGGATGCAGACTTCTTTGGCATTACTTTTCCACTTGATTTGGATGTTCGCATGAAAGCTGTGCTTCTTGGCGCCACATTCCTCATTGTAAGCAATCTCATCTGTGTTTTTATCGCAGTCTTTCGTTTAATCTGTAATCGTATGAGTCATTTGGTGCCGAGGTAAAAGGAATCTCATTCCAAGCCAGTCCCAGCTTACTTTAAATATGCTAGATATATCGCATTATCCATTAACTTAGTTTATTTTCCACTGCTAACATTGTTAACTCGTTTTTTTTAGGATATGATGTTCTTTGAGAAGTCTGGAAATCGTGAAACTGATCGCCCTGGCATGTTCTAGCCTTTCTGGGACTGTTGCTGCGTAGCTGCGGAATTCGTCTAGCTTATTTGACCATTTCAACTTTTGTTATTACACCAGTGAATATTGATATCGAAGCTCTGTTAACTATCGCATACTAGTCTCCCTATGGCCAAAGCTACTGAATTGAAAAAACCAAATTATTTAATCCAAATTCTACCAAATTATTGCTATAAGCAACTTACAGTTTACTAGAGATTTGAAGTTAGCATTTGTTTTTGTTTAATCCGGAGTACTTCTTAAATATTATTATTTATTTTTAGTTTTTCTATATACATATATATATATATTCCGTAATCTGCCTTTTATATGGATTTATGCCTTACTGTAATCTTAAAAAATCTTTCGTAAAATTGCAACGAAAAATTAAAAGAGAACCACAAACTATGCCCACATTGTACTTTAAATATGTATCTGTATTTTGAGTGTCTTAATATATTCAATATATATGCATAATATACAAAAATATATATATTTATCTCTGTCTCATCACGAGACTGATAAGAGTATAACTGTGTATTTACTATATTATCTTACAAAATTCGAATTTCGATATAAATATATTATTGTAACTGTCTATTGATTGCTAAATGAAACAAATATAAATATTTACCAGTTTGTTCCTCAATGTATTTTTTTATATTTAATTAAATAAAGAACATAAATATTGTTAACATTGTAATCTTTTATGCATAAGTTATTTATGTTCAATATTATGTTAGCAAACATCTCACTTACACGGCTTTAGAAGACATTGACATAAACATTTTATCAGTTAAATATAACAGACTTACTTATGTTATCTCGCCAAAAAATATTGTTCAATTAACTACTGTTGGAAATTATGTATATATTATAATACATTAAAACTGGTTTACTGGTCGGTATAGGATGTAGATAAAATAGAAACGTATCACTGAGACAACCTTTTTATTATTGTATTAGGTTGTTGTTTCCATTATTAACAGCATCCTGCAATTATACTGACTTGCCTTGCATCGAACTGAAACCGGCTTATCATCAAGCAGCTATCCAGGTTCTGAACAAGTTTTTTCATTGGACTAAAAATAAACACAATGGTACGCATTTTATATAAAAGTTAAAAGGTCTCAGTTGAGTTTAAGATGCACTTGCGACTGGTTCATCTTCTAGTTTTGGCTTCGCTTGCAATCTGTGGAGTGCAAGCAATAGATGCAAGAGAATGCGAGAAGATATCACATCAGAGCTATGTGTGCCGGGAAATAGAGAGCTTTGAGCAACTTCATCAATATATAAACGAAGATTGGCAATCGGTAAAGATTGTTAACGAGCACACGGCAATAGAGAATGATGATAATCCGCTCTCAAAGCTGTCGAAACTGCGTAGTCTGGATCTGTCGGCATCGGGAGGTGTGAAGCTAGGTGGACGTGGCTTTACGGATTTAATATCACTGCAACAGCTCAACTTATCGCACTGTCAACTGGAAGAACTGCACGATGTGCAGTTTGCTGACAATGCGTCTTTGGTCAACTTGGATGTCAGCCACAATGACTTGCAGGTCATTCAGCGAACGCTAATAAGGCAGCTGCCAAATCTTGTCTATGTCAACTTCTCGAATAATTTGATAGCCAACGTCGAGCTTGACGCCTTTAAGGATCTCGTGTCCTTGCAGTTTCTGGATCTTGACACTAATGAGCAGGAGAACATAACGATAGGTAGCAATGCCAATCTTCGTTATTTGTCCATTAGCAACAATAATGTTAGAGATGTAAGTTGACTTAAATTGAGTAGGTATTTGTGGAGAGGATAGTGTTAAAGATCTTCAATTCTCCTGCAGTTCCAATGGTGCCACCTGCGAGGTCTTCCCCAGCTCCGAGAGCTGCATTTGCACAGCAATTGGCTGGAGGTGCTGGACATGGGCATCTTCTATGCACTGCCTCGATTGCAAGTGCTCAACGTATCCAATAATAACATCTATGAAATTCAGCGTAATCTTTTCGTTGGTCCCGGTCCTGATGTGTATCCTCTCCTGCATCTGCTCGACTATAGCTCGAATAATGTGAAGGTGCTGGAGGATTATGTGTTCAATAGGTTGCACCACCTGGAGACACTGAATCTCTGGTCTAATCAGATAAACAAGATCTCTGCTACCGCCTTTAGGGGTCTGACTCAATTAAAATCCCTGCATCTGCAAAACAACAACATTCGGGATCTGCCCGATGAAGTCTTTGCCAATTTGACGGCTTTGCAGTGGCTCGATGTGAGCAAGAACAAGATTAGGCAACTGGGTGCGAATGTCTTTGGATGGACTGTATTAAAGAAGCTTAATTACATGGACTTAAGCAATAATTATATTGAGCAACTGCATCCGTTGGCCTTCGCCTCGCTTCCCTTCCTGCAACAGCTGCGATTGAGACGCAACAAGTTGATGTCTCTAGACATTCGCATGTTTGCTCCACTGCGTCGCTTGCAGCTGTTGACAGTAAGCGAGAATCGACTGATGGAATTCGACGAGGATGTGCTCGGCACTCTGGACAAGCTGACTGAGCTGGAAATCAACAACAATCGACTGACCTTCTTGCCTGCATTCAAATTGCAAACGTGGCTGCCCCAATTGCGACAAATCCACATCGAAGGCAATCCTTGGCAGTGTTTGTGTCTGGACGAGCTTACGACCTGGTTGCATGGCCAACACGTAAGCTATGCGAGTTCCAGCAGTGCCTACTACAGTGGCCGGAAACCACTCTGTGTAGTCACGCCTATGGAACAATGCGTCAGGGATTTGGAGGCGGTGCGTGCGCACGGCATTGTCGAGAGCTATGAGAGGATTTAAGGTGGCACAGGAGCAATAAATCAATAGCACTAAATGCTGGTGAAGTTCCTCACTGGTTACTGCCTGGTTGGGTGGTGGGTGAATTATTCTGGCCTTCGTAAATCACAGACAAATGAATGACCATCAGGCGCAAAAGTTTTCCTAGCTAAAGTATTTTGGCCAACTGTCGTAAAACAATAAAATGGAAACCGGCTACACAACAGAGCATGCCAAGGGGAGAGGGAACGGAAAGGAGTAAGGGAGAGCTGCACAGATTTTCAAATACTTAACACCACTTAAGCGAACAGTTGGACAATGACAACGACATCGGAGAACAATTGTGTGTTCTGGTGCAGGGGAGGGAGCAAGGGGAAGCAAATGGGAGAGGAATAGGGAACGGGAAAGGAATGCTTCACATTGATTTCCAAGCGTAATTTAACGTAAGAATTTTTATTAAAATTTCCGATTTGTTTTGCGTATAAAGTTTGTGCTTACAATGAAATGAGCGGGCAACTGGCCATGACTTAATGAATAAATGATTGATTGAATGAACGAAAGGGAGTCAGTGTGGTGATGGTGTGAGTGTGAGTGTGAGTGTGTTCGCCTCGGTTGCGAAGGAAGCAGAGAATACTTCCGGTGCAAGCGGAAAACGTGGAAAATTGAGCTGTGGGAATTGTTAGTGAATTTTCAAGATTGCGCAATTGAATGAGTGAGCTGAAAATCCAAATGAATAATGAATCAATTATACAGGTAAATGGCGTCAAAATGTCGAATTTTCACCGATTTACGATTTACCATAAGTTTATTATTTAATTAATAGTAATGGCTCAAAAAACATGTGGAATATAATAAAAAACAAAAAGCCAATATAATCGCATAACGAAATGAGTTTTTAAGCATACTTGTTTTGCATAAGCAATGCATTAATGAATAAAGTAATGATTCACTTTTCTATTTTCTTTATTCACTTTCGAACGCTTTTCTCATTTCCGCAGTTATTCGTTCTTATAAAACAAATATGCAGCTGTTCGCATTTGAGAAATATTCACCTGTGGTGCGGGTGGTGCAGGTGGTGCAGGTGAATGAATAACTATGCACAGGTCACACTCATTCAGACATTCACATTGCCAGGCACTTGCTGCTAAATAAGTAGTTCAACTTCAACGTATTCAGGCAAATGCATTGAAAGCCAGCACAAGTATTCCAGGTATTCACACGCACAGGTGACAAAAGCCAACACTTATGCGCACAGACAAAGAGCTGGGATCTAGCAGCCAGAATTCTTAGCCAGAACTCGGAATAACGACACAGATACGCGAATTCAACTACAAATGCGTTTACACTGAATGCGGCAATTACAGGAGCAGGAGGAGGCCAAGACAACAAAAGGATGTGGATCCTAGCAACAGACTGCGTTGCTCAACAGCGACAATAAATAGTTTTTACTTGCCTGGAAAATATGTCAAAGCGAGCTGGAGATTACCTACAAGCGTGTTCATACACCGATTATATGGATATATGGGTTGTGTGCATAAAAATATTAATTTAATTACATTTTCCATGTATATTTTTGTCGGTTTCAAAATTTTCAACACCTGCCAAAGTTCTCGTCGGTCAAATCAAGGTGGGTCAAAGACAAAACTTTCCTTTCCCTAAGGAAAAAGGTGGAAAGACGCCACTTTCCACAAGTTCGACATCAATTTCTAATGAATTTTGCGGTCGTCGGCCATGCGAAGAAACAGGACAAAGTCCTTTCAATTAATTTTGGTACAAACTTTTGTTTGCACAATTTGATAACTCAAAACAGCAGGCGTTCATTTCCCCTCTCTCGCTCTCTTTCTTCCCTCTATCTTCCACTTTGTGTTTGTGTGTGTGGCACACTTGTTGCACTCAGTGTGGCAAACATTGAACCCTTATCAAAATGAAATGACGTTCAGTGCTGTCAGAGACATCATAGTCCCATCAATTTGTTGGCCTAAGTTTTGTCATCATACAAACATCGAGACTTTAAATTTTTTTGTTGCCACCGTCCACCTGGCGTATGCGTAATATTTGGAAAATGAAATCATTTCTGCTTTTGATGTGTGTGAAGTGCTATGCAGATGATGTTTTTGAATTATTGAGTGACTCTTGGCCTGGCCAATTTTCATTTGCAGAATTTCAGTTAATTGCCTGCAAAAACTAATTACATTTTTGTGGCCCAAATTTCAACACACACACAACTTGTTAATGGTATATTATTTGGAAAACATTTTATTAGTTTGCTGCAATTAGCATGACATTTGTCTATTCAAATGTAACATTTTCATTCGAAATTGAAAATCAAATCGCAAACCAAGCTACAAGCTCACCGGATGTGGTTCAGACTCCACTTGAAATAACAATAATTTGTGGTTTGTGTGGTTGTTGTGTGTGCATTTGTAATTATCCCCCATTGTAGTCATTGTATTCTATTTCCCTAGAGAGGGGGAAGCAGAGAATTTGTGCTGCTTTCCGCGTTGTCCTCTTCCGATTGGGGTTGACTTACTATGGATTGGAACATAGATTTCGCTGCAATTGAAAAGTGTTCCAGCTTTTTGTGCCTATCCACTGCCACGGAAAGCTCCTGGTGGTGATTTAACAGGAAATGGAACGAAGCATGCATCATTTGCCACGATTTCTCCATTCGCCGGATAACATTGTGACGATCCATTTGGTAATGGCTAAGTCTAGTTTTATTTTTAGCCGCATGGCTAAATTCATAATAGACCCGCTTTATAAAGGAACTAAACTCGTTCAAACTGATGCAGCTGATGCTGAGATCCTGGTAACGTTCCAGACACATTGCCGTCTGAAGCTCCAGCTTCTTTGGCCACTTTTGCAACTGCTCCATTCTGGAATAGAGCTTATCTGTTTTCATTCGATTCTGTTGCGAGTAGCATTTCAGGCCATTTCCGTAGACGCTTTCGGCTTTGAGTCGGCGTGCCAGAGTTGCCATCTGACTCACCAAATCCGCTGTCTGCAACTGTACCGCTCGCACCTCTGCATTCCTAGAACCTTTTTCCTCGATCACCTTCAGGCATTTGACATACTCTGCGGCTATAGGCTGATCTCTAATCAAGAGTTGGCGCAAACTCTTGGCCCGCTGCTTCATCTGCTCCAATTGATCGTAGACCTCATTCCAATCGGGCTGGGATTGCTCATCATCTACGAGCAGCTCCTCCTCCGAGCTGAGATTCGAAGTGTTGACTGGCAAACCAGAAGCACGACACTCCATTTCACCAACGAATTGTCTATACACACTGTTTGTGTGTGTTTTTGTGAATATTATGTGTGTGCCACACACAAGCTGAAATTGCTACAATGTCATCGCATGCTGCCTGCTCCTGTTTAATGAAAATGCCAGGCTGGCATCATAAAGTATGCAGAATGCAGCATGCAACGTGCAGCATGCAGCTGAGGCACCTGCTCGTGTTACCGTTGTCTGCCAAAAATGTTACTGTTCATCGGCTCTTGGCTCGGCTTTCAACTTGGCTAAAATACCTTTGCTAATGATTTTTAATGGCCAAATTGCATGGTCAGCCTTGAGTTTGAGTTGAGAACACTTGAGGTTTGCTCCAGTCTCTGCCTGTGTGTGTGTGTTTGTGTGTGTGTGTGTTTGTGTGTGCAGCAGCTGCTCTGCTTATTAAAAGAGCATTTGTTGCCAGAACAAAAGTTGGAAAGGCATCCAAAAATGAGTCTGAAGCTGAGGCATAGTCTGTGGCATACACAGCTCGATGCGAATTTGCGGTCAATATATGTATTATGCATGCCACCAACGCCACCAGTGCCACCAATGCCACACGAAGCAAAGGGCAAGTGGCGACCTGTAAGGCCGATGGCCTTAAAAAACAAATTAGTGGCGCTTACTCAACAAGATTGAGTGGCATTTGTGGCATTGTCATTGTGCCTCTCCTTTGCTTTTGTGGGTACCACAGGCGTACCAAGGAATTATAAATCAACCAGGAGATTCATTGGTTGAATTGAGTTACTTCTGCCATCCGATACCACTCTGCAACGCGTGCAACATTAGAACCCAACGCAGAGACGATGAAGAAAATGAGGAAATCGTAGCTAATTAATGAAAGAGCTCGCCACGATTGATGCCTGCGTCTATTTATAGTCGCTCCGTTATTAACATTATGAGTATTAGCATCTGATGAATATTCATTTGAATGTGAGTACTCAAATAAAGCTGACGCATGAAATCAACAGCTGAATATAACGTTGATTATAAAATCGTGTAATGCTCGTCCTTTCTAAAGGAATGCGCGGGGGGAATGTTGCAGGAGAAGCGACAGGAGGTAAGGTATGAAAAGGGGAACAAAAATGTGTCGACTGTTGGCAATTGGCCTTCGCATCTGTTGCAAATGAAATTATGTAAATGTGACAGCAGCAGTTGCCACGCTTCCAATATGTGCGGGTTGTGTGTGTGTGTGTTTTTGTGTGTGGTGAGTGTGTTTGTGATGACTGACCCACAAATACAATGGCAATGTGGTTTCGGCGGTTGTCGTTTGCCTAAACATGGCTTAATGTTGATTAGTTGCATTAAACATGCGAAAAACGCAACACAAATGCCAAAAACAGTTGCCTACTTTTGCGGGCAGCGACTAACGCAATAAACGGGACTCCAATTCGTATGTGTGTGCGTGTGTGCGACACAAATTGTCGCATCATTTAAACATTTGCGTGGCAATTGAATAAATTTAATTGCAAATAATGCTTATTACGATTACTCGTATCAGATAACCAAATGGAAATTACTGCGGCATGCCATAAACTGTGAAAGCCAATCGATGTGTTGCAAGTTGCAAGTGGCGAGTGCCAAGTGGCGAGCTGCAGCAGCAGCATGCAAATTGAAAGGAAAAACTCATTCAAGTGGCCGCAAGCTGTTTACGACACAGGCAATGGCGAGGCAAACTTTAATAGTAAATAACAACAATAACAAGTGCCGCAGGCGCCACAGAAGCCGCAGCTGCGCCACGTACCAGAGTTGCAGCATAGAAAAAAATAAAGTAAAAGTTTTAAAACGCTTTGCTTTGATGACTGGGCAAGTGTCGGCTCATTGGACTTGGTGCCAGCATCTTGACAGAGCTTATGAACTTGGCTAACAATCAACATAATAATCAAGGTCATCTGCTCAGCTGATTAGACAGTTTATCAGTCTGTATCAGATATCAGTCTAATGATTCATTAAGTAAAGAAGAGTCTTCCTTAAATTGGGAAAGGGTATTCGCAAGTTGCTTATGATATCAGCTTTCCATTTTCTATTTAAACTCAATGGAGATGTTGCCGCTGTCGTCGTCGAGGTCCAGGCCAAAACGTTATTGATTTTGTTACATATTGGCCTGGTCCAAAGTCCACAGTTCACAGTCCACAGTGAGGGGCAAGTCTTATCAAAAGGGTGCGCCTCGAGTGTCACTTGGGGCGCACTTTGACAAAAAGTTTCTTTGTATTATTTACGCGCTGTTTATGCCATAGGCAATGGGGTCCCTAATATATTGTTTATACTCCGTTTTCATTGCCTTGCCTTAGCTTTCCTTTTGAGTTTATGTAGCAGCTGCTTTTGCTGATATACGAAATACGAGCAGAAGTAAATACCAAATAGCAAAATGTCAAATGCATTCGGCTAAAGAGCCCAAATGCTCATAATGTGTTAAGTTTTTGGCATTTCCACAGTTGGTTGTTGGCTGTTTTGAGTGTCGTTGCTGCTGCCGTTGCTGCTGCCGTTGCCGTTACTGTTGCCGTTGCTGCTGCCACTTGAGTTGTTGGCAAATAGTCTGGCAAGCAACTTCGCCACTTGAAATGCCAGAAAGTTTACCCAAAAGAGGCCAGCAAACTAATTATTTAGTTTCATTTTGAGGCAAAGGCAAAAGCGTTGGCAAAATGGCGAATGCAAACGTCAGCGTAAGCAAAATATCAATAAAAACTCCAATCGAGATCTATTTCAATTAACTTGTATGAAAACTTTTTAATTAACAGGCACTGCAGAGGCAGAAACAGAAGTCAGGCTTTACTTCCGACTTGGTTCCACATTGTTGAGCAATTTATTGCTGCGTCTAATTGGCCGACATTAAATAAAAAAACCAGGACAATAGCAGAAAAAATGGCCAAGAGAGATGTGATATTCGTATGTAAATGTTGATAAATCAAGCTGCAACTGTTTGCCTGTGACAAGCGAACAACTGTTGGACTGTCCAAATAAATAAATAAATATTAAGCTAACGACGCTAACATGTTTATGTTGACCCCATTCCCTGGTCACTACAGCAATTCCTATTCGCTTTTGGAGCATACTTTGCTGTGACCCTCATCAAAAATGGCCGCAAAACAGTTCCCATTTTTGTCGTGACACCTTGTGATTTAAAAGGTGGGTCAAAAACTAAAGTCCTGCGACTTGACTCGGTGATTTATTGGAGCCAAGCTGATTTAGTGCTATTAATGCTCACGATTGGTAGGAAGGGGACGAAGTTAAACAAAAGTGGATATACGATATGCTGGCCACAATTACATCGTCTAGACTCGTAGTGAACTCGAAGAACTGTCAAACTGCTGGCTACTTTTTTACTGTTCATACTTCATAGGCAGACGCTCAGTCAATGGCACGAAGTATATTATAGAAATGACAAACGCAGTGACATCTTAAATTGAACTGACGACGACGACGACGACGATGAAGCTGACGATGAGTTCTGCTTTTTCTTCTATCCAGCTGCTTGATAAATTGAGCGTCCTGCTATTAATAAGATAAATGAGCGACAATAAGTGGCAGGGCTTCCTTCCTTCCTTCCGCTGCACAATGCGGCGTATGCGTAATTACCATTTCATATGCGTTAAGCTTCAATCACAAGCCACACAGTGCGTAGCATTTAAACAAATATTTGGATAGGTTGGCTGGAAAGGGAGTAGATGAGGGGATGTATGGAAGGGGAGTCGACTGCCTGCCTTGATGGCTGGCAAATGGCACGGCGATGTCATTAAGCGCATTTGTAAAATCATCAACAATATTCGAGAACACTCACTCTTACCCACGATGCGTCCTCCTCATCGCCGTTGTCGCTGCCGCCGATGTTGCCGGCTGGCAAATGGATTTTATTGTAAGCGAGGCATAAAAAATGCACAACAAATTGAAATGCGATCAATAATAATTATTGTTGGAGCACAGTGAATACACAGAATAATTGCGTTTCCATGCAATTGCTCAATTCTCAACTCACAATTCACAATTCTCAATTCCACAAGGAGTTGCCACGATTATGGTAAGAAATGGATGGTCCTCGAATAAAATCGCATTATGTTTGATGACCTTTGTAACACGTAGGCATTCAAAGGAGTTCCTCAACATCGATTGTCTTGATAAATAGTATAATTATATAAAGTACACTGCATTTCCATCTATCGATTATTGAATTCTTAACACATTTATCGATTACTGAAAATTGTTTACTACCAAATTGAGAACTGTAGTCGGATTTATCCGCGCAGACTTTCAATTACGCTCCCATCAGGCAGCCGCTGCCAGCGGCAGCATCGTTTAAAAAAACATTAGCTCAAGTGACAGTCCGTGGGGGACAATATTGCAGCTTCAACTTTAAGCCATAAAGTAGTAAAAGTTTATGGCAACGAGTGAGATTCTGGCCTGTCTGTCAGTTGACCACAAGTGCGACGCTGTTCCGGTTCCTGTTCCTGTTCCTGTTGCTGTTGCTGGCTAACGGCCTTGTCCAGTTCGTCACAATGAAAATCCAATTTAATTTTACTGATTCTGCACTTTGGCGAAATCGAACGAGCTGAACGCAATCTCATCGTTAGACCACAAGTTAACCAATGTGGCAAACGGCAGGAGAAGGAGAGGATGCTGGGGGGTTGACTTGCATCTTGAAGATTGGGAGCATTTCGTAAACGTATACGAGGATCAGTTGATGGCACATCTAATTAATGTTTACCGTGCTTAAGCGCCAGGAAAATTGAATTGAAATCAAAATAAAATACGACGCAAATCAAATTTGCGTCCGGAAGTTAAGTTGCCGGCCAAGACAAGCAGCCGTAACCGGTGTCAGTCAGGTCTGTCAGGTTACCTACATATACAGCAATAACAAAAAGGCATTGAAGCTCAGCGACAACAAATCCTCAAAGATTTTACTATAGTCCAGCCCAAGGCTTAGCCTCGTGACAATAGGGGGTGGAAGTAGCAAAAGAAGCGTAACCGAAAGACACAAGCAGGTAACATAAAACGAACGACTGACTGAGAATGGAAGAAAGGAGAGGGCGTAGAGGGAAGAAAAGCGAGGGCAGAAGGTGACTCAACTGTCGAGGTCTGTCAAGGTTAGGCCATGTCTTGGCCTGGTTTACCAACATCGAACAATGTGTGTTTGACATTTGATTTCAGTAAAAAGACTCTGTCGAGTTCCGATTCGCCATCTCCATCTCCATCTCCATATCCTCTTTCTGTGACTGCCTGCATTCATTTCATGACATGCCGACTCTCGACCAGCAAACTTGATTCGACCAGGGAAATGCAGCTGAGTAGACCAAACGGCATCCAATTAAAGGAAAACACCGAACTGAACACAGGACCCAAAAGCTGTCAACTGTCTAAGTTTGGCCGGGCAGCTTGTTGAGATTTGAGATACATTTGCAAATGCAAATTAAATTCCCACTGCGTGTGAATGAGCAGTTCTAAGAAAAAATTCTAAGAAGTTTCAGATGAATGGCTAACAGTTAGGCTGTAAAAATATAAATACCGCCAGCAAAAATTTAAATAAATAAAACGCTTTTCATTTTTCATGTTAATAATTCATATTCAGCTAAGATAAAGACACAGCTACTCAAAGTATACGCTGCGTCATTTCCATTTTTATAGGGTATAATGAATGCTTTCCATGCAAATGCGAAAGTGGCCAGAAACTTAGCCTAAAACCATTGCGACCTAAGGCCTGTCAGTGTCAGAGAGTCCAAGTCATGCACTGACTGGCGGCCACTTTTCCCATGGTAATGGCTGGACGGTAAATGTCTACAACAACAGACAAACGACGTCCTGTACAGCGGCTGCTTCTGATTTGTGTATCCACTCAAATTTCAGGCAAATATTTGCCTTATTAACATTGCGGTCCCCTCTCAAAACTCACGTAATTTTCATACGCCGCCCAAAAGTATGCTACAAAATGTTTAAGCCACAAGTTATGCTAATGGCTGCGCTGGCCGACAGGGGGGCGCGGCGAGCTTGGGGAAAGGTCGTTGAATGTTGGTGTTAATTCAAATGACATTATTTAATGCACAGCACACGCAATATGGCGTTAAATGTGTTTATGTATGTGCGTGAAAAGAAAGTGCTTTAATTAAATGTGTTAAACGATTTGGGACTTGCATAATTCAACGAAAGAGTGACAAAAAGTGAATTTATAACTATTCGAAACTTTTCTATTGCGCAATTGGCCAACACGGAGCTGCTCAGGAGATACAATACACAATTACTCGCATGTGTCTAATAATAGTCTGCAGTAACTGTCACTTACTGTGTATATGGCAATTAAATGTCAATCAACAGTATCATCAACATCATCAGAGAGATAGAGACCGAAAGGGAAAATGGTAGAGATGCGCAATACGCATACGCCACGTTGTTTGTGGTCGCTTTGCTACCAGCTGAAAGGCAATAGTTGGAAGTGCATAACAACAATAACAGCAACAACAACAAGAACTACACAATAACAACGACAGGATGAACAACAATAAAACGAGCAATATTTACTGTGAAAATCAAAAATTTTCATGTAATTTTACACGAACGAAATTTGCATATTTATTAAATTTCGTGATTGAATTTGATAAGCTCGGATATGCAGTATGAAGGCAGCAGATAACAGCATTTCTGTGTGTAACTGCGTGTGAAAGAGAAAGAAGAAGCACCTGCGTATTCGCAATAGATTAAGGTGATGCCAAGCTATTCCAATTGTTTGCTTGTGTGGTTTAATATCAGAGCAAATGAATTAGTAAAGTGTATAAACAAATCTAAATTCATTGGATTATGGTTGTCATCTGTCTTACTAACATTAAACTATTAGTGACTAAATTTCTGTTAAACCGAATCGCCGAATTACTCATGGCAGCTGACAATGTCAATGCAAATAAGACGACTCACAAAACAAACTCAAAAACGATGTGAAATTCACTAGAAACTCTGAAATAATGAAAGTTAAAAGACTTTAAATAGGTAAATTGATATGAGAGCAGAGCAATGCTTCTGAATGAATATTTCCCAATATTGTTATCATTAGAATTCAACAGAAATTTACTATTTTACAGCCGACTTTCTCAGTGAGCTGAGCAGCCTTTGCAATGGCAAATTTAATGCGAATCTGACATTGATTTGAAATTGTTTGATGCGCTTCTCGCATTTTCTGACATTAACAGAAGTAGATGATGTTGTTGTTGTTTTTGGTGTTACTCAAGCCGACACTTGAGTTTGACAGTTTTATGGGCAGAAATGGCATCTTGTTTAATGCAATGTAGTCGCTTTGCCACGCCCCTTGCTGCCACTGTGACGCCCAAAGCAGTCGCTGGCATTCATTTCAATGCCTTAAAGTGTCAGTTACCAAGAGACCAAGAGACCAAAAGACGTGGAGCTTCGTCCAATAATCGAATACCAATGGGTGTATGTGTGTGTGTGTGTGTGTGTGTTTGTAAATTATAAATTGCTTAAAGGCAGCTACAACAACAACAACAATAAATGTAAAGACACTAAGAGCAATTGGTCTGTTTATTTTTTATTTGCTGTGGATGTTTATCGTTGATTTGTGCTTCCCTTTTTGTTGCTGCTGTCTGTTATTATTGTTACCTGTTGTTGTTGTTGTTGTAGTTGTTGCTATTGCCGTTATCGGCAGTGAAAGAAAGAGAAAGTGCCTCTAGCCAGTTTTTGGTATTTCTCGTTTTTTTCTTATTTTTGGTATTTACTTATTCGAATTGCCCGTGCAGTGTGTGTTTGCTGTGAGAGAGGAGGCAAAGAATGTCAATTTGTGGCTGTAATGTTCATGTAGAGGCCACCGCGGACTTTTGCTTTTCTTTGAAGCTGTGAAACAAGCCACACATTAACTCACACACACTCTCACAATTTCACACTCACACTAACACACACTCATACAGTTGCATACAAAGTAACACGTTCGCTTACAGCTTTCCCTTCCTGTGCGAGAGTCGCTTCTTCCACTTCCACTTGACTCGAATTGACATTTATTTATTTATTTATTTTGTTTCTGATAGGCTTTGTTCGGTTTTTAGTTGATTGGCTCTGATCTGGGCCTGGCACAAAGCATGAAAGTAAAAATGGGCATCACTTAATGACGTAGTTGACAACTTTTTCTTTTTGTAGAACGATTAATATGCAGATGCATATATTTATCACTGTAACAGCTACTTCTAACCGAGACTTTCGCTAATTGAAAGAAAACGAGACAAGTTTTCAGTAAGAGCTCTCCTTGCTTCTCTCCCTCTCTCCTCTCCTCTCTCTTTCTCTCTGTGTCTGCCTTTAGTTATCCATTGCAATGCGACACAATTAAGTCAGGTAGGTATTGAGATGAGCATGGTCAGGTAGCCATGGCCATAACCATTGCCATCGACGTAGCCCAACCCAAAAGTCTTCCAAAGTTAACCGCACAAATTTAGAAAACTTTTTGAGGGCACTTTCATTTACCATTTTTTTTTTTTTCGCCGATGCGTATTGAAATTGCTTGGCTCGGCTTTCGTTCGATGGCTGGGCCGCTCATTGAATGCGAAATGAGCAGCACAAAGTACAGGAAGACACTTGGAGCTTCATGCTTGCCACTTGCCACTGGCTTAACGGTCAACAGAATCGCCGGCGTTGCCAACGTTGCCATTGCCATTGTTGTTGTCGTTGTCGTTGTCGTTATCGAGCAGCCACTGTACGTGAATGAATTCATCAAAAGAGTCACAACAACAGCAACAACAGGACTGCTTTTTGGGCAGTGCCAATGCACGGCATGAAAAATTGAATGTAATGTGCAAATGAAATTCAACAGCAACGTCAAATCCAAAGCCAAATCCAAATTCAAATCCAAATCCAAATACAAAACAAACACAAATACACAAAGACAACTGCTGCGGTTTGGCTTATGCATATTTCAATTTTCAACAAAATGAAATTGTTCGCACGCATTTCGCATATTATAGAAGGCAGTTACAACAGCAGCCGCAACTAGAGGTTCGACTAACTAAAGCTCCCTGAAAATCGATTAGTTGGCATCCACACGCATTTCATTATATTGACAACTGTTTCCCCCTCTCTCTCACATTTCTCCTTACCGCCGTTAACTCTGCTAATTATTCCGAGCACAGAGCGACGCTTTCATACATAATCTCATATGAAACCAACTCCAACCACAACACGTGTGCAGGGAGATAATCTCACTAAGGTATTTTTATTTTCATTTGTCTATTTTATGTCTTTAAAGGCAAAAGAAAAGCGAAACTTTTCAGACATTGACTTGGCATGTATAAAACCATTGTTGGTAATCAAATAATTTCTAGTATTTAATTGTCAACATTAAATGTGCTGTGTCGTTTAGTTGGCAAGGGGAGGAATTAAATGGCTTGACATGATACGGAGACAAGTACCGTCATGAGTGTCAAATGAGCAACTTCAAATTAATTTGGATAATTTATGGTTGGGCTGTTACTTAAGTACCATATGATTTGAATACAATTTAGTATTATGCTACACTGACTCCGAGTTTTATATTAAGGAGAGGTATCAAATTAAATTATCTCTAAAGTTTTTTTTTATTAAAATCTAGTACCAACCATGTGCTTTAAATATATGTTTGCTATTTAAATGAACTGAATTTAAGCCATGCCTAACAATAAGTTGCACCCAAATAAATGTCAGTTTTAATTTTAGTTAATAAATCACAAGATTTCATTTTTGCAGTTCTACAAATCTTAAAAAGATATTTAATAATTGCCTTGAAAAATGAGCAATCACGCAACAGCAAACAACAAACCAGGAAAATTAATAAACTTGGAAAACTTTTGTGCTAGCTGGAAAAACTAATCAACCCAAAAATATTGTATTTTCTGCGATTGCCGGTTGCAAGAAAGTTTAACAAATTAATTAGTCAATTGAATAAAATCTTCAGACTTGAACACGTCTCATTTATTTGTTTATAAAGCCAAAATAATAAGAGACATTCTGATTAGCTACAACTTCGTTTAAACTTGACTGCCATTTTTAAGGAAGTTGAGCTTAAAAGTGTTTATTTTTCCGGATCTTGACACCTAACTGATTGCCAAACGGTGCTTAAATTTAAAATATTGTGGGGTTTGAAGAACGAAATGTCTCATTGAATCTCTTTTAAAGGTCTAAAAATAGTTGAAGTTTGGGCAAAACAAAAAATGTGTTGCCTTGAATGAAAGTTTTTTGATATTTTCTTGCGAAATGTTGATGACGATAGTCGAAGCGCTTCTATTGTTTTCTTTTATTCAGTTTATTTGTTATTTTTTAATCTTCTGCTGCCATTTATGTTGTTGTTTTTCGGCACATTACATAAAATTTCGTAACATTCTGCGGCAAAAATCTGAAAACGTCTGCAAGTCTCTGTGCAGTCGCTGCGGCGAGTTAAGTTTTTAAGTTGAGAAAACTCCACTGACCTGTTAACTAAAATGCTTTGCAGAGACTTGCATACTTTGACTGCTGTCTCAATAGCAGCGACAACTAAAGCAACAACAAGTTGCGAAGAAAGTTATAGACAGTCCAGCTCTTGGCTACAGTAAAAACAACTTTTGCCCAAGTAGTACAACTCGAACAATGACAACAACAACAACAGCAACAACAGCTACATCGACCACGACAACGACAACGGCAACGACAGTTGCCTCAAGAAGAGGCCGCTATAAACGAGTAGAACACGTTTTACTGTTGAATATGCTGACTGCGCTGCCAACGCCAACGCTACTGTGTGTGTGTGGTGTGTGTGTGTGTGTGGTGTGTGTGTGGGAAAGCTCTGTCTTTGACAGTCAACTCAGTAACAGTCCATTTTCCTTGGCCCACTGTGTCCCGGACATTGAAAATGAAATGCAACTCAACTTAATTACATTACAACTTGTCAAAGATATGACTAACTTTTTCTGCACATATGTATCTCTTTTAATTTTTTATTTCATACATTTTTTTTTGACTGGAATCAAAGCCAACTGCTGAATGGCTTGCGATTTCACTTTGATGTGCTTGTATTTGCCCCAAGAGCCCAAAAATTAGCGCTTCTGTTCGATGAAGCGCGAAAAAGAAGAACTCATCAATAAAAGTCGCACATACATACACACTCATACACATATGCAAAATGTGTGTATATGTCACTGAATATTTATTGAGTACAAAGTGAGGGGACTGCCCAGCAGGCATGTCAGGAATGGGGTTAGGGTGCGTCAGTCAAAGTAATCACACTTAAGAGGCAAGTACTGTATGAATATTTCAAAGAAATCCAGAGAATACCAAGCAAAGAATATAAGTAAGATGCATTACAGTTTTAATTTTAATTCAAATTACTTTCTTATTACATATTACTGCGATCTTATATAATATACACAACGTACAGTATTTTTTAATGTTCTGAAAATTAAATGTAAATAATGCATTATGTATTTTTCTGGAATAATATTACAAATCGTTTGACATTTACATCTTTCAGATCAATAAAACAGTAATTTTTCCTGAACGATAATTGTTAAAATAATGCAAAATTTACTATAACTATTTTCTGAATACCAAGAAATTCAATTGTTTACCAAATCGTTTTCATTCGATTACCAATTTAAATTGATAACAAGTTAAGATCAGCTTATGTAGCCTGTTTTGCTGTTAACTGTTATAACGAGCCGTTTACTGTGTCAAATACTTTCTCAGAGGAACCGCCCAAAGAGCGCTCAGCTCAAGACAAAAATTGATTGAAATTCAAGTTGATTCAAGGAGGAAGAGCGCGAGAGAGAAAGAGAGAGAGAGAGAGAGAGAGAGATTGAGTGAGAGAGTTTGTTAACGGAAGAGAGCACAAAGAAAGCAATGTAAATGGAATGCAGAAGAGGGAGTGGGAGTGGGCGGGGGGTTCTTCGATCGGTGTCTTCAACTACAACTATGCTGGTAACTGAAGATTCCAGCCACGATCAGTTGCAGACGGTCAGTCGTGCGAGACAGTTGAGTGCGCGGCGGTGTGAAAATTGCCAACAACGAAGCTCGAACCATAAATAAAGCAACCAGAATCACAATCACAATCACAAACCCAAAACTCCCCCAGCGAGAAACAGGTAAAAAGCAAACGTTGAAAAAAGAAAGTCAGTCAAGAATCGCATCGAGCTAAAAACCATACGATAGAAGCTCAACCAGCGACAGTCTTCAGCGGTTACTCAAGGTGTGAGCTACGGTTACTAAAAAAAACTAAATATATGATACATACAAATAAACACAAACTTTAATCGGTTATCGTTTAACTAAATAAACTGAAATATCAACTGAAAATTGACGGTGTGTGAAGCTAGTAAACTGTAACTGAACAATATATGTACAATATTCGATCATACGAATCGAATAATCGATTATCATTCTCATCATACACATACATCGTAGGTTAGCATTGGATTAACAGTGTTAAATACTGAGGATTATCAAAAGAAACGTATCGTATCGTATCGTATCGTGTGTGTGTTTCTTCTTCCTTCATTGTGTGATAAGTCCAAGTAATTGGCATGCAAAGCGCTAAGCGCTGACCGCTGACCACTGACCTACAAAACAATTCACAAATAAAATACGAGTATTGTAGCAGTGAGAGTCTTGGCAACATCCTAAGCAAGAACTTTTAATTGATTTTTAGGGCACACAAAAACCGAAACCAAGTCTTTAGCTCGAACTTGGATTTGGACTCGACTCGGACTCAGACTCTTAACTGGTCTGGGTCATAAATTGTATCTGCGCAGCAATTTAGAGCAATCTCCGGTCTTTTTTTATGTGCTCTGCTCCAAATACAGATACAGATAGAGATACAGATACAGCTACAGCTACAGATACAGATATAGATACTGGCCATGCCACCCGATAGACAGAGTCTGCTCCATTTTCATGTTCATGTTCATGTTCATGTTCATGTGGCTCTGGCTCTGACTCTGTATGTGTGGTCAGCATCGTTGAGTAATCTCTCCTGCCTTCTCCCAGGTTCAGGTTTCGTCTTACAAACTGACCCACATACTATGAGTTCAAGCCAGTGGCTAATTTAAGTGTTTCCTGGCATCGTAGTTATAGTTTACGCTGTTTACACTGCTTTTTCTGCACTTTACTGCCAAAACAAAACATTCTCAAGTGTTGTTTCAAACAGTCACAACAAAAGCAGCAACAACTATAACATCAACAGAAGAAGAACCATGCACTTAAGCCAAGTAGAAGCTATTAACAGAGAAATATTCGACATCGCCATTGTGGTTTTTCTCCGAAATTTGAGTGGTCCTCCGTCCACAAGATAGACGTAGGAAAAGGGCTCTTCCAATACTGTAGTCCAACGGTTCTACACATGCCCCCAAAAATGTTGAACATATTTTTTGTTCTACTCCTCGTCCAAGTTTATGACAACAAATGCGAAAGTTTACGTAGTTTCAAAAGCTTTGCTGTCAGAGCAAAAAAAAAAGGTAGAAAGATATTTAAAGGCGTTGCCTAACAGTGAAATACCCTTTGCCCATATTTTCTAAATATACGGATTAGAAACTACTAAAGATTCAATAATAAGAGTTCTCTTAATTGTGTGTCTGAGATATTCATATATTTATAAAATAATTAATACAAAATATTTTGAAAGAGATCTGTGCCCATTATTTTAATCGGAGTATGATCACTCACAGTCCACCGTTTCTTAAGAGGAGTTCTTAAGAAAATAACGTTGACTAGACCATGTCCATTAGTTGGTTGCGTTGCAAGTGCATTGTTGTTCCGCCAGGTGACGCTGACGCGACGATAACAGCTCCTAATTCATGCGACGTGCAAGTGCATGCATAAAAAGAATGAGGCGGCTGCATTAGATGAGAGATTGTCAGACAAAGAGAGACAACTAGAAGACAGAGAAAAGGAAGGGAAAGAAGAAGCGGAAACTTTGGTCTTCCAGCTGCGGTTGCAGGTGCTTCCCCCGATGTTGGGCGTGGCAGTTCAAGCGGCACGTGTAAAGCTTATTTTTCCACTTTAGTTCCTTTGCCATTGTCTTGGAAAATTAACTGCAACGGCAATGGCAACAGCCGGTAAGACAACGACGCCCTAACATACGAGCCAAGTTAAAAACAAAGACTTGGCAAAAACTCCTGCTGATAGGAGATGGCAACAGCCCGATATGCAAATCCTGAGGCACTTATAAGGACTGGGGCTTGAGGCACGTGGCCTTTTGTGCGGCCTTCCATATTTATTGATATGACGCTGATATGACAACGACACAGCAAAAGCAAAAGCAAAAGCAAACGCAGTTAGAGCCAAAGTCATCCCCAAGAGAGGATCGAGTGGCAGGACGGGAGCCACTGCAACTGCAACTGCAACTAAAACTACAACAAAAGCTGAAGGTTGGAGGAGCATTGGCTTCAATAATCCTCCATTGTGTGTGCGGAGCTTAAGTAATTTTGCTGGCTGTCATGCAAGTGCACAGCAAACAGACTCCTCTCATTGCTGCTCACTCCCCACTCCCCACTCCCAAATTCCCACTCCTTCTATTCCCGCTCACCTCCTCTTCGACACACATGAATATTAATGTAAAATGCACACACGGTTAGCTGCATTTTTCTATGGAGCATTAAAATATAGTGGGAGCAACGTTCCATATGAGTTGCTGCCTACAATAGAGCAGCAAGAACAACAACAACAACAACAATAAGAACAACAACCGCAGCAGCAACAACTTGTTGTCATTGTACATGGGGAAGAGTAGGAAGGAGAAGGCCAGGGGAGTATTGGGTGTTTGGTTGAGGAACATTTTACTCAGACTCTTTCCTCTCAGCCTGTCAAAAGTTTTCCCATTGCATTGTTGTTATAGTTGTTGTAGAATGATGCGTAAAATATTCGTAGATAGGTGAGAAAATGGAAGGGAGAGAAAGAGAGGAGGGAGTGATAGAGGAACTCTGACAAGTTGTGTACATGGGTAAAGCAAATGCAATTTCGTAGACTTCAATAGCCAGAGTTTATAAGTACCCAAGTGAAGTAGACGCCAAAGTGACATTGGCGACAGTGGGCGCAAAATGCTAAGAGCTCAACAAATATTCATTAAATAAAATAGATGCAAAAATAGGAGAAGAATAAGTTGTTAGGGGACAGTTCTTTAATTATATTTTGTACATTTCACAATTTTTGTTTTGCTTTTCTGCAATTTATTCCACTGTACCTAGGGCTTCCGTTGCCTGGCAGCCGCAGATGAGACAGGCAACCGCCTCCAGCTAAGGCCAGGTGATATGTTGTCGTCTCCACTGCCACGCCCTATATGTAGCCCCCTTCTTTCCCCTTCCCTTGATTCCCTTGCCACATGGCCGTGGGGCTTTAGATTTTAATAAACGCTGTTTGAGAGTGCGGCTCGTAAAAGTTTTAATTAAGCGGAGCATCACGATGACGCGTTCCCAGAGTCTCAGTCTGTCTCACTCTCAGTCTCAGTCGCAGTCTCGGTCTCGTCTTTATGCCAACCACAAGGCAAGAAAGAGACTTGGACGCCATAAAACCGCGTTTTCGGACTTATCAAGTCAGGGCTATCTTTAACTCCCTCTCGAGGCCCATAACGACAAGTCTTTGCCAGCGTCGGAGCGACAGACGAACAGAGAGACAGTGCAACTGCCACTACTACTGTCACAGCCAATGCGAGTGCAACTTGGCCAACTGGCAACTGGCAACTGGTAACTGGCAACTGGAAACTTGACCGACAGTAGGTCACTGGGTTTTCACTTTGGTTTATGGGCAGCAACGCGACGTTTGCTTATCAGCAGCTAAAGCTGAGCTCGATTTAAAGAAAAACGTTTTACTCATTTTTCAATAAGTGGCCGTCTCGCCAGTCAGTTGGCCAACAGCAGCAACAATAACGGCAGCAACAACAATAACAGACACTCGACAAATCGCTGCGGCAACGCGTTTGCCACACAAAACTTGTTCATGGCAGCGAAGTCGACGTCGCTTTCACTTGTGGCAGCCGCACTTGACAGTGCGACAAGAACAACAACAATAACAACATCAGCAACATTGACGACAACAATAAGAGCCACAACAGCGCTGGCAACAACAGCAACAATTGCTGCGGTTGTTTGTTATCGCCATTGGCTGTTGGCCATGTTGATTGTCATGGCTAAAGAGCCAACAGCAACAGCAACAGCAATCGCTATTGCTGCAACAATAACAACAACACGCCAATGGATGTGGAAAGTTCAGAATGGTCAAGGGAATACCAAAAATACACTATGAATAGTCGGAAAAGAGAGCACAATTCGAATAGGGAGAAAGACGAAGAGTAGCTTAGACTTTGGCTGTATTCAAGTTGAAACTACTCTCAATAATGTTGCAACTGAGCAACACTTGTAACACTTGCAACTTAGTTGTTGTACCTCAAGCTATACACTTACTTTTGTCTGTCTCTAAGTGTTTCATGTCTTCATGTCTTTACCTGCCACTGTGGCGACGACGACGACGACGACGACGACGACGACGACGACGACGACGACGACGACGACGACGACGACGACGACGACGACGACGACGACGACGACGACGACGACGACGACGACGACGACGACGACGACGACGACGACGACGACGACGACGACGACGACGACGACGACGACGAAGGTCTTGGCGCCTGCAGCTGTCCAAAAAGCGCTGGTATTGCAATTGTTGTTGTCGTTGCTGTTGTTGCCGTTGCTGATTTTCTGGTGCTGTTGTATGTCAAGTGCCAACAAATGGATATGTGGACAGCGCCCGGCGGCAACTTTGAGGCGCGGTTCAAAAACATGTTTACACTCACACTACACACACTCACACACTCACCGCATACACACACACATTCGTAGTTGCTTTCTTTGATGTCTTATTGACTGACTGAGTTACTTAGTGGCCTGTCAGTTGGCTTTGTGCTCGATAAATATGTAATTTAAAAGTAAAGCCATGAAAAAGAAAGTGTTGCAAGTGTTGCAAGTCAAATTGGGTCAACCGCAAAAGTAAAAGTTCTGCCAACTCTCAACTCTCATTTCAACTCTTTGTAACTCTTTGTCATTAATTTATCTGTTTGCAGAGACGAACCAAAAATGAAATTCGTGATTTTGCTATGCGTGCTGAGTGCGCTCCTGCTGCAGATTGAGGCTTCCCCGCTGCAGTTGCTCTCGAGGAGCGAACGTGCCGTTGCCCGACAGCAGGCGGTCACCAATAATGTGGCACCGGCGGCGGCAGCATCCAGCGATGATGATGATGACGACGATGAGGATGATGACGATGAAGATCTGGATCTGGGCGATTTAATTGATGATGATGATGGTAGGTAGAAGGACAGTCCAATATGCACACACACACAATCGCACACAATCACACACGCATAAGTATATTAAGTGAGCACTCGAGCACCAGAGCACCACCATGTACCACCAGCAGCACCAGCAACACCAGCAGCACCAGCAGCACCAGCAACACCAGCAGCCTCCAACAGCAGCACCACTTGCAACAGCAATTGCCGCCACAAATGAGGCAACCACTCGCCACCACTTGCAACTAGAAAACTAGACAAAATTTGCATATTTGTGTGATGTTATTAACGAGATTTTCTTGTGCTCCTCCTTCCTCCTTCTTTGGGTAACGCAGTTATTTTGCTTTCGGGGTTTACAGATGATGAAGATGACGATGAGGAGGAGGATGATAAGCCCCAGGGCCAAGCAGCTCCAGCGGCCGCAGCCAGCGACGATGATGACGAAGAGGATGACGATGATGATGATTATCTGGACAGACTTTTCGATGATATTCTAGGCGGTAAGTCATTAAATCGGCCATGAGTTGACCATGAATTAGCAAATTAAATCCCATTTCCCGCTTTCAATTGACAGATGACGATGACGAAGATGATGATGATGATGAGAGACCCGCTGCCAGTCCACAGCAGAGTCCAGCTGCCCCCATTCAGGCCCTCGAGGAGGTTGCACCTGCCGCAGCCAGCAGCTCATTGAACTCCGGCATCTCGGATGGCGTCGATTTGCCCGCGGAGAGTGGCAACGCTGCCGAGCCCATTGGGGCTGGCAACGCTGTCGAGGATGCGGCTGCAGCTGTGGCACCATTACAGGCAGCCAGTGGTGGCAACAACAACGAAGGTGAACTAAATGTTTTTTACGATGAAGATGCACTTTTAGATGGTAGTAGTGGTAGCACCCATAGTTTAAGTAGCACCAATGCAATTGACCAACAAAAACAAAAAAAACCACAACAAGTACAACAACAACAACAACAACAAAAACTGCAACAAGCGTCACAACATCAAACCATAACAGCAACAAATCAAGCATCATCACATACAACAGCAACAGCAACAAAGAACACTCTCATAAATAACAGTAACAAAAATCATTTAGTTGTCAACACCGCCCCCGCACAGTCAGCAGTTGGCGCTGTAGGCGTGGCAGTTGGGCCAAATAAGGCGCCAGCTGCAGCTGTTGCTGGGGCAGCGTCTGATGACGAGGACGACGAGGACGATGACGATGACGATTATGATGATGATGATATTGATGATGGAGTCGATGAAATTGCAGGTGCGCTGACAGGGGACGACGAGGAGGCTGATGACGATGATGATGACGATGACGATGATGATATTATTGGCGTTGATGTCATCGAGGCCAGACGCGAAGCACGTGAGTCCAAGTCAACAACAGACAGCAAATCAGCCAAACAGCCTAAGAAATCAACAAGTGTTTCCAAGAAGTCCAAAAAAGAGCTTAAGCATTAAAAGCAAACAACAACCACAACAACAACAACAACAACTGTAACAACAACTGTAACAACAACTACAAGAAAACAATATATGACAGGGACAACAAATGAAATGACTTAAGACGTTGCAAGATGAAGGCATTGCCAACATGATCCTTTTTGGGTAGGACCACTTGAAATCTCGGACATTGCATAATTCTTTGCCTGCACTGACTATCCCAATCTATTCCCAAAAGCAACACAACGATCAAACAAAAAACTATTTCTAATTTATTTATTTATTTATTTATTTATTTTTGAGTTATAGTTACAAGTTAAACACAATTTGCATAATTAAGTTACGAAATACACAAACAAATATTTTAATATTTGAGTTGATTGAGAGTTTGGTGCTAGTCAAACTATCTGCAAAATGACAAAAGAAAACAACAAATAACAACAAAGAGCAACACAACAAGAATGCAAATTTTTTAAGCTGCACGTGCACGCAACACCAGCCACGCCCCTTCCGACTCCCCCTTTTTTTCTCTTACACCTCAAAATTCACAATTGTTATGATTTTCATGCCAAGTTATTTTACGCACGGACTGTTTTTACACGACAAAAAAATAGGAAAAGAAACAACATCAAACTGCAAACTGCAAACTGCAGACTGTAAACAACAAACGCACAACAACAACAACTACCAAATGTTGTTTAATGCAGAAGCACAAATTGTTGAAACAATAATCAGAGCAAAATAAAGAATGAAAAAAACAATGAGTATAAAAACAAATATTCAAAATTCAGAAGTTTAGAGTGTGAAACGCGCCGCACGACGATAGCGACGGGAAATGGCTGAGCTGAATGGCCGAGCCGCCATTTTGGCAGCTATTTTTATTGCTAGCCGTGCAACGCACTCACACTCGCACACATATACATACACATTCACACACTCACACACATAGCCAAATTTATGTAAACAACAAGAAGATTATGAAGAAGATGAACTACAACTACAGCAAGGAGAATTGCTCACTTAGTGTAATCTACTTATTATTATATATAATTTTCTTGCTTCGCATTTACTTTGTAATTCATTTATTTACTGTTCACAAGCAACGACAACAAATATTTACCTGAATTAATATTGAACGTAAACAAACGGAGTGCATATATGTAGAGCATATCCAAAGTCCTTCACTTCCCACACACTATCTATTTATAACAGTTTTCATATGTGTATTCTCTGTCTCTGTCGCTCACTTTCTCTTTCATTTATGCTTTCACACATTTTGGCTTACAATTGACATCACTCAATTTATCGTTTGACTATTTTTTGGCTTCTTTTCTGGCTTGCATAACTTTTCCGTAAACAAAACGTAAATAACGCAAAATGTAAAAAACAACAACAAAAATTAAACCAATCTGTAAATTGTAGCTGAAAGTTGAACGCTTGAAAGGCAGCGCACAATTTGCCAATATTTTCTAAAAAAAAAAAAAAAAGGAAACGAGAAAGAAAATAATGATAGTGTCATTGATTCCATTTTCATTGCACAAATTGTTAAACTTTGCATTTTAGGTTCATTTATTTTGTAATTTATTATTTATTTATTTATTTATTATTTATTGTAAAAACAACCACAACAACAAGAACAACAAAAGCAAAGCTGCACACACATATGAAATGAGAAATTTGCTTAAATAAATTTTAAATGAAATTTGTGTACAAACTTTTTGACAAATCAATTGAAAAAACAAAACTGAATTTGTGTTTTATTTTATGAAAATATCCCTAGCATACTTTCAAGCGTCAGTACTCGTAGAGGTATTGGGTATAATCTCTCTGTACTTCTTTTTCTCTCCCTCTTTCAATTACTGACTCTCACTCACTTGAACTTATACTTTATGTTCTCACTTATTACTCGGTAATATTCATCTGATTATGTATGTATTATAGCAGTCTCATCTACAGTAATTAATTTGCCCTTTAAAGCTCACATCCTCACATCCTGACACACACATCCTCACACACAGAAACACACATATACAGGTGCTGGCTATCTAATTATACAAATATCTATTTTCTATATTCTATATTAAATATGTCAAATCTACAACGAGCGCTATGAACTTAAACAGAAAATCGCTTCAATTAACTATTACAAAAGGGCAAAGTTAAAATTATCAGTTTATACTAACTAATACTAATACAACCATTATTTTTTTGCAATTCTATACTTGTCTTGTACATTATAAAACAGAAAGTAGTTGGAGAGAGAGAACGACTACGCTGTAGAGTGAGAGAATTGAGAGAACGAGACATGTAAAAAGCACATTAGTAGCTCATTATTTCTAACGATGGCTGTACAATGTACATTTTGTACAACTATGGGAATGTGTTTGGTTAAGGGATGGAAAAACAATTACTATAAGCTGTTAGTTTATTACGAAATTCTTCGGATATTCCCGGTAAACACTTGAAATCTTCACAAAATTAATTTATTCTCTAAAGTTAACAAACATTTTCAATTCATTTATGATAAAGGTCTTCCTAATTTGCTGTCTCTGTTAATAAACAGTAATTATCAATTGTCATGCCCATCCCTGGCTTAGTTGTTTGAGGTATTAGTGTGGATTTCATTTATATAAGAGTTTATGGCTGCTCTGCTTCAATGTCAATGCTTTTTATAACATTTTTGTTGCTAATCTCAGCATGTTTCCGCCTTCCTCCCCCTCGCTCTAACATTTACTGACATGGTCACAAAGCCACACAGTAATCACTGTGTGAGTGTGTGCTTATGTGTGAGTATTTGTGGTGGGCGCAAGCATCAGCTTATAAACACGCCTACACACACACGTACCCACACACAGGTTGGCACTCACACACATGTAATTTGAGACACAGTTGTGCACACTACATGAAAAAGCATGCTGGGAAATTAACCGCACACGGCAATAGAGCTGCAAAGTTCCCTTCATTCAAAAAGCAATACACGTTCACACAGAGACACATACATAGAACCACAAAATGAACTTCTATGCGATGTGCATGCAAGCGTATTAACATGACATCTTTTACGTGGTGGGGCAGGTGATCTGAAGAACAACGTCATCGACATGTCGACGGATGCATTCCAAGCGCGTCACAATCATTTCATCGACGCCATCTTCTCTCGCATTAATCGCATCGTTGCGGACAATTATGATCCGTTTGTGGTGCGTTTGGAAGGCCGTGCGGCCGGCACGCCCACTTATGGAGGAGGCGCTGGCTCGAAGACCTCAGCAAAGACCAAGGAAAACGGCGGTCACAAGACAACAACGCATAAGAAACTGTAAGTGAAATGAAGAGGTCGAAAGAAATGCAAAGTAAGCAATATAATATTAAGTAAACGACCTGTTCAACCTGCTGGCATAACAGACAGTTGAAATCTCAGCAATCAGTGCGAAGACCAAAGTAAACGATGCAAATTTGTTCATCTCTGTGACTTGCAGCAAGAACACTCGCTCGGAGCCACGTGCTGCCGCAAACGATGGCCCCATCGCGTCTGTCAAATTGCAGGAGCAATTGACGCAATTACAGACAGAGCTTGGCCTCAAAGCCATCGAACAGCGGAAGGTGGAGGAATCGAAGCCGCAGTCAGAGTCAGAGTCAGAGTCGGGCCAGGGACAGGGGCAGGGGCAGGGTCAGGGGCAACAGGCCGTAGCATCCGGTTCGAGCAAAGCGGAAACTCGCACCGTGTTCAATGGCGAGCAGTTGCCGGCAACCGGTAAAAGCAACCAAAAGAAATCCACAACAGGACAGAGGCATCAAGCGGGCCACAAGCACAACACGAAAAAGGCAGCATCTGCGGCATCGTTGAAGGCGGGAAGCAGCAGCTACAATCAGCCAGCGGGTGTGGCAGGCTCAACTAAGGCGGGAGCGGGTGCAGAAGTGGAGAAGCTGCAAAAGGCCGAGGGCAGTCTGTCCGGACTGGCGTCGTTGAAGCGCGTGGGCAATGTGAAGGTGATCAGCGATGCGGAAGGTCGCAATTCGACCATTAAGGCCAAATTCACACTGGGCCCATTGACTCTGCGCGTGGAGAAGTCCTTTAAGCGGGGCAGCGTGCGCAGCGTGAAAAGTGCCACGGCCAGGACCAATGAGATGATCGGACGCATCAAGTTTAGTGTGCTGGATGATCGGGCCACCTTGATGTCAATCAAGGTGCAGCAGCCTAAACAGGTAAGAGAACTAACTAGCTGCAATCCACATTTCCCTTTGTGCTTTGTGCTTTGTACAATTTGCTTTAATCCTTTCATTCTGTCTGTCTCCAGGTGGAGGTGGAGAGCAAGGACAATCACGACCGTACACGCGAATTTGTCTGGCGTCGCACACCCAAAATTGCCAAATTGGTCAATGAGAAACTCAAATTGGCTGCCGAGTCGCTCTTCACGCCGCAGGCAGTTGAAGTTGTTCGACTTTAAAGGACACTTTGTTTCCTCTTTCTTCGCACAGCCAGCTAAATGTAGTCTACTCTTAATTATAATACCTTATTTATTTATTTAATTTATTTGCTATTTCTATCGATAATAAATGTATCTCTGTCGCAAATTGCAAAGTTAATGCTTGAGAAATGGAATAGATAAACTGTGGAGATTAGTGGGTAAGAAATTGGTTAATTCTCTTTATTCTTATTCTATTTCAATTAAAGGTATAATATAATTACTACTGAAATTTCAAATTTAAAATGTTCATTTCAAACAGAAAATTTAATTTTTTGGTTCACTTTTCTAGAACTTTTTTAAGATTTCAAACTAACTTAACTTTCTCAAACTTATCCGATTTTTATGTGGAGTATCATTTTCATTTTATTTGGCCCTTTAATTAAGTCTGCATTTATATTAGAAAATTAATTTTTTTTGGTTATCACTGAAATTTTTTCCAAAACTTCAAGCTCGCATAACTGTGTTAATGTTGGCTGGAAAAACCGTTTTCAGAAAAATCTTCAAGACAACTTTAACTGATTAAATTTTATGATTTTCATATACGACGCAGCTGCAAATCTGTTTTATATATTTCACTTAATTTTATTTTACAATGGACCACCTTTAAACTGCCAATTCAGAATGAAAGGGAGAACTCAATTGTTATTTCATTTATTTAATGCTTTTTAAGTGTTTTTCTTTCTCTTGCAATAGAGCGAACACAATTCCGCATTGAAGTCAATTTGAAGCACATTTAATGAGTTGACAATTGTTTCAGCTGCAGCTTTAGCTTCAAACTACAACTATGCACACACAATGCAGTGTACAGTGTACACTGTACACATATGGAGCACTAAATAGCTGTCCACTTTGGCATCCTCCCGATGAACACACAGAGGTGCAGAAATTGTCCTGCCGAGCTGCAGTTGCAGGGCGAGTCCCTAAAGTGTCGCTCCCATTGGCAATGCGAGTCGTATCTGTGTCAGTTCGCTTACAGTTTTCATTAATGTTGCAGCGTGGCAAAGGGATGACACGGGGGAGTGGAAGGGGTGGGGAAGGGGATGGGAGGGGAGAACTACCTTAGCTCTCTAATCCCATCCCTTTTTACCTCACAAAGTAAATATGAGTGCGTATATTGTGTTGCATCCAAGGCGGAAGGACATGCAATTTGTTGTTGTTTGCCTTTGTTGTTATGTGAGCTGGTGGTAGCTGTCGTCCTTTCTGATATCCTTCTCCTCAATGCACTCCCCACCCCTCGTCTATCAGTTGTCTCACTCTCTTGGCTTCTTTGTCAGCATCATGCATGCTGTTTGTTTTGTTTTGTTTTGTCTTGTCTGACGTTGTTCGTTGTTGTTCTTTGTTGCACCTAAATTGACAACAATATCGTTTCATTTGCTCAGTGAAGTGAACTCATCAGTACCGAGATCCTCTCATCCTCTCATCTCCTCCTCCACTCTTCCCCCCTCCCTACTTACCACAACAAACATGGCGTCTACACATTGGCACTTCATTTTTTGTCATTTTGCAGCAGCTGCTGTGGAGTAAGCATTGGGCAGCTTGATTATATTGACTGGTAGGATAACAGGACGACAGGACGACAGGACAGTGTGTGTATGTGCTCAGCTTTAATTCAGAATCATATCTTTGTTATATTACATTGTGCCATAGAATTGCTCCTTATTTATATCGCAAATGTATTCTTCAGAAAGTAAACCATTTCACTTGGTCAGCCGAGAAGGTTGAAGGATAAAGGGAAAGAGCAGATCCTGTCAAGGACTGTTCCAAAAACTCATTTGTGCATTTGTCTGTCAGGGCGAAAAATACGAAAATTTTAGTAACTAAATTTCTTGAGCATTCATTTGCATTTGATATTACTTCGTTGGTTTCCCTAGTTGCAATTGTTGAATATGCAACAATGTCCCAAACAAAAACCATACAATCCCAGCACTATCCCCTTCTGGAGTCCTGACTCAAAAACTCTGTTAGCAGATTTAATTTAACGCTGAAGCTGATTGCATTACCAAAGTGGGCGGGCCTGCAACGCCGAATATATTTGTGGCAAGCAGAGAATATTTTCATAAATCATAAAATGTAAGTACCAAAAGTAGAGAATTGGGCGATTTGTTTGGCTAGCAGGAAGAATATAGCAAGTACAGACAATTTTCTTTATGAATTTGTAATAATTTTGTAGTCTTTTCACAGTTTATGGAAAATCTGCAGTTCGGTTTAAATTGATGCGAGAAACTTAAAAAATACACTTATTTGCTTGCAGGTATTTTGAACAGTCTAATACCTCCGACTTACCACATGCTGCATATTAAACTGACACATGACAATTATTGTGTGCAGGAAAAAATATTAAGTTGGTGAGTTCATTAAAGAGATGGTCTGGTCAAAAGTTATCATAACTATGCACAAGTTGGACAAAACTTATCATTGCCAACTTTGTAACTTGGCTGGCTCAAGGTCAACTGACGACAGAATTAATCAACTTGTTTAATTAGGCCGCTAAGCTCTCTCCATGGGTTCTGCTTGGGATCTGTATAGGCTTTACCTGCTGTCAAGACAACAAAAGCGTCAACTAATTGCCACATAATCAACAAGAACAACAAGAACAGTAAGAACGATAAGACCAACAACAACAACAAGAACAACCAACCGCTTGTTGTGGCAACAATGATTGTAGCAAGTCGGTTGGGTGTCTGTCCTGTGTGAATCGGCGTGGAACTGAAGCACTTGCGCTTTTTACCAACTCAATTTACGCTAATTACTGATTTTCGCTACGGCGATAACATGGCTGCTCAGTATTTGCCTAGCACTCGGCCATCCCAAGAGATAGTCAACTAATACTATATATAAGTACATATATAGCTCTGGATATAGCCTGCAGTTGGAGCAGCTAACGGGTAGCATAGACAATGTCTGCGCTTGTTGCCCATCTGGAGCAGATTTCCACACGCCATGTGAATTTATATTGTCATTAGCTCTTTTTATGTAAAGTCGCCACGTAAATTATAATAAATTTCCTAATTCGCCGCAAAAGAGAAACATACAATTCGAGAGAGTGAGAGCGCATGATGTGTTGCACATGCGCGCTCTGGAATGGTCGCTCTTTATTTGATTCTAGCACTGACCTATAGTCACAATTGTTCCGGATGCTGTTGTCCAAGTCGGCAGTAGATTTATGTGTTGATTCCCAGAGGAATTTAACTTTAAGTATGAACATAACTACTTAAAAGTAAATTAAACAATTTACAATTTGCAGCTGAACTAGTGATAATAAATATTGAAATCATTTGTTATAAATTAAATATTATTTCATTCTATCACGAAGCACATAACATTTTTTCGATTTAAATTTTTTTTAAATTAATATTTACTTTTTAAAGCTGATGAAATTGATAATTTTATTTAAAATTGTAACTGAAAATAAGAAAGAGACTCATCTAGATCTACATTCCAGATCTAAAAGCTAAATATGTTAGACGCTGAAAGAGCGCAAGTCGAAAGTAAGAGAACTTGTATGCGGCGAATTGGCATTAGATGGGGAATCGGCTTGCCACACGACGTCGCTGTTCACGATGCCACACAAAACACGAAGTAGGCGGCAACAACAGCAACAGCGGTCACCGAGAGCCGACAAGCGAAAAGCGACAACGACAACATCCCGAGACACTGTCCTGATAATGTAGGAGACTCAGGCTCGTCTGTCTGGCAAGTGCAAGGCCCAAAATAAATTCAGTTTCAGTGCGACAGCGACGGTGAACGCATGTGATTGAGAAACGCAGCGGGAGACGCGTTTGAGTTCAGCAAAATTCCGAAAATTCCAAATCCGATGACGAGTTTGATAACCAACAAAATCAGCGGCAACTAACAAACAAATGCAAATCGAATGCCAAGAAAATTAAATAAAAACGTGAGAATCGAATTTACTTGCATCTGCACTTGTATAAGTGTCTTGTGTGTGTATGTGTGTGTGTGTGCGTGTGTGTGATAAACAGGAGCTAAGAGCAACTTTCTGAGAACGACTAAAAAAGTGCGAGAGTCGTAAATTTTGAACGTGTGAAAACGCAGGAAAAGCCTTATTGCCTCATTGCCTTACTGCCGGCTTGGCAGGAGATGGAATTGAATGGGCCCTTTGTTGTTGCCAATGGTCTTGCCAATTTTGTTGCCATTGTTGTTGCTATTGCTATAACTGCCGTTAGCCGTATGCCTTTTGGGGCAGTTTAGTAAAACGCGCGACGCACGCGAATATTTTATGACATCGTTTCGAATTATATGCGATTTTCTTTTTTCTCGCTCTTCTGGTGTTTGTTGGCTGCTCGCCGCGTGTTCGTAACTTGTTAGCAATGGCAGGCGACAAAAGACGAAACTAATAAAATGAATACAGCAAAACGCACACAAAACAAATAAAAATGTGTTTACGCCTACACAACGTCTCTCCCCTCTGCCCCTCTGCCCCCACCCCCTTCCCTCTGTCAAGCGCTTCTAGACTCCCCTTAATGATTTGTATTGGTAGCACTCTGTTTCATTAGCAGGCAGCAAATTAAGTTGTTCTATATTTAGATAACAAGATTTCTACAACGCTCGGAATAAATTAACAAATTAAAAATAGAGAGAATAAAGCAAAACAAAACATAACAGAATTCAATACAAGCTCCACGGTAATGTACTAAATCGTCTTTGATCTTTAGCTGTGCCGATAAATGGGAGAACGCGTCAAAACAAATTGTGTACACAAACTGTCTTCACACAGCAATATTTTGTAATTTAATATTCCCACAGCCTTCGGCGGATAGTGACAAAAATTAATAGAAAACACATAAAAAATTAACACAAAAATGCGCCAGCATCGCTTTGGTGGTTCTCTGTTGTGAGGGGGAGTGGCCTGAGGCGAACCGAGCAAATGAATGATCAACAACGGGCGGGAGGACAGTGCGTATGCGCATTGCGTAAACGAATTCGTTACACATACGTCATGTTGTACAATGCCGCAAAGCCGAAAGCTGCCACACAAGCAGTGCTCTTATTTTTGCACGATGCTGTTCGCAAAAATGGAAGAAAACTTTGTTCATGATTGTTGCACTAAGTAGTTGAGGACAGGCGAGAAAAGTTTGTCTCAGTTTTGCAATATAAGGAGCATATCAGAAAAATGGAAGAGTGCAAAGTTCCATTTTGCTATTTTTATCTTTATTTAAGCTGTCACAACAATGCCAGTCACAAAAAACTTAAGAGTACTACTTTCAATACCAAAAGAACACTTAAAACCTTTTCAGCTTACCTGGCAGAATGTACTGATTATGTTCACAGTATAAATTAAACCCTATTTTCAACTTAATGAGACTTAGACTTATGATTGAAGTTCATTTGATTATCTGAATATTGTAAATGGAATTTTAACAACAATTATAGTTTCATTTCGAACTGACGAAATCCGATCAATTCCCTACTGCAAATTAAAGGAAACCCATCATCATTAGCTTATACGCAGGGAAAATCTTCGTAAATTGCTCTCAATTTAGCTACACAAACAAAATATATACTAAACTAAAGTCAGCGCAAAATACAGTTTCTATCAATAAAATATTCATGGACAATGCGAAGCGACAGCGCACAGGGAATCACAGAAACGCAGCATTGCGGAAATGGCCAAAATGAGGGAGGCAGTGGTAGTGCGAGGAGGGGGTATGTGGAGGGTATGTGGTCTAATCACGGATACTAAGCATAATGGCAAGCGTCACCAAAGGGGGCAGAATAGAGCTCAAGTGCTGAGCAACAAACTGCAGACGTTTACAATTACGCTTATACCTACACACACAGACACAGACGCAGACACACACGAAGACATGGAGGGGAGAGGGAGGAAGAGGGAGAAAGAGACACAGTGAGTGAGTGAGTAAGTTAGAGCGACAAGTGGACTTGACTTGAGCTTTCAGTGCCTTAGGCAACAATTACCAAGCCGCACACACTCTCCACACACACACACACGTAGAGACAAACAGACACCCACATATACACACACATACATACACTTGCTCACATACAGAAACAATACACAAAGAACTTGAGTGCGTTAACACTTTTGAGAGACATGAAAACGACGGCGATGTCCTGTGCCTTTCTGCCAGTCTTCTGCCTGTCTTCTGCCTGTTGTCTGCCGGCTGTCTCTAATTCCATTACGGAAGCAACAGTGACAAGTGGCCCACACAGGGCGCCAGTCTAAGCGGGCTAAGAAGCCTTCTTCAATCGGAAGGCCAGGCAAAGGGTGAACACAGTTGCTTCGGCTGCTTTGGCTGCTGTCAGTCATTGTACCTTTAAGTTGAACCCTTAAACGGAAGCAGCGTTTGCAGCTTGTAATTAGTTGCTGATACTGCTGCAAATTTGCAATTAATTAGCTTTTAATTCATTTTACACGCCAGCGACAAATTTTCAAGGGCCGTGAACAAATTTCTCGAATGCTTCCTATTCTGTTTAGCTTATTCTTATCGAGCAGGAAGTTTGGCCCAAAAAAAGTTAAACCTGCCATTGGCCAAATTGATTGATGTCGACTGAGTGATATGGAATACATAAGATTGACGGACAGCCTAAAGGATATGCCAAAGTTTTGGTCAGGCAAATAAAGGCGGATTGTTGCCGGCAGTTGCCGGGTTTCTGTTTTGAGGCGGGACAAGCCTTCAGGACTGGTCATTATCCAATTCCCGCCCTCTGTGACTCCTCCCAATAAGACAAATATAAATATAAATATAAATATGAATATATTTATGTATCGGCATATGAATTTATATTTTAGTATGCTTAAGCGTGATTTATTTTTGGGTTTAATTTGTGGGTTGGGTCCTCATCAATTTTAGTCAGACATGCGTGACAGTTGTTCTCATCAAATATGAGCCATGGAAATTATAGTTAAAGTTTCTGTTAATTATACATTGGTATACTTACAGTGGGAATGTTGTTCAAAGTCTATTTGTATAGATGGTAACAGTTCAATTGATTTTATGTTTAGAAGTGTTTAAATCTAAGAGTGAGCAGGTAAACTTCTAAGGCTAACTTCGATAGGAATAACATATTTATTATATTAAAATATTTATTAAAAAGAAAGAAGGTTGTTAAATATAATTTTAACTTTTGTTTAGTTTCGATTAGATGCTACTTTATTTACTTTCGGTTAGCCTTAATCTTAATGGCTTTATAAGTGCCTTTCCGCAATTTTATTTTGATCAATTTATGGCTTTCATTATGTGAAAATGTGCACACACTGATACATAAACGAGCCTAATAAAAACAATGACAAATTTAATCAATTTAAGTTCAGAGCGCTGACAAAATCAATTTGGCCGGAAAATGACAGCAAAAAGCGAGAATACTGCGTGGCAAAAAGCAAAGCAACAACAAAATGGTATAAATAAAAAGGTTAACAGAAGAAAAACAAATAATATTTGGCCTAGAACGAAGACCGAACAGCAACAACAAGAACAAAAACAACGGGAACGATTCGAGAGTGGCAAAAAAGGTTAACAAACGAACTTTAAAAGATTAAATTGTCTGCCGATGGAATTAAGTGTTTTAAATGTCATGGCGAGTGTTTAATTCATTGTTGTGTGTACAATGCGCAATGAAAATATCATTTACAGTGACAACAACAGCGACAGCTACAACAAAAACAACACGAACGGCAGGAAAAAGAAGTTAAAAAACTGCTAAAAGTGCAGCTATAAAAACATTTAAAGCAAATAAAGTGCAAATCGATAGCGTAAATAAAGCAAGTAAGAGTAAGGTGAAAAGTGAAAGTGAGAGACAGCGAAGAGACAGAGAGAGAACGAGACAGAGAGAGGAAGCGGGAAAGGAAGCACTTGGCGCTGGGCGCCCCAACAACACATCAAAATGTTGACCCTTTCGACGCTGCTGTGCTGCATGATGGGTAAGTCACAAAGCAGACCGATCCGATCCAATCCGGCCAGGGCCAGGACACTTGAACGCTGCCATAGACCCACTCAAATACATACGAGTATAGTACACACATGTGTTTGTGCATTCATACATATCTATATCCTGTTTAAGCATGCATAAGATTATCAGCGACAACGAACCCAAACGACCCCCAAGTTATTTCTGTTTTTCTGTGGCAGACCCAGTGCTCAGCCCCCACAGCGAATCCTTTTAAAAACATTTGTGGCCCAGGCTGCGAAAATCCTGATTTATGTCTGCCTGCTGCGCTGCTGTTGCTCTTGCTGCTCTTGCTGCTGTTGTTGCTTTCGTTGTCCTTGCCAGCGACATGGCCAATGCCAACCGCAGAGAGTGAGAGCTAAAAACAGTTGGGCTGGCAAACAAAAATGCGGTCGATCCGCCTCAGTTCGCTCCGGGCATATCACATAACAGAAACGCATGAAGTATGAGCTTGAGAAGGGCATAGAGGAGATATAACTGGGGTGTAGAGTGTTGAGGGGTGCTGTTGCACTTTAATTTTTAAACGGCAAAACACAAATTGCTCTCTGCACATAATTATGCATAATTGAAAACTGTAATTATGCCCACGACACGGCAGCGTTATTTTATGAGGCGCAACTTCAAGCTCAATCAAGCACAACAGGAGAATCATCGCCGGAGGAGGCACCAAGTGCCAACAGAAAGAACAGCAACAAGAGCAACCATAGCAGCAGCAACAATGTTTATGACTCGCAGCTCCTTTTAATTGCTGCCAGATGCAGGATGTGCCAAGAAGCCTGGGGCAGAAGAGAAGGCAGCGAACCCAAGTCATTGAATTGAAAGCTTTCTGGGAGTGCTGCCAAAGTGAATGCCCTTTTGTAAACAGCTCTTAACCACTCTCTTACTTTGCTGGAAGTCTTTTTGGGAGAAATAGAGATATGTTGTGAAATCTTTCTACTCTAGCAAGATCAGTTCACCTCAGAATTGCACATCACATTTATAGTACTTCATCTAATATTATTTATTAACATGCTGCTGACTCTATGAACATGTTGCTGTTAAGTTTCTACACTAAACAAAATACTTTACTATTTTTTATGTGGAATCGTTGCTATTTATTCCCTTTCTGATATCATAATTTAACAATATTATATTGATTACTTATTTTAGGAAATACTTGAATATTAAACTTAATTTCAATGCTTTTTTCCTGTGTATGTTTCCACTTTATATAGGAGTACTTCCTTATCGGTTGTAAGTTTTTTGTTGTGCTTTTCTTGGCTTTGTCTCGGTTTCGTTTCTTCTCAACATTGTTCCGTTCTCAGCGCTGTTTAAACTGCCTCTTGTGCCATGTGTTTTTATTGCATTAATTTTTATAGTCACTTGGTTTTGTTGTTGTTGCTTTTGTTGTCCTGCGAGTGGTTGTTGTTGCTGTTGATGTTGCTGCTTTTGTTTTACTTTGCGTATGCCCCAAAGTAATAAAGTGAATTGGTTTTCTCAAATAATTTCCATTTTAAATCCAGTCAGCAAATCCGCACAAGCTATGCCCCTACCCCTACCCCTACCCCAACCCCCTCCTCTGTCCACTGTCAGGGTCTTAGCCGCAGTTTGGAGCAGTTGCCCACGCGACGATTTTGTGTGTTCCTCATGGTTGTCGTTGCTGTTGTTGCTGTGCGAAAAGTGGCTTCATTTTCTCGCATAAAATTGTTTTGTAAAGTTTGTTGAGATTTGTTGGGCGACAGCATTTGCAATTGTTTCTGTTTTTCTTTCCCTTTATTCCTTCAGTTGTGGTTGTTTCCTCTGTTATTGTTGTTGTTGTTGTTGTTGATGTGGCTGTTTCTTATTTCGCTTTGGATTTTGACTGCTATTTGCATTTGCGACCAATGCGGCTGCTGCCGTCAATGTCAACGAGGCCTCAAAATTTAATTGAAATTTAGTGTAAACACAATGACAGTCTGTCGATTATCCTGTGCACACACGCGTATATATACTGCGATGTATATATATTTCGATGCCGATATTTCCGCGTAATCCTTTTGCGCGGATATCCTGTCAACTTTGGCGTGGCTTCCAATTTGCCAAGCGCCTTTTACATGTCAAGAACTCGAGCCAAAACATGGCAAACATTTCACGCGTGTCACTGAAGTCAGCGAAGTTGTGTTCCTGCCTTCAGTTAAGGATGTGCCTATCCCCCACCCTCTCCCACCAAGTTCTTATTCACTCAAACTTGGCTGACAAGGCAATGGCAACAACAATGTCTCAACCCCAACACTCACACACTCTCACACACACTCGCACACTTCTCTGTTTGCAAGTAAACTCCAATTGTTTACTTATTTGCTTTGTGCATATGGAAATGAAATGGCAAATAAGCGTTGAAAAGGGAAAGAAAAATTACGTTGACTTACCCAAATGTACATAAATGACAAATACATATAAACATACGCACATATCCACGCACTCTCTTGTATAGAAATACATGTATTCCAGGAGGCAATGCTCCGCGGCTCACAACAGCAACAGTAACAGCAACAACATCATCAACAGGAACTCAGCAGTGATTGTGAATTGTCCCCTTCACAATTCAACTTTGTCGCACTCTCTTATCTTTATAAAGCAACAGTTCCCCGATCAGATTTTGCATCTCTTTTCTGCATAATACATATTTACACTAAGGCCAAGTGAGTGTCGAATTTCTCATTCCAACTGTAGAGACCTCTTAGTCTTGGCATTTGTGTTTTATAAAAATTTAAATATTTTACTTTTAGCAGTAGAAATGAATGTATATTTTTACTTTTAAATATTTTGGGAATTTTTATGTATTACAAATAAAAAATAATAATAAACAATGTGTAATATCTTATATTTATCTGAATTGCTTTATTTTATTTATTATCTACTGCCATTCTCCATTTCATTCTCCTATTTAATTGGCAACCCTATGAAATCTTAGAATCCATTTACCACTTTCTACACAACGTTTAACCATTTTATGGCTTTTATTTTATTTTCACTGGAATTTCTTTTTTCCCTTGTTTTTGTGTGACTTTCTATTATTTTTTGTTTTATTTGCAACATTTTCAATTTCTCTGTTCATTACTTTATTTTGCTTATCAAAAAAGCAACGCATTCAAATAAACACAAAGAAGACATAACAGAGTGGCAACAAAACAAGCAACAACAACTGGGAAAGAAAGGGGAGAAAAAAGGGGCATGAACAAATTGTTTACGGATGTGTTTGTGTCCTTTTTCTAATGTTTGTTGTTGCTGCTGTTGTTGCTGCTGCCGCTGGCATTGCCAGAAGGAAGTAAATGGGAGCAAAAGAAGCAAACCGAAAACGAAAAACGAAAAAGGATGTAACAAAAATTCATAACAAAGTACATTTCATGCTACTGCGAGCAAGTCGTTCATCCTGTTTGGTTTCTTTCTCTGTATATGTGTGTGTAAATCTGTTGTGTGTGTGTGTGTTGCATGTGTGAGTCGTTTTTTATTGCGTCTGTTTGTGTGCTTGGCCTGCAAAGGAAATTCACTTGACTTTTGGCTACAATAGTTTTTTACACTAGCTGCAATTTTGTTTGCATTTTGTTGTTGTTGTTGATGTTGCTATTATGTATTATTGTTGTGATTATGTATTATTGTTGATGCTGCTGAGGTTGGCTAAAGACATAAATAAGCTCTGCAGAATGCTGCAGTTGTCGCCTCTTGGCTGCTTCACTGCGTTCTGGCCATGGCCAACAAAAACGTAGGCAGATTGCACAGATTCACATAAACACTTTTTGGAGAATCGTACTTATTTATGGCAAGTTTGTCGTAAGTGCTTGCCAGGAACAGTGTTTCTATATTTATTGGGAAATAAAATATATCACGCAAAAATAAAAACGAAATATTGCTATGACGAATGTTGTCAAATTTTGATAATTTTTACTTTTGGAAGAAAATGTGGAAATGCTTTGAAAACTCATATTGAGCTTCACACTTTATTATGCTTTTAGAATTTTTCGTTAAGGCTTCGTTAGATATTCTTTGAATAAATCAGTTGGTTTTAGCTGCGTAATTTGTTGCTTAATTGCCAAATGTGGCACAGACATATAGACACTTTATTTCAGAGGCATGAAATTTCTTTTCATGACATGGCAAACTTTCGTTTTCGGTGGCACAGTGAATACAACACTGACTGCCAATTGTTGACATAATTGCAGCGATACAACAACTTGTCAAAGTTCATAATGGCTGCCAACAACAACAAGAATCGAAACAACAATAAAAAGCGATGGCTGCCTCTAATCCCAGCTCGCAATCCCGTTGAAGGAGCAAAATATGGTGACCCCGGTTCGTTTTTATTATTCCGCTAAATTGATTTTGAATTTAGTTCAATGTTTATGGTCAAATGGTTGCGTTTTTGTGTCACCAGCCTTCGTGGGGAAATAGCTACAAATGCTCGTAAATACATATAGTATCTATAGGTTGGCATAGGAATAGCTTCCGCTTCTCATTCCCTGTCTCTTCCTCTCCCATTCCATCCCATTCCATTTACTCCCATCGTTTTCTAGTCCCTTTCAAAGTTTTTGAGAGCAGTCAGCTAGGTGCGGCAGAAATTTTTGTTGTGTCTACCTTATAAATCATTTGTGCTTCGATGCGTAAGCGACTGTATACAATAGTCCCTACTTAGAGGCAACCACCTTCATAAGGGATAAGCCGCTGAGGCCAAAAATAAATACTTCTATGCCCGAGAATGCCCGAAACGAGGTAAAAATGAAAAGCATTCGAGAGTAATCCCCAATCGATTTCAAGCCCATTCAATGAGTTCCCGACCGGCCGCCATTTTGTGACTTTAAGGTACCTTCTTGTGGCAACCTTTTCTCTCATTTTATTATTACATTTTCGTTTTTTTCTTGCATATTACTCATGCATATGCTCAGGACGCGCTTCATGCCGGCAGTAAGTGAGCTTATACATTTTAACACATTTTTTTATTTATTCCATATCCATTAAGTTCAAAGCGAAATGTGTCAGGGAAGCAGTCTAATGTATTGGCTGCTCTTGGGTCCGGATCGGACTGGGACTGGGACTGGAACTGGTAATTGTACTGGAGCGAGGGTCTAGGGATGCAATGCGGATTGCTCTCCGGGTACACATTGATTGCCTTGTTGGCCCTGCTCTGGTCTGGTGTCTGGTGTCTGGTCTGATGGTTCCCGACTTGAAATTTCAATTACTCAAGCAAATGATAAATGAACATGCAGCCGCAAGTTTTCTCGCCTTTTGTCCGCCCGGGCAGAGCATCCATTATGAAGACACACCGCAAACCGCCCACTAAGTGTGTGGGCGTGTCACTCACAGCTCATATCCCACATCCCACATCCCACATCTCACATGTGCTCCTGCTAATGGGTAACAAGTGCAGCCTCTGAAATGATTGCGAAAAACTTGCGCAACTTTTGCCAAGAGGCCAAGAGGCCAAGAGTTTGCTTTAACCAAATATGCAAAGTCTCTGCGGGGTCAACAGCAGGAGGAAGTTGGGAGCTGTGTGGTGGATGTTGGGTGACAGGCTTGTGAGCTGGAAGAGTATTTAATGCTATTTGCTGGCAAAGTTGTCGTGACTTTGCAGCTTTTAGCTAGAACTGTTGGAGCAGCTGTTGGCAGCCAATTCCTTGCTAAGTCACGTTGGCATTCGCTTAATTAAGAGCTGAAATAGGAGTATGTGAGAGCAAGTCGTGTGCTGGCTTTAAATTAACTTAATTAAGTGACGCATCTGGCATGTCAACTGGGCATTACAAACGTGTGTTCACGAGTACACTCAGTAATCCACTCAAAAGTGTTGCCCACTTGCCGATGAAAATTCATTTCCGCTTTCCAATTCACAAGGCACTCAGCACAGTAATCAATAGAAGAGGTGTTGTTACCCTAACCCACAGGGCATCAATATAGCTCTGTCAGTCAGTCAGTCAAGCAGTCAAGCAGTCAGGCAGCCAAACAGTCAGTCAATCAGGCAGCCACTACTATAAACATGCATCGACATCAACTTAATTGCATTTCATTCATTGCTAAGCAGCAGGAGCAGCTGCTCCATTTTGAACAAGGTGGAAATGGGATTGGGAATGTGCAAATGGTGTGAAGTTTCATTTCGCTTCAGTTCCATCCGTCGATGCGGGTGCCAGAGAAAAGGCAAACAGAGAACAGAGAACGGAAAACAACAAAACAAAAAATATAACATAAACAAAAGAAAACGAAAAAAAAAAGAATCGAAAAAGAAAAACCACACACCAAACTGAAATGCAATGCCGAAACGAGTTAAAGGAGGTGCTCAGGAATGCGAGGTGGGACCGAGGGAAGCTGCCACTCAGAAAAGCAGTGAACGGATGCCCACAACACTCAACAAACAATGGTAGCAATCGGTGAAAAAGGGTCAAACATCAACAGCACATTACGATAACGAAAAGTGCCTTTTTGTCTATTTAATTTTTTTATCCAAGTTTATGTGGAACTTCAGGAATGTCGACTGACATGCAAGCAATTTAAAAAATATATTCATCAAATACTAAAATATCTGCAATGGGTTAACATATGTAAGCTAAACAGCACTGTGGGTATTATTTAAGAAAATACACGAGATACAGTAAATATGAAAATAAAAGTATGTGTATATCCATTAATTTATCCATTAATTATGATTGTTTTCTCATTTCGCAGTACTTCGGTTTATCCCATTGTAGCCACTCACTTCACACTAGACACTTACATCTGCCACCTCTTTCATTCCACTCTCCAACTCCACTCTCTACCTCCCTCTCTCTGTCTGCCCCTCTCTCGCTCTCTCTCGCTTTCCCTCTGCCTCATCAAGGAATGTTGCTCATTGCATTTGGCTTTTGGTGTGAGGCATTGTTCGAATAGCAAAAACTGAGACGTCACCGACATTTTACCGCATCGAGCAGAAAAAGAGAGCAGAGAGCGCGAACGGGATAAAAAAGGAACAAAGTTTTTTAATTGAATTGTGTGCTGCAGAGCTTCAATTGCAAGCGTGCTTCAGTTTGAATCCGGATTTGAGATTGGGGCGGATTTTGGCTTTTGGGGTTTTTAGCGACACTGTCCATGTTTTGGCCATCAAGAGCGAGTTGCAGCTGAAGTTACGTCGTCTGATTTAGCGTTTTGGCACGTTTTACTTGTTATTTAATTCCCCCAATGCCTTGCCACCATCTGCTTCTCCATTTGGGGATGCCACATCCGCATACGCTCGTCTAAATGCGCGTGCTAAGATCCAAACAAGAAATGTAAACACTTACGACCACACAGCTGCTGCCGGAATGGACTGACTGGGAACAGACCAGCAATGGCAGCGTTTCTGGCCATGCTTTTTCTTGCCTCCTTGTCGCTTCCCTTCGTGGCTTTTATTAACACAAATATTAATTTTTGCGGCGCTGCATGTGGCAGTCTTGTTTACACTGACGCCATCGGCAAATGTGTTCTCCTCCCCCTCCTCCTCCTCCACCATATCTTGCCTCCCATTCATCCTTGGCACGCCCTGCTCGTTCATGTTGCTGTTGTTTGCGTGTATCTCATTAAAGTCAAAGGCGCCCAACACGCACTTCAATTTGCATGAACAATGCTTTGAGATGTCCCTTTTTAGGCCTGGGAACGGACATAACAACTTTTGCCTTGGCTCTGGTTCTGGCTCTGACTATGGCTATGGCAATGGCTATGGCTTTATTTTGGCCATTCTTTGTATCACTTAACATTGACAAAGTAAGAAAATCTCATCATAAAACTGACGGCCTTGTGGTAAATGCATTTGGGGCTGTGCTGATTATCACCACAGCATCAGGAACAGTGAACATAACGATGTCCATCAGCACAGGAAGGCGGCCAAACAGGAAAGAGAAAACTTTACAGTAACGACAAATTGCAGGGACATTGATGAGTGGAATGGGAAGTGGGATGAGGAGTGGGGTGTGTGCACAAAGTATGCCAATCACACCTGACCCAATTCAACGAGTTTTTCGCTGGTCAACTCAATGAGCAGCTGCTGTGAAGAGACGGTGGATTGGGACCAAGGCTGAGCAGCACATTGAGAGACTTTAAAAATTATTTAAAGATCCCATTGGAATGCACATAAACTGAGTCAAAGATTTGTATTTTGAACGAACATATTTATAATATTAATAATTTTCTTCACGTTGACAATACAATCATTAAATATTTAAAGTAATGCTTCAACTGATCAAATTAAATTGTTTATGGAGTTCAAAACTTATACTCGCTTTTAGCTGGTGTCAATGTGGGTTTGTCGAATAGTTTAACGAGCTTAGAGACCTTTTGCGAGAGTATAAGAGATCGGTGTCATAGACGATAGTAAATCAGAATGGTATTTTTATTCATATATTGTTTCTTTTAGCTGGGCTTCATCTAGGCCTTGCTCTTGGCACTCAGCTGCTGCACATATACATTGTACTGTGATACTGTCTCTCCCTTTTTCTCTTTTCCTCTCCTCTCCACTTTCCTCTCATTGCGAGAGACCGAGGCAATCTCAGCAGGAGGCCTTGCCATATACGAGTACGAGCATGCGGCCCGTTGCACGCCTGACTGACTCTTTGTCGGCATCCTTTTTGCTCTTCTGGCTCTGGCTCTGGCTCTGACCAGGCTTCCTTTGCCTTCCTTAGCTGTGGCATTTCCTGCAGCATTTGAAACGCATTTTTGCTATTTGCCATTTCCCATTTGGCCAACGTTGGCAACGTTACTATTGCCATGCGATTGCTTGGCAAATATTTTCTTAATTAATTGGCACTGAGCTGCCTGAAAAACTTCACATTTTACCCCAATCTCTTCCTCTCTCGTTCTCCCCTCGCTCTCTCTCAACATCGTCAGTGGCAAATGCTGCCACGGCTGACCAACTGTCAAGTGTGAGAAATTGCAACTCAAATTGTTGTACAAAATGGCTTTAAGAGCTCGTTAAAAGTCACGCAGCGAATTGTTTAATTTATGCGTACGAAAACAGAAATTATATTAATTACGGCTGCAATGAAGGAGCAACAACACGAAACTGCACCGCGCTTAACAACAGCAACAACAACCACTGCAACAACAGCACAAGTCAAACAACCCTCAACTCTGACTTTCGAGCAACTTTTCCCCCAAGTACGACATAAAAACTGCATAAAATTTGCATGTCAAAAGTGCGTCGACGTCGTCCTCCAGTCCCAGTCCCAGTCCCAGCCCCCTTTCCGTCCCCACTGCGATTTGTACTGATCCCCAAGCTCCTCCCCTCTTGGCTCTTGGCTCCTCATCAGCATGTTGTTTGGAAAGCATTCTCGGGTATTTGACTTAACTACGAGTACGAGTAAAAGCGGTAAAAATTTTGCAATCAACATAACAATTATGTGGTGATAGCAGAGGGATGAGGAGACGGCAGGAGGAAGGAGGGAGGAGGTCATGCTGAACTGGTGCTGAACAGATTGTCAAATTGTTAAACGGAAACAACTCGCTGAACAGATTTGTCTTGTTTGCATATTCAAAATCCCCCCGTGTCGCATGTTTTAATAGTGCATTTAAATTTTTAAAGCCCACACAGCTAATTACGTGGGCTGTTTATACGATTCACGAACGATCCACTACGATTCGTTCTTGCCACGGGGTGTTTAATGCCGTCGCATAAATGTCGAAATGTTGCGGCTGCCTTGCCACATGTTTGATTTTGATGTGGAGAAATGGACAAAGAGCGGAAAGAGGGGAGCAGGGAGGAACTCTGTACTCATGATAGGGACATAGGCTGTTTCATTGTCTCGTCTCTCTGTCTCTTCTCTGTGCGTGTGTCTGGCTGCCTTCCGTCTAAATAAGATAAGCAAAATGTGAACAACATGCACAGCAAATGTCAAAGCGTATTTAATGAGCACCCTCCCTACTAGACTCCCTCCCTCATCCCTCCGCCGTTACACATTCCCTCATCGAGCCAATGTGGCTGCGATTTTCTGCGAAAATCACAAAATCAGTTGGCAAGAAATCAGATTGTGGTTGGGGCGTTGGGCAACCGCGGCGGCGACAAGGCAACATCGACAATGTTGTGGCAAGCACCGATGTTGCGCCCAACAGAAGAGGAGGAGTGGGGAAGTGTGCGAGGCATGTCGACATGGCGACAACAACAACAGTTGTAGTTAAAGCCAAAAGCGAAAGCATATGCCGCGATGCGTGCCACCGATTGACGACCGAAGAGGGTCTCTGTATTCCTGGTGTTGCACATCAAGCGTGGCAGACACAGAGGAAGACGCCACCATTCACGACGTCGGAGTCGGAGTCTATGCCAAGACGATGACGACAACAACAAGGTGGCATAAACAATGCTCTCGGCCACATGCCAAGCGAAACAAATTGTGCAGGTTGAGACCCTATGCCTGTCTCTCTGCATGTCTTTGTCTGTGTGTGTGTGTGTGTGGTCCTTGCTAGATAATGTCATCAGTACACAATATTTGAGAACTGTGACCTTGAACTCTGCTCGACTGAAAAGCAAATTAGCGAGTGGATGGAATTGTATTCACCTTTCATAAAACAAGGCGACAAACTGCTTAAACAGATAGTTTACGATTAAATAACATTACGTAGCTCATTTTATTATACACCAAAATAAAAAGGAACATTCATAAGTTGTATATTTCGAGCAAATTCGCCTGGTTCAGGCATCTCTCCAGATACTTTGGCCACTCGCTTCTTTGTCCGCTCCTCTTAACTCTGCACACTTTCCTTAACCACAAGACATTTCATTAGTGCAAGTGCTGCACCCACACACATCTACACACCCACACACATCTACACACCCACACACATCTACACACCCACACATACACACCCACACACATATGAGCATTCCGCACGCGCTTCAAGCATTGCAGAACGTGCCAAAAAGTATTGCATAAACGCAGGCGAACGACATCGCAAAAAAAATAAGGTAAAGAGAAAGCTCGAGCACAATATTTTCCTTTTTATTTTCCAGCTCTCCAAAGGCAAACAAATCTCAGTTGTTGCTGTGTAAAAAATAAGTGCGAAAACTGGGTAAATGAAAATGAAGTTTAAATACTCTTACAGACAATTAAATGACTTTCCTCTCAACACAATCAAATTAGTTGTACTTAACTTTGTGAACAAACAGGCTAATTTGAAAGAAAACTTTATCGAATGCAAGAAGACCGTAAAAGAGGTAGCATTTAAGGATGTTTTGGCTCTTAAGGATCCTTTGTTAGGGTATTAAAGTAAATTGAAACTCCACACATCATGTACAGATGGCTGTCAATGGAATTGCACGGCGTTTAGCAATCAACTCACGAGTCTGCAGTTGAAGTCGCTGTCCATGTCCATCCCCATGTCCGTGTCTCCATCCATATTCCCAGCCCCCCATCCCCTCCCCCATTCCAATCGCAATTCCAATCCCTGTCGAAGCACTGCTGAGACTGTCGCTTAGCATTGCGCATACGCCGCGTTGCACATGTGGCTGCTGCAACCAGTTGGCAAGCATCTATGGGGCGTGTGTTAATAATGCGTGACATAAACTGAAGCTCAGGCAGTTTCTCAGTTGGCTGACTGCTAGATGCAGTCGACTTGGACGTGGACAAGGACGTGACAAAACGAATTGAGTTGAGCATTTTAAGTGACAGGACGCAGGCAAATGTCGAAGTCAAAGTCGAAGTCGATGCTAAGGAAATGCGAGTTGAGATTGCGACATTGTCATTGTTTTATTGACATCCCAATGCGGAGTCACAAACACAAGCACAAATACAAATACACACCAGACTTTTACACATCCATACGATATTTTTACGCTTCACTCGCTTTTACGTCCATAACATTTAAATTTCTGCCTTTAAATATGCAAATAAATGTTGGATGAAGGCAACAAATTCAAAACTCATTCTGCATAATGTGAGTGTGTGAATGTGTGAGAATTTCAATTTCCGCTCTCGCACGCATACACACTCACAGTGGCATAGAGAAGTATGTGTATACTAAGCACACTGCCAATTGCCGCCAATCAAAAGAAAACCAAAGTCGAAGGACGCTGCTGGCAACGCGTTGCTGATTTTTGAGGAAATTAAATGAAATTGATTTTAACCCCAAGTGTGAGAGTTCGCCAGCGGTAGTGTGAATGTGTATGTGTGTGTGTGTGGGTGTGGTTGTGTGTGTGTATGGTTGAGTGTGTCATATCCGTTGGGACACACAAAATTACTTTGTGTATATATTATACTATTTTAATATTCAAACAAAATTTTAAATTGAAATTGACATTCAGAGCAATCACAAGAGAGATGCATAGATAGCCAGAGGGTGTAAGTGAGAGATAGATAGCGAGCAGTACCTGTTCAGGAGCTACATTTAAGCCGCTGTCCTTTGCAATGCATAATCCCTTTAAAAATAATTACAAACTGCAATTATTAGCCTCGAACGAAGGTGGAACAGGGAACGCGATGCCAAAGCAAATCCAATTAAGTGAAAAGCAAGTGTAAGCCGAAGCTTTTCCTCCACTATTTTCCTTCACTTCCTGTTCCTTTTCCTGTTCCTCAGCTGTTCATTTAATGCGCGCTAAATGGCAAGAACTTTGCCAGGAAAATTGCAGGAGCTGCCACTGACACGTCTTGCACCGGCTGATGATTTTTCCAGGGCTCAGGTTGTCCTCTTTCTCTTTCTCCTGTTCCCTGTCTCATTCTCATTTTATTCAACTTGTTGTTATTTCTTTTCTTGAGGATAACTTTACATTTTATTTTATTTGCTGCACGACAATGAAGCATGGAATTAAATTGGCAACAGCAATAATAATAATAATAATAACACGGCTAACAGATATGTACAGCTTTTTGCCATTGCTGTAAGTAGCGTTTGCTTTGTTATTGCTGTCATCCAGCTGAAACAGTTGGCCAGGCTAAAACTTGTAAACAGCTTTCTCGAATTGGTCATTGGTGTGTCCAACTTTTACCTGATGCTTTGTATTGTCCTTGCTGCAAACACTGAAAAAACTCAGAAAGAGAAGTGCGAGGGCTGCTCCAGATTAAATTGAAAATGTTATTAAAATACACCATTTACTGCTTCGTAAAATGAATCACTTTAAATATATTATCCATTATACCATTTATTTATTACATTTGATTCATTTACCTACCGCGTCTCTTCAGGCGACCCTCGCCGTCGGAAGAGCTGGAAAATATTGTGGCATGTAATGAAAGTGAAAAACTGTTGCAGGTGAATGTCCATTCGGCCCTTGTAGTTGGGCAAAATACTATTTCAATTGAGGTAGAAAATGAACGACAAGGACACGGCGGCATTTTCATTTCTCTTCCTTCCACTACAAGTTTTTTCGTCCCTTTGTATGTATGTGTGTGTGTGTGGGTGTGTGGGTGTCTGTGGGTCTGTGTGCGTGTTTTCATGAATTGCAGCAGAGATTCACAGAGAATTTGCAGAGAATTCATTCTTCTTTTTGTGTTTGCTGTTTAAATCGCAGCATGAAAAGAATTTTTGAGTTCACATTTCAGCTCTCATCTTTCTTTGATTTTTTTTGTTTGTCTTTTTTTTTGTTTCTCAGTTTTCATTTTGTTTTCCCTGTCAAGTGTGGCAAGTCAAGGTGGCAAGCTCTTCACTTGAACAGTTTGTATACCTTTTCCATTGATAGCCCCTGAACAAGAGTCAACTTCATTCGCATGACATTTGAACCAATGACAATCTGTTAGCTCAATTCTCTTTCTCTCCCTGTGCGTGTGTGTGTGTGTCTGCATTAGACCAGATTATGTGTCAGTAAGTGCTAAACTAAGAGTAGGCATGAGTAAGCCTATGACAAGTACACAAAGCAACAGCTGTTCTTGACCAAAATAAAACAGTTGTCATAACACTGATTGAGCTGACCAACTGACTAGTTGGCTAGAAGCACCTATAAATGCCAGTGTCCAATACCAAACAGTCAACAAACAGTGAGCAACATGCAACCGAATTGTAAGCATCTTTTGGCCACAACTTTGCTGCTTTTGATGCAGAAAGTCTATTGTCAAAATGCAACCACCAATTATTGCCAGCCAGGATTGTGTTCCATTGTCAAGAAACACATTGCCTGCAGGAACAATGGAGTGAGTATGAGGGTAAGAATCGGTTACGATAGCTTATTGTTTCATGAACCAACAGGAGCTGGCCAAAGCCTGTCCTCCAAATGCCCAGCTGATGAATCTCACACAGCATCAGCCTCTGATTCTCAATCAGCACAATTTCTTGCGCAATTTGTTGGCCTCTGGCAAAGTGGATAACTTGCCGGTCCCAGAGAGGATGGCCACCATGCAGTGGAGTGACGAACTTGAGCAACTGGCCACACTGAATGTCAAGCAGTGTGCCATGATCTACGATCCGTGCCACAACACTCTCGAGTTTCGCAATTCAGGTCAAAATTTGGCAATGCAAAACATTAGCACCGCGGTTGAGGTCACGGATGAGGAGCTGCTTAAGGATAACATCGATCGCTGGTGGGAACAGCGCAATAACATAACCCGCGAGCGAGTGGACAAGTATCCCAAGGAGCCCAAGATCAGCGAGTGCGTCCATTGCATGCAATTTGGAGTAACTTCTTTATTTATCAATCCCTTTCCCAATTAATAGCCTTATTCGCAACTTTGCTGTTATGGCCCGGGATAACAATACCTACGTGGGCTGTGCTGCCATGAGATACACCAAGAACTTCCTGCAACACTTCCTGTTGGCCTGCAACTATGCCAGCAACCCCGTTCCCGAGTATCCAATTTACAGGATCAAAAGTCGTGGCTGCCAGAACGGACACGACAAGTATTACCCGGCACTTTGCAAGGCAGGCGAACAGTACAGAGACATTGAGCCCCTGGAGCCCAACAAGTGGTCCAAATAGGCGAAATTCTTCTACATATGCCAGTGAAATATTTATGAATAAAATGCAGCCTGCTATTGACTGCAGTCATTACTCTTAAAGGCAACAAACAAGACTCGTTTTGGTTTATTTAACATGTTGATTTCCGTGTCACATTCATATATCATCGGCATTATGACAAGACCGCATTGGGAACTTTTTCATGTACATATTCGAGGGGGCAACTCATCACAGCATCACAGCATTGTAGCATTGTAGCATTGTAGCATCGTAGCATATCCCATGTGATGAGCTACCCATCATCCCATTAGGCCATCATCATTATCATCAACATTTCGTAGACAAGAGCTAAAATATGATACTCGTTGTTTCTCAGCCTGAGAGAGACGAGACTCTGGCGAAGACATCGACAAGTTGGCATCTAATTTTAACGTCAATATATGAAACGAAAAAACGTGTCTTCATCAACGCGCCACGGCTCGTAATCTTTCGTGTCCGTCCTTGCACCCCACTGTCACCCCCCTGGCACCAACTGCCCCGCTGCTTCTGCTTTCCTCTCTGGCCCATGTTGTGTCTAGTTTGCCCCCACACACTTTTAAGTGCCTATTAATAATGTTGGCCTGGCTGAGGCAATTTTTTCCTCATAGTCGCCGTCGTCGTCTTCTTCAGGTTTTGCTTTATTTTTAGTGTACATCGTTAGCGTCCTCCGGCGTTCTTCTTCTGCGCTTAATATGCCGTTATGTCGTCAAATCTTGGGATCATTAAAAACAAAAGCAAAAGCAAGAACAAGAGCTCTCCAGAAGTGATTCCCTGTGCTTTTGTTACATTTACAGATAATTAATAGACAGCCTAATGCGGGCTACATAAAATATGATCAAATTAAATTCGAGCTATCCAGGAAGCATAAAGTAAGCTGAACATATATTCGCAACTGCATAAATAAATTACTATATTTGCGAATTTCATAAAATTATTCACACTTCTTTTTAATTGTGTTGTAAATTTTAGTAGTTCATTTAGCAAAAAAAAAAACTAATTAAAAGTATAAAATAAATAATTTGTGATGGTAACGCGCTCATTAAAAGCATGTAAAACCATAGCCAGTAAATTTTCTGATGGCTTTAAACATATAAAATCATTAATATAATAAAATTATAAAATACGAGCATGTGAAAAGTGATGCTTCTATAAAATATGTAGGGTATTTATGTGCGTACCTAATGTTGAAATATTGAACCGTATTTTGTTTAATTAATAGCAATTAGTATTAATAAAAATTCCTTCAACAGATAGAAATACAACATTTAAATTAATGCCATATAATAGTGGCTCAATTAGTAAAAGTTTTTCATGACTTCTATCAAACTGGTGCAATTTATGTGCAGGGTATATGCTAGTCGAGTAATTTCTTTAGTTAATGGGAAAACTATTTAAATAATAAACTGAAATTTCGTGTGGCATAGGGAGCCCACATTTAACATGGTGTGCATTTATATTTATACGATTTAAATGGGTCTCCCTCGGCCCCTTCACACATTTTATTGTTGACGTGATATTTGGGGCCTTTTGGCTCGTAAAAGCTCATAAAATCGAAATTAATGCGCGAATTATGGCAAAACAAAATATGGCATTGGTTTTATTTAGGTTTTTTGTTGCGTAAATCGTGGCCGGTCGAGTTTAAACATGTTAATACAATATTAGATCGAAATGAGCATAAATTTGAAAAGTGTGCACTGAGCTGAGAATAAAGCATACATGATTTAGCATCGTCACAGAGGACGCCACTTGAATGTTTAATGAGCACTCAAATGTGTCAACAGGCTAAATGAAAATTTATTTAATTATGAATCAGACAGATAGACGTGCTGACAGAGGGATAGACACTTAGAGAAATGAAAAGTGAGCCATCATAACTTTTATGCTAACAACGCAATGAATGTAGCTTTGAAGTTTTCTGCCTGGCATGCAAAGTAGTCCTATTCTTAGTTAATGTTAAGAATATTCTAAAAAGGCAATCAAAAGTTGCCCGAAGAAATTGTCGAGGACAACAAAACTTTTGATTTATGAAATTTACGTTAAAAATACAAATGCTGTTTGATGACATTTGTTGTTGTTAGCAGTCAAATCGCTAACAAATTCCCAAACAAGTCCAATAAAAAGCGAAAAGGTCTTTGATTTATCATCCAACTGGAATTCCCTGACTGCTGCGGCATTAAAGCGACCACAAATGAATTTTGGCCGCTCCTTGCAAATCTCATATAGGGCATAATAAATAAGCCGAATGTAACTTGGGTCCCTTACGTCTTAACGATCAGAAAAAGGATTGTCAACTTTTTCATCTAGAACTTTTTGGCAATGCAAATTACCAAGAAATTTGGACAGCTCTAAGGATAGTTTGGATAGTGCATAGACTTATTTTAGTGTGTTAGTGTGTTAGTGTGTGTTGGTGTGTGTGGTCTACAAGGCATAACATAACATTTGAGCCATAAAACATCCTATTGCTGGCTCATTTATTTTATGGGCCCAACGCTTTAAGTTATTTTTCCTCATTATATTTTATATACATCAGGATCTGGGCCCAACAAAAACATCCGACGGCATTTGGCAATCAGCACAAATGCTACGTTTGTTTGCACATACTATTTGCTGTGTGTACGTATGTGTAATGTATGCGCAAAATGTCAAACGGTCGCCAAAGCTGGCCATCACACATACGACGCGTTGTGCGGCCTACCGCCCGCTCATTTGCAGTTCGTCAGTTCATTTCTTGGGGCTTAGCACACAGTTCATTAGCGCCTTGCCAAACTTGGCTTATTAATCCTCAAAGGAGCAGGGCAAGACCACGACCAAGAGCAAACTGATGTCCGACGCGTCAGTCGCCGCCAGTTGACGACTGTCAACAGTTATCATTTGGCTCCGGCATAAACAGCAAATTAAGTTTTACTGTTTTATATATATTTGGCACTCGGCTGTCGACAGTTAGGTTGACTGCCAATTTGGGGTTGTGGTTCTGTACGAGAGGGAGGATTGGTAGGGAGGGAAGCAATTCACATTTAGGTTGTTTTCGTATGACGCGAGTAATTTCAGTGTTTCTTATTTGATTTTGATTGCTTGACATTTGATTGCTTGTAATGAGCTCGCCAGTTTCATGAATAAAACGTCGCTTATTAAGATTAGCAAGAACTTAATAGAGCCGCTTAAATAGGAATTTGTTAAATGGGAAAATAATTAAAAATAATACAAATAAATGGGCAGTTATTATTTGGAAAACCAATCAAAAGCATTTATTATATTCTATGTAAAATTCAAATTCTGTACGAGTTTGCTGTGAATTCGCAGTTTCTGCTTCAATATAATTGTATCGGTTTAGTCGAATAGAATTCTCTTTGACTTTCCATATGTCAAGTAGTTTGAGTTGTGTTTGACTTGCTTCCTGAGATTCATTCCAAAGGATTGTTATCGTTGTTACAGCTCTCGTAGCGTCAATTGTGCGGCAAACATAATTCAATTAACGCCTGCCCAGTGGATTCGCAGCAAACACAAAAACACAAACACCAATACAGAAACAAAACTCACAACTCTATACAATCACTCACACGCTCATATGTCTGCCCCTAGCAAAATAGCCGGGCTAACTGGCCGCCTGTCTGACTGACTGGCTGGCTGACTGACTGGCTGACGGTCAATCTCTGAGTCTGGGCCTGTAACTCGGCCTGGCTGGATAGCCATGCAAATGGCCGGAAAGTGGCGTTTTACAATTTTGCAATTTCCGCCGCCGCACAACATCAAACAGAAAACTCTTGACGCATTTAACCAACCCTCTCTTTCGCTCTCAGTCTGTCTCACTTACTCACGCCTCTTTGACCGCCTGTCTCTTTTTTTGATATGTGAATTGTGTAAATATTTTTGTTACAAATTGTGAATTTCACGCCTGGCAATGTATTAAATATGAGTATGAGTATGTGAGTACTCATAATTTTATCGACTGCATTTGTATTTGATCAATTGAATGCGAACATTGATCAAATTTTGAAATAATGCGATTAGTGTCTATTTTCTTCTTTTTATTTTATTAGCCGCAATTTTCAATTGAGGCTTAATTGAAAGCGAAATAATTTTAAATAATAATAATAATAATTGTCAGCTGAAATTGTTGTTGTTGCGACTTTATATTGTCTCTTATTGTGGCATGTCATGCGAATATTGAATTGAAATACATGTCTATTTAAATAGGCTCGTCTCAATTCTGTTTCATGCCCGGATAATTGCAAAATTTAATTATAATATTTGCTGCTGACACTGCCACGCCTATAGATGTAACGCCCACAGACCACAGATGCCATGTCAAGAAATAATAATTGCTTAAATAAACACGACTACGAAAGTACATTAATAAGCATCAGGAAAAAAAAGGAAACAGAGAAATGTGAAATATTTACAATTATGGATATGTGTGTTCTTTTTAAAAAGTCGACATGCAATGAAGCGCACACAGAGCAACAACGCTGCCAACTTAACTTGAGGGCGGCACACTACCCCTTAACATTCACTTCCGCTTCCGCTCGACTCCGCACCATACCGTTTCATTCCGTTCCGTTCGCTCGTTGCCTGTTCACATTATTCACATGTTGTCGTGCTGTTGTGACCGGTTCTCAGTTGCATGTATTTAATAACAGCCGAGTTCTGGTCATCGACTTCAACATCGTCATCGTCATCGCCATCGACCTCATCGTCGTCGTCATCGTCATCGTCATCATTATCATCATCAAGTTATAGACAATGCGTGGAGTCTTTTCGTTTGCAGTGGCAAATATGCAGGTGCCAAGTTCCTGGAAACGTTTAGCCTATTGATTTTCTACCCGTTTGCGCAGCTGTGACACATATTTCCCCACGATAGAAGCCAATTAATTGTCTGCTTATTACAACATTTAAATAAATCAAATATCAAATATCCCATTAAATGATAATTTTACTCAGTCGACTCTTTTTTAGCTCCTGCTCTTCGTCAGCTCTTTAGATTTGCACACAAATTTAAGCTGATTCGATATGACCTACATAAGTACATATACTAAGAACTCGCTAACAATCTGTTACCGCAGTCAATGTTTTCTAAGGGAGAGAGAGAGACAGAAAGGTAGACAGAGTGAGAAAGATGAGAGTATTGCGGTACACACAACTTCAATTACAATTTGATTTGCAAATGACTCTGAAAACATGACAAGAAACTCAAGTTGAAAACTTGGCTAAAGATTTAAGTGAAATTTGAAATGCTGTCAAGTGCAAAAAGTGAATCTTGTTCTGACATTGCAATAAAATTCAAACAGTAAATGTTTACTTCAAATTTTGATATTTAATACGAGATACCGTAGCAATTTCTGTCTAGACAGATAATTAACTTGTTATTATTGCAACTATGCAATGTAATGTAATGTAATTTAATGAAAGGCAAATTCTGACCTAAACAAACAACATTTTTAAGGCATTATCCCTTTTAATATCTTACAGAGTTCGTCCCAAAATTATCTGCTGAACTTATGACAGGCTCAACGACAAATGTAGTAGGCAAATAAAAGTTAAGTGTAGTCACATTACACTAATTAAATATTAATATATTAAACTAATTAAATATAAAAAATCAGATAAGTCATCCACTCGAGTGCTGTAGAAGTTAAGTTCGCTTTAAGCATTTTATACGTCAGTTGGCAATATAAAATTGTGCAACATTAAATGGGCGTTTCACATAAATAAAAAGGAGCTGAAAATTGGGTTAAAAATTAACTACCCCAAATTTAAATCAACTGCGTGGTGCCCACAAGGGAAGGAGCCTGCCGGCGTCCAGCTTCGTTGATGCCAGTCCTGTCAGCGAGTCCTGTTGCCGTCGGGACTCGTAAAAAATCGCCTCGATGCCTTTCCCATTGCCGTGGCCAATGCCTGCCTGCAAGCCGTAAATAAAGCCTCACAAACATTAATAACTCCCATTGGGTGTGTTAACAGGCAATGACCAAAAGAGGGCAGGCCTGGCATGGATTTGGTCTACGTTTTTTGTTGTTCCTTTACTGCTGTTATTTTCCCCAATTCCACTTGCCTGTTCCCCTTCAATCATGGCCTCCAGTGTGCATAAATTGCAGTGAAAATGGCACAGAAATAACTGGCTATGTTGTCGTTGCAATTGTTGTTGTTTTTGTTGCTGCTGCTGCTGTTGCTGTTGCTGTCTATGAAAAACGATGTGCAACAAAGGTAACAAGCAAAGAGCAGGTAAAAAATTGCGCATACGTCAGGTGCGCCCGTGGCCTGTAAGTTGCTGCGGGGCAAGCAGAGTGTGTAATGCATGTAAGACAATCATTTTGACAAGGCAGTGGCACCGGCAAGCAGCCAACACCGCACAGTGTTTACATTGTGCCACGCCCAGCAACCTAGACTCTGTCTGTTCCTGGCCCCATCCCTGGTACCTTTACCTTGGCACTAAGAGTTACTCATTGGCCCGTCGCTCGCTTGGCTGCCTTTTGATTATTATGCACTTTGATACTTATCTTTAATTGAGGTAACATTTTCCCATTTTCTCATTTTTCAGAGAGCAGCTCAAAGCGTTCGTCTTACACTTTCTTCTATTTTTTAGTTGACGCTTCACCTAACTGAAATTAATTTTTCTCCGCTTCGATTTCTCTTTAAAATTCGAAATTTACTTGCGAATTTCTCTGGAAATCGCTGTCCTTGCAAGTTGGCGGCCTGTCATCAATTTCATATTAATTTTCTGAAGGTTGGACAATATTTGTTGCCAAGTTTTCCAATTATAAATATTATTGGAAAGTGCAACCACTGATTGACTATAATAATAATTAAGAGTGCTTTAAATTCGTTGTAATTAATATGAAATTGCCCCAAGCTATTTACATTCACTTGCTACATTTGCATTTTTGCTTTTCACTTTTGCGGTCGCTTTGAGTTTGAAATTTAAATATGGAAGACCATTAAACAGACAGACCATTTACACACACCCTCATACAATGGGATCTATTGTTGCCACAGTGAACCACTAAGTGCTGAGCTCATAGTTCTAGCTATGGCTGTGACTTTCCCTTTACTCTCAGTTAATCCCTCGAGCCCCGTTGTAGCCGTGCAGTGCACCTTGCAGTGAGCAGAGTGCAGGGTATGAATCATTATGTCGTTAGACGTCTGCAACGGATGCCAAAGCTAATTTTGCGTTAAATGAGTCCCCAAGCTATGCGCCAATGATTCATTATCCAGTCCAGAGTACAGAATACAGAGTCCAGAGTTCAGTCCGGTAGGCTCAACACACAGGACAAAGCCACAAACTGCACAACATGGCATATGCAAATGAGCAATGAGTGCGGCTCGACTCGACTCTCGGTTTGGGGTTCACTCGGTTCCGGTTCTGACTGGTTATGTGTTTCTCTGACTCTGTTGTTGCTCTGGACATCGATGGGTCGTAAAACGAATCAATCATAAATGTCAACGGCTGCGTGTTGGCCCCGCCCACCTGCTGCCCATCAAACTGAACGCGGTGTCGTGTACGTAATATTCAAGCTGCTTTTGTTTGAATTCCCAAGGCGCATATTTGACAGCATATTTAATTGATTTATTGCTGAAATTAAATCTCGTCACTGTTGTACTTTAACACAATTGAAATATGACGCATACGCAGCGTGGACTTTAATTGTTATGTTGTGCGCTTGGATTTTCCCCTTTAATTGCTGTCATAAATTGTCTATATTGTGCTTTGACCTTTACTGACCCACCAATTACTTGGATATTAAGCAATTTGTGTTTGCATAGTCTACTTTTAAGTGCCTTGAAGCCAAGTATCAACTGTATAAGCTTTGGACAGTCTATGTACCGATTTGAATAGACTTTTGGCTGACATGACTGACTGCATATCCATTTGTGTTGCTGGAGAGTTGATTACGTAGGTGCTGGGGCAGCACCTGCCAGTTATTTGCTGTTCTATAAAAGCAATGCGCAATTGCCAGGCAGACCTTGCTCTCGTATTTGCATTTACTTCGGTGCAGTGTTTGCCTGCCCATCCGCAAACTCACTCACATACTCACCGGCATTTACACACACTCGCCTGGTCGACTGGGAAAATTTTAATCCTGTCAAAGAAGCTTGTAGTGCTTCAGGCTGGCACTCTTAAAGTTTCATGGAATTTTCTACAAGAGTTGGCCTGCCAGAGACACGTTGGTTAAACGACACTTGGCTGCTTGAGTAAACAAGACTCTTGGTGCAGGAAAACAGGCACAAATTTGATTGGCAACGGACTTGAGCAATGCAATGTCTAAATTGAGCCTCAACTTTAAATGTGAAAACTTTAAATTCCAAAAAGCAAATTTGTGGTTCTCCATTTAATGCAATTCGATCTCGTGCAACAGATTTAAAGTGTTTTATACTTTGTGTATAAAGTTCTTAATAATCTCCTCTATCAATCTGTCTTGAGTGTATTCTTAATTTACTAATAGTTTGGCTGCAGTATTTGTAAATTTGATTTCATTTGGTAGATTCCTTGGCGAATTGTCGGCTTGTGGATTTTCAATTGAAAGGAGTACAACCGAAAATTTGTTGTTGAAACTTTGTTCATTTGTTATTCTTGTTTCAGTTGCGCTGTTGTTCAGTTGTTATTGTTGCTAACATTACTTCAGCTCCAAAAAACTTTCAGCCAGTTTAACCCTTTTATGACGCCTCCCATCTTGACATGGCCCCACAATGTGGCAGTCGCCATATTTTTATTTTCCTTTGGCCGGAAATGAAATTTTCTGTTTACAGTATATCGTTGCTGTTTTTTATGCTTCTATTATAGCAGAGCATAAACATTAGACCACTTGAAGCTCAGCACTCTCAGAGAAATAACATAAAAGGCACTCCGTTTTCATTTTACAAATGCCCGGCGAAGTCATAGAAAGTCGACGCGTCGAGTAATTACAAAATTGCCCCCTCCTAGGGGTTCATAAAAGGAAAGGCACAGCCAAATGACAAGAACTGAAACTAAAACTGAAACAACAACGACAACTTTAACTGGCACACTCCATAAGAGGCACACTTGACGAGCAAACGAGGCACCATGCAGTTGCCACAGCCACTTGAGTCCTGGCACAATGAGTTTGTCATTTGCGCCATTTTTGTTTTAGCTTCGCAAGAAGCTAGCCCCGAAAAAGGAGGAAAAAGAGAGATACGTTTTCTGTGGGTCTATGTGTATGTAAGTTTATGAAAGTGTCAGAGTGTCCGCTGTGTCATGCTTATAATTAAAGTGCAATTAGTTTGTATTAAGGTGCAGTAATGGCGTTGCCGCTTCCTGTTTTGACGATGTGTCCTTGACGGGGCCATAAGCTAGGTTTCTTGCCGGCAATTTATTAAAGTCTCCACAGTTAATGGAATTTTACGTACTTTGATTTATATTTTGATTATTTATTATTTTATTTGAATTGTTTCAGGGCTAACATTGTGCTACCAGCGACAATCAGTGAATAACAACAACAATCACAATAATGCAGATTCAAAGCCAACACATTTGCCGCCATTACATTATCCGCATGGCCACAAATGGAATGAGCCGTATTTTGATCTGACAATGCCAAGGAACATCACATCCCTTGTGGGCAAATCCGCTTATTTGGGCTGTCGAGTCAAGCATCTGGGCAACAAGACGGTGAGTACAAGACACATTTACAGATACAAAAACAGATACAGATTCAGATATAGATAGGCATAAATACAAATCATTTGATGGCAATCTGGCAGCTGCTTTCTGAAGTATAAGCACAGTGAAAGAGAGAGCAGTTGATATTGTCTGTTTCTGTGGGCGTCTGTTTTAATAATGTTTATTTTTATTTACATTTAATAAACAAAAATGTAGCGACAAGTGTTGGCAATATGCCGACCATCTCAGATACATAGTTGGAATATTGGTCTAGGACACATGTGTGCGAATGTGCGTGTGTTTCTGTTATAATGTCAGCCGCTTATTAAATTTGCTGCCAGTTTATTATGTAATACGTGACGTTGAAACAATGAACCCAACTAAAAAGGAGCACAACACATGCCAACACAACACAATACAACATATGTTGCCCATGTCCGAGTATCCTGTTCAGATATTGTCATTATTTTGATGGCGTCACTTGATTTCCTACGGCCTACAGAAACTAAAACTAAACGCCCAACACTGACAACATCTCAGACATGTTTAGGGGGCAACTTAAGCTATCCGCAAGGGAATACTCCTTCTCTGAGGCAATTAACATCTCGTTTTTCCTCAAAGTTTTCTCACCCACTCCTCCTAACAGCACGGCAATTGTATATTGAATTTCAGCAATCCAATTAAATTGGTTGGCATAACTGCAGTACAAGTACAATACTGCCGAGGCGGCAGTTTCGAAAAGTTGCCTGGCAACGCAGTACATCAGTTCGGGGGATTGGACATTTGTCAGCCCGTTTGTCACGTTGACACTGCAGTGCAATCTGTCGCAGAGCACAGAGATCGGAGCATAGGTCCATCATTTAACGTAAATTCAATGAGATTTAACACTAACATGTTATACACTGATGTGTATACCCTGATGTGTGTATGTGTGTGTGCAGTTCACACTTCGGCATTGCGGAAATATTTGCACGCATCCCAAAATACATGTGCGGCCTGCATACAATCGTGAGAAACTTTGCAGGTGTTACTCGACTATGGTAACTGTTTTCTGGTTTGGGCCAGCGTTGATTACGTTAAGCGATTTAGCGACGGACTTGGCACCCTGTGCTAGGAAGAGATGGGCTGGGGTTGTGAGGTCATAGATTTCCACATAACCAAATCCGCTTCCGCAATCAGTAAACTACACACACTGAGAGAGACAGGCAAAAAGAGAGGGAGGGAGTGCTTCTCTAGTTAACTGGCGGCTCGTTTTTGGCCAACGTTTAAATTTATGTTGCCAGTGCGGCAAAAACTCTGACGGGAAAAGTTTTTCCTTTTTTTTTTTGCACCCCTTCTGCCTTCTGCTGGACTGTTATTGCAGAATTAGACAGACGGCAACTGGAACTGCACAGATGGATGCCTGGCACAGTTGGCTGGGCTCTGACGCAGTGTCTGTTCTGTCTATATGTCTGCCTGTTGGTCTGTCCCCCTGTTAGTCTGTCCGCCTGTATGTGTATGTGTGTATTGGTTTTACAGTTGGCCGCCGCATAAACAAGGCGCCTGAAAAACTTGCCAAAAACAGTGGCAGGCTCCTCTCAAAAAAATGATATAAAAAATTTACAAAATGTAGTGGCCAATGCGGAAAAGGAATGTCGAGTTAAAGAGAGCACGGAAGTATCATTTTCCGGCTCTCTCATGCGTGCCGCACACTAATTTTAAGTTATTTAATATTTAGATTGCCAGCTGCATAAATTTTGTTGGCCTGCGGCTCAAAATGAGACTTACACTGTGGCCGACACTGGGACGGAGTCTGACCAAAGCAATGGCCAGTATATTGAGACAAGTTTTAGCTGGGCGCAATCAAAATGCAAATCAGAGCTATATGAATGCAAAATCTCAACAAAGGACGGCTAATGATTAATTCAAATATTTCTTTTACTTCTTAAATATTGAATGTATATCTCAAAAGGAGTCAGGAATAGTGCAGGATTGGTTTAAAGCAGAACTAATAATTTTGAATGCAGAATTTAAAGAGAAAACATTATCTAAATGATAAAGTTATGAGCCTTTGAAGTTGGTCAAACTTTTGCCAATCCAATTTGGTATTATTTACGTAAAACGTTTAGTTTCGGTTAATCTATGTGGAATTATTTCGTAGTTTGGATAATAATAACACGCTAAGCCTTGGATTGTTATAATCACAGCTTTCATTAAATGAAGTCCCTATTCATATTTTTTTAATTTAAACAGGTGGCCTGGATACGACATCGTGATCTTCACATACTCACAGTTGGCACGTATACATATACAACTGATCAGCGTTTTCAGACCTCCTATCATCGAGATATTGATGAGTGGACATTGCAAATCAAATACGCCCAGCAGCGGGATGCTGGCGTCTATGAATGCCAAATATCAACGCAGCCGGTGCGCAGCTATTCGGTCAACTTAAACATTGTGGGTAAGTTGTAGCCAAAAACTGTGTCATGGGACACACGACATACTATACATAGTTGTATACGTATGTGTAAGAATATATAATAATAAGAACGCGTATAGTATACGAGGATAGCTGACGAGCCTTTAGCCGCTGGGTTTTTGTATACATATTTTAACTGTTGAAGCTGGGAGCGTATACGTAATATTTCGACATGTTGAAAAAACATGATGCACGATGGGTATTCGCATTTTTATTATTTGCATATTCATGCAATTCGCAAAAGTGTAAATTATGCACACTTGACAATCTCGCTACCAAAATAAAAATAACAAAGATGTTTAAAATAAAAATAATAACAACAACCAGCGGCAGCACCCACAGCTGCGAGTATAAAACAACTGAACAACAGTTGCACAGCCGAGATAGAAAGGGAATAAGGCAACAATTTTATTCGGTTTTGAAAAATATGTGAAAAATTGACATGGAGAAAAGCTAACGTGGTCGGAGATGTAGCAGATATTCAATGCAATGCATACATCTATAATGAAATTGAATCCCATTTTGGTCACAAGGGAAGCTGTGAAAAGTCTGCAAACTCTCTGAATGCTGGGGAAACTATTCACAATCCGGTTTATCATTTAATACGCCACAAAGACGCAAAACTCTGTTAGGTGCGTTGACGTGAAAAACATCGCATATTAAATGAGTTTTTATATGACTGCAGGCGAATAGTAATTCTGTTTTCAATTTAATGCTTTTTAAATGTAATTTCTCTACAGTTAAATTTGTTCAACGTTTGTGGTTACATTTGGATTTATTTTGTAAAATAATTATAAATATTATTGAATATAATTTTTGTATGATTTCTTTAATTATATATTCTATTTTTCATTTTCTTTTTTTATACTTTTATGTTATCATTCATACTTCAATCAGATATTATCGATGAGGAGACGAGCAATACGATGCAACAGTATTTCAACGATGATGCCTTCTATATAGCCGCCGATCGGGTGTATCAGTCGAGTGACGATGAGTTCGCTGGCATGTTTGGACCAATCCAGACAGTTGCGGGTTTGTAGATTTGTGAAATATGCCATAAGCAGTGCATACGCTGAGGTTCAGTTAACCGACATGCTTTAGCAACCAGTAACCGTTACAGCAGATACCTCGGGAGGGAGACGAGATGGAGGGGTGTGCTGTCGAGCACGAATATTATTTTTTAATATTTTTTCACATATTCCGTGTCAGTTTTGCGCAGGTCCTCCAAATGCAAGGAAGTAGTCGAGTGCCTTGTGGTCGGAGCAGCGCTTTTCTGGCTCTTGACGAACAAATTGCTTTAGAAAATACTTTTCCAGAGTAACTTTGCCAGCTTGTTACTTTATTCTTAACATTTTACATTTTACCTCGCACATTTTTTGCTTTGTGTGTGTGCAGAGCAATTTGCATTGAAAATATTGTGGCACAAATGTTTTCATTTCTCAAGTTTCTGTCACATTTAATTAGACACCAAAATGACAAAAAGGTTGTGTGCGGTTTGTTAAATTTGAATTCTCTGAATAGTTTATTTATTAATTTCCCCATTCCTCAATATCTTTAAAGGGCTTGCACAAATGTGAAAAGCTGTCGCTGCGATTGCGAGGACAATTACTGGGTAGAAAAGTGCCTTTCTCATAGACAGCGTTTCCCCAATCATATTTCTCGTCATAGTAACAGACCAATACAAAGCGGCTGTTCCGTCGGTCGTAATCCTCAGCAGCTGCACAGCCCAAAAAGGAGTTTCTATCGTTCAGTATATTTCGGATCTCAGAAATCTCGTCATCATACGGTGTTGGGTGGGCTAGTCCATAAACTTGATGCATCCATTGATCCACTTGCAGCGTCACCTTATTTGAGTTAATTTTCGCACGGTAATTGGTAATCGTTTCTACATTTATCCAATTTGATCCGTAATTAACCGCTGGCTCTGTAAAATTCGGTAGAGACACACAGAAGTTGGTTAACAAGCGAACACAGCGTTTAACATGGTATTCGGCCGTCAGGGCAAGTTTTGGGTGCCACTGCAACTCCGGCATTCGCTTAGCCTTGGCTAGACCTGTAATTGTGCCTGAGGCTACATCATTACGATATTTATTGTGTACCTTCACCAGATAGTCCTCAAATATCTGCATGTTGACCAACACACGCTTTCGCATGCAGCTTATATGAAAGGTCTGATAAGATAATAATTTATCAAATTAATTTATGGATAAATATATTTAGACCTTACCAAATCATTGTTGCAGCCCAAATGTGGTTTCTCCTTGCATTCCGTAATATTACAAAAGTCTACGGCCAAGACCTGGCTCAGACAAAATAACAGCAAAAGTATCCGCAACTGCAACATTTCCAACGCGCAGACGGCGACTAACTGAAGCTACCAGACGATTGCCCGTTGCTTATAACTATTATAAATGGAAATAAACAAGTGTGACAGATGTTTCTAATAATGAGTGGAAAATGTGATTCATAAATATTACAGAAAAATTTATAGTAAGTTGAGTCTAAGAAACAATATCTGATTACTGTTTCATGCTAAAGCGGAGAACTTTTCCTGCCAATAGTGATTCATGGAGTGCATCATTATCAAAGCCTTAATTTAGAAGAGAAGAGTACCTAATCAGCTGCCTTGCAATTGCTCATTTCGTAGTCAGCAAGCGAGTGACGTGAATTCTGCTGACATTCCTATTTGCCACTGATTTGATGCCAAACACACACACACGCACACATACAAATATTTCCAGCTTGCAACGAGAGCGGCAACAATGCCAGTCACAACAAAGAGAGCAGCAGAGAAAGAGAAGCATCGTTCTGTTTAATGGCAATTGGCCAGGGCCGAGACACCTGACCAGCTTCAAACTTAACCCACATCTCACTCACACAGTCACACACTCACACACTCACATTAAGAAAACTCGTAGGGTCAACGGGACAGGTAATTCACTGATGATGAGTCAACTGGGGAGTAGTAAATTCCAATTGGTTAGAAAGTATGCACGTTGTGTTGGCAGTTTGCTGATTGAAAACAGTCACGTGAGCTGTTAAATTTCAACGATGATTTATTTGTACATTCGGTTAGCGAAAAACGAGGTGGAGTCAAGGAAAAGTCGTTCTTGAAAGCTTCATATGACTCATAAGCCATGCCAACTCTATTGCAGTGCCAACAGCGACGATCCTGGGCGGACCCGATCTCTATGTGGACAGAGGCAGCACTATTAATCTTACGTGCATCATCAAGTTCAGTCCAGAGCCACCAACACACATATTTTGGTACCATCAGGATAAGGTAAGCATTGAGAGCATTGAGAGCATTGTGTGCAGGCTCAATTAATTTAAAAATATAAAAGAAAACGAATTTAAAAGTTCTTTGTGTGCGTCAAATTATCTTGCAATAATTGAGTTTTGTTTTGTTCGAGTACGAAAAGTTGTTGAAAGAAAAATAATGAAAATCACAGTGACCACGCCCACAACAGGCTTGGGGCTTCTGCCTTCAGGATAGAGACGCACAGCAGGCCATCAAACAGAAACTCATTCTCAGGCTGAACACCAGCCAATTGCCGTTGGATAAACGTTTTTAACTTTTACGAGCTGGGCTGAGAATGGGCGCGATTCGTGCTTCTGCCTTTGTTAACGCTGCGTATACGCAATGTATTTAATTTTGGCTTTTATGATTATGAGAAAACATGCTTTTGCATTTAGCTGCCAGCCAGGCAGCTTGGCTGTCTGTCTGCCTGTCTGCCTGACTGCCATCTATAAAAATTTTCCTTTTCAAATATGTTAATAACACACACACTCTCCCACACTTATACATACAGGTGCTCAGCGAGGAGACAGCGGGCGGTCGCCTGAAATTTAAGACCATTAAATCGGAAGAAACCAAATCAATTCTACTTATCTACGATGCCGATTTATTGCACTCCGGCAAATACTCGTGCTATCCATCGAATACCGAAATAGCCAGCATACGAGTTCACGTCCTGCAAGGTGAGTTCAACTTTATAATACTGTTTTATGTTGAATTAAGCCTTAAACGAGCTTAAATGTCCAATAATTGGATGAGAGATGGTTGGCAAATCAACAAGAAATGGTTAAATCGCATAAAAACCAGGAGCACAACTTGCAGATGCAGTTGAAGGGCTTCCAAGTCTGATAACTGCATACTTGACCTTTTTGCCCACACATGGCACTTGCAATCAAACAAACTGAGCTGAACTGAAGTGAACTGCACTGAACAGAACAGAACAGAACAGAACAGAACAGAACAGAAGGTCGAAGGACACACTCGACACAGCGATGAGGGGAGAAAATGTTGTGCAATTTTTCATTGCTCGACAAAGTTTATGCATTTCTGAACAACAACTTTGGCGAGTGAGCCTCGAACCACAACAGAAATAAGTACTTTAGGGGCAGCTTGGTGGTTGTTTAAGTATGTGTATTTTGTGTGTGTGTGTGTGTGGAATGGTCCAACAAATTGTAACTCATTTATGGCATGTCTGCATTAATTTTTCGTCTCTGTTTGCTCATTTCACACAGGCGAGCGACCCGAAGCCATGCAAACGAATGCGGCGCCGGCTGCTGTCGCCCTGGCCTGGGCCTGTCACACCAAACAGGCAACGCAGGCAGTCAAAGTAATTAGCACAATGGTTGCGGCATTTGTATTGTTGGAAGCCTGCTGCACTCTGCTGCTCCAGGGAACAGACGGCCATGCTGCCGGAGCGGTTGCGGGAGCGGGAGATGGTGTCGAGGACGGAGACGGCGACGGCGACGGAGGGGGAACACGGCCAAGGCAAAGTCAAATTGCAAAAGCAAACAGAAGTAGAAGCAGCAGCAGCAGCTGTGGAGATGGCCAGCAGACGACGTCTGACCATGTCAATACAAGTGGGACAACTGCACGGTGATAAATTAAAGCCACACCGTTGGAAGCGCCACAGAAACGCCACCGCCAATGCAACAGCCAAGTGAACGAATGTAACTAAGTGGTCAGCACACTGGAGAGCAATCACAATGTGAAACTTGGCTGTCGCACAAATGATGCAGTGCAGCAGCAGTTTTAGAAGAGCAGAGAGTGGTGAAATTAGCAGTTGCAGTGGCAGTTGCCACATAATGTATACACTTCAAAACTGGTTAGCTAATAATGATAATAATCCTCCTTCTTCTTCTGCTGCTGCTGCTGCAGCTGCTGCTCTTGGTATACTCTTTAAGTTGTAAGTAGATGCGTGTGAAAGTGGGTTAAGGGATAAGCCAGGCCCCGGGGGGCAATACGAGCTACATACATGTACATAGTACGCTTTCCGTAATTCAAATGCCAGCACTAGAGACATTAGCGAAATAGACACCATATGGCCCTAATACTCAAGAGAGAGCATTGAAAATAAATAAATATAGTAATCATAATATTTTGTGTATTCTTACCTGGGGAACTTCTTTGTTTATAGTCGGGCTTGTGGCAATAACTTGTTGTACCCAACAAATGTTTTAGATTTCTTTGTCCTCATTGTTATATAAATCGATTGCTAGTTGTGTTTCTTATGGATGTCAAGTTCTATAGTAACCACTGCTATTAATATAGCCTAGCTTTTAAGACATGTAAATAATAAGTATAACTTAAGTCAGTCGAGAGATACATTTATTCATATCTAATTTATTTCTATTTATTTTAACTATGTTCCTAAAGACAGCTTTTCCAAAGAAATTCCTTAACCCTGCAGTACAAAAACTATACTTTGCTTAGCTCTTACTCAACTTTGGTTTTCATTGGAATTTTGAAGTAAGCAAATAATATGATAAGAAAGATATGGTATGCTTATGTTTTTTCTTTGAAATACCATTGCCTGTCTCTGAGTATCTCATAAAATAGCCAGGATATGTGTCTAAGCTGTAGCAACTTTACAGTTTGTCCGCTTCCTGGTTCCTGGAACTTCCATTTCAGCATGTCCGGCTGTATTTGCCAAGAAAGCTCCAAGTCACATTGCCATTGCCTGTCAACAAAATATTTGCATTTCCATTTGCCATTTGCCAAGCTGCCCGCTCAAGTGTTGCGCCCGAAATTTCAACCCGTTAGCATTTTGTCCGCCTTTTCGGCCGGGTCCGGGTCGATAACTACATACAAACATGTCCAGGTACTCTCTCAACCTGTCAGCTCCCCCTTTCCCCTGCGCTCAGCGTCGTTTAATGTGTCACATTTAAAAATGCATGCGACTGTCTACTGTCCATAGTCCAGAGTCCACTTTAATGGTCGGTCGACTATTAAATGTTATGTGCATTCGGCTGGCAGGACATTTAACTGATCAAAATTGTAAATAAAACTGCATACGAGTATATGGTACTAATAAATTTAACAATACAACTATATTTGTATCTGTATATGTGTGTGGTAGCTATAGTATACAGTTTCCCAAAGTGAAACAAATATTAATAATAATATTAATAATTAAAAATTATAAGTGTGCGCAATGAAAATTAGTCGCGACATTTAAATGAATGTTTAATGAGTAAATGAATGTTGCTACAACCAGACAAACAGACAAACAGACAAACAAACAGAAACAAAAATAATACAAACTTTAAATAAACAACAATAATTGCAGTTAAGTGCAAAGAATACATACTTATATACTTATGTATGTACATATATGTAAAAATTAAGTTGAGTATTATAATCGGACATATGTAATAACACTAAAAACAATAGCTACCCGTATATTTGTCATTAGGGTCATTATGATGATGATTTTCGTGGTGATGACTATGGTGACTGGGATGATGATGATATTTTGTTGCAAACAAAATGAAAACGCATTATAATGGATTATAAAGTTGTTTTAATATTTAAGTGAGTGGCGCCAGCTGAGCGTTAATAAGCATTAGGATTAACTATATATATATAAATATATATATATATACTATATATAAACTTGTATAAATAAAAGCGACACAACATTTAAATAAAGTTTTTAGTTATTATGACAATGATAAACATAACAACAAGAGCTCATGTGTTTAACTTTCCATGACACACTCTCAGCCAAGGGATAAAAAAGTTGAAATAAATTGCGTACACGTTGCGTATGAGTAATATAAACAAAATAGAGAAAAGACCGAAAAGATTTATGCAAATATTTGGCACACAACCATTGGAATTCATGCATTTACTCTGAAAATTTTAACGGGCACACACAATAGACACACACACACACACACACACACTCAGTGAATTCGTGGAGAAGGGATTTCACTTTTGGTTCTGGTGGCATTTTCATTTTTCAGCCTAATAAAGAAGCAACCGAAAAGTCTGAAAACTGTTGTCTGGACTCAGCAGGAGACCTTCCTTGCATCCTGCCCAGTTTAGGGCATCTGTGCGTCCTGTAAGCCTGGCTGTAAGGCATCAAAAACCGTTAGCATAAAACTTTATTATATGACAAGTAAGTACATATATTTGTATTCAGCTATGTGCTGAGCTGTAGTCATCCATTCCCCTCCCAACTCCCTCTCCCACTCCCTCTGCCTCTGGCTGTCCCTCTCTGATTTCGAAATAACGGCAATATCATGCCAAAAAGTTTAATAGCGCAAAACGCGTCAAGGCGAATTGGCTGGAAAGCATAAGGGAAAACCAGGAGGAACACTCAGCTTATATGAAGCGTAAAGTTTTGCCGCAGCCAACAGGAAAACGGAAACATGAAATAAAACGATATACGAAAGTAGTATACTCTATTATTCAAGTGACTGACGGCCTAAGGATGAATTTGCAGCATTATCAAAAAGGAGGTGGAGTCAATTCACTTCTTATAAAAATTCAAACACATGACAAACATTAATTCACGTAACGGGAATATAAACACTTACTCGTCAAAATTTTAAATGTTTCTTTTATTTATTTTACAATAAATACCAGATTTATCTCATATTCATTACATTTGCATTAAAGAGCACATTTAAGTTCAAATTTAATCTTGAATTTGAATGTACCAAAATTAATAAATGATAATTTGTATTCCATTTGGAACTCTGAAAAGAGGCTTTTATATAATTGATAAGCGTCCACAGAACATGCAGATTAGATACGCAACTTTCTGGGAATTCATCAATGGATTTTCCAGGAATTTCGCAGGCACTCAGATCTCAGAAAGAGCAAACGGCTTTTGTGTCCAACACCTGCTGAATTGGACTGGTCTGGCCTGGCAATTGGTAAAAGTTACTTACTTTTAATTGCACGTGGCTAATGCTCTGGTCGCGGGGCATGCGGCACAGCTGTTGGCTGCAACATGTTTGACAGTGGAAAATTTCAGATGAAAGCGAGAGGAATGTCTGAGAAATGTTTGCCAGCTGGCGCGACTGACAATTGACAAAGGCAAAATAAATTATCATCATTGTGACATTTTCATTTGTCAACGTAATTTGTTTTGTGCCGCATTCTTTTTTCTCTCGATGAAACGCGTCCGCGCCTAAAAGCTCACTACACATTTCCACTTTGTGCACCTTTGAGAAGGCAACAGAAAAAGAACAAAAATTGGCAATTTGGCGAGGAATTTGCTTTGCTGTCTGCTGACTGCTAGTAAATGGCCTGGGTCACCATCACAGCTGGGTTTTTCCCTGGGTGGATGTCACAGCGGAGTGATACGATTGCTTTACGGGTGCTGGTAATGTGCCTGGTGCCTAGTGCCCAGGATATTGCTCTTATTATTGCTGTATGTATTTTTAATGTGGAAATATGATTTGATTTTTTTACATTTATTTGTTTGCATTTGTCGTTCTCAATCTGCAATTTATTGAACCTGCTGCCACAACCAAAATATTCTGCATCTGAGCATGTATCGTACTCGTATATATATAGTATATATGTTCGAGTTTGTCCTTTGATTCCCTTTGGAGCTGTGCGCATATATTGAACATAAATCAGGCGACTTATGTGCCTCATGTAAAAACAACATACATACCTATACAACATGTGTGTGAGTTCAGGTTGTGTGTTTATATTAGTGAGTGCGTGGGTGTATGTCGCTGAAAATCCACTACATAATTTATTGACATGGCATTGAAGTGCTCCCCGGCAAGTACTCGCACTGTGCGACATGATTTCAAATGTACTGCATCCTTCAGCCGTCAGTTGGAAAATTGTACCATATTTGTGTCTGTTCCTATTTTTCTCGATTTATCTCGAACGAGTTGTCAAAGCGAATGCCTTTATCGTATGCTTTAAGCTTCATAGCATTTGCACATAAGTGAAGCCATGAACATTTCAATGAATCCAGAAAGTTGTTTAATTAAATGATTTCAGCACTGATTGCGAAATTGCAATGCATTTAGACTGCATGCTCTAAATACAATTTAATTTTTGTACTTAATAACTATCCAAAAAGAATACATTATTATTTATATCAGTTCATTTGAAAATTCTTGTAAATTATTCGCCATTCACTAAGAGAAAGTTTGTTACCTGTGGTAAAATAATTCGTTTAATAAAATACTCGTTTTAATTAGTCTACTCGAAGCGTTTTATCCGATGTTATTGAAATTGCTCGTGTTACTTTTATCTAATTTAATTAGTTTTATTTTATTTGAATTATTGTAAGCTCGTTTATTTCGTCTATGCTTCATTAACATGCTAATATACACTCACACATTCATGAAAAATTAGAATAATTATTTTTGCTTCTGTTTGCCCAGTGGATTCTCCCTCGCTCCTCTTCGAGTTTTCTGCGTTTCATTTTTTGACAAATTCTATCGTATATAATTTACACATATAATGAAATTTCAGTGGTTATTCGCGCATGCAAAATCTGCTCCACCGACCACCTACTTCAATGAGTCCAAAGAAAAGAGCAAATTTGGCGCCACATATTCAGTAATTTTTCATATTAATTACTTTTTACGCAGCAAAAAAAAGATTAAGTGGAAAGTAAATCTTTGTGGTTTTCGCATAATTAAATTTGAACATCGAAAACACACGTATTTAGGCCAACACAATGTATATGTGACCTTAGGTCATGCTGTAATGCGTTTTGATTAGAAAATCGTTTTAAAATTGTTGTCATTGTGTTGATTTTGTTGTGTTTTTGGTTTTGTTTGCTTGTTGTTTGCTTTTGTTTTCATTTGCAACGCACCAAATGTGTTCAAAAATTGCTGACCAAATCCTCATTTGGTTGGGTGTGTGTGTGTCTGTATGTTGTTGGGATTACACACACTGTGACACTAGCACACATAGTAGCCCAAATCCTTCTAGCCAAGAATTGCTTTTTGAATATGTGCTACAATGTTGTTGCGGCTCTCGTTATAGTTTGTATACCCTGTAATAGATATAATGGGGTATAAATTGGTGTATTCAATTTGCATGACTAAAGCTTTTTATAGCATATTAGCTAAGCCGTATTAAAATCTGTACTTTGATTTAACTTATGACATATTGAATAAAATATAATAAATTTTATTCATCTCAAACAGTAATCAGTGAAGTATATTTAATGCTCTCCATTTCGAATATAGGGCATCGACTAGTCGATTATTTTATTTGTAGGGCGCTCTTAGTTGTTTGTTGATGTTATTGTTGTCTCCATATATGATCATAAATGGGCGCCTAGAACCGAAATTGTTGCTTACTTTTTGCACACTTTGTGCTGTCATTTTTGTGGTTATCCCTGCTTCATTGTTGTTGTTGTTGTTGCTGTTGTTGTTGTTGCTGGTGGTTCTGTTAGCTGTTATTATAGTTGCTGTTGTTGCTGGAACCGTAATGCAATTTGTCATTTTCAATTTTTGCCTCTATGGCCTTTGTCTCAAATGGAATTTTTGCAGGCATTTAGACATCATAAATAAAAGTTGCATTTAAATTGTAGTATAAATAAAGTTTAGCTTAATAAATTTATATATTCATATGCAAATTGTTAATATTTCAAGCTATTAAAAATTCCCTTTGCTATCTACGGACTGACTAATTGGATCGTTTACATGGCTCATTCACTTCCACACACTGCAGTTCAATGCAGATGCATGAAATGCAATTACTTTCAATATGTGCGCATACTTTTAATGAAATTTAAGCTGACCACGCCTCCTGCCCCCTTCCCTACCCACAGTGTTAACTGGACGCTCCGTGACCAGCTTCGTTGCCAGGCACTTAACTCAAGTACGCTTTTATGGCTTACACAATTCGTTGTCTACTGGCGTGAAGCGAAGGAGAAGAATAAATCCTTTTGTTATTTCCCTTGTTATTATTGTGTGAAGCGCTTTTTGTTGCATACTTTTATGCGCGGCAAGGCGTCCTTAGTGTGACTTTTCGCACATCCTCTGTGACATCCTTGCGACTGCATAATTTTCTGATATACTCGCTTCTTATATTTTGCATGATTTACTCTGATTTCACTCTCTCACTCTCTCTCACACCCACACACACACATACACTCCTCTTCGCGCTTGTCTCTCAACTGTCGGTGTTAGCGTGTGTTAGTGTCACAGCTTATGTGTATGTGTGTTTGTGTTGTCTGTGTCTTGCTCGCTTTGTAGTTTTATCACACACTTGACCCATAAATCAAACATGTGTAAATGTTTTCACTCTATATGCACACTCATACATATGAAATACGTATTTTCGTCTCGCATTTGAGTCGATGCCGAAACAGGAGCAGCAGGTCTAGGACGAGTGCCGAGTGCCGAGCGAACAGCGAACAGAGAAGAGCGAAGAGCGAAGAGCGATGAGGACCTTACTTCTTATTCGTGCGTGTAAATGAAGTAGAGGAGCGTGTAAAATATGCCACAAATAGCTGACAGCCTTAAACATTCTATACATTTAGCTATTTACTTCACATTCGTTGATATTTTCATTTTTTTTTTTTTGTTGGTTGTTGTTTGTTTTTTTTCCTATCTCTTCCTGGCAGCCTGCCAATCCCTTTTGACATGTGCCTGACATTTTGGCGGCTTGTCATTCTATTTTGTGTGATTTTTATTGGCTTAGCAAGTGAGACCTCAATAAGGATGCAATCGCTCAAGTTTCCCAAATCGCTTTCAAACCCATCTCAAAACAAAAACATTTTCTACAACTTTAGCTGATACGAATTTAACAGATTCCACTCGGCTTGGTATAATGAAGCAAAGGAATATTTTGTGAAACAGAATTTTTTATTCATATTAAGATTGATAATGTGCACTTTGTCAAAATTTTATAAAATCTATCAGATGGCAAATGTTGTGCAGGCAACATACCATTTCTGAATTATGATTGAAATATAATGGAAGCAATTATTAAATATTTTTAGAAATTGAAAACAATTACTGGAATTAAACTGTACATAGCACACTTGAAATACTCTCTCAAATCCTTCACTCTTTCGTCCACTGGTTGGAGCCATCCCTGTTGAAATATGGTAGGTAAACTGGTACCTAAAATACCAGCAAGACCGCGTTTATGTCATATTCATTAGAGCACACGTTGTAGCTGTAGTTGTAGGCACTAATAAGTTATGAGCACTTCACTCGATGACCTTCTGCTGTCTGCGAGCAACAGGAAATTGGACGGAGGGAGTGAAGGAAGGAGCAGGGAGGAATGTGAGCGTGCTGGGCGAGGGGAGTCTGAGAAACAGATGAGAGTTCTGGTTACAACTTTTTCCATTTTACGCTTGAAAGCCCTTTAAAATGTAATTTTTGCCTAATTAGCAACAAACAAAGACTACACTTTGCTCCCCCGCTTTCCGCTCCACCCTCTCTCATTCTCCCACTCTCTATCTCTTCGCCTGCAACGCTCTCCTTCTCTGGCGTTCGTCCAAATCAAATTTGCGCCTTAGCAGCAGAGGCCAAGGATAAGAAAGCTGACACGTTAGACAACAGACGGAATTTTTGTGACCTTGAAAGTGAATGCCTTAAGTGGTCTTAACTTGAGGCATTAGCCGCGACAAAGTGCTGGCACTCCCGTTAAGGCACCAACGCCACGCTTAGAGTGATATATTGGGCGGTTGCCTCCGTCACTTGTTACTTTATATGGTATTCATAATCCTTTGAGGCGTATCTCGCATGCGTAGCCATAACATCATTGAGAATTCGCACGTAAAGAATACATTGAGTGGCGACCGCTTTACTTCTCTCTCATCTCTCTCTCTCTGTCTTTTGCCACGCCCACACTGCCCAACTGCCCAGTGTTGACTGCTAATCCTCGTCCAGCTTGCCGGAGCATGCTCTTGGCCATTTTTTTACTGAGGAACCATCTAACATCGTGCTGTGTTAAATAAAAGTAAACATTTCTTTCCGCGTGACTAAATACCTTTCACTTGCTGTCAGTGCCACGCCCACCGCCTACCACTTGGCCATGTCCTTCTTTTATTAATCGCGTGTTGAGTTTCATGCGTTGGTAATACGAGTACGAGTATGAAATAGAGTTTTAGTCGCTTATGCTTTGTTTTTATTCTTCCCTTCTTCAGTCCTTATTGTATTTGTATTCCTTTGCTATTGTTGTTGAGCTAATTAAAAATTATAATTAATTGCATTTGTTGTGAGCACAAGTCGCGTATGTGTGTGTGTGTGTGTGTATGTGTCTTACGGGTGTGTCCCAGCATATCTTGGGAAATTCATCTAAGTTCTTGCCGTTGGTTACCCTTCGTTCCGTGCTTCCGTGCTTCCGTTTGCCGTTCCGTTTGGCGTTCGGGAGCAGCACATTAAGCTTATTAAATTCACAGAGCTGAAAAGAAAAACAAAAAGAGAGAGCGAGAGCGAGAGAAATGAAAGCGACTTTTACCATTTGTACGCACATGCATTAAGTTATTAAATGTTTGTTGCCTATGTAAAAGCCAAGAATCTACAACAGGACTTACCTTTTTCATAAGTCGAGATGCTCAGCGGCGATTAGTTGACTTTACTGCTTATTAAAAATCATAATTAAAATGCTCAATGGCGACTGCCGACTCCCATCATTGAATGACGGTTTAGGCCTTCTCATATCATTGGCTGTACATCTTGGCCGGGCCATAAATATCCATTAATTGCCTCTGCTGCTGCATAACTCATTTTACCTGCCATTTAGTGGGCAGAGAAATATTTTTGTAATTAATATGAAACACTGACAACAAATTAATATAAGAGAATTAATGATGAAAGTTTATTGCGGTTAATACCCTAGATCAGATATTACATAAAAGATAACAATAACACACAAGGATAAATCTTAAAGCTTAAATTCTATGAACATTTGATGGAAATAATATTTTAATGTAATTGATATGCATTTAAAGCTTTGTTATCTCTTTAATTCAAGTGATTGAATGTAATGTAATACTTGAAACTCGCTTGTGTGGCTTTTTGTGAAGTAAAGACAACTTATTCCTACTCACCATTTAAATTGAGAATTATACAATGTCAGCAATTATATAAAATGCAACACAATATGAATGGAATCGAATGGTGAAAAAAATAATATAATTTCGCATTGATTTATGCTGTGTGCAAGTTTGCTGATCAATGGCAAATAATAAATTAAATTACTTTAATTACGCATTACTTGGACAGCTGCAGCATTAATGAGAGCCATAAAATATGAGATACAATTTACAATTTCAATGCAAATTGAATGACGGCTGCTAAAGACACTTCTTGTTCTTGCTCTATATATTAAATTAAAAAAGAAACCTTTGCTTGCCTTAAATACTACGAATATCCGATTATCAGGTGGGCAACAACCGCAAATTCATTAATTTCGATTTATTATTATTATTTGCTATTGTTATTGAAGTGCGAAAAAGTGCTGACTGCGAAATGTGCTGCTAGGCATTGCCTTTTACATTCCCATTACCATTTCCATCAATATCATTATGATGATGATGATGATCATTGTTCAGGGAAAACCGAGAAAGTGCTTACAAGGCCTTTTTGGTTGCCTGGCACCGTGTTAATTATTTCCGTTGAGACTGTAGGTTTTATTTATTGTATTATGCGTGAAGTGTTTTGCTAAGAGCGAGAGGGAGGGAAGAGAGACAAAGAGAGAGATACCGAGAGGGAAGAGGGGAACACTGACAGGAAAACTGCTGTAATGAAATATGCATACACTTTGCTCAATTTTTGACATAAATTGTATTTAATTGATATTAACAGTTTCACTCAGTTCTTATGAATTTCTCTAATAAATACAAGTATGCCTGCAAGTCAAACAACCGAATTTGATGCTGCTTCACCGATTGCGTATAAATTAATTAATAAAACAGTATAGGACATTAAGTGGAAATGCGTGGAAAATCAATACAAGGACTGATTATCATTTCCATCGCCTACCCAATATATTCAAATTTAAATTTGAAATATATTTGTTAATAAATCAGAGACTCGATTCCACAGAACGATGAAGAAGACGTTGGGTCACTCAGCTGTTGCCTGATTGATTTGCATATAATTCATATGCCCAGGACCAGGATTTGTTGGCAATCATCTTGCAAACTGAAAGGAAATACATATAAGAGAGTAATCACATTATAAAAAAAGAAGTTGCCAGTTCCCGTTCTTGTGAGGCAGCTAATTGACATTGATCGACAGTTGCCATTTTTGTGCTGCCTTGAAATAATTTATGGTCTCGCCCGGGGCTTCAGATTGCCTGAGACGCCGCCCGATGCCTGCTGACTGCTGCCTACTGACTGGCGACTACCGACTGCCGACTGCTGCTAGGCCAATCATTTATTCATTCATTAATTTTTGTTTGTTTTATGTTAATTTATTTATTGCTGGCTGCCCATGGCCACCTGGCGAGCTAATTACCCAGGCCTCCCTCTCTCCCGTGTGCGCATAAATTGCTCGGGTAGTGAGAAATATAAGAAAGGAGCAGCCAAAGAAATTAGCTGATACTCGTTTGTGACATTTGACATGTTGCTTTTTGATTGGCGCACGCAATAAATGTATTGTTACACATTTAATATCCTTTACATCTACAGTTCATTTGCTTAATTATGCCGAGCATTCGCCATCGTATTCGTATTCGCATTCGCATTCGCATTCGCATTTATTCACCTTATGAAATTGAACACTGATAAAGTAATCATTTCGGAAAAGGCTTTCGCTTTTTCTGTATGGCGTATTTTAATTAAAACACGTACTAACTCTACGCCTCACCAAAAGACCCAGCGAAGTGACACACTGGGCTATGGGGCATGGGGCATGGGGCATGGGGTTTGGGGCACAGAGCATATGGCATGGGGCGGGTCAACATGCATGCAGCAATTAAAGACAAATAATGGCAACCAACAACGCATACAAAATGGAAATGAATGGCGCGCAAAAGGCTAACAAGACGACGACAATGAACGCTGGCAATAGCACATTGCGTATACGTATACGTCCCGTGCTGCCTGCTCCTCCTTTTTTCATCCATTATTTTCTACTTTTGCATTGCTGCTGTCCTTTTATTGTTTCTTTGCCTCTACACGGCTGGTCACGCGCGCAAAGGTCGCAGCGTGTGGCCCGAAAAAAATGTTACGCAATTGCTTCAACAGTTGCATGAATATTTGTGTTGAAACGCGGCAGAGAGAAGGGAGGAACGTACAGTTCTTTAAGACCATTTACTTGTACTTTCCACAGATTTTCGGAGACAGAGAAATTAATAGAGAGAGATAGAAGCAGCTTCACTCAACCTTGCTTAATTATGCTAATTTATGCAAACAATCACTGAGCGCAATAGGCAGACAAGCATCAACAATAGAGAGAGCGAGAGCGAAAGAGAGAGAGAGAGAAGGAAGAGATTGAGAGTGAAGCTACAACAACATACTGAGCTTGCCTGGGGCCAAGATAAGGCACTCACACACACACGAACAGACACACACGCATATGCGACACAATTGACTTGAGTTAACATACAAAAAAGATACAAGATACATTCAAGCAGCCAGACAGAGATACATTTGGGCCCATTGTTTTACAACTGCAGACAAAAGCTTCAAATTTAACTTATATCGTGTGTGTGAGTATATGTGTGTTAAGTGACTTGTTTTACAACGACAATGATAACACATGCAAAGGCGCAGAGAAACATGTATTCAAACAAACAAACATCTTGATAAAACAAGCGGCAGCTCAGAATGTCAAAGTGCTGTTGTTGCATTTATCGTTATTGTTGCCGTTGTTGCTGTTGTTTGCTGTTGTTGCTGTTGTTGTTGCTGTTATTGTTGGTACTATCTGCGGCTTGTCTGAAATTTTGTAATTGAAATTTTGTTGCAGCCTAGTTTCTGGCGTTGATTACAATTTGCAATCGTAGATACATATAGCTGTAGTCGTTGTCGTGGTCGCAGTCATCGCACTCCGAATTTACATTCCGCATACGCCACGTGTGCACTTAAACAAATTAAGCTAACTATTTTACGCTCAACTGCGTGTGTCTGCTTTTATTTTTGTATAACACACTCATCACTGCGTTTACGTGTGTGTGAGTGTGTGTGTGTGCGGTCTATATGAAAAACACCATTTTAGAAATTAAAAAATATGTTGAAGCATGACATTTGCTTCATTATGTCAACACACACAGACAACACTAAACAACAAAACATTTAAGAAAAACTTATTTACCAATGCAAGGAATAAAAATTATGATTGTAATAAACACATATTTAAGAGTTTATCACGTTAAGATCAGGGGATTAATTATAGTCAAACTAGTCTTTATCAGTAATAAAAAATAAATATTTATTCATTGAAATTTATGCTGACAATACATTCTGGGATATAAATAACATTATTGGTCTAAATATAAATAAACCAAAGCTTAATCTATGCAACTGCAACTTGGACTACTTTTTAAATTTATTATGCTGGATAGTTTAGATTTATATGACCAAGTGCTACATCATGTTGTTCGCTGTTTTGGTGCGTTGCCTGTCCTGATTTCTACCATAAAAACACGCCACAAAGCCAGACAAACACACACACACACACACATACACACAGAGAGAACAACTTGTTGCTCGCTAGGCAATTTTCTTGTCTGCCTCAAAGTGTTTTGTGCAGGAATTTTGAACTGAAGGTTAACGTAGAGCATATTTAAAGTGCAAATTTGTTTTATTTGGCAGCGCAAGTTGCATAAAAAATGGATGAAGCCGGCCGGCTGGTAGTTCAACTTGCTTGTGTATGGGCAGACCGAAAATTTCATTGAACCTAATCAGTTTTCAGGCCAACAAGTTGGGCACGTGGCAACCATACATATAACCAAGCCACTAATCCAATAAATAATGCAAAGGACGAAGCCGCTTGGCATGGCTTCTGTCTCTTCTTCATTTGACGGACTGTGGACAGTGAACAGTAGGCAGAGGACAGACAAAGATGCTTTCGTATTCCTATTCGTACTCTTAGTTGATGGTCAGTGGTTGGACTTAAGGCTCAGAGATATGGCCAATCATTTCAAGGACATAAATTCACGCAAATGTTTCAATCAATTTTGTGAGACTTGGCTCAATACAAATTCAATTTGACCCACAAATTGCTGGCACAGCCCAAAGGACATCGCATTTACCCCTCATTCCGATCTCGTCATGTTGTTATTGAGCCATCTTTATGTGATTACACAAACAACAGAGCACACGACAGTCCCGACTCTGACCGGACAGAGAGTACAGCTCGAACTGCCAATGGACACTGCACACAAAGGACCAACAGAGCGTCGCACTTAAAAGGACAGCGCACCGGAAATATCTAACGATTGAATAAAACGGAAGGCAGTCGAATGGCCAAAAAGGGAAGAGCACCGAGCACGGAGCAGGCAGCACAGAGTACAGAACGCCGAGCACCCCGTTCGCAGTACCGTGGGAAGGGAGGTTGGAGGCCACGTTGCAAACGGTAATAAATGACATGAAAGACAACCAGGCAAATTCCTTCTTTTGAGACAGAAGATAACCGCTGCATGGCATTGAGTCGAACTGAGCCAAAATCGCTTTCCAAATGCAAATAAGGTGACGCCCCTATGCCCCCTTGACACGCCCATAACATGTGCTGCACAGTTGCTCATTAAAAACTGACTAAATTGAGTTGTAAGCCGTGAAAACAGTCCGAAAACTAACAGTTGGCAATGCTCTTAGGCGGTAAGAGTTCCGCAATGGCTGCCACTTGCAAATGCCTGGTCGGGATTTATAATGTTGTCCTCGACATCGTCCTCGACAGCAGTTGCAGCCACAGTTGCAGCCACAGTTGCTGCCACAGTTGCTGCCACAGCGACAGTCGCAGCGACAGTTACAGCGACAGCAGCGACCCTCGAGTCGTTAAGTGCACGCGTTAACCTCATTTTTGGCTTGGCTGCGGCAATAAAAGAAAGTCCTGCAAGTGCAAAACTTGCAATGAAGTCGTAATCGTAACTTAACCGAACGCCTCAAAGTAGTTCACTTTTGGTATGCGAATTTACTCTATCTTTGCATTGGAATACTTATTTTATTTACCTGCTAACATTTCACAGCTCAACATGTTTCAAATGAGAACACACATATTTTCTAGTTACATTACTTCCTGGTCGAATCAGGTCTTGGCCAGAACTTGCATGTTCGGCCAATACATTTATTGATTATTGATACTCTGCTTATACATATTTTAACTTATCTCACATTTAAGTTTGACTATATGTCAATACTGTTACTTTAGTGGGACAGAACTTATTTCCCTGGGGGAAATGGAGCACATTTCACTCACTGTTGTTGCCAATAGCTGAAAAACTTTCTCGCCAACTCACATGCCACGTCGAGTGCCACCAAATGTAAAGCCTAAACAATAGCAACAACAAGCAACAACAAAAGAACAGATAAGGGGCGTGTCAGTGGCTAAATATAGCTGCAATCGACATCATTGCGGTAAGTTTACTTATAGAGCACCCGTGACTGTTGGCCAGAATGGAAACTGCAACATAAGCCGGCAGGCTTGTCGAGTTATTGTCTTGAAGAGACTGGGTCGGGATTGGGACGGAACACAGACGTCGCCGGGCATTGTCTCTGTGTCAGACAACGGCAACAATGGTCCTAAGTTGTGGCCCCTTTCCATGCCGTGCATTACAATGCAATGCATGCTATCAGCAACGTTTGTCATGTGCCAATTGGACCTGTACCTGGGCTTTTATGTCGAGACTCCTTGTCTCCAGCTGTGTCTATTATTTTCATTGTTCAAAGTTGTAAGCTACATGACGATGCACTTTCAAATAGCGCTAATAACACACAAAATAGTTACGAAAACTCGCACTAAATAAAAACATTCATAATTCTCTACTTTCTGTTTGCTTAAAATGTCATTAAAAATATTTTATTGCGACTGCTAAGAAAAGAACAAAGAAATCTCAAACACAATAGCTGACAGTTTAATAACTTGATTTCTATATCATCCTCTTTTTGTGCATATTGCGCAATGAATGGGAAATAATGTAACAAAGACCAGATTTCAATTGCAACTCGTTTAGTGCTTTACTGCTCCAAGGAATGATAAGACATCTAATGAACAGCAAAAACCAATGAAAAGTCATAGCAAAGGAAATATAATAACACAAGTTAATAAGTTATATGCATTGTTAGACAACTGATCCATTTAAACAGCTTATTGAGTAAGGGTAATAATCAACTATGAGCCTCTAAATTCCATTTGCAATGAAAAATTCATTTATATATTTCAATCGCTTGGTAGATCGCCATAAAGCTTCAACAACTTACTTATCGTAATCATCTGAGAATCGAGTAATTTCATAGCAATTTCACAAGCATATTTTAGTCTAGCAGCTATATTTCTTTTCACTTCCACTTCCCGTGCTCAATTCATTCATTCGTTCATTTTGGTCTGCTCATTTTCCGAGAATCACTTCAATTTAATGACGGTCCTTCGGTTTTCTCTTGTTCGGACGACGAGCTACTTTCTATTAGGTATTAAGTATAGCTGCCAGCTGCTCATAAATTTCCAACCACAACGGCAAACTCACTTACAATATGAATTGATTACCTTTTGCCTGCAGGCTAGCACGATGGGCATGCAGTATCAATAACTATCTGACACACACACACACACACACACACACACACACACCAGGTGGTTAGCGATGGGTGGTTTCGGTTGGGTCTGCAATTTTTCAATTCAATTTCTCAAATTTAAAACAAAGTTGGGTTGCTTTTTGTTTTGTGATTTGTTATAAATTTCATACACAGTGCGTATACACAATATGTCTATGTAAATATATACATACACGAGTATTTTCAGCATCATCAGAACTTACTAAATTAAAATGGTCAGCGGGGCGTTCTTAGTCCTCCAACATTTACGAGAATTTTCAATTTGCGTGGCGTGCTTTTAGAAGCTCACGTTCCAGACCCTCCTCCATTTCCGTATCCGTCCGCCCCGTGACTATCTGTATTATGTGTTCAACGTGTGTGTGCGTGTGTGTATAGCATTTAGTTTTTGTTTAGCCGCAATTTTGGAGCAGAATTCTGATGGGCTTGGATACATTTTAGTCTATACTCGTACTCTGTTTGTGTTTGGAATATTGATTAAATTGAAATGTTGGCCCAAAACAAAAGGCCAGCAAAAGCCAATATCAAATGGCCAACAATTGCAAGCTTGCATTAAACGTTGATTGAGCAAATAACAGCTTTAACAATTGCGCTTTAAACTACGTGCAACAATTTATTTAACACGTGTCGGATATTTACTTCGAGTGCCCAAAAGTGAGGCAATTTATTTGTCGGCCATGGCTAACAGAATGCGTGGATAATTAAACGTGAATGTGCTCAGTTTAAAGCGAAGTGATGAAAGGAGTAAAGCATTAGCTAAATCATCTGTTAAACCTTAAGCAGACTGTCGACTCCCAACTGCCAGCTACCAACTCCCATCTTCCTGCTCCCAAACTGTCGACTGTCGACTCTGAACTGGCCGATTCTCGACTTTAGGCGCTCCCTAGTCGCTTAAAGGCGCCTCGTTTGCGCATCCTGCCGCTTAGTCAGGCTTTCAGCAGCAACGCCAAGGAAGTTGTTTGTTAAATTCAGACGTAGCTTTCCCCTGGCGCCGCTCACTTCTCGCCGCTCTTCACAAGCGCTCCATTAAAAATGCATTTATCATTTGGCATTTGAAAAGCTTCCTTCCTGTTGGCAAGCGACTGACACCTAGGACTAGCACCGCACCAGACCGCTATCCTTTCACTCTACCATCTCACTCTCACTCATTCTGTCTCTCTCAGTCTCTCTCAGTCCCTCTCTGTCTCACACACAGAGTCATTGCAAATGCCGCAGCATTTTAAACAGCTGCCTTTTTATTTTTGTCTTAAACTTGTTGGGCGAAAGCACAAATTGTATTTGTTATATCCAAAAAACTTTTACAAGTGAGCTAAGAAATATGTGCAAATTTAGTTTGCAAAAGTGAAAACTAACACACACCACACACATACACAATGACACACTCCTTGTGTGAGTGTGTGTGTATGTGCGTGTGTTGTGCACTTGAGTTGAGCGCAACTTGGGCATGTTTAAGCGTTAAACTGTTACTTCCACATGCGCGCGCACTCGGCGAGGACGAGGCAGACGCCAAGGATACGGATGCGGATGTGGATGTAGATATGGATGTGGCCAAGAGGTAGAGCATGTGGCAGTGCCCGTAGACGGACTCCAGCTGGCCATCAATGCAGTTTTAACTAAGAGCCGAGACAAAGGCAGCCCTAAAGTGTTCATAAAATGTTCGAAGCCATGTAGACGAAGCTCAGTTTTCCAGTTTGCCAGAGAGCCAAAGTGCCAAAGTGAAAGCGCGCCGCGTCCTGTGCCTTCTTGAAGTAGGTCAGTGATACACACACACACACACACATTGCCCCACACACACACCAAATGGTGCAGCATTGTAAATTGCGGCCAACTATAGGTAAAAGTTATACCTGTGTGAGTTTCTATATGTCCTGAAGTTGCCGTTCATGTGCAACCGCATTGCAGCGCCTGCATAAATTTCATTAGATTTTAGCTGTGGGCTTCTTTTGCTGTCCCATTGTTTTCCTGAATAGAATTTTATGTCAAATCAATTGGCTTTCAAAGCAGCGGTCATAAAGAAAGAAACACGAGAGGCAGCAGGCATTAAGAGAGAGAGAGAGAGAGAGAGAGAGAGAGAGAGGGGGTAGGGAGTACACACTCTCGTAAATGTCTTCCTAATGAAGTCATAAAGAGCCGTCGACAACTAGATGTCCGCATGATGTTCGTGTGGGCCATTAAACGCACCTTGAGTCAAAGTCAATGTGCCTAGAAGTATGCTAATAAACGTAAACCGAACGCCATTATGGAGTTGCTCATAAAACTGTTGCAAGAGCAGTCAGCCAGACTACAGGATGCTCTTTAAAACAGATAAGCCTGTTCATTAATTTATTTTTACTCAATTTACTTGATACACTCGTAATTTGTGCTGTTCTACGCTGCCAATTAGGCACTTACTTGTACTTATTGATATACCCACTCACATTATTTTCAATGTGCTAATCAGCAATACCAATGTTCTATGGACTTGGTGGAATGTGCTCCATTACATTTTATACACATTCAGAGTCTCATCGAAACCCGCTGGCTGTAAACTGTAGACTGTAGACTGTAGACCATAAAAAGCAAATGCGGCCAAGTGGCTGGCAAAAAGCATTTTCTCGCTTGGCCAGCAACTTAACGTATTACGTGTGTTCGTATATTCGCATATTCGTATTTCCGTACGTTTACGTAATGTGAGTTGTGTGGGTCAAAGGGCAAATGCAAAAGGAAACCGCGAACCACACATTGAGCACACATGCGAGCTGAGCTGAGCTGAACTGAGCACCAGAGACGGCTTACATACGTGACGTGCTGCTGTTAAACAATGATAATGACGTTGCCGCCAAATGTCTGTAAGGGATGGAGAGGGGTTGTGATGAGGGGGAGAGGGGCAGCATGCAAGAATTGAAGAGACGAGAGTTGCGGTTTATGGTTGACAGACGTTTTCTAATGCTGTCCCCACACATCGCCTCTCGCTCTCTGTCTCTCTCTCTCGCTCTCGCTCTCCCTCTTTACTCCCCACTCTTCAGTCTTCATTCTTCAGACAAAAGTGCATTCTAAAGCGATGCACGCTAATGCACCATTATCAAAAGCTGCCCTACAAGACTCGTAAATCTTCACTTGCATCTGACTGCGAGGCTTTAATAGATATTTATGTCTCAGTGTGTGTGCGTGTGTGTAAGTCTTAAGGGGAGAGGGGGAAATCATTTGTAACTGGTCATAAATTTTGATAAATCGTTGAACTATTTGGAAGCAAACAAGCTAAGAGCTTTAAGTTAAGGCGTTTAAACACAGCAACAAGAACCACGAACAACAACAACAACAATTGCATAACTTAAACCAAGCAAATTGTGGAATAAACATTTCAAGAAAGCAACAACAATTTGCCATGTTTTACTTTAGAAACAAACAAAATAACTAAACTAAACTAAGCCAACCCACAAATGACAGCACGAAATTTCTATTTAGACGCCTGTTTGTTAAAATACCCTTTAAATGAATAAATGAGGGTCTATTAGTTAATATTGCATGCAATTTGAATTTCTAAATTCGCTTTTATTTCAGAAGTATTTCTTTTCTACCGTTAACAGAGTATTTTGCAGTCGTGCTTTCTGTCTATCCAAGGAATTTTCATTTGATTTTTTTGTTGCGCTACAGGAAACCTTAAAAACGAGCGGCCCTTCAAATTTATGTGATGCGGAAGTGGCGACTTTTAGTTTTTCCAGGTGTTGGCAGCAGAGGAAAAGCGCGAGGCAAAGGGAATATGCGACAGAGAGTGAGAGTGAGTGAATAAAAAGAGAGAGCGAAATGGAGTTAAGGAGAACCGTACTCGATGCCAACTTAAATGCAATCCGACTTCGCTCAAAGTAAAAGCTGATTTAAGGTTCGCAACTGGCAGCAGCTTTCATGCTTATACTTTGTTTTCCAGCTCGTCGCTTTCAGAATTCAGCATTCAGCTAATCTGATACCCTTTCACATGCTTCCAATTTCAATCAACTGAAGTCGCATAAAATAATGCAACTGAAGTGCTAATCGGATTGCCCTTAAGGCTTTTATTAATCGAAGTCAGAGCCAAGTCAGAGCAGAATCAATTCTGATACTGGTGAACAGTTTCCCAGTCAGTTGGGATATAGAAATAGTGCACATAATGCTCTGGCTCTATATCAATTAACTGGTTGACAGTTTTCCCCCATTTTTCCGCAATGCTTGACTCCATTTTAAGTTCCCTGGGGTGAAAACCCCTCCTCTCTTCCCACTCTACCTACTCTACCCTCTTCCCCAGTGCGCTGACTCACTTAAGCACAAAAACATGTGTTCCGACAACTGTGGCTTGTGGTTGACTGCAATAAAATACTAAGCTCGTGGGTGGAGTGGTTTAGGGCGGTTCACCAACAAGCGTTGCACGCTGGGGACATCTTTGTGGCAAGTGCAATACGTTAACAATAAATAATTATTTTAGCTGACATAAATTCTGCACTTCAAATTGAGTAAATACAAAAACTGATTCAATCGAATCCGAAATGCATTAATGAACTGTTTTGATTCTCGATATATGGCGTGGATTAAACACACATCAAGTGAGAACCAATGGCGTCAGTTACAAATAATTTTCTATACTTCTGACGATATCCTGCAATTCTTCCAATCAGACGCTTTTCATGCAAATCTGAATTGAGCTTCCTATGTGCATCACATTGACAGTTTTGTCGCTTTTGTCCAGGTAATTGCTTTTGCACATAACAGCGTCAATTCCCGGCTTCCTGTTAGTTATACCCTTATACCCGGCCCTCTCGATACCCTTACTCTGGGGTATGCCCGCTGGCTGCTGTGCTACGCGATAAACTTTATTGCAATGCACAGGAAATTGGCAGAAATTCCATTTTGATGCTGCCCCATTTGAATTTTGCATGCGTAATGATTTTACATTTTCTAAAGAGAGTGCCAGAAAGGGAGGAGGAGGTGGAGAGAGAGAGAGAGAGAGAGAGAGAAAGAGAACACAAAGCTCACTGGTATGTAGAATATTTATTGCGGGATCGGCACGCGCCAGAGAAATCGCACATTGAAATGAGATAAATATGCATAGCATTAATTCAACACTCCAAACCGGATGGGCATTGGGCTTTATTTGTGGCTTGTAAGGCGTATTAGGGTATTAGGGCTTTACGCATTGGGCATTATGCTGTGAAATTAGGATATTTGTGTAGTTGCTTGTTTTGGCGCTGGTATTTAGACAAATATTTCCTTTTTGGAGCAGAGCGCTTTGTGCTGCGTGTTGGGTCCGGTGAGGCAGCCCACGGCACGGAAGTGATAGATCGGACTGCCACACACAAAGTCCTCAGCATAGTTGCAGGTCAGCTTGAAGTAGGTTATCTCTTTGGCCACATAACGGGAGCCAGCGCAACCAACATGCGTGTTGTTCTCCACGGCCATGACCGCAAAATGCCGATATAGTCTGTGGCAAAAGAAAGTGAGGAGCTAAAGGATTAGCTGGACCGTTTATCCACTGCCTGATGGTCACTTACTGCGGCTTGCTGTATCTGTTCAATGGACACGGATAGTGCTCGACATCCGCTGCGGTCATCATGTTGCTGCTGTTGCTCTTGTGCTCACCCCACCAATTGCGCACGCCAATGCTCAGCAACTGCGGATACATCTTCTCCATCAACTCGTTCTCCACCAGACGTGTCATGTTGAACAGCTGTAAGGGGAGGCAATGTGTGATCAAAACGGCAGCAAGTTCAAAGTTCCTCTCAGCGTTTTCCTCACTTACAATGATGTTTTGGCCAGAGTGCTTAAAGTTGGCCGTGTTGCGGCAATCGTCGTGCTTGGCCTGGCACATGCGTGCATTGTAGCTGGCCAGTGTGGCCAGCTCCTCGCTCCATTGCATCGCCACCAAGCGTGCCGCACGTGGCAGTGTCATGTTCTTGCCGTTGGCCAGTCGCTGCCTCAGCTCATTGTGGGCCTTCAGTATGATATCGGCCTGGTTGGTCAGATTCACGAGCTGCGTCTGCTCCCCGCTGCAGGCCTTATGGGAATCCTAGTCAACACAAGAATGTTCAACTTTTGGTCATTTCTGAAATTGTTACTCACTTACGGTTAGTAACCGCTCACAGGCCACATGTCGCTTTCCCCTGGGACACAGCTGCTGATCGCAATACGGATTCTTGGGTCCTGTTGGCGGTGTCTCTTGGGCTACTGCAACATGCAACACGCACCACAAAAGCGAGAACAAAACTAGCCTATGCATCTTGGATCTATTATGCATACAACTGCCTCAATGGTTGTCTAACAGAATCTATTTATAGCCAAGAAATCAACCAGCAATCGGTTAATGAGTCAATAATTAAAATCAATAAAATTAAATCAGTTGTCAGTTGGTTTACTTCGGGCTTAAAGTCTGCTTTTAAATGATGATTAAGCAAATGTATACATGTCTGTCAATCAATCTCTGACATTTAATTCAACTGTTAACTGTTTAATTGCCCGCCTTTCAGCCGATAAGCTGTTATATAGTTAAATAGTTTATGTGGTTTCAATTAACGCATTAAATATACAAACAAAACTCCTTTAAAAATTAATAAAGATTTTTAATGATCTTTTAATTCATACCAGTCCCTAATATAATTGTTTAAAAAGATATATACAATTTGAACGGTAGAAGTTCATAGTAAGTAAATTTTCTTCAATTGATTTCTTGTCTTATTTAAATATATATTTTTGAGTTTTAGTTGATGTAATATAATAATTAGTTTAAATGCAGCTAAATTGTATTAAATTTAGCTTTTTCTTTAGCAAATTTGGAATTGAATTTATAGATTTGTGTTGCTTTTTAAGCTACTTGCTTTTAGAGCTTATCTGGTATGAGCTTCCATCATTGGCTAATCCAAGAAAAGTTTTAATTGTCTTTGACATGACATAAGCTTTTTATTGAGCTCAAACTTGACAGTCACTTGAAGCATTTTAAATGTTCTTAACTCAGTCACCAAATTAGCCGCAAACACTTGGGAAGACGTCGTCTGCCAACAAGGATAATTTCCATTTTCATGCCACAATCTAAAAAAGCTGTCACCATTGTTGTCGTTGTCGTTCTCGTTGTCGTTGTTGTCGCCTCTGATGTTACGAATTTTTGTTGTCGTGTTTAACGCTCGAGTGCCTAAGCTGCCGCTGCCGCTGCCGTTGCCCTTTTCCCCACCCTCATCCCTGTTTCGAGGACTGCCCCTTCCTCGGACTGTGTCTGTTTTGGTGGCAACGCGACTGTCACTGGAGTTCGCATTAGGCACCATTAAGTGGAACTTTACTGAAGGCTGAGAGAAGCCTACAAAATCCTTTCGCGAGGCTTCCATGCTAATAACTCAATATCGCACAATTGATTCAAGGAAGGTCCTGCGTAAAGTGCAAAGGACACTCAGCCTACAGCTACAAGCTGGCTTTTGCCAACTCTACATTAATTGTCTGGCAACTGATGCTCGGCTGATTTGTGTAATTGGTTTTATCGAAGCCGGCTTAATTAGCCATGACTGCTTGAGGTAGTTCCCACTCCCAAGGATTTCTTTAAAACCATTTAAAGTCTTACGAAACATGAAGTGCTCAGGAAGATAAATGCTTAAATTATGCATAATTATTCATATAGGGAAATTCGCGCGTGCAGCCGTCAACTTTGGGGTGAGTTGTCTTGTTTAGTAGGTTGTAAATTTTAATGCAGAAAACAGAAAACATAAAACAGAAAAGCGAAGAGCTCAACATTTTTATTTGATTTATTGTTTGGGGCGAGGCATGTGAAGGGGCATGCATTAAACAACAGACAAGGGCCAGTCTCTGGACATTGAATGTCTCCCGGAAACCGGATCCCAAGCTGCAAACAGCAGTATCTAAAGGCACGCGCGTGCACCTGTTGCCTCCAATTCAAATTCCTATCCAGCTGCCAAGTCCACCAAGTCCCCTCTTCCCTAGTCTAACATAGGCAAAGAGCCTGGCCATAAAGTCAGTTTGGTTGGCAAATTTATGGCCTACTACGTGGCCCCTTTACAATATTTCGTGCTTTGTATATAATTCATTTTTAATAGAGAAACAAACTTGGTTTCTTTTCAGTTTTTTCTGCTTTCTGCTTTCTGTTTCTGCTTCAGTTTCGGTTTCATTTTCGTATTTTATATACCCTCTGCTCTACTCTATGAGTGTTTCTGGCCCCATAAATTGTCCGACACCGCAATGCACATCAAAGTGCGGCCTTTGTTATCAGGCGTTCAATTATGTAAGCGTTGTGAATTTAGAATGTCATTATCAAGCCAAAGGATGCAGCTGGCTCATCGAGCATTGTTTGGCCTTTGCTATCTGAGCAATGCATCTTCGCATTTCCTTCAAATTGCTGCTGTCTGAATTTTGCAATTGAATAATCAGGCTCAATGGCATTGTGGTTAAGGTACAGATCCTCAGTTCTCAGCTCTCAGCTCTCTGTTCTCCCTTGTATTTGTCCTTGGTCCAGGCTGATTTATGGTTTAGTCAGGTCGCCATAAATTAAATCGGCCTGCGCTAATATTTGCCTAATAAAATTGATGCAAACACATTGCGGATTTCGGGATACCCTTGTCAAAGGATTGAGCTGAAATGGCAGCCGTCGTTGAGCTGTCGTTGTCCCATCAATATGCACATAAAGTTCAATATTTCACGCAATTCACCGAATCCTGTTACAATAAGCCTTAATTTCATGCAAATCTCATCAAAGTAACCGCTTCAAGACATCCTCCTATATATCCTCTGTCCCTCTGCTCCATTCCCTTCTTCTGAGCTGAGCTTAGTTCGCGGAATCCTCTCCGCAAGTCGTTGCGAAAGTTTTTAAGCGCCGCCGTGTAAAACTTGTTCGTGCCCTGCATGCCAAGAAATGTGTCAACTGCGCCAAGCGAGTCTCCAACTCACTCTCTCTCTCTCTCTCTCTCTCTCTCTCCTCTCTCTCACTCACTCTCTCTCTCTGTCTCAAACTCAATTCAAATAGAGTTTCAGTTTGAGTTTGCCCTAGTCCTGTCCTTGCAGAATGCCTGAGTCGTAAACATAAAAATCTAGAGCATTTTCCGCTTATCGTCAAAACTTTCAGCTACTTTTTGGGTGAAGCCTGCAACTTAATTTAAGTTAATTAAGTACTTCAATTTTGATCTTAATACTAAACGTTAATCGCTTTCTAGGAAATTTAGTGGCATATTTAAATGTGTTGCTCAGACAACTTTCTCACTTAAAAAAATTGCATAAAAACCAAATGAAAACACTCTTTTAAGTTGCTATGAAATCTTAATTAACATTGCTAAGCGTGCATATAAGAAATAAATTATATTTAATCATATTGTGTTGAGATGGAACTATGGTTTAACTAGGAATGTCACCTGGTTTCTAGCTTTAAATATTATCATAATACCCTCTTTTAGCTTAGAGTATAATTATGCAAACATTTTATTATGGTTTTTTTTGTCATTGTGAAGCGAATACTGAATCACACACACACACACTAATATACATATATTTATATATAAAGTATATGCTTTTCTCTTCATGTGCAAAATTTTAAAGCCGCGCAAAATATGCAAAAGAAGAAAAGTTCTGTTGTTTTGTCGCATTCACAGACTAGGGGTAAATGCATGTACATATTTGTATAAGTCTGTGTGTTTGTGCTGATGTCTGTATATGTGTGCGAGTGCATTGTTCTTGCACATAAATTTTAGGAAAGCACACACCAACACTTGCCCACAGTTTCACACTCGCACACACACACACACAGACACAAGCGGGCAGTGCTTTATTTAGGTGAAGGCCATGCAAAACCCAAAAGGCGGCGGCAACAACAATATGGGCGACGAAAAAGAGGAACAAAATAATATGAAATAACAAACTCGTACACAGAACGCAAATCTCAAAATTAAATGCAATTTAGTGCAGCAAAGTGGCAACATACATAGTCAAGCACACACGCACACACAAACACTCACAGACACAAGTACACAAACTGCCAGTGTGCTGACAAGAAGCTCATAGGATCAACATAAGCATAAGGTTACGAAATTGGCAACATGTAAAAACTTTTTACATTTTACTCTTATCGAATTTGAATTGCAGTTTGTGTTGTGTGTTTCTTGTTCAGTTGTGGCCTTGTTGTTTTATTTTTGCCCTGAAAAATCCCATCAAATTACGCAATTCATTTTTAGCATAACATGTCAATTTGTATATCTAATGCCAGACGACGATTCAATTGGAACGAATAGAACGAATTGAAAGCAGAAGCAGCGTCAAGGAAAAGGCTGCTCAAAATTCGATGTCCTTTGCTAGTTGTAAACAAAATGTCCCAGCTTAGACGTGCTTACAATGCCATTAGGACCAAGAGCAGAGTGCGGAGCGGGAAGGAAAAAGGCTGCCAATGCCAATGCCAAGGCGAAATGCCGATAAGACCCAAGCAATTGACTTGGCCAATGCGTTGGCAGCTTAAGATTTTCCATAGCAATGCTCAATTTTTAAACATGCCATTTGATTATCGCATTTGAATTTGAATGTCAAGTGGCAAATGCTAGGCAAATAATCAAGGCGAACTGCGTAGACGCTACACATATATAGTACGTTACCCTAATCAATCTCAAAGTTTACTTTATGTTTTGCAGTGTATTTAAGCCGTTTGCTCAACAAGCAGCATTAGTCAGGAGAGAGAAGAATTGAAAATGCAAATCTTTGCCAAAGCTCAAAAGTGCAAAGAAAACCATATAAATAGAAATGTAAAGAGCAACAACGACAACAGCAACAACAACGACAGCGGCAACAGCAACGATAACTGCAAAGACAACTTTCAATCTGTATAAATTGTAGCACACTTTACGGCTGTAATAATTGCAAAGCAGTTGCCAACAACTTTTCCCCCTTTTCTTCTGCCTCTGGCTGCAGGTAAGTTTTGAGCACCTGGCTTCATCTGCTTGGCAGCTTCTTGGCAACTTGCTGGCTGTCACTTGGCTCTGGCCATGCAAATTTGTTGCGACTTCCGTCAGCTAATTGGCTAAATAAGTTCTGTTTAACAACGTGAATTGGTGAATACTTGAAAAATTACGTATACGCCACCAGCAAACCAGCTATAAAATATAATTGCAAATTTATAGCGTAATGAGCTTTTAAATGTTTGTTCAACTAACGCTGCGCAACGGCCGCCTTCTTCGCCTTCTTCGCCTTATCTGCCTGCCACGCCCCCCAATCTCCCTGTTGCCTTTTGGCTTTCACAATGTCCATGTTTAAGTCCTTTATTCCCGCGTCTTTTGTGGCTTTGTGTGCGGCTACTTTTTATTGCTTTCTTGCTTTGCTTTTGACTTTAATGCCGCTTAATCTTTGCCGTTTACCAAAAATTGCGCCCCGAGGAACGTTACACAATGAATTGCATTATGATTGCCACGGGTGCAGGCAGCCTGGCATTAAAACTTAAAGTTTGTTCCTGGCCTGGCCAACATCAATTGATACGAGTCGACACGAAGCGAGTGCAGGTAAACATTCCAGAAATCTATTTAATCTCATAGCTCACTCTCAGCATATTTGCATGCACAAACTGCATTCAAAATTAGAGCGAAATCGAGTTATGAAGCGTCCGAGATTTACAGTGTACACTGAACACGCTGCACATGGTTTATCACATTGCTGGCAGTTATTAGCCTCCATTGTTGTTACTGTGGTTGTTATTGCTGCCACTCCCGTTTCGTTGTCGTTGTCGTTGTTATCGTTGGCTCGACAGTGTTGTTTATAATATGCTCGGAAGGCTGTAGCCTGGTAGCCTGGTAGCTGGTTACTCGCCAGCCAGCCGAGCTATTAGTTGTTTTATGGCCACACGATGCTATCAGCTGATGGAAGTGGGCCTAGTGTGGCACTGCCACAGTGCCACAGTGGCACACACATGTCGCACTTGTACTAGTAAATTCAATGCATAATTTTGCACTCAATTATAATGGATGCCGACGCCTCCTCCCGGTTTGGCTGGATAATGAAGTGGCCCCAACTGAAACTTTGGCGCTTCAAGTGCCACTCAGTGGCATGAAATTAAGAAATTCTGCCATACACGTCATACATGGAAGTAGATTTACTGCAGCAGCAACTGTGTGATTAAGATGCAGCAGGCACAAATTAACATTAAGTGCGCGTAATCAATTCATCAGTCAGAGATCAGGTTTGCGGATCTGTTGAAGTTGCCAGCGGTTTCTATCTGCTTGAGAGCTGGGGTCAAGTGCCGGGCTGGTTTAGCCACGATTTGGGTTAAGTTATTGCATATTAAAAAACATTTCAAGCGTTTTATTGCCGCGCCAGAAATGAGTTCAACTTTGAGCGATGTTGGGCGTTGAAGTTGCAACTTCAAAGCTGCCAGCTGCTGGCAACTTTGCGTTGCAAACCGCTGCAAAACTGTGAAAACTGCACGTGGATGATTGAAACTTTTTCGATTTCATACTCATAATTTTGCAATGCTAACAAAACAGCCCACAGGGCAACTGGCAGCAGTAGCAGAATCAAGGAGCGGGAAGGAGAGCAGACGAAGGCAGATTGCCGCTCACAAACTTTGTGCGAAATTAGCATAATTATTATGCTATAAAGTTGAGTTTTGCCAATGGCTATATGACTGCTAATGCTGGGTTTTAGATGCAAATGCAAGGAACTCCCTGACAACTCTGCACTCGACGGGAGCAGGTGGAATATGTTACCTCCGCTGTGACTGCACTTGGTCTTGAAGCAACACACAGACACCTGGAGGTTGTTCAGATTGCAACATAAATATATAACCACTATTTCATTTAACGAAGATATAATTCGAAACAAAAATCTTAATTTAACATACAAACCTCGCCAGGAGGTTGACCAGCAACTGAGCAATTATGCATATTTATTGTTGCTTTCAATGTCTCTCAATACTCACAAGTTATCCACAAACCCCTCAAAGTCATTTTATTACTGCTTGCAGCAGCTGAAAACTTTAGCTGACATATTATCCTTGCAACCGCAAAAGCCGCAAGAACTACTAAGCAGCCGGCAGAACTTGGAACCTGCTCCCCCCACCTCATCCCTGTCTGCTGTCCGTCTATCTGCCCACACTCTAATGCTTTGTTGCAACTACGAAGCTGGACAGCATTTCTTGCAACCCAAATTGTCAGTCTCTTTGTGTGGCACACACACACACACATGTGTGTGTACTCAGTTGTTGCTGCTGCTCCTGGCTGACTAAGTACGTAAGCCTGGCCAGAGACACAGCTGTGGCCTGAACCTCACCAAGTCAACGTACATATGTTTGTCTGCTTGTGTGCTGGATATGGATTTAGCGCATGTGCCCCTTTTTATAGGATACATATGGACTGTACAAGTGTCTCCGGTTGCCCAGGACACTTTTATTGCTCAGCATGCGACCAAAAAATAGTTGCGGTGGATTTTGTGTGCGATTTTAGGGACCGCATGGAGACATTTTTATGTGCAGCACTTCGAGCTCTCAGACTCTCAGCAATTTTGCGTATCAGCATCAGCATAAGCAAGACCATGTGCTGAATTGTTAAGCATGCGGAATGTGAAATGTGAAATGTCGCCGTTTTCCGGACAACCAGAATCCCATAAATGTCAGTCACAACTTGACCTTCGGTTTAGTTTTTGGAAACTTCGGCTTGCCCAGCAATCAACAGCAACTAAATCCCCATAAATGTCAGCTACACTTTGACCTTGGCGTGAATCGCAGTTGCTAGTTGTGGACTTAGACAAGGATAGCTATTTTTCAGCCTGCGTCTAAATTCATCATCCAATATCATGGAATATGCAGAAACTGAGTTCAAGTTAAAGCGGCGATAATTGAATTTTGATTAACTATTTTGATAGCTGGCATAAGTGGTATTGTAAAAGATAAATTACATTTAATCCAGTTGTCCTTATACCAGCATCAATTAAGCTATATATAAACATTTAACAATCACTACTGATGCCCAGCACAATCCCAAGGACATTGCGGAGTGAGCAGCTACACAAAATAAAGAGAGTGGAAGCCTCCAGAAAATAGTACAATATCCTGTCAGGCTGCTGCGCGTGTTTTAAGCTAAACGCCTTGGATTTAAAATAAATTGAGGTCAACTAAGAGACACTGGTAGCAATTGTAGTTGCAGTTTCAGTTTCAGTTTCCGTTCTCCTCCTTGTTGTTGTTGCTCTTGTTACAGAACTTTCGTGTATGTCTGAATCGTAAAACGAAATTCGGCGTGCATAATGGTAATTGCGTGTTTTTTCCACTCTAATTACAAGAAATATGCTCTCGCATTCGCACCAATACAATAACGTGGGCCTGGCCCAGTCAGTGAGTGGGGCATATCCTTGGCAACATCCTTATTCACATCCACACTAGCACATCCGCAGCAACGACAGAGGCTGCAACAGTGGCAGTGACTGTGTGGCATGTACGGCGAATGTGTCGCAAGAAATGCCAACCTAAATTTGCAGGCTGAGGTTGAGGCAACATTGTCGTCGCAGCCTCCGCATAAAAATGAAAATTAAAAGAAAGTGCATATAAAGTGTTGCATTTGTGGCATGCTCTTGGCTGCTTCTTCTGTTGCCCTTCTTCATTTCCTTGCTCTGCCATATTTACGCCATATATACACTCTTTTTTCACACTCTCTCTGCTAATTAAAAACAGCGCATAGTGCCATTAAAGCCAAAAGTTCACTTCTCCTGTCATTTTTCTATTTTCTTTTTAGGACACAGATGGAGGGAGAGTGGGTTGAATAGAGATTTAGTTGGGTGACCCCTTTAGGGCTCCCAGTGTATGCGCCATTTGTACAGATTATCTCATTATGTTTGTGGTTTTAGTTGTCCTGTTCGGTTCTGTGTCGCTCTGGTATTCTGTCGCTTTCTGGGACGACTGCAACCGGCTTTGCCATTTTTCGGCCATAGGCGTACAACGTGACGTATAATTAATTACGTAATGAGCGTCTGGCAGAAGTACTCAACACACCAACACTAATAAGCAGCAGCTGTTCTCTTTTATGCCCACTCTTTTACCATATAGCACATTTCTGGCACGGCTTTCTCTTCAACGAACACTGCCATTTTATGCTAAGCTGTTCGTCGATGTTGCTGTTTTTCTTTGTCAGCCTTTTATGCGCTATCTTAAGCACCTTGTTTTTAGCTCCACTGTGCATCCCTTTCTCTTTCTCTCGAACAACAATAATCATGAGACTGCACTTATTTTTTGCCATTTTTTTCTACTCCGTTTGCTGCCTTATCGCAGAGTCAATATAAAAAACTCCTGCAAAAGGCACTCACACAAATCATCCGTTGAAATATGCTATTCGAAAAAATTCCAATATATATAGAGTAATTTTTATTGGAATTCTATAAAACGATCAAATTATTTCAGTTTTAAAGCGGTTGTTTGCTCGGTTTGTGCGTAGCACCCTGCGTATGAGCTATCTAAAAAAAACCTCAGTCGGGTGTATCAGTAATATAGAAATCTTACATAATAACTTTGCAAAAATAAATAAATAGTTTATCGTTAATATTATAAAATTGCAAACTTTAAATAGTTTCCATTGAATTCCATATGAAATCAATTAACGTTAATATACTGATGCACCCTAATGCCTGCCTTTATGGCATAAAAATCCCGCACATTTATCAGTTGTGCTGTGTATATAGAGTGTATATAGGATATCAGCCAACTGCCGTATAAATGTATTGCGAAATACAGTGGTGTATGTGTCAATATTTATATGAACCACTCCACAAATGTGCAAATAAATAAATGCGATATATTTCAATTCAAATGAATTTAATTCAACATCTGTCATTTTTGCGGCTCCCGTTTCCTCCTATTCTTCGACGACAAATGCGAAAAATCCGAGAAATCAAAGCAATTAAAATGTTTCATGATTTCGAATACTAAAATTACGTAGATTTTTAATGCCAAAAATATTTAATAGTGAAACAGCAGATGGACTTATGGCATGTGAAATGTCAAGTGTTGTTATATTAATAATACTGATTTAAAATTAATAAATTGACAAACAGAGGAGAAAACATTCTCTTCTTCCTGGTTGAAGTTGATTTACAATTAATTAAAAAGCGTTTCCACCCTATCATTGGCTAGTAGAAAGAGAGTAGATAGACTTAACGTCTGTCTGGTGGTTATTCTATATATAAAACTGTCTACAGGGTAACTACGAGTAAATCATACGTTCTGCTTTCATTTCCACCTATTTATATTTTTATTTACACTGCCGGACAAATAATGGCGGTATTCATTGCTGAATGCAAACAATTCAGGCGTAAATCTCGCGAGTAATCGCGTAAATCCGAGAAAGTTTTGGTTAATTTTTTACTATTATTGCATTTCAAGCGGTATCATAACCACGACCTACATTACGTTGGCTAACCAGCCAACTCCTTGGTTCCCCCTGCTCCATGGAGCCAGCCGACAATAGTTTATGGCCTGAGTGTTAAATATTTTTGTTTGGCACGCCAGTGTACTAAAGACAACCCCAACTCCAATTCCAATCCGAACACTAACCCCAACTGGCAACTACCCCAAATGCCAGTCAGGCATTTACAAATCCAAAGCGACTGCTGGAACATGTCTGTTGGCCCCGATCGTCCATATACTAGCAACAATTACAACAACGCCAAATGGCATAAATAAATGTAGAAATTATTATTAAATACGAGCAATCAGCTCCTATTTCCCTTTCCGTTCCCTCACCCGTCACCATCCAATTCCCCTCCCAATGCCCTTTGATTGCCCCCATATCGATTTAACAGTTTTTGGAGTGTGTTCGGGTATTTTACAATAAATAACCCAGCAATACAATCGCAAAATTGCTGTACATTCTCGTATTTGGTAGTTGGGGGACCAATAAATTAGTTGTAATCTCCTGGGCTGGGCAAGGGGTCGTGGGGAGGGGTATAAACAACAAATTAGACACATTTTTGCATTCGCACGCTTTAACTAGCCCAAAAAAATAGAACAGGAGGCCGCCGCCACCTTCAATTTAATTCAATTGGTCGAGGAACCGCCCGTCGGCCAACTTTTTAAAACTATTTTTAACTTTTGCAATTCTAGGCCCAAAATCAACAGCAACAGCAACAGCAACAGCAAAAGCAACTAATACAACATGGACAGCAACAACTGCAAGGAAAATGGGGTAGGAAAAAAAGGTGCACAAAATTATAATGCTTAACCTTTAAGCCCCTTTTGGATTGCGTGTTAAGTCGTCTGAAAGTTCTTTCTTACTACTTAGGCAAGTTGTTTCTGATGCCCTGCAGTATGGTTAGGATTATAAGGTATAATTATTTTGTCTGCAGCTATGCAACAAAGTGAACAGGGCGTGCCACAGCCAAACATGTAAAGCTGTCTGCCAGGCAATAAATATTTCACTTTGCTTAGATATTTTGGATAATTACATAGGATTAGACTGTTCTTGAAATGTTCTTCCCTCACGTTAGCAACATGTCTGATTGCCATAACTACTAAAATCTTTGATGGCTACATTCCAACTGGAGCTTTTCTTAAATTTTCATTGATCTCCCACTTTAATCTAGCTTTCGTTTAGCAAAATCCTAGACAAACTTTCCCTTGGCCAACTCCACCCAAGTCATCTACTAGGGGCAGACAGACAGTATAGTCATAATATTCACATTAGCATATTTCTGATTGCCCTACAGTACTTTTTTCATATTTCTTTTCCTTCTGGTTGGAGGCGTTGCAGCGTATACCATGGTCGAGGTCAGGCACTTTATGCCACATCCTCTGCTGCTGCTGCTCTCCTATTTCTCCCAGTCGCTCTCTGTGGCACGCTTGTTTGCACCTACCGTACTTTTTTTGAAACGGCCAGGCTTAAGCCTTGCCAGCTGTTAACGACCTTTGCTAGTTGAAACTCGTTTGCAGTCCCACACCGAATATGGGGGCGGGACAATCATCCGCCTAGTGAAATTGGAATGGGGGGCGTTAAGCTGCAATTGCGAGCCAAGTTTATGAAAATGTTAAAAGGGTTCGGGTTTGGGTTTTGAGTTTGGGTCTGGAGTTGTTTCAAATTGAGCAGAGTGGACGGAAGCGATGTGTATATAAGTTTTCTAAATTTATTACAATTCGCGCGCAAACTGAAAGCTATAATTTTCAAGCGGTTTTACGGTCACGCCTTGAATGTCGAATGTCGATTTTTGATATTTGCTCTTGACACGCAACACGCTTTAAAGTTTGCAATCCTTGTACAACTCGGGACTTGGTTCTTCTCTAAAAATACCCATAAATCAATTTTAGTTGATTCAAGTCGACTCCACTTGAGAGCTTTGAGCTCAACGAGTGCCTTGCAAAAATTGAATGCGACGAGCAGAAGACGATGGAGCGGGCGGAGCGGCAAGACATTTGGAAGGAGGCGTGGTTTGGCATATCTTTACATAAATTTCGCAGTCATCCTTGGCTTATTTGCTCAATGTGGCAGTTGCGGCGCGCTTGTGGCAAGCATGAAGATGGTGTTGGATGGGGAATGTCGACTGTTTGCTTGGTCAATAATTTCAATTCGAAAAGCGGCGTCAGCTCGCATTTCAACACTTTGCGCATATTTGCCACGCTTAATTGCAATTTTAATTTTATGCCGCCTTTTTTTTTGTTCCTCATGCATATTTTAAAAGCGCAGTTCATTTGATTCTCCGGGTCTGTGGCTCTCCGGTTCTCCCATCCTCCGGTTCTCTGATTCTACGGTTGTAGCTGTCGGATTCCCTTTCGTCAACGTCCATCGGTGTCCGTTATCCGTTGTCCATTGGCGTCAGGCGCTGTCAAAAGATTTAACAGTTTAATGAGGTTTTGCAGTACTCACAGCTGCGGGTATTCGAATATACTCGTATTCACATTCGTATTCATATGTCAGCATGTGTATTTATTGTATTTATTTAACGCTGCGGTCAGTGCCGCCGTTGGCCATGGATGCTCTCCATCCGCAATGTGCTCCTGTCCCCGTTGTCCCCGTTGTCGTCGCTCGTCGTCGGCATGTCAATGCTGTTGGCCATTGTTGACAGAAGGATTTATGTTTCAACACTCACTCACACTCGCACACACACACACACACTTATAAAGGAATGAACACACAAACAACTGTAGCAAACTTTTGCCCATTAACATATTGATTTTTATGGCCAACAAATTTACGAGCCTTGCATTGCGTAGGCATCTCGCCTTGTTATTGTTGTTGTTTTAGTTTCATTTTTTATTTTTATTTTTTATTGTTGTATTTTTGGTGGAATTTCGTGCCTTTCTGGCGGATATAAAAGGTTTCAAAGTAACGCCATTAATTTGTGCCAAACGCCATGTGAATTATTTACTGATATTGGCATAGGACTCGCGTGACATTCATTTCATATGACCAAGAAGCGTGTGAGTTTACAATGGTACTTTGCTTTCAAGCCATACAAATTACCCAAATCAAGAACTTATAGATATTTGAATACAAATTTGCTTGTCGGGTATCTCAATTACGACTTCTGTTTCTCCTGCAATCAAAACGAGCCGCAGCTCAAATTGCATGATGCATTATGAGCTGTAATGCATACGACCACAGCAATGTACATAACAACAGACACACACACACAGACAGACACACCTGTGTAATGCGGTATCAAAGCCATAAATAAGCAAATAGTTTGATAACAGCTCAACGGCAAACAGTACTTGAGGCAAACACTGGCACTGTGTGGGGTAAACATTGATATTTTGATTTGAAATCGAGCAATCCAATAGTGCAGCCCATGTGGCGTATGCGTAATTACCTTCACTCCTCAATGCGCATACGTAACTAATATTTCAACTTCAAGAACTGAAACCTTGTGGACTTAGGCCCACTTGTATGTAATTAAAAGCTAAAATGCATGAAAGTGAATACTTTTGCTTTGAAGTATAAATCGTAAAGGACATGAACAAATGCCTACTTAATGTAGGAGCAAACCAAACTGAAACTATTGCAAGTGCTCTCTCTCTGTGTGTGTGCGTTTGTGTGTTAACCGCAAAGTGAAATTCGCTTTTGGTTAGCTGCTCAGCAAATATTTGCTCACAATTATTTGCGCTAAACGTTTTATGCTCAAGGCCAAAGTCAGTCATAATGGCCGATGGGATGGGATGGGGCCAGGACCAGGGACGGGGAAAGGGGCTGGAGCAGGGACGGGGCAGGGACGGGGCAGGGACTAGGGCTGGGACAGCGTTGGGAAGGGACGCTTTATTTGGTTCTTAAATAAATTATGTGGTATGCCTTGAGTTTTGGAATCGCTTTGTGATGATAAACACGTTCAAACCATAGCGAACCGCATAAACCTTTACAATTACTTATAAATTTCAGGCATTTATAACATGCTTAATGAATTTCAACTGGTGCAGAAACTCTGTCCTTCCTTCCTATGACCCCTGCTCCTCCTGGTCCTGGTCCTGCTCTTGGCCGACATCCTTAACCGACTCGGCTAGCTGTCTGGATGGCTGCCTCTGACTGGAGGATGCCTTTCGGTTCCTTGCCTTGGCAATGTTTTCCTTGAATTATGATGCTTTTAAAATGTAATTTATTTTTTTTAAATAAACACTCAGCGCAACTGCGTTTGCTCTGTTTTCGCTTTCCCGCCCGGCTTTTCGAATTTTGGTTGCTTATTGCGCCACGCAACGGCAATCTGTAATGAATTTAATTTTATTTTATTATTTCAGTCAAAATTATACTCTCGGCAGTGGCGTCTTGTGCATTCATTCGACTTTTTATGAAAGTTATGTTGCTGATCTTTAATTTCATTCATTACTCGCTTTTATTTTTCCTTTTCTTGGGCATAATAATTTGTACGGAAATTTATGTGGTTTTAAGTGGATAAACCATCGACACCAAGTGCCATGAAGAATATGCGAACACAAGAGCATCGTTATCCGTATTTATTCAACTGGAATTATTTGTGAATTATGCAGCGGAAAATCAATTAATAAAAGCCTTTTCAAAAAAAATTATGGCGTATACGCATGTAGATTGCCAAATGCTGCGATATCCCCCTCGAAATCCATAATAAAATGCAATAAAACGTTGTCTGACAACTATCTACAATGATTGAAACGAAGACCGACGCCAGATTAGAGTGACGTATGTGTTTGCAAATCAAAATTGTACACTTTTCATTATTGATATGTTCATTATGGTCATTGGGCATAGAGAATATTGCAAGCAATTTTTCTCACTGTCTGCACTGAAATTGCATATTGGCAAACCAACTTTGTGCAATCAAATTGCGCAAATAACGCTGTGCAACATACTCGTATTCATATTTTGAGCAACATTCGCTTCCTTTCTTACATTCGCACATTTGCCACACTTCAAAATTCAAGATGTTCATATTTATCAAAACATTTTCGATAGGAAATGGAAAAAATTGCACGTGAATGGGAAAGGCAAACACGGCGAAAATGCAGGCACTGCACAAATGCCAAGTTAGTATGAGTTGCAAGTTGCAAGTAACAAGCGGCAAGTCGATGGAGAAACTGATGGTAACACACTCGCCTTGCGATTGACGTCAATAACTGGAGGAAGGCGAAGCTATGTATGTATGTGTAAAGTATTGAGAGCATCGGAAAATATGGCGTACGGAGAACGGCAGCAAACATTATTTATTGTGTGTATATTGAAAATTGATGTATCACTACTGATGTCTGTGTGTACATATGTATGGTTGTGTTGTGGAAGTCTGTCTTTGATTGATGCAAGCAATAAGCAACGTGGCGTATGCGTAATATAGCTGAAGATACAAACAAAATGATTGCTCAGGCAAACAACATTAATTGCAACTATTAAGCTAATCGCTTTTGTTGCCTTTGTTGCGCTTTGGCAATTATCCATGCTAAATGTCTGGGCAAAAAGCAATGGGAGTAAGATTACGAGGGTTGCTGATAAGAAACTGGCGAGAGAGACGATGGAGAATGGAACTGGAAAGCTGCAACAATAATTTTACACCTGTCAGCAAATAAAATGTTGATAGACAAATACAGAAATCCGTTTAAGTAGCCAAATTATTGTTGAAAGAACAAATCGACAAAAAGACAAGCGAAACAAATGAAACAAAGCGGCAAAAAGCAGCCCAAAAGCGTAAGCCAAAAACATCGTTGGCCTTGCTTTAAGACAAAAAGGGCAGCTCATTGTTGTTGTCGTTGTTGTTGTTGTCGTTGTTGTTGTTGTTGTGCTCACCTTTTTGGCATTTGCCTTTTCCTTTTTTCGCTTAATAAACATTTATAAAATAAAAAAAAACAGCTAAAGTTTTATTCCTGCTGATGCTGCTGTTAGTCCTTCTGAGTCTGCACTCCGCACTCACCCCCCCTGCCATCACCGCCCTCAGTCGACATTTCGCGTTGGTACAAAATTTCATTTTGAGTTTCTAGCCAACAATTCGCAGACTTTGAGTGTGACGCGTGCCAAAAGTTTCATTTTATGCTCAAAGAAAGCACTATGAATTTGATAAAAGGTTCGTTTATAAATTTATTTAACACAAAAGTGCATAGCACTCATATGTTGTTTCATTTATTATGTATATATATGTTATATGTTTTTATTTATAGCTTTTTTTACAATTGGCTCATCTAAATAACATATTTTGTATAAGCTGCATGGTGTAATCATCATACAAATCAACAAGGAACTGTATTTAAAATTCGAATAATTCAAATGAAAGTCTGCTTATCTCCTTGGCAATATATTTTATATGAAAATTGTTTACAGTCTCTGAAGCTAGGCGTATGGGTCGGGCTTTTGATGTGCGTGCTGCCATTAGCCTCAAGCCAAACATCTTGGACGAGATCTGTGCCACATAGATAGATAGATAGGAGCATAACCAGGCTATGGTAATACAGCTACACTGCACATCTAAACACATATACATGCATATACACACACACACACAAAGCATACGCATGGGGCCATAAACATAGACACACGACTTCTGGTCATACATTTGCGCTGAGTAATGGGCTCCATTGTTTGTTTTAAGCGATGGCGATGGTGATGGTGATGGCGATGCCTTGGCTCTGATAATGGCATTTGAATGCAAGCTACTTGGATATGCAAAGGGGGCGTGTGGCGTAACGAGCGGAGGGCGTGGACATGGGGCAGACGTGACGTCTCTCTGTCGCGCTTTTAGCATGTGCAGTCGCTGGCCACGCCCACTAAATGTTTTGCATGCTGCACTTTGTGTTTTTCCAAGGCGCCCAAAGACATGGCGGTAGTAAGTTCGAGTCTCAGTTGTTGCTGTTTCTCGTTGTGTCTCATTGTTGTTGTTTGTGTTAGCTGATAAGCGACAAGCGATGTCTGACATCAACTCGACGGGGTATCAATGTTAGCGGACTGTATTGTATGTGTGCGTGTGTGTGTGTGTGTGAGGGGTGTGTGCGAGTATGACTTTTGTGTACTTTGCCAAGTTGATGTCTAATTTAACGCTATCGTTAAAGTTAAAAGCGTGTGCTTTCTGCTGGCAGTGCGTTTGATGTCAATGTGTCTGACAAGGCCGAAATCGAAACTTGGTAGAAGACGCTGAATAACGAGAACACATGT